>JANUYF010000001.1:42451029-43686029 GCA_026167975.1 Phrynosoma blainvillii | reverse complement strand
GTTGCAGTGGGGCTCACTTTACCTGTGTCTTCAAAACATCAATTTAAATGGCAAATACTTAAGAAGATATTTGTGGGCCACTTACATTGAGTTAATACTAATTAATTTAGTGGGGCTAAAAGACTAGCCCCATACACTTGTTCTAGCAGATGTGCCCTAGAACAGGAGTAGGGAAACCAGTGTCCTCCAGATGTTTTGTACTATAATTCCCATAACCCACTGGCCATGCTGGCTGGTGCTTATAGAAGTTGCAGTACAAAACTATGAAGAGCATCATGATGAAGCCTCATATTTTGTAAACAATAAAGTTTTGCTGACACAGTGATTAACCTATTTTCTCTGCTGTCATACCACCCAAAAAACTGGGTAAGATTTTTTCAAGGAAAAAGAATAGTTTAATTGAATTTTTTTTTAAAGTTCACCTTCTCCTTTTGAGTGTAATAGTGATTATTAGTTTGAGTAATGGCATAAACATTTGTTTTGAGATGGAGGATACAGTTGATTTTTAGGCTATGAAGAGATTCCTTGGCTGTGAATGGATTTCAGTGCATTAAAATAAAATTGTGTCAATTGTACAAACATAACCCTCCTTTCTAATCCCATCTACTCTATTCTGTCCTATGCCTGGCACCTTGTATGGCAGCTTGAAGACGATCAAGGAGTAGGGCTCAGAAGGAACACCATCTAAGGTCTTAAACATAGGTCTTACAGTAGGACTGGGAACCCGAAGCTATCCGGACATTGTTGGACTCTAATTTTCATCATCCCAAGCCAATATGTTCAATGGTAAATTCTACCATGATGGAAGTTGTAGTCCTGCCTATCCAGAGGGCTACACATTTCCTACCAAAGCCAATTAGGGTTAATAACTGGGCAAGAAAAGCTAGCCATCTCATATAGTATGTTATTTACATTCTCCATCATTTTTAGCTGAGAATGTCACATTAATCTTTTGCAATAAGGGACCATCTCATATTTTCTAAGCTACTGAATTTTAAAAGGGAACCAAGTACAAAGTGATGGGAGGGGAGAAAGAAAGAGGAGAGAGAGAAAGAGAGACAGAATGATGTTCATAATCCTCACAAAGTTCTACTCTGACACTTGCCTAACATAAATATTAACCCACCTTTAATCACATTGTCAGTCTCATCAACTCTGCAGAGTAAGTCAAAACAGAAGCTGACTATACCCATGAAACAAAACATTAGCGAGATTCAGCTTGGAAATCCACCCTCCCAACCCTGCTCCCCCAAGAAAAGAGGAATGTATCTAATATTTACATCTACTGGTGTGTGATGTTGCTGACCCCGAATGGCTGTTGCCTTCCACCACGGAAGTGGCTGCCTTTCAGTGGTGGGTGAATGGTCCCTATATTGGCTGTTTGAAAAGCACTTTGGGCTTCTTCTGGATGAATGATGCTATATAAACATAAGGTGGCATAACATCAAAATGTTTAATATAAACTTGGCAACATTGCAACAAGACTAAGATCAGTTCATCACATGCTAAAAAAGATGACAAGCACTAAATGCTAGTGAAACTTTTTCTGTACAGCTGCTTACATTAGCATCCACTAGAGAAGACAACCGCAGAGAACCCTCTCTTGTGACTCTCTCAAGCCATACTTTGGCCAAGCTTTATATCAATGGCTCCAAAGTCTCCACAGCAATTATTTTATACTGTTGCACTGCAAATAAGACTGCCACAAAAATACTACATTTTATACCTGTTAACCAGGAATAGGTTAATGTCTATGTATATATAATTAGAGACTTAATAAGCCTTTGATAGAGCATCATTGGTAGTAGTAAAGACTTTGGAGTAAATCCAATGTTAGTCCAAAGTACAGTAGAGCCACTGAAGTGAATGGGATTTGTTAGTCACTACTTACAAAACTCCTATTGATTTTAATGGATGTACTTTACTTGGAACTAACATTGGATTTAGCCCATACCCCTTCCCCCCCCCCCTTTGGCTTTATGGTCAAATTTATTTTGAAAAAACTAACACATTCAACAAACCCCATTTCTCCAGAAACTCTTGTTACTTGGACAGAAAATGTTGAATATGTGTACCATGCAAACTGCAAATGACAAGAAATGAGATTTTAATTTTTTTTTTACTTAAAGTGTTATAATCAAGGGGATAGTGATGGCATACAAAGTGAGCATTAAATGCAAGGTGATAATACACTGATAAATAAAAAACTCAATAAAATATGAAATACCTTTTTTAAAGTGAGAAGAAAAATAAATTCATTAAACAATACAAAAAAAAAGACTAGGAAGGATTTTTTCCCTCCCCCTCCAAAAAAAAAAAAAAAGAAAGAAAGAAAAAAAAAAAGAAAAAAAGAAAAAAAGAAAAAGAAAAAGAAGAAAAGGAAAATTGGGTAGAAAGTGACCAAGACACTCATTGTAGGAGAACAGCCTTAAAAAAAAGAAGAAGAAGAAAGCCAAATTTGCTGGAGTGGGGTAGAAAAAGGGAATACATTTAAAGTTGAGAATTTGGGCATGGTAGCATGCAAGAATTTTAACATAGTAAATTTGAACTAATGTGATGTTTATTTTAAAAGGCTTACAAAATGATACCATGTGTGTCATTATAATAATTGGAACCCAAACTAGGTTTGTTTTCTTTCTTTTTTTAAAAAAGAAACTTACGTGATTAACACAAAAAATCAAGTCGATGTGAAGGAACAATTACTTTAGGAGGGAAAAAAATCAGGAGGTCCTAATATTCTGTAGAATGAGGGGAGGATGCAGCTGTATGTCGACAGCTTTCATATCCTCATTTGAATAATGTGGCCTGAATCTGTCATTTTATTCATCCTCCTTATGTTCAGTGTACTCTGCATCAACAACAAATTAAGTTGTAAATAAGAGACAATCATCACTTTTGTTTTTAAGCAGCTACTGCATGGAGAATTTCAATGTAGCATTTCTTTTTCTTTTTTTGGACGGAAGGGGGAAAAGGGGGTCTCTACAGCGGAAGCCAGTGTAAGCGGAATATGAGGAACATGCCTGTAATGGAACAATTAAAGGAGTACTTTGAAAACAGCTCTCCAAAACACTCTTGGATAGCACGCTAATGTCACCAGTACAAATTTTGCAGATGCAAAACTGTGCCATCCAATTGTGTCAAAAATGATAAATTGCTGTCCGTCTTTTGTTTTGTTTGTTTGTTTTTTGGTTATTGTCCACATTGTAGCTAATCAAGAGAGGAAGATAAACTGAATGAAAAAGACAGTGCAGAGTTTTTTTTAATCAAACAGATCTTAGGATAACTTCATGACCCACAAAAAAGTTAATAAGAATTTGCCAAGATATATTATTAGTGAAATCAAATTAAAATTAATAAGCATTCAGGAGGTCCAAACATGCAATTAAGACAAAGGAAGGGGGGAAATATAAAAAGCTCTTTTCCTACCTTTACATCTGAGAAGTATGTTTTCAGCATATTGGAACTTGGGTACCGGGTATAAAAGAACATGAGTTTAGCCTTTTTCAAGTGGTTAGGTGACAGACCTTCCTGCATGTAGGATGAAAGCCGTTAAGGAAAAAAAATGCATTTCTTGAAATCTGGTTCTCAACATTTAGGATTTTGGATGAAGAGGGCTTTAGGGTTAAAGAACAGATTTACATTCATTTCACAGCTCCTTGGACTGCAATTACTTGGAAAAAATGAGTAATTGAGAATATATCATTTAGAAGACTCAGACTGCAATCCTGTACATATTTTCCTAGGAACTATCTTGACAGTACATAGCAAGACTTACATTCAAGGAAATACACATTGAACTGGGCCTGCCAGTCCTTCTGAGTTGGTGGCAAGTTTGGACACTACCCGTATGCCCACTTTTGCTAAGAATATATATATATATATATATATATATATATATATATATGGGGCACCTGCATCCAAAAGATGTGCTTCTCCTTTTAAAAGGCAATCTTAAATAAATAAATAAAAGTTTCAGTTTTATGCATTTTTCTTAACTGATCATCACATCATGCACATATCAAATTATGCTAGCAGTACAAATAGAAAATATTTTTGCTGCTTATGATAAATTGTTTCTTATTCTTCAATAACTGAAGGAATCAGTAAAATTACCCTGAACTTAAATATAGAAATAAGAACTAATTAAAACTAATTAACAATAACCATTGTCTTACATGGTGTTTTCACTCTAATCATAGAAGAGTATTTGAGCTAAAAAAATAATCACCAACAAGATGAGATATGTTCATTTATATATGGTCACTTACTCTACAAGGGGGCCGATTTGTCCTGCAAACATCATTACCTTTTGGGTCTGCAAAGAGAAACAACCAAAAGTGTTCCCAAGGGAATGTGAAGCTAACCATAACAATCTAGGCGTTCCAGTGTCTCCCCCTCCCCTTCCCTTTCCCTAGTTTCTTGGCACTCTTTTGTGTACTGTTTGCTAGGGCAGTTTTGGTCACATCTGTGCAGCAGGCTGGCCCTGCCATTTCCTCTGTAAATTAATGGCTTTATAATTTATCAGAAATGAAGATGCACGTGACAAAAATCAATGTGGCCCCCACAAGGTCAATTAAGAGAGCTCACAGCGACTTCTTAGAGAACTGTTTTTTTTAAAGAAAGTCAACACACACACACACACAAACGTCACTTATTAAATAATATGCATTATGGTGGAGAAAGGTCAAACAAATTCAAAGTGATCCAGAAACTGAAGCATCTACACTTTACAGCATGGCAGAAAAATGTATATCTGTAATTAAAAGAATTTATTATATTAATACAGAATACTTGTAATATATAAATCACAATTAAACTGTGATTTATCTGTTACAGAATGTGACATATCAATGTGTCAAATTCTGAGATAAATACAAGACCACATATTTACTATTGCTGTTGGGTAATAGTGGTATTGGTTGAGATGATACTCTTTTTAATACAGTTCATGTACCAAATCATAGCCTTTGAATGTTTTTCATGAATAGAAGAAAAAAAGGAATATTTTATTTTTAAACACAAGATCTAGAAAAATGATTTAGTTTTAATTCTTAAAAAAGAGGATACAGAAAATGCTATGGATTTAAAGCTCTAAATTTATGTAAGCGCACTGCAAACTGCTCAGCTGAACTTGCATTTTTGTTTTAGATGCTTAATGATTACAAAGAAGATAATTTATGACTGACATACTTCTTGTGCCAAGAAAAGAGTTGAAAGAACCTCCAGTTACCTCCATTAGACTGATAGAGAAATCTAAAAGAGCATTACACTCCCGCACTGCCATCTGTCAAAATGCATAAGTGAAAGAATAGTAGCAAGCTGTCACCTATTGCAGAGCAGTAAGATTTTTAGACAAGTCCAAACTTCTTTGACAGAACTCCATTTTGTTATGTAACTTCATGGAGAGACAGAGAGGGTGGAAAGCCTGTTTAGAGTGGCACACTCTTGCCCAAATTTTTTTTGTTACAAAAGTACAAAGTGTTCATAATGGATAATTATGAAGCAGATAACTTAAGAGTAATGACACAATTTCTTGGGAACCTCTCTTGTGTAGTCTCACTGAATCAAATGGAGACATACAAGAAATTGGATGCTTTTTTGCTCAGTTCTCATTTTAGTAAGTTTTGCCAGGAGAATCACCAGAATCCACTAGACTTAAAAAAAAATGTTTTGCTCTTCCCCAATCTCTAGGGAGTTCAGAGAATGTGGATATTCTCCCCCTGTTTCAGCTTCATAACAACCCTGAAAGATAGATCTGGATAGGAACGACTCACCCAAGTACTACTGTACTTCATTCCCGCCTGGGTTATTGGAACTCAGAAACCCAACACACTATCCTAAAACTGACTCAATCCCTGGGTTTTACAACCCTAGGAAATTATTAGTGCTTCTACCTATTTATTTGATCATTTCAAAATTGAATTCCCAGAAACCTTAAAAAAAAAAAAATCTCCCCCCCCCGCCAAACCTTGCCTGCCATTCTCAAGGCAATCTTAATTGACTATCCCCTTCTCAAATGCTTTATTTCAAAGATTAGATTGCTAAAAAGCATCCATAATAGCAACTATTTAAAATCGATAACAAAACACCCTTGCTAAGACTGAGCTGACCAATTGGTTAATTTTCTTTTTAAGTGCTTGTGCTGAAAAGCAACCGTTCTTCCAAGAAAGCACTGGCTGTTTCCAGGATACTTACACGCGCACAATGACTCATGATGGAATAGATTCAGTAAACATACAGCTGTACTGAACACGAGCTAAGCTCCATTCAAGGTCAGGAAAGAAAATGAGCACAAATAAATATTAAGGAGGTAAAAGGGGGGAGGGGAGAGTGAGGAAGAGGTAGAAAATGGGGTGGGGGTCAGGGGGTGGAGGATGAGAAGGCAAATAGAAGGCAAACAGGCTCTGCCCCAACAGCTGATGTGGCTTGCCTCAGTACTCTTCACCATAGCTTTGTGAAGACAGATGACATTCAATTCTATGTGTAATGCAAAATAGACAATAACTGCTGAAACTTGAGCCAGCTGCCAGGTGTAAAAAAATAAGTGGGGGGAGGGCAAAAGAAAAGAAAAGATGATAAATCCATAAATTAATGAAAGACATCTGCTCAGGAACATAAAAGATCAGAGAAACTGTGCACTGCAGCTGAACCTAAAACAGTGTTCAAACAACCTGAGAATCTGAGTGTTATCTGTTTACAAAGCATAAAGCAGCCCTACTTAAAACAACAGCAGAAGCAGGAGAGGGGGGAAAAAAAGAGATGTAAGGATCAGGAAGTAGGAAGGAGGAGATAAAGAAGATACAAATATGATATGGGTTTTGGTAACACTCCTGCTCCAAATAAATATATAATTGTATATTGACTGTCCTGATTTGGGATATTTAACTATGAGGAATAAGAGTGTTAAGCAGCTGGATTTTATCTGGCCCAGAAGCATCCTTGACAGAAATGTTATATGAAAATGTATTTTTTATTTTTATCCTCTCATTTAAAAAACCCTCTTAACAGCTCCCTCCCCCACATGGCTACCTGTAGAATGAAATGGCAATGTGTGTGTGTGTGTATTCATACGAATGTTAAAGAGTGGACAGGTGCTTCCAATATATACATTCCCTGCTTTTGTCAATGTATTTCCAAATTTTTAGAAATTGTTGTACTGTATCATTTTATTTGTACTAATCATATATCACCATGCTGAATTCAGCCTTCTCTTAAACAACCGTGCATGCTACAGAGCAAGCTTTCATTGATTTTATTTTGGTCAGAGAGGAGGGAGAAAATCCCTTCTGATCCAAATGTTCTCATTTTGATGTGTTGTTTTGTTTGTCAATGCTACACCCTGACTGACTGTTCAGCCAGAGTAGGAATTGTCCATCTGACTTTTTAATTTTTTTTAATTTTGTAAGACTACTTTTCTGAAGAGACAAAATATCTTGTAATCTTCACCTGGCAAGACAATCTTGATGCCCTACAACAAGAAAACCAAACCAAACCCACAATCTACTGTTGTGCTTCAGTATTCTTTATGCAAATGCCCTGAGGCTGAACAAGGCTATTTTTCTTGAGATGCAAAGAGGGTGCCTGACAAGGAAGATCATGCAGGAAAACAATTGGCTGTCTGTTTCTTTTGCAATTTGAATAAAAACTTAAATATTTGATTAAACATATTTAGTTTGCAAAGATATACAATGCCTTCAGGAACTCCATGATGCAGGTGCATCTTCGCATCTTGTTTAATGTGGCATATGAACATTAACTCTCTCCCTTTGCTCTCAAACAAGGAAAAATAATGGTTAGATGCCTTTTACAGGGGAAAAAAGCAAGATGTATTTGGAAAGCAAAGCAAAGCAAAAACAAACAAATGGGGGGGGGGAGAGAGGCCAGGAAGGGCTCTTGCTAGCAAAACCTGAACTTGGCTGTTATCAGCTAGGCTTGTATTCTTATCCTGGATGGATTCTCCAAGGAAACAGATGTTGCTTTCTGTTCCAAATGGAAGAACTGCTGCTCTTAAGAAAGATTCTCTATACATGAATATTCGACCATGTGAAATAGAGAGGAACAAAAACAAAAATCTAGACAAGAACAAACAGACCTTCACATGCCTCTCTCCCATTTGGTTTTGCCTGCGATGAATTCCCGATAACACAGACATATGGGCAGCTGCTAGAATAAATATATAAATGGCTGAATATTCTAGAAGAAGTGATGGCCACACTGGAAATACAATAGCTTTTAAAATATGTTTTCAGCCAGAACTAAAACAAAGCTCTGCAAGAAGGTCTGATGAATAAGCCAAAGGGCTGCTTCATGCATGATATTTGTTTGTTTATTTGGGGCATCTATCTGTATTGAACAAATGGGCCCAAATAAATGGTTTGGGAGTACAAATTTCTGTGAGCATAGTGAAGTGAAGAAGGTGTATCTGATCAGTAGCTAGATGGGATATAACTGAAACTCTGAAGTGAACTGTTCCATCCACCAAGTCCCTTTTTTGCCTATGGAAAAAAAGTAATATATTATAAACTGCAACCCACTAGTTGCATATTGGAGCCTGCTAGGTGTTTCACAACACTACCCTGTTTTAGTAGTCCCAGATAGAAGAGAGAAGGTTAGTAGTGTCTGGGTTCTGTGTGTTGGCTGGTGGGCCATATTATTATGCAGGGGACTGTCATAATGCTTGGCTATTTCGCTAGCAAGCATCTAGTCCCTTATTAAAGCTAATGTCTTTATGACTGGGTTGCCCACAGATTCTTGTCCACATCATATATTTGGAGATAGAAATGTGTGGAGATATGTATCAAGAGAGGAGGATAGAAACAAAACATGCTTGAGGCTTTGTGCCCTTAATCCCTTGTCTTTCAAATATGTTGATATGGGACTCTGAATGTGGTGCAGATCATAGAAAGGCCAGGGGTGGGACTCACATGGGCTTCCAGATGTTCTTGGAATTCAGCTTGCAGCATTCCTCACTACTGGCTGTACTGACTAGGGCTACTGGGACTTGTGATCAAACAACACCTGGAGGGCCACATTATTCCACCCCGATAGACCCAGAGCCTGAGTACACATGTCCTGTATTCATTCAGAATTTATTCCAAGTTCTGGCCTAGGTAGAGAGGGAAGGGAATTCTTTCTATTATGTATTCATATGAATAGGTCTCTTGTACCATCTGGAACAGAAGCAGTAGATGGGTGGAGTGTAGTCATCATCATCATCATCATCATCATCATCATCTCATACATTTTATTTATTTATTTATTTATTTACTTCATCTAAATGCCACCTTTCTCCTAAAGTGGGACCCAAGGCATCTTCCAAAAACAACTAATTAAAAATTAAGAATGTTTACAATAAAATTTAAAAGCAATTAAAAATCTCCACATTAAACACTATAAAACACTTTAAAAGCCATACAAACGTTAACAATGAATAAAACACACAAAGAAATGAAAAAACCTTCCCTGCTTAACTATTAAAAACCTGCTTAAATGATTAATTTATGGCTGGAGCAGTGATGGTGAGGGAAAGAGTAGAAAGGCCTGAACATCTCAGTTTCTCCAAAGCAGGGGTAGGCAACCTTTCCCCTTTAAGGGCCAAGGGACTTCAGCTCCCAGAATCCCAGGAGCTATTGGCCAACATGGGACTGTTGGCCAACATGGCTGAGGCTTCTGGGAGCTGAAGTCCCTCGGTCCTTAAAGGGGAAAGGTTGCCTACCCCTGCTCCAAAGGGTCACACTGTGTTAACAGCCGATAGTGAGAAGACATTGAACATGGTAATAGGTCATGTAACATAGTGGCTAAAAGTCTGAGCTATGAGATAGTCATGTCCCTCAATCAAACCCCAGTTGTACTATAACTCACTTGCCAATTTTAGGCAAGCCATTCTCTTTCAGCCCCAGTCCCTGTGACCTGCCATTTATAATATGTGAGATAATAATGCTGACTTATTGACTTACCTGATATATAGTTGTTCTGAAAAAAATTGTTGACCAAACTGGAAGCACTTACTGCCAGGTTTTGGGGATTTGCACTCAAAATTCTACAACAGACAGCAGGAAGAGGTTGGAAATGAATCTGTCACTTGCAGTTTTCATGTTTCTTAGCAACTAAGCCCTCTTCTCACTCAGGTTCTCTTTACCCCAAGCTCTACAGCAACATTTTCCCCCTTAGTGTGCCTTATTACTCAAATGGGATGACTCCATGAACAAATTCTTAGTACAAGCAATTGGGGGAAGAGTAGTGTTGTGGGGACAGTTCATACACATAATCCAAAGTTCACTGGATCATCAAGGAACACATGGCTACAAACAGTCCACATGATACATTTATGTCTATCATGGGAATGACTGATAGAAGTTACCCAAGGTGAATTGATCCTATAATTCTAAAATTGGCTGGGGGTAAAGGAAGGGAGGGCTAGGCAAAGCATTCCAAACCAGAAGTTATTAGAAGGTGGGACATAACCTACTGGTAAATTTCTATGTGATTTTTCAATAGATTAGCAATGTTTTTCTGTCTCCCAATCTGATGAACAACCACCACAACAAAATTATCACTTTCCAATCAAATTAAGGGGGGTTGCAGACTGCCAGAAATAGTGTGAATTCAGTCCACTTTTAGGGTTAGGGTTAGAGTTAGGGAACCATGGGAACTGTATTTTATTGTGGCATCCGAGTTGTCTGACAGAGAAGGCTCAATGTCTCAGAAAAATAACAGTTCCCATGACTCCCTAGCACTAACCCTAACCCTAAATGTGGACTGAATTCACACTATTTCTGACAGTCTGCAACCCCCCTAAGTTGCTGAAATGGAGAAAGCTTGAGGCAGCCAGGTATAGATTGGGTGTGAAAAAGAAGAGCTTGATTCAGCTCCAGTTCTGAAAACAAGTTCTTAGACTCAGAACATGCTTAGAACTCTCCTGTTCTCTAATTCTAGTTTTACTATGGTCTTGATTAAAGGATCCTGGATTCTAGTGAAATACTCAAGTAGCTTTGATAGGCCTGATATCTCCTCCCCTTTGTTCTAAATACTCTAATCTGCAATACAGATAGAAAACATACTTGTCTTCACATGTATCATGGATCTCAGCACTATTTCGAGAACTGAAGACTTCTAAATAAAAACCTGTTTCAGTTTCCATGTTCAAATGTCTTCATTATCACTAAAGGCTGCTAATCTAATATCCACCTGTGGCCATTTCAACAAAATAGCCTCAGTTGTCGTCATAAACCACAGACACTGAATGATGGCACTGAAAAAGGATACTCTCTGCTATCTAGAGTTAAGTTTTAACCAGGATGTTAATAGTGAAAGCTTCCATAGACCAAATCCTTTAACACTTAAGAGACATAAGCTAATATTGTGAGAACATTTAATAAATAAATAAATAATTTGGAAAGACAGAATTTCTGCTTATCCTTTCAGTTGCCTAAAATATAACTTTTAAAACATATGTATTTTTAAAAACCATTAAAATGTTTAGAATAAATCAGTTTAATTCTTCTGTCATCCCCTATAAAACACCCATCAATTGGATTCATCAAATTCTATCATCATGTTGGGGAGCAACAAAATCTGTGGCAGTATTTTTTTTATTCATCAAGGAAGGATAGCATTATCCCCATGTGATCACTACCTTCCTTTCCAGAATGGGAAAACTAACCACTGTATTTAGGTCTTCTGCATGCAGCCAAGATCCCAAGTGGACCACCTAAATCCAAAGACTCAGTTTATTTCAAGTCTTTTGCCAAGAATCTGATATAGCTTTCTGCAAAATAACCCACTGTGATTTATTGATTGAAAATTATGGAAAGAGAGTTGAGTGCATGTGTAAGTGAACATTTTCTCTTATAAACATCAGTGGGACTAACACTATATTTCCAAATAAATTTTAACACATTTCTGAGCAAATAAGTCCTTTTGAACTCCAAATAAACATACAGAAGGCTGGGATATCAACGATGTAAAACTATTATGAAAATAAAGACAGCAGTATCAAGTCTCTGTGTCTCTCTTTCTCTGTGTGTGTGTTTAAAGGGGGTTGGAGGAAAAGAAGACGTGCCCTATAAGATTAATCCAGCTGAATCTGAAGTCTTATATCTAATTGTACTCTCAGGCTTTGCCAAATGATTTGCTTTTTGTATGTTAGGACAAAAGATTTCTGTGTATGGCTGAGCAGAGGTTAGCCATGCATACCCAGCAGCTGCACAAGATCTGAGAACAAGACTCAAATGGGGAGGGGGTGCAGTGAAAAAGATGATGTAGCTTAAATTCATTAGTACCTGTATCTTTATCTTGCTTTTGTATATGATTTGTTTACCCACTTAAGAATTAAAGTCAAAGGCATACAACTGAAACAAATAAAGAAACTTGCTTTGATATGAGAAAATAAGTCAGAGGTTTCCAAATTAATCACTTGTTCTTTGGAAAGAAATGTAGCCATGGTATTGTTAAAATTCAGATTCACTGGAATTGTTTTTAAAACATTATTATGGTCATAATCATCAAGTAGATCTGTCCCACCCAAATTGTTAGAATTCAAAGTGTTTGGCATCAAAATCTGAATTTTGAAAATTTTGTTTCAGCTACAATTTTAAACAGTTCTTAAATTCTCCATGATTTACAGTGCAGTTTGCTCAGAAGCAAGTTCAGTGGGATTCAATGAGCTTACTTCCAGGCAAGTGTGTATGCGACTGTAGATTTAGACATTTAATGCCAACCAACAAAATAGAATAAGACTACAGTATCTGTCACCTAAAGCTACAAAAACATGGAAAATTATCTGAATGCACTCCTGTAAGTGTGTCTAGTATATTATGCTAGTGACAGGAACACAGGGGCAGCAAAGAGATTGACAAATCTCCAGAGCTCTAGGGAAGTGGTGAAGGATAAAAAGACAGTACAAAACCAGCAATCTCGTTCTGAAAAGCTTTATGAAAAATTCACTATGGGCCCATCTTTGTTTGGAGACTATTTAACTAGTCCAGGAGCTACTCACTTATCTACTGCACTACATACAAATAAAACTGCTGGATAATTTGCACAGGCAGTTGATGCTGTCAAGTGTTTGAGCTCATTCCACTCTACATTATCCTTTCCTTTGACAAAGATTAAGTTCCTATGACAAGAAGCCTTTACTTACAATCAGTGATGTATGGTGGCTCTCATGTGAGTGGGGTGGTGGAACCCTTTTGAATTTATGATTGAACTTTTAACCTATTTGAGGATAACTCCTTTAAAGTTTAGTTTAAAACCTTGGATGGATTCACTGCCCCATTGACAGTGAATTGGAGTCACCAATCACTCATTGACTGATTGGGATCACTGCAGTGATCTGTGAATAGCCAAGAGTTCAACCAGGCCTGAAGAAGAGATATACCTTCCTCAAAAGGAGAGTAGCCATGAGTCTTACGTTATAAACAGCAGTCCACTTTTTAAAGGTGTCCTCTATTTGAAGAGTTGCCCAAAACTGGTTTCATTAAAAAGAATATATTAATAGAGAACACAGGTTTTGATATGACCATCAGCTGTTTTCATTCTACACCAAAACTGAACACACAAATGCTGGGTCACCTGTTCCCAATCTTGTTCACCATAGTTTCACCATAATAATTGGTTATAAATGTGTAACTACACAAATAAATTCATATATGCTAATCTTTACTTTAACTCTTTCTCTGATAATAGGTTTTCTCATTTTTGGCATCACTAAGTGGTCATCATACTTGAAAGTCAGAGTCAATCACTTCCTCACTTACCAGTTCCTTGTTTTAAAATGGGACACTAGATTCCCCTCCACAAACACACACATTGCACCCTTATTTAGATGTTATGATGTAGCAATGTCAACCGAGGACTGGAGCACCTTCAAAAACATGTCTCTGTGTGTCAGTGTACAGGTTTTATAAAACTACCTATGATCTGCTTCATCAATTATACATAATACCTGATGAGTTAGGAGCAGGACTTTGGAAAGTGAGTAAGTCCCTTCTTCTCCCCAAGGTTGGTACAGCTTATGGCTTTCCTTATAGATGTTTCATGATATTGAAGTATTTCTGCCCCCTCAAAATTTTATAATGCAGCTTTCTAATTGCAGCTCTAGCAATTAGAACACTACCCACCCCCATATTTGTTTTTAAGAAAGAAAAGTGTTATAAATTAATCTGTTTGACCTATCTCCTTAAAATATACTAGTTTGGAAACATGTAGATAACAAGTGAAAGATTTTATAGCACAATGAGGCATGCCATGTTCGACAGTATGGGATATTAGATTCATGCCACCTTCTTTCCCATTACCACCAACACATTTTAGTTACCCATCACCAAATAAAAGAAAACTAATCATGCAAAATATGGGTTTTGTACAGTAAAGGATATTGCACTCCCCGAGTACGGTGAGATTTCAGAAATATCTTGTAGGTCACCACACTCAGACTTGATGAGGGATATAGAGAGGCTTTCAGCTGTGTTGGGTGGGTGCACTGGTGAACAAGGGTGATGGTTCATGTGGTGTGATGACATCTTGGTCCTCAGACTTGTGGTCTCCCTTGTTAGATCTAAGGATTCTGGGGAAGCTCTGTCTTTCCCTGGAAAGGCAGCTGAAGGAGCACCTAGTGGATTCTGAAATGGGTATGCCATAAGGGGTAGTGGAAAGGGATGGCGGAAAGATGAAGTGAAACCTGCGGCAGCAGACAGTGGAGACTGATGGAGAGCAGCGTGGTGGCTGCCAGGAGGAGGGGCAGAGGCAGACTGGTCAGATGAATTTTTGCGGACAACTAGGGGCAGTGCTTCTGTTTGGTCTGTTGAATTAGGCAGTGGCACATTGCCAAAGGTGTCTAGTGGGTTTGGAATGATGACATCACCAAAGCACTGGAGGCGCTGGTTGGCTGTGTGGAAGTTGTGGTTCTCCCCATTCACAGCAAATCTTGCTTGGGGGATCTGAAGTGGTGGGAAGACCTGAGGAAGTTGGCGGGCAGGTTTAGAAGAGAAAATCTTGACCACAGTGTCCACAACCTGAGACATGGCAGTGTTCAGTTCCTGCTTCAGTGTCTCAGCTAGGTGTTTGCCTTCTGGATGGAAAGAGTTTGGCCCATGGTCTTTCTCTTTGGGGCCTTCCTTCCTGGGTTTGTTTTCAGCTATCTCCTGTTCCCTGATCAGGGCACGTGCACGATCAATGAATTGCCCTGGGTCCAATTCACACATTTCATTATCTGACCTGCCCACAGAATCCCTTGCTCTAGCATCTAGCATTTCTGAACGCAGGCTGTCTTCAGACAGGTTACCAGCATCTTCATCATTTTCAGAATCTGTGCTGTCATAGATTTGGTAGAACTTTTCCTGCAGCTGGCGCAGCTGTTTCTGCATGTCCTCCAGCTGCTGTTTCAGCTGTCTGCGCTCCTCTCGCTTCTGTTCTTTTCTTGCTGAAACCAGCTGCTGGAAACTCTGCTGCTGTTGTTGAGGCAGCTTTTGCTTGCGTTTATTTTCTCTGTAACTTTCTCGGGGGCTCACTGACTGTGGAGCCATCTCTCTTTCATTTTCATTGCCCCTTAATGCGACACTTGGGGAATGGCTCATCCCCCGAATGATATTCTCAACTCGGGCACGCTTAGCTCTCAGGTGCTCATCACATAACCGATCCATATCAAACTGGCTCATCGTAGGCCTGCCAAAAGGGGAAAGACACTCTTGGGGGCTGTCTCTTGAAGAGTTGCTGCACACATCCTCCTGATGTACTTCTGAGCCTGTGCTGGAGAGACCACTGGCTTGAAAACTGGGCTCAGTGCCACCATTTTTGTTCATGTTATTTTTCAACAGCTGGGAAATTATGGTTGCTCCTGGAAAAGGCATCATGGCATCTTCATACGAGTTTGCCCTCTTCAGCAGCTTGCGGAGCACATTTGACTTCTCCCCATCTGCATGCTGCACCACTGAATACTCAACATCCTGCTCTGAACCTTGGGAATTCATGGCACTAAAAAACGATGCTCTCGCCTTTGCAAAAAATGCAGATGCTGTCCCTACCGTCCTTTTCACTCCAATGTCAACTCTTCTTCTCTTGGTCTGCCTGCTTAAGAGGGCTGTGCTGTCATGGTCAGGCATCACTGAACTGTTATTGTGCCATCTTCAAAAGCTTGTCAGCTGGGCACAGCTCAAGAATCCTGGGACCCTGGCCAACAGAACAAAAGGACTGATGAATCATTTTCTTTAAATTTCTCCAAATTTCCTGACCTCAATCCTGAATCAAATGCAAAATGCATAGGCTCTGGGATTTATGGCACATTACAATTATTGCAATTTATTATGCACTCCACTTGAAATGAAACATTTTTAAATATTTCTGCTCCACTGATTTAAGATGGATTAAGATTTAAAAAAAATAATAAGAGGAAAAACTGCTTAAGCACCAGTAATATATGATTCTCTTGCACAAATGCTTAAAATGATACTGTTTATCTTCAGAAGAAACAGTAGATTAGAAGAACACAGGCTCTTACAACCCATTGATTAAATTTAAAGTATTGAGATACACATTACAAGAGAAAATGAAACGAGGTCTAAAAATTTGTGTTTTTTAAAAAATCAGTTTCATTGCCAAAAAAAAAAAAAAAAAAAAAATTAAGCAATTTTGGGAATAAAACAAAAAACTTCCCTTGATTTACATGGGTTTTGGTAGCCTTTAAGTTGTGTGAGAGAGTGTATTCAACATATATAATATGCTGAATTATCAGGTTGTCCCAAATTTGGCGAACAGCTCTAGAAATCACTTATTTGCTGGAGAAAATTGCATTTTGCTCTTAAGTGTTCAATATTTTTTAAAAAGCAATGTGGTTGTTGCTATCAAGAAGATTATTTGATAGATCCATTATCCATAAGCCTATGCAAGTTACTATCCCTATGTCATTTTGAACATCCAAACCTGTTATCCTGAAGGGGACTGGATAGTTGGGGAGAACAAAATCTGTCACTCTTGATAACTGGAGTATTTTCACATTTCATAAACTATGATATATGGTACCAAGTTGTTTGCATAATCACAAACAAAGCATTTCAGCCCTCTGACACTTTGCTTTAGAACAGCTTCCAAAAATAATATCTCAGGTGCCTAGTGAAATCATTCTTACATACAACACTTTATGTACACAGACCCTTATTTCCTGTCACACACATACACACAGAGAACAAGACTGAAAGAAAAATATGGATAGATGAAAGAAATCAACATGAACCAACAGTGTGAGAAAGGAAGATATCTCTTCTTTCATAGGAACCATAATTGTTTCCTAGGAATGCAAAATTTAAAAAAAGAAGACAGATAACACATTTCCTTGCATTTTATAAAAGGCTCTTGACATCATTCGTGACTTATTAACTATTGATGCTAAACTCACATTGCACATGAGGCATTACAGACTCCTTCCGGAGCCTTCATGCTGTAAACTACACCGAGTTAAAATTAATATTCCCCCTCCCCAAGACAGCATTTATCTAATATTAAACTTCACGTTTGCTTAACAGAGCACAGTCTTCACAATAACAGGGTATCTTGCCAAAGGCAGCATTCAGACTTTTTGGAGTTGCTCCCATCTGTTTTGGTTCACCTGTAAAAACATCTACGTGCTCCCTAGGACTGCATCTGTGGCTAGTTTTTAAAGAATGACTACCCATGCAAATAAGCATAATTTCAGCATGAAATAATCTGTACAATCCAGTGAGTAGCCCATATTTATAAGCACAGTAGCAGCAGTGAAGAAGTCTTTTTAAAGGATGCTGTATTATTTTAATCACACAGCCCAACCATTTTGGACATGTTAAAAGAATGCTTACAAGAATTTATTTTTATGCAAGCTATGAGATGTTCTTCTGTTTATTTAGTTTGACACTCCAAGAAGTATAAAATTATAGAATTCTTCCCAGATAGGTTGTGAAACCACAATCAGTCACAAAGATACACACACACAAAATTTGGCGCCGGGGGGGGGGGGGGATGAACTATCGATCAGACATACCTGACTGAATTCAAACTAAGAAGAAGGGGTTTGCCACAATCATTGTAGCCAAATAAAAAATGAAAAGAGCATCTGACTCTCACTACATGTACCAACTGGGGTGGAATTAATTTATATGAGATTGTATGGCAGAACTGAATTCATTTGATGGCCTAGGAGGACAAAACTCTTCAATAATCAGAAGCGGAGTTTTTTAAAAAATGAGGTCTCCTCTTTTATGGACCCATGCAGGAGATTCTCAGCAAATTTGGATAACAGTGAAATTCATATAATCAGAGTTCAGATAATAGTTGGCAATGTGCTATTGCTCTTCATGAACTTGTGGAAGCAATTCAAATCCTTTGTGAAGTAAACAGGTATCATTCTATTTTTTGTTATTCCCTATTTCATTAATGTTAATGAGAACAGAAATTCAGCTTAGCTCTTCCAAACCTTGTTTTATTCCTGGTTAATTATCACTTGAATGATCACTTTGATAAATAAAGGGCAAAAAATATCTAGTGGTGAAAGTCCTTTTAATGGACTGGATTCACAGACCATTTACATTGGCAGAGAAAATGTCTCTTTTTATGGCTAGCTCTATTCTCTGAGTTTTACATTAGTACAAGTTACATTGGAGAGTGAGAAATATTACTGCATGAGAGGCTTTTAAGAGTGGTGTTCAACATTTACAAATAAGACTATAAGCCTATTTCTTCAAAAACAGTGAAGAGGTAGCAGCAAAGAGGGAAAACAAGACAATCCTGTGCATGATTACTCAGAAGAAGTAAGTTCCATTGCGTTCAGTGGCACTTGCTCACAGGCTATGTGTGCAGGGGTGTGCATGAGTAGCTTCTTTTGTCTATAAAACAGGCAATTGTATTTGACAGTGAAACAAATTAAACTTTTGGGAAACCATTTTTAGCCTTTGTTTTACTTTGTATATTTTAATCAATGTAAATTCTAATTGCCTTTGAACTTTGAACCCTGCCATAGGATTCCCTACATATGTCCTTAAAAATTACTTTGTTCTAGCTTCTTCATCCCTTCATTGTTGTCCACCCAAAGACAGAGAGAGGCCTAGTGTAGCTGCAAAGTGCTGACCGATGAAATGTTGAACGGAGACGGGTCATGAGGTCAGTGTCATGGATCCACAGTCCAAGGAATCCATTCTCCTCTCTTATATCCCAGCTATTCATTGTTTTTAGCTTGGTTCTGTCACCAGGAGGTAAGGGCCACATTGAGGAGTTACGGCTCATGAATGACACACATTCACCCTTCACTTACCTCACTGTCCCTGGGGCTCAATCCCTTTGCTTGCACTGACCCAAATATCATCTAACCAAATGCTAACTCTCTTTATACTACACATTTTTTTGCATTTTTAAAAAAACCCATAAATAGTGAGAAATATATTGGTTCAGCTGAACAATGCTACTGGCTCAATCTCTTGGTTTCAAAAAATGCCAGCGTGAATTGACATCCTGAGAGAAACAGAATACTGTGTCTAGCAGAATGTGAGATTCTGAGTCAGCAAGAGTGCACACATTTGATATGACGAAGTTTTTCCTAGTGGGTATGTGAAAAAAATGGAGAAAGGATGAACTGATGATAGAATTATCGAGCACACTGCTTTCCAAAGAAAATGTTCTGAATTCAAGGTATTTCTGTTTTAAAACAGAAAAGTTAATGAAAATTCAGAAGTCATTTAAAGTCCAGGTTTGCTCATAGCTGACATAATTTTTGTAGATTACTAACAGTTTAGCTCAATATACATTACATGTTACTTTGACCTGTCTGTCTTAATCAATAATTTGAGCCCTCATGTTATGAAGTACTGAATGGGAGATCATTTTTAAGGTATTCAGGACATGAGCCAAATCATGCCTTTTTGCAGATCACATTAACCACACTACATAATGAAGTAATCTGTTCTCCTCTAGTAATGTTCCCATGTTTTAGCTCATACCTTGCCTAACTGTCTACTCCGCCACCCTCCATACATTCACATTTGTCAAACTGAGGAAGTTATGGATAGTATAGCAAATATATGACATATAAAATACAAAAATATCTGGGGAGAGAATTTAATGCCCACAGATGGAATATAAGTTCTTGGAAACCAGGCACGTGAGGATATGACAAACCTTACTAGCTTGCTTAACTATAGAATTCAAGAATATTTAGAATGGCACCTAAAGAAACATTTTCAAGGTTTTGTGCAAAGTTATCATCTTGCATGATGTAGGTTGTAGTAATTTTTGCTAGACAGCTTTCCCTTATTTCTGAAGTAGATTTGCTTCAAGAAAACTATTAAAATAACAGGCATAACTAAATTTGAACCCCTTGATATTCATCATACCCAGAGGTGAAGAATTATCTGCTCCAATATCTATTCTAAATCAAAAGTGCTGATTACAAAAAATAGCTAAACTATCACTTAAAGAAAAATCCCTACAAAGTTCAAAATTGCTTGTGTTTTCCCCCTTTACAGAACTATTCTTTCTCTTTCACTGACCTCATGCTGGTATTCTATTCTATAAGCAAGTAAAGAAATATAATTAAGCTGTCTAATTGAAGAAATATATGTGAAATAAAAATGTTCCAACAGGCAAGAGCCCTGGCAGACTGGATTAGAGGGCATCACATAGTGATAGTGGCACACACACATAGAGGAATTTGAAAGAATACACTGCATGGGTCCATTTGAAAGTTAAAGTGACTTTATTCTACTTCCTGAAAATACAAATGGGAATTTGTAAAATTAATATTTCTCCAAGGTTTCAATAATAGAATGATGCTACACCCAGTGAAGTTAAATGATGTGAAAGCATTTAAAAGCATAAGTGATTAATAGTTAGTTCCAGTATATATTACTAGTTTTTTTTAAAACAAAACAAAACACCTTCATTCAAACTAAGATACTAGTTTAAAAAAAAAATAGAAGGAACAATATATATGCCAATTCTGTAGTTAAAGAAAGAAATTAGACCACTCTTTAGCATCATGGGCACATGGGGACCAATTGGCAAGGTACTAAAAAGCTGCTGTGAGGCACTTAGCATTCCTACTCCTACATAACATAAAAGGTACAAAGTGTCTTGATGACTAGGAAGTTAGCATCTCATGAAATTGTTGGCTTTAGAATCTGGGGGTGGGGGTGGGGAGGGATACCTCTCCTATATGAATGTATCCACAGGTTATATAATCTAAATAAATATATATATGGACATAAAGGGACATTCTTTCTTACCAATGCATAATTGTGCCACAGATATTCGTAATTGGCCGTTTGTTGTAGTAGTGTGCCTTCAGCTGTTTCCAACTTATGGTGACCCCTAAGGCCACTGGGTTTTCTTGACATAATTTATTCAGAGGGGGTTTGACCTTTCCTTCCTCTGAGGCTGAGAGTGTGTGACTTGCCCAAGATCACCCAGTGGGTTTCTATAGCTGAGCAGGGATTCAAACACTTGATTCCTAGTGTCCGAGTCCAACACTCAAACTACCACATCACACTCACTCTCATGAGTGGTGGCACACTAGCAAAATTCAAATATTTGCAAAATTATGTCATTTCATAGGTAGGTTCATCCCAGACTTTCTTTGTTCCCACTTAGTTCTCACTTAGGGAGGTTGCAGACTGCCAGAAATAGTGCAAAGTGAGTCCACTTTTAGGGTTAGGGTTAGTGCTAGGGAATCATGGGAATTGTGTTTTTTTTCTGAGACATTGAGCCTTCTCTGTCAGAGAGCTCTGTTGCCACAATAAAATACAGTTCCCATTATTCTCTAACCCTAAAAGTGGACTCAATTTGCACTATTTCTGGTAGTCTGCAACCCCCCTTAGTTCTCCACTTCCCACTTAGTTCCCACTTAATTCTCCACTTCCCACCACTACCACAAAAGGTATACAACTGCCAATGAGAATATCGAATCATATGAATAAGCAGATCCTTTAAGAAATCACCCTAGCATCTTGCAGTGGAACACAATTAAGGTATCCATCATCAAAAACTAAAAAGTAGTACAGAAATAATATCTAAGAACTGGCAATATGAAAGTTTCCTATTTATTTTTGAGCCAATTAAAGCAAACTCAAGTGGTAAAAAAAAGAGGCCACCAATTTAGAAACCAATAAATCACAGATTAATGAAGTCTTTCAAGTATGTTTTATATAATATATTACAATTTGGCTGAAGGATATGAATTACATGTTATTTCTGAAGCTGTTGTTCAAATCCTTTAAATATTGGGTCTCAGATATCTGCTTTGGAGTTCTAACTAGGGAGTTTTTTTCTGTTAGAAGTGAGCACTGGAAGAAATAAGCAAAATATGTGATGGAAGAGGCCTTGAATGCTGTAATCCATGAAATAACTTGGTGGCAGATTTTGCAAGACAAATGCAAAGGAAAGATACAAAAAAAAAAAAAAAAAAGCACGTGGCTACATGCTTAATCCATTCAAATGCAACAAGATGAATTTTAAAACTCATCAGGCTGGTCAATGCAAAGAAAGCAAGCATTAAACATTATTCTCCATTTTTAATTTGATAGTTCAACCTCTGTTTCACATACCCTCTGTTAACCTACTAGATGACATTAACTTCACAAATGACAGATTCTCATACGTATGCACACAGCCATCCATCTCTCACACATGCATATTCAAATGCAGACAACAAACCTACAACTTTGAAGACAGGCACTGATGAGAAAGTAGGTGGGTGGGTTAATGGAAAACAAATATGGAGACTTCATCCTAGCTTGTTCACAATTTTTCTTTCTATGCTTGAGTACCTATCCTATCACATAATCTCTCTGTATATTAAACCTGCCCTACCCATGTTTTCACATCACGCTATACATAAATCTGTTTTTAATGAAGATCAAAATGGGTAGAACCACGATTCCAAGATATAAGGCCCAATCCAACCAATATTTACCAAAAGTCATCCCCATGGAACTCAGTGACAATTCCTTTCTGATAAACATGCATCAGTTTGCAGCTTTGGGTGGCAATTGCATATGAACACATATTTTTACGTAAGCCATATTCAGTCCTGTGATTCCAACTTCTAAGTGTGCATTTAGATAATATGAGTTCTGCATACTTTTAGGTTTTGAAATAAAGCCTTACTTTGAAAGCTACACATGCTTTCCTCAGAAAAAGTCCCACTGAAAACAACAGGACATTTTTCTGAGTAGGTACACCTAGGATTGCACTGTAATGCACCTTTGTACACTGTCTAGGGACTAGGTCCCAAGTGGGACTTACTTCCAGGCAAGCATGCCTAAAATATATACACAGTGGTTTACGAATGCATGGTATCAACTGACTTTAAACTTGATATCTACATTTTAATGCTTGTACAGTACAGTTTATTTGTGACAGCCATATACAGGTTATAGCCATCAAATTACCCTCTTACAAAAACGATGAAACCCTTTAAAAACTTTTACTGTCACAAAGTTTTATATGTTACAGAGTTATATGTAACTCTGTTTTATATGTTACAGAGTTATATGCTCTGTAACATATAAAACAAATGTTTAAGCTCAAATTACAAAACAGAACGTTTCATACTAAGCACATCACAATGTTATACACAGTCAGTCCATTCAAATTAGTATGAGTATATTTATCGCATATATTTACTCAGCTATTGCTTGCATTGTTTTGGAACTTATACTGTTTTAAATTTTGGTTAGCTGCCTTGACTCCCTATGTCGGGCAGGTAACAACAACAACAACAACAACTTTATAAAGCCGCGAAGTGAACAAGAAGACAAGACAAGACAAGACAAGAGGCCTGCCCGTTTATTTAGCACACCCAAACAGATAAAGACATATATGTCCGCCAGCATCTGAACTTTCTTTCCCTCTGAAACTTCTTCGGGAAGCCAAACTGCTCTAGCAGTCCTCCTGACCTTGCTCCATCGCCTGCAGAAAAGCCTCCAGAATTGCTCCCGGTGACCCTCACTTCTTCCTTCCTTCCCTAGCTCTTAAGCCCGACCATCTCCTAACAAAGCGCCATAAAGTCATCAACAGCCCTTTTCCGCGCAGAGGCTCAGCGGCGGGGCGAGGGCGAGAGAAACCTGCACCTGTCTTTCTTGACACAACACACCTGTCTGGCCCTGCCCATGCGCAGTTGCCACCTCCAGCTCCCCTCGTCCCACATCGAGAGCGTCGCCAAAAGCGGAGGCAAAGAAAGAGAGAAGAGAAGAGAAGAGAAGAGAGCCCTGGCCCCCCTCTCTCCCCAGCTCTTATTAGAAGAGGCCACCGGGGGCTGCTCCAAATGCTTCTTAGCCCAAACTGCTGCTCCATCGCTGCTTTACAACTGGTTACACACTCTCCCTCCCTCCCTCCCTTCTCCTTTTCTCCAGCCCCCCCCCCTGCCTTTGCCAAGCTTGACAGACCTCCGTCTGCTCCGTCCACCATCCCCACCTGCCCCTCTTTGGAGTGATGGTCGCCTATTCTAAGGGGCGCTTCTCTTCCCAACTTTAGTGTTTATTATTTGGTGCTGGGGAAGAGTGCTGAGGATCCCACAGACAGCCAAAAGGACAAACACATGGGTCCTAGAGCAGATCAAGCCAGAGATATCCCTAGAGGCCAAGGTGACAAGACTTAGGCTGTCGTACTTTGGATACATCATGAGAAGAGAAGACTCATTAGAAAAGACAATAATGGGCCTCTGCAGACTGCCAGAAATAGTGCACATTAAATTGAGGCGCTGCCCTGGCTCAGTGCTAGGGAATCATGGGAACTGAAATTTATTGTGGCACCAGAGCTCTCTGACAGAGAAGGCTCAATGTCCCAGAAAAAAATACAATTCCCATGACTCCCTAGCACTGAGCCAGGGCAGTGCCTCAATTTAATGTGCACTATTTCTGGCAGTCTGCAGAGGCATAATGTTAGGAAAGGTGGAGGGAAGTAGAAAGAGAGGAAGGCCGCATGCTAGATGGATGGACTTTATTAAAGAGACTATGAATATGAGTTTGCAGGAGCTGGGCAGAGCATCAGAGGACAGGGGGAGCTGGAGATGCCTCATCCATAGGGTCGCCATGGGTCGAGATCGACGCGAAGGCAGTTTACAAACAAACAAACAATTTATTGAAAGCCCTGCGGAGCTGGGGAAGAAGCCCTTGAAACTTCTGCACATCGCCCAGACTCACACATCAGTCGTCGGACAGGCACTGTCTGGAACAAGAGGAGAGAGGCCTTGGGTTGAAGGAGGGAAGGAGGGGGAGAAGAGAGGAGAGGAGCGGTAGCTCGGCCACATTGAGTTTGTGCAAGGGCTGCATCTGCATGGCAGCAATAACCGGGTTTAATACCACTTCCACTGCCATGGCTCAAGGCTATGGAATTCTGGGAAATGTTGTGTTTGTTTGTTGTGGCACCAGGCATCAGAATTCCATAGCCTTGAGCCATGGCAGTGAAAGTGGTGTCAAACCCGGTTATTGTTGCCCTGTGGATGCAGCCTAAGTGCATCAAATGCCACGGAGAGAGCTTCCACCTACGGATACAGCCTTCTGTTCGTGGCAAAGGGACTTTGACCCTCCCCATCGCCTCCTCCTTCTCTCCCAAAAAGTTCAAGCCCCCCTCCCCTCCCCACAAGGACAGGCTCTCACAAACCCCCACCGGCTTGTACCCCCCTTTTCCCCTCTCCCCCACTATCTCCCTCTCTAGGTCTGAAGCCTTACAGATCAACTCCTGGAGAGAAAGACCAGAGAGGCAAGAAGCGGACTCCTGGCCCTTGTCCGGCTCCAGCCTTTGCAAAAAGGCAAGCGTTTTGCAAGCCCTGGGGGCAGCGAAGGATGGACGAGCGGCTCGCCTATTCAGTCCCGTTGGGTTTCTCGGGGCCACCTCTGAAGAGAAGGACGCCTGGAGCCAAGCCAAAGCACGCACACCACACACAGAGAGAAACACACACACACACACACACACACGGAGCCTTTCTCTCTCTGTCTCTCTCTTACACACACGCACCAAGGGTGGCAAAAGGAGGCAAGCTGGGCACCAACCTCCCAACGCAGCTCCCAAATCCGGCTAAAAGGGAGCTCTTCTTTGGGAAGGAAAGAGTTCCCAAACCCTCCTCTCTTCCCCCCAACTCCGTGTCTACTTGGAACTGAACGCCCCCCTGATTCCTGGAGAAACTCGCTTCCAAGGAAAAGTGAGTAAAGCCCCAACAACCCGACTCCCCCCAACCCCCCCCCCCAACCCCTTCCATCCTTCCCAGAGCTCGACCCATTTCTCTGACTCTTTGGAAAGAAAAATGGAAGTGGGGGGGGGGGGGGAAATAAGGGAAAGTCATTCAAATACTCTGGCCTCCCCCCCCCCGTCGTGGTGTGTGTATGTGTTTTAGTTCTTCTCTTTCCGTATATTAGGAGGCAGAGAGAGAGAGAAAGAGAGAGAGAGAGAGAGAGAGAGAGGAGGAAGAAGAAGAAGAAGTCAGGGACATGCAAATGATAAGCAAATCGAAGGAGACAAAAAAAAGAGAGAGCGAGAAAGGCAGCGGTTAATGAACAAGACAAAGAAGAGAGACCAGTCCAGGACTTGAAAAGGGAAAGGGTTGTGGGGAGGGCAGGGAAGGGGTTGGAAGAAGGGGAAAGACATTCATCCAAACCTAAAGAGATCTCATTTGAAATATGAATAATAACAATACAAACACAGATTAGCAAAGAAAAGACTGGGAAAGAGGAAATGAAGAAAGGCAGGCGAAGGGAGAAGAAAGGAGGGGGGCGGGGGAGGGATTCACCAGACATTCTCAACGCCAAGCTTGTCCTTTCTAACCGGCCAAACTATTGTGATGGTTCCCTTGAAGCTGAAGAGTATTAAAATAATAATAATAATAATAATAGAAGATCGTCGCGTTCCCCCCCCCCCCCCAAAAAAAACCCTTGACTCTATACGTATTATTTCTCTCTGAACTTATTAGAAAGTGGAGAAACATCAACCAGAATACAATCTTTGCCGGGGATGGGGTTTATATATATATATATATATATATAAAGAATAAAAGCTCCCTCCTGCCCCAACTTGATCCAGCCCGTTTTCAGGTTTAAGAACACTCCACACACAAAAGAAAAGAAAAGAAAAGAATAAACAAAAGAAAAGGAGAAAGAAACAAGACAAGGAGAGAGGTGCAAAAGAGAGCGATACTTACTCTGTGGCAAAGGCGATGAAAGTGAGCCCCCTCTCCCTCTCCCTCTCTCTTCCCCCCTCCCCCTCTGGATAGATAGAAGGCGAGAGAGAGAGAGAGAGAGAGAAACAGAGAGAGAAAGAGAGAGAAAGAGAGGGAGCGCACCGCTCGCACAACGCACACGCTCCCGCAGATAGATGCACACAGACCGCCTGCCGCAGACGACTCACTCGCCTAATTGGCCAAAGGAGGGTGAAAGTCAGCGTGCCAGGGCTGTGTGTGAGTGTGTGAGTGTGAAAGAGGCAGAGGGAGAGAAGGAGTGTGCAAGAGAGACAGACAGAGAGAGAGAGAGAGAGAGAGAAGAGAGGAGGGAAGACCCAGCTCTTCTGCGCCGCTCTCCTTTCCCCGGCAGTAATTGTCTCTTCTTTCTTTCTGCAGGCAGCCGAGCAGCGACGCTCAGCTGAGGGCTCCGCACCACAACAAGATTTACTTTAAGACACAGCTGAAGGAAACAGGAAGACTACACGTCACGGTCTGAGTGACGTCCGCCAGGCCCAGCGCCCAATCGGGAGGCTCCTTCGGATGGAAGGGGGATAGGGATAGAACTTGGGAGGAAAAAGAGAGAGAGAGAGAGAGAGAGAAAGGGGGGAGGAAAGAGAAGGGAGGGTGGGGGAGAGGAGGAGGAGGAAGAGGAAGAGGAAGAAGAAGAAGAGAGGGGGATGGTTTGGGATCTCCCCCCTCTTTCCAACCCCTTTCCTCCCCACCCCTCATTGCTTAGGGGAAGGAGATGGTATCACTAAATTTGGGGGTCTCTCTCTCTCTCACACACACACACACACACACTCATGGACAGCCATCTGTGTCCCGACTTTAGCCTTTCTGGTTGTGGGTCAGTGGCTCGATCTTGAGAGATCTTTTTTCCACATACACACACTAAAAGGATGCTAAAGAAGGAGAAAGTCCGCCTGGGGAGAGCATCCCTTCGCAGTCTCTACCTGGCCACCCAAGATTAAAAAACTGAAGGGTGAAAAAAAGTAACTTGTCTCTGAAGGCATCTTACCTGGAAGTACGTTCCGCGGAGACGCTTCCAAGGACAGGTGAAGCAATGGGAGGATGGACAGCAAGCGCCCGCCCGCGATAGAGGAGCGCCTTGTTAAAGGAGTGGGGAGGGATAAGGCTTATCGATGTGTTTGTGGTAGTGACCAAAAAGGTCTCCAAAATTCTTAGAAACAAAAAGTTTCCAAGCCTCTGATCCTTTGGGTGTCGTCGGGCTAAAGGTCCGATCCGCAAGCCGCTGAAGCCGAAGTGTTGAGGCAAAACTGACCCCTTTCCCCCTTCGTGCCTTGTAGCTCGCTTTGACTTGGTCCTGCTGGTTCGTTGTATGGCGCTGCTTCTGCAATGGCACAATTGGGGGCGAGGAAGGAGGTGGAGGGGCGGTTTGGCACGGGATAAGCAATGCCAAGGCGCCCTCCTTTCATTCAGGCCCCCTCGCCTGGGAATGGGCACCAAACGGGTCTCTGTCTACGGGAGGCTCCCCCAAAAACCATACAATCAGGAGCATTGGAAAGGTCAGTCCGGATCGCAGTGTATCTATCTCTCTTTCACACACACATACATTACCTTTCTGTAACCCCTAGACCTTATATCTCCAGTGCTAGGAGACTTAGTTTAAGTCATCCTTGGACTATGCGAATGACTTAAATAAAAGGCAATCCTTCTTAGTTCATTTTGTGCGATTCCTTAGCCCCACAATTACAAAATGGCCTTGTACGAAATGTAAGAAGTTCAGGAAGGCTTCCCTTGGCCTCTTCTTTTTCTCCATCACCGCCTCCTGAGAGAAACCGAACTAAACACCGTTAGGAAGCGTCAAAGATAGAAGACTTCAAGTGAGTCTTCAGCTCCGACGATCGCTCCTCTTGCGTGCTTATATTCTGCCTGTGAGACAGTCCCCAACACAGACTTTTAAAAAGAGAAATGTTCCCTCAAAGTTCAGGGCAGCCTGTTTCCACAGGTCATCCCACAAAGAGCCTTAAATCCTGCTTTAAAGTATATTTTACGTGGATGTGTGGAATTCTCAGTATCTCCTTCCAATATCTCTGGAGTGTAATCAGATCAGAGGGAGGTGGTTCCATTTTGTTTTAAACTCCTAATTCATATATTTATTTTCTTTTTTTAGGACGCGCCTAAACCCCACAACGCGCGCCGTTCCTTTTCCTCAGGCGCGCGAGTTTCTTCAATTCCTCTCCTTCGCAGAAAAGGATATTTAAAGTCTGGTTTTGTGTGTGTGTGTGTGTGTGTGCCTGAACATGTGTGTGTGAGAGAGAGAAAAACAGCAAACAAGAGTATTTGGAGGGGTCAGGGTCAGCAAAGAAAACACAAAAGCCATTTTCTTGACCAGGACAAATCAGAGCAAAAAGGCTGAGAAAAGTAGAGTTATGGGGTCTTTTTTTTTTGCGCGCGCAAATTCCAGAAAGGTTTCTCTCCTCCTTTCACATCGGGGTGTGTGTGTGTGTAAAATATTTTTAAACGCATCTTTTTTTTGGGGGGGGGAATCCCCAACTGATCTAAGGTATTTATGTGGCCCCATGGAAAACAAACAAGCTAACAAGCCAACATGCCGACAGGTAGTTTTTGCCCAGGTGGAGACGCAGGACTGCTTAGGCGCCCGTCTCTCCACAACCCCGTGGCCGTTTCAGCCATCTGAAACCTTGTTACTTTGCAAATAAAATGTCCAAATCACTTGTGTGTGTGTGTGTGTGTTGCAAAAGGGAAAGGGTGAGTTTTCATAGGGACTGCTAATTTTGCATAGGGACTACTGTACAGTATGCCGTTCCACCCGTTGTTATCTGGACCGCTCTTCTCCTCAACTTATTAAGAAAGAAATGGGGGGTGGGGGGAAAAGGCGCCACCGATATGCCACTGAGGGGGGGGGGGGAGACACCCAAATTGGCAAAATGCTGAGAGGAATTTATCTATCTCCTTCCAAAATAAAATATAAAATTTAACTTTTTTTTTTTTAATCCTCCCTCACGCGCCACCTTTCCAAAAACTGGACTCTCAGGGCACCTTAAAACAACAGCTGTCGCCACAAAATGCCCGCCAAGGGAGAGTAGTGGCCGCCCCTGACCAGGAATGGGGACGGAGGTTTGTTGGGGGGCACCGCTGGGTCTGTCTGGCCCTAGAAAGGCGGGAAAAACGCTCTGGGTTACTTCTTGGGAGCGACACTTTTGAGGGAAAAGGAGACTTGGGGGTCTCAGCCGACCCCCATCTTAACCGGCTTCCCTTTTCTGCCACTATGGAGACTTTCTAGTTACTTCAGAGGGGAGGAGAAATTGGGGGGCGCTGTGGAAAGAGGGGGGAGAAGAGTTGGGGGAAAAAAGATTCCCCGCCCTGGGCCTTTCTTTCCTCCTGGCTTTAGGGCCGGACTTCCATCTTTAGGGTTAAGAGTATGCGGCCATTCATCCCTATTTCTAAGATTTGCTCCTCGAGATTGGGAGTCATGGATTTCAGCCAGGAAGGGAGGGAAGAGGAACAGGAGCCCCCCACCCCTTCCCTGCCTTCGAATATAGGTACTTCAAATCTCTTTCTGTGTGTGTTTGTGTCTTTCTCTCCCTCTCTCTTTTCTTTCCTCGTTTCTTTCTCCCGGGAGAAAAACCTCCCTGAATGAATATCTGATGCGACTCTCCCATCTGTTTCCTAATCTGTTAGGTGAGGCAGAAGAGTCAGGAGGCGAGAAGATCTCCGTTGCGGGGAAGTGGAAGCCATCCGCTCTTCCCACTGGGAGCTACTGCCGACGCCTCCTCTCACCCTCCGCCGCCCACAACGCCCCCCCCCCAGCCCTCTCCTTATCTTTTAGAGTCAAAGAAGGAACCAAAGTTTAGTCCCCCTTGGAGGCTGCCATTTTAAAATAAACAAACAGCCTCTGAACTTGGTACCTTCTCAGGGCAACTTCTGCTTTTCTTTTTAAGTTGTTTTCCTTTCCCACTATTTCACTACCACCACCTTTTTCTTTTTCTTTTTCTTTTTCAGAATTCCTTACCCTTGCTGCCAACACTTTTCTTTTTCAAAATCCCTTACCTTTCCTGCCACCTCTTTTCTCTTTTCCAGACCCCCTTACCTTGGTTGTAACCACTTTTCCCATTACTGCCATCACCTTTCTTTTTTCCCAAATCCCTTACCTTTGCTGCCACCTTTCTTCTTTGCAAAACCCTTACCTTTCTTGCCATCACTTTTTTTCTTTGCAAATCTCTTACCTTTTCTGAAATTACATTTCTTCTTTGCAAAACCCTTACCTTTCCTGCCATCACTTTTCTTCTTTGCAAATCCCTAACCTTTCCTGCCATCACATTTCTCTTTTTCCAACCCCCTTACCTTTCCTGCCACTACTTTTCTTCTTCCCAAACCCCATACTTTTCTTGCCACCACCTTTCTTGTTCTGTTTTTCTTACAAATCTCTTACCTTGGCTGCCTTCCTTGAATGCCCCTTCCAGATCCTTTGCCCCCAATAGTGGGTGGCTGGCCGATTTTATAACTTGTGAAAAGCTTCGGGTTCCTGGTGTGTGTGTGTGGTTGTGTGTGGTTGTCTTTTTTGTTTCCCCTCAGCTCTCTCTCTCTCTCTCTCGTGTCTTTTCTTTTTTGAAAAAATACCCTATTGGGGAAAGCAACAGAATCAAAGTCAGGGCCAACTCCCGTGGCTGCTTGATGGCCTTTTGTGTCCAAAACGGAGCCCGGTTTAAACGCGCAAAACCTGTCATGTTTTCTTTCACCTCCACATGTTCCCCTCTTAAAACAAAACCAACCCAAACGTCGGAGGAGCAACTCCCCAGCATCCCTCAACTCGATCCCAGGACGAGAGGGGACCCTGGGAGATCAGGAGAAAAAAATAAAAGCTGGGAGGGAAAAGGATGCCCAAAAGGGACCCTCCTGTTTTTTTTTTCTCTTTCTCTGAGGTTGAACCGACGGCTGGCATCGAAAGAGAAAGAAACCAGAGCTTCCACACTCGGAAAATGGGACTCCAAGGGCGCACCAGAAAAAGTTTCTCGGAGTTGAGAACAGGTTTCGTGACACCCCCAACACCCTCCCAAACTCTTGGATCAAACTGCAATAGACGATCCGCATATTATAACCATCTGTATGCCAAGGTGGCACCTTGGGGACTAAGGGAAAGAAAGCTGGGAGCAGGAGCTTTCGTAGACTTGAGCCTACTTCCTCAGATGCATGCTCCGCATGCATCTGAGGAAGTAGGCTCAAGTCTACGAAAGCTCCTGCTCCCAGCTTCTTTCTTTCCCTTAGTCCCCAAGGTGCAGCCAAGATCGGTTTTCCAAACTCACATCTTTGAATATTATTACAACATACAAATAGTTCTATATGCGATCTGAGGAATAGTCCCAATCCCAAGACTTACCTCTGCTGTATTTTTTCCCCATGGGGTCCCCTTGTCATCGTCTTCCAGGACCACTGTCTCCAAAGAGTACTTTTATACTGCAGTTGGCCCTCTGTATCCACGGGCTCAAGCATCAACTGCTTGAAAATACCCCCCCCCCCCGCCAAACGATAAATAAACCTTGATTTTGCCATTTTATATAAGGGATGTCATTGGTCCCAAACACCCTGCAGAAATAATCTAGTTTGAGACTGCTTTAACTGCCCTGGCTCCATGCTAGGGGATTCTGGGAACTATAGTTTTGTGTGACATCTAGCCTTCTCTGTCAGAGAGCTATGGTGCCACAACAAACTACAATGCCCAGGATTCCCTAGCTCTGAGCCAGGGCAGTTAAAGCGGTCTCGAATTGGATTATTTCTGCAGTGTGTTTTGGACCATTGCATATTGTGTAAAATGTATATTGTATGTAATGCCATTGTTTATAATGGGACTTGAGCATCCACGGTTTTTCGTATCCACAGGGGTTCTGGAATACCAAGGACCCTTAGGGGTTGCAGACTGCCAGAAATAGTGCAAATTGAGTCCACTTTAAGGGTTAGGGTTAGTGCTAGGGAGTCATGGGAATTGTTTTTTTTGAGACATTGAGCCTTCTCTGTCAGAGAGCTCTGGTGCCACAGTAAACTACAGTTCCAATGATTCCCTAAACCTAAAAGTGGACTCAATTTGCACTATTTCTGGCAGTCTGCAACCCCCCTTAGTTCCATTATAAAGGCGGTTTTTAAAATTCATTTATCTTATTATAGTGAAGGCTAGCTGAGATTCATGTCTTTATGTGCCTCACGATCCCATTTTACGGATGGAGAAGGTCTGTATCCTCATTTGACAGAGGAAGGAGAAAGAATCACTTGCTCCCAAGTCACGTCAAAAGTGTCTGGGAGTAAGGAATCAAAATATATCAGGGGCAAACTTAGCCCAGGATTCGATTGCTGGCTTGGCCATGAAACCCACTGGGTGACTTTGGCAAAGTCACGCTCTCTCAGCCTCAGAGGATGGCAAGAGCAAACCCTCTTTGAAGAAACTTGCTAAGAAAACTCCTAAGTCGGAAATGACTTGAAGGCACACAACACACAAACTGAGTTCGCTGGTGTCCCCATTTTGCAGATGGAGAAGGAATATCCCCATTTTATAGAGCGACAAGAAAGAGTTATTTGCCCTAAGTGATATCAGCGTGGCTGCCTCCTCCCACCCCTGTGCCAGGGAGTGATGAATCAAAATCACCAGGTGTAAACGTAGCCTACTGCTGGCATTCCCATTTTACAGATGGAGAAGGGATATCCCCATTTTACAGAGGGAGAAGTAAGAGTTATTTGCCAAATACCAAAGACATACCAAAGTGGCTCCTCCTCCCACCCCGTGCCAGGACTGAGGAATCAAAATTCATCACCTGCAAACTTAGGGCCTTTGCAGACTGCCAGAAATAGTGCAAATTGAGGTCACTTTAACTGTCCTGGCTCAGTGCTAAGGAATCATGGGAACTGTAGTTTATTGTGGCACCAGAGCTCTCTGGTAGAGAAGGCTCAGTGTCTCTCTCTCTCACACAAAAAAAATACTATTCCCATGATTCCTTAGTACTGAGCCAGGACAGTTAAAGTGGCCTCAATTTGCACTATTTCTGGCAGTCTGTAAAGGCTCGAAGGGTTAGGGTTAGGGTTAGGGAATCATGGGAACTGTATTTTATTGTGGCACCAGAGCTCTCTGACAGAGAAGGCTCAATGTCTCAGGAAAAAAACCACAATTCCCATGATTCCCTAGCACTAACCCTAACCCTTAAAGTGGACTCAATTTGCACTTCTAGTCTACTCTTGTTCCCATTTTGCAGATGGAGAAGTAATATCCCCATTTTACAATGGGACGAGTAAGTTTATTTGCAATAAGCCATATAAAAGTGGCTACCTCTTTCCACTCCTGTGTCAGGGAGGGATGACTCAAAACCACCAGGTGTAGTCTTCTGGGGTTCCCATTTTACAGATGGAGAAGGAATATCCCCATTTCACAGAGGGACAAGTAAGAGTCATTTGTCCTCAGTCATGCCAAAGTGCTTCCCACCCACATGGCAGGGTATGATGATTCAAATTCACCAGGTGCCATTTTTTCCAGAAGTGCCAGGAAATGCTTCACTTTGAATTTGAATCCGGGTGTGTGTTGAATTTCTGCCTGCCTCACAGCTTTTGAACTTTAAAGGCACAGAACAGAAACCATGCTGGGTAAGGAGGGGAACAAGAAAGGGTTTGTGTTTGTGTGCACACATATCTTGTGCCTGCTGCTCTTGGCTATACATGGCACCTATGTTTGAAGAGAAACTTGTGCCTGTGTGCCTGCTGCTCTTTGCAAGATGGGAGGAGAAGAATGTTTTTGAAAATTGTAATGGAACAGCAACTTGCAATTGACTGGTACCAGAGATATAGCCAGTACTGGCTTTGCCTCAGGCAACCAAACTTTCCAAAAATCAAGACATTAACAGATGGTGGCAACCACATGGAGAGATGATGTTGCTTAGAGAGAATCTAGTCATTTCACTCAAGCCGATAAAGAGTGAATCCCAGAAGGACACCATGTATTCTGAAGAGTTCTGCACTTGGCCCGTTCTTATCCCTCTCCCTTCTGCTCCCTGTTTCATCAGCTTCATTTCTTTCTTTCTTTTTAGAAATGCATTTTTTTTATTTTAAAAAATAACCAAACCCACAAATGCTTCCTGAAAGGGACAGTGGGCCGCCAAGTATTTGTATGGCATTCAGGATGCTCAATGATTTCTATTTGTGCTGCTAAAAAAATGTTTGTCTATAGATAAATGAAAATGAATACACACACACACATACAGAAAGGGATATTTCATGAATGAATACTAAGACTAATAACATTAATTGAAATCTGGGATGCAATCTAAGATAACAGTAATGTTTGAGAAATACAAATATTCAGAACACCTTTAGAATTTATTGTAAATACAAAAGAAACAAAGGAATACGAATCAGAATAAGGTACAGATGTTGGTTTGATTGACTGTGTTATGGATGTTGATGAAATTAGATTTATGTTTGTATTTGTCTGTAGTTGTATTTGTAGTTGTGTTATGTTTATTGTTTATTGTTATGGTTACATCTATTAGTTTGTTATGTTTTGTTTTTATAAATAAAATTTATATTAAAAAAAAGAAATCTGGGATGCAATCTTAGATTTGAAAAGAAAGTGAAGACAACACTGCTCACATTCTTGAATCACAAGTGTACTTGAATTTGCACCATGCAAAGTAATGTGCTGAATTATTTGAACTTTATGTATGTCTGATGCATTATTCCATGTGATTGACAGGAGGAAGTATATTGCAACCTTGAAGTTAATAATAATATGTTAAAACCCCTAAGAACTGAGATCCAGAAAGCTTTGAGATTAGAATAATAAAGCCCTGCTTGATTTCACTTTTGGAATTATTTCCTGTATCTCATTATCACCTGTAATGAGGAAGGATCAAAATGACTTCCTAAGAGGAAACCTGTGTAGTAACTTTGAAAGATGCCTAAGGGAATGAAAAAAAAACAAACTCGCAATCTTTCTGAATGTGAAGGACAGTAAGCTCTATTGATATTTCAGTATATCTGTATTATAAACTTAAACCAATTGTTGTAATCCAATTTTACTGTCACAATATATCCCCCCCTAAGTAATGTAGTTGGACAGGGAGGGAAAGCATTATTATACCTACCTAGAGCTTGAAAAAGTTACTTTTGGGAATGCCATTCCCAGAATCCCCAAGCAAGAGGGCCAAGGGAATTATGTGAGCTGTCACCTCCAAAGTAACTTTCTTAAGCTCTATATTAAACTTGCTAGAACTCTACAGTTCCTCTAGTTTCAGCGTGAAAGTAGTGAAACTAGTATTGAAACTAGTGTTGTGTAAATATAACACAAATAGGCCAGTTGATATTTGTCCTTCCAAACTTTTATTTCTTGATGACCGATGATCAAGCCTTGTCTTTTCTGTTTAGTGGAGAACTCAGCCTCCAAAACTAAAAACAAAACAAAACACCAAGAGGTTCAGGCGTACATCTGAAGTATCATCAGGGTTTTTTCATTTAGTTGCATCTCTTTCCCCCACTATTCTGATCATGTACTGGAATATCAGCAAGCACTCCACCACAACCTAGTGAACTAGATGCTTTCTCTATAGACATTGTGAAGGAACATAGGGACATTCGATTGGGTCACACTACTCATCCATCAAATTTTTTATTTTTGCTCTGATGGGCAGTGGCTCTCCATGGTCTCTGACAAAGGTCATTCTCATTACACCAACCTGATACTTTTAATGCACAGTGTCAGGGACTGAATATGAAGAACTACCTTGTGGTATGAGCTTTATGACAGTTGAACAGATGACTTGCAAGGTAGATGGAGGCCCTTTTCCCAGCCCTGACCCTCTCAGAGTCATGGTTGGTGAGTATGCAAGAGTGGGCCTTCTTGGTGGTTGCTCCCTGGCTGTGGAACTCCTTGTAAAAGAGGCTAGGCTGGCTCCTTTGTCCTTCTGCTGGCAGACGGAAATCTTTTCATTCAGGCAAACTATTAGCAACAGTCAGGCTGATGTAGAAAGACTCTTTAGAGGGAGTTCTGTACATTTTATTGATGTGTTTTAAAATTGGTTAGAATCAGTTTTAACATTATGATTTGCTTCATCAAATTAGTATTAAAACTTCTTATGTTTTGATTTGTAACTTTTAAATCTTGTTGCGAACCAGTTTTGAAAGTGGAGTGAGATAAAAATCAAATAAATAAGTAATTAATAAAGAGAATTCTGGATGGTCATTTCTCAAGGATGCTTTATTTATAGATTTCTAGCATTTCTAGCATTGGTAGGCAGTACCCCTTGAGGTCCCTATGATTCTAGGACTGATTACATACAAAATCTCTCACTGACCTATAGTCTTTCCCTAAAAGTGAACCCCTATTTATATAGGGACATGCATTTTTTTTTCTGGGAATAGAATGCAGTACCTCTTGACATCCAAACCAAGGGGACCATACTATTAAACCAAAAGCAAGCAACTTTGGTGAATCCAGGGGCCAGTTTTGTCCCTCAGGAAACCACCACATGCTACAACTCTTTGAAATGTGATTTTATCTCCACATTTTTCAAAAATCAGATGTGATAAGACCATGCAAGGCTACTTCATTCTAATACAAAATCACAGCTCCTCAAGAGTTCCAGGGAGCTTCCAAGAGAAGCACTCCTCCTCCCCCTCTTTTTTGTACAGTAGGAACCTAGGCAGGGCATGTCTGGAAAAGGATTACAAAACCAGTTGTAGGCTGCTTACAGTCCATCAGATGAATTTGCACATCGTTGTTGTAGACCAGGGGTAGGCAACCTAAGGCCTGGGGGCCGGATGCGGCCCCCTGAGGTCTTTGGACCGGCCCCAGGCCGGTCCTGCCGCCGCCGCCGCTGCCGCCCACCATGATTATATTGATTATTATTGTTATTGTTCTTGGGGTTTTCTTGGCAAAATCTCCACAGGGGGTTTGCCATGGCTTTTCTGGGGCTGAGAGAGTGTGCATGAATATTTTTTTTAAATTTTTTAAATATTTATTTATTTATTTATTTTTGGTGCTTCGGCCCCCCAATTGTCTGAGGGACAGCAACCTGGCCCCCGGCTCAAAAAGGTTGCCTACCCCTGTTGTAGACTAACAAATCTAATAGAGGAAATACTTCTAAATAAGCAGAGCTGGAACTGCCTTGATTCTCTATACTGGGAGAAAGGTGGGAAATAATAATAATAATAATAATAATAATAATAATAATAATAATAATAGAGTGATTCTTTTAAAAAAAACTTTTGATATATCAAAAAGTATTCACAGTTAATTGGACCACACATCTTTGTCTGTATTTTGCTGAGAAATTGCACAAGTGTTTATGCAAACTACTGATGGCAAATGGTATCCTGTGAATAATTCCTCCTTTATTATTGTACTTGTTCATTAAATGTGTTCATCATTAGTGCAGATAGAGATATTGGTGGAGGCATGCTTATAAAAGTTTTTTTCTGATTTAACTGATGTATTGATTAATAAATTAACTTAATTTCATATAATTAATAACCAAACATTCCATTGGCTGATAGCTTTAGAAATAAAAGGTACAGTGGAAAATCTTTTTTTAGTATCCTATATAAAGAATCTAGTTGATTATTACAAGGAGCAATGGGACAGAATCAACCGAAGTGTTAACTAAAATATGTCAACAAATATGGAAAACAAAATGGTGGCCAACAAACTGGAAATAATCAATATATATCCCCAAAACCAATATACATCTACAAAAAAGGTGACATAAAAGACTACAGCAACTATAAAGGACCATGGCATTAATTTCCCATTGAAGCAAAATCTGCAGCACAGACTTCAATGATATATGGATAGGGATTCAGAAAGGAAGAGGCACTAGGGAACATATTGGTTTATGGAGCACACCAAGGAATTCCAGAAGAAACTCAGTATGTGCTTTATAGTCTATAGCAAAACATTTGCCTTCATTGGTCAGAAACAAAACTACAGATGGCAGATAAAGACATGGGAATACAACACATCTGGTAATCCTGATGAAAAATCTATACTCAGGACAAGAGGGTACTGTTACAGTGAGTCCCCTCACCCAACTATTTCTGTATTGTGACAGCCCCATGGGTTTTAGCATCCCACCGCTGCCACCAAATTTATCACGAGCACCACTTACTTTTCTTGATGTGGCAGCCCAATGGGTATTGTGATCCCACTGCTGCTCAATATGTGATGTACCAGACCACTTTTATTTATATCTATGGGTTTATTTCTCCAAACTTGGTTTCTTTATTTCTTATTAGCATGGAAATTCAATCCAGATTCAGACAAGCTTGTAATAAAATAACAGTAAAACTTTATTTGGATTATGATTAACAATGTTTCATTTGTTACGATGTTGCATTCACTTGTTCTTGTTATACTTTGTTATACACTCATCAACTTTAGAAAACATCAGGTATTCTCTTTTAGGACCTTCACACTGTCCTTGTTTACTGTGGTCTTTCCAGCTTTATTTCTACACTAGTCCTCAGGCTAACTAAGGGCCTGTACAGACTGCCAGAAATAATCCAGCTTTAACTGTCCTGGCTCAGTGATAGGGAATCATGGGAATTGTAGTGTTTTTTTTTTTCTGAGACATTGAGCCTTCTCTGTCAGAGAGCTCTGGTGCCACAATTCCCATGATTCCTTACCACTGAGACAGGGCAGTTAAAGTGGTCTCAAGCTGGATTGTTTCTGGCAGTCTGTATAGGCCCTAAATCCCAAAAACTCTCTCACTTGGAGTTCTGTCCTAGAGCTAAGTCCATCCCTTCTGAACTTTAGCCCTCACAGTTCCTTTCTTCTGGATGGTTACCCATCCCAACCCAGTCTGATTTCAACTATAAGTGACGGTCTTATTTAACACCTCCAGCCTACCATTTGATTGGCTGCCGCCAGCTCCCATTCTATTGGCTATTGTTAAGACATGTTCTATTCTGTTTTCTCTCCACAGGTACAGTTGGAACAGAACATGGAGAAACAGAATGGTTCCCAATTGATAAAGGGGTCAGGCCAGGCTGCATTCTATCATCCTATTTGTTCAACTTGTACACTGAAACTATCATAAGAAGAGTAAGTAAAAACTTGGAAGAAGGAGTGAAGGTGGGAAGAAGGAACATTGACAATTGAAGATACATGGATGACACTATTCTACTAGCAGAAAGCATGTCGGATTTGGAACAATTACTGAGAAAGGTAAAAGAAGAAAGTGCTAAGGCAGGCTTAATGGCGAACATAAAGAAGACAAAAATAATGACTACAGAGGAACTACACAAGTTGAACCCAGACAATGAAGAAATCAAAATAGTTAAAGAGCTCATGTAGCTTGGGTCAAACATTGGTCAGAACAGACAGCAGTCAAGAAATCAGAAGACTACAAATGGGAAGGACAGCTATGGAAGAGCTAGACAAGATCCTAAAATGTAAAGATATATAACTGAACACTCAAGTTAAAATCATCCAAGCCATTGTATTCCCCATTATCATGTATGGATGTAAGAACTGGACAGCAAAGAAAACAGATAAGAAGAAAATCAACTCATTTGAGATGTGGTGCTGGAAAAGAGTGTTGAGGATACCGTGGACAGCCAAAAAGACAAACAAATTGGTCCTTCAACAGATCAAACCAGGAATTTTCCTGGAAACCAAAATGATCGAATTGAGGTTGTCATACTTTGGCCACATCACAAGAATACAAGACTCATTAGAAAACACAATAATGCTGGGAAAAGTGAAGGGCAGTAGAAAGAGAGGGAAATTGCATGCCAGATGGATAGACTCAATTAGGGAGACCACAGGTATGAAACTACAATATTTAAGGAGAGCAGTGGAGGATAGAGGAGCTTGGAGATATTTCAACCATAGGGTCACCATGAGTTGGGGATTACTTGAGGGCAATTCCAACAACAATGGGGCTTTGTGAGGCATATGAGAATGGTTGTGATTTAAAGAATATTTTCCTACTTCATTGTGAAACTACTTTATGTATTTATTTCCTCCTCTGGAAAATCTATATTGTCTAAAATGCACATAGAATCACAGAATCATAGAGTTGGAAGAGACCACAAGGGCCATCCAGTCCAATCCCCTGCCACACAGGAACTCATAATCAAAGTAAATTGTAAATGTATCTTTTTCACTTCTTCTCCTATATTCACACATGAATGTTAACCACCAGGGGAGAAGTCATGCATAAAAACACTCACCATGGGAAGTGCCTGTCCTTTGGAACAGCAATTTTGGAAATGAAGGTAGTTCCTAGCAATTGGGTGCTTTCTAATGGCCCTTCTAGAAGGAGTTTTGAGCATAAGGATGATAATTCTAAAATAGATGCAAACTACATAGGGACATTATGAAACTAAGCCATCTAGTGGATTGCTGCTAGCTAAAATGTCAGAAAAAGTTCTGCTGGAATCACTGGAAGTGTTGTGTGTATGTGTCTTCAAGTCACCTGTTGACTTATAGTGACTCCATGAGTTTCACAGGGTTTTCTTGGACCCAATATAAAATAAGAAGCATAGCACAAATGTCCTGCTGTAGTGACTACTTCCTCCCTAATATTCTTTCTTTGTCCCAATAAGTGCTCTACACTTTGGAAAGAAGATTATTAATTGTGGGGTAGTGCTGTGAAGAATTTAATAATCAATTTATCAGAAAGGCCATCTGGTTGTGTGGTATGTTTTGCCATAAAAGGGTTGATCTTGTCAGAGGCTTCCTCTTGCTTGTCCTACTTAAGTAAAGTGTTATCTTTTGGGGGGAAAAACAGTTTTGTCTTGAGTGGAACTCAGGAGAATTCCTTTAGAATTGCCAGATCAACCTTCCTATAAAATTTATTTTTCTGTTCTATTTCCTGGTTATTTCCTGTATCATGAAAGTTTAACTTGTATGACTAGTATGGCAAGGAAGAGGAAAAGGAACCAAGTTTTAGACTCCAGATTTTTCATTTTAGTCACTATAAAGTAAATTTAGGATAACTTTATCAAGCCATTTTATAAGAACAGGTAACAAGGAACATGACCATAGGATATATCTGAGACATGACTCAATCCTTTCCCCACCAAAGTAGATTCAGCACCTTGGATAGCTCATGCCCCTACCATTCCAGCTAAAACCCAGACTAAAATCATTGCCTATTCAGATACAAGCCACTGAAGGCAAATATCTTACTGAACATTCTGCTGTGCAAGATGTTCTTCCCAGTAAGCTATTCTTCAAAATCCTTTTAGCAAGAGGTTTAAACTGGTGGTTAGATGTACTATATCTCTATGTACCTATCTAGATGTCCTAAAATGGGCGAACTAAACAGAGGGGAGCATGCTACCCATGTCCCCTCTGGCATTACTTTGTTCATGCAAAAAGAGATAAGGGAAGAGGAGAGACTCTTCTGTTTACAGAAGCTCTCCACAACAATTAGATCCCTGTAAAATCAGGGTTTAGAATTATATGGAGAATTTCTGTGCTTCCAGGAGGTTTTTTAGTTCAGGCTCACCACTTTTTATATCAGCAAAGTGATGCTGGAAGACAATGGAGCTAGTACACTCCTCCCATGTTTAGTTAACCCTTTTACATAGCAGCTTAATAGGGCCTTCCCCCTACCCTGCAATAATTGATATATATATATAAATCAATTGATGTACTGCCTTCTAAAAATATGTCTAGGAATTAATTCAACTATATGTTAATTAAAGTAAGGCTATGACACATTGATTCCCTCATTAATTCCTTAAAATAAGTGCAGAGACAGTAATTATGCAGTTATCTGTCAAAGAATTTCCCTACTGCTTGGCCTTCATGACATGTTATAGAAAGACAACATATTATTATTATTATTATTATTATTATTATTATCATCATTATGAAGTATTTATACCCCGCTCTTCAGCCAAAGGCTATCAGAGCGGCTTACAAGTGGATTAATGACAGTTCCCTGCCCTCAGACTTACAATCTAAAAAAAAACAAGACACAAAAGGAGAAGGGCATGATGGTGGGGAAGGGGAATAAGTCCATCAGATCTCTCCCTCAAAAGCCTGGACCAAAGCAGATGGACTGGAAGGAGGTCCCTTCTTCTTCTTCAGGCTAGGCCCAATGAGATGGCCTTTCTTCATATATAGAAAGACAAGAGCAAGCCATTGGTTCACTGAATAAAAGATTCAAAATGCTATTGCAAAATATTCAGCTAAAAAACAACAAGCTATGCAGGGGACCATCTTCAGACTACTGACTCCATTCCAGTTTTTTAAAATAACATTTTAGAAAGGTCCTAGTGAAATGCTTCAACTGGTTTATATTGTTTGTTCAGAATGGAATATGGATGCAATTATCAAACTGCCTTATTCTAGAGTAGTTCCATTGGCATTAGTAAATTACTTCAGGGTAACTAGTTTGAAGGATACATATCTGGATGATGGTCTTTTTTCATGTGAATATGCCTGTAACTTACGATCATTAGTGGAGGCCACAGAAAATTTAAACTGAATACTCAATTTAGATAGGACCTTTTCAGTAGATGAAATTCCTCTCAAGCTAGGGAAATTGGTGGCTTCATTGCCAGCAGGATGGTGAAACTGCTCCAGGTTTTAATCCAAACTTTAAAGGGGTCATCTGAGCTGCTGAACCTATCTCTGTTTTGGGTATGGGGTCAGTATTGTTGATAGATCATTTAAGGTTCAAACAAAAATCCATAGCAGATTCATTGGCCCACAGACACTGGGGTCACCAGCCTAAGCAGCTCTCAAAGGAGATAAATTGATTCCTTCATAATTTTGCTTTAGGCAGGCACTGAACACTGTTCTTTTGGGGATTTAAAGTTGTGCAAGGATGCTAGCCTAAATACTCTAAAGGCATGAGATCCCATTATGATTTTGGAAGCTAAGTAGGGTCAATCCTGGTTAATATTTGGAAGGGAGACCTCCAATGAATACCAGGAAGGAATTGGCAAAACCACCTCTGAGCATTCTTTGCCAAAGAAAACTCTATGAAATGCATGGGGTTGACATAAATCAACAGGTGACTTGAAGGTACATTTATACAATGTTGCTTTACATGAATATTGATCCCCTAGAATTAGCAAGGTTCTTTTCACAGCAGTCTTAAATCTGAACTGTGCATGAAGGCAAATGGAAATGGATTGAGAAAATCATGTTCCCTTCTCTTTCCAAAACAGAGAATCAGTTCAGACTATACTGTAACAACTAGGGGTGCCAAGTTTATTCAATTAATCATATAACTCAGGGTTCACATTGCCAGTGGTGGGTGCTGCCAAATCCAGTAGCAGCGAAGGGCAAAGACAAAAATGGGTGGACCATCAGAAGAAAGATAAATTATTCTTGCCAGTGCTCTGAACTGTTCACTTGTAGAGGGCATTTGACATGAGGCCAAGGCATTTGCTAAAATAGCTGCTAAATAAAGTAGTTCCAAAAAAGGACAAAATTGCCACTAGTCTTACAGCATAATTGGGGGCCTTGGATGCAGAGGACTTCTGAAAAGTAGGCTCCTTCAGAGTCAGAAAATGTGAAGCTGTGGAAATGGATTCAGGTTTTGGCTATAGAAAGGAGGAGGTGATTTTGGCAAAGCTACAGGAATCTAAGCCCCCCCCCCCCACTTAAATCATAGATTCATTGTCTTCTAATGCTCATGTTAAACAGGTAGGAAATGCTCTATTATTACGATATAATGAATAATTATATCACACAGGCTCATGTCATTCATTATCATTAATACAAATGTTCCAGTGTGATTTCGAGCCCCAGAAACAGAATGTTGTACCATTAAAGGCCTTTGTGCTGCAATTGAAGGAAAGAGATTACCTGGTGAAAGAAGTTTCACCTTTTAAACACCTATTCTGTGCTCATAGGTGACATGTTTTCCTCCTCTTATTACCTGGAGTGCTGTATGGGCTAAGTTGTGAGTATGCCAGAGTGTATATGGAAGCTGAAGCACATGGGTCACATGGGGTGCCTGAGAGACACTTGAATTCCTTCCTTGCATGGTTATTCTCCCTGATCACCTGCCCTGCCTTTCAAGGACACTTTGGAGAAGCTTTGAATTGCGGTGCTTTTGCATTTGACTGGGAGTGACCTCACCCCAGCTCTGCCTTCTCCCACACTTGCTTGCTACATCTGAACAGAGGAAGCCTGGACAGGGCCATCACAGTAGGTTGGTGAGGTATAATTAAAGGCTCGGCTTCCACTTTGAAGGCCTCTTGTATTGAATACTCCTGCTTCTGGCCTTGTTTTTCATCTGAGGAAGGAGAGGGAGCTGGCAAAAGGGGAACACAAAAATGAAACTTCTGTTCCATTTGTCATGGTCGGATGTCAGTTAACAAGGAGCTGGAGTGAAATGAACTGCCAGAGGTGGAAAAAAGGTGTGGATTCAGTGCAAAGACTACTTAAAAGTTTACAACCAGTTTATAACCTGTATCAAGGAAAAAACAATGTGTTGTACCAGTTAGGGTGCTGTACTAGGAATTGGGTACGGTTGTACCTTTATTAGTTGTGTGGAAGAGGGAGGTTCAGCAGTTGGAGGTTGTATGCTAATGTGAAGGTGCCCTCTGTTGTTTTCACCTGGGAACACTAAATTTGGGACATCCAGATTCAAGTCCTCAGTAAGCCATTAGACATATCTGGTCACCTTGTGCTTGCCACTCTTTCCTTGGCTAACATACTTGACAGTGTTGTTGAGAGGATTAAGGGGGGAGGAGAAGAGCCACATATGCCATTTTTAATTCACTTGAGGAATGGTAGGATACAATTGTTACCATACAAACAAACTAACAAAGGATAGGGAGAAATGCTAATTATGTTTTGGATAATGTTATTATTATTATTATTATTATTATTATTATTATTATTATTATTATCCAGCCCTTCTCACAGGACTGGGACTCAGGATGGCTTACAACATTAAAACAAAAACAAAAACAAAAAATACAATTAAAAACATCCAAAAATAATACATAAAACAGAATTAAACTACTACAATAAAATAAAAAAGAAGATACAACTGTTTAAAATTCATTTAAAATAATATAGTATCCCAGGCCATTCATTAAATGCTTTCTGTTTTTAATGCCTGTCTGAAAAAGAAGGTTTTCTGTAGGCAGAAGGCCATCAAGGAAGGGGCCATTTTGGTCTCCCTGGGCAGGGAGTTCCAGAGTCTAGGAGCAACCATGGAAAAGGCCCTCTGTCATGTCTTCAGTAACTGTGCTTGTGATCTTGGTGGGGTGGAAAGAAGGGTCTCCCCTGAGGATCTCAGAGCCTCGGCCAGCTCATAGAGAGAGATACCGTCTGCCAAATAGCCTGGACCTGAGCCATATAGGGCTTTAAATAGTATCACCAGCACTTTGAATTGTGCCCAGAAACAAACTGGCAGCCAGTGGAGCTGTTTCAACAGGGCTGTTGTATGATCACTGTAAACTGCCCCTGTTAGCAGCCTGGCTTCAGTTCTTTGGACCAGCTGAAGTTTCTGAACACTCTTTAAACACAGCCCAAAGTAGAGTGCATTACTATAGTCCAAATGGGATGAAACCAAGGCATGTGCAACAGAGGCCAGATCTGGCATCTCAAGGAACAGGTGCAGTTGGTGAACAAGTTTTAAATGTGTAAAAGCACTCCTGGTCACTGCAGAGACCTGGGCCTCCAGGTTCAAAGCTGAGTCCAGGAGTACCCCCAAACTGTGAACCTGTGTCTTCAGGGGGAGTATGACCCTATCTAACACAGGCTGGATCCCTGTTCCCTGATCTGCCTTCCGACTGACCAGGAGCACCTCTGTCTTATCTGTTAAGGTTCAACTTGTTTGCCCTCATCAAGTCCCTTACTGATGACAGGCACTGGTTTAGAACTAGGACAGCCACTTTGGATTGGGCTGGAAAGGAACAGTCGAGTTGAATGTCATCGGCATATTGATGACACCGCACCCCAAAACTCTGGACGGCATCTCCCAGTGGCACAGACTTGTCATTCCAGAACCTCCAACTGTTCTCATTTGGCAGGGACAGTCTTGATTAATCCTCTTTTGACCCACTTTTCCAGCTGCTTTTCAAATTCCCATTTCTCTCTCCTCCTCTCACTTCCCTCCTTTGTCCTCAACTTATTTTCATTGCTGCAAACTGAGTTCAAACTATAAAAGGACTCAGCCTTTCCTGGTAAGTTTAGACAAAAGCAAACTGCTGCAGCATCTCCTAGCATGTGTGTTCTTCTTCATTAATAACTTTTGTTTCTTGATCACACTCTGATGGTGCTTGGCCACATGTGTCCTGGATTTCATCTGTGAAAGATTGGAGAGTATCCTTCCTTTCTCAGATTTCTGAGTAACTGAGGGACACTTATCACCTGACCAAGGAAATCCTAACCTGGAGAGAGCAGACTCCCTCCAACATAAGATAAAACAATCCAACATTGAGTTCCATTGGTATACTTTACATGTTATAACACCTAAATTCATCTCCATGCCTGTCAGTATAGAATCTACCCAAGGAACATGCTGTAGTCTTAGCCTCTGGCCTTCCTCAGGGTGGAGACATACCAGATCTCCAATGGAGGCACTTTGTTGATCTCATTGGAGGAAAAAAAAGGTATTTCCTTTAGTGCCTTTGTTCTTGATTGCCCGTGAACCATTATGAGGTTTGGTCTAACCTTTCATTTGGATCAATTAAGGATTACCTTAAGCACCACATTAAACAAACACCTCACAAATAATAATAATAATAATAATAATAATAATAATAATAATAATAGCAATTATTATTATTATTATTATCATCATCATCATCATCATCATCATCATCATCATCATCTTATATCTCATCTCCCAATATAGGGACTCAAGGCAGCAAGCAACAAGTATAAAACTATACAATTTAAAAACAGTACAACAATATTAAAATATACAGATATAAAATGTAGAAACCAATTAAACAATTTTAAGAGTTAAAACAGTTATAAATTAAAATATAACATGTTAAAAATACAAACCATTAAAATTTATATAGCACAACATTAAAAACCCAGCTCTTATTAGCTTCAAAGGCCTGACTGCACTAAAACATCTTTACCTGGCATCGGGAGGACAGCGGGGATGGCTTACCTAGGGAGGGAGTTGCAAAACTTGGAAGCAGACACTGAGAAGGCTGTCTCACCAAATGCATCTGGGAGGGTGGTGGGACAGAGAGAAAGGCCTCTCCCAATGATCTCAATACTCTGGGGTGGGGGGGGGGAAGGCTCATACAGGGAGATAGGGTCATTCAAATAGTCTGGACCCAAGGCATATAGGGCTTTATAGGTCAACACCAGCACTTTGAATTGTGCCCAAAAATGGACTGGCAGCCAATGGACCTGTTGCAACAAAGGAGTTGTATGCTCCCTGTAGCCAGCTCCAGTTAACAGCCTAACTGCAGCTCTTTGGACCAGCTGAAGTTTCTGAGCATTTTTCAAAGTCAGCCCCACACAGAGTGCACTACAATAATCCAAATGGGATGCAACCAAAGCATGTACTACCGTGGTCATATCTGAGTTCTCCAGGAACAGTCGCAGTTGCAAAGTTGCAAAGCACTCCTGATCACCGATGATACTTGGACTTCTAGGCTCAGCACTGAATCCACAAGTACCCTCAAACTATGAACCAGAGTTTTCAGAGGGAGTGTGACCCATCTAACACAGGCGGAATCCCTATTCCCGGATCTGTCTTATGACTGACCAGGAGCACCTCTGTCTTGTCTGGATTAAGCTTCAATTTGTTTGCCCTCACCTAGTCCATTGCAGTGGCTAGATACTGGTTTAGGACAGGAACAGCTTCCTTGGAATTAGGTAGAAAAGAGTGATAGAATCATCAGCATATAGGTGACACCTTACTCCAGACAACCTCTCCCAGTGATTTCATGTAGATGTTAAAAAGCATAGGGGACAGAACTGAGCCCTGAGGAACCCCACAGGCCAATGGCCAAGGAGTCGAACAGGAATCCCCCAGCACCACCTTCTGAGAACACCCCTCCAAGAAAGAATGGAGCCACTGTAAAACAGTATCTCCAAGTCCCATCCCAGAGAGGCATCAGAAGGATACCATGGTTGATGGTATCGAAAGCTGCTGAGAGGTCCAGTAGAACCAATAGGGACATACTCCCCTTGTCTAGTTCCCTGTGTAGGTCATCCACCAAGGTGACCAAAGCAGTTACTGTCCCATAACCAGGCCTAAAGCCAGATTGACATGGATCTAGATAATCTTTCTCATCCAGGAATCCCTGGAGTTGAGAAGCCACCACATGGTCTAGCACCTTGCCCCAAAATGGAAGGTTGGAGACTGGCCTGTAATTATTTAATACAGTAGGATCCAGGGAAGGTTTTTTTTTTCAAAAGAGGTCTTACCACAGCCTCTTTGAGGCATGTTGGGACCTTGCCTTGCTGTAAAGAGGAATTAATCACTTCCCTTACTCACTCCACCAGTCCTCCTCTGGCCTGTTTAATAAGCCAGGAAGGACAAGGGTATAGTATACATGTGGTGGCTCTCATCTCTCCAACGATCCTGTCCACATCATCAGGCTGCACAAATTGAAAAGTATCCATTAACATTGGACAGACAGGTGCCAAAGTTACATTCACTGGCACTGTATCAACTGTAGCATCCAAGTCGGAGCAGTTCTGAGTGATTTTATTAGCAAAATGGTGGGTAAATTCTTCACAATGAGCTGTTGAGTGGCTTACATTCTCCTCAGGACCAGATCATTACAGATCCCTGTGACTCACCAGCTTTATTCTTCTGCACATTTTTAAAAGCATCTTTGCCTGATGAAAAAGCCAGTGGACTTCTAAAGCTGGTGTGATGTATTCTGTGCCTTTTAGTTGTCATGATGAAGGTTGAAGGACAGTGGTCATACTGGGTGTAACTTGATGGTTAGAGATAATGGGCCATTTAAAGCAGTTATTGTATAACTGGCTGGATCCACCTTAATCTACCTTAAAAGCACATGCCACTTGATCAGACATTCCACATAGGGTTCTGGATATGGGATAGAATTCTGTTTGAGTAATTTTTGGTAAGAATGTACCAGAATTCACATTCTCTCATAATAGAGATGGAAAATAAGGAGTAAGGGAGTAAGTGAAATAGACAATTTGTCTATCTTTGCCCAACGCTATCGATGTTTAATTCTTAGAAGTCTAGATTCCTATGTATGTTATCATGCTTGCACTGCATTTGAGCTGCTACCTCTCTTAATCTGAGAGTCTCCTCATCTTCTTGATCAATGAGACAGCAGGCAGATAAATCAAGGTCTTATCCATGAAGGGAATAGCTGTATCTCTTTAATTTGGATGCTGCAAATAGGGAATCATTTTACATTATTTCATCTTTGGTAAATTGTAGAGTTCTTCATATTTGATCCAGAAAGAACTTGAGGTTTAAAAAACCTGAATGCAGTAACCACTGACCATTAATATTTTTTTTTAAAAAAAGCTTGTTCACCATCACAGGGGAACTCAGCATGTTGCTGGCCCAGTGAGGATGGGTGAGGGCTGAGATAAAATAATATCCCATAGATGTAAGGTGCATCTCAGACTTTTTTTTTTTTTAAAAAAAAACCTTTGGAAAATAAAGGGTTACAGTGCTGGAGCCTGTGCAAAAATGAATTAATATAAAATATATACAATATTTGTAAATAAATAAATAAATAAATAATGAGGATGGACTTAAGAAAATAAGAAATGTCTTTCTAGTTAAGCATTCTGTTTATAAATACATAAATAAATAAATTTCTGCCCTGCCTTTCTCCCAGAACTGAGACTGAAGGTGGCTCATGTACCAATAAAAACATACAAAAAGCACAGTTGGTAGTATTGTATATGCGTATCTTGATGACATATTGTTGTAAGAGATTATTGATAGTTTAATTACTTAAGATAACAATAACAACCACCACCACCACATGCTACATTATACAATGATTCCTCACAGATCTAAACATTCTTGGACAGACTCCAAATCATTGATGGTCCAAAACTCCAGTCAGTAACACCTGGTAGACTCTGAATCCAAGATGGGGAGGAAGAGGAGGAGGAGGAGGCAGAGGATAATCTTGGTTTGTCCCAAATGGCCCAACCATGAAGATCTAGTATTTTTGATTTTAAAACTTCAGAAAAAAATAGCAGTAGCCAGAAAAGGACTGGAAAGTTAGATCCTGTGAGCTGTAGCTTCATACGGTCAATAAAGGATGCAAAGGCACACACACACACTAAAATAACAGAAATGTATATGAATGAGAGACACTAAATACAAAATGGGCACAGACTGGCCCATCGTCAATTGCTCTTTCTGGATTGAACCAGAGCAAACCAGGATGTTTTTTGCTCTGTTGTTAAGCCTAGCTGTTGGTTTTCCTTCTGTTTCCTTCCCATGCTAGTGCAATAGTTCTCTCTTTCCATCTTGAACCAAAGTAAGCTGGGATGTTCTGTGATACAATGTTAAACCCCAAAGCATGACTTCAGTCCATTTTCTTCCTGTTTTGGCCATGTGCATAATTTAAACAGATAGATTTCCAAACAGGACAGGGCCATTTTTTTAGCTTGCATGGACAACCCCTTTGGCAGGAAGCCTTATTAGCATTTTCACCAGAACACCCAAGTTCTGGCAGCCTGAGATTAGGTTTCTGCTGAAGAAGAGGGCCACCTGAAAGCATCTCAGGCCCTGGAACCTCAGAAGAGTCCTCAAGTAATTTTAGTCATCATGTCAAAGGAAAGTTGCATATCTGTGCACTTACCAGTTGTGATCATGCTGAAAAACCCTCACTACTTTCTTTTTCTTTTTTATATTAAAGCTGTTAATTTATATAAAGAACTGTAACAAATGTAACCTCAGCAATAATGATATAGTTTAATAGAATATGCAGAAATTAATAAGTCGCTTATCAATGATACTCTTAAATATCTCTGTGTTCATTAGTATTACCTCATATAGCAGGCTAAAACATCATTCCGCAAAAGGGCATGAGATTCAGGTGGAAAGAGAACCTTTGAGTTTTTACTCACATATTCAAAAAATGGGTACCATTTGTTATAAAAAGTAGTGTGGATTATGGATTGCTCATTTTGTTCCTCCTGGACTCAGCGCTTAGCCTGGATGCCCAGATTTCAGCAGTGGTCAGGAGTGCATTTCTCTAAGACTAGTGTGCTAACTGTACCCATTCCTTAAGATATCAAGTCTAGCTATGGTGAAACACAGGATCATAGAATCATAGAGTTGATGCCTTGATTACATCCCATTTGGACTATTATAATGTACTCTGCATGGGGCTGCCTTTGGAAACCGTTTGGAAACTTCAATGGGTCCAAAATGCTGCAACCAGAATGCTGATGCGGGCCATTTACAGGGAGCGTATAACTCTCTTGTTAAACAACTTCACCAGCTACTTGTTCATTTCTGGGAACAATTCAACAATTTTGGAAGACAAAATGGCACCGGAGTAGTGCGCATGCATGCGTGACACCGGGCGCCATTTTGTATGGAAGACAAAATGGCGCCCGGTGGTGCGCCATTTTGCCAAATGGAAAATGAAGACAAAATGGCACCCCACGGCACACACAAGTGGCGGCAGCGGCAGGACCAGCTGCGGGCCAGTAAGAAGGCCTCGACGGGCCAGATCCAGCCTGCGGGCCATAGTTTGGGGACTCCTGTTCTAGAACTTCATTTTTCTACAACAAAATGACTTCTATCTCAGAGCTATAAATAAAAAATAATAATATTTCTAGCCTGGCTGCCAGGCACAGTGACATACTTAAATCTTTATGTAACAATTTAAAATTCTCATTCACAGACAATGAGAGAAGACTAATAATCGATGACATTTCAACACTTGTCCTGTTATTTTAGCTATTTCTTTAAAGGCATCTTTTTTAACGTTTTGTTAACAGGCCTTTAAGATCATTACATATGCACATATGTACCTTGTTCTGTACAACCCCACCAACACTTGCCTGGAAGGTTTTAATTAAAATCTTCCAAACATAATGCCACCTGATTATCATCTTCAAATTATATTCTTGTATTTGAGACAGTTTTCATTAGGTACCTTAGATCATAGAGTCCCAAATTTTCAGTTTGTAACTTCAAATCCCTTCCCCCTGATGTTATATTTATCAAAAATATAACACTGACCAAAATTAAAGCTTGGAAGGTAGTTTTTTAAGGATTTTGTTCTGCAGAGAGTAACAGTTCTTCAAATAACTGCAAAGGTCTTCCTATGAATTTTTACAGATGTTTTCGGGGAAACTATTACCTAATGGAACTGTAGCCAAGATGTATTAAATTGAACTGATTTCTAAACTGAGTGCTAGTTTTGAATTCCATCTTGGTAGAAAAGTGGGATATAAATTCAATAAAAATATTTTTGGAGGGATGTACTGTTATTATATAGGCCTATAAATTTTTCACTTTCACTTTTTCCATTCTCTAAAAAGTGAAAAATGTATCCATAAACAGCAGATAACGAGAAGAATATCAAAAGGGAGGAAGACTTTGTCAGACACTTCTGTCATTTTGACCAAAGTTTGAAGGTATTGTTTATATACGGGTTATAAAGCCACAGTGGATATTTCCACATTATACCAACAAAAGGAAACCTCTTACCTAGATTATTTTGTCCTATTTCTTATCTAAGCCATGTGTCCATTGTGTCATTAACCATATGCCTCCTCATTTGCTGAAGCTGAAAAGATGTTTGGTAAATTTTCAGATGTGAAAAAATAAATGCCCCCCTCCTGTTATTTTGATCTTGTTAAGTAAGGACTCTGGGTTTTTAAACACGCCTGTTATTGAATTGTTCAATTATATTTTACCATTGTTTCAAAGCACTTTCGTAGATGGCCAGTGGTAACATTTGAAAGAAATAACCCAGTTTTTGAAGAACTGACATTTTAACAGAGTCCTAGCCAGTATAACTTTATTTTAGATCATTACAATACTTTTTGTTTAATAAGACTGATCACTGGCTTATAGCTGGCTGGGGATATGCATACTCAAACATTGTAGTGAGATGGAACTGAGTGGAATATCTCTGCATTTTGTCAAAGATTCTCTTTCATCTGTGATCATATTCAAGCAACTTCTTAAAATCTTAGATTTGCTTTTATTAATTGAAGTTAAGATACTTGTTCAAAGGTCATTAAGCACTCAAGTGAGTTCTCTGGAAGGCTTTTATCATGCTATTGCTATATCATCCACAAAAATTATTAATATATGAACATAGATCCTTCTTAACCAACTAGAATAGTGATCAGCTGGGAGTTCATTTCATTCTTATTCATTATGTCCTGATGAGTACTATGTAATGACAGAGAGATAGACAGCATCCAACTACCTCATCCAGTTTGGTCACTTAAATATAGTATTTTCTTTTAAAAGCAAGTGTTGCCTTTTGTTTATTAAATCATTATTTTACTTCTCTATTTCTGAGTCATACTTCAATGTAGAAGCCCACCCCTGACTTATAATTTTAAATGTTAAAATAATTAGGAAAGTGAAAAATGAAGGGAAGCAATCTTTAAAGACAAGAAGTGTTGCTGATATGTTTAAATTCATTTACAATTCCTTTGGAAAGGGGATTAACAGCCCACTTTAAAGTAATAAAAGCAAGAGTCCATCTAAGCTCTTTAGGTAGAAAGTTTCACAACTGGGGTACCACCAAAGAAAAAAACATGTCCTATGTTCTCACTAGTGACATAATTCTTTGTAAATTTCCTTTTCATAGGGAAGAACAAATTATTTTACAATTTTTCTCCTCCCTGCAGAAAGTTGTCAAAAACTGTGATTTTCAAAGACTATTCATAGTTCAGGACCTATTATATGAAAAAAAAAAAAAAGTACATGTTTTTTTCCTACAGAAAATAAGTTTCCTACATGGAAAACAGCATTTTCTGTGTTACAGTCCCCAGGTGTTTCCCACACAGAATAAGCCTCAAACTGCAAAGATTCCCACCTATCCAGGATTCTTCTTCTTGGATTTCCTGACATTTGAGCAATAATAATATTAATAATAATAATAATAATAATAAATTTTATTTATATCCCGCCTCTCTGCATCGCAATCGAGGCGGCGTACATCAATTAAAAAGAACAAGTTAAAATCTCAACCCCAGACCCACCCCACCCCCCATAAAACAGAATTAAACTAAATTAGAGCAAGCTTTTCCCACCATTAAAAAAATATTTTTGAATATTTGTTCCATCTCCAGTTCTTTCTAACCAATATAGGGGGGTTGCAGACTGCCAGAAATAGTGTGAATTCAGTCCACTTTTAGGGTTAGGGTTAGAGTTAGGGAACCATGGGAACTGTATTTTATTGTGGCATCAGAGTTGTCTGACAGAGAAGGCTCAATGTCTCAGAAAAATAACAGTTCCCATGATTCCCTAGCACTAACCCTAACCCTAAAAGTGGACTGAATTCACACTATTTCTGGCAGTCTGCAACCCCCCATAGTCTTGATCACCCAACATACAGAAAACCTTCTAAAAGAAAACATTCAATGACAATTCATATAGAAGTAAGAAATCAAGAAATCCTGTCTCATCTTGGAAGCTAAGCAGGTCAGCTCTGGTAAGTTCTTGGATGGGAGACGGCCAGCGCCTATGAATACTATTTGCTGTAGGCTATATTTTGCAGGAAGCTATAAGCAAAACCGCATCTGAGGATTCCTTGCCTAAGAAAAACCTATAAAATACATGGGGTGATCATAAGTTGGTAGGTGACTTGAAGACACACGCACAACATTTCGTATAAAAGTAAACAGTCCTGGTTCCAAACCATAGTCTGGCCCCATACCAGGCAGTGTTTTAAAAATAAGGGCTAATACTTTGACTTGAGCCTAGAAACAAATTGGTATCTAGCTTGGTTTGTGCAGGAACAAACCAGAAAAGAATCCAAACACTAGTCACAGGGAGGTTGCAGACTGCCAGAAATAGTGCAAATTGAGTCCACTTTAAGGGTTAGGGTTAGGGAATCATGGGAACTGTATTTTATTGTGGCACCAGAGCTCTCTGACAGAGAAGGCTCAATGTCTCAGAAAAAAAAACAGTTCCCATGATTCCCTAGCACTAACCCTAACCCTTAAAGTGGACTCAATTTGCACTATTTCTGGCAGTCTGCAACCCCCTACAGTTGCTGAACACTGCCAAAAGAAGCCTCATGTGGAGTACATTGATGCTTCCATTCTTCAATATCTCCAAAATACTGACAGTTTGGTAATATGAAGATGAATCATAATTTAATGGCATAGTGGTCAAATTAAAAGTGAATAATGATTTCATAAGCTGAAATCTTGACAGAAATTACAATAGACATTCAATAATAATAATAATAATAATAATAATAATATATCCCGCCCCTCTGAGAACAATTGGGGAGGCTAACAACACTTTAAAATTACAAACAATATGACGCCACAAAGACCCCCAAAACCCACCCACCCCTTAAAAAAGTATTAACCCAAGGAACTATTAAAACAGGGGTTGGCCATTTCTTCTTACCTGGGGCTGGTCCGCTGGTCTCCAGGTCTTCCGTGGGCCGAGGGGAAAAAAAAAATGGTGCCGTGCATGCTCGCACTTGTGCTCGCATGCGCATGCGCGAGTTAGTCGCGGCTGCCATTTTGTTTTCCAAAATGGTGGCCGCGCTGCGTGCGGCGGCGGTGCGTGCAGCAGTGGGCGGCAGCGGCAGGGATCAGCGGCAGCAGCAGGACCGGCCTGGGGCTGGTCCAAAGGCCTCAGGGAGCCGGATCCAGCCCCTGGGCCATAGGTTGCTGACCCCTTTATTAAAACATCTAGTTAAAAGACATAGAAAAAAAATTCAAGTTGTTTGCATCATATAACTAGTTCATCATTACATGCTGCCAATTAGTTTCTGGGCAAAGTACAAAGTGTTGGTTATCACCTTTAAAGCCCTATACATGTTTTGGGCCCAGGTTACCTACAGGATCACCTTCTCCTGTATACTCAGGTCCTCTGGGAAATGTTTGCTCCAGAGACTGGAGTATTAGACTGGCAATGGTTTCCCAGAGGACTTTTTCATCTGCTGCCCCCAGACTGTGGAATGACCTGCCAGAAGAGATAAGAACAGCTGAAAACACTGATGGCATTTAAAACAGAATTAAAAGCATTTCTCTTCCAGTAGGGCTACTCAGTCAATTTTAAATCATGACTTTTAATTTGTATATTTTAAATGTATCATATGAGTGTATTTTAATGGTTTTAAAGTATTGTATTTTTTTTACTGTTGGTTTTGTGTGTTTCTATAATATTGTGTTTGTATTTTAACATGTTGAAACCTGTCTCGAGCCTTGAGGAGAAGTGGGAAAGAAATAAAATATCATCATCATCATCATCATCATCATCATCATTATAATTGTGATCATCTTTATTGCTCAAAGCATTGTTGTGGTTTTCCTCCAGGTTATCTTTCACAAGTTCCTCCTAGAACCTCCTGATTGGATGCATTCATCTTGAGAAGGGTGGGTTAGAAGAGGAACATCTTGAGAGGAAGCAGATTAATTCAAGACTCTTGCATTGGTTCAAATAGAATCACCAAAGAAAAGGGGGCGGGAGAGAGGGAAGAGCTCACGAGAAGGGAAAGTGAACTCTCTTAATCCTATTAAACGCAGTAGCATGTTTCTGTGGACCGCAGGGAGAGATTAAGCACAGGAAAAGGGATAAGTGCTGCTTCAGTTTCACTAAACTAATGTGACAACTTGTCATTGGAAATCTTTACAGCTTGTTAGTAGATGACTAGCTGATTCAGATATGTTTTCTACCATTTCCTTTGTGTCTGGGGTGGATGCCCACCCCCCAATCTTTCCTGTCCCTTTCTTATCTGGGCAACTTTGTTTTGTTTTTTGTTTTTTAAATCCTTCATGTCTCCTTCAAGTCAAAACATTTAACTTACTTGAATCAATATTTTGTTTTGAAGATGTCCCTTGACCTTTTGTTTGGGCAAATGTAACCTTCAAGGGCATCTCATTCATTCATTAACTGAATGATACTGGATGCTACCTCCCTTTCTATGTGGCATTGCTGAGTTATAAACAGAGATTGGAAAGCTACTTTTTACAAGTAATTATTTTCTGTTATTCATTACAGAGTTTGAGGAGTAACTAGTGGCTGTTCTTCATTGCAATGTTGAAAAAAAGTAACTTGCTGCATTATTTGCAGTGCTTTTTTATGCTTCTTTGTATTTTTTTTGGGGGGGAGGGGGAAAAGCTAGGTAAGAGAATGGCATAAACTTCAATGCTGCTGAAAAATGCCTCCAAAAGTGCATTTTCAAAGTAACTTTTCAAAGGTAATTACACGCTGTTACTCATTGCATCAACTAATTACTCATTGCATCAATTACAAGTACAACAAACAGTAACTTTGGCCTTGTTATGTTACTTCAGAAATGTGACCATGACACATTCTAGTTATACCCCAAAGTGACTAGTTACGCCTTAGCTCTGTTGTTTTTAATAGATCGAATTTCCATGCTTTGATTAAAAAAATGTTCTTTTCCCCAATTAATGCTGGTAGGGAGTCCATGATGTTTACCAGAACTCTTTCTTGTTCTTCAGAGGGTGCAGTGGTGACCCTTGGGATATGTTTGAGGAAGGAACACACATTAGGCCATGGAGAAGAACTTATTTTTTTAAAAAGCAGGTGAGTAACTTATTTGGAAATATACACAGCTCTCCCCCCCCCCCCCCCCGCCTTCATGCCCTCCCTCTGGCCGTACGTTCCCCCTCCTTCTCCTCCGTTCTCCCTCTTCTACTACCAAAGGCGTAATCACTGAATAAATGGAAAAAAACATTTTACAACATTAAAGGGAAGACTGTTTAGAAAAGGAAGGCCCTGCTGAGGTGTAGAGGAAGCCTGTTTATTAACACTGGACACCTCTTATCTCAGCCAGCTCCAGATGGATCCCCCCTTGGTAATTCTTGCTCAATGCCAAGTGGGGTTAAGCAGGGTAGCCACCTTGACTTGGACTGGAGTTTGCCAGGAGATCAGAGACTCCTTTGGAGAGAATTTACTGTTTGCTTTCATTTCCCTTCTTGGTCATTTTTTCCCCTTTCTCTGCTGGCAGTAGAGCCTTGTTACAAACAAATGCTAGTCAGATGGACGATACGGCCTATATGAGGACAGAAGGTTCGCCTCTGTATTTGCTTCAGATCAAGAAGAATATGCTGGAAGCTGGGAACTGGCAGTAGCTGTGTGAGCCAGTTCTCAAAAATATTAGAAAAGGTACAACTCAGACTAAAAGGGCACGTGGATAGATTGACTTTTCTGGCTGTAAATTGCATACTGTTTGGTCTGGGGCCAGCTTTTGATTGAAAGATAAAGTTCTCCAAATCTGTCAATAATTAACTGCCAACCAATTAATAGTTCCTTAACAAACCAAGTTCTTTTCCTAAAGGTTCAGACTCTTCGTGGGAAAAGAATGAATGAGTAGCCGGGCCATTCGGCTCCTCCGCGCTCTGAGCACGCCTTGGCAACTCTTCTCATTTCACCCTTGCATGGTCACAATGGAAGTGCTTTTCTTTCACTTTGGAGAGCTGGGAGTGCAAAGATAGGAATCTGTTTGAAAAATATACAAAAGCATATTGCCTTTACACCTTAAAGAAATAAATTTGAAAGGCAACAAATTACGGGGGGGGGGGGGGGAAATAGGTAAGCAGGCATGTTCAACAAACAAATGAAAGAGAGTGGTAAATGCTGAAATAGAAGAAACAAGGATTTCAAAGGCACACAAAACACAATGCATTGTTCCATGTGTTCCTCGCCCATGAGAAAAACTCTTCCTCATGGATGGTTTTGATTTACTTCTTTTAGAAAGAGACCAATTCGATCTTCTACACAAAGAATGGACAATGTCATGGAAGGGCAGGGACCAGTTTTGTCCTCCATCTCTCATTTTAGCCTGTGTAACTCCACCTCCAATTCCTCCAGTTTCATCTATAATTTCCTCAAAATGTGGCTGGATGTGATGTAGCATGTTTTGACATATTTTTATGTGTGCCTGGATATTTCTGTGTGGTTGACAGGTAAATATTGCCCAGATATCATGTGGGGGGGGGGGGGAGAGTGTGCAACGGAGACTTTGGGGGTCTGGTCATAGACTTCAGGGACCAAAAAAAGTGGGGTCCAGGGGTATTGCCTGTTGACATATCATGATCCCATGAATTTCATAAGGCTTTCTTAGGCAGGGAATATTCTGAGGTGGTTTTGCCATTCCTTTCTCTGAAATATAGCCTACAGCACCCGGTATTCATTGGCAGTCTCCCATCCAGGTACTAACCAGGGCTGACCCTGCTTAGCTTCCAAGATCAGATGGGATCTGCTACCTTTGGGGAATTTCTTCTGTGCTTGTGTAAGTCTGGAATTAGTGTATGTGGCATTAAGTATAGTCCTATGTAGGTGTTCCCTCATAGAATTAACATGGGGGGGGGGGAACTCATAGGGAAGGGGTTTTTATTCTTGTCCCCTGTTATGCTCCCTATGAATTCCACCCTACAATTGTTATTTGTGTCAGAAGGGAAGTCTCCAGCAGAGGGGGCATTTTAGGCAGGGGAAGAAAGGATTAAATTATTCAGTCCTGTGCTTCTGATGCTGCACAGCTTCTTTCTTGCTGTTATTTATTTTTTTAAAAAAAGGTGCTTTGACAGATAATATCCTAAATACTATTGCTAGCCACAACTAGAGTAGACCCAAACTATGGGTTTCACCTATGGGTTTTACCTAGCATTCAGAAGTTGCTTCCATGGGTATACTCCAGTTGGGACTAACTAATTGCACTTATGGTAATGCTTCATTGAGTTTGATTTTCAATTATATTGAAGGAGGACATTGAATGTGGGAACAGCTGTGAGGAGATGACTCAAGACAATAGTTCACAGATGGAGAACCAGAGGGACACAGAAGGTAGACAAGTTTGAAGCAGGTTTTCTTAATAAAAGATTTTTGGGTGATCTATATTAACATTCCTGTCTGTTAGTTCCTGTCTAGTTAAGCATTTCCAGCTTTTTTTTAAATCTATTATGTTGAACACCATTTTTATTCTGATTTTTTTCAGATTATGTTTTAACTCTGCTTTTAACCATCTTTTAAAAATAATATTTAATTTCTTGTTAACTTTTCTAAAATAAGATTTTAACTTAATCTTGTTTTAAATGGCCAGCATGGTATAGTGGTTTCAGTGTTGGACTATGATTCTGGAAACCAGGATTCAAATCCCCACTCAGGCTACGGAAACCCACTAGGTGGTTTTGGGCAAGTCACACTCTCTCAGCCTCAGAGGAGAGCAAAGACAAAACCCTTCTGAACAAACCTTGCCAAAAACTCCAATGTGATAGGATCTCCTTAGGATCACCATAAATTGGAAACAACTTGAAGGCACACACCAACAACAAATTCAATTAATATAATATAATATAATATAATATTTTTTCTAGTTTCCTCTGCCTTCTGTATGGGTAAGATTTATGGGCATTCCAAAAATTCAGTGGCTTGGGAGTTTGTCCCTCTCATTAGGATTGCTTTTAGGGGAGTGATTATCTTGGGTCCTTCACTAGGAGATAGCTGGAATATAAATGTTAAGAATAAATAATGTATAATATAAAATAGTATAATTAATATGTTGTTAATTGCTGTCAAGTTAGTTTTGACGTATGGTCAACCTATAGCAATAGCAAGTACGTTTCTATACTGCTTATCAATGAACTAGCACTCCATAAGTGGTTTACAATATTTAAGCCATTTGCCCCCAACAAGCTTGGTACTCATTTTACTGACCTACAAAAAGATGGAAGGTTGAGTGGACCCTAGAGCCCTGCTTAGGATTGAACCCACAAGCTTGTGGCTGTGAGTGGCTGCAGTACCAGCATTTAAGCACTGTGCCACCAGAGCTCCTTATAAAAAAATGGGGACATTTCATATGTCAGGTGAATGTCAGAACCACTACAATACAGAAACAGAACAGAAACCTAAGGATGAGAAACTTCCAAGACATGCTTTTACCAACATCCCTGCTCAGGTCCTGAAAACTCAGGTCTATGGCTTCCTTAAGTGAGGGCCTCTGCAGACCAGCCCAAAGGGCTGGCCTGAGGGTAGAGTTGGGGCAGGGCAGCCACCCGCTGACCACCTCAACCCCACATTGATGCCATCCTGACACCACGCGCCATTACGCATGGTGCGCGGCGTCAGGATGCCCTCCCAGTGCAGTGTGTAAACATGTGACGCCGAAAGGGTGAGGAAGAGCCATGGCGCTGGCTCTTAGAGTGGCCTTTTGCTGCCCCTAAAAAGAGCAGCATTTTGCTGCTCTTTTCGGGGCAGCAAAAGGGAGGATCAGGGCCGTGGCATGGGGTTGCTGCGACCCCGATCTACCACTTCCTGGGGCGGCTCTGTGCCGCCTGTCTGCAGAGGCCCTGAGTCTATTCACCTGCAATGAGATGTTCCTCTTTACCTACTATCTCTATCTTCTAACTTATCAAGCATTATAGGTTTCCCCCCCCCCCCCCATTTCTTCTCATGGTATGTCCAAGTATGACAATCTCACTTTAATCATTTTGGCGTCTAAGGAGATATTAGGCTTGATTTGCTCTAGAACTCATTCATCCGTGTTTTGGGCAGTCTGGGGTATCTATAGAACTCTCCTCCAGCACCACATTTCAAATGTGCTAGTGCTCTTCCTGTCCACTTTCTTCACTGTCCAAACGATACATAGATGTTGGAAATAATTCTATATAGTATAAATCTTCAGTGGTTATTTGGATGGAGGGACTTAAAAGGTTCTGCACACAGAGGACGTATTCACACAGGCGGCTCTAAAGCCGCCTGGAAGCCCCCTGGAAGCCATCAGGAGTCATTCCGGCGGCGAAAACAGCAGCCGCCGGAATGACTCCTGATTGCCTCCGGCAGAAGCGCCTGTAATTCCTTTTTAAAAAAGGAATTAAAAAGATGGGGCTAAAGCCGGCTAGCGGCAGGGATGGCGCAGGGATTGCGCAAGATGGGGCGGGGCTTGCTGCGACGTAGTTTGAACACGTCGAGCAAGACCCCGGAGTGAGGTAGGGATGGCGCAGGGATGGCGAAGGATGAGGAGGGGCTTGCTGCGACATCGTGTGAACTTTTCCTGCACAGAGCCGGAGTGTGGCCAGATGGAGGTAGGAATGACTCCCTTTTTTGCCCCGTGTGAAAACGTCCAGAGTAGTACATCCTCTTCCTCTCCCTCCTCCTTTTACTTTAGGAGTCCTACCTGCCACTACAGGACTGTTTTAAAGAGATTAAAAAGAAACCTTATTCCTGTACAGCTGTAAAGATATGCAGCCACTTAGCAGACTAAACAAACTGACAATAAAACCCACCATTCTGTGTCAATGTCAGTCTTGCAAGTGGAAAAGTATGACCAGAATACTTGCAGCATGACCAGAATACTATGGAATGAAACAAATGGGCCTTACACATCATTCACTACACCTACTGTATATACTCATGTATAAGGTCAGAAATTTTAGTCAAAAAATTTGATCCCAAAACCCGAGTCAGCTTATCCATAGGTCAATGTAAGTATTGTACTTTAAGTCTTATAAAAGAAAGGAACCATCCCCTGGAGAAAGGCAAAAAAATAATCTGTCCTGGAATAACCCATTCTCTCATCCATCAAGTCTTTAGTGAGAGCACAAATAGTTATGCCTGCTGTAGTTTTGTAAGTTCTTTGGTATTGTTTTCCTGTGCTTCATCAGTGGCCCCCAGACTTTGGTCCTCCAGGTGTTTTGGATTTCAGCTCCCAGAAGCTCCTATCAGTTTGATCAATAGTCAGGAATTCTGGGAGCTGAATCCCAAAATATCTGGAGGACCAAACTTTGGGAATCACTGCTTTAGCTCCTTTGTTGCATGCCCCTAGGTTAGAGGTCAGCAACTTCTTTTTGCCGGGGGCTGGGCCGGGCCGGGGGGGGGGGAATGGCGCTGGGGCCAGTGCGCGTGCGTGCCCCTGCATGTGTGCATGCACACGGCACCCACCATTGTGCACATGCATGCACGCATGGGGGGGCGCCATTTCGGAATGGCCAACGCCGCCATCACCACTGGGCGTTCTGAAATGGCGCTTTGCGTCATGTGCGCATGTGCACGATCCACGGCGCCATTTTGGAAGGCCCAACTGCAACTGCGCCGTGTGAATTTGCGCACGATGCATGCATGCATGATGTGGGGCACCATTTTGGAAGGGCCAACGGTGCCAGCGCTGTGCGAATTTGCATGGCACTGGTGCCGTTGGGCGTTCCAAAATGGTGCCCGATGCCATGCGCATGCATGCCCAAGCACTGGTGGTGCGGTGGCGGCGGCAGCAAGACTGGGCAGGGCCGGTAGGCAGGCCTTGGTGGGCCGGCCCCGGCCCATGGGCTGTAGGTTGCCAACCCCTGCCCTAGGTTTTATCATTGACTTATCCATGGGGCATATCAAAATCCATACTCTTGGCCCCAAAACCTGCCCTGCACTTATATATAAGGCTGACCTATAGTTAATATATAGTCAATATTATATACAGTAATTTTCATGCAGTTGCAGGGGAGAGACACCAAATATATGTGAACTTAGCTGGTGCAATTTAAAGCACTGAAAATTCTTAACATTCAGTCCAATGTGGAACTGTAGTCCCACTGTAGCCTCTATGTGGTCCCACGGGGGAAAAAGTTCTAGCATGGACTCTCCCTGGCTACAGCTACACTGCAGAGTTAATGCAGTTTGACACTGCTTTAACTGCCATGGGTCAATGCTATGGAGTCCTGGGATTTATAGTTTTGTGGGTTATTTAGCTTTCTCTGTCATAGAGCTTTGATGCTACAAAAAACTACAAATCCCAAGATTTCATAGGATGGAGTCATGATAGTTAAAGTGGTGCCAAATTAAATTAAATTTTGCAATATGATAGGAGCCCCAGTTTCTATTGACTCCTCTTGAACCTCAAGAAGTTGCAACCCATACTTTCAGCATTCCCCTTTGATTTTACTAAGCCAAATTGGTGGCCCATCAGGGAGGCAATAACTACAGCCCTGTTATGTAATTGTATCAGCTTAAGAAGGGGCAGCACAGTGGTAGGAAGGAAGGAATACTGGGTGTAAAATTGATGGAGCCCATTTGTCACTAGCATAGTCAGAGAGCAATCTATGTTACTTCTCTTTTGGCCACTAGATGACTTGGGTACAACCATGATCACAATGGACTATTATGTGAATGTGGGGGGGGGGGGGTGCAGACTGCCAGAAATAGTGCAAATTGAGTCCACTTTTAGGGTTAGGGTTAGGGAATCATGGGAACTGTATTTTATTGTGGCACCAGAGCGCTCTAACAGAGAAGGCTCAGTGTCTCAGAAAAAAAAAACAATTCCCATGATTCCCTAGCACTAACCCTAACCCTAAAAGTGGACTCAATTTGCACTATTTCTGGCAGTCTGCAACCCCCCGTGGTGCACTAAACAGGGTCTAGCCAATAAAATCCCTGTTTTTACCAATTTGGGAGCATTTGGGAATTTGGAGATTAAAAGCATGAGAACAAAAAAGAGCCATTTTGGATCAGACCAAAGGTCTAGGAAATCCAAATCACATCATGGCCAGTTGGTTGACTATACAAAGGTCACCAGGAAGACCTAAGTGCAAATCCATCCCCCATCTTGACTACACAATTACAGCACTTAACTGCCATGGTTGCATCCTATGGAACACTGGGATTTGTAGTTAAGGCACTAGAGCTATCTAGCAGAGTATGCTATGCCCCCGTCTCTAGACTATAAATCCCAGGATACCAACCTGCTTTTGTTTGTTTCACTTTCTGATTAGGTTGTTATCAATCATTAACCATGTCTGTGGAGGAGGGGGAAGTCCTACTTTACTTCTAAGGGTGCATCTATACTTTATAAACAAAGCAGTTTGACACCACTTTAACTGCCATGGTGCCATCCTACAGAATCCAGGGTAGTTTTTTGAGACGCCAGCACTTTTGCAGAGAAGGCAAACTACAGATGTCAGGATTTCATAGCCTGGAGCACTTAAAGTGGTGCCAAACTGCATTATTTCTAAAGTGTAGATATACCCTGGGTTACCTTCAGTACTTTTTCAAAAAGTGGATATTGTGGATTTATTACAAGGGTAGCGTAACTGATTGGTGCCAATCATCAGTCAAGCAACAATATATGGTAGGTGAATGGTGTTCACTTTTCCAGATCACATAACATTTTATTTGTTTATAATTAAACACATTTGTGATGTAATAAACTGAGTCTTCTCTTTAAGATCAGTGATGAAAGCCAGCAGGGGGAGTACTTCCATTGGCTGAAGCAGAATAAATCAGAAGGAAGGGTATTTGTAATAGCAGCCATTTTGTCCTGGCACTCAATAAAAAATTAAGTCAGGCCTGTGTAAGAGGCAAGGTGTACATGACAGCCAGGTGCATGTAAAAAGAACCAATTTTTTTAAAAAGAGAAAAGTTAGTTTCCTTGGAAGTGGAAAATTTTGAAGAGTGAAAAAAAGGAGTGCTTAACCCTTTCCTTAAAACAGGGGTAGGCAACCTTTCCCCTTTAAGGGCCAAGGGGCTTCAGCTCCCAGAAGCCTCAGCCATGTTGGCCAATAGTCCCATGTTGGCCAATAGCTTCTGGAATTCTGGGAGATGAAGTCCCTCGGCCCTTAAAGGAGAAAGGTTGCCTACCCCTGCCTTAAAAGATATTCTTAGGGGCTCTGTGGACGGTGCAAAGCGCCGTCTTGGAGCAGGGAAGGGGAGGGGCAGCCGGATGCCGAACGCCCCAACCCCTTCCCGAGGACGTGATCATAATGCCTGCCGTTACACACGGTAAACAGTCTGATGACATCCTTCTGGTGCAGCATTTTTACACACTGCATCGGAAGAGGCGTGAAAGAGCCGTGTGGCGGGTCTTGCGGCACCCTTTCTGCGGCTTGTTAAGCCGCAGCCTCGGCCCTAATCCTCCACTTCTCAGGGTGGCCCATGGCCGCCCTTCTGCATCCTCCCTTACTCTACAAAAATGCTGCCTAGTTGCTTTCTGCCTGTATGAGCTCCAACTGAGAATTTCGATTCTCAATAGCAAACCCAGATTATAGTAAAAATGGCTACTAAGAAACAGGAGAGATGGAGTAGCATGGTTAGGGCTGAATAAATAATGTAGTCTGACACGACTTTTACTGCCATAGCTCAGTGCTATGGAATTCTGGAATAAAATTATAATTTAATGAGCTATTCAGCCTTCTCTGTCAGAGAGCTCTGGTACCACAACAAGCTACAAATCACCTAGCCATAGCAGTTAAAGTGTGTCAAACTGCATTATTTCAGCAGTGCAGATGCAGCCTGGGTGAACACAAAGATTTTTATGGAGAAAAATTACTTTTGTATTCCACCCTGAAAATTGTTAGGAGGAAAAATTTAGAAGAGTAGCCTTTCTCCAAAACAAACCAAGGGATGTGAGCATAGCCAGTGACGAAGGAATACACATATCTTTGATAGGCATGGAAAGAATATTGGTAAATGTTTTCTTGCAGGTTGAAAAATAGGTTCCCTGACCAGAATTTTCTGCAGTTTTCACCTAGTAAATGACATCCAAAAATATTCCAGAAAAATTACTCACAGAAAACAACCAGCTATATTTAGCTTGGAGAAGAGAAGACGTGATACCATCTTTAAATATCTAAAGGGTTGTCATGTGGAAGATGGGGCAAACTTGTTTTCTGCTACTCCAAAGACTAGGACACAAAGCAATGGATTGAAATCACAAGAAAAGAGATCCTATAAGAACATCTTTACCAGAATCCTGTATACTCATCTCTCGGTATCCTCGGATTCTTTATCCATTGATTCAACCAACCCACAGTTTGAAAATGTTAAAAATAAAATTCCAAAAAGCAAACCTTGATTTTGCATTTTTTTTAAAAAATAAGCTACAGTATTTTACTATGCCATTGTATTTAATGGGACTTCAGCATTCATGGATTTTGGTATCTATGGTGTCAGGATGGAGTGGGGTCCTGGAATCCAACCTCAGTGGTTACCAAGGGCCCAAAGTATGTCCTTACACACAACTTAAATTTCCATGCACATAGCTAAGTAGCAAAGGCCTTAAGAAACCTGGTTAGTGAATTGTGAAGATGCATAACTGATCCATATCAGGAATGCATGATGTGCGCTGGAACTTCCTCATCAGTGTCCCATTGTCCATTTGTCCTTTGCTGGCTCTGCTACAGTTACAAAGCAAAAAACCCTCTGCTGAATGTAGATGTTATGCATCTTACCACTTCTATTTCCTGCACATGTAAGTCAACATATGAGCATGCAACACTCCAGCAGGATTCCAGCCCTTGACCGCAAGAGCTGTCTGAGAGTGGAATAGACTGCCTTGGATGGTAGTGGAGTCTTAGGAGGTCTTTAAACAAAGGCTGAATCCATACTGCAGAAATAATCTGGTTTGACACTGCTTTAACTGCCATGGCTCAATGCTACGGAATTTTGGGACTGGTAGTTTGGTCTGGCACCAGAGCTCTGCCAGAACAAACTACAATTCCAAGAATGTCTGCAATGTGGTTGCAGCCAAGGGCTGGATGGGCATCTTTCAGGTATGTTAGTTGTGTATTCCTGCATGGCACGAGTTTAGATTAGGTGGCCCTTGTGGATCTTTCTAACTCTAATAAGCTTATTGCACGGCACTTCGAAGAACAGGAACGGAACGGAATGCAAGGGAACAGAACAGAGCAAAAATGCATTTTACTGCATGGGAGAATGCCACCGATGCCGCTGGGAGTCCCCGATCCGTTCCCCAGCCATCAGGAATGGCTGAGGAATGGATCGGGAACTCCAGGTGGCATCCGTGGTGTTCTCCTGTGCAGTAAAATGCATTTTTGCTCCTTTCTGTTCCCTTGTGTTCTGTTCCCATTCCTTAAGTGCCGTATGATAAGCTTATAAGATTCTATGATTATGCAAAAATGTTTTATATGCAGAACATAGGGGTTCTGTATTGGAAACTTGTTTTCTGAAGAGGGCTGAAGCCAAGGCTGAAGAGAAAACAATTTTTGCATTAAATATTCATGTTTTTTTCTCTGCAAGGTAAATCCCCTGCAACACTGCAGGAAATTTGAATACAGTGAGAAGTTGTCACCAGATTCTGACTGCTCTTGGAAGCTAAGCTGGGTCAACTCTAGTTAATACTTGGATGGGAGACCACCAAGGAATACCAGATGCTGTGGGTTATATTTCAGAGGAACAACTGACAAAACCACTTCTGAGGATTCCTTGCCTATGAAAACCTTATGAAATTCATGGGATTGCCATAAATTGACAGGCCACTTAAAGGCACAGGCACAAACACACACTGCATGGGAATATTTGTTTTCTTTTGCAGCATAGAGAAAACTAATGTAAGTGTTCATCTTCACATGCAAAGTTGAAGGAGATTATCACACTGCCCTTTTCAGTCCTTCCCTCCTAACCTAGGCATGGGCTGAAACCTTTTAAGCATGGACTTTTTTGCACACCTTCATGCCCAGGCTGGAGGCATCCCATATCTGATCATGGCATCCGATACCTGATCTGGACTTTTCCAGAACTTTTTGAAAGAATGGGCATGCAATAAAATCCATGCTTAAAAGTTTTCTTCCTGCACCTAGGTCAGGAGGTAAGGATGGAAAAAGACAGTGCGATAATCTCCGAAGTAGTCAAGGATTATAACCCTGGTATTGGGGCGGGGGTGGGGGTAGAAAAAGAAGATGGACTGATATTCTGGAGGAAGGTATGGATTACTCAACAGTGTTTTGCTTTGCACCTTCCCCTTGTCTTTTATATTTTACATTTTGTAACGTGTAAACTGGTATAATGGAAAGTTTTCCAAAAATCCAGAAAAAACAGTAACTGACAACCTAGATCCTCTAATATAAACACTAGTGTTCTCTTAGTACAACCCCACCATGGGCAATACTGGGGATACAAGGTGACTCTGGAATATGAGAATCTATTATAAATTGGAAAGAGAACCCCATTTGTTTAGAAATTACTCTCCATGCGTACCAATGTCATCTAGTCTAGGCTGGGTAGAAAAATCCATCTGGAAGCTAGGAAAATTTATACAATCAGAATCCAGCTTTCTTCAGTGTTTCTCTTTTCTTTCTTTCTTTCTTTCTTTCTTTTTATTTATTTATTTTTCTTTCTTCTTCTTTCTCCCTCCACCCCTTTCCCCCTCTCAACATAGCCTTTTTGGCAAGGCTTCTATAGTTCTCTGTCTGAGATTTTTTTAAACAGCCCTTCCTGGGAAGAAAGTGATATTTCTCTGGGGAAGGATTTAAAAACAGGCGTAGTGTTTGGAACTGTGGGACTGAATTTGGCCCATAATTTATCAGCAATTTGAGAGTTTGTTTATTTTCCTTTTATTACTTCACCTTGGAGCAAGACGTTAGCCATTTTCATTTTAATTGAGATGTTCGCTTTAGCAAATGTGCACCCTCTTTATTAACCCCGGCAGTGTAATTTTTCATTGTAAGGTTCTGATTCAAAAGAAACTGTGTTACTAAACCAGCTTTGTAACCCGAGCAAAAATGACAGCTTTCCTCAGTCAGTTCCTTTTGTGACCTTGATTTGAACTTTATTCTCTTTCATCCAAGTATTCTTAATTAGGTATTCATACTTTGACATGATGCTAATTTTCCTTGTTTTTTTTTTTTTCTTTCTTTCTTTCTTTCCAGATTCCTGGTTTATAGTGTGTTTTTAATGTGAACAATCAAGAAAGCTTTGCATTATATGTTGTTTTGATTGTGTCATTAATTAATTATTTAAAGTGCTGTCAAGGTTTTGCAGTTGATCTAAAACCAGTAGCCACCTTTTTATCCCACTGAAAACAATCTTCTAACCATTTAGGCCTTATAAACTAGGTATAGATGACCAACAACCACTAAATAGACACAGCACATAAAATATTATGAGTCAGATTCCTATAGACCCCCAGTTGAAACAGCTTCACTGGCTACCTATCCATTTCTGGGCAGAATTCAAAGTGCTGGTTATGAACTTTAAAGTCCTATATTGCTTGCGTCCAGACTATCTGAAAGACCATATCTCCAGCTGCATCCGCATTACATGAATAATCCAGTTTGACACCACTTTAACTGCCATGGATCAATGCTATGGAATTCTGGGAACTGTAGCTTTGTGAGACATTTAGCCTTCTCTGTTAGAGAGCCACAACAAACTACAGTTCCCAGGATTCCATGGCATGGCATTTAAAGTGGTGTCAAACTGGATTATTTCTGCAGTGTGGATGCAGCTTCCTTGTATGAGCATGTCTGAGTTTTAACATCTATGAGAGAAGGTTTTCTCTCAGTCCATCCACCATCATAGGCACATTTTGTGAGGATCCAGGAGAGAACCTTCCCAATGCTTGCTGCCAGATTGTGGAGTTCTCTCCTGGGAAGGTTCATTGAGCCACCTTCCTCCTTTCCTTTCACCAGCAGACTGAGGCTGCTGCCACACTGTAGAATTAAAGCAGTTTGACACCAGTTTAACTGTCATGGCTCCATCCTATGGAATCATAGGGTTTGTAGCTTGTTGTGGCATCTGACAGAGGAGGCCTAATATCTCACAAAGCTACAAATTGCAGAATTCCATAGCACTGAGCCATAGGATTTAAAGTGGTGTCAAACCTCATTAATTCTGCAGTGTAGATGCACCTTGAGACCTTTTTCTTCATTCAGGCCTTTGCTTGAAAATCAATGTAATAGAAAGGATTTATGACCAGGGCTCTGTTTTTTACCCCTTTTTATTTATTCCATTCAGGGTCAGTATTTTTATATTGTTTTAATCTTGTTTTTAGTTATACTGTATTTAGTTTTAAAATTTTTTATATAAATAATATGTAATAATAATAATAAATAATATGTAATATTATTTCAACTGTATCTTGTTTTTGAAAATGCTGAACACTGCCTTGGGTTCTGGCTAAGAAGAAAGGTTGGAAATAAATCACATATTTGTTTATTTTTTTTATTTATTGGATTTATATCCTGCATTTCTCCCAAAAGGGGAGTAAAATAAATAAATAAATAAATAAATAAATAAAATTTATTTGTGTTTTCCACCCTCTTCTGCATATAGAGGGGTCCTGAGGAGGGGTTCTGTATGACTCAATGGAGCTTCCTTGCCTCCAATGTTGACATTCTGGAGAGGAGGAAGATGCCTGGCTTCATGGACAAGCCACTGTGGGAGTCTTGTGGAACCTTTATCAGATTCTGCTTCTTTTTGCAGTACACTCAGACTGCATCTATACTGCAGAATTAATGCAGTTTGACATGCTTTAACTGCCATGGCCCAATGCTATGGAAATCTGGGATTTGAAGTTTTGTAAGACACAGTGCACCCATGGCATATGTGGGCTCACCATACGCGGACTCAAGGTCACACGGATGGTGAGCCCTGGAAGAATGAATGGAGCATGTGCCTATGGTGTGTTCTTGCACCCATTAAAACAAATGGGACTTGAAGTCCCGTTTTTTTGCCTTACGTGGGGCGGTGGTGTCCGGAACAGATCCCTTACCTATAAGAAGGGCCCACTGTATTTAGGCTTCTCTGTCCAAGAGTTCTGGTGCTACCACAAACTACAAATCTTATGGTTCCATAAGATGGAGCCATGACAGTTAAAGTGGTGTCAAACAGCATTAATTGTGCAGTGTGGCAGCAGCCTCTATTTCTTTGCATTTCTTAGGGTTCTGAAAGTAAAAGTGAATATTAAAAGTTTGCTATAGGAGTCAGAGTTTCACCTTTTACATTGAAAATGCTTTTACCTACATGGCAAAAGAGGATTTGTACAGCAGACTGCTAGAAACATGATAATTTCTCTGCTGAAAAGCTGGATATGGCTCAAGATATACAAGGCTTCTTAGTATTATCTGGTCAACTAAAGCCACATCTGCCTGCTCTTATTGATTTGTGGGGTTTTGTTTCAAGTTGGTTGAGTCTGACCCTCTTGGGGAACTATGACATATAATTGCAGGCATTTTCAAAGGAATCTTCCTTTTCCTACCCTGTTTTCCTATGCCATCACAGCATGGGGCACTGAAGAGCCTATATTCACACAGGACTGTTCCTACTTAAAGGCCATATTTAAAAATACATAATCAATTGCTTAATCCATTACTTTCACAATGGAATCAATTGATGCTTTCAGCCATGATTAAAGGAAGGCGAGCTCAGCTAATCCTTATTCATGTCAACAATTTTTGTCTGCAAGTAAAATGTGAAAATTAAAGATAATTGAGTAGAATAACCTCCCCCCCCTCCGCCTTCCCCAAGATGGAAACACTTGAAATAAAGGTGGGGATTATATCCTTGTATTCTTTGGCGGGATAGTCTAAATATCTTAGAAGTAACCAGATTTTGTTTGATCTTGGAAGCTAAGTTGGGCCAGCCCTGGTTAGTACCTGGATGGGAAACAATCAGTGAGTACCAGGGATTGTAGGCTATATTTCAGAGGAAGGAACTGGCAAAATCACCTCTGAGTATTCCTTGCCTAAGAAAACCCTATGAAATTTATGGGGTCACCATAAGGTGACAGGCAACTTGAAGGCATGTGCACATTCTTAGGTGCAATACATCCTTTTTATTCTTTGGTGGAATAAATATTATTTGGAGAGCAATTTCTAATTTGAAACTCAAGAATCCAGGGAAGAATTCCATAACTAACCTAAAAGACAAAGGGATAATGGAAGCTGCCTTTTACTTAACCAGCCTATTAACCCTATAGGCGAATTTTGTGGGAACAGACAGGCAGCAGCTTCCCAGGGATTCAGACATGCTTTTAGTTCTGCTGAAGATGTCAGGGATTGAAATTTGGGCTCTTCTTAATACAAAGTATATGGCCTCCCATTGAGTTACAGCCATGTCATATTTATGACCTTACTAAAATGTCTGACTTAAGTTGGAGATCACAGGGAAGGAGTTACTCTCTCTTGTGTCAGACTAATGGATCATGTATTTTAAGATACTGTCTATACCAGATGTAAGGACTGTGGAGCATGTGGGCCATAATGTGGCCCATGGGAGCTGTTTGTGTGGCCACCAGGAGTCCCAAGATACTATTACAATTATGAATAAATAAATGATAGGCAGAGAAAGACACTGCCGGAAACCTTCTGGGAGTTAAGTTCCTGGTTAAGGGGGGGGATTCACATTACACATTTATAGTGCTATGATTCTACACTAATTTCCATGGTTCCATCTTATGGAAGCCTGGGATTTACAGGTTATGGAAGGGTGTTTAGAATTCTGAGCAACAAATCTCTAGTGCTTCCCCATACTACAAACCCCAGGATATTATAGGACGTCGTAATGGGAATTAAAGTGGAATCAGAGTGCTACTATTGTGCTATATAAAATGTCTTGAGAGACTCAGGGTGGCGTAGTGGTTTCACTGCTGCACTAGGACTCTGGGAGACTAGGGTTCAAATCTCCACTTGGCCATGGAAACCCACTGGGTGACCTTGAGGCACTCACACTCTTTCAGCCTTAGAGAAAGGCAATGGCAAACACCCTGTGTAAACATATCTTGGCAAGAAAACCTTGTGATAAGTTTGCCTCAGGGTCACCATAAGGTGACCTTCCAACTTTGTTGGAAACCATGCAGCCCAAAGTTTGAGACATGGAACTGTGTGACCCCTGGATCCTCTGAGACTTCCCATCTCAAGTCTGCACTGATAGCCATTCTCCAGGTTTCCAGATAGGAGTCTTTCTTAACTTTATCTGGAAATGCCAGGGAAGGCTACATATGGGATCTTTTACATGCAAAGCAGGCATTATATTCCTGGACTATGACCCTTTCCTAAGAAAAACTGGGAAGTTGAAACATGTGTTCCATTCCACTCACCTAGAGTTACAGGTGGTGAGGAAAAACATTTTTTCAAAATAGAATTGACAGTTCTTTCAGTTTCTTAATATATGTTATCAGCTACTGCCTCCCTCCTACACATGAATCCGCCCTATCTCAGCTTTTCATTATACAAATTATGGTTTAACTAAATAAATTTGTTAATCGATTTTTTTTTTTTGGTGTAGAAAGGGTGTAGAAGAAAAGAAAAGTTAGACAAGAGTGAAGAAATACATAAGAAATAAGAAAAAAGGAAGGGAAATGGGGAAAACAAGAAAAATAGAAAAACGAAGGTTAATTGTTGATTTGTACCATGTGGTATGTTCAACAATCTTTATTATAGTAGTTGTGGTAGAGTCCAAAACTATTAGAGCCAGTGTGGTTTAGTGGTTAAGTCTTGGACTAGGACTTGGGATATCCACATTCAAGTCCATCCCTCAATGAGCCATAAAATTCCATTATCATCAACCTTTATTACAGCCATCAGACCATTAGGCAATACAGTAAGTACATTAATACAAAACACATTGCATACTTATTAAAACAACACAATAAAACATTTATATTAAATATAATTGCTATTATATAATTTAGTCTGTATATGTGTTTATATATAAAACCATATACTAAGGGGGGAAGCAGACGGTGCAAAGCGCTGTCTTCAGGGCAAAGAAGGGGAGGGGCAGCTGTATGCTGGGCACCCCAACCCCTTCCCAAAGACATCGTCAGAGTGCTGGACCCTCAGCACGTCCGGCGCTCCGAGGATGCCTATCCACCGCAGCATCCACACACACTGCAGCGGAAAAGGTGCCGAAGGTGCGCCGGCAGCCTTTTGTGGTGCACCTTTGGTGATTTGCAGAAGGAGCGCTATTTTAGTGCTCCTTCCTGGGGCGGCGAAGCTGCGCCGCAGGGCCGAGGAATGTGGGTGCCTCGGCTCCGATCCGCAGCTTCCCGGGGCAGCCCCGTGCCACCTGTCTGCTTAAGCCCTAAATGTGTTAATGTTACAAGATACTGCAGTGATAAAAATAGGCTTAGATATTTGACCATTTCTCAAATAATTTCTAATGTACCCCTTTATTATGGTATCATGGATCACAAACATACCAATTCAGACTTAATGTAAAAATGTTAATTAAAATCTATTAAAATAATATAAAAGATTGGTAGCATTTTTAGACCATTAAACAACTGCAGATGTTATCTATGTATGCATGTCATAATCTTATGGGTTTTAGGAACATAGAAAAAAAAAACCCTTTGCAGCCACTTCTGTTATATTTTTTTCAGAGTCCCCTGGCAAGTATGCCAGTACCAGTCTGGAGATCTTCCTGGGAACTTAATTAGGAGAGGTGTGATTAATCTTGATATCTCATCTTTATAAAAGGTAGAAGAGAAAAGGACATGAATTAGAGACTCTACAAAGCCCTCTTTACAAGGGCAAACATGGTCATTATAAGCAATTCCCTGAAATTGACTGTCTAATACACCAGAAGGGATTACATTAAATCAGATTTTACTGAACACAATGTGATATTTAGGGATGGTCACACACCCCCCCCCCCTTGGATTTAAACTGTAGTCCTCCTAAACTAGAAGGACAACTTGGAACAGACACTGAATATTGTATGGTGACAAGCTAGGATCAGCTTTGCCCTGACCAGGTCTTATGCAGAGAAAATTATCTGAGAAGTACAGTGTTTGCAATTTTTCCTCTAATGTTTTTAAAATAATAAATGGTATAAATGTTTTTCTGCAAAAGATACAAATAGGTCTGCATAAAGGGATCTGCATAAAAGAGTTTCGGCTAGTTTCTTAATGCTCCAGCAATGCATTCAGCTGAAGGACAACTGGTCATAACACTCAGTAGTTAATCTTGGGTCAATCATACTCTTTCAATCCAAACACCTTCTAGGGTTGTAGTGAGGGGGAAATGGATGGCCACATACTTTGCTTTGAGCTCCTTGGATAAAGGATAAGATGTAAGTGTAATAAACAAATAATTGTGAACCTAAATTTCTGATGGTGAAGACTTGGAAGTAGTTGTGACAGATTGGCCATGCTTTTTGTTGTTGTTGTTGCCAAAATCAAATGGTTCAGTTCATTGCAAAAGCTACTAACAATGTTGGTGAAAAATTTCCCTCCCAGCATTGTAGCTATTTTTAATGTATTTTTGGTGCTGAATTTGAAAAACACAATAAAAATGTCATACCACACAGTCCCTTCACAAATTCTATATTTTTATAATTTCAATTGTTACACAGCTTTGATTAAGTGATATTCTAGAGTGCAATTTCTTTTAGTGCTTTTGAATGGATCTTTGTGTTTCGTTTCAGTGAATTAAAATGTTTTGAAAGTCTTTTAGAAGTATTATCTTTGCAGGATCATACTTTGCAGGATCATTACACTCAGTCACATATTATAACACAGAAATGTCAAAGCAAGTTCTGAAAAAACTGTATATGCGGGGCCAAATCTGAGGTAATTTTTAGATTTAGAATGCCAAATTCATATAAAACCAGCATACATTTTAAATAAAAGTTTTATAACCTGCAATTTTGCAGGTCGGTGTAATGAGTGTAATGAGTGACTGTTCCGACTCATCCTGAAATCCTTTGACTAAAAGTGGAAAGGTGGTTGAATTTTTTAAAAACCCACAAAGCACCAGATCTTTGCAATGTATGTGAGCTTGTCAGTCTATGAATAATTTGAAGAGAAATGAATGGATATTTTTGAAAGACTATAGCTAACATAGTTGTCAAGAGGGAAAAAAGGTACTTTCAATCTCCAATCCCCGCTCTCTGTCCCCACATCTATTATTATGCCTTCTTGCCACTTCCTATTAACTGATCCTGACATCTTATCTCTTGCTTGAAGGGCAGGCTAGCCGATTACTTTGGAGTTGATGTAAGTGACACTCCAAGGATTGGCCAGCAGCCGGTTCAGTAAGATCAGCGACCACCCAAGCCCTGCAGTCTCTGTATGTCAGCTTCATGACATGCCCTGAATTCCTGATTTAATCTTGAACTGTCCTGCTATAGCATGATTGTTCTGTAATATTTTTCACTTTAAGTCACTTGATGGTATGTAGATTAAAGGACTCTTCACACTTTTGACTCTGTTGTAGCTATCAATCATTTGTTAAGCACTTTTTCTTTACAAAGTGGTCTTCAACTGTTAATTTTGGGGGCCACACAAGATCACTATTATTCACATTTTACAGATGGATGAACAGAGTCCAGAATATTTAGGCATATACTAGTGCAACTGAGGTTTACGCTAGTATAAGCACTTTTTGTTCAGCATTGCACAAGGAGGTACTTAGTACTTCTTTTTGCTGTTTTTCCTCAGGCCATGCAATGGTTGCTGGACAGTACCAGGCTCAGCCCCATCCTCTGATCCAAACAGCCATTGATTGGTGGGAGGGAGAGTTCTGTTGTGCGATCCCCGGTGGAAATCATAATTTCTCTGGACTTCCATGGAAGTATACTGGTAAAGCTCTAGGCTATACCATTATTCAATAAGGTCTCAGAAAAATGGGAGAGAAAGCCGTGATCCAAGTGTTTGTACTGGAACATTTTGGGCTGAGTCATACATCTGTATTGTAGGATTGCAGGTCAGGTGCATCCAAGAGCACCACCCATGGATATTTCTATGAGTTTGTCTTCTTCTGCTGCTGTGAACTCCTCTAGTTCATACACATTAACTGAAAATGGATCTCTGATCCAGTTTTTGATTACATCAGGAACAGGTAAATATTCATGGACACTATGCTGCAAATCTTTCAAATGCTGTATGATAAGTGATGTGTTCTGTTCAGCCAACTGAATAGTGGAACTGTCTCATAGTTTGGAAATGTCTCATAGTTTTGATTAAATAGGTGATAACACAATTTCAACTTTTTCATAATTGCTTTGATCTTGTCTTCAGCTTGAAAAACTAACAATGGTCCAAAATACACTGCATAAATAATCCAGTTTGTGACCACTTTAATTGCCCTGACTTAATGCTAGGGAATCCTGGGAATTGTAGTTTATTGTGGTACCAGAGCTCTCTAACAGAGTAGGCTAAACAACTCACAAAACTACAGTTCCCAGAATTCCCTAGGACAGTTAAAGTGGTCTCAAACTGGATTATTTCTATTTTTTCTTTAAAGATTTAAGCTGAACATATTTAAATGGGTGAAGATATCTGACAGATATGCTATTTTTACTAACCAGGAAAAATATGTCAAATGATTGCTGAGGTGAAATTGCTGCTCCATGAGGAATAATCTTACCTTGTCTCTCAATTCCCCAAAATGAGACAAAATGTTAGCTCTTGATAGCCAACAAACTTCACAATGTAGCAAAAGTTGATGGTGTTCGCTGTCCATATCTTTGCAAAGCTGCTAAAAAATATTGAATTAAGAGATTTGCTTTTTATGAAATTAATTGATACATTTAAGGCCTATTGTAGGTTTTTTCTGGTACTTTCTTAGCAACTAGAGCTTCCCTATGTATCCAGCAATGGTAACAAGTCACCAATAGTATGGTTTCCTTAATGTGTCCTATAAGTCCAGTAAGCTTTCCAGACATTGCTCATACCATGTCTGTGCTAATTCCAAGTCATTTCAACCAATACATGTATGTCATCAGATGTTATAAACCTGTTTAAGCTGTTAAATACTTTTTCAGCTGTAATGTTTACCAATGAAGAGATGAAAAGTAAATCTTGGAAAATATTTTTCTCATGAGAAAAATATTTTCCAAGATTTACTTTTCATCTTTTCTTAACTGGGTCATTTGGCAAACGTATTAAGAAAGGTCCTTGGGAGCTTTTTGTTGATCAATGAAGAAACCATGATTGTTGCACCATGTAATATAGGTCTTCAGCTATTACATGCAGTTTTCTAGGTTTTGCTATTAGTTGAGGAACTTCAAATTAGACCCTCATTGCATTGTTAAAATCAGTTGTAGTCTTCTTTAAAAAAAATAAATTACTTTCCCGAAGTGACTGCTCCTTACTTTTGGGAAAAAAATGATGCTCTTTGCAATATGTTCTTTATGTTTAACATTGAGATGTCTTCATAGTTTTGACATTTTCATGTGTATTCTGGTATGGCATAGAATCTATGATTCTATGATTCTATGGCCTCATTGTACAATACATTGTAACATAACACACACACACACACACAGTGGTAGTTGCTTGTCTTCTGGTTCTGTACACATGAAGCCAATGAACAGATTGCTATAATGGCAGCACTTTTAAAGATGACTGGAACAAGCTTCATTTTGCTTTGAACAGGATACACCCTTATCAACATAATGAAGATTTTTACATTTCAAATTCAGCCATCCTGAAGTTCAGCCAAAATGTATTGTTATGAAATTTACTGCCTAACATTGAAGAGTCACACAATAACAAAACTTTTTATTCACAGAAATCAAAGAGACACAATAATTTTCAGTAATCCACAGTTATCATTCCAAAGTCCATCCAAACACTCACTCACACTGACTGACTTTGACTCTCATCCCATAAACATGGTCTTCTTTTTATATATGAATTTCTTTGAGAACATTCTTGACATGGCTACAGAATTCTGGGAAGCAATAGATGTTCTGACAATCTGGTGGTACAATGTGGACAGCATTAGAGTTTGGTGCAGCTATGAAATGTTTTCTGGCTGTGTGTGTGGTAGCAAGAAATGTCATGGGCTTTCTCTCAGCCACTCAGCGTCATTCCCTTACATGTTTTCACAGCATGCAGAAATAGCTAGTACTGAGTACATCCTTTGTTACCAAGCAAGTTTTCATGAGTGCCAGCTTGGTTTACTGGTTTGAGTGTTGAACTATGACTCTAGACATTTGAGCATAAAAACCCACTGGGTGACTCTGGGCATGTCACGCTCTCTCGGCCTCAGTGAATGGCAACAGCAATCTCTCTCTGAAGAAACTTATCAAGAAAACCCTATGATAGGTTTGCCTTAGGGTCATCATAAGCCAAAAATGACTTGGAGGCACACAACAAGAAGTAGTTATTTTCACAATGAGTTTTATTTTTGTTTGTTTTTAATAGAGGCAGTAGGTTAGTACAATCAGTACAATTGATGGATCAAGCTGAAATTTGGCACAAAAAACTTGGACAAATATTCATTCATTCATTCATTTGTAAAAGCTCATAACACTTCTTCAAGGCTTCACAGATCCCCTGTGAGGATATTGCACACACACACACACACACACACACACACAGTGGGGTCCATGGCCACAAGTTAAGAATTGCTGCTATACAGTAATAGAAAGTGTGGGCTCTTATGTATCAGTTTTGTCTAAAATGCTTATAGTTAGATGACGTGCATAGCCTCACAACATGTTTAATGAGTGTTTTCTCCCACAGGCCAACAGCATTCTGATCATTGTCAAAATGTAACTAAATAGTAACTATTTTAATTGCTTTTACATAGCAGATTATTTTGGTAATCTGGCTGGCAAGAATCTGGAATAGGGGGTCATCCACACTGCAATGGTTTGTTGCACACCTCATGTGGGTATGCTTGATTCCTTAATGTTCTGCTTAACCTTAATCCAAAACTGGATTTCAAAACAGCACCATTCCTGCACAGAGGGAGGTATAAGCAATGTTGAGGGAATCAAGGATTTCAGAAGTACAAAAAAGTCATCAAGAATAAAACCACTGGGGGTTTTTTGTGGGGAAAGGGAGGAGGAATCCTAAAGTCCCATGAGAATTGTGCATATTCAGACACACAGAATGCTGGTTGACTGTAATAAGGAAAAACAGAAAATGGGGTGGGATGCCATGGGGGATGGATTATCTTGGAAGATGGCATGGCTGGCTAGCAAGAACCCTAAACAGGGGTCCTCCATACTGCTACACTTTGTTGCAGGCCTCATATAGGTATGCCTGATTAGTAAACTCACTGCTTAAAAAAAGAATAAATAGCTTTACTTCTTCCCCAGCTAACCTAGAAGGAAACTATTGTGTATATGAACACAAAAGAAAGAGAGTTTATATAATTCATCAGATCTTTATCATTTTCAAGTGGTATCCAGATATGGTTGAAGAGGGCAATGAACATAATAAAATAATGAATGACGTAATAGCAGCAGGAGCTCAGCTTCTGTCTCTGTTGTTTTCCATTCCCACCCACCCTGATCTAAAGCTATATTTAGTTGTTTTTCATAGTGCATCCAAAAGCGGTCATCAGAAGGGCTTGTGTGTGTATGTGGGGATTCAAAGAATAAAATAATAGAGATAAGGCTATATTGATTTTTCCATGAAACCCAAGAACATTTTCTTGATGGTTACTGTTCTAATTTATTATTTAATTTGCATTCTGCTTGTGGAGCACAGCTTAATTAGCTCTTTAAAAGCTTGTTTGTGGCTTGTCAAGGAACTAGGATTATGAAATTGCTAAATGGTGTTTAGGGAGTTCAGTAAAGGAAGTATCAATAGCTGAATTGCCACTCTTTAACAGTCTCTTACTTTTGGCACCGTTTATTACCAAATATTGTAGCTTCAGGACTCCCTTATAAACATAGATCTGACTGTTGTAGAGGCAGTTTTTGTGTTTGTTTTTTTAGCTTAAAAGAGCAGATTAAAACAAGAGAGCGAGAGAAAGAAAAAGAGAGAGATTATACCACGTTGAGCTTGTATGCACATATAGGATCTGTTTAGAACAGGGGTAGGCAACCTTTCCCCTTTAAGGGCCGAGGGACTTCAGCTCCCAGAATCCCAGGAGTTCTTGGCCAATATGGGACTATTGGCCAACATGGCTGAGGCTTTTGGGAGCTGAAGTCCCTTGGCCCTTAAAGGGGAAAGGTTGCCTACCCCTGGTTTAGAATGATGGAAGAATGCTTAGAGATCAGCAGGCAGAGCTAATGGACATGATCCTACTATTCCCCTTTGTGCATTGTTATCTGTGAATAAGTATCATGATGGCTGAGAATTGTAGTTTTGCAATCTTGGGAATTCTAGTTTGCAAAGCTACAGCTATTTTCTCATGCAATGCCTGCTTGTTCTGTTACTCGGGCTGGGACTGTAAGACAGCATTGCTACTTACAATAAGTGTGTGATGCTAACAACAACTACTGTTACACTGTCAAAGTGTAGTAGACTCCCTGCCCAATTGAATTTTCCTTGAAAACTGAGACATATAAGCACAGTGTGTTTTGTTTTAAATCAGAATCCTGTTTTTGGAAAGTTTTCAGGCAGGGGTAGGCAACCTTTCCCCTTTAAGGGCCAAAGGACTTCACCTCCCAGAAGCCTCAGCCATATTGGCCAATAGTTCCATGTTGGCCAATAGCTCCTGGGATTCTGGGAGCTGAAGTCCCTCGGCCCTTAAAGGGGAAAGGTTGCCTACCCTGAAGCAATACCCACAGAGGACTCCCGGAAGGCTTGGAGGAGCCAAAGTGGAGGAGAGATTTGGAAGAAGCCGAGGCAAGCCTGGAGAAAGCCAAGGGTGAAGAGGGGCTTAGCGACTGACGTGAAGCAGCTGAAGCAGCAAACTGTAAAGCACCATCGCCAGCCAACAAAAAGCCTGCATAAAGCAACAAGTTCGAAGGAAGAACATCAGCCAAACAGTGAGTTATCAAGTATTAAAAGCCTGGCTAGCAATAAATATTAAAGGGTGGACTAAGCACAAAAAGGTATATTAAGCAGGAGGAGAGCTTATAAGAAACAGCTGGCTGTTAGTCAGGAGAATAGTGGCTGAGGAGTAAATCAAATCTTCAAATCAAAAGAGTAAAGAAAGAAAAGAGAAAAGAAAGATTAACATAACAATAAGAATATAACAACAAGAAAGACCAATATAATAATAAGAATATAAGGATAGCATAAGACTACAAGGAAAGTAAAGGCAATAAAGGAGAAGTGTTGAATAAAAATTTAAAGGGATAGTACAGAAGCACAAGAAAAGAGAAAAACAAAAGCGTAAGACAAAAAAAAAAAAGGCTGAAAGACAAACTCCTATGACTGAAAATTGAAAGACCCAAGGATTGAATAGAAAGATTTATTGAAAGAAGGAAAAAAAATAATAACCAGTAATTTTTGTAAACATAAAAGACTGTAGGGGGGAAATGGCAACATCCAAAATAGCAACAACACACCCTCAAGCACAAAGACAAACTTACAGGAGACAGTCTAGTGAACAAGTCTCAATTTTGGAGGAAATAAGAAAACTTCAAGCCGAGACTGAACATAATATGAAAAGGGAAATGAAAATGCTGAGAGCTGATATCAAGGCAGATATGAAGATGGAACTTAAGGAGATAAAGGCATCTTTAGAGGAAGTAACAAAAGATATAACAAATATTAAGGAGAGGTTGGATGTCATAGAAGAAAAAACAGGAAATATAGAAGAAGATATAATGAAAATAAAAACAAATGAAAAAACAGAATCAGAGAAAAGACTAGACCAAAAAGTGTTGGAAGACTACAAAGAGGGAAAAAACTGCCTTAAGATTTGGGGAGTAAAAGAAATGAAAAATGAAGATCTGTATGAATATTTCCTACCAATTTTGGCAGAATATGCAGAAATAGACATGCAGGATATGAATTGGGAAATAAACAAACTTTTTTGCCTTAACTCCCAAATAGCTAAAGACAAAGGATGGCCCAGAGATATCGTAATCTATTTTCTAAGAAAAAGAATAAGAGATAGGATTCTGGAACTGAGCTATAAGAAAACATTAACAATCGATGGAGAGGAGGCAAAAAATTTTAAGGATGTACCCAAAAGAATTTTGAGGAAGAGAGAAGATTATAAATTCTTAACATCCTTCCTTAACAAACATAAAATAATATACAAATGGGAAAGGCTTGAAGGAATCTCAGTCTTATTCAGACAAAGATGGTACAAAATTAATAGTGTCCAAAAAGCCATAGACTTTTGGAAAAGATGTAATAAAGAATTTAAGAAAAACCAAGAAAGACAAGACACACAGGAATATAGAAGCAGATTAAGGTCAGCAGATAAAGCAAAAGGAGAGAAAGAAAACGAGGAAGTAAGAACAGAAGACGAAGAAGAGGAAGAGATGAGGAAATATCTGGAAGATCAGGAAGGAATCTTAGAACAAGTAGGTTCGTCCAAAGAAGAAGATTTGGATTTGGAAGTAAACGAAAAATAAATGACTAAAAAGGAAAATACAAGAAAAGGGAAAAACAAAAATGAAAAAAACAACAACAACAACCCACAAAATAAATTGGCACCAGACATAAAGAATTTAAAAGAACTTTCAATGCTCTCCTGGAATATAAAAGGACTTAATAAAAAAAAGAGGAAAGAAATATTTCATCAAATTAGTCAAATGAGACACGATATAGTTAATTTGCAAGAGACACGAATAAAAAATAAAGATAAAAGACTATTGAAAAATGCTAAACTGGGAGTGGAGTATGTATCAGCTTACAAACAAACAAACAAACAAACAAAAGAGGGATTGTAACATATGTAGCTAAAAAAATACCATCCAAAGAAATATTTAATGATCCAAATGGCCATTATCTAGGTATTGAAATAACAGTACAGATAGAGAGATAATTTTGACTGTAATATATGCACCTCAAGAAAAAAGCAAAATTCTATAAGAAAATTAAAGAAAAAAATCTTGGAACATAATGGAAAAGAAATCATACTATGTGGTGACTTTAATGCTATGAACCCTCAAATTGATAGATTATCGTTCAAAAAAGTTAAAGAAAAACAGGGAAAACTTCCTAAAACCTTTTTGAATTAATTGAGACAGCAAACCTAATCAATATATGGAGATATAAAAAGGAAAAGGAGAGAGAGTATACCTATTTTTCAGAAAGGCATAAATCATTTGCTAGGATAGATATGTTTTTAATATCTAAAGCATTAACCAACAAGGTGGGAACAGTGGATATCTTACTTAGGACATGCTCGGATCACAATCCGATTAGCATAAAAATAAAATGTATAGAGAAGGAATACAGGTGGCAGTTGCAGGATTATCCTCTTCAAAACAACATAATTATTAAAGATGGAAAGCAAATGTTAAAATAATATTTTGAAAATAATGTAGGAAAGGAAATAGAAAGAGGGACAGTATGGGCAGCAAGTAAGGGGGGTTGCAGACTGCCAGAAATAGTGCAAATTGAGTCCACTTTTAGGGTTAGGGTTAGTGCTAGGGAATCATGGGAATTGTTTTTTTTCCTGAGACATTGAGTCTTCTCTGTCAGAGAGCTCTGGTGCCACAATGAACTACAGTTCCCATGATGCCCTAACCCTAATCCTAAAAGTGGACTCAATTTGCACTATTTCTGGCAGTCTGCAACCCCCCTTAGGCTGTATTGAGGGGTTTTTTAATGCAAAAGCATAAACAGATTCAGAACAAAAAGAGAGAGAAAATAAAACAAATTACAGAACAGATTGCAAAAAAGGAAGAATTAATGAACAATAGAAATAAGGACAAAATATTAAAAGAAATAAAGATATTACAGAAACAATAATCAATATTAAATCTAGGAGAAATAATAAAAATAATGAAGCGAATAAAAGCCAAACAATTTCAAAATGCAAACAAATGTGGGAAATGGTTGGCCTGGAAATTAAGAAAGGAAAAAGATAAAAATTTAATAAGCAGGATTAAAATTGAAGATAAAATATTCACAGAACAGAAAAAATAAAAAAATTAAAATTAAAATTAAAATTAAAAAAATAAAAAATAAAAGAGATCTTCCATAAGCATTTCAGTAAATTATTCAAATCAAAAAATATAGACCCAAAAGAAATTGAGAAATACTTGGAACAATGTAATATACATAAAATTAGTGGGGAACAGTGTGAGAAATTAAATAAACCTATCACAAAGAAAGAACTCCTAGAAGCAATAAAAAAAGTTAAAAGTGACAAAGAAGCTGGCCCAGATGGGTTTACAGCCAAATATTATAAAATCTTTAAACAAGAAATTACCAACCCACTCCTAGAGGCAATGAACAACATCAAAGATGGAAAACTACCCCCAACATGTGAGGAAGGCAACATCATATTAATATTAAAGGAAGGGAGAATCCAGGAAGACCCAAACAACTATAGACCTATCTCCCTCTTAAACACGGACTATAAGCTTTTTGCATACATTCTAGCAAACAGATTAAAAACAATAGTGTCAGAAATAATATCCAAAGAGCAATGTGGCTTTATAAAAAAATGGGCAAATAAGAGATAACACCAGACAAATAGTAAACATATTAGAATATTTTGAATTTCATAATGAGAGGAAACTGGTACTAATCTTACTAGAAGGTACTAGGCAGGGCTGCCCCCTTTTGCCTGTATTATTTGTGTTAACGTTGGATATAATATTAAAGAAAATAAAAGAAGAACCAGAGATCCAGGGGATAAAAATCAAAGGGGATCAATACAAACTAAGAGCTTTTTCTGATGACATAGCTATAATGATAGAAGACCCAACTAACAGTGCAAGACATCTCTTAAAACATCTTAGAGAATTTGAGAACATATCAGGATTAAAAATTAATGTAGAAAAAACCAATGTAATTGTGAAAAATATGACTATCTCAGAAGAAGAAAAATTAAAAGAGGAAACAGGGTTTAACATAACAAAAAAGGCAAAATATTTAGGGATAATACTAACAAATAAAAACTCAGACCTATACAAGAATAATTACAAAAAGAAATGGAATGACATCAAAAAGGATTTGAGAAAGTGGAAAGATTTAAATTTGTCCCTATTTGGGAAAATAGCTGCAATTAAAATGAATACCCTCCCCAAAATGCTATTTTTATTCCAAACAATTCCAGTATTGAAAAATGAGTATTCATTAAAGGATTGGCAAAAACAAATTTCGGAATTTATATGGGGAGGGAAAAAAAGCAAAAATACATGTTCGACGCAAAAGAAAGAGGTGGACTGACAGTCCCAAATTTAAAATTATACTTCGAAGCCAGTGCTATGCTCTGGCTAAAAGACTGGATCACACTGGGAAACAAAAAAATTTTGAAATTAGAAGGCTCAGAATTGAGATTCAGCTACCACACATACTTATTTTATGATAAGATACGAGTAAACTGGGAATTTAATAACCATTATATTAGAACATCTTTATACAGGATTTGGAAAAAATATAAAAGAAGGATATGTTAGCAAATACCACTGTGGATGTCACCCCACGAGGCGCTGTTTAGTGCAGACCCACAAAGAAAGGAAAAATACTTAAAGTATGAAAATATTCTAAAGAAGAGAGGAAAAGAATATGAATTAAAATCTTTAGACCAAATCAGAGAGGAGGGGATCAACTGTAGTTGGTTTCTTTATCATCAAATTAATTCTATATTTAGAAAAGATAAGAAAGAGATGGGAATAGCAAATAAGAAATCAGATTTGGAAAACATTATATGGGATGAGAAACTTAGCAAGATATCGGGTCTATATAAAAAATTGTTAGAAATATATACTGAGGAAGACCTAGTAAAAGAAAATATGATTAACTGGGCAAAAAATTGTGGAAGACCTTTGGATCTAGATCAGTGGGAGAAGTCCTGGAAAATAAGGGTGAGATATACAGCCTGTCAGGATATAAAGGAAATTTTTTATAAGATCCTATATAGATGGCATCTCTCACCGGACATATTAAGTAAAATATATAAACACACTGACAACAAATGTTGGAAGTGTGGAAAGGAAAAAGGAACTTTCTTCCATTTATGGTGGGAGTGTGAGGAAGCAAAAAGTTTTTGGCAGAAAATAAAGGATAATGTAAGAGAAATATTGGGTATAGAATTACATTTCAAACCTGAGGTGTTGTTACTAAACATGTTGCAGGATGAAACAGAAAAAACTCATTGTAAGACCATCTTTTATATGCTAACTGCTGCTAGACTTGTATATGCAAAGTACTAGAAAATAAAGAAAACTGTACCTATAGATGAATGGGCAATAAAATTATTAGATATGATTGAGACAGATACACTATCCAGAAAATTAAATGAAGAAGAGAAGAGACAAGAGAAAGAGAAAAACGAATGGAAAGAAATGATAACACATATGAAAAGAAAATGGCTGAATCTCCTGATTGAAGAATCTATTACAATGGTATGAAGACTATGAAAAAAAGATCAATAACACCAATCTTTATTATATCTGATGTATAAAGGCTCTGATAAGCTGGATAAGATTGATATGTATAATACAGTTATAAAAAGCATAAATAAAAAGTTGGATGGTAAAAGTTGGTAATTATATCTAATGATATATATACATAAGACATAGTATAAGAGTATAATAAGATAGATAGAATCGGATGAAAGATCAAGAAATAGATAATGTGGTATTTGGATATAATATACAAAGCTAGATTCGTAATAATCTGCCAGGGATACAATGACAAACAATTTAGGAACTGAGTATCAGATAAACGATAAGCAATGGAAGAAGGATAATGGCTGAAAAATGAAACAGGAAGTTTTTCTTTTTATGTGGATTGCATGTTGTATTCTTATATTATTAGTGTATTGTTTTGTCTTTTTAATGTAATAGTATACATGAGATTGAATGTAAGTATGTATGTATATAATGTATTTATTTATGTAAAAAAGCAACAAAAAACAACAAAAAACACCAAAGTATATGAGGAGTGTACCTCTTGCTTTCAAATGAAAGTGAAAGGTTACCCCCCCCCTCTTTTTTACATTGCTGCATGACCATAATTTGTGACAAATCCTGTGTTGGCAATGCTGAAAGAGCTCAACAGAGGCTTCAGAATGGACACAGGAACTCATGGACCACATTTCTCCCCCAGCTTAAGTAGAAATTTGTTGTTGTTTTGGTGACTGTGAATGCAACTTTTCACTTTAATCCATACAACCCATATAACTTTCACTATATAGTCACACATCCAAAAATTCTAGGGAGTGAAATGTGTAAGGGTCTGTTACAGATACTTAACTCATGGAACTCATTTATAAACTTTCTTGGGCTCTGGAAATGATTATAAAGCCATGCTAAGTATTATGTAAAGCAAGAAACTTCTCTCTTAAAGTTATAACTGTACTTTAAGCAGGGATGTAATCTTTGCTGAATTAGTTCTTAAAAGAAACAACAAGTAATTTTAGCATTTTTCACTCTTTCAGTGAGAAAATGATTGAAATCTGAGCTTCTTGCAAGGATTATTTGTAGTTCAAGAGTTATTCTGTGGCAATTTTGCATGTGCTAATTTTTTGCACATTTTCTGTGAAAGAAAACAACATGACAATTTTATGCAGAATAAGCTCCAAACTACAAAGCTTCATGTCAGTCCAGGATTCTCCCCATCAGGGTTTCCAAACATTTGAAAAATACAATGTCCAACTCTTTCACAAATATTCTCAAATATTCTTGTCACCCCTAATGTTAGGTTTGATGTATTGCATACAGCTGCCTCTCTCCTTTTGTATTTTACCTAGAGATAAATGCATGGGTCCTCACTATGAAACTGGACCACCTTGTATGGGGAATATTCATACATTCCCCACCATTTCTCCCTTGAATCTGCCCTGTGGGGCTTTATATATATATATATATATATATATATATATATATAGAAAGAGAGAGAGAGAGAGAGAAGCCCCACATTAACACAAATGGAGTGCTTGTGTGAGCATGTATGTGCACACTAGTCCTTCCTTCTTTCCTTCCCTGATATATGAGAGATGGGGGGGGGGGGGTAGAGGATTAAGAATTTTGGGCAGGGGGTGACTAGAAAGGGAAAAATTAAATCTCCTTCTCTATATGCACTGGTCAGAGTAAGGATGAGAATCTTTCATTGTTGTTAACTGCCATCAAGTTGACTTCACTCTATGGTGAGCCCATGAATGAGATACCTCCAAGTCACCCTATCATCAATAGCCCTGCTCAGGACTTGCAGATTCATGGCCATGGCTTTCTTGATTAAGGGGCATTACAGACTGTCCGGAAGGGGCGGAGGGATGTCACCCATTTCCTTGCTGGATCAGGGCCGTGGCAACCACATACCACAGCCTCAATCTGGCCTTTCTGCAGTGCAAAAAGAAGCTGCAAAAAGTGGCTTTTCTTTTTACTGCAGAAAGGACACCCTAGCTGAGGCAGCAGTGGCTTCTCTGTGCTCCTTTGGTGCAGCACATGTAGATGCTGTGCCAAGGGAGCACCGTTATGCCTCTCACCACGCGATGGGTGCACGGCATGAAGCTGGCATGCAGTCGCCACGCCCCCACTCTGCCCCCAGGCCAGCTCTTTTTGCTGGTCTGTACAGCCCCTATATCTATCCATCTGGAATAGACTCTTTTCCTACTGCCTTCTGCCTTTCCGAGCATTATCGTCTTTTCTAGTGAGCCATGTCTCCTCATGATGATAATAAGATGGCATATAGACAATCCTAACTTTAGTACTCAATGATATGTCTTGATACTTCAGGATCTTGCCCAGTTCCTTCATATCTGTCTTCTGATTTCATGACTGCAGTTTTCATTCTGATTAATGACTGAACCAAGGTATGAAAAATCTTGAACTATTTCAATGTCTTCATCCTCTGTTTTAAAGTTATGTAAATCATTTATGGTCATTATTTTTCTATTTTTAATGTTAAACTGCAAACCTCCCTTTGCACTTTCCTCTCTGACTTTCTTCAGAAATTGTTCCAAGTCTTTCCTGTTTTTTGCTAGTAGTATGGTGTTATCTGCATATCTTAAATTATTGATGTTCCTTCCTTCAATTTTCATGCCTCCTTCCTCTGACTAATTTTGTTTTACATTCAACGTATAAGTTAAAAGGTGATAAAATGCAGCCTTGCCTAAATACGTACGTTAAAGCAGGGAGTGGGGAAAAAGGAAACTGCATGCTTCACAATTTGAATGTTTTTAAATTTGTTTTTAAATGTTTATTTAAAGCCTGCCTTTCTCCCAATATGGGACCTAGGGTCAATTAACTCAGCAGCAAGGAAATGGCAGAAGAGGCCACAGTGTGTTGCCTTTCCCAGTAGTCTTGGGCAAAAGCAAACCGCTATAGTCTTTCCTCGCTTGTGTTATCTTCTAAAATAAGATGCATCTTTTAAAAAGACGTAATATAAAACCTAAATATCTGAAAGGCAACAGATTCCATCTGATCTTGGAAGCTAAGCAGGGTCAGCCCTGGTTAACACTTGGATGGGAGACTGCCAATTAATACCAGGTGGTACAGGCTATATTTCAGAGGAAGGAACTGTTAAAATGACCTCTGAGTATTCCTTCCCTTAAAAATGGCTATGAAATTAATGAGGTTACCATAGGTCAATAGGCAACTTGAAGGCACATGCACAATATAAGGTGAAAAACAATTTAATAAATCATTGAAAATAATTGAAAAAGCATTAGTGGACAACAATTTGAAAAGCAGTTAAAACATAAAAAATACAACATGCCCCCCATTTGAAATACCGTCTGCAGTGGGCAGTTAAGTACCAAAGGCAGGATAAAAAATAAGGACTTTGCATGCCAACCTAGCCTCCTAGGGGAGGGAATTCTGAGAAAGCTCTCTTCTGTGTTCAACTTTGAACCTTTAAAAGGCTCCTCACTTTGAACCTTTCTCTATTTTATAAAACCTGAGGACATTAATTTGTCCTAGGGATGCTATCAGTGTCTTACTATAGCAAAATGGTCTGCACTTTTGTTTGGTTACAATGCACAAAGTTATTTATGGTGTGGACCCACAGTTATTTTTTGAGGCTCCATACCTTCACTAACAGCCAACAGGTGTGTAATCTAGCATGGACATGGAGTCCTACAATGTGCTGCAAAGCTCCCTCAGTATTTCACTTGTTGTAAACAGACATTTGGGGGTGTAGCAAATGTAACATGGGCATGCTCGTTCTCTCTCCTTCATACTTATTATAGATTTAAGTGCAAAGCAAGTACTGGCATTGATTGTAGACACCATCTACTATTATGCTTACACTTTAGAGTTCTAAAGTGGTGTGTTAGTGTGAAATAGCCACAATTGAGTCCATAATGTAACAGGCAGTAGCTTTCTAAGTCTGTAGAGAATCCATTCATTTGAAATCTGCTGGGTTGCCCATCTCTTCTTCTATAATCAAAGTTCATTCATTCAGCCTTGCATTGTTCAGGACCTGTCAACTGCTGATATTCAGGATGCTGAAGTTTGGCTTTTGTTGTTTTGCATTGCATTGTCCGCTTGCTTGCTGAGCTTAGTATCTTGTGAGCCCACAGTGGTTCTCCTCTCAGTGCCTAATTTCCAGAATGAGAGGAGTCAGGGATCAAGGCTGCCTAGAAATTAGGATACCTGCTTCTCTGGGCTGTTTTATTTTTCTTAGTGAAAAGGAAAGCTTAAGTTGGATTTCCCTTGTAATAGGATAGCCACTATAGAGAACTTGGGTTTGGTTTGTGGCTCTGTGCTAACATCAGAGCTTGGAAGTAATATGTTTAAAATAACAGTGTTACTCAGAATGCATTCCTTTAGGGGGCAACATTGTTAATTTTAACAGTTTAATGAAAATGGTATAATGTTACAAGTTTTGCACAGGGTGTAATGTTTACTTGTTATAGTGAAAATGTTACCTTTGAAAGTGTTTGGCTCTTTTTAGTGGTTTCTTTTGCTTTTTTAAAAAATTGGCAGTAACACATTACTATCGTCAGGTTAAACAGTTTGGTTACTAAGACATGTTCAGACTTGATTTGCTCTAGGACCCATTTATTTGTCATTTGGGCAGTCTGTGGTACCATACCCTCCAACATTGCAGAGGTAACAAACTGGGACATGTGTGACCAAGCAACACTAGAGCGTTGCTAAGATGAGAAAAATATTCTTTTAGAAGATAGCACAAGCTAGGAAAGGCTGCAGCAGTTTGCTTTTGCCTGCAACTACTGGAAAGAGCAGCACACTGTGACCTCCTCTGCCCTCCCCTTGCTGCTGTTAATTGAGTGCAAACTACTTTTGCACTCTGAGCTCAGTTTGCTGCAATTGAAATAAGCCAAGGACAAAGGAAAAAGGGGAGGAAAGAGTGAGCAGCTAGGATATTTTAAGAGCAACTGAAAATCAGGACAACAGAGGATGAATTAGTATTGACCCTGCCAAGTTGGAACAATTGAAGAATGTAAAGTATCTCCTCCAGCAGCCCTGGTGGCGCAGTGGTTAAATGCCTGTACTGCAGCCACTCACTCATAGACACAAGGTTGCGAGTTCAATACCAGCCAGGGCTGAGGCTCAACTCAGGCCTGCATCCTTCCGAGGTCGCTAAAATGAGTACCCAGCTTGTTGGGGGGCAATCAGCTCACAGTTGTAAACTGCTTAGACATCCCATAGCGCGATATGAAGCGGTATATAAATGAAGCTGCTTTGCTAGCTGCTTTGCACATTTCAAAAGGGTTAATTCTCTTTCTCTCAGCTTTCTTCACTGTCCAGATTCCACAACCATACATAGGTAACTCTTATGGATTCAATGGGTCTACTCTAGCTGGGACTAACAATAGGATTCAAACCAGTCTAGTCAAAGGATGCATCTGCATGGTAGGAAAAAATATGCAGTTTGACATCACTTTAAGTGTCCTGAACTGCTTGAAGACTTTCATCAATCTTCCATTTAGGATTCTCTTTCTTCTTGGCATCAGATAGTGTCTTTTATATTCCCTCCTGACAATGTCCCTAGCATCAATCCAACGTTCTTCTCGTTCCCTGTTAATTGGGCTTAATAGTACAAATCTATTTTCTACATTATCTTTAAATTCTATATGGATGTTCTTCAGGATATATTTTAGCGGGATGGTTGGTTTAGTGTTCTTTAGGTTTACTCTAATTTTTGATATAAGGAGTTCATGTTCTGTGCCACAATCTGCTCCTAGTCCTGTTTTTGCAGAGAAAATTGAGTTTCTCCATCTTCTACTTCCAATTATGTACTCTATTTAATTTCTGCATTGGCCATCAGGTGATGTCTGTATCAGTCACCATTTGGTTGCTTGAAAAATATATTTGTGATGAACAAACTGTTGGCCTTGCAAGAATCAGTCACTATCCTGCTTCATTTCTTTGTCTTAGGTCAAATTTTCCTACACTCTTTGATTCTGCTGTTTCCTCCTTTTGCATTCCAATCACTCATGATGAACTATAAATTAATGATAAATTTCCTCCTGGACTCCAGCGCAGAATCTGGCTCAAAATGTTCCCATTCCTCCCCACTTTAGCTTGCTCACCCCAAGTATTGTTCATATGTTACATTTCTTGATTTACTGTGTCTACTTTCCCCTGATTCATTGCTTCTCACATTCCATGTTCCTATAATATGTGTTGTACAGCTTTGGACTTTCCTTTCAGCTCTAACCTCATTAACATCTGAACATCATTTCACCTTGAGTCCAGTTGCATCATTAGCAACAGTGCTACTTGTAGTTGTCCTCTGCTACCAGTAATTCTTTGAGTGCTTTTTTTGGGGTCTTGTTTCATTTTTGGATTGTCTCATCACAGGATTTTCATGGTAAAAGACATTCAAAAGGAGTTTATTGTTGCTCCTTCTGTGCAGTACTAACAAGTTTTGCTATGGTGCCACTGACATTGTCTCTGAGAGATCCTACACCAGCATCACTACTACTGCTTCTCAGCAGCTGTTTGGCACATTTATTCTGGCTCCACAGCAAAAGCATATCTGACATATGAAGCCCTACCAGTACCTCTACTGCCATCAGCATAGCCTCTTGCTTCTCAGGATCACACAATCCCACCACCACAGAAATGTAGTCCATAACACAACTTTAAAAGGAAAAGCTGTTGAAATTTCTTAGAAGACACAAGACTGCACACACAAGGCTCTGAAAAGAAAATGGGGAAACATGTATCTCTACCAAGCCTGAGGTATGGAGAATTAGGTGTAGGGCACAGTCAGAAGGAGAGGAAATTATTTCTTCTATCTATCATCAGTCAGGATATATGAAGACTCTTCAAAGCACAACGTATACTTAGAACTGCCCTTCATGTGTTCAGTAGATCTGATTCCCAAGTAAGCAAGCATAGGATTGATTGCAGACAGCCTTTGCTATTCATGGGAAGGCTCAAGTACAATAGCAGTCTTAATATTTATGTGTGTGTATGTGTGTCCTTGATCATTTAGTACACTTCTGAGGGATAATTTCTGAGCGGGGTCTATTACATGTCTTTCATCTTAGGTGGGGTTTGAGTCCCCTGCCCCTCCAGTTCCAGAGTCCCTGGCTGAATGCTTTCCCACCTTTGAGAGCAAAGAATATGTATGAGCATATCAGAGTTGATCTGTAGGCAACAGTCAGAGCGTACCTGGGTACAAGATTGTGATCCACAGGAATGAGAGCCAAAAAAATAGATTACCCACTCAGGCAGCACATTTTAGCCACCTCAGGCAGCACATTTTACATGTCATGAAAGGGCAGCAAAATATTAGCTATTCAATTTGTTTTTATTCTACTTTTATTGCCAGGAATGAGAGGGAGGATTTTCTGTCTCATGTCCCAAAATAACACAATATCTAGTCTGAGGTATTATGTACCATACTTGTTTCCTTGCCTCAGGGTACATCATTTCTTGGGCTAGCCCTGTAAAGAGCAGTACTCCTAATGTCCATTGGGGGAAAATTATTGATTTCCAGGTATTGCAAACCAATGTAATACTAGACCTCTGGGTTTGTTATGCAAGGAACCCTCTTTTAGTGAAGGCTAACAAAGTGACTGCCTCTCAGCATAATCTTCCAAACAGTGCTGCTGTGAATACACAATGAAATAAGAGCATGTACTTCAGAGAAAGACAGCCCCCCGACGTGTCGGGAGGGGCCTTCTGTTGCATCACCCCCATAAAAGGGCATCAACGTGTGATTGGCTGAGCAGTCCGGAAGGACGGAGCTGAGTAGCGGAGTAGAGCGCGGCCTTGGCAAAAGAGCCGCGGCTCCTCCGCAGGGATATAGGTCCGGGCGCGGCCTTGAGTGGCTGTTTGCCTGAGGCCTAGACGGCCTAGTGAGACTAATTTACAGTGCTAAGTAGCGCAAGTTGGTACACGGCCTATTGAGCCTAATTTACAGCACTAAGTAGCGCAGGTGGTTCACTGTGGAGTCAGAGGGACAGCCGCCGAGTGGAGCGGACGGCCCTGGGAACAGGGTCCGTTTCCCCCCCCCCACACACACACAAGCACACACACACAGGGTGGATTCGGGGATAATCTGGGGTGGAGAGGTGCCTGGGAGACCCCCCCCCTCCACATACCTTAACAATTGCAGGCCGTACAGGCCAATTTAGTAGACTTAAAGATAATCAGGGGTGGAGAAGGTTCCTGGGTGACACCCCCCCTCCTCCACACACTTTAACAATTTGCAAGCATTGCTGGCCAATTCTGTCAGTGTACTCATGGCCTTAGTAATTTTGGGGGAGATACTGGTGTCCTCTGTGGGGAGTAGGAAGTGTGGGCCTCTTCTGGCTTGGTGGCCAGCCTATATTTAAGGTGTCATTACATGATTGGGACACATGCCATTGAGTGACGGTGTTGTCGTGCATTTCACCCAATTGGGAATAAGTTTCAGCTAGAAAAGGACTGATACAATTTAATTAATACAATTTTATTAACTCACTAAAAGTAAAATTATATAATACTTAGTTGACCTTATTAAAAAAAAATTGTGATACAGGCATAGCCTTAATTGGAACACTATATCCTGGATTAAGTAGTGTGAACTGATATTGCAATAATTGGAACAAACATGCCACAGAGTAAGGCCCAGTCCAAATGACGCGTGGCCTCAGCTGGCCCTAAAGCTGGCCAGTCAGCACCTAAGCAGGCTACTAATACTCTAAATAGGGAGGATGACATTACTACACATTTGGTGCAGATAGGTCGCACAATGCAGGCATGCACAGCAGTGTGTGAGCAGTTAGCTCAACAGCATCTGCAGAGGGATAGTTTAGGGTCTCAAGTTAGTAATTCTGCAACTGTAGACTGAGCTATAAGCGTATAGCAGAGTTCAGTACAGCTGGCTATTGAGCATTCACCTTCTGTAAGAGACATGGCACGTAGTTCCCCAGGTACATCAGCTATAGAGGTTGGGCATCCAACCGTAGATGATGTAATGGAGCTTTTGAAGAAAGTTCCTGGTGTGGGACAACAGGGTGCAGCTGCCCCTGTGTTAAATCAACCCACTTTGGCTGATCTTTTTAACTTTGTTCAAAAAGTGGTTGTTTCAGGTCAGAGCAATGCGCCGATTCCTGAGACTGCGGAGACTTGCAGCGGAGATATGCCAAGTGCTTATGTGAGGCAACACAACACCCGAGCAGCTATGGTGACGCTCTTGGTGGGAGCTTGGCAAGCATTGGCTGATGCTTCAAATCAAGCTATGATCTCAGGTTTGTCTCACGCTTTCAATTTGCAGGCAACATGGCCTTCATCAGTATGGGCTACAGGTGGGCAGACTGGGTGGAGCTCTGCAATTGAGTGCCCTACGTCTACAGCAGTGGCAGCACCTGTGACAAATACTGGGCTTGCTCAGGGTTTGGACTCTGGGGTGTGAGAGGACACGAATGTGAATAACACGGTAGGTGATCTCAGGGGAATGGCTGTGGTGAGAGCTTTGGGCATTTCTGGGGTAGATAGGATGGTTGACTACAATCCATATGCAGGAATGTCCACTCCCCTTGGGTCGCACCTTCCCCTGGCTACTAAGGAGAGAATATGGAAAGGTGAGTATATTGATTTATTTTCGCTCACCTTCTGTGATCCTGAGCCAAGGATCATGGTTAAGGATGGGGTGGTTTTTGCCCTTCCAAAAGAATTTCAGTCACACAAACGTCCTACGTTAGAAAGAAATTTTGTGAATTGGATCATGGACTTTACAATATACAGGGGTGTTATTGAGGAGAAAGGCCCTTCTAGATCTCCGGAATTCTCCTAATATCAGGAGATAATTATCAAGGCATATACAAATTGCCATTTTAATTCTAGGGAGTCGGCTTGGCTTCAATATGATGAACAGTTCAGGATGAGGGCGGCATTAGACCGCTCTTTATCCTGGTGTCACGTGCAGTCTGAATTGTGGGCAGACGTTATGTTAGGGGCCTCCCCTTTGAGCCGATGTGACAATGGGTTCATACCTATGGTCACTCAGTCGAGAGGGCAAAATACGAGGCCTGGCATGGGGGAGAGAAAACAATTTGGACTGTGCTGGGACTTCAATGCAGGTAAGTGCAGGAGATAGCCCTGCAGGTTTGACCATAAATGTAATACTTGCAGAGGAAATCACCCAGGGTCATCATGCCTTAAAGGTAAGAAAGCAGGAGGAGGGCCCCCCTCACAGCAGTCATCAACCGGGGGAAAGAGCACCAACACCAATTAAGTTGGACGTGTTGGCTGCTTGGTTGCAGATATACCCAAAAAGGGATGCCACACAGTATTTGTTTGAGGATTTTTCACAAGGTTTTTGCATTCCTTATGCGGGTTTTAGGGTGCACCGTTATGCACCTAATGCACGCTCAGTCAGGGATTTGCCAGGGATTGTGAAGGACAAGCTGGCTAAGGAAATAGCGACAGGTAGGATTTCAGGCCCCCATGATCAATTGCCAATGCCAATTTTGTGACTGTCTCCCCTTGGTGTCATCCCTAAGAAGGTACCAGGGGAATATAGGTTAATCCACAACCTATCTTACCCTAGAGGCGAATCAGTAAATGACGCTATTGACCCTCATTTAGTGTCAGTTAAATATACCTCATTCGATTGAGCAGTAAAAATGGTTAAAACATTGGGTAAAGGAACTCTATTGGCAAAATGTGACATTAAATCCGCTTTTAGACTACTACCACTTCACCCAGAAGACTTTGATCTCTTGGGTTTTCATTTTGAAGGGAAGTATTACTTTGATAAAGCTATGCCAATGGGGTGTTCCATTTCTTGCTCGGCATTTGAGACATTCAGTACTTTTTTGCATTGGTGTGCCACTAAGAGGTCTGGCAATCAAGCAATTACCCATTACCTTGATGATTTCTTATTTGCTGGGGCTTCTGGGATGACTGGTTGTGTAGATACATTGTTGGCATTCCAAGGACTAATGAAGGAACTGGGGGTGCCTTTGCCTGAGGAAAAGATGGAGGGTCCTGACACCCGTTTTACTTTCCTTGGAATTGAATTGGATACTATGGAAGGTATATCTCGCCTCCCATCTGATAAGCTCGTATCTATGAGGCTACAGGTGAGGATGATGAGAAACAAATCTAAGGCCACGCTACGTGAATTTCAATCTCTGACAGGTTTATTAAACTTTGCTTGCAAGGTTATAGTGCCGAGACGGGCATTTTGTTCATGTTTGTATAACGCCACCAAGGGTATGAAAGCTCCCCATCACCACATCAGAATTACTTCTGGGATAAGGGAGGATTTAAGGATCTGGGAGTAATTTTTAGAACAATTTAATAGTGTTTCCTTTTGGAGATCTGAAATGCTCCTAAGGGCAGACTTTCAGGTACACTCTGATGCCTCAGGGGCTCACGGTTTTGGGGTATATTTTAATGGGCAGTGGGCAGCTGAGAGATGGCCGCATTCTTGGGTAGATAAAGGGTGGACAAGGGATTTCACCTTTTAAGAACTTTTTGCTATTGTAGTTGCGGTTCATTTATGGACTGAACAATTTACAAACAAAACGATGTGGTTTTGGTGTGATAACCAAGCCGTAGTCCACATAGTGAACTCCCAGACTTCTAAATCCACTAGGGTAATGACACTGGTTAGGGAAATGGTGGCTCAGTGTTTGAAGTTTAATGTTTTATTCCCAGCTCAACACGTTCCTGGTTTACTAAATCCGTTGGCGGACGCCCTTTCGCATTTTCAGTTTTGCAGGTTCCAGCAACTGGTGCCAGAGGCAGCAGCCCAACCATTGGAGGTACCAAAACATCTATGGAACCTTGGAGAATAGAAATCGACAAGGCAATTCTCCAGTCCATCGCCCTGTCGACACGCAAGTCATATCAGCTTGCGTTGCGGGCGTTTAGATGTTTCTTGTTAACTGTCGGGGAGGTGGAGGTCTGGCCATTGAAGGTGGAGGTTATCCTCTGTTTTGCAGTACATCTTAGGCAATCAGGTTTATCGCCAGTCACCATCAGAGGCAGAATAGCAGTACTGTCATTTTATGACAGCGCTTTGGAAGGATGGGCTAGAGAGTCCGTAACGTTACGGGATAACCGGTTGCCAATAACAGGTCCTATCCTGATTAGGATTTGGCAAAACCTCCCGTCTACATGTTTCACACCCAAAGAGGTAATATTATTCAGAGCAATATTTTCGTTGGCATTTTTTGAGGCCTTGAGAATAAGTGAAATGGTTCCGAGTTCTTGTAATGATGAATCTGGCCGGGCTCTGTCATTCTCAGATATCCATATTTCTGAACAGGGGTTACAAATGACTATTAGGCGGTCAAAGACCGATCAACTGGGGAATGGACAATTAGTATTTTTGGCTAGGGCACCTGATGGCCATATTTGCCCAGTGTTGGCATTATCTGATTACCTCAGAATAAGGCCAGGGGTAACAGGATATTTATTTTTACATCTATCCAGCCTTCCGTTGACCCAGTTTCAATTTAGGGCCATGTTGCGAGAGGTTTTGAGACATGCTGGTTTGCCAGTGGCTCAATTTTCTTCTCATTCTTTCAGAATTGGGGCAGCAACAGCAGTGGCAATACATGGCTTAAGGGATACTGCAATTCGTAAGATTGGTTGCTGGCGCTCTAGAGCATTTAAATCTTATTTTCGCACCTAAGATAAACTGTATTGCTAACTCTCTGATTTGTTCAGATTACATTTTAGCAGAACTGAATGGTGGAGACATATGGATTCTTGGCCACAGCTTGGTCTTTTGGGCCGAGCGGCACATCATTGAGCATCAACGGGATCTTACCATGGGATTGAGAGACGCCAGAACTGTAAGGTGGTTCGGTCATAGAGGAATACTGTGGGAAGCTCTACTACCTAGAATTATTGAATTGCCTGTGTCTTTCACACATCCCAAGATCTTGATAATTCATTTAGGAGAAAATGATTTGGCAAAACTGACTTCTTTAAAGTTAGCTAAAAGAATTGTTAATGACATGCAAGAAGTTAAGCGAAGGATGCCAAATACTGTGCTCATGTGGACAAAGTTGCTGCCTCGGAGATCTTGGTATGGTGCTCGGAGTGATGCAGCCATCAACGGAGCTCGATGTTGGCTTAACAGATCTGTGACCAAGACTTTGGGGGGCTTGGGAGTTGTTATTGTGGAGCATGAAAGAATTCAGGTTACATTGCCACATTTGTACAGGGGGGAAGGCGTACATCTCTCCCCAGAGGGGAATGACATATACCTGACTTCCTTGGAGTCATACATTAAAAGAACAATTTTTTTTGGGGGGGAGGGGATGCCAAGCTAGGCTGGCCCCCTCCTGTGGCAGGCAGGGACCCCCCCTTGGGAATAATTAGATTAATTGGAAAATACTAATTGGGTTAATAAAAAATTCTAAATTAGGTATATGTCATTAGGTTAACCAAATTGGTATGACATCATTTTAACCTTGGATGATGTCATAATGTTATGATGTCATAAGAACCCTTATGACATCATATCCAATTGGGGGAGGGATTAGTTATTGTTGTTATATATTGCATAAACTGATGGACTTGACACATGCCGTGTTAGAAGCAATTAATTAATAGCGCTTGAGCTTAACCACACAAACGCATGCGTCAAGAACAAATTCTTGTTTACGAAAACTGTTATTTAAATGTTTCATTGATTGATATCAAGACCCTGTACAAAATAAAAGTTGTGGCCAATGATTTACCCAAAATAATCACGATAGATGTCCTTTGTGCAATCACCTTGGAGGTATGGTGAAGTACAATTGTGAAATAAATATGTAAATAGATTATTGATAAGAGCAACAAGAACTGTCTCAGTGCCATACCTCTGTCTTAGTGCCCAGGAGTCCAGTACTGTCAAGTGTAGCTGAAACTTCAAAGTGATAACACATTCAAAACCTTTTTTTGAAATGAGAATTTGTTAATAAGTACATGTGATAAGCAAGATAATAAATCATGCTGGAGGTGTGTAAAATTAAAAGAATGAAAAGGTGTGTTGGCGACTGTTGTTCTTGTAGAAATATCTTTAACAGATCTGAATACATAGATTTTAATAACTAGGGAGCAACAGATGATTGATAGATGGGTAGAGTGATACATGGATTCGTTTTGCTTATGTGCTGTATGTTGAATTAGTTAAGGGCACCGGAGGAAAGAAAGTGATGAGCCATTGTTCTTGCAAAATTATAATGACAGCCTTGCTAACTACTGTATATTTATTATGCAAGAAAGGAAATGTCTAGCAAAATTCAACATAGGTTAATAACACCCATATAGTCCCTCTTTTCTAATGTCTTCAATAGACCTCCAACTGACTTTTACTGGATTATTAGCGTTAATTGCATCAATTGCAATATAATTGATTCTTAAATACTATGTAGAAATCTCATACAATTATGGAAAAACAAAAGTCATCTAGACATCTCAGACTCAGAATTCCTACACATTTAATTCCTGATAATCACCAGTCAGTTTGGATGTTAAGATTGTAGGGTGTCTTGTTTTCTTTCAGATAGGTTTTGACAGAATGGATAGTTTTACAACATTTAACATATTGCACGTGGAAATAATAATGTGTAGTTTGCACTAAAATAAGATAAAATAAAATAACTTCATGTTTTTAATGTAAGAAGCATTACCTGAACACTTCAATTAAAATAGTGCATAGGCAGCATAGACAGATCTGCACACACACACACACACACACCCCTTTCAGATGATCACTTCTGAACATGTGAAGGTGCCTTTGGAACAAATGATGCTATAGATTGCCCCTTTAACAGTGTTTGGCCTTTGCTGGCCACATTCAAAAGCACAAAGCCTTTTGACTATAATGACTGAGTATGATGAGGATCCCTGTTTTTGTGTATAGATTTTCCACCATGGGAGTGGAAACTATGGCCTATCACAGTATAGAGAACCCTATATACCAGAAAACGGCCTCCTTCAGACTCGGATAATAGTATGTTGATTCAAGGTATCATTGAGGGGCCAGAGTTAGACCCGTGTATTACTTCAGGCCCCTTCATTGTTTGAGGAGAGAACATCAGAATGGGATTACATGCTCAGACCCCATCATCAAAAGAAGATAAGAATACCTGGTATTTTGAAGAGTTACATAGCTAAATTATGTAAAATTCTCATAAGTGGAGCTTGGAATCTTTGTCAAAAGACAATGTTTTATTCATCAGCTGTTTTTCGATACTAATTACTTACAAGTAGTGAATAACATAGCATAACTGCACTACTGCCAACATTTTAATTTTTTCCCCAAAAAATCAATAAAAATAGCCAAAATGGCCCAAATTCTCACAATATTATGATCCCAAAGTAATAAGTAAATGTTAGCCATGGTGAAAAAATATTGTGCTAATATTGTTCTTGTTACAGAGAGGCAAATTTAATGATATTGCCCCTAGTTGCTGAAATTAAACATAACACATGAAGTTGTTACTTTTTGCATGTTCCTTCTGTGAGCCCTATATGGCTAAGAGTCATGGCTCTTAGGATTCATCCGTTGGTTATCAGAGGACTAGGGTTCAAATCTTCAACAAGTCCATTTGAATGCAGAGATGACTATTGTACTTCAAAATGACTGTAGTTCAGTGGAAGAATGTGTGTTTGCATATAGAAGATCCAGGGTTAAATATCTGGCAAGTCTAAGTAGGAGAGACAGATGGAAAGGACCTATGTCTGAAATCCTGAAAAGCAGCTGCTATTAAGTATAGAGCATATGAGTGGGGGGAGTCGGCAATGATCTGACTTGATACGAGCTGAATGAAGGCTCTAAGGCCATTTTTGAGGTGTCCCCAGCCTCCCAGTGTCTTGGGATTTTTTTTAAAATGTCCTATAAGAAATTACACCATGTTTTGGGGCCCATGTAGGCCTGGACTCATAGATCTCAAGTCTTGGCTCTGTGTCTCAGGATATGGCTGCTCTTCTCCCATCCTTCCACTTTCATGTGTTGAAATCAATGCCTGCTAAAGTATTAGAAACAGATCTGTTCAAAGCAATTTCCAATCATTATATGAAAAGAGAAATCACTATATTATAGTGGATAAGAGATGAGATTTCATTATCTCACAAGTGCAAGGATTACTAAATAGTTCATGCTTGCTCAAGTTGCCAAAAGTTTGGGGTATACATCATAAAACAGAAATGAAAGACTGATATGTAAGGATGCATCCAGACTGATTAAAAAGGCCAGAAAGTCTTGGGTTCTGTTTCTGTTCATTCTGGTTTTATTTTGGAGATCCATACACATTTTCTTTATCCCTGTCAGCCCTAGTACAAAACCAAACCAAACCAAACTAAAATAAAATTGGGATTTTTCAACCAGTCCAGATGTGGCCTAAGAAGTTTAAAAAAATCACTGTATTAATTCACAGAATACTTTTGACTTAATCCCCCCCCCCCAAAAAAAAAGATGACTTGCATTCAAGTTAGGAAAGGACTGTTTAGAAAATATATTATTGCAGGTTTTTGAAATATTAGGTATTTGTGCTGCCCTACCGTCAATCACAATATATTTCTTGCAGTGCTGTTCATCCTTGTCTAAATTCCTGACCTACGCTTCTAGTTTGAAAAAGTTACATTTTACTGTAGCTCCCAGAATCTACCATGCTGGCTTCTAGCCAAATTTCTAGTAGATCTTGCAGATTTTTTGTCCCAAACTGAAACTTTTTCAAGCTCTGTAAAAATTTGTGCATGGCCTTTGTTACTGTTCCATATTGGAGTCATGTTATATTTTTTCATGAGGTGGTTCTTTTTCTTCTTCTTCTTCTTTTTTTTTTTTACATGAGTCTTATGCTTTTGAGAGCCAGAGTGGTGTAGTAGTTTGAGCGTTGGCCTATGAGCCTGGAGACCAGGGCTGATTCCTGCTCAGCCATAGAAACCCCACTAGGTGACCTTGGGCAAGTCACACATTCTTAGCCCCAGAAAATCCCTTAGGGTTGCCATAATTCAGAAATGACTTGAAGGCACACAACAACAAATTATGCTATTACAATCTCCACGAGGCTAAATTTGACACTCCTTATGTTACTCAACAACATTTAACCAAATTGCTTCAACTGATGTTAAGAAGAAAAGACCTTAAACATACCCAGATGTGGAAATATATGGATATACCTCATTCTACCAAGCAATTCACAGGAGCTGGCTGAGTAAAATGTTGTTGCATTCTTTTTTGGTGTGTTATTATTTTTTTCCTCCTCTAAATGGTTTCAACTTAATCTATCTCACTTAAACACAGGGCAAAAGCAGCCTGCTGTCAAAAGGTTTCCCTGAGGAAAAATTAAGCCTCTGGAGCCATCAATTATTCAAAGACTACATCTAAGGGCACCATCCACCTTGTCTTCCCACCCGCTCTAAGTGTTAAATAAATCATAACATCCTGTTCATAGTGCAGTCAGTGGGGGTGAAAGAAGTCATTGTAAATGAGGTTGAAATCACAGGATTAGAGCCAGCGTTCAAGTTTTTGTTTGTAAGAAGTGGCAACTCGGGACCTTTTGATAATGCAGGTCCTCAAGGAAGCGCCTCCCTCTGATTCCAACTACTTCCTGTTAATATGGAACAGGGAGGAAATGCCTATTAATTGCAAGGAAGTGTCCACCCTTTTCCAGTCGTGTGCCTCATTTGTCAGGTGTAATATTGGCACCTGGAGGCTTGTTTTGGCTCCTATTCTGCCTCTAATGAGGACTTATCAAAATACTTGTAGCACGCTGTGTTAGGACTTCAAAGCCTTTCATCACTAGAGGTGGAGAGTTGAGTCATTTTTTTCAAAAAGGAAGGGAAAATCCTATGACGTCTGCTTTACATTGGGTTTTTGAAAGCTGAAGAAGGGAAAGGAATTAGTGAGCAACCATCTGTTGAAAAGTTTTCAGAATAGTTTTCAAAGTTCTGAGAGTGTTGCTTTGGTATCTTGAGTACTTTATTATATTTTATCTCAATATCTGGCAGTTCATATTTGACAATAACTGCTGTTTGGCATGTATGTCTCACATACTCAGGTTCCACTGATAGTGAATTTGAAAGAGTGGTCCAAAACACACTGCAGAAATAATCCAGTTTGAGACAGCTTTAGCTGCCCTGGCTCAGTGCTATGTAATCCTGGAATTGTAGTTTATTTTGCACCTGACCTCCCTGATAGAGAAGGCTAAATGTCTCACATAAGTTCAGTTTTGTCATATCCATAAAGTTATGGATTTGTCATGATAAAGGATATGAGGAAAAGGGGAATAATGATGTGGTGAAATAGCAATATAGAGAATGAAAGAAAAATTGAAAAGGGGGTTGTAATCCAAATGAAATGTAAACCAGGGAACAGATGGGTGATAGCAGGGACAATTGGTAGCTTTATGACCCTGATTAATTCCTAAGACAAGGCTTTGATGGTAAGTAAGATAACACCTTCCTTTCCTGAGATAGATGTGGGAGATGGGAAGACTTTAAAACACTTTTTGGTGTAGATAATAATAATAATAATAATAATAACAATAATAATTTGTGTCCCGCCTCTCTGTAAAATACAAGAGGGGTGGCTTACACAATAAAATGAACAATCCCATCCCCCAATAGATGCCCCCTAAAATACAATGAAACAATCAAGTTTAAAAACATGCTTAAAACTAACAAACTAGAATAAATTACAATAAATAACAAATAAATTAAAATAGTTATAGCAAAAATCAGGGATAGGCATAACTATTTTCGGAGGCCAGTTATCTACTCAGGAAAGGCCTGCTGGAAGAGATCCATATTAACAGCTTTTTAAAAGCTGTTTAAGGTGGTCAAGTATGGATCTCATCCGGCAAGCCATTCCAAAGTCTGGGAGTGATAGCCAAAAAGGTCTTCAGAAACTGATAGGCAGCCAGTGAAGTGACCTTAAAATAGGAGTTATGTGGTCTCTTCTGGTTTTACCTGAGGCCAGCCTGGTTGCCATATTCTGTATCAATTGAAGTTTCTGAACTAGGCACAAGGGTAGCCCCATGTAGAGTGCATTGCAGAAATCGAGATGAGAAGTCACCAGCGCATGTACCATGGTTTCTAGGTCCCTAACCTCCATGAAAGTGCGCAGTTGGTGTATCAGCCAAAGCTGATAACAGGTGCTCCTGACCACCACATTCACCTGATTTGTGTTCAAAGTTCAAAGGGTGCTGACTGTGAGCTGGGAAAGGAGGGGCTGGAGGGAAAAGCCTTAAAGGTTGAATCTTTGGGGGGGGGGGGGAATCAGATTTGATACTACTCCATCAGTGGCGAACCACTACCTTGGATTCCAGAATAAAGCATTAGTTAATTTACACTATTATGCTGTCCTGGCTCTTTAAGTTTGGGTCTGCTATTCATGACAAGTTCCCAGAATTCCCTAGCATTGTGCCAGGGTACTTAAAGTAGTCTCAAACTGAATTATTTATGCAGTGTGTTTTGGACCAATGAGACAGCTTCTCTAGGCAGCAGATTTTGAGTGTCATTAAAGGACATTGGTATTATTATTTAATTTGTTATTGTTATAGTTTTACTACCGGAGATGGTGAAAGATACTCATGGGATTAACATGAATTACTTTTGGTCCTGTTTACAGCTTAGATTGGGCTATTTGACAGATATCTTCTGATATCAGTGTGCCTGGATCCTGAGATCCACACTATAGGCCCTTCTCTTGATCCCACTACCTTCACAGGTACGGCTCGTGGGAACACAAGAGAGGACCTTCACAGTGGTTGCTCCTAGACTTTGTAATTCACTCCCTAGTGAGGTTAGAAGAGCCTTCTCCTTGTTGTCCTTCCATCAGCAGGCGAAAACATTTTTTAATTAGGCTTTTAGAATAGAAGGATAGGCTTTTAAGAAAAGGGATGTTAAGTGCTGTATTGTTTTTTTTTTATTTGCATTATTAAACTTCTTAAAAACATTTTTAGAGTGAATGTTTTTAATTTGGTTCATAATTTAATTCAGTTTTAATGCTGACTTTTTTTACAATTTTAATTGTAATCTTTTAAATGTATAATCCTCCTTGAATCCCAGTCTTGGAGAAAAAACACGATATAAATGATGATGATGATGATTTTGATGACAATGATGAAAATATCTTAACTTTGTGTGGGTGGGGTTTACCCTTTGTTGCTATGTCTCAGGTAGCAAAATGTCTTCATATGCCCCTGTTGAAATCTAATTTCAGAATTAAAATTTAACTTGGAAATACTGATAGATTTTTAAATTCACCTTTAATATACTGATACCTTTTGAAATGGTTTTATATTTTATTTCAATGTCAGTGTGGTTTTCCATAGGCTCTGTTAATGTCTGCATTCCCTGAAGATTAAAGAATATCTACTGATCAACCAATTAAATAAGATAGATGCAGTTACATTACCAGCACAGAGGGGGCTAAATCCAACTGCTAGACCAGAGTAGCATCGAATCAGTTACTACATTTGTGTAAGTCAATAGTTATGTAAATCCCACTAACTGATTGGGTCTTCTCTAGTTGAGACTGAGGACGTTACCACACTTGCAGCAAGAGAGCGGCGAGAAAGCTGGTCGGAATCATTTCGGAACCATTTTGGGCTCATTCCGGAATGTGCCCGGCAAGCGGAACACATTACCACACTAGAATGGAATCAGTGAGGAATGTGAGATTCCGGAATGGTTCCGCTCTGGGGGCTCGGAACTCCTGTTCACACACAACTTGAAAGATCCCTACCTCGATCCGGCAAGGATGTTCATGCACATGCGCAGACAGGGCAAGGCAAGGGGTCCAGGAGGGGATCCCTCTCTGGCGCTGGCAAAGCAAAGCAAGGCAAGGGGTCCAGGAGGGGATCCCTCCCTGGCGCTGGCAAAGAAGGGCAAGGCAAGGGGTCCAGGAGGGGATCCCTCTCTTCTGGCGCTGGCAAAGCAAAGCAAGGCAAGGGGTCCAGGAGGGGATCCCTCTCTGGCGCTGGCAAAGCAAGGCAAGGCAAGGGGTCCAGGAGGGGATCCCTCCCTGGCGCTGGCAAAGAAGGGCAAGGCAAGGGGTCCAGGAGGGGATCCCTCTCTTCTGGCGCTGGCAAAGCAAAGCAAGGCAAGGGGTCCAGGAGGGGATCCCTCCCTGGCGCTGGCAAAGAAGGGCAAGGCAAGGGGTCCAGGAGGGGATCCCTCTCTTCTGGCGCTGGCAAAGCAAGGCAAGGCAAGGCAGTGGACTTACCACAAGTTCCCGGCTGCGCTCCAGCTCCAGGTGTGCTGGTGGGGAAGGTGTTGGTCCCCCGGCAGCCCCAGCGCCTCGCCTCTCCCACATACCGCAAGGAACCATCGGCCGTAATTTTAAGGAATACACCCGAGCGGTCGGCACTATACCGGAATGACAAGGATCTCGTGTTTATACCTATGCCGAGATCAGCGTCATTCCGGTATAGTGCCGACCGCTCGGGTGTATTCCTTAAAATTCTCGGAAGTCAAAAGGACTGAAACGAAGCTGAAATGACGCCGAGACGAGGTAGGGAAGGGCGGGGTTTGCTGTGACGTCGTGTGAACACACGGAAAAAAAGTCTGAAACGAGGCTGAAACGAGGCTGAAGTGAGGCTGAAATGACGCTGCTGTAGGGCCAGTGTGGTAACGTCCTTAGAACTGGATTTAAGCCAGGCTTTTCACCCAACAGAATAACAGATTCATACAGATCATTTCTATCTGTTCCAACTAGTCCAGCCCCCTGTTGTGCCAGAATACACAGCTAAGGTATTACCTGAGAGGTGGCCATACAAACTCTGTTCAAGAAGCTCCAACAAATAAGACCTCACCACCTTACAAGGTAGTCTATTCCTCTGTTTCAGTTTACAGGGACTCCTTTTTCCTTGGACCATGTAACCTTCCTGCAACTCCTTATCCTTGTGCCTACCATGGATCAGATCCCATTGATAACCTTCTGCCTTAAACTAATGTTACAAGGGGCACTTGTATCCCAGATCTTTACAGTACTGGAACTACAAGCTAGTTGGGAGGCAGACACTCTAGTTAGCTATGTTGGAGTCCAAAATAATCACACTCCATAGTTGTAGAATTGGGAGCCCCCATGTGTATTCTATTTTACTTTGAGCTTTACAGTCTGGTAGTCTCCAGTGGGGTCTAGTTATTTTTTAAAAAGAAATCTGTCTCATATATGCAGGGCAGACAAAAAAAAAAAAAAACCCTCAGAGGTCTCCCAGCTAAGCCATCTCCTACAGCCCAACAATTTTAGTTGTCAATGTACAGCAAGGTACAGCTGCATGTGGGCAACATTATCTCCATTTTATCTGCAATGTCCTTTTCTATCATGTCAATTCCTACAGTTTTGTACAACAAAATGCAAAATAAACCTTCAGGGGATCCCTGACAGCTACAATAGTTGCCACCTGCTTGGATTCCTAATGAAATGGAGTTCATTCTAGGTCTGCTGTTCTTTCTGTACTTTTACAATGTGTGGCTTTGAAGGCCAAGAATGAATATGATTATCAGGTCTTGGACTGGTACTTGATCTCTCACCCAATAGACATGTAGTCCTGATAAACAGAACTGTGTACACAGTATCACTGGCTGAATAGTCCTCCCTATTTGTAGCACAGAGATGCTGTTTTATGAACTGAAATGGAAGGAATGCATTCTGGTGTGCTTTGTTTTTACCTTTGTTTTTCACAGGGTCAGCCAGTAACGTCCTTGTCACTGGGGTGGTAAATCAATTCTTGATTTTACAGCTCCTCCTCATGCATTTGCTCTAAGTTGTACAGAAGATCTTCCAGTGCAAGACTATATCCTGTCCAGAAGTATGGAACCACCAGTGCTATCATACAACCTGGAGTAGCAATAGAGGACTGGCCATAAAATCAGATGTGGATTTCCCATACACACAGAAATAGATCCACCAGCTGCCCCAGGAATTATGTACGCTACAAATTTTACTTAATAATCTTAAAACTAAAATTTCCAACAACCCCTACTATGGGGTCATTCAGACATTGGTTTTTTAGCAGAACAATGTGAATAACCTCACTCATACATTCTGGCTTTGTTATTCACACTATAGAACCACATCTCTTCACAAACTGTATATCTCTGCATCTTGCGAGTTCAGTTGCTCACATGTGACAGCATGCTTCCCTTGTCCTTGTACCCACTGGCACCCCTCAGCCATACAGAAGCTCCTACTCCTGCCACTCGAGGGGGTTGGCATCCCTTTTTCTCACTCCCCTTTTCCTTTCTTTTCCCCTCCTTTCTCATCTTCTGATTTCAGTGGTGGCTGTTGCACTGGGAAAGGGGTGGCATTTTCTTGACCACAGGGCTGTTGATGATGCAAATGTATTCAAAATGCATTCAAGGTGGTTATTCACACTGCCAATGACACAGATTTTTTTTTTTTTAAAAAAAACAACCTGGGGGGAAATGATATTGATTATCCCAGGATAAGTGGGGTTTTTGGTAGCCCCTCAGAAAACGTAAGCAGGTGCATTTGGGATACATGTGAACAACAGAGATTAATCCTGGATTCAGCCTGGATTATTTTCACCATATAAATAGGGTTTATGACTTGTTTCTTTACCCAAGGGAGGTGGGCTGGCTTTCTGAGTAAATGGAGAAGAAGGAAGGTCATGGATCCAAGCCTATAATTCAGTTATAACTTCAAGAGGGATGGAATGGACAAACTCCATGCCCAAGGTGGGTGGGTGGATTCTGCACACCCTTGATAGCCCTTATAAAATTTATCGAAGATACTCATATGAGTTTTTAAAAAAGGAATGAAAGCATTTCTGCTTTACAATCAGATTTTAGCTAATGCATGGGAAGCAAAATGGGGGCATGGCCTTTCCAGTAAGCACTTTGACACTCCAAATGAAATTTCCCTTCAGTCTCCAAATTCCTAACACTAACTTAAAATTTCTGTTGAGCATTTAGAAATAGTTTAGGCACACAAACAAAGGGGGAAACAAAGTTATATGGGAATGCGAACACAGCAAATGTAAGGGGTCTAGGTGTGAATAGTTTTTAAATGTTGCACTCTCAACAATGGGGGGAAGCAGACGGGCGGCCATGGGCCGCCCTGGGAAGCTGCGCCGTGGGGCCGAGGTATCCCCACACCTCGGCCCCGTGGCGCAGCTTCACCGCCCCTGGAAGGAGCACTAAAATAGCGCTCCTTCCACAAGTCGCCGAAAGTGCGCCACAAAAGGCTGGCGGCACACCTTCGGCGACTCTTCCACCGCAGCGTGTGTGAACGCTGCGGCGGGAAGACATCGTTGGCGCGCTGGCCATGCGGAGGGGCTGGCGCTCCGACGATGCCTTCGGGAAGGGGTTGGGGCACCCACCATGCGGCTGCCCCTCCCCTTCCTCTCCCCCAAAATGGCCCTTTTAGCCATCTGCTTCCTCCCAATGTTAGAAAATGAAGGAAAATGTCATTGGGAGATAGAATTTTTATTTGGAATGAGGCAGTGCCCCCTGTAGCTACATGACTGCTTATTAACACACCTTGTCCTTTAAAACAAAGTGATTATTGTTAGCATAATCTGTTACATTTTTAGTCAACCATATCTCAGGGAACTCAAGGATGTGCACAGCTTTCCCCCTCTTCTTTTAGTCTCTCAACACCTCTGTGATATGGGTCCACTGACAGAGTGACTGGCCTAAATTTTGACTTTGGTGCAAAAGCAGAGAGTCAAGTTTGAACCATCCCCTCTTAGACAACACTGTATTGACTATACCCCACAGTGACTCTTAACAACCTTTGTACCATTTTCATTGTCTAGATCAAAACTTATAGGATGAACCAACCAAACCAAACAAGGCCATGTGCTCCTATCCTCCTGTCATATGCATATATGACATTTATTTGAGAAAAAAATGATGAAGCAACATTTTAAACAAGTAATTGTCCAAGTAAAAACCCTTATGATGAACCAACAACATCCTTATAAATTGGTTGACAGGTCTAGTGCTCTGATCTGCATATGGTATTTTTTTAAAAGAAAAAGGTGAATCAACTAGTAAAACAAATAAATAAACAAACCAGATTTACTGTCTCTTTTGCTGCCTCAAAAATCCATGCAAAACCCCAGAGGAATAGGAGTTTCTGTGAGCTAATATTTACCAAGCAAATCTCATCTTTTCCTGCCAAATACACACGCATGTGGGTTTGGCATCTATGCTAAATTCACCACACAGGATATAACAATGCCACTAAACTCATTTCACTCGGTAGCCCATTTCCACTGAGCAGGTGAAAAGTTGCCTGACATGATTCATCCCACTGTGGCTCTCTTGTTTGCCCAATGCAATTTGGAAAGAGCACCCTTCCTCCTCTGCTCTACTCCCCTCTCCCCATGATTCAGTGTTTTTTATCTGTGTTTCAAGAGGCAGCCGTCAGCAACAAAACCACAAGGCTAGTCTTGGCTGGCTGAATATATTCAGCAGCTGCTGTGTTCCAAGTTCTGGGCAAGCCACTGTTATCCAGATTCCCACTTGTCCTGTGTCTTCTGCCTCAGTTACATTACAGCATCTTGAGCAAGAAGGACCACTAATTGACCAGCCTAGAAAAGCTGCCAGAATTTCAACATGGCGCGTTCCCAAGCCCCAGCAGACCGTGCCTGCCCTGTCTCGCTGCATTTCCCACCCCTGTTGATCTGAGGCCTGTGACATCTTCCAAGTCCTCCTTCAATGCAAGTCTGATTTACCATGTGGTATGTTGTGTGCTTTTTTAAAAAAAAATTCAACAGGCTGCTCTTGGTTATTGTTTCTCAACCAAAGTAAATGTTCCGAGTGGGCATGTTCTCTCAGCAATTTTTTTATTGTAGCAGACTAGAAAAGCAGCACCCAAATCAAATGCCAATTTTTTCTCTCTCATATAAAAAGAGAAGAACATGAAGCCCTGGGTTTGGGCTCTTCCATGATTATTCTGAAATCTATACAAAATTTGCCGATGCTTATACATTTATCCCTACTTGTCTTAAAACATGAGTAAAATGAGGATGTGGTTTCTTTTTTCTCTCCTACTGACAAAAAGTTGGAATGTTATTTAAAGTCGGCTTCAGTGCATTTCTTCATTGTGTTCTGCTGACATGATTTGTTCAAAGAAATTGTGCTTTTGGAAGGAAAAGGTTAAAGTTTGCTACTGATATTCATCAGGAGATGGATATTTAATCTTTAATCTCTTGTTCTAGGCCCCTACTTCAGATCAACTCATTATCCCGAATAAACGATGTGTCATTCCCATTATTTATGTTTCATTGCAGCCAAAGTATCTGGACCTCGTTTGGGTAAGCACCATTCATTTCGACCCATTCAGCATTAATCTCCCTGCTAACATCTTTCCTGTCCTATGCGCTGTCCCCTATTTGCTTTTATGTTTTCCGCAGAGTGTTTATAAAAGGATAATCTTTTACAAAGCAGACAGAATTTTTTTTGTGTATAAACTGCTGGGTTTTGAATGCCTCATTGATACACCATCTAAACTGAAGTGTTCAGCAAGATTAGTGCATCCACTGAGCTACTGAACTGAGTGAAAATAGGGGAACTGCCCCCTTTCTCTCTCTGAGCAAGAAAAGGGTGGCTAATGATGCCGTCACCATTCAGATGGGATACTTTTTTAGCAGATGGACTTGGAGAACAGGAAAACATTTGGGGAGCGGGGGGCAACCTAGCCAAGGAGGTCACTTATGGTGATGGAGAAATGGAAAAGAGACAACAGCCATGTTGTTTGGTGCATTCTGATCAGCTGGTGGGGGGTGAGTGAGTGCCATGCTGAAATCCAGCCATGGAAAGCAAGAGATTTACTTCTTCTGCATCACTGTAGCAGCAAGCAGAAACTACCCTGTAGCATAGCTAAATATACATGATTTTTGCTAGGGAGCAGAAGCTGGCCCCTCCCTAGTATGGAAATAGGATATATTTTTTCCAGAAAAAATATATATATGCATGGAAGCATTTTGCCATCATATCTTCTTTCTCCCCAAACCTTCCTACCCAATCTGTGCACTTTGTACCGACATATCTCTGGGAATGTTGAATGTTGGGTGGTATTGACAGACATCTCCCCTCTGCAACGTAAACACTTTTTTTTTTTGGTTTAAAGAACACAATATGCAAGTGCTTTCCTGCCCATATCCCCCACATTTAATAGAGAAAATTCCAAAACAGACATGTGGTGGTATCATTTGAATGGCATAGATCCTTAAATACATTTGTCATTTTTCAGGCTTGCCAGATATTTTTCAAAGATCCACACCATCAAAAGCACTCCAAATTATATCCATCATGACTCTGTCAACATGTAGTGCTGTTTAGCATTTTATTTTCATTAAACTGCACTATTGTTGTCCATCTATTATGACATAAACTAGGATTTGTGCCCTTGCATTAAAATGAAATGAAGACTGAAAGAAACCATTGGAAAATATTTAGGAAACCCTGCAATCTGTTTGTGTCTGTTGAGTTGCCTGGGTACATGTGGGAAAAGGGTAGGTGAAATGTCATGTAAATCAGCTGTGGGTTGCTTAATAGTGAATATCAAACTGCATAGGAGATATAGCCAGGAACATGAGATATACCTTTTATACATATAGGTACTGCTTGGAAAACCAGTGTGATTTAGCACTGCAAGAACCTTTGCAGTAACCTTGGGCAAGTCACACTCTCACAGCCTCAGAAATAGGCAATGGCAAACCCCCTCTGAACAAATCATGGCAAGAAAACCCTGTGATAGTGTCAACATAAATCAGAGTCAACTTGACTTATAATGACAAATTACTGCTTGATTGCTTTCCTCCAAACAGTTGTATGTATATTAGGATCCAATCTCTCTTTCAAGGAACTCATGATAGAATTTGTGGCTTCTCCTTTCTGCACAAAAATCAGAATTGGGATACATCTTTATTAGGACCACCCAGAATGTTAAAAATGCATGCATGCTTTCAGGTTCTGCAAAAGTCTTCATCAGACTACCATAAATGGTATAAAAAGTTAAGGGAAGGTGGAAGAAACAAAAATTCTAAAAATCTGGCCAGATATGGCCATTGGGTCTGCAGCTGGAAAAATGGAGATAATCGAATGAGTGAAGAGATAGGTGGGAAGGTATGAGTTTATACCTAGTGTTGTTTGCTGGGATATTGGGAAGTAGGTCAGACTGACAGAGTACAATTGTATCAACGTCACTCTGTGACCTTCGTGGCTGAGTGAGGATTTGAAATTGGGTGTCCTTGGTTCTAGTCTGACACATTAGCCATTATAATACACTAATGTTAATAATGTGAGAATTTGTCACTCTTTCTCTCTTTTTTGTATTTCTCAGAATCGCACCACCCTTCTCAACTTGTCCCAGTTATGTGTCAGGCTATGAGAATTTTTTTCCCTTCCCATCTTGGAAATTTTTTTGTGTACTCTCCACCCTCAAGACTTAACTTTGTATGCATTTTTATTAATATATTTTGTATTTTAATACAATTTATACATTCACTAAATCATACTTGTACATAAATATTTTGAATATATGCATTGTTAGGCAGCATATTTCCCACAGGGATGAGTGATTTTCTGAACATTATTTTTCTTTCTCAAAATGCATTGTAGGCAAGATGTGCTTTGTCCTGTTACCAGTCTGGGATGGTGTGAATTTTCTAGTTGCTATGTTGGTTAGTTAGGTTCAAAACATTATTTTTTCCAAGCCCTGGTTTGCAGTGGTATAGCTCAAGCTTTGATGGAAGATCTGGTAGAAGATTCATAATCCAAGGATTCTGGAGTAATTATACCAGCAGTATACTGTTCCAGAGTACTTATGTTAAAGGCTGTTCCAGTAATTTACTCCAGTTTTGGTTCCTAGCCATTCTTATTGGGGTGAGAGAGGAATAAATTGCCCTAAAAGAACTGAGGGGGGGGGGAATACTGAGAAAGTTCTGGGCTGAGTTGGACAGGATGGTGCATTCACCTTGATAATTAAAGTTACAAGGTGATACGAATGGAAAGAATATTCATATTTATTTATTCTCAGGCTGAAAAACAAAACAAAGTACCACCACCACAACCACCACCATAATGTAGCAACTTGTGTCACTTGTAAGGATGGATGTACCTGTCACTTTTGATGTGCTCACCCATATGTACTGTACTCTTTGGGTGATGTGCTCACCCAGAAGGACAGTCCTTTCTGTCCTGTTTCTATAGTAGTCTGTTTATTTTTAAAAATGATGAAAATGTATATCCAAATATTTATATATATGATAAAATATGCATTTCTATTTTTTCTTCAGATGTGATTTCGAAAGCTACAATCCCATGCACCAATTCTAGCACCAAACATCCAAATACAGTTAAACTTATGTTTACTATGCACTGCATTGTTCTGTAAGTATATTTTCTTTCCAAGTACACTTTTAAAATATATATCTTCATATGTTATTTTGAGCTGAGAACAACTCAAAATGCAGTTTAAATATCTTTTGTTCAATCAGAGGTGTGGATCTGGTGAGGGAATATTTCAGTTTTCAAAATCCAAATTCTTCAAAGAGTCACTAGACCTATGTTATGTTCATACACAGTAAGTTAACTGTGCACTATTTCTTTAATTGTAGTGCAGTCTTTTCTCTCCTTCAATACCCCTTCGACATAGAAAAACCTTACTGCTCAAATAACTGTGCCAGGAAACTGTATATAGCCAAACTGTTGAACCTTACTTTGTTACCAGCACCTATGTGTATCTTGGATTTAGTAATCAAGGTTCAGTGAGCCACATGTGATCCAGAGTTGGACTCTATGGCCTTCAAGATGCTATTGGACTATAGCTCCATTCAACTGTAGTCATAGTAGCCAATGTGAGGGAGTCACAGAATAATAACATCTCGAGAGTTACATATTCCTTACTCTTGAACTAATCCAAATGATTACCTATTGTGGAGATCCATCACTATCTAAAGGAAACGTCTATAATTGCTGCTGCCTGAGACTGCAAATACAATGTGGTTTTCAGATAACTGACAAGCTACAGTATACGTATAACAGGTGTTCTGTATTCAATTTATTGGTTTAAGTATTGAAGACATGGTCTACAGAAATGTTTACATTAGCCCTAGGCCATGTTGGTCAAGAGTAGAATCACCTTAGTGCTAATTCAACAAAACGTTAGTGGTGTGACACTGGGAAGATGCTAATTGTAAATGAGTCTTTAAAAATGCATTAGCAAAAAATTTTCAACTTGCAGGTAATAGATGCATAAAATGATTGATGTCACTCCTCAACAACAGAGATTTCTCACATTAATATCCCTCAAAAATTGCCCATAAATGAAATTTATGATAGCTCCTGGAAACCCAGGTACTCGTAAAATATTCATCAAATGTATGTGTGTGTTGCAGTAATATATACATAAAGAACCAAAGAGCATTAAGATTCCAATTGGACCATTAAGAGACCCATAAAAATAAAATGTCAAAAGAGAGACATTGTCAAGCTTGTAAGGATCCAAAGCTTCATTACCTTAATATTTCTTATTTATGTTTCCTTCTGATACAATGAAATCTACTATATCTCCAAAGTGAAGACTTAAGACATGACAGGATCCTTAAGACATGATAGGATTCTTAATTCTGTGCTTAATAAACAAATAAGACTAGTCAGATGTGTATGTGTAGGGGAAGAAGTTATTATAGAAGTCCAAAAGTTGCACTTCAAGGAGAGTATTTCATTCCTACTTTGCTCAACCAAGAAGATCACTGTATGTGGGCACACCTCTCAGTCTAATGCAGTGATTTCCAAACTTTGGTCCTCCAGGTAGTTTGGACTTCCAGAAGCCTTGAGCAATAGTCAAGAATTCTGGGAGCTGAATGTGGAATTGTGATGTTGATGGATGTATGGCAAACAGTCCATGAAAACAAATCACCAAGACCCAGGCAGCTTCAGCAAGCTCCTTGTTTTATTGCAAAAATCAGCATGAGCAAAAACAAATAATAATAATAATAATAATAACATTTTCACTTTAGCCAGAATGGCTAAACAGGAACCAAAACTTTAACTGCTACATGTTTATAGTTAGTCAAGCTGCAGCACCAGGAAAATATTTTAATTAGTCCATTTCAGCTTAAAGGTTAAAGACAAGTGAGAAACTTTTCAGAATCACAACTTTCAGCCCACATCTCTCCACCTCTTTTGGGAGTAGCCTTTACAGACTGATTGGTTGATGTTACATGATGTGTGTTAGCCCAACCTCTAATTTCCATATTACATCATGTGACTGCAGTTCCCAAAACATCTCTTGCCCTTGTGTAAATAAAACTCTTTCTCACAGAATTTTAGCTTGTTAGCAAGCCTGTTTAGACTAACACACACCTGTGACTGATAATTGTGAAACTGACCTCAGAAAGCAAATTTTCTCAGCAAGGAAAAATACAGACACACATCTTTACATTTCAACATTTTAACATTGACTACAAATCCCATCAAAACCTGACACTGAAGTCCAAAATATCTGGTGGGTCAAAGTTTGGGAATTACTGATCTAATGTGCCTCACAGTTACAGCCAGCCTTGTGTTTTTGGAAATGGAGACTCACAACTGTTTCTTCATCTCAGTATTTATTGCTAGGTGTACTTTCATAGCTCCAGACCAGGGGTAGGCAGCCTAAGGCCCGGGGGCCGGATGCGGCCCCCTGAGGCCTTTGGACCGGCCCCAGGCTGGTCCTGCCGCCGCCGCTGCCGCCCCCCACTGCTACCGCTGCTGCCTGCCATGATGATATTGATTTTTGTTGTTATTACTTGTTCTTGGGGTTTTCTTGGCAAAATCTCCACAGGGGTTTTGCCATGGCTTTCCTGGGGCTGACAGAGTGCATGCATATTTTTATTTTTATTTTTTTAAAATTATTTATTTATTTATTTATTTTTGGTGTTTCGGCCCCCCAATTGTCTGAAGGACAGCAACCCGGCCCCTGGCTCAAAAAGGTTGCCTACCCCTGCTCCAGACTAATGACTCATTAAGTTTGAAGCTCTGTCTTGGGATTACAGACCACATGGCTACAAGATCTAGTGAAAATTTGGAACTTCCTTCCCTCTTCCACCAGTCTTTTTAAAGTACTTTCACTGGTGAAGACTTCTAAAATTGAAAACTTGGTCACTTTTGTGAAATTTTCATTCGCCTTATTAAAAGTATTGCCTGACAGAGGTTTACCCTCCCCCCTCTTTATTTAACACTTTGTTTATCTATTTTGTCTCTGAGGATAAAGGAGGTCAACTGTAAAAAAATTATGAGAGGCAGAACTCCTTTGATACATAGTGAAATATTTGGATTATTTTGCTCTTATGTGTCTGTCTAAATAAAAAGCAACCATAACAGTTCCTCTCATTCCTTGTTCAAATTTCTTCTTCAGATTTCTTTGATTTTACATAGTTTAGGGATTTTTTGTTTTGTTTTGTGCCTTCAACTTGTTTCCAAAATATGGCAACCCTAAGGTAAACCTCTAGTGCAGGGGTAGGCAACGTAAGGCCCGGGGTCCGGATGCGGCCCCCTGAGGCCTTTGGACTGGCCCCAGTCCAGTCCAGTCCTGCTGCCGCCGCCGCCACTGCCCGCCATGATGATATTGATTATTATTGTTATTACCTGTTCTTGGGGTTTTGCCATGGCTTTTCTGGGGCCGAGGGAATGTGCATGCATATTTTTTAAATTTTTTAAAAATTAATTAATTAATTAATTGTGCTTTGGCCCCCCAATAGTCTGAGGGACAGCAACCCGGCTCCTGGCTCAAAAAGGTTGCCTACCCCTGCTCTAGTGTCTGGTAATTAAGTCAGGAACTCTTAAACTCCTTACTAATGAGAAGCATTATTGGTGTCAGCAAGGCTGCTGTAGATGTCATCCCACCAGATGACATCCCAGAAGAGGGGGGGTGACACCCAGTTGGCCCCCACCCCAACAGGTGCTCCTTGGGCTTGCATGGGTGCCACTCGGGGCCACAAATGTGCTGCTCTGTGCCTCAGGGGGAGTCTCCATGCCTAAGGGGGTCTCCAGCCTGGATGGGTAGTGGGCAGCCATTTCCACAGCCCACACAGCTGTTTCTGTGGCCCCTGTGGCACTTCCCCCACCCGTGCAGCCATTTCTACAGCCCCGTGGGTGCTTCTCCAGCCCACATGGCATTTCCCCTGGCCTGCTTGGCCATTTCCCAGCCCAGGAAGTCCCACTGGGACTGCTGCCCAGAAGTCCATACCCAGCCCTCCATAGTCCTGCCCTCTGCACTGGGTGACACTTGGTGCAGCATCCCCATTGCTTAGTGCTTAATTGTTTTTCTTGTCATTATTATACTATGAAAAGTTGAAGCGAAAAAAAAAAATCTGAGCAACTGCTCTGTGGACAATTTTTTTGAGGAATTTTGAGAAAGATGAAAAGTTTTTTGGTAAGATGGAGTTGCCAAATTTCACCAAAAGCAAAATTTTCACTTAATTTAGTCATTTCCCTTCCTCCTCCTCTTTCTTGAATCTTCCAAGTCCCAACATCTTTTTTTGATGAGAAAAGTTATTGAGAAAAGTTGAGTGCTGCTATTAGTAAAAGCTAACATTTCCTCTATGGTACTTCCATAGTTTAATTGTCCTCTTCACTAGAAGAATTGTTAACAATGGAAAGGAAAACATGGAGTTATACTATGAGTCCCTTTGGAGGTTTGGTCAATAATAAATTGAGCATGCGTTTACTGGTGATTTCCAGAATCCAGTAATGGGGATTAGATCTAATGTTGCAATGACAGAATTTCATGAATTTTTCATCCCCTTCCTCCCAACAGCCCTTTTAAACTGGTCATGGAGAACTGGTTTTGGGGTTGCTTGTAGGAGACTACATTGGAGAAGGAACCTTACCCCTTTTGAGTCTACTGGATTTTGCTGTTCTTCCAGAAGAAGTCCTTCTGGGGAACTGGAGAAACAGTAGTGCATATAGGGGTGTTGCAGACCGGCCCAAAGGGCTGGCCTGGGGGTGGAGTTGGGGTGGAGCAGCTGCACGCCAGGTGCCCCAACCCCAGCCTGACACCATCCTGATGCCACACAGCGTACAGCGTCATGATGGCCTCCTAGTTCAGCGTGCAGACATACTGCACTGAAAGGGTGCAGAAGAGCCACGGTGCTAGCTCTTAGGGTGGCCTTTTGCCACCTCTAAAAGAAGCAGCATTTTGCTGCTCTTTTAGGGGCGGCAAAAGGGAGGATCGAGGCCATGGCATGCGGTTGCCACAGCCCCGATCCATGGGTAGCAGGGGCGGCCCAGAGCCGCCTGTCTGCATAGCCCCATGGTGAATATATTTAATATTTGCAAACAGAAGGTGAGAACAATCAGTCCTACTCGACACCTACAAAGAGACTAACAATAGAAACAGTGTTTTTATAAAATAAAATCAAGTAGGTTTATCAAGACTGAGTATAGATATGCTAAGGCTGCTACATATAGCAAGTGTTGTCTGTGATGTGGGAGAGAGATACATTTAATCTCCCCCTCCCCATTCTGCACTAGGGTAAAAAATGGTAGCAGGAATCCAATCACAGATGTTGTCCCTAAGAAAGAATGACTTTCCTTTTCCCCCCAAAATCTACAGTATTTTGTAAGGTATAATCTAGTATTGATTTGCTGCTTCTGAAATGTTTTGTGTCATATCTTTCCAATTTCTACCCATCTGTTATGGCAGCATCCTTGCTGGCAAACATGAGGAAAGCAACCAAATTAAAAGGGAACATTAAAAAAAAAACACCTCTAGCATGAATTTAACAAAATACAATAATGTCAAAAATCCACAAAACAGCAATACCTTTATTGGCCAACCAAAATCCACATGGAACGTGATGTGAGCTTTTGAACAATTCCTCTTCTGTTGCATTCTGATGGCATGACATGAAATGAAGGTCGGCGAAATACTACAATTGTTGCTATGTTCAAATGTTGCTGAAACCTGATGACCTGATGATAGTCTGAATTTATGCCATTTGCAGTTCACATGCATAAATAAAAAGCAAACCTTAAGCATTGTAATTTACAGTAATACAAAAGCTATTATGGAGGACTATCATCATAAGCTTCTTTGTTATAAAGCTATTGTATCTTGCTTTCAATCACTAAACACTATTAAAAAATTCTCTAATACCGAAAGGCTTCATCTAATACGTAAATTCCTTTGCTTCAAATGGTGGTCTTAAGAAAACTGTAGCTGTGCATTCTCAGAAATAAAATTACTGGTTCCTCATTTGGCTATATAGTGAAGAAAGAGGTATTGGTTCCACATATACACAAGGTTGCTTTTTCTCCTTTTACTCCAGATTAAGTGATCCTGGACTGCTTTTCTTCTGGTTGCTCTCACTGCTTAATTGCTGCTATGCTTCAATCCCATCCCAATCCCAATCCATCCCAATCAATCACATTACAATACACACACAGGGATGTAGCTACAAGGGCTAATGAAATGAGGACATTGCCCATCCTGCAAGAATTCCTCCACATTATATTTTCCTTCAGTTCCCAAATTTCTAGCACTGCCATAATTAAAATCATCAATTGAACATTTAGAAATCCAGTTTATACATGGATTTCATAGACAAGCAAAGTTACCAAGGGAATGTGAGCACAGCAAATATATAAATTATCTGTGTGAACAGTTCTCAGTGTCTCACTCTGCAATACTAGCAATTTGGGGACTCAAGGAAAAATTTAATTCAGAGGACAAAAAAGTCTTATTTGGTGAAGGCAGTGCCCTCCTCCCCCTGCCAGCTACCTCCCAGCATATTTATATGTCAGTTTAAGTGTTCAGATATCCAGATCTATGGATTTAGCTATGGATGGAGTGGGTTGTGTTTCAGTATTTTAAAAATAAGCCAGCATGGTATAGTGGTTTGAGTGTTAGAAATCTGGAGAATCCCCACTCAGCCATAAAAACACACTGGGTGACCCTGAACAAGTCACACTCTTTCAGTTTCAGAGAAAAGCAAAGGCAAGCCCCCTCTGAACAAATCGTAACAAAGAAACCCCCATGATAGGTTTGCCTTATTTTTCATTTTTTTCAAGCCATGAACTGAAGCTTTATCCAGGGATAAATGAATCTGTGGATATGGAGGGCTGACTGTATTTTTAGTCTGCCCAAGTTCAAAATATTTTAGGGAGAATTATCAAAAGCCTGTATTGCAATTGCACAAGTCATCCCATTTCTGCCAGTGTTTTATAAAGAGGCAGGCATGGAAAGGAATTTGGTGGGATGTATGTGACTTTATGTTTCTGGATAGATTCCCCCCCCCATCCATTCAGCTGCAGGTATATGTGGGTGTCCAAAAGTACTGTAACACAGTACATTTATGTCTATTAGCTTGCAGCCCACTGGTGTAAAAGCCACCCTCTTTCTGTTCTTGGCACTTCAGATATTGAGAATTATTGTGTAAATAGTTTGAGAGCTACAATTTTATCTTTTTCCAATGACTATTTCAAATAGACTGCTCAATATTCATAGTACCATGATATGTAGCATCCCTGTCTACTCCTTGTTAACAAACGCTTCATGACTTTACAATCACTTTTGTATTACAGACATTATGATGGTTAAATAACTTCTCCAGTCACCCAGCTGGTCCAATTGGGACACATAGAATCATAGAATCATAGAGTTGGAAGAGACCACAAGGGCCATCCAGTCCAACCCCCTGCCATGCAGGAACTCCCAATCAAAGCATCCCTGACAGATGGCCATCCAGCCTCTGCTTAAAGACCTCCAAGGAAGGAGACTCCACTACTCTCCGAGGGAGTGTGTTCCACTGTCGAACCGCCCTTACTGTCAGGAAGTTCCTCCTAATGTTGAGGTGGAATCTCTTTTCTTGCAGCTTGCATCCATTGTTTCGGGTCCTAGTCTCTGGAGCAGCAGAAAACAAGCTTGTTCCCTCCTCAATATGACATCCCTTCAAATATTTAAACACGGCTATCATATCACCTCTCAGCCATCTCTTCTCCAGGCTAAACATCCCCAGCTCCCTAAGTCGTTCCTCATAGGGCTTGGTTTCCAGACCCTTCACCATTTTAGTTGCCCTCCTTTGGACACACTCCAGTTTCTCCTCATCCTTTTTGAATTGTGGTGCCCAGAACTGGACACAGTATTCCAGGCGAGGCCTGACCAAAGCAGAATAGAGTGGCACTATTACTTCTCTTGATCTAGACACCATGCATCTACTGATGCAGCCTAAAATTGCATTGGCCTTTTTAGCTGCTGCATCGCACTGTTGACTCATGTTCAACTTGTGGTCCACCTGGATTCCTAGATACCTTTCACACGTAGTCTCATTCAGCCAGGTGTCCCCCATTGTATGTACTCTTCGTTTTTCTGCCCTAAGTGCAGTACCTTACATTTCTCCGTGTTGAATTTCATTTTGTTAGCTTTGGCCCAACTTTCTAGTCTGTTCAAATCATTTTGAATTTTGATCCTGTCCTCTGGGGTATTAGCTACTCCTAATTTGGTGTCATCTGCAAATTTGATAACTATGCCCCCAATACCGTCATCCAAGTCATTAATAAAGATATTGAATAGCACTGGGCCCAGGACAGAGCCCTGTGGCACCCCACTGGTCACTTCTTTCCAAGTTGAAAAGGAGCCATTGTTGAGCACCCTTTGGGTTCGACCAGTCAACCAATTACAAATCCATGTAACAGTTACTTTGTCTAGCCCACATTTTACCAACTTGCTTGCAAGAATGTCATGGGGAACCTTGTCAAAGGCCTTACTGAAATCAAGATATACTATATCCACAGCATTCCCTTCATCTACCAAGCTGGTAATTTTATCAAAAAAAGAGATCAGATTTGTCTGGCATGACCTGTTTCTCTGAAAGCCATGTTGGCTTTTTGTGATTATGAAATTACCTTCCAAATGTTCACAGACTCTCTGTTTAATGATCTGCTCCAGAATGATCTGTTTACCTAAAGCAAAGCAAAGCAAAGCAAAGCAAAGCAAAGCAGCTTCATTTATATACCGTTTCATACTGTGCTATGGAGAGTCTAAGCGGTTTACAACTGTAAGCTCATTGCCCCCAAACAGTTGGTACTCATTTTAGTGACCTTGGAAGGATGCAGGCCTGAGTCAAGCCTGAGTCCTGGCTAGTATTGAACTCACAACCTTGTGGTTTATGAGTGAGTGACTGCAGTACAGGCATTTAACCACTGCACCACCAGGACTCCAAGAGCATATTTACTCTACCTATATTAAAATATATATCCCCACCTTTCATAAACAGTTTCTCCAAGGTGCCCTAAACATGTTGATTGAAGTACATGCAATAAGGACATGGGGGGGCAATAGCCTTAATATTTGTCACAGCTCACTGAGATGTCGGCAGGTTGTATAGCAAAAGCCAGAAATGAACTGGCCTTCTTATAGCCCTGAATTATGAGGCCAGAATCCACGTTGGAGCCAAGAATATAAAAGTCCTGCTGTCAAGCAAGGCAATAGTATAGGCATCAGCTCACAACAGAAAGTGAAGCAGGATAGTGATGAAGATCTAAAATAACTCCAGAATAACTGTCGAGAGAACCCTCTGGTGGAAAATAACTGTCGAGAGAACACTCTGGTGGAAAAGGCAACTCTGAGTAGCCTGCAGTATTTAGACTGTGTAAGTAACCAATTGGTATTATATGTTCTGCAGGCCAATCTCTATGGAGACAGTTGGTCTGTATTTCTCATTGACTCATGAGAAGGCTTCACATGGCATCTACCATTGAGTTGGGCTGCATTATTAGGTAAGGAGAAAGCTTCAAGTCCCAAATTTGTGGCAGTAACTTCTTTCAGATGGTGGTTATTTTAATCATCATCACCATCATCATCATCATCATCATCATCATCATCATCATACATTTTATTTATAGCCCGCCCCTCTGCATAGCAATCGAGGTGGGTTACAGCAATTATAAAACATACAAATTTAAAACATTCTTTTTAAGGGATGTCTGTAACAAGTTGGAAAGAAAAGAGACTTCGGGCCTTAACAGACTGCCAGAAATAATGCAGCTTGAGTCCACTTTAACTGTCCTGGCTCAGTCCTAGGGAATCATGGAAACTGTAGCTTATTGTGGTACCAGAGCTCTCTGACATAGAAGGCTGAATGTCTCAGAAAAAAACTACAGTTCCCATGATTCTCTAGCACTGAGCCAGGACAGTTAAAGTGGACTCAAGCTGCATTATTTCTGGCAGTCTGTAAAGGCCCTTCCTGCCTCTTTTAAGGACTACCAATAGTCTAATCTTTACTAGGATCATTTGTGGCAAAAGGAGACATGTCCTCAGCATGATAGAGAGCAGTCGTTATTGAACCCAATTCTATTTATTTATTTATTTATTTATTTATTTGATTTCTATGCCACCTTTCTCATAACCATTGTTAGCATTAGGTAGTATTAGCTGTTACACCACATATACAATAAATACAGTCCAGGTCAAATATACCTCATTAAATTATGTGGACAGGGGATCATTCCATACTCCATTCAGTTGACAAATATAGAAGAAGTTGGGCAGGTGTGAATTTTGGTAGCAATTTACCAAATGTGGACCTGCCAAACCTGTAAACAAACAGGAATACATGCTTGTAAAGCATGAAAACTAAATCTTTAGTTTTCAAAATTTTATCATCAGCTTTGCAAGTCAAAAAATAGCATGAAAAATGTGTGGATTATGGGAAAGTGTGTATGGAAATCCTATTTTGGGTGAAATCATTGCAATAATATGCACATTAAAACACACGTACAAAATATTTATATTAGGGAAAATGTATGCAAAAATGCACATTTGAAAAGAGTTTTGAGGTTTAATTTAGCTACATTTGCAGCTTGATGCAAACAGGAACCAAAAACAAAGTTGCAATGAGGAAAATGAGAATTTAGCAAAAGTGAAATTCAGACTTGCCCATTTCTAACTCAGTTATATTCCAACTGGCATGGTTTCTGCCATATCAGTTAGGATTTGTGTAATGAGGTTTCCAACAATGTGGTTTCTTTGGTGCAGTCCCATCTTTGGGAGATAGCACCATCTGCAACAGAAAGTAATGCTGGTACAATGCTTGGAATATTATTTACTTATTTGTAATCTGCCTAAAAGCAAAAATATGGAGGGTTGTTTACATAAAGCTGGGATAGCAATTGTATAGGCAACTCATATTGTGATGGTTTATGGAAATGTTGATAAGCTGTATTTATTTGTGACATGTGTGTGCCATCTTTTATCTATGGTAGAACCAAAAGAACCATTCATCAGGTTTCCATGAAAATCACTCACACAAATGCTAAGCAAAGCTAGATCTCTGTCACTTTAGCAAAATTGTGGAAGCATTTACTTCAAGCCAGGTTTGCTACTGAAGGCCTTCAAGTTGTTTCTACTTTATGGAAGGTGAACCTATTAAGTTTTCTTTAAAGCAAGATTTGTTCACAGGTGATATGCCATGGCCTTCCTCTATGGCTGAGAGAGAGTGACTAGCCCAAGGTTACCTAGTGAGTTTCTGTGGCAGAGCAGGGATTCAAATCCTAGCCTCTCAGTGTTCTAGTCCGACAGTCAAACCATTACACCACACTGGCTCCCAACCAAATACCAATGCTGTCACTAGGGTTGGTGTCACCGAGTGTGGTAATTCATGGTGTCACTCTCCATTAACCTCCTCCCATACCAAACCATACAGAATCTTTAGTAATGCTTTTTGTACTAATGTTATTAATAAATCATAATACCCAGAAATCATTGAATATAATGGTAATAGCTGTGTGACATGAACAACTAGCAAAATTAAAATTATACATTTAAATTACAATATCATGTGCACAGCCTAAATGTATTTACATAGATATAGTTTTATGTGGTTAAAGTGAAAATTTGGTAAAATTTGATGTTTTTAAAGAAAACTTTGAAAGAATAAAACAATTTTACATTTTTTTTAAAAAAACTGGAGCTTCTCCTTTCTCCTCTCACTGAATTCACACCTTCTCTTCAGCATTAAAGGGGCACAGGCAAATCTTGTGGCCCATTTGTGCAAAAAAGCAGATGTTTCAGTAGTGGTGTCACCCCCCCTTAGGGTGTCACCTGGTGGGTCTGCACCCCCTAGTGATGCCACTGTCAAGTACTAGGACTAATAGTCACATGTAGCCAATGTTAGTTTCAGAAACCATATGAATGGGGAAACAGTGATCATGGTCTCCAACTGTCTCGATTTTGCAGGGACACTCCCAATTTTTCCTCCATCAGCCCACTTTGGGCATTTTGACCACACTGTGAAATGATGGAGTGTTTGAGTGATACCTTGTTATTCATTACAAAAGTAACATGAAGCTGGATTGTGGGAAAATGAACCTACCATGCAGTAAGTCCAGTTTCAGTGCATATTACCCTTTGGTAGCTGCTAAGGATCTAGCATCCTACAGAGACCTGCCCACTCCCATAGTAGACTGCTATTTTAATTTCCCACAGTATCTTGGAACAACACTGTTGATGTCAATGTTAAAAGAGTGCTACCCAGATCTCTGGTACTGCTAGCACCCAACAACATAGAAGGCAGAGGGCACCAATTGGCCATTTGCCAAGGGTTCTAATGCAGTAGGCTAGTCTTCTATCATATAATAGATGAGCAGCAGCCAAAGTCACAGGTATGGAAACATATAAGGACCTTACACAGGAGAATGACTATCCATAGTATGGGATTAACAGAAAAGGGGACCTATATTGTTGGGGGCATTTACACTAGAAAGAATGCAGTTTGGCACCATTTTAACTGCCATGGCTCCACCCTACAGAATCCTAGGATTTGTAGTTTTGTGAGGCACTAGCATTCTTGGGCAGAGAAGGCTAAAGACCTTGTAAAACTACAGATCCCAGTATTCCATTAAAATGGAGCTACAGCATTTAAAGTCGTGTAAAACTGCATTATTTCTACAGTGTAGATGCAGCCTTTGTTAAGGCATATGTGATTGGTTCTGAATTTCTTTTAGTGAAGGTTTCAGATACCATGATGCATATTTTTCAGGAGGTTTAAAGCCCTGAAATGGAATTTGGCAAGGGTAACCATGTTTTTTTGCCTAGTGCTCATAGTTACAACTTTAGCAGTTACTTTTGTCTACAATTAGGCATGCATCACAAATCCTGCTTATGATCCAAACTCTGCTTCAGGGGAAAAAGATTTTCCCCATTTAACTTTATGGCATCAACTCAGACATTTAGGGGACAATTCACTCACCTCTTACTTTGATATAGATGCATTGAGATTCTATTGTCTTCATATATCTCAATCGAAGATGTCACTGGATAAAATAATTTCTAAAAACAGAGTTTCTTGCAGTGAATAAAATTTATATGGCTCATTTAGTCCAGCGTACAAAACATTTTGAGCTTTAACATTACATTTTTTTCACATCCCCTTTGGTCTCCTTAGCAGAGATGCCTTGGATAGACTGTGACCCCTTATAATACAGCATTTCCCTGTATCAAAGCCAGCATATACCTATGTTCTTAAAAATAGGTGTATACTTTACTTTGGCCATCTCAATGTTGAGGCCTCAGGCTGAGAGAGAATATTTTACTTGGTAAGGACTAAATTCAAAGTATGTATCACTTAGGCCTCAGTCCAGTAAAAATTAGTTGTTGTTGTTGTTGTTGTTTTAAAGATTTTTTTAAAAATTAATTATTTTCTATACATGGATTGCAATTACACCCAGCCAGCACTCCCACATTCCCTGTCCCTGGGTACAAAAATGTTCAATGATCAGTCACATAGTAAAATCAGTCAAACGTTCATAGTCGGTTGTTCCTCAGTTTTAGATGAGATGATGGTGACCTTGTATGCAGATGATCCATAGTGTAATGGATGAATGGGGACCAGAGATCTATAAAAATGGCCTTTTATTATTTATTTAGCTGAGCATGGGAAGTTAATTTTATGCTTATAGCAGCAAAATTTAGAGGTGTCTACACTGATAGGAAAACTTGGGTTTCTGGATCCACATTGAGGATGAGCTGTCTGCACATCCAGCACCCACAATGGGCCAATACTGTCTGCACACTCCCCTCTCCCTCTTTTCTCATGGCTCCTAGGGGCAACGGTCATCCTATTGAGCATCAATGCACTGTATTGTGGTATTGTGGTGCTAATGTGTGTTTTCCAATCAATTTGCACATCTGCAAAAGGAATGGTACTTGACAAGTGTTGTTTCAGGGAGTTGGAAGTACCAGGCAGGAAGAGGTAATTGGCTTGTCCACCCACTGACACTCCTCCCCTATCCCTGCACCAGCATGCAGTCCACACACTCAGGGGATTCTCCAGAATTTCTGCTCTGATCTGGAGCAAAAGGAGACTCTTTTTACTCCAGAGAATTGTTCTAGAAAATGGATTGGGCCCATGTTCTGCCCATTGGCTTTGTGCATCATCTGAAGTGGTCAGAGCAGGAACAGGGAAGGAAAGTTTCTATTCTTCCATGTAGACACCTTCCAAGTTGTAACTAAGGGTCAATTTATTAGGTACACATGTTGGATTTGGCCAGATCCCAAGCTGAATTAAGCTTCTTCAGAATGAGTCCTGTACTCTGTAGGTGAAGCAGTCTTCTTCCACAAAGCTGGACTCTACACAAAGTAGGACCCTTATTAGCATTTTGGGCTTTGCAAAGCCAATTTTGTGTCTTTTTTAGGCTTAGTTCTGTGAAAACTCTAAGGGTGAGCAAGAGGAGGAAGGGAGGAATGTAGCTGAATAACTTACAGGTCCATCTTGTAATCCTAGGGCACATTGTATTAGAGACTTTTCAGTCAATGGCTTTGTGGGGAACAATTGTTTCTCATCAGTTGCTTTTAGCTTTCCCTGTTTAATTGTTAGGCAGCAAGTGTTTATGTCTTGAATTGTGTGATGTTAACTTCAAATTCTGTTTCATCATAAAAGCTAAAAACTTTCTTCTCTCCTCAAATATTTTAAACCAATCCTTCACAGACTTTTTTTCCTGAAGTGGGCTGTCTTTTTTTATTATTAATGACAATGCAATGATGGAAAGCCTGCTGCTTAGTCCCAACTGGACTATATGTACCCGTATTTTCCGGCGTATAAGACGACTGGGCGTATAAGATGACCCCCCCCCACTTTTCCAGTTAAAATATAGAGTTTGGGAAGAGTATGACTTCCAAAACTGTTGTTGTTGTTGCTGTGCACCTTCAAGTCATTTCCAACTGATGACGACACTAAGGCAAACCTATCATGAACTTCCTTATACCCGGCGTATAAGACGACCCCCCCACTTTAACCCCAGATTTTGCAGGTTAAAAAGTAGTCTTATATGCCAGAAAATAAGGTATATATTCATTCAGTCAGTCAGACATTCCTGAAAAGTAGCTGAAACAGTTGGGTCAAATAAAGTGGCTTCAATGATTTAGATGTTTAGATGATGCATGCCCCCATAGTGGCTGGAAGCGATGGCATAGCTGCACCAAGCCATGAAAAGCCAGCCTAAAATGGAGTTGATTTAGATTGACTCCTGGCTGGCATGGCTTGGGAGTGTGGCAGCTGCCTGCTTCAGGAGCAGGTCATGTGGTCACTATGCCTCTAGCCACTCCATCATGGCCATCTACTTCACCCCAAAGTTGCAACTCTTTTGTCTTGTGCACTAATTTCATGAAAACACACTTTTTCATTTTGTGTCACTGTTCTGTGTTCCTGTAGAACATATCTGTGGCAGGTGGTTCACATGCTTTCCTCCTTTAAAATGAAGGACTAGTGTTTGTTTGTTTTTTTTCTTACCAATCAAATAGATCTGTCACCTTCTGCTCATATTAATGATAGACAAGTGGGATGCATAAGTGTTTTATGTGATGGGTTGCCACCTGGTTGCTTTCCTGGGTTTTCCTTTTCACCTAAAGAGCCTGCCTAGTGTTGGAGCTGCAAGAAAATACCCAAGTTTATACATGGTGGGCAACATGTATGCCTTTTCATGGTAGATTGATTCCATGTTATTCAGTGGTCAGTTGCTTCTGGATGATAGCACACATATACCTTCCTCAGGAGATGCAAATATGGGTACAAATTTATTCCAAAATTGTGGGTTTAAAAAAATAATTGACAGTCCCATTTTTAAACTCAAGGTTTATAGGTGTATGACACACAAAGCCATTTATATGACATTTGGCATAATCTCTTCTCAAGGTGCCATTCATGTCCAAGAAACAAATAAAAAAGTTAGAACAGTTTATAGATATGGTGTGATATTCTGGGAGGCATGGATATTTGCATATTCTGAAATGGTTTTATAACCTTTGTTGGCTGGTTTCCAAATTGGTCTGATTCAGTTCAGTTCATTTGCCAAATGAATCTTATGAGTGGTTTGTACCATTCTAGGGATGATTTGTCCCTAGAGGACTCAAGGAAACATCCATGGTATTTTTCTCTTTCTTTCCTCAAAACTTAATGGTAAAGTAGCTTATGCTGAAAGAGTGTGCCTGGTACAAAGATACCCTGAAAGTGTTATAACTCAAGGACTTTAACCTGCCAATCCACCCAGCCAGTCCAATACCCTAATCATGACATCTCATTGGTTTTGCATGAAATCTATATTTTTGCCTCCCCAACTGTGCTGAAAACAAGAGCAAATAAGAGAGTTTACTGTTGCTACTAATGTATTCCATTGGCTTCAATACAGTTAGGCATGACAAACTGTAAAACCATACATTTCCATAAATGCATCACTAGTGCTGAGCCAGATGTCCTCCCACTTCTCTTGGTGACATTTATATATAGCAGACATAGAACACAATGTTGTCTAGTTTTTCCCTATTGCTGTTCCAATTTCCTCTGAAGCTTGCATACGGCAGGTGATTACTAAACTGGTGTTATATCATGCATACCAAAAGATTCAGGGATGAGGTGAGGAGTGGCTGAAGTCACATGTTCTCACAACTGAACCTTTTCTTGATTGATCAAGGGCTGATGCAGACAGCCCATTTGGGGTGGCTCTGGGCTGCCCCTGGGAGCGGCGGATTCAGGCTGCGGCAACCACATCCCCAGAGCCCGATCCTTCCTTTTGCTGCCCCCCAAAGAGCAGCAAAATGCTGCTCCTTTTGAGGGTGGCAAAAGGCGGCCCTTAGAGTCAATACCATGGCTCTTTTGAGTCCTTTTGGCTCAGCATATGCACACGCTGTGGCAAGAGGGTGCCCTGATGTTGTGCGCTGTGCAGACGGGTGTGTGGCATCGGGGCAAAGTCGGAGTGGAGTCGGGGTAGCCAGCGTGTGGTTGCCCCAACCCAACTCCACCCCCAGGCCAGCCTATAGTGCCAGTCTGCATTGGCCCCAAATGTCTATTGTGTAGGGTATTTTGTAATGTATTATGGTAATGTATAATGTGGTCTATCCACATAGATCCAGATTATTAAGTGGAGCTGGCTACAGGGATCACACAACTCCCTTGTTTAAACAACTGCCCTAGCTGTTGCTCTGTTTCTGGGAATAATTCAAAGTGCTGATTGTGACCTATAAAACCCTAAACAGTTCAGGCCTAGCTATCTGAAGGACCATATTCTCTCATATGTGCCTACCTGTGTTTTGAAATCTTCTGGAAAAGCCCTTCTCTCTGCCCCACCACTCTTAAAGTTAGTGACATGGGAGAGGTCCTTCTTGGTAGCTACTCCTAGGCTCTGGAACTCCTTTCCTAGAGGAGTTAGACTAACAGCCTCCTTGATGGCTACCTAGAAATCTGAAGCCCTTTTTGTTTAGGCTGGCCTTTGATGGCTGATTGCTCAGGGGGGAAAGGCCCTTTAAGAATGTATTGTACTGTGTATTTGTTGTTGTTTTTTTCCATGGTTTTCCTTTTAACTGCTTTTAATCTTTTTGTTGGATCATTTATTTATATTTCATTTATTTTTTATTATATCAATAATATAATAAGTCTGGTTAAGTACTTAAAATGAATCCTTAAATATTCCTTTTTAAAAATGACTTTTCTATACCTTGTTTTCTCTCTTTAGGTGTTATTCAATTGTTAATTTCCATTTGAATGAATAAACCTTGTCCACATCAACTCCCACCCCACCCCACCCTCCAGCTTGTGTGGGAAGAATATCCAATGGCTGTGCCTTTATAAGGCTTTATCGGATCCTGTGTCTGAATTAACTGAAAAAAATGCCTGATGTCTGGCTTTCTGTTCTCATGATTTGCAGTCTTAAGAGAGTGAGGAAAGAGCAGAAGGAGATCTTGTCCGTAGGAGAGGCCTGGATTGGACAGGCAGATCATCTGGCTACCTGCTTGGCACACTTTTCCAGAAGCTGAATATTCTTAATGCTCCTTCTTTCCCATCCTTCTGTTCTGTCTTCCTCCGCAATAGAGTCAACAGCTGTAACAACACATGGAGGATACTTGGCAGCTGCAAGACACAGATGCCGGGCTCTGTAATGTACTTTTCCTGTTGAAGCAACTGAGTGTTTTGCTGCCTGCTTGAATGTCTTTATTGCTGTCTGAGTGGCTTGCGATGGCACTAGTTACAGTTTGGCTGATGGTGGTGTGCAGCCACCCTGGGGAATAGGAAAGCATGTTAATGGCTGTGCAAGCAAACTGGGCTTGTCCTTTAAGATGCTAGGAATAATTTTCACCTTTGTTTCTGCAACAGAACTGAATGCTCTTTAGAACAAAGCTTTCTGTAAAAGCCACGGTAGGCTTTTTTTGCACTAAGAATGTGCATGTTAATTGTTATTGTTGTTGTTGTTATTATTATTATTATTATTATTATTATTATTATTTATATCCCGCTCCTCTGCTGGGCAATGTTCACAGTGGAGCCACAACTGCATTTAAAGGACAAGTGATGCATTTACTAGAAAGTGAAAGACCCTGAGTAATCAGTTACTCCAGTGGGAGTAACTCACATTAACCATAAGTAAACATACAGGTAATAAGACTCTGAAAAGATATAGATCCTCCCTGTGATTCTATTGGCTATGTCTTTTGTTTGATTGGTGAAGAGAATCAGAATACCAAATGCATTTCTCATGTTAAACACATCTGTCTTTCAAATGGTACATGGTAGAAATGAACAAAAATGTCTGTTTCCCGTTTTTCTCTATTTCATGTGGTTTTATCTATCGTTCTGTGTTTGCCTTGAGTTGCATTTTAAAAAAACAAACTCTTCCCCAAATGCCCATTTAAGTGTGTATTTTAATATTTAAAATTTTAAATTTAGAAATCAAAGTAGATCAATTACATACAAATTGAATGTGCATTGTCTCTTTAAATATGTATTAAAGATGTGTGTACAAATTTAAAATGTGCATTCTTAAACAAGAATCACAACATTTGCAGACGTGAAGAAGAAAATGTCTGAAAAGTTCCAATCTGCACAGTGGGCAGTTAGTTCATTTCACTTGATATAAGAATGTGCTTCCTAATACAGTAGGCCATCCACATTCACTGAGGTTAGGGACACCGGACCCCTGCGAAAGTGGAAAAACCACAAATAAAAAAACCACTTTTTTTTTTAACCTGAGAGACCACCTCTCTAGGAATTTCTAGGTCCTCCAGCACAACTGTATGGTCAATTCTCAGCAGAATTTCTCTGGGGGAACCTAGGGATTCCTAGATAAAACATATTACTCGAATCCACAAATAATCAAAACTGCAAAAGTTAAAGATGCAAATGTGGAGGGCTGACTGTACACCTCTTATATGAAGAAGAGGTGGCTGACATGCTCTGGAGATAAAAACAGCCATCTTTGTTCCTAGAGCTTAGAAATAAATGCTGGATCACAGGCCAGCAGCTTGAGACTTTCAGACTATAGCAGGTCAGAGAGCAATGGCACCATCTGAAAGCACCTCTGGAGGACACCCAGAGGTCATGTGAATGCCTTTCACTGTGTGCCTAGCTAGAGGAAAAAAGCTGCTTCCTTCTCCAACAACTGGGAAATGACCTGGTTTGGCAGACCAGCTCAGAGAAGGTGGGTTGGTGGGTGGTGGATTGGAGACTATGGGCCTTTGCAGACTGCCAGAAATAGTGCAAATTGAGTCCACTATATGGGTTAGGGTTAGTGCTAGGGAATCATGGGAATTGCTTTTTCTTTTCTGAGACATTGAGCCTTCTCTGTCAGAGAGCTCTGGTGCCACAATAAAATACAGTTCCCATGATTCCCTAACCCTAACCCTTAAAGTGGACTCAATTTGCACTATTTCTGGCAGTCTGCAAAGGCCCTATATCATAGGCAGATTATGTAGCTACATCTCCCCAATGCAGGATTGCAGGCTGTATTATTAATAGCCCTGCTCAAGGCAGTGTCTTCCTTGATTGTCAATCTACTTTAAATGTGGTCTTCCTTTTTTCCATTGTCTTCCACTTTAACAGGCTTTATGTTTTCCTGTCAATAATATTTCATGATATGTCCAAATTATGATAGTGTGAATTTTGGCTTAATTCACACTTTGTTTTATATATTTGTTTTTTTTTGACAAGCCATGGTATCTGTAAAACTTCCCAGGCACCACCTTTCAGTCAGGGGTCAATTTTTAGTAAAGCTATGGCCATGCTAATGGGGAGTTCAGGAGTTTGTCTTAAAAAAAAAGTCTTAAAATGTAACTTTTCCAAGTTCTGGAATTTATGGAAATTTCCATGGCTCCACAGTGTATCTTCTCCCTTTCCATATTTACCATTTCTTCCTGTTTTGATGAGGGGGGAAAATCCCATAAAAATGAAATAGCTCCATTTAAATATTAATGGTAGCTGCCTTGGACTTTTATTAGGAAAAAGGTGGGATCTATAATTAATTAATGGTACAAGTTGGGTTTCCCTTATCTGGAATTCTGAAATCCAAAATATTCCAAAACCCAAAGCTTTTTTCATAGGTGGCTATGGGGCGAAGCACACGAGTGCTTCCAGGACGCCGCCGGACGGAGCGCCACGGGACCGCAGCCTCCGCACCGCGGCGCTCCTGCGGCATCCCTGAAAGGAGCGCAAAAATAGCGCTCCATTCATAAGTCAGGGAAAGTGTGCCCTAAACGCGTAGGGTGCACTTTCCCTGACTTATCCGCCACAGCGTGTGCGGACGCTGCGGCAGGAGGTTGCCCTGGGAGCACCGGCCGTGCGGAGGGCCGGCAGCTCCGAGGGCAACCTCAGGAAGAGGAAGGAGCGCCGCGCGTGCGGCTGCTCCTCCTTTTCCTGGCCTCCAAGACGACTCTATTAGTCGTCTGCTGAGGCCCTATGTTAGTGACACCTTTGCTTTCTGATGGTTCAGTGTACACAAACTTTGTTTCATGCACAAAATTATTTAAAATATTGTATAAAATTATCTTCAGGCATAAGTTGTACATGAAACATAAATTAATTTTGTGTTTAAACTTGGGGGTCCCATATCCAAGATTTCTCATTACATATGTTTATGCAAACACAGATATTCCAAATTCCAAAAAAAACCAAAACCAAAACTGAAATCCAAGACACTTCTAGTCCCAAGCATTTCTGAGACTCAGCCTGTAGTAATCCACTATCTGAAAGCATCTACCATTCAGATTGTATGTCACAAATGAATGGATGCTACTATAATAGTAGTAGTCATTGCTGTCATCACTATTAACAAAGTTGTGGACACCTTCCAAAAGTTACTGAAAAACAATTTTATTGTATAACTAAGCCATACTCCAAGCTCCACCCGATTATAAATAAAATGATTAAAAATCCATCCCAAAAGTAATACAAACTTGAAAGCCTGCTTCAACAGGTGCCTTTGTGCTCCCATACATTTTTGTGAAAACATGTGAAATGTTTATTTTTCATTCATACTATCTCCTTATTGCAGGTTTCCTTTTTCAACAGTGCTCATTTCAAAAGCTACAAGGGGAAAAAAAGAGATTCCTAATGACTTTTATCTCACTCTGAAATTTTCCAACTGAGTTTGATCACACAAAAAGTAGCACCAGTTGTAACCAATAGAACACATTTGTTTTATTGCTTCTTTCATCAAGTTGGATGTCCACCAGGTGAAAAATATTATGAGATCCCCCCCGCTCCGTACTGAAGTTATACAGAGACTAAAACAATTCAGGCATTCGAAGAGAAAGATGAAGTAGCTGGTTGCAACAAGAAACCTTTGCAAACCAGATGGTGAACTGTTGGCTATCAATAGGTATTTCATGTAAGTACTTCTATTAATTGAGGGACAAGCTAGATATTGCATGTGAGTGTATGTAACAAAACTGGCTTCAGTTTTTCAAAGATAGAATCCTAGAATCCTAGAGTTGGAAGAGACCACAAGGGCCATCCAGTCCAACCCCCTGCCATGCAGGAACACAAAATCAAAGCACCTCTGACATCCAGCCTCTGTTTAAAGACCTCTAAAGAAGGAGACTCTACCATACTCCAAGGGAGCATGTTTCATTGTCAAATAGCTCTTACTGTCAGGAAGTTCTTCCCAATGTAGAGATGAAATCTCTTTTCCTGTACTTTGAATCCATTGCTCTGGTGGTGCAGTGGTTGAATGCCTGTACTGCAGCCACTCACTCATAGACCACAAGGTTGCAAGTTCAATACTAGCCAGGGTTCAGGCTTGACTCAGGCCTGCATCCTTCCGAGGTCACTAAAATGAGTACCCAGCTGTTGGAGGGCAATAAGCTTACAGTTGTAAACCACTTAGACATCCCATAGCACGATATGAAGCGGTATATAAATGAAGCTGCTTTGCTTTGCTCCAGATCCTATTCTCTGGAGCAGCAAGAAAACAAAGTTGCTCCATCCTCAATATGACACTCATTCAAATATTTAAAAAGGGCTATCCTGGACTACTGTTCATAAAAGGGAGGGGGGAAAACCTATTAGGTTTAAGGTATATAATGACATAAGTATTTTATTTTATTCTGGACAATATCTCTTCTCACTTTGAGCAGATTCTTGACTGAAAAGGGGTGTGGGGGAAATGCAGTTTGCAGTTATGAGTATATTGCCATTTAATTTCCATGGTTGTAGCTATGGGGAGGAGCAAAACTGAAGTTGTTGCCCCCCCCAAATAAGTATCCCCCCCATGAAATTGTCCTTCAATCACCAAATTTCTAGCATTGTGACACACTGAGAATTGTTCACATCCAGATCTCATATATTTGTTGTGTTGGCATTGCCTACCTTTTCTTTAAATGCATACATTAAATGCTCAATGGTGTGTTAAGTTCTTCCAGTGTAAGAAAATTGAGGTCTGAAGGAAGATTTCATCATGGAGTTACATCATTCTTATTGAGGGCAATGCCTTCATTCCCGCCCCCATGGCTGTACTATGCAGCATCTTGGGATTTGAAATTTGATGGGGTAATTATAATTCTTTGTTTGAAAGCTGTAGTCCATTCACCAGAACTATACCATTAGAACTCTCTTGAGAAGAATTTGTAGTACTTCTCCAAATGACAAACCCCCAAATTCTGTAAGGTGGACCCATGACAATTCAAATGGCATCACATTGCTATAACAGTATAGATGCACATTAGGAAATAAAACACTTAGACATCTAATTCAAAATGTTGCAGCTTATCTCTCATCTAAAAAGAGAGCTCCTGGTCAAGGCTCCATCCAGTCTGGAACAGTTTGGGCCTCTTTGAAGAGAGAGCAAGGAATATCAAGAGATAGTAAAGAGAAATGGCACTTTATCTCCCATCCCACAGTACCCCAAAACTACTTGATTGACCACCCTATAGTAACTCTAAAGTTTATATTTATTACCTCTCCATCATTCTGCTGCATTGTGTAGGACTGTGTTTACATGTAAAGTTAAGGGGAACCATCACTTGCAACTGCTGAAAATGCAGGAGAATTGCATCTCCCATGATTTCCTGAATCTTGATACTCCAGTGTAGTGCTATGTAGCATAACAGAAGAAAGGATGAAGAGAAGGGAAAATATGGACAAGTCTGCCTCCTCTACTCTTCCCACATATGACCACTACTTCATAGCTGAGCTGGAATTGACTACCACCAGAAACAATGATGGCCAACAGCCTAGAAAGCTTTAAAAGAGGATTTGACTAATTCATGGAGGAAAGCCTATCATTGGCTGCTAGTCACAATATATATCTTAACTTTGAATATCAGCGACATAGGCAGATTGCCTATGTATGCCAGTTACTTCAAAGAATTTGAGATGGGAGGTGCAGTTTGCACTAATGTTGTGATAGTGGACTTCCACGAGCTTCTGGTGTCAAATTGGTGAAAATAATATGTTGGGTTAGCCCAGGCCTTTGGTCTGATTGAGCTTGGCTCTTCTTAATTTTTTCTGCTGTTTGCCTAGCATGTGAGAGGAGGAGGGGAGAGGTACATTTGAAGGATGAAGAATTGTTTGAGAGGCCTTTGGGGATAGTGAGAGCTATCAAAGTGGACAGATTTTTCTAAAACCTCAGATCAGAAAAATGATCTGAGGTTTCATGATTTTGGGGTGCATGGGGAACTCATATAATTTTTTGCGTTAATCCACAAAGAGCTTTAGAAAGCTCCTGAATCTCTAATTTAAATTTGGAAAATACACAGCTATTTATATGTTATTTAGATACTGTAACATGTAAAGATGTTTAGTGAAAAATGCATAGTGGATTACGGTATATTAATTTGCTTTACATTTATGAATGCTAACACATGACATGCATGTAAGTTATTGTAATTGTTAGCATGGTTATGCAGCGCGTGAAGATCCATGTTAGCATGCAGCACCAGGAACACGACCTTCTCAGATGCACCCAGTAGCATATCAGCTGGAGAAGCACCTCTCCCCTTCCAGACAGAGTAAAGAGAATCCACAGACAGACGTCTCTCAGATGAGGCTTTAATCTTAGTTCCTCTATGTACAAGGCTATTTACAGCAATAACGACAACCATCCAACGTGACTCTATCAACACCACTAACACAACCCATGACAACCCACACATGTTTCTGCCTTATATAGCCAGGACTCCACATGGCCTTCTGGCCCTGCCTCTTCCTGCTGGACACCTGTCAGTCACATGAGTTTTGCAGCAGTTCTCCGTGCTTTCCAGCACCAGGTGACCATCTCTATGATGTCATATCCCATGACACAGCATGAGTCAGCATGACTCAGCTGCAATCAAATGCTGTGTCGTCATGGCTGCTGTTATTCCCCACATTGTACATTTTTCCCTGGGACTCCTTCCTAACAGTAATTGCTATTGTTATGAAATAGTGCTCCTGAAATGCTTCAAAATCCTCTTACCATATTTGCCATGGTTGTCATCACCATTACTATATTGGGTTTTAAGCGTTCAAATTGCTATTCCTTCACCCATTTCCATGGAAATGGGAACTGTAGAACATGCAGCCAATGAACGCCTTTTTACTGCTTTTCTGACTGCCCACAGAATAGGGAAAAGTTCCATGTCATTAATGTACTTGATGATAAAAATGATCAGATATATTTCACTTAAGGGTAGAAAAAATACATTCCATATGTTAAAAGTTCCTTTACCTTGCATCATTTTCTAGACATACTGTTAGGATAGTAGTTTTCCCCTACAAAGTCCTAAATAGTTCATCCATTAAAGCATATTATCTCTGCTTCATCTTTCTGTTTCTGTTTATTTCAGTTTCTTTTGTCCTGCTCTTCAGCTGTAAAACCTACTGGGGCAGTTCACAAATTAAGGAACAAATTAAGAAAACTAAGAAAAACAATGACACCATTACCAGTTCAATCCCATTATAAAACAGCTCACTCCTCTGTCTCTTGATCTCTCTTTTGCAAGATTATTCTTGTAATAATATTCTCACCATAATCTTTATGATCAGATAACATCAGATTGTTGCCTTCAGACATTTTATGAAATTTATGGGATTATTATAAATCAAAAGACAACTCAAAGGCACATACTTACAGAGCCAGTCTGGTGTAGCAGTTTGAGTGTTGCACTACGATTCTGGGAGGCCAAGGTTCAATTCCTCACTCAGCCATGGAAACCTATTGCATGATCTTGGGCAAGTCACACTCTATCAGGCTTAGAAAAAGGCAATAGAAAACATCCTCTGAATAATTCTTGTCAGGAATGATCAGGTCACCATAAGTCAGAGCTGACTTGAAAACACATAACAACAAAACATCAGTGACCCTACTTGCTCTCCCTTGATTCACTTTTATTCATATAGCCACTTTCTCTTCTTGTTTCATAAAGCCTAACATAGGTTGCTGGGATTTTTCTAATGCTATTAATAAGTTCAAGAAGAAGCAAAGATGGGTTGCCACAGTGCTCCAACTGTAGGTCACAGGGTTGGTGTCAGAGACTGACAAAGCTGAGCAGAGATGTTGACCTATCAAGGTGCTTGATAGAAATGATAGAAAAGGGAAATTTATTTTCCCCTCCTCATAATGTCATGAAAGCCCAGCTGGGGTCTGTTCCTGAATTTGTTACCTGATTTCCATTGTGTACTGTTCTAGAGTGGTAGGAAGGATGGTGAGTGATCTCAGGAAACTTTCTATGTGTGGATTGTTTCTATTTTCACTTTCGTTGCACAGGAAGTTAACTGTCATTTCTTCCTTGTTTTCCTTTCCTTTCCTTTCCTTTCTCTTCCTCCTTCTCCTTCTTCCATCATCATTCTTGGCTACAAATGTATCTTCCATGTGCCTTCTCCAGAGCAGTGTCTGTGTCCTCATCACTTCTTTTCTTGGCCCTTCTATTTGATCCACCACTGAATCTAATTTGAATTCCATCAGTAATGACAAGTGAACATAAAGCTTATAATCATGGTTTCCGTTCAGTGCAAGGCTGGCCCAGGTCAGAAGTAGCAAGTTTAGTGTCCTGGATCTTACCAAATTTAGCAGGAAGAGTGTGACTTAGGGCCTTTACAGACTGCCAGAAATAATGCAACTTGAATCCACTTTAACTGCCCTGGCTCAGTGCTAGGGAATCATGGGAACTGTAGTTTATTGTGCCACTAGAGCTTTCTGACAGAGAAGGCTCAATGTCTCAGAAAAAACTACAGTTCCCACAATTCCCTAGCACTGAGCCAGGACAGTTAAAGTGGACACATGTTGCATTATTTCTGGCAGTCTGTAAAGGCCCTTAGATTCATTTTTGAGATATAGATGGTATTGTTTTGATGTGCACCACACCTTTTATCATTATACAATGCCACTACTTAATTACCCTGAGATAGATAGGGCATCCTCCTAAGTCAAGATGGCTCAGACGCTGACATAAATGCTCTATTTTCCATAGAGGCTGGGCTGTTTATTATATCAGTGATGTAAAAGTAACTACAGGATTTGTGATGCTATTTTCAGCCAACATAAATTCTTCATTTTTGTCACCATCCCAATCACAAAGAAATCAGGGAAAGCTGGCAGACCGCAATATGTACTCCTGGGTTACCACATTATTAACCTCTTTCCACAATGGAGTAACAGCCAGTCATAATCACTCTTTGTTTTTCATATTGTAATCTGTAACTAAGATTTTACCTCTCATCCTATGCTTATTTATTTTCTTTAATAGCCTCTTTTAAGTGTCTCATCAAAACTGTTTTAAAAATCCAAGAGAAGGATTATCCTCTTAGCCACCTTAACATACCATTTTATTAAGTTGTTCTAAGAACTGTCACACTTTTCATTGGTGCTAAATGGGTAAAGTATTCAGACACATTTTGATAGATGCTTCAGAAAGTGCTGAGCCAAATAATTTCTTGTTTAAATGTTCACCACAAAGTGAGGCTAAAATGTACCCCCTATCTCTGTTGATATATATCATTTTTCACACTTTCTTTCTGCCCAGTTTGTTCCTGAATTATCAGGATTTTATCCCTTTGTTAAGATGTTCTTGTTGGTTGAGTGATCCCAAGCAAGCAAAATGTCATCATAATCCCAGGGTTTCCACAGAACAAGACTATGGATTCAGTGGAAGAGAAACTGCCCACCAAACTAGACCCAAATGTACCCACTGCCCTGGAAATCCCAGCTCTAGAGGATTTCATTTAGCCAATATTCTCTGGCCTGTGAAGGTTGCATTGGTAATCTCTGAGGTTCCACAGAAGACCCATAAGAACTATGGTGACAACCTTTTGGTGGAGTTCCAGATTATGTACTACTGTATTTGTCATGTCCAAAACTCTGGCAGCGCTGAATGTCAATAGTCCTATTTACAATAATCTGTCAGCAGAATTCATTACATTATGCTATTTCTCTCCCATCCTAGAACTCAGAGGAGCTTTGGCTTCAGAGCTGACCTCTCATCTAAATCCTGAGCAAACACATAGACCTACTTAGATTCAACCAGATAGCTGAATTGTCTATTGAAGCAATAGCAATAGCACTTACATTTCTATACCATTTTATAATGCTAAGCACTCTCTAGTGGTTTACATTGTGTTAGCTGATTGCCTCCAACAAAATGGGTACTCATTTTACTAACCTATGAAAGGATGGAAGGCTGAGTCAACCTGGAGCCCTGCAGGATCGAACTCATAATGTTTTGGCTGCAGTACCAGCATTTAACCACTGCATTTCAGACTGTACCTTAGTGTTTTACTTTTCCCACAGGTGGAAATGTTAATCAGTTACTTATATGACAGCACTATATAGCTGGAATGATTGCTAAATTCTTGATAATATATTCTTAGGAAAGCAGTTTTGCCCCTCTTCAGAAGTACTGTCAATTTCATCCCATTTATGTGTCCTATGTTGTTGTTAACTGTCATCAAGTCGACTTCAACTTATGGCAGCCCTATGAATGAGAACCCTTCAAGTCTCCTTGTCATCAGCTGACCTGCTCAGGTCTTGCAGATTCAGGGCCTTAGCTTCCTTGATTGAGTCTACCCATCTGGAATACAGTTTTCTTCTTTTTCTACTGCCTTATACCTTACCAAGCATTGTTCTCTTTTTTAGGGAGTCATATCTTCTCATGATATGTCCAAAGTATGACAGATCAGTTTAGTCATCTGAATTTTGAGGGAGAGTTCAGGCTTGATTTGCTCTAGAATTCATTTATTTGTCTTTTTAGCTATCCACGGTATCCGTAGAACTCTTCTCCAGTACCACTTTTCAAATTGGTTGATTTTCTACCTATAAGCTTCTTCATTGTTCAGCTTTCACAACCATACATAGAAATTGGAAATATGATGCATGGACAATCTTAACCTTAGCATTCGATGGTCTATCTTTATACTTCAGGATCTTGCTGGGATGTAGCTGGGATGCAATTGGCTGGTGGCATTGGTGGCATTTCTACTGCGATAATTCCCAGTTGCATCCCGTAAGTGACTGTAATTCGGCAGGGGTAAGTCACTTTATTTTTCAATGTGATAAGCCCCATAGCTGTCCTCCCAATTCATAGTCTTCTTCTGATCTCTTGACTGCAACCTCCATTCTGATTAATGATTGAGCCAAGGTATGGAAAATCTTGAACTATTCCAATGTCTTCATCATCTGTTTTAAAGTTATGGAAATCATCTGTGGTCATTATTGTTGTTTTCTTAATATTCAACTGTAAACATGCCTTTGTACTTTCTCCCTTGACTCATTCCAATTCTTTGCTATTTTCTGCTAGTATTATGATATTGCGCTAGTGTGGCATAGTGATTTGAGTGTTACACTGTGACTCTGAAGACCAGGGTTCAATTCCCCCCTCAGCCATATAAACCCTCTGGGTGACCTTGTGCAAGTCACACCCTCTCAGCCTCAGGGGAAGGCAATGGCAAACCACCTCAGAACAAATCTTGCCAAGAAAACCCCATGATAGGGTTGCTTTAGGGTTTACATAAGTTGGAAATGACTTGAAGGCACACAACAAACAAAACATTATGATATCATCTTCATATTTTAGATTGTTGATGTTCCTTCCTCCAATTTTCACTCCTTCTTCCCCCGAGTATAATCTGATTTACATATGATACATTCAGTGTACAAGTTAAACAAATAGGTGATAAAATGCTGCTTTGCCTAACACCCTTGCCATTTATGTTTCTCAGTATTCTGTCCTGATGATAACCTCTTGTCTTGAGTACAGGTTATGCATCAGGACAATCAAATGTTGTGGCACACCCTTTTCTTTAAGAGAGATCCATAGATTTTCATGATCTAGACCAGGGGTCGGCAACCTACTGCCCAGGGGCCGGATCCAGCCCTCCAAGGCCTTTGGACCAGCCGCAGGCCAGTCCTGCTGCCGCCGCCCCCCCGCAGCCACCACCTGCTGCCGCGCATGCCACTGCCTGCGTTATGGCCGCAATTTTGTTTTCCAAAATGGTGGTCGCGACTCGTTTGCGCATGTGTAGTACTCCAGCGCATGTGCAAATGAGTCACGGCCACCATTTTGGAAAACAAAATGATGGCTGTGACTCGCTTGTGCATGCACAGTATGTCGGAAGTACTGCGCACGAGCATGCGAGCCATTCCCCCCCCCCCTCGGCCCACGGAAGACCTGGAGACCAGGGGACCGGCCCCAGGTAAGAAGAAGTTGCCGACCCCTGATCTAGACAATCAAAGACTTCACAATAATCTATAAATCACAGGCTGGTTTGCTTCTGAAAATCTTTGGTGTGCTTCATTATTCAGTGTATGGTTGCAAGTATGTCTCTGCTTTTATTATTACAGTAGTTGTTGCCCCTGCACACAAGTTATTGAACAGTTTTGTTCCGAATTCTGACTCTATTTTGTTACCTTTTACTTTTGCTTCTCCTCTGTCTTTAACTACTTGAAGTGTTTTATCTAGCATCCATTGACATTTTTCTTTATCTTTGGTTGCAGGTAGTGTTTTTTTGTATTTCTCCTTGGCAATGTCAAGGAGATAGAGTTCTTTTGGCTCCTGAGCAATTAGCTTTAATAGTGCAAATTGAATTTTATATTACTTTTAAACTCCAAAGCGATGTTCTTCAGGTTATATTTTGGCATGATGATTGGTTTAGTGTTCTTTAGGTTTACCCTAATTTTTGATATGTGATATTTGATATGGTCTGTGCCACAATAGGCTCTCACCTAGTTTTTGCATAGAGAATGGAGCTTCTTCATCTTCTACTTCCCATTATGTAATCTATTTGATTTCTATATCAACCATCAGGTGATTTCTGTGTATACAGTCATCAGTTTGGTTCCTTGAAGAATGCATCTATGATGAACAAACTGTTGTCCTTGCAAGGGTCAACCAGTCACTGTTCTGCTTCATTTCTTTGCCTTGACGTTTTACTACACTCTGATTCTGCTCTGTTTCCTCCTTTTGTATTCCAATCAGCTATAATTAACTACAAATCCTATTTTGGTGTGTGCTCAATTTCCTCCTGTACAGCAGCTTTCCATTTCTTCTCCCTTCCCTCTGTAATTGGAGCATAAACTTGGATGATGCTTAAGTTGATGAATTTTCTCTGAAGTTTTGTTGATATTACTGGATCAAACTTTGCATTATATCCCATGACTGCTTTTGCTATATCTCTCCTCACTATTCATGCCATCCCACATCTTCTTAGACTTTCATTTCCTGAGTAAAACACTGCAATTATCTGACTCAAATGTCCCATTCCTGTCTACTTTAGCTCATTCACCCCAAGTATTGCCCATACAATTCAGTGGAAACCACAGAGACCCACAACAGGTCCTGGCATAGTCAGGCCTCAGAATATATCTCTTGGGTACCATAAAGTGAGACAAAAATTTGGTAAGCAAGGCACAATGTTGAGAACTGTTCAAAGTGCAGACTTCTGAATGCTGCCAAACTGTAGTTCCCAGTATTCCTTACCTTTAGCTACACTGAATAGAGTTGATGGGAGTTATATCTCAGTATGATCTGGAAAGCTGTACTGTGTCATCCCTCTGATATAGTCAGTCACTTCTCTGTGAACATGGAAGAGATGTTTCTTGGAAGCCACCGCTTCGTATATTATTTCTGCTTCAGAACAAATGGGACAAGATGATCCATGAAGGAGACCACTGTAGAGTGGGCTGTGGTAAAAACTCACACCTGGACCAAATGGAGGGAGGGTCTGCTTTTGATGCCCTCCACAAATGAGGCCAGAGAATTTTAAAAATAAGCATGGCCCAATGGGCCAAACTTAGGCACGTGATGATGAGCAGAGCTCGGGTGTATTAAGCCAAGCTGCCCCCCATCCTGCCTCTTTTCTTTGAAGGCAGCCCACCCTCCTGCCCTGAATTGCAATATGAACCTATTTGGTTGCCTTGGGGCTGGGTAGGAATTTTCTCCCCTTTTCCTGTTTTTTTTTTTTTTGCCAACCCCATACTGCATTCAGGGACTAGGAATTGCCTTTTGGTGGCTGTTAAATAGGTTTCATTGGCCCATATAGTGGGGTAAAGAACTATTTGGTGCACACCAGGGGCACCCCTTTGTGGTGAAAGGTTAGGCTCTGAAACAGGTCAAGGGACCTGGGGTGTGTGAAAGAACCTGCATTTGGGGTTTAGCTCAACCTTACAAACTTGAGAGTGTTTGGGGGAGAGTGCCTTATATTTACCTCCCTAGGACTGGCTGAGGATATAACTCGAATCATCAGATTTACCTCAGGGTCTGATGTTTGTGCCCAAAGGGAAGGCTGAAGAGGCGGTCTGGGATTGATACATGGCTTTAGCTGGAACCGCACCAGGCTTTTCACTTTAGTTGATTTCTTGCAAGAATGTTGAAGTTTAAGTCTTGAGGTTAAAGAGTTTAGTGCTAAATAGGTTATAGGTCAAATAAATGGCCCTTTATTCATCCAATTTACATATCTGGTCTTTTTATTTCATGGTTGGGCATCAACAAAGAGCACCAAAGAAATCAACTAAATGTACCATCATCTCTTTCTCTCCTGGTATGAAAAAGCGACTTTTTGCAAGCAGTGGCCCATATGGACTCGACATGAAAGCCAAAAAGTGTTGAAATGTATTCCAAATATTACACACAAGCTGCTTTCATGGCAGCCTGTGTCATAAAGGTGGCCCCTCCACTCTGGGAATTAAAAAGAAGCTACAGGATTGACTGAGAATATATGTAAACAATTATTTGAGTGTAGCATTTTCTGCAGACCATTTTTTTAAAAAAGCACTTACTTTATTTTCTCCATATTTCAGAGAACATTTCAGAGAGATATTTCAGAGAAAGCTGGGTGTAAAGTAACAAAATGAATTTCAACAGGGACAAAAGTACTTAGGTGTAAAAAATGAAATACACAGATATAGAATGGAGGAACCTTGTCTTGAGGAACCTTGGTACACATGAAAGGGATCTAGGAGCCCTAGTAGACCACATGTTAAACATGAGTCAACAGTGTGATGTGGCAGCTAAAAAAGCCAATGTGATTCTAGGCTGCATCAATATAAGTATAGTGTTAAGATCGAGGGAAGTAATAGTGCCACTCTGTTTTGCTTTGGTCAGAAATCACCTGGAATAATGAACCCAGTTCTGGGCATCAGTGGTGTCGCTAGGATTGGTGTTGTAACTGATGGTATCACACCCCCATTGACCTCTTCCTCCCATACTACACCATACAGAATCCTTAGGAATGTTTTTTGTACTAATGTTACTCATAATTGTAATTCCTGTAGATCACTGAATGTAATGGCAAGAGCTGTGACATAACCAGCAAAATTAAAATTGTACTTTTAAATTACAATATCATATGCACAACCTAATTGTATTTACATTTATATAATTTGATGTGGTTAAAGTGAAAATTTGGTAAGATGTGATGTTACTAAAGAATATTTTAAAAATAATCATTTAATAGTGTTTTTTTTTAAAAAAATACAATTTAAACTAAAAAAGTAAAAAATTATTTATTTATTTTTAAAAACTCAAGCCTCTCTTTTCTCTTCCTACTGAGCCTTGCCCCACTTATACCATTTCCTAAGCATTTTAAAGGGATGCAGGCAAACACCAAAGCCCTTTTCCACCCAAAGGTAGATATTTGGGGAACAGAGGTGTCACCTCCCTTAGAGTGTCATTTGGTGCAGCCTGCACCCCTGACACTTCCTACTGGGAACCACAATTGAAAAAGGATGTTGACAAGCTAGAGCATGTACAGAGGAAGGCAACCAAAATGATGAAAGGTCTGGAAACCATGCCCTGTGAGAAGAGGCTTAGGGAGCTGGGTATGTTTAGCCTGGAGAAGAGAAGGTTAAGAGGTGATATCATAGCCCTCTTTAAATCCTTCCCTGGAGGTCTTTAAGCAGAGGCTGGATGGCCATCTGTCAGGGATGCTTTGTTTGGGAGTTCCTGCATGGCAGGGGGTTGGAATGGATGGCCCTTGTGGTATCTTCCAACTCTATGATTCTATGATTCTATTTGAAGGGGTGTCATACTGATGATGGAGCAAATTTGTTTTCTGCAGTTCCAGAGAATAGGACCCAGACCAGTGAATTCAAACTACAGGAAAAGAGATCCCACCTCAACATTCGGAAGAACTTCCTGATAGAGCTATTTGACAATGGAATAAGCTGCCTTGGTGTTGGTAGAGTCCCCTTCTTTGAGGTTTTTAAACAGAGGCTGATTAGCCGAGGTGCTTTGATTTTGTGTTCCTGCATGGCAGGGAGTTGGACCAGGTGCCTCTTAAGGTCTCTTCCAACTCTGTGTTCTATGAAAGAAGCAAAGATGCACAGGCTATATCATATAATCTTTAAATGCTTCCTTGATGACAATATATGGGTTAAAATGCAGAGAAAGACATATCTAACTTATTTAATTTTGTGTGTGTGTGTTTGAAGTGAGTTACCCACTTTTCCACAAATCCTCTGCAGAGAGGAAGAACCTTTTGTTTTTAAAGCAAATGCCAATGTAAAAGATAAAATATTGTAAAATATAACATCTGTCACTTGGTGACCCTCCATAGAAAAAGCTGCTGGAAGACACTCAAGTGCACACAAGTCTGGCACAGCTATCAGCACTGTTATTCTTTGCCTGGTCAGCCAAAGGACACTTGATCAGTTTAAGGGTATGTGACCCCGTATTAACTGTGGGGATGTGAGAAATTTGTGAATCCCTTTTCTATAGATCTTATTTTTCCTATGCAAATGGGAATCCATCAACATATGCTGTTCACGTTGCTGTGTTTTGTATGCAATTGTCAATATCTTAGGCTGCTTCCACACTTCAGAAATAATCTAATTCTGGGAACTGTAGTTTTGTGAGGCATTTAGCCTTCTCTGTCAGACAGCTCTGGTACCACAACAAACTACATTTCCCAGAATTCCATAGCATTGAGCCATGGCAGTTAAAGTGGTGTCAAACTGGATTATTTCTTCAGTGCAGATACAGCCCTTGTTTTAAAAGGGACATACATCTTTTGTGGTGAATGACTGGGCAGGGGAAACAAGTTTTAAGAACTGCAGGTGCTACCATTTGAATTGTTGTTTTATTCAAATTGTAAGCGAAATTGTTAGAATCAACACCTGGGGCCTTTCACATTACAGGATTATAGCACAGTGATTCCACTTTAACTGCCATGGCAACATCCTATGAAATCTATCCATTCCAGCATCTCACAGATGAAAATCAGGACACATCTAGTCAAGTAACATCAGAGTGTGGTCAAGCTCTTAATGAGGAAGAACACAGTTAACAGAGTGCAAACTACTTGAGAGCAACTCAGAATGGTGAATGCTGAGATGAACCTACCATTCTGTGACTTTCCCAGAAACTGGTCCAGGAAAGGGAACTGGCTAGCATTCAGACTTCCAAATGGTGGGAGCCAGGTTTTCTTCTTGATCATGCCAAGTTGTGTAAGCCATATCATATGCTGATGGAGTGGGCAACTGTGGTGGATTTGGGAGACATTTCCCCATCCCCTTGGGATCCTCTAGGGTAGAAACACAAATTGTTGTAAATGCCAATGAATAACAGCAACAGCAACACACCCTGAAGTAGCTGAAAATTTTCCTCTGGTTTGAAAAAAAAAGTAGTTTTTTTATGTTAAATAGTGAGTATGGAGGGAGGCCTCCCTCCAACCTATTTAGAAACTAAATTGTCTCTCCAGATCTAGGGACTCAGGAGGGGTTGAGCCTCCCAAAATAGCCTTGGGAGGGCACACTTTACCCACATCCACCATACGAGGGGATATCATGAAGTTTTAATTATCACTTTAAAAAAAGATAGAAAGTTTGTTTTGATTTGTAATTGTTAACCTATCTCTATGTAGTCATCATCCAGATTTACACGTTTTCCCCAGGGTTTCTTGACCCTCTGAATACTGTTATTGTAGAAGTCTGCAGATTGTGTCTTAAACCATTCTTCCACTTCATGAATGACATCACATTTGTGGCGTCAAATTGGTGACCCGCAATGAATGTTTAATTTTTGGGAAAAGAAAAAGTCACTTGGTAATGATGACACTGACAAAATTTCATCAATATACCATAATAACTTCCAGGTGATAATTATTGCTTTACGATACCCCCTTGTACTTCTCCATCTTACATTTTAGTCACTTCTGGCATAACCTGGAACAAAAATAAAAGACACAATGAATTGATTTGCTCAACACATGCACTTAGGGACTAATGATGACACTGACAAAATTTCATCAAATTACTTTACAATACTCCCTCATATGTGGAAACACAAAAACTACTCTAGAACTTCCAAACCACAAACACTGTTCTTGTACAAAACTCCCTCTGTGTAGTCAACTGAAATTTGTTGGGTTTGATCATTGTAACAAAACTTCATCTAATTATATCAAGAAATAAGAAAGTTACCAGCATTTCTCCTTTTAAAAAAATGAAATTTAAAGACACATAAAACAAAACTACTGCACCCATGTGTCTGAACTTTGTTAGGTTGAATCCTCATATAAGGGACTACTATACCCAGAAATTCATCCAGCTGTGAACAGGAACCTGTTTGTTGAATTCCTGTGAGAGTCAATAGTAATGAAGATGTGGACTGCAGAATCAAAATTAAAAATTTAGTGAAACATTCTGGCCTCTAAATCAGTCCTAGCCAAGCTGGGCTGTTTTATGAACTGCTGAAATGGTGTAGAAACCAAGCTTTGTCACCAGTGTCCTTGGTTATTTGTTGTTGTTAGATGCCTTCAAGTTGACTCCTGCTAATATATACTCTATTCTTGGGTTTTTCTTGGCACCATTTATGCAGAGGTTTGCCTTTGCCTTTTTCTTATGCTGAGAGAGTGTGACTTATCAAGCTCACCCAATGGTTTCCATAGATGAGTGGGATTTGAACCCTGATATCCTGAATCATAGTCCAACACTCAAACTATTATATTATGCTGGCTCCTAAGCTTTTTTGAGTAGAATTTATCATAGAAAAACAGAGTATAAACTAAAACTGATGTTTGATCAGTAATAATAGTAGTACAGTAATAGGAAGCAGTGATAGAAAGAATTCTTGATATGATAGTTTTTAATTATTATTATTTTTAGGATTCATGGATGGTTACAAGACTGGGAACGTTAGGTTGCAGAAGCTTGCAACGATTCACATTAGCTGTAGCAGAAATGTTTATTAAAATTCATATACTTTTTACCAAGGAAATTAAATAGAAAAGATGGGCAGATCAGTAGTAAAGAGCATAATGGGAACAGCAAAGTGGTATAATGAGAATAATGCCATGGGATTATCTGTGGGCAAAAAGGAGCATAATGGGAATGAGATAGTATTAAGGACAAAAGGTTCAATCCTGTGAGACAGCGAGCATTCCCTAGGAAGTGGAGGAAAAGATTCCCTATAAGGTCTGTGGCAGCTGAAGGCTCTCAGCACCCATGTAGAATGAGGCCAGCAATCAGGGAATCCCATATTAAGGACAATAGCCCCATCCTTAGCTCTTATGAGATGCCAATTTAGACATCTTAGTCAAGGCTGGCATGTGAAAGTACTCCTGTAGATACCAGCAGATCTAGACAGATTTTCACTTTGCTCCTAAATGCATACCTTACTAGTATTAGACCATGTTTGCATCAAACTCATGGTCTATTATGGTGCACTCATTTGCATTACTCATTGCCTCTTTCTTTGTTGTTCTCTCCCCTCCAAGGGAAAAAAAATCAGTATCTTCTGTGCCCAAACATGTGACTTTGGGCTCGTAGTCTCTAGGGACACAAAGTTATGGTTACTTTATCTGCCATATTTATACTGCAAAATTTGCTTTCTTGCACACAGCAATACGATGTCATATACTGAAACCACATCACTATACAAGAGACAGGCAAAGTATCAGGAAGGTGTGTGTGGAGGGAGAGGAAGAAATTAGAACAAGGCATGAGGAAGGACAAAATGAATTCTCGTTAATCTTATTAAAATCTGATATGGAAGTCACAGGATTAATGCCAAGATTTTGGACAGAGAACAATCATTTTTGTACATAATGTCAACAGATATGGTTTAATGCATCCCTTTTGTCACCCAAGATGATTTTAAGCTAGATTTCATCAGTTCCAGCCAATGCCTTAGCTGGCACACTTGTACTCACTTCCTTGAGAATAAACTCCACTGAACTCAGAAGGACTTACCTCTGAGTAATAGCAATAGTAACAGCAACAGCATGTACATTTCTATACCTCCTATCAGTGAACTCAGCACTCTTTAAGCCATTTGCAATCTGTAAGCTTATTGCCACCAACATGTTGGGTACTCATTTTACTTACCTGAGAAAGGATGGAAGACTAGGAGTTTGAGGAAATGTTAGGCCTATGAGTAAACTGGAATAAATCAGAGATAATGCTGTTTAATTATACAAAAACAGAAGAACAAGATTTCCTAAGGGATAAAATGATAGATTATTAAATTAAAATATACAATTAGATATTTAGGAATAAATATTACAAAATTTTTACAAAAATTAGAGGAACAGAATTATAACAAATTAAGAATAAAAATTAAAAGGAAAATAGAAGAATATAAAAATATTAAATTATCATGGTTTGGAAGAATAGCATTAGTAAAAATGAAAATTTTACCTAAGATAATTTTTTTATTCAGGATGTTACCAATAAAAATATCAGATGCGGAAATAAAAAACTGGCAAATATTAGTAAATAATTTTTGTAACAGGAATAAAAATGTGAGGATTAATAAAATATATTGGTATAAACCCCCAAAAGATGGAGGCTTGGGTCTCCCAAATTTAAAATTGTACTATAACACAAATCAATTAAGATATATTATAGATGGAATTATAGAGAAAGGGGAGTTAGATTGGTTAGAGATGGAAACAACAGAAATAGAGAAAAAAGTGGAAAATATATATTTTTAAGGATCTTACCATGAAAGAAATGAAAGAAATAGAAAACCCCTTTTAAAGGAATATACTAGAGATTTGGAAAAAATAGAAAGAAAAATTAATGCCAGCTATCTCACCATTAACACCAGTTGTAATGATAAAAAACTTTCCAATAAATTTAAAGGAAGAATTAGGGAAAGAGTTAAGGAAGCAAGAAATATAAAGGATAAAAGAATGGATAAAGATAATGAAGGATAAAGGAAAGATAAAGGAGAAATTAGAAAGTCTAAAATTAACCTGGTTTAATTGTATTCAATTGGAACAATGGACAAAGAAATGGAATAGGAAAATTATAGAATTTAGAGAATACACAAAATTTGAACAAATGATTAGGTAAAGAGATATTATGGAGGTAAATGAAACTTTGAAAGGTGTTACAAGTTAAATATACCAATTGCTATTAAAATATAATGAGAAAGAAGAATATCTTAGGATAATGTGGGAGGAGGATTTAGCACAAATAATAAATGTTCAAGAATGGGGAAAATTTTGGAATCACCGCCATTTAAAAAATGTATCCATAAGGATAAAGGAGAATTAACATAAATTAATATGGAGATGGTATTTAATGCCAGTAAGGTTAAATAATATAAATAAGAACTACTCAAGGCTATGTTGGAGGGGATGCCAAGAAATCAGCATATATATTCATATGTGGTGGGGCTGTAGATCTATAAAGAAATTTTGGCAATTAGTATTTAAAGAGATAAAAGAAATAACAGAAATTGATCTAGAATGTTGTCCAAAGATAGCATTATTATCTATATATGCTAAGATCAACTGTACTCAAGCTAGAAAGGACTTAATCACAAATCTATTAACAGGGGCAAGATTAATCATAGCAAAAAAAGTGGAAAGATCAGAGAGATCTACCAATACAAGATTGGTATAAAGAGATATGGCAAATAGCAATTAAAGATAAATTAACTTGTGGAATTAAGGTTAAAAAAAGGCATAATGAAGAGAAATGACTTTGAAGCAATATGAAAAATATTTGTACAAAAGGCTTTAGTAAAAGAGGGAGGCATTTTACCTCCACAGGAAGAGTTACAATTTTGGAGGGGAGAGTAATATGAAGATACTAGGCTCTGGTGATTGGGAGCACTTTGGGAAGGGGGAAAAATAAAGAAAAGAAAGAGAGAGAGAAAAAAGAAAAAGAAAAGGGGGGAAAATGAATTAGGGATAAATTAATAGTATTATACCTTTGTTGAATTGTGAAAAGTATATGGTGAAAAGAAGACAGTAAGAAGAATGAAGATATTAACAACAATTTTATGTGTTTTTTTAATTTACTGGTTTAATCAATATTAAATGGTTTGATATTAATTAGATTTAGATAAGGCAGTAAAGAATGAATAATTAATGTGATTTACCATATATATATATATATATATATATGGAGAATATTATGTAAAGGTTTTTTAAATATTATTATATGTAGGTTGTAATACTAATAAAGAATTTTATACCCCACCAAAAAAAAGAAAAAAAAAAAAGAAAGGATGGAAGACTGAGTCAACCCTGGAGTCCCTGGGAACAAACCTTGTGGCTGATGTACCAGCCAGCATTGAACCACCACACCACCAGGGCTCCCTGGACATGTGTAGGATTGTTGTGTTCCATGCAATCATGATGATAGCTTATATATTTTTGTTGGGTGCCTTCAAGTCATTTATGACTTATGATGACTCTAAGGAAAACCTATCATGGATTTTCTTGGCAACATTTGTTCAGAGGAGGTTTGCATTGCCTTCCCATGAGGTTGAGAGAGTGTGACTTGCCCAAGGTCACCCAGTGGGTTTTAGGGTTGAGCTGGGAATTGAACACTGGTCTCCAGAGTTGTAGTCCAAAATCAAACCAGTACACTACACTGCAAGCTCCAATAAATTCACCTACATCAGCTGAAATGGCTATTATTTATTTCTGGAGTCTTTGTAAAAAGTAGATGATTTACACTAAAAATATACAATCATTAGTCCCAATTGAAATGGTATAAAGAGCTGGCTAAGCTTAGCACAGAGCATAGAAGATTAAGGAGAGACCCCTTGAGATATCTCTTCAAATATCTGAAGGGCTGTCACACAGAAGATAGAATGGCCTTATTTTCTGTTGCTTCAGAGAGCAGGTCTAGAACAAATGATTTGAAATTACAAGGAAGCAAATGTTGATTTAACATTAGAAGGAACTTCCTAACTGTAAGATCTGTTTGACAGTAGAACAGATTTCCAGGAGAAGGTGTTAGGCTTTTCTTTGCTGGAAGGATTTTTAAAAACAAACAATGAATGGTTATCTGTCAGGGATCTTCTAGCTGCATTTCAGGATTCCTGCAATGAACTAGTTGGATTAGATGGCCTCTGCAGTCCCTTCAATTCTGTCATTCTCATTTTTGGTATTAGTAAGACAAGTCACACAGGGAAAGGAGAGGACAGAAGAAAGGAAAACATCTGTGGACAAGTAGAAATGCAAGCACAGAGAGGCAACTTTGAAACACAACAGTGGAAGTATCCAAAAGGGATGAAGGAGGCTGAGAGTAGGGATGTCATTCATTGCTAATTTCATTTTTCAAACAACCAGTAATTTTAGCAATTTTCTTCCCACTGCGAGAACATCTCTGAAATCTGCAGTTTTCTAAGACTATGCAGAATTCAGGACTTATTCTGTCAAAAATTTGCACAGGTGTTTGGGAAGAGATATTATGCTGTTTTCTGTGCAGAAAACAAACACATGCAGATTTTGTGTAGAATAGTCTCAAGTTGTGAAAAGTTTTGTATGTTCAGGATTCTTCTTATCCTGGCACTTGAGGAATCTTTTTTTCCATTTTTAAAAATTATTTTCAAGAATTCTTTCCATTCCTAGTTGAGTTTCCATTACCGAAGACAGAAAGAATGAACAGAATGAAGATGGATGTACCAAATGAGTAAAGAGAGAACAAATAAATGTTGATAGAATAGCTTGATATGTAGAAGCAACACAGAGAGGCTATTGTTGGCTGAATTGTCTCCTGAGAAAGTGTGTGTGTGGAGAAATATGTGGTGACTTTCAGGAGGATCCATCTATCTCCCAGAAGAATACGTTCAGTGACATGATGATGCAACTTAATTCATAGTGGCATTCTGCCCTAGGGACACATCAAGAGCAGCTGACAAACCACTTCAAGCAGGAGTAAGACTTCTTTTATTGCTAAAAAGAAAAAGAAAAGAAACTACTGGCACTTAATATTTAATATAGACTCAGGGGAAAAATTTAATTTGCCTTCTCCCCCCCCCCCCCCCCATTATCTTAGGCTGCATCTACACTGCAGAATTAATGCAGTTTGACACTGCTTTAACTGCCATGTTTCAATGCTATGGAATTCTGGGATTTGTAGTTTTGGAGATATTTAAGCTTCTCTGTCAGAGAGCTCTGGTGCTACAACAAACTCACTTTATTAGATCTCCTGTATTTTTTCAAACATTTTGAGTTATGAGGGAATGAACAAGAATTTTAGTTGCATCAAAAGAAAGAAAAGGCCAAATTTAATAGATATTATAAATTTGATAGATATTGCTGATAGAAGAGACACAGTTTAACAATTGATTGGATATGGAGAGAGAAAGAAAGCAAAGAATCAAAGTTATAAACTTGAATGGGGGGAGAGGAAGGCAATATAATGATTACCTAATCAAATAGTAATAGTAGTAGTAGTAGAGATAGTAAGTGACCTGGGGAGGAATACAGAAACTTGGTTTTATCAGAATCTTATATTAAGAAATGAGAGTTATTCAAGATGACTTTCAGATAAAGAATCAGAAATGCTAATTAATGAAGAAAGGAAATAAGATAAAGGATGGGTGAAATGAAGGTGAGTGACACAGAAACACAGACAGGAAATTCTGACAGGTTTATTTTCAATTAATATGAGGGGGTATCGTAGTTTTAATTATCACCTTTTAATAAATTTGACAAAAGGTTTGTTTTGATCTGTAGTTAACTTATCTCTACATAGTCACTATCCAGATTTACACATTTCCCCCAGTGTTTCTTGACCCTCTGAATACCTGATATTGTAGAAGTCTGTAGACTGTGCCTTATGTAGATTGCACCTGTGGCTGGGAGGGCAGCGCCGAGGCTGTGGAAACGCCGGGCGGAGACTATAAATCCTGCCAGTACCATCTCCTCTGCACCGCGGCGACTGCAGGAAGAACGGGGCTGTGGGAAGCCCAGCTCCCAGAGCAGCCTATTGGGGACACCTGTGGCTGGGAGGGCAGCGCCGAGGCTGCGGAAACACCAGCGACCGCGCAGTGAGCGGTGGCGTTTGGGGCTGCGGAGGACTGTTTGGCCTTGATATACCAGCCCTTGGAGGACTAGCTAGCGGCCTGAACCTCCACACCTGCGGGGAATCCAGGAGGAGTGCCGGCAGATATAAAATCCTGCCAGAATTTCCATCTCCCTCTGATGACCACGCGACCCTTCCTATCTATAAAGCCACTGCTTTATATTAGGGACGGTAATTTAGTTGGCTTTGGGGCTAAGCAGACGGGCGGCATGGGGCCGCCCCGGGAAGCTGCGGATCAGGGCTGAGGCATCCACATTCCTCGGCCCCGCGGCACAGCTTCGCCGCCCCAGGAAGGAGCGCTAAAATAGTGCTCCTTCCACAAATCGCTGAAGGTGCACCGCAAAAGGCTGCCGGCGCACCTTCGGCGCCTCTTCTGCTGCAGCAGGTGTGGATGCTGCAGCGGAAAGGCATCCTCGGGGCGCCAGCCGTGCGGAGGGCCGGCTGCTCCGACGACGTCTTTGGGAAGGGGTTGGGGCACCCAGCGTGTGGCTGCCCCTCCCCTTCCTTGCCCTGAAGACGGCGCTTTGCTCCATCTGCTTAGCCCCTTTATCTCTCCCTCCATAATGCAAAATTGATTATAGTCTGGGAGCAGATATTCAGGTAGTGTGGGGGCAGGGAAGGTATGGCAGCAACAGAGTCAGCAAATGTTACAAAAGAAGGATGGATCAATGTTTAATATCTATCCCTCCTTCAGTTGACTCCGTTTCCCAGGATAACTTGGAGAGCGTGCCAACCATTCCACTGACCCTCAACCTGCTCCTTTGCAATGCCAGGTCGGTCAAAAATAAGACTCATATCATCCTCGATCTCTTAGTGGATGAGGCGGCTGACCTGGCATGCTTTACTGAGACCTGGCTGCCACAAAGAGGAGGGTGCAGGTTTGCTCTCAGAGGGTAGAACTATGTCTAATAGTTTTAAGGTACAGGAGGGTTGATTTGGTTTGAACATGAGAAGGAACTTCTTGACAGTGAAAGTGATTTGGACCTGGAACCAATTGCCTCAAGAGGTGGTGGGGTCTCTTTCTTGGGATGTCTTCAGAAAGAGACTGGGCGGTTACTTGTTGTGGATGTTCTAGCTGGAGATCCTGCACTGGACAGAAGATTGGACCTTGACAGTCCATGGGGCCCCCTTCCAGTTCAATTCAATTTATTCGGTCCTTGACCAGTACAACCTTCCAGTTCTATGATTCTAAGATTCTATGGTGCTCCTACCTTTTTAGTTTCATCAGTAGACAGAATCATGCTCATGAAGTACTTTCTGCACTCCTTCAGATGGGTCAAATGTTTTGGGAACTTGCTAGAGGCTATGGAATTTATTTCTGTAGCTCTCTCTCTCTCTCTTTTCCTTTTTAAATCTAAATGACATTTCTGTTGTCCTGGACTATTTTCTGGGAATTCTTGGCACCAAGTGCAACATTTTATTCCCACCATAAAGTAAGTTTCTTTTTAACTGTGAGACATATCAGAGTGATACCACAGGAAAAAAAACCCACCTCTGTTCTCTTCTCCTCCTTCCTTCCTTCCTTATTTTATTTTTATTTTGTTTTGTTTTTCAATTATAGTGCTATATTGGATTAGTGAAATGGCACTTTTGTGCTATGAATCTGTAACTCTATTTAAAAAAAAAAGTCAGAGGGGAGAATATTTGCTCTTCAAAGCATAGGTCTACCCCAGCAAACCATTTCCTTGTGTTTTTGTGGGTTTTTCGGGTTGTGATGCTGTGCTCTAGAAGAATGTATTCCTGACATTTTGCCTGCATCAGTGACTGGCATCTTCAGAGATTTCCTGGTGTGTGTGTATTTTAAAAAAATGTTTACTAGAAAAACCATAGTACAGATACAAACAGACCCCTAAAAGAAGCAAACAAATGAATGCTGAGGAGTTAAGAATTGGTGAACTCCACTTGTGATAAATGGGAGAGCAGTTGGGAGAGTAGATGCTGAGAAACAGCAAAGTCAGCTTTTACTCCCCCCCTTCTTAGGGATTCAGGTTTGGCTGAAATTATTATTATTTTGTAACTTATCTTTTAACTTTGTGCCTGGAGGACCAGTTGTCCTCCATGTCTTATTTTTTAATGTTCTTTGTTTTGGAATATTTTTTTCTTTAGTACTCTGCCTCATGCTTAATTACTTTTAATGGCCTTAGCTCAGCTAGTGTCTGTTCTTATAGTCAGTTACCAGTGGAAGGCCCAGCAATGTCCCAATGCATTCCTGGGGTGTGACAATTTAAATCATTGGGTGGTGGCAGCAAGTTGTGTTTTTTGGGATTACAGTGGTCTCAAAGGGTCCCATCCAGCTCAGCAGAGTGGAGTGGGACCATAGAGAACCTTCACATGGTGGCAGTGGGTTTTGGACCTGAAAGGTGTATGAGGCTTGAGTACAGACAAGGAAAAGTGTGTGGTTTCTCTTCTTTCTCTCTCACTTTGTCTGCTCAGGGGCAGGACAGGGAAGAATGTGTGTGCTTGAAGTGCGTGCTTTTTGTGTCCCTTCATTGTCAGTGGCTCAGAAGGGTTCTTTTTTTTTTTGAGCTGGCAAGATACAGGGGGCATGGGGTCTGCCCCCTTTGGAATCTCTTTTAAGCTAGCAGTAGTTTTCATTTTTCTCCTTCTGTCTCCTTCTCCTTGGTGGAGGGGGGCAGTAGACTGTGAAAAGAGAGTCCCCCCCCCCCCACTTCATCTCAAGGCAAGACAAGAGGCTAGCTGGCTGGACTGTCTGCTTTCCTACCGGATGGCTTGTGGGGAGAAGGGGGGAGGTAGTTCAGGATTTCTCTTGGATCTACTTTCTTTTCATGACAAAGCATAAGCACTCTCCTCCAAGGACTGTGTTCGCAGTCTGGGGGTACTCCTTGACTCGTTGTTTCACATGACTAGTCAGGTGAATGCGGCAGTCAGGAGTGCCTGTTATCAGCTTTGGCTGATACTCCAACTGCGCCCTTATCTGGATATGAGGGAATTGGAAACTATGGTACATGCTCTGGTAACCTCACATCTGGATTACTGCAATGCACTCTACATGGGTCTACCCTTGTGCCTAACCCGGAAACTTCAATTGGTACAAAATATGGCAGCCAGGTTTATTACCGGAACATCTAGGAGGGAGCACATAACACCTGTGCTTAAATCCCTCCACTGGCTGCCAGTTAGTTTCTGGGCGTGGTACAAGGTGTTGGTTTTGACCTTTAAAGCCCTACATGGCTTGGGTCCATCTTATCTTAGGGACTGCCTCTCCCCATATGATCCCCCCCGTGCCCTTCGGTCCTCTGGGAGGAGTCTGTTACAGCCAATAAAAATTGGCTGGCTCAGACCTCCCAGAGGGCCACCTCTGCGACCGCTCCCAGGCTATGGAATGGCCTGCCAGATGAGATCTATCTTATTACTACTCTTACTGCCTTTAAAAAAGCAGTGACGATGGATCTCTTCCGACAGGCCTTCCCGGAATAGCATCTGCCCTAGGGAGATGAGTTTTTATTTTATTTGTCCCTATTGTTGCTCATTTTTCTTTTATTCTTTTATTGTTTTTATTGCATTGTTGCATTTTAATTTCTCTTAAGTGTAATTCTGTTTTAAGGGGATAGGAGGGTTGGATTGTGGGTTGAAGGAATGTTTTAACTTTGTCTGTTTTAAATGCTATAACCTGCCCCGATTGCTGTGCAGAGGGGTGGGCTATAAATAAAAAATTATTATTATTATTATTATTATTATTATTACTATTACTAATGTCTATTCTAATTGTAGGTTACCAGTATAAGAACCAGCAATATCCCAATGCATTGCTGGGGTGTGACAATCTAAATCATTGGGTGGTGGCAGCAAATTGTTTTGTTGTTGTTGTTATCAAGGGGTTGCAAAGAGTCCCATCCAGCTCAGTGGAGTGGAGTGGGACCGTAGGGAACCTTCACATCACGAAAACCTGAAGAGTATATTCTGAAAACTCACATTTCTTTTGATCGGTCAGGAAGAGCCCTTTGCTGTTGTGTTGAATATTGGATTCTTGGCAACTCAATTAACCTCAAAAATATTTCCTACTGCTTTGTCATAAACAGCAAAACTACAGCAGAAAAGTACATTTTCTAGCTAGAATTCTTATTAGCCCATTCATTTATGGCTTGTTATGATCTTTGGAATCATGGTGAACACTTGGGGAGCACTGCTGTATTCACTGAGTCCTTCATTCTCTATATTGTAATAATCAAATATGAATGGTTAGGACAAGCAAGTATCTGAATAAGGGGCTGTACAGACCGGCATAAAGAGCCAGCCTGGGGGCAGAGTGGGTGTGTAGTGACTGCACTCTGGCCACCCCAGCTCTGCCCCCACCCCAGCTTCATACCGCATGCCTCACTGCATGGCTGCAGGAGGCGGGGTGCTCGCTTGGTGCAGCACACACTGCACCAAAGGAATGCAGAAAAGCTGCCACAGTGGTGACAAGGGACTCTCTGTGGTGCAAAAAAAGGAAAAAAGAAAGCCACTTTTGTGGCTTCTTTTTGTGCTGCAGAACTGCTGGGTTGGGGGTGTGGTGTGCAGCTGCTGTATCCCCAACCCAGCATTCCAGGGCTGGCATGGAGCCACCTATTGGGGCAGTCTGTTGAGCCCCTCAGTGTACCATATCTTGAGCATGGAACTCACCTTCCACTTTCCCCATGGAATGGGTGATCATTATGGGAATTTATCACACAAAGGCAAATTTCTTAAATCCAGTGCAGAAACAGGATTTAAAAATCTGAAAAAACCCGCAAAAGTGGCTTGTTTTTCAGACATGTTTGTGTAAAGAAGAAATAATGCAATATTAACCTGACTGGAAAGTCACCAAAACTCATGCCTTTTTACTTTCAGACGTTCCCAAAAGTAAAAAGGAGTGAGTTTTTGATGACGTGTTATTTCTCCTTGATGCCAACGTTGTAGGAAAACAACCCACTTTTGCGGGTTATTTCTACTTTTTGTTCAGGTTAACCCCAAACGTTGTGTGAAAAACAACCCACTTTTGCTGGTTGTTTTCACTTTAAATCCAGTTTCTGCATGGGATCTGTAGTGTGTGATAAATTCCATTGTTAGCCCTGGGCTAATTGACCCATGCAAGGCTTTGATAGATTACTGTGCACTTGCTAGATTCACAGATTATTTTTTTTAACTGACTCCAGTGAAAAACATTGCAACTGGGGATGGATTTAGTGTTTAGTGTTATGGAACATATGCTTTTCCTGCAGAAGTCTCCAAGTTCAAACTCTGACAACTTCAAAGAACCAGGTAGCAGGTGAGGTGAAAGACTTCTGCCTAAGATCCCAGACAATTACCGAGTAGACAGTATTACCTTATTTGCTCAAATGGTACAATGTTGTTCCTAGGGGATGATTTGGTTGCACATCATAATGTGTGATGGCTTGTTCACAAATGCTTTTGATCATGTTAGGCCACAGTGATACAGTGATGGCCCTGTAGAAATGAGCACACCCACTCTTGAATCCATCCATTCTTCTCACTGATCGCATATTAGATGTGTGAGGCAATATGATACAACAGAACTGCTTTCATACCAAGAAATGGGCTGAAAGATTTACATCCCTCACAAAAACTGTATATGTGCACACATTTTTTCATATCAGCTCAGACTATTTTATCCATCTAGAGCACTGTCACCCTCTCTGTCTGGCAATGGCCTTATGTGGATCTTAGACAGAAGGCTTTTCAGATCATCTGCTACCAAGCCTTTTTAGCTGGAGATGACAGGGATTGAATTTGGGAGATTCTACCTGCAACATATACAGCTATACAGCACAGAGCTCTATGTTCCATTCCCAAACACAGTACCTCTTCACATAAATCATTCTTACAAAGGTATTAAATTACCAAGCTGCAGGAGCTCAGCTGAGGCTGATTGCTCCAGTGTTTTTCATAACGTCTCCTGAATGCTGAAGGCCTGCCCTTTCTGCTTGACGCTGGCTGAAGGTAGTCACAGTCCCTTGATCCTCCTCCATGTCTGAAGATTCTGCTGCCAGGAGGCTTGGCTACAGAGCCTCCTGGGAGACCACGGGCTCTGCTGGAGCTGGCAAAGAAGAACTAGGGCCAGACTGAGGCTCCACAGCTGCAGGCTCAGGTCCCAGAAGAGGTTCTGGCTCATCTTCCAAGTCCTCCTCCAGGCAAGGTAGGACAGGTATGGCCAACCTTTCCCACACCTACTAAGTTGGCCTTCTCTGGGTGTGTTTCTCTGAGCTGATCTGGATGCCTTTGTGCTAAGAAAGATCTTCTTCTATTGTATGATGATGCTAGGTTAGTATTTATACGAAGCAAGATCTTACCAGGAGCATCCCCAGTCCAGGGAAACTGTTTCAGGAGACATTTTCATGGCTCCCTTGTCATCTTCCAAAATTGGGTATCTTTTGTTCTAGTTGAACTTTAAGCATGGGCTATTGTTTTGCTCTCATTTTATTTTGGGTTGGAGGTAGGGACTGTACCTTTTTCCTTTGCATTTTTGTAATAGGAATCTTCATATATATGAATTATGGGAGCTGTAGTCCCAAAGGAATATTTCCAAGCTGTATATATTATACATTATGGTTATCCAGCTGGATGTTAGCAGAGATGGATAAATGCAGACAGACTTTCTATCCTGGAAAATCACATCTGTGAGAACCATAAACTAAAAAGTTAGCTGAAGCTGGTAAAAGGCATTCTGTATCACTGAGGCTACTTGGGATTTTGGTTAACAAGCTGCATCCAGGAAAACCTCCAAGTCGAGAACCTCTCTCTAGGGGAGTAAATTACAACTAGAACAGGCTGATTGCTATCTTTCTCAACCCAAGAACCATTTACCTATTGTTCCTTTGTCACATTGGGACTAAGCTTTAGTTTATTGGGCCATAGCTAGGATAACACTACTTCCAGACTCTAGTTCAGCACTTCCACAATTTCATCTGGCTCAGCTGACAGGGAGAAAGACCACTGTCTGTCTCCATAAAATTATTGAATTGGAAGGGGCATCATAGGCCAATGAGTCCAACACCACACTCAGTGCAGGAATTCCAACTACAGTATCCCCAACAGATAACTATCCAGCCTCTTTTTGAAGATAGCGTATTGATGTAATGTGTTCCAAATCCCTGGATAACTCCACTCAGGAGGGGTGAGCAGAAGACTTCCATCACCATCCACAGGAACCCAATCCTGTAAATTGGAAAAGCACCACCATATCACCCACTCACATCTCACAGAATGGTTTAGAAGGATTCAGTGGCCAATCGCATTAAAAACCACAAGGAGGTCAAGAGCTAGCTGCCTTGTATGTCTTTGTCTTTCTCCAGACAGATATTATCTACTAGGGAGACCAAGCATTCTTTGGATATTGGTTGTGGAGACCTATTTAGAGTTTGATGTTTTACAAATATATATATATATATATATATATATATATATATATATATATGTGTGGCTGTATTTTCCTCATCACTCCACTCTGGTAAAAACAACACCTGTTGAATTTCTGTCTATCACCCACCCTACCCTTGCTGAAATACACTGGCAACTTTGCTGCTGACTCATTCCTGATTGCAGGGAAGATCATGGCTTATTCAGGCAGTTAGGCTCAAAGTTTTATCTAAAAGATGCAAACTATTCCCCAAAGAGCCTCACAGATGAAAGACCTTAACTACAAAATGGGCAATTACCACAAGCCTCCCAGAAAGGTAAATAAATAAGTAAATAATAAACTCACTCCTTTTCAATGTTTAACACTAAGTGATTCCATATTCATATTTTTAGTAGCCTATACCAGTGGTCCAACCTTTAGTGTACTGTATGTACTTTTAATAATCTCCATAAAAGCCTGATTTCCAATCCCTAGGCTCAAGCTGACAGTGTAAATAAAATCACCCAAATCCACAGGGTAAGAGAAATGAAAATGACAAGGATTAAAATTTTGTCAAACCTCTTTCTTTTTAAAATTCTGCTTCTCTTCCAATTGGATCACGACCCTCTGTGTGCACAGCTTAAGACCAGACGGTCTGCTTTCACTTTTATTCCACTCTGCAGCAGGCTTACAGTATTTAGTGAAAGTCTGTAAAGAATGTGTGCTGTGTAGAGAGTTAATACCATAATCCCCTATCGTTGGGGTCAAACTCTGAATAGAGCAGAAGAATTAGAAAATATGTTACATACAATGGCAGGAAAAATGCATCAGCATGGTGTTCTGCTAACACAAGCATTCATTACCCACAAGCAAATGGCAATGAGGTAATAGAGTGCATAAAAAGATATGTGTACTTCAAGTCCAGTCTGCATGCTGTTATACTGAGAATGGAAGACTTTGAGGGAGAGTTTAAATACTACACATATACACATGCACATAATCTTATTTCCTTGTCATCTTTTGGAGAAGCAGCTTTAGATTGTTTTGTCTTGTTTGGAAATAACCTTTTTACCTTTGTAAATGAGCTGGGCTGGCTCGATGCCTTTCCTTCTCCTTTGGTGTATGATATATGTATTCTATAGTTCCAAAGACCAAAGAGTTTCCAAGATTGTAAGGCCACTTCAAATATTATAAATTCTCTATATACAGACAAAAGGGGATCCTGGTAGATAAACCAGGTCAGCCATCTGTAGACCTGAAAATATTGTGACAGCATGTAGTCTGTGTTGGTGCAGGCTGGTGACATTGTTAGAAAGAAGCTTTCTCACCACAGAGAGAAAAAGACCCTGCTCTTTACCTTTGCTACAGTCTAGTATGGCCCAGCATAGCATAAGAGTTCCACATGCAAATCTGTCCTAGGTTCAGACATATACTGCCCTCCTTGATTTGCTGTAGAGCCTCTGAAGCCCACCCATCACATGGCCATTCCATGCCCCATGGGAAGCAGGCAGGATCAGAGAAGTGTCTGAGAAGATCTGATTTAGCAATGAAGTGTCCAACTAGATCCCCATAAGGCACACTCCCACCAAATGATTACATCGGTATTGAGCCCCCTGGGGACTCCAGCAGATCTCAGTGCTGCTGTAATAATTTTGCATTTGCCTTTGGGTACATGGTCAGGTGCTTCACCAATCCTGTCCCCAAGTGTCATGGAATGGCTGAGTGTGGTTTTTTTTGTGGGGTGTGTGTGGTGGTTTCAGAGGTTGTACAATAACGGGAGGCTTGGGCTTGGGCTTGGCAGATAGAAGAAGGGATTATCAACCTCTACAGAAACCCAAGAAGGCAGACATAAGGGAAATTTAAACATCTATATGCCACTAATAGGATGCCAGCCATGACTTTCTGTGAGATGGAACCATTTTTAAAACTGTTGATATATTATTGTTGTTATGTGCCTTCAAATCAACTCTGACTTATGACAACCCCTATTATAGGGATTCCTTGGCAAGATTATGCAGAGAAAGTTTGTCATTGCCTTCCCCTGAGGTTAAGAGAATTTGACTTGCCCAACATCACTCCGTGGGTTTCTGTGGCTGAACCCTGGTCTCTTGCCATTCTAGTCCAACACTCAAACCACTATGCCATGCTGGCTCATTGGGTTGATAACCTTCTTTTGGAAGAGTTGGGTTGGATTAATAAACTCCCTTTGTTCCATGGAATCTAAATCTGAATATATAGTTTTACCTTCCTGGAACAGTGGCTCAGTGGTTAAGATGCTGACTCTGACGATTGCAAAATCGGCAGATAGGCAGTTTGAGGCCCAAGTGCTGCATGATAGAGTGAGCTCTCATCACTAGTCCCAGCTTCTGCCAATATAGCAGTTCAAAAGCATGTAAAAGTGCAAGTAGATAAACAGATACCACTTTGGTGGGAACATAACAGCATTCTGTGCAGTCATGCTGGCCACATAACCACGGATTCGTCTTTGACAATGCTGGCTCTTAGGAACTGGAAGGGATCCCAAAAGTTATCTGTTCTAATGCCCTGCCAAGACAGATAATCTACATTTGTAACAATGAGTGCATCTGTGTTCATAAATAGTATTTACATTTTTCCAAATTTTGTGGTAGCTTTGCAACTGGTAAGTGTTTACAAAAAGGAAGAAATCTGGGGAAATTGCAAACAAAAATACATACCGTACATTCAAGATAATAGCTTCAAAGAGGTATATATTAAGGAGGATTGTGCATGTAACACAGATTGCATGCAAGATATGTGTACATTTGTCATGCAGACTTAAAAGAAAAGAGATATAAAATAGTGAGGAGATAGGTGGAATAAACCTAGGAATAAAATAGGTGAAAAAGTGTGACTGTTATAGATAGCAAAAGCGAAAGATTTGTCCATTTCTACCAAACAGATAGAAAACAGTTTTATCCAGTGAACTCAGTGAATGTCATTATGGCACTATAAGTAATTCAGAACTTTTTTGGCTTTCCAACCATGGGGCTATGGTTTCATGAAACAACTTTTATCCTGGTGTAACAGGATTGGAAACCATTTTAGGGTGGATAGATTCACTTTCCTTTGGGAGCCAGGGTGGTATAATGGTTTGAGCATTGGACTATAACTCTGGAGACCAGGGTTCAAATCCCCACACAGCTATGGAAAGAACTCTCATCCTCAGAGGAAGGCAAAGGAAAAACAAAATCTGAACAAATCTTGCCAAGAAAGGTCCATGATAGTTCATCTTAGGGGGGTTGCAGATTGCGAGAAATAGTGCAAATTGAGTCCACTTTTAAGGTTAGGCTTAGGCTTACGGAATCATGGGAACTGTATTTTATTGTGGCACCAGAGCTCTCTGACAGAGAAGGCTCAATGTCTCAGAAAAAAAAAACAACTCCCATGATTCCCTAACACTAACACTAACCCTAAAAGCGGACTCAATTTGCACTATTTCTGGCAGTCTGCAACCCCCTTTAGTGCTGTTATAAGTCAGAACCAACTAGAAGACATATAGCAACATATTTTCTTCTTCACCGCCAGATGACATCATGGCACATTTCCATGCATCATGGCATCACTGGGACACTGACCAAAGCACTAGATGTGGCTTCTCCAACTGATACTTCAGCTCAGGACTGATATCACTCTTTTCTCATCCGGAAATGGGAAAGGTGAGAGAGGAGTGATGCACACTCATCTCAAAAAGTGAGGAGCCATCCTAGTACTGAATTTGGGACTAAGGTTGTACCTACACTTTAGGAATAATGCAGTTTAATACAATTTTAACTGCCATGGCTCTGTTCTACAGAATCTTGGGATTTGTAGGGTTATGAGGCCCACATTGTTGGGCAGAGAAGACTAAAACCACAAATCTCAGGATTCCATAGGAGAAAGTTACAACATTTAAAGTGGTGTCAAACTATATTTCTACAGTGTAGGTGCACCCTAAGACAATCCTGAACTTCAGCTGAGTGGTCCTAACATGACTGCTTCTTGTCATTTGCTCTTCCCTGGTCCTGCCTAAGCCAGCTGATGGGATTGCCAGTCTACCTCACTGACTATGAAGTTTCCACTGGTCACATTCTCCCATCCTCTCAGAAGGGAGATGGGATATAAGAGATGGGTGAATGCACCAGGCTTTTCTCCTCCATCAGCTTTTCTGTCCAATATATTCTGTCAAGATCTCCAATCTGGCCTGTGGAGAAGCTGAAGGAGGAACAAATCTCTCACACTGCATCCCCTTCCAAGGCAAAGGCTTTAGTGTGTGTGTGTGTGTGTGTGTGTGTGTGTGTGTGGCAAGTTGGTCTATGGAAGTTCTGCAGGCCAGAGTGGGGATGCTGGTGGGTCAGATTATGACCACAGAATGGGTGTTCCCCACCACTCTCCTATCCTGTCCTTCCTAGATGAAATAGTGAGAGATATGTTCCACAGCTCCTTGGGAGCTGCTACCATTTGCTTATTGTTGGTACATCTGTTAAGCCACTTTAACCTCTCCACTTACTTGGATGCCCATGCATATTGCCTTTAAGGAGGGGAAATGCATATTTGTTTGCATGTGTATCCTTTATGTCTGAAGCCCTTCTCATGTATTTTGGACTCTGCTACCATCATCTGAAGGCAGCATACAGGATATAAAGGGGCTGTGATATTCGCCTATCTTAGAAAATCACAATTTGCTGAACATGAGGCACAGTTATTGTAAGCATTTGTTGTTTACTGCCCTTGAGTTGATCTTGACTCATGGCGGCTCTATGGATGAGACATCCCCAAGACCCTCTATGCTCCACTGCTCTGCTTAATTCCTGCAACCCCTTAATACCCATGATCTCCTTAATAAAGTCCATCTATCTAGCATGTGGCCTTCCTCTCTTCCTATCTCCCTCCGTCTTCCCCAGCATTATTGGTTTTTTTTCCAAAGAGTCCTCACTTCTCATGATGTGTCTAAAGTACGACAGTCTCAGTTTGGTCATCTTGGCTTCCAGGGAGGTTTCTGGCTTGATCTACTCTAGGACCCATTTGTTTGTCCTTTTGGCTGTCCATGGGATCCTCAGCACTCTTCTCCAGCACCACATCTCAAAGGAATTGATTTTCTTCCTATCTTCTTTCTTAACTGTCCAGCTCTCACATCCATACATGGTAATAGGTAATGGCTCGTATGATTCTAACTTTTGTGCTGAGTTGTATATCTTTGCATTTTAGAATCCTTTCATAGCCACCCTCCCCATTCTTAGTCTTCTGATTTCCTGACTCTGGTCCCCATTTCTGTCAATGTTTGATCCTAGGTATGGGAATTCTTTTACTATTTCTATTTCTTCATTGTTTAGGTGGAACTTGTGAAGGTCCTCTGTAGTCATTATTTTTGTTTTCTTTATGTTCAACATTTATGCACTTTCTTCTTTGATCTTCCTTAGTAGGTGTTCCAGGTCTGTGAGGATTTTTGCTAGTGTTATGGTGTCATCTGCATATAGATTGTTGATATTCCTTCCTCCTATTTTCACTCCTCTTTCTTCTGTGTCCAAGCCTGTTTTTCTTATAATACATTCTGCATACAAATTGAACAGATAGGGTGAAAGGATGCAGTTTTGCCTGACTCCCTTACCAACTGGGAGCCATTCTGTTTCTCCATGTTCTGTTCTGACAGCAGCTTCTTGTCCATTGCTAAGTGTTCCCCATTTTGGAAACCATAATCTGTCAGTTTTGAAACTATATAATTTAACATAAAATAGTACAGTCAGCCCTCTGAATTCATGAAGTTTTTATCCATAATTTGAATATATATATATATATATATATATATATATAAACCAAAAAGCAAATCTTGATTTTGCCATTTTATATGAGGAACATCATTTTACTATGCCACTGTATTTAATGGACTTGAGGATTCATGTATTTTGGTATCTATGGGAGGTCCTGGAACCCCAGCAGATACTAGCAGATACCAAGGATCCACTGAATCTAATGGCTGTACCCAACCTAGATTAATTATTTCAAATAGGGAGAGAGAACTATTAACACAATATTCTTTAAAGCAGAATGTGTACTGTTTGATACATATTTATGTTGAATAACACCAATGAATGATTAATGAAGCTGAAGCAAAGTTCACTTTTCTTGGATACATACTGGAACCTATCCCATATACTTGGTACTCCTTCCCAGCATACCTGTGTGATAACTCCTTTGTTAGGGATAAACTACATGTTAAACATAAGACACAGCAAACAGCTCCAGTTTCCATGGCTGAAACTGAAATTCTAGACATAAAGAATGAATTCCTACCCACAATACATAACTTTTGCACAACTAGGAACTTTTGAACACAGTTGTCATTGGTTCAGTGTTTTGTTTTGTTTTTTAAAAAAAGTTGGATGGTAGGTATGAGTTTTCTTTAGTTCAAGGCTGTAGATAAAACAGCATGCTACCTTTGTGATAGAAATTTCTTCCCCTAGGCCTATAACTTACCGTATTTTCCGGTGTATAAGACGACTTTCTAAGCAGGAAAAGCTGGAGTTACAGCTGGGGGTCGTCTTATAGGCCGGTATAAAGCTGAGGAGGCTGAGAAAGACTCCTCCCACAGAGGAGGGAGGGGGGAAAGAAGGAGCCCAATGGGAGAGAAGGAGGAGGAGGAGTAGGAAGACCGCTCTGAGGCTGGGAAAAAAGCCTCGGAGAGAGAGAAGGAGGAGCCTGAAGAGGAGGTATTTAGTATTTTCCTTCTTCCATTTCCTCTTTTTCTGTGTTTCCAATTTCTACAGAGCATCTATAAGCACCTTTTTAATGTTTAATTTTCTTGAGAAAATGTCTTCCTCCTAGTAGGTGTGGGTGTGCATTTAATTGGCCAGATTTCCTTTGGGAGCAATAACTGTGCAAGGATCAAACTCCTGATGTAATGATTATTTGAAATAGTCTGCATCAGGACAGAGGATTTGCCTTTGCTTTTCCCTGAGGCTGAGACAGTGTGAATTTCAAGACTGTTGTCTGCCTTCAAGTCCTTCCTGACTTTTGGCAACTCAAAGATGAAGTTATCCTGGGGTTTCCTTCACAAGGTTTGTTCAGAAAGGGTTTGCCTTTGCTTTTCCCTGAGGCTGAGACAGTGTGACTTTCAAGACTGTTGTTGTATGCCTTCAAGTCCTTCCTGACTTTTGGCAACTCAAAGATGAAGTTATCCTGGGGTTTCTTTCACAAGGTTTGTTCAGAAAGGGTTTGCCTTTGCTTTTTCCTGAGGCTGAGACAGTGTGACTTTCAAGACTGTTTTTGTTGTTGTGCATCTTCAAGTCATTTCCAACTGATGATGACACTAAGGCAAACCTATCATGAACCTATCATTTCTTTCCTATGTGTTTTTTCAGACAGGGTTTGCCTTTGCCACCCTCTGGGGCTGAGAGAGTGTGACATCTAAGATTGTTGTTGTTGTTGTTGTATGCCTTTGAGTCATTTCCGACTTACAGCAAACCTAAGGTTCATAGTGTTTGCTTGGCAAGGTTTCTTCAGAGGTTTCATTGCCATCTCCTGAGTCTGAGAGAGTGTGACTTGCCCAAGGTCACACAGGGGGATTCCATGGCTGAGCCAGGATTCGAACCCTGGTTTCTAGAGTCATACTCTGATACTCAGACAGGGTGACCAAATGTCTTCAATGCAAAGGAGGACAAGTCACTACCAAAAATGTAGGACATACAAGAAAAAAAGGTAGAGAAAGCTAAAAACACTAATATGAATGTAATTCCATGCTTCTTAGCTGTGCTCAAAATGGAGGACGTTTTAATGGTCAAAATGGTGACTTTTAACCTTATCATGGGGTGTTCTTGGCATGTTTCTTCAAATGAGGGTTACCATTACCATCCTCTGAGGCTGAGAGTGTGTGACATGGCCAGGTTCACTTACTTGGCTGCAAATTGTACATACCCCAGAATGCATCACCTAGTATATTGGCAGTCCTTCCCCCCAAAACTTTCTCATTTCCCCCCAACCATCTCATAGCTGGGAGATGGAAATAATTTTTAACGCAGCATTTATGGTAAATCAGGACTATTTTTGAAAAAGTAAGGTCCAAAATACACTGCAGAAATTAATGTTAGGGAACGTGGGAGCTGTAGTTTGTTGTGTTTATAAGTGACAGTTTTTCTGCATGTCATAAGCATTTGAATTAAATTTACCATATTGAAATCAAATCTCTTTTTTATTTGGTGTGTGTTGGAAGAGTGGGGTCGTCTTATATGGCGAGTATATCCCAAACTCTATATTTTAGCTGGAAAAGTTGGTGGGTCGTCTTATACGCCGGGTCGTCTTATACGCCGGAAAATGCGGCAATTAACAGAAAAAGAAATTAAACTGGAGTTGGATGACATTAAACTCCCCGTGAAAGCACAAATTCAAAGCTTAGGTGTATTTCTGAACCTAACTGTGAGCCTGGTAGCTCAAGTTTTAGCAGTGGTAAGGATTACATTTGTATAGTTTGACCAGTTCAGCTTGTTGTGCCATCTCTAACCATTCTAAAGACATTGGATATGGCCCCAGTGGCACATGCTTTAGTTACATCCTGTTTTGATCATTGTAATATTGAGATGCCTTTGGAGAATGTTTGGAAACTTCAGCTGTTCTGAAGAGCTGCAGTTAGATTGTTAACCAGGGAGAGCTACAGGACGCACACACAACTTTCTTGTTGCAACAGCTCCACTAGCTGATGGTGAGTTTCTGGACACCAATCAAAGTACTAGATATAACTTACAAATCCCTATATAGCTTAGGTCCAGGTTACCTGAAGTACCATGTGAACATGTAACTGTGTCAAGATCTTCTAGGGAAGCCCTTCCCTGTGTACCAGCCTCACAGGTACATCTTGTGGGGATATGGGAGTGGGCCTTCTGAGTGGCTACTGCCAGGCTCTGAAACTCCCTTCCTTGAATGGTTAGACTTCCTTGCTATCCTTTCATAGGAAGCCCTTTGCGGGATAATTGCTCAAGGAGCAAAGGCTTTTCCTGTGCAGTTCCATTCATATTTGTTCTTTTTAAAAATCTCTTTTTAACTACTTTTAATTTTATTGAAAGCTTAATTGTATTTTAATTTTTGTATGATGCAATTTTTATGGTATTTGTTTTAACATTTTAACATTTTATTTAACATTTAACATTTTATGTATTTGTTTAACATTTACAAACCACCATGAGTCCCAGACTGGGAGAAAGCTGTGCCTTTTGCTTTGTCAACAGCAAAGTATGACAAAGTGTGGCCCATTCATTCATGTACATATATTCCATTTTTCTCCTCACATGGGATCCAAAGTGGCTTACAACAACGTTAAAACAAGATAGAGGTAAAGCCAAATTACACTGCTTTTGTGATCCTTATCCCCTCTTAGCCTTCTGGATTTCCTTTCTCCTGGAGAAAATGTTCAGAAGAGACATTTCACTTTTTTGAATACATTGCAAACCCATTGCACTGTTTAATATAAAATCCTCAAATATCAGCTTTTCAAAACTAGAAATAGACTTTAGCCACTTCATTTTAAAAAAAAACAACAGTTGGATACTTTTGGAAGTCACTCAACTCATGGAAATGCCCAAAGAATCCTGTCCCCCTAGATAAATGTACAGAAGACTAAATAGTTCAGAAAACTACATATCCCAGAATTCCATAGCATTGAGCCATGGCAGTTAAAACAGTGTCACACTGCATTAATTCTACAGTACAGGTGCAGCCTCAGTTATATTGAGAGAAAGTGATAGACCTAAGCCTCACCTGGTGAGTTTGGGGCTAGTCTCCCTGTTTCTTTTCCAAGTGCGAGACACAACTCTTGTCTTGAAACATCCCAGATATTTTTAGAGGATAGGTCCCCATCCCATTTTCCCTCACTATTGGCTGTGCTGGAGATTCTGAGGTTGAGACAATCAGTCTACTCTGTCTTATAAACAGACTTTGTTTTTCAGATGAAAGCAAATACTGTACTGAGAAGCTGTGAGTAGTGTCTCATAGATTTCCAAAGTCTAAGATGCCAGTTAGTGAGCATTAGTCCAACTTAAATTAAATGATATTTGCTATGATAACTCAGTACCATGTAGATTAGCACAATGTTTCTCAGGCTACCTGATGTGGGGGGGGGGGGAGCATGGCGGCTATTATTATTTTAACAGTGTGCCAGGGACACTGTATTTGTGAACACTGAGTTCAGCAGTTTCTTTCTTTCCTGGAAACTTGTCAAGGGTCAATAGTTAGTGGCTCAAGCACCAGCACTGGTCCAAGGACCACCATTTGTAGTAGCATTGGATTAGCAAATTGATTACTAACCAATGTTGAAGGTGTGTGTGAATGTTTCATATGTTTCTGTGTTATAGTGGTTATGATGACAGATCCATTGTTTTACATGATAATTGTAGCTTTGTAGAAGTTCAAATACCAAGGGGAAATATTTCACTCAAACGATAACCTTTTGCAGCTGTTGTTTTAGAACTGAGTTTTGGGATAAGAAAAGAAAATGTATTTAGTTTCACATTAGAAAAATTATCTGTCTTCACTAGTACATTTTACTCTGTACGAAGATGGGTATGAGTTAGCTATTCCGATTAGTAACATAAAGTATATTCTCACATATATTTGGTATTTGGCTAGTTTAAATGGAAGAGAAAAATAATTATCCCTCTACCTTTAATTCACTTGAAAGTGCCAAACCTTCTGTGAAACTCTATGCTGTGATGAAGTTACAAAAGAAATTAGTCACTCAAGAAAGAGATGAAAAACAGAAGTATATAATTTACTGAAATGGGCAAAGCACGCAGCTTGTGTTCATCATAATTACAGGCATTTTCTAGCTTGGATCCATTAATGTTCTTCTTTTTCTTGGTCCAGAAAGTGGAATCAAGAGCAATCTCCTGCTCTCAGGTGTGCTGAGTGGGAAAGAGTCCATTCTAGAGATGTCATTCACTCCCAGGATTTTCCATGAAATCCTACAAATATTGTGTTACTGGTCAAAGTACAATCAACATTTCTGCTGGACACCAAAAATAGGTCAATAGTTTTGGTGTATGTCTACACCAGCTGCTTAATCCATGGGCATTAAAATGCTGCAGACTGGCCCTAAACCAACGACAATGGTGACCATATGCACTGTGTCAAATCTGGTGTAGCACCATGTTGTTGTGCACATGGGCTCACTGGGCTAACACCGCATCAACCCCAGTGGCCTGTCTCTCTTGGTGCCATAACTGCTGCCTCACCAGCCCAGCAGCTTCCTGAGAGAGCCTGGCAGTCACCATTGCTTCTTCTGAGGCCAGAATGGGGCACTCGGACATTTGATAAAAAAGGCAAGGGTCACTGTAGCCCTTCCTGATCGCTCACACAGATACCCAATTCTGACTTCAGAAGAAGTGACAGAGATGGCCAGGCACCTTCAGGGAGCTGCTTGACTGGAAAGGCAGTGACAGTGGTGGCATCTCTGAAGAGTGTTTGCTTTCTGGACAACTGGACTGGATTGAATTGGACCTGATCCAGCTGTCCAGATAGCCAGAAGCACTCTGGAATTTACTAGAGATTCCAGAGTAAGCCACCAGTTCTCTTAAGCTGAAATAACTGCTTAAAACAGTGGTGTTGCTGTGAATGTTGCCATACATCATCTATTCAGATTGCATTTGGGAACAGGGTAAATCTGGTGTATATTCTTAGTGTAGACAAGCTCTTGGAAGCAATATCACTTTGTAGTCCCATATGTGACCTGATTCGGTTGTAAGGATGCCCTGGCTATCTTCTTGTCAGCAAGTCCTGAAAGGCCGTTATCTATCCCATATAGTAAAGTTTGTAAAAAATCTTATCTATAATTAAAAAAAACTCATCTTGATGAAGAAAAAGACATTTTAAGTGGCTTTTAAAAATAAAATGCAATGCTACAAAACAATGAACAAACTGCAAGTGAGTACTTTAACATATGAACATCATAGGAAATTCCAAAAATCATGAAATAGGCACCTCAAAAACCTCCCCTGTTCCACATACACTCCAAAATGGGGAACAGGGTAAGGAAAATAGCAGTTCCAGATTCATAAGGTTTCCCACCTACTCCTGGCTGAAGATGTTTCTAAACAACTAAGATCATTCCTACACTACCTGGCAGAAGTGTAACTGCTATGGATGGGACAAAATGAAGGCATATGTGAATTCTCCCTCCACCCTAAATTTGTCTTCAGTTCTTCAGTTTTCTAGTTGTAATTGAAAACTCCACTTGAGCCTTTAGAAATACAGTTTAGGCATCTGAAGAAAAGGGATAGAAAAAGGGGAGCCAACATGGAAATTTCTCACATGGGGAAAATCCCGTACAGAAACAGGATTTTTACACAATGTCGCTGTTAAACTGTACTTAACCCAAATGGAAAGTAGTCAAAAACTGCTTCTTTTTGCTTTCGGAAAAATCCTGAAAGTAAAAAGAAGAGGCTTTTGACTACTTTGCATTTGGGTTAAGCACAGTTTAACATAAATGTGTGTGAAAATCTACCCACTTTTGTGGGTTTCCCCCACCTTTTAAATCCCATTTCTGTATGGGATTTCCCCCGGGTGATAAAGTCCATGGTATAGTACATTGAACATTGGTGTAGGACACTGGGAGACCAGGGTTCAAATTCCTGCTCAACCATTGAAACACACTGGGTGACTTAGGGGGTCACACACTTTCAGCCCCAGAAAATCCTGTGATAGATTTGTCTTAGGGTTGCCATAAGTTGGAAATGGCTTGAAGGCACAGAACAACAGGCAAGCAACAAAGAGAATGCAAACACAGTAAATATCAGAGTTCTAGGTGTGAACAGTTTTTCCTGTCTCACTTTCTGGAATGGGAGACAGGGAAAATCCCCCCCCCCCCCCCCCCCCCGTAGCTACACTCCTGTTACCTAGTTACAGCAGTTTGATACCACCTTAACTGCTATGGCTTCTTTTTTATGGACCTGTGAGATTTAAACTTTGGTGACATCCTTAGAATTCTCTGCTGGAGTCTTCTTGGGATCTAGTTGAGGAGAATTGACAAGAGCTATCTAGGCAGGGAATTCTTCACCAGATTATAAATCAGAGAATTCTGTATGATGGAGCCATGGCACTTAAAGTGGTATCAAAATGATGTAACAGTGTAGTGTAGAAACAGTCTTGGCTTTGGTCAAATACCGAAACCCATAAACTATTGGGTGTAGTGACTTTCAGGTCTTCTCTCTTGTTGCACCATGTCTGTGAATAAGACATGTCATAAGAAACACAGGGACTAGGAGTGGAATTCTAGAAGCTACTATGGACAAGAAAATAAAATATAAGAGACCATGACAAGAGGACAGGTTAGAATGGAGAGATCTGACAGACTAGTTGTAGCATAGGACAAGGGTGGGCATATTCCAAGCTTATGAACTTCTCATTTTTATTACAAAACCCCCAAAATTCATCAATGGAAGCCTTGTGGATCTAAGTATTCTGAGTTCCAGAGCTTTTTTTAAAAAAAAAATACATACAGTCTTCTATTTAAAAAAAATCCACTCTTGGATAACTCATCCTACCCCCCCCCCCCCCATACAAGTTCTTTTCATTTCAATGCAGTTTAATATGGTGGTGGCAGCCAGCCATTTTGTTACTGCTAGTGTTGTTAGAAATATTTGGTGATTATTGAAAATCATACAAGAACCTGTCAGGAGATTCAGGGTGGCCTTCTGATCAGTCCTACCAAAGAATGTGGCCTGAAGGGTGTGTTTCTCTCTGTTTGTATAATCTTGCTGAAGCTACACAGGCTTCGGTGTGGATAGAAAACCAGTATGGTGGTTTGAGCTTTGGACTATGACCCAGAAGACCAGGGTTTGAATGCCCACTTGACCATGAAACCCTTTGTGTGCCTCTGAGCAAGTCACACTCTCACAGCCTCAGAGAAAGGCAAAGGCAAGGTTCGCCTTATGGGTTAAGCCTGTTTTAAAATTTTAATCTATTTAACTGCTTTGGAAGTATTTAAATTTCTAACCCTAATGTAGGCTTGAGGAGAAAATGATGTTAGTTAAAAAGTAATTGGAACTACAAAAATAATTTCAATGATTCTTACTAAAATCTACAGACCAAGCAGAATTACCTTTAAGCATTAGTTAACAATAAGAGAACCCACAGGGTGCAGTCATTTGAATGTTGCTTCAGAGACCAGGGCTTCAATCTTTGCTTGGCCGTGGAAAATCCCTGGAAGTAACCCTGGGCAAGTCTCTCAGAGGAAGGCAAAGGCAAACCCCCCTGAATAAATCTTGCCAAGAAAACCCCATGATAATTTCACCTTAGAATCACCATAAGTCAGAAATGACAATAACAACAAAGAAACCATGAGGAAAGTTACCATAGACACCATGAAGAAAAATGTAGCTACAAATAACAAATATCATTAACATGATATGGAGGGACCCTCTAGTTACATGATATGGACTGAGATCTTTTAACTAGAGTACTATCATGGATTGAACCTGGGACCATCTGTTTACAACATATATTGGACCAAAACATGTGGATTAGCAACACATGTTATCTTTGCCTCTGTACAAAATCATAATGTGATCCTTCCCTGAATATATTCCTTTGCATACCTAGATTATGTTATACAAGTGCATCTGTCTGAATGAGTAATACACATGTTGTGCTATCAGACAGTGTTACATTCCATGTTTTCTTGTTGGGGAGCCAGGCGCATGCATTATTTATGCTGGCAAGTGTTTTGCACATTTATGGGGACATTAGTGAAAGCCATCCTTTGCATAAGAAATGTAAGGGGAGATGTTGCCCTTTGTATATAAGGCTCTATTTTTTTTTCTCCCTTGCTAGAAAACAGAAAAAACAAACCAAATATCTAGTAGTTCACTGGATGTGATAGTGTACATTTTTGATAGTGGTCCCCTCAGTGACAGTTGCATTGTTTAAGGAATGACCATCAGCAAATGAATAATGTATACTGTTTATTACTATGTAAACACCAAAGTAATTACAACAAATTACTTGTGATAGCTAATAATTATAGTCATAAGACTCAAAAAGTGCAAGTTACTGTTACAGTTTTAAAGCAGTAGATGTTGGCTTTCTCATTTCTCAAAAGAAATGACAGGAGCTGTTTTTTGTTACTCCATTTAAAAACAGATCTCCTAGAAAGCTGCTGGCCTATAGTACAAAATACACTTTCTTTCCAATCATCCCACCTGGTAATAAAGGTTTAACTAGATTTTCCAGTAATAAAGATGTAACTAGTGTAGTCTAAGTGTTGGACTAGGACTCTGGAAGACCAAGGTTCAAGTCCATGCTTGTCCATGGGAAGCCACTGGGTGACCTGGGCAAGTTACACTCTCTCAGCATAAAAAGAAGGCCATGGCAAACCATCCATCCTTCTTTATAGCAAAGCAGCTTCATTTATATACCGCTTCATACCATGCTATGCAGTGTCTAAGCGGTTTACAACTGTAAGCTCATTGCCCCCAACAGCTGGGTATTCATTTAAGCGACCTTGGAAGGATGCAGGCCTGAGTCAAGCCTGAGCCCTGGCTTGTACTGAACTCACAACCTTGTGGTTTATGAGTGAATGGCTGCAGTACAGCATTTAACCACTGCGCCACCAGGTACTCCTGCCTTTCTTCTAGACTGGGACTCAAGGCAGCACACAAAAGAAAGAAAAATACAATAAAAACAGATGTTAAAGTATACAAAATTGAGAATAAAATAGTATTAAACAATAACAGAACTAAAACTATTTGAAAACTTAATTTAAAACAAAGATTAAACATATCATATTGCCTATAGGCTTTTGTTGCTCTGTGATCTTTATATTTTCACAATACTGTTTACTGTCATATTCACACTTTTTTGTTTTTCTGTTTGGATTCCTTCTCCACCTGCTTTCTGATTCCCACTTGGTGAAATCCTCGTGAACTATTACTGCTTGACAAGAGTTGACAATACTAGGCTAAATGGACCAATGATTTGATTTGGTATAAAGTATATTCCTATGTAACTTTTATTTTTGTGTTAGCAGAATGAGATCATGTAGTAGCTGGTAAGTGGGTTTAACCTTTGAAATATTGGAGAGAACACAGCCTACCTGGAAGGCAACCACACTGAGACTCTTCACATGGAAAAATAAGAAAATGACTATTTATAGTCTATTACATTAGGAAGAATTTCCTGATGGTAAGAGCTGTTTGACAGTGCCCAGGTTAAGAGCTGTTTGGCACTGCCTTGAAGTGTGGTGGAATCTCCTTCTTTGGAGGCTTTTAAACAGAGGCTGGGTGGCCATCTGTTGGAAGTTCTTTCATTGCGTGTTCCTGCATGGCAGGGGGCTGGACTGGATGACCCTTGAGGTCTCTTCTCACTCTATAATTCTATTATTCTAAATAGTACAGTACCATAAAAAGTCCTTGTTAAAAATAAATCCTTAAAGCCTTGCTGTGAAAGAACCTGCTACTGAAAAGACAACAAAGAAGGATTGACTCTATTTCCCTTAGGGAGGGAATTCCAAAGTGTAGGGAGCAGCCACAGAGAAGCCCCATGTTCCCACCAATGATTTCTGTGGTGGCAGTGGGATAGACAGAAGTGCCTCTTCTCTAAAGATCTGAGAGCTTGAGCATGCCTGTATGGAAAGATATGGTCATTCAAATAGCCTAAGCCAGAGCTTCTGAATAAATCTTGTGAAGAACCCTATGATAGGGTTGTCATGAGTTGGAGTCATCCTGACTCCAACTTAACAACAAAGGGCCTTTGCAGACTGCCAGAAATATTACAGTTGTAGTTTAACAAAAGATAACTTCACTCTTTTTGTGATGTAGCAGTAACTTTGCCGTTACCTTTGTAATTATGAGGGCGTGGCCTCACTAAATGATGGTGGAGGATATCATATGGTCGCTCAGGCCCTCATGCCCCAGTTGTCTTGTCTTCTGTTGTGGCTGTAGGGATAACAAGTTTGAGAGAAGAAGAATGTATTTTGTATCACAGCAAGGTTCCCCACACCACTTCAAAATAACTCAATAGTACTCATTCAGTTACTTTTGGAAAATATAACATTAAAAGCTTTTTAAATGTAGGTATACATAAATATGCATATACATATATTGACAAAAAACTACTTTCCAGGGATCCTTGAAGAATAACTGTAAAACTAATTAAATTACTAAGCTCTGAAGATAGTTAGCTCACTAACTAGAGTTAGGGTGGTACCTATTTGAGGCCCAAAATGCAGTGGTGCAGCTTGCTAGGAGGGACAGAGAAGTCAAAACCATCTCTCCCTTTCAGTTGTCTACTCTTGATATACATACTTGATTAAATAAGTTCATTGTGCTAGAACTGATTTGGCTTTCTCAAATCAGTTCTAGCACAGTATTGGAGAACTTCAATTAATTGGACAACAACAACAACAACAACAACATGATCACAGTTGAGACCAGGTTTGATTTTAAAAATTCAGTGCACTTAGATAAAGTCACATTGAGTCATATTCTGTTGTTTGTATTGGGATTCACAATTGCCAGGCAAAATGTGGATAAAGTGTCCGATTTTCCTTGAGGCAATCCAGAAAGTGCAGGAAGGGAATAACTTGCTATTTTTTAAAAGCTAAGAGGATGAAGGGAGAAACTTCAGTGCTTTGCATATATTTCCTTTTACAGCATGCCATAAAGATTAAAAATACATTGTACGCAAGTGCAGTATTTAATGTAGCACTTTAATTACATTCAAGTGTGTTGCTAAATAGTCTTGAGAAAACCTTAATGACCAGCTGTTCTCCCCTCATCCCATATGTCAGAAATGGTTTGAGAAATCACATTCTGGGACAGTAAGGTTGTATAATTAGACAGTGTATAGATAACACGTTGAGTTCTCCCTCTTAAACTGTGCCCCCTCCTTTTCATGAACATATTGCGGTTTGGTGCCAGGTTGGCACAAAACAGTTATGCCTTGTGCCAAACAGCAACTGAGATGTACAAACTCAGAGAGATGTTGTGATTGCGCCATTATCATCTTTTTATTATTTCTTTTTCATCATTAGGACTGGATCCCTTTTCTTTTAATGTTATGTAAGAGCCACTCTTCTCTGACTGACAAATAAGCTGAGTAAAACAAGGACTATACATTTTTAATAGTCTTTTCATAATGCAGTGTGCCTAATCAGCTGGAGATGTTACTCCAGCTCAGCATCTAAACTGAGGTGCATCATTCCAAGACTAGTTTATATGCTTGGAAACAGAAAGTCACCAAAATTCTGTAGTCTTAAAGTGACAGGAATTCACATTATCACCACAGTTCTGGACATCACCATTCAAGAAGGATATTGACATGCTGGAACATATCCATAGGGGATTTTGACAAGCTGGAACATGTCCATAGGAGAAGAAGCCCTGTGAAGCACAGTTTGTAGAACAGGGCATGTTTACCATGGAGAAGAGAAGATGAAGAGGTGAATAACCGTCTTTAAATATCTGAAGGGTTGTCATGTAGAAAATGGAGTAAACTTAGTCGCTGCTGCTCCAGAGAGTAGACACAAGTCAGTGAATTCAAAGTACACAGAAAAGGATTCCACCAAAACAATGAGAAGAACTTCCTGATAGTAAAAGTTGTTGAACAGTGTAATAGCCTTGGAGAGTAGAGGGCTCTCCTTCTTTTGGAAGTCTTTCAACATAAGACTTTATCACACAGGGGAAATCCTGTGCATAAATGGGGTTTTAAATAGGGGGAAACCCCCACAAAAGTGGGTAGATTTTTAGACAACGTCACTTTTAAATTTTCGGAAAATCCCAAAAGTAAAAAGAAGCGGCTTTTGATTACTTTCCGTTCAGGTTAAGCACAGTTTAAAAGTGATGTGTGTGATAATCTACCTGCTTTTGTGTGTTTTCCCCATCTTTTAAATCCGATTTCTGCACAGGATTTCCCTTGCATGATAAGGTCCATAGGTTGGATGTCCATTTTGGGAGAGTGTTTTACTGTGTTTTCCCACATGGCAAGAGGTTGGACTAAATGTCCCTTGCAGTACCTTCTAAATCTATGATTCAAACACTTGTACCAAGTACTAAAGGGCAAAGCCACTGATGGCTCACCCCAGAATGGCTGGGACAACTGTCCCCCCTCCCCAGGATTCGTAAAGGCTCAGTTCATTGCCAATCCAATCCATATTAAAACTCTATCTAGAGGTATAACATTTCCAGAAGCCATAGTGTGGGAGAGCATGCTGTTTTACACTCATGTTTTATGTATTTGCAAGAAAAAAAATACAATGTATGGGGGGGGGGAGGAGACATGATGAGGAGGGTGCTCACTTGTTTTCTGCTGCTCCAGAGAATAGGACCCGGAACAACGGATGCAAGCTCCAGGAAAAGAGATTGCACCTCAACATTAGGAGGAACTTCCTGACAATGAGAGATGTTTGAGAATGGAACACTCTCCCTCGGAGTGTGGTGGAGTCTCCTTCTTTGGAGGTCTGTAAACAGAGACTGGATGGCCATATGTCGGGGATACTTTGATTGGGAGTTCCTGCATGGCAGAGGGTTGGATTGAATGGCCCTTGTGGTCTCTTCCAACTCTATGAGGCTATGAAATATATGCATAATTTCATAAGAAACTTAGATTATTTTGCTGCTATAAAACCATGAAAGACATAATAAATAATGCATTTTAGTTTGTTATATAAAACAATTATATCTCTGGATTTTTATTTAAACCTGAATTTCTTAACCAATGCTCCATGAACATACAGGGTACCCTGGCTGGGTTTCAGGGCAGATCTGTTAATGGTATGTAAAAATCCTAATATATTTCCTCAGTTTCCTTTCTGTTATTTTAAAATATGGTTTTTGGTTGGGTGAGTGGGGAGGGAAAAGTTCAATAGCTTGCATCCATTTCTCAAAGAGTTCTTTACCACCACCTCCCCAATGTGAAAAACTACTGGTTTAACTGTTTCAGAGCATTAGTTAAGGCAAAAAAAAAAGCCTCACAAGGTGGTTTGCATGAGTGAGTGCATGGAAGAAAAAGCCATTCTACTTCTTTGTTACAAGAATGTGATGTGGTAGCCAGGAAAAAAAAAAGCCAATGCCATTCTAAGCTGTATAAACTGAAGTATAGTGTCCAGGTCAAGGGAAGTAATAGTAGCATTCAGTTCCACTTTGGTCAGACCTCTGGTTTTGGCCACCACAATTCAAGTAGGATATTGACAAGTTAGAACAGGACTAGAGGAGGACAACCAAGATGGCTACAGGTCTAGAAACTAAACCCTAGGAGGAATGGTTTAGGAGCAGTGTATATTTAGTTCAGACAAAAATACTTTCTCTTGCAGCCTTTCACAACTGAGGAGGCAATTCTTAACCAACATCCCACTAGAGTGTGTCTGCTAGTCACATTTACTTGTGTATTTTTTGAAACAAACAAAACTTTAGATGCTAGTGGCAGCATCCAGATGAATGGGGAGCCAAAATATATGTGGGAATTTTTGTGAATAGTCTCAGAAACCATGAGTTAGAGAGGTTTATAAAATAAAATAACATAAAATAACAAAATACAATACCGTAAGTTAATGTGCATTTGCTTTTCCATTCCTCCCTATTATCTTTCATTATAATCATATAATTTCTATATTGCTTTGTTAATTAATTCCTGGAATGGATAAATAAGTTTAATATTTAAAACTGAGTGTTCCCTGAAGCAGTTTCCTAAATGTAACATGTTTTCATATAATGTAGGAATTCAATACCCAACTGGAAGCTAGAGCCAAACTCATACCTGAAAAGGATTAATGAAAAACAAACCAGATATCCTGGCCTCAAGAGGATAGGTTTCAGAATCTACAGAAGGTATTGATTATCAGACTGAAGGATCAGAAGTGAATAGGCAATCCAAGGTGGGTACAGTTTAGGGATGCAATTTTTCATTAATTTTTTTCTGAAAGGAAGGAATGGGTAATTTTAGCAGTTTTCTTCCATCTGTAATAATAATAATAATAATAATAATAATAATAATAGTATATTTATATCCCGCCCCTCTGTCAAACAATCAGGGCAGCTTACAACAATCAAAATTCCATACAAATGTGATTAATCCTAAAATGCAATCTAAAAATCTCCAGAGCCCACTCACCCCCTAAAAAAGTATTAAATCATGTATCCATTAAAACATGTTAGAATAAACATCGCAAGAAAAAATAATAAGACAATAAACTGTAGTAGTAAACAAGCAGGGCAGTAACGAGAGCCAAAAAAAAAAAAAAAAAAAAAGGAGAGGTAACTAAAACAAACTCCTAAGGCCTGAAAAATCTAGTCAGGAAAGGCCTGCCAGAAGAGATCCATCTTCACAGGTTTTTTGAAGCTGCTTAAGGTTGTTATCTGATGGATCTCATCCGGCAGGCCATTCCATAGGAGCGGTTACTGAAAAGGCCCTCTGGGAGGTTGCAGACAGCCTTGTTTTCATTAGCTGCAACAAATTCCTCCCAGAGGACCGGAGTGCGTGGGGAGGATTGTATGGGAGGAGGTGGTCCCGAAGATAGGTTGGACCCAAGCCATTTAGAGCTTTAAAGGTCATAACCAACACCTTATACTGGGCCTAGAAACTGATAGTGAAGAGACTTCAATACCAGTGTTATGTGGTCTCTTCTTGCTGTACCCGAGACCACTCTGGATGCCATATTCTGCACTAACTGAAGTTTCTAGACCAAGCACAAGGGTAGCCTCATGTAGAGTGCATTATAGATGGGAGGTTACCAGCGTGTGCACCACAGTCTCAAGTTCCCTTACTTCCGGGAAAGGGTGCAGCTGGCGTATCAGCCGAAGCTGATAACAGGGCCTCCTGACCGTCATATTTACCTGATTAATCATCAGGAGCAATGAATGCAAGAGCACCCCAAGAGCACCCCAAACATTCGGACACGGACATTAGATTTTGGACGATAGAAAGAATCTCTGGAACTGGGACACATCTGGAGAGAAAACTCCGACAAAGAGAACTATTCTGGATCTTCACTCTTCAAACACAGAAACCACATGGACTGAATAAGAATTGCAATTGGTCTGAAATTCTGTAATTATTTACCTGTTCCTTCGTACCTATGTCTATGTTTGCTCACCATGTATATTGTTTGATTGTCTGTAGTGACATATTTTACAGAATATGTTGGAAGTAGTTACTATTACCTACAGGATCCTGCTTGCTTCAGAATAGTTTCAGGTGGGGCTCTACAGGTGAATTAGTTTGCTTGATTGTGTAGGGATATAAAGTTCCCAGTTTGTTAAACTTCATTAGAGCTTGCTATTGTGTGTGGGACATCCCAGTCCTTGGTAAGTCTGGATAATATTTTAGGACTTTACATATGTATATATTTTTTCTTTAAGGACTATACTTCATATATTTAATAGTTGCCTATATGTACATTCTTTTAGGCATGATATTTGGTCCATTAGGAGCTACAACTTACCCATAGAGATGGGATGTCCCCATACATCTTATGATTACCTTTTCAAGATTGTTTCATTAGGTATTTATGATTTCTGTTCTTTTAGTTATATGGTCTTCGCTATTATATATATGGCAATATATGTGATCCGCTCTCACTTTATTTTTACAGTTGTATATGACCACTGAGGAAGACACATATGTCGAAACGCGTTTGGTCAACATTTATTATTTTGTAGTGGGCATACTGTATTATCCCTTTTAATTTGTTTGTTATTGTGCACTCTCTAATCTGTTGCATACCATTGTGAGGCGCAAATGAACTGATATTTCATGTACTGCATAAGTTTCCATGGGATTTGCAGTTTTTTGGCCCAGTACTGATTGCTCATTTTATATGTCTGTTTGGGCATGCCCACAGGCATGGATTACTTTTTATAAATCGCATGCTTTGTATTTAAAAAAAAATTTTTTTTAAATACATTTAACACATTTGAGTGCAATACACTGTCTAAATAAAATTGCCGTATTTTTATTGCTGTTTGATTCCATGCCATTTATTCGATTATTTATTCTGTTGTATTGTGAGTTTTAAATTGTTTTTTGTAGTGTAGTTGGTTCTAATTTGGTTTCCTTGTTAGCCACATTTTCTTCAGGCAGATACATGAAGGATAATGTAGGCCTTAAGAGAACTGCATCCTGAGCCACATTTGAAATCTGTACTTTCAGTTGTGCTTGGACATGGTATAAGGTTCAGTTTAGTTGACTTAAATTTGTTCTTTCCACAGATATATCTATGGACTACTTAGAATCTACAGCAGTTTTTGAACAGTCTTCAAATGTAGCACAATACAAAATATATAATAGCAATCCAGACTAGATGTTTCTATCCAAGAGGGGACAAAGCCAGCACATCATCCACATTTGGTGAAAGGTACTTTTTGCTATGGAAGCTTTTTTATTTCCTTCAACAACGCCAGGCCTTATAACACCCCCATACTGTAGCCCTGATTCTTTGGAGAATGGAAACCCATCTAGAACATACACCACCTCTCAAGTTGGGCACAACACTCACAAACCCTATTTCTATGTAGTTTTAACTGAGCTTTTTTTAATAGACCCTCATCCGGTTCATTACTAATTCCAGACATTGGTTCCCCTAGCTTTTCTTTTTCATTGCCTGGAATAATGTGCAGACTGAAACCACATCTCCAAATTTTGCAAGCCAGTTCTTAGCTTAAAAAGAAGAAGACCAAAATGAGTACAAACAGCATATTTTAGGATAAAAGATTTAGAAATGCTTGTTTTGAGAGGGAAAAAAGCATATTTAAATATGGATTTTTTTATGCAGGTCAATACAGATGACATATGAATGCAAAAATGAAGTAGTGAAGACATATCAATGAATACATGCAAAACTGACATGGTCTGAAAATAGACTGATCGGTCCATTCCTAGTAGTCACATTAGAGTTAGCAAAGTATGTATGCCTTTACTCACTAATTACTATTGTTAATTTATAAGAATTTAGGCAAAGTATATTGTTATAGTGGCTTCCTGTTTGTTTGCTGTACCACACACTCTCTCTTCCTGATAAAACAAAATCCACAAAGAAGTTATATCTCTATTGGCCAACTACAAAGCATAAAATATGCAAGCTTTTGAAGCTTAACACTAGAGTCACAGGCCTACATTTTGTCTCAGATGTTACTCTTTTGTCAGTTAGGATAGTACTGAAGGATCTGAATGCAGGCAGAGGCCACTCCCCTTTTTAGCCATGTGAGGGTTGGGGACAAAGGATAGTAAAAGATGGGTATTGTATTATCAAGAGAAAAGTAACTTCCTTTGAGATCCAGAACAGGAACAGCTGAAAATTCTACCCAGAAGTGACCAAAAGTCCTGTATTTTCAGATGCCTTGGATTGATTTTTCACATCTTGAAGAATTTGATAGGTTTCAGGTGTCCGGATCATCCTTTCAGGCTCCCTCTGCCATGTTAAAGTTAGCCTTGCTTAGGCTATGCTGTAGCCATGATAGAAAAGTGCTGGAGGTATTCTCCATCACCATGAAGACTGAAGGCCTGGCCAATGAAGAAAAAGGATAAGAAGAAAATCAATTTGTTTGAGATGTAGTGCTGGAGAAGAGTCTGAGGATACTGTGGACAGCCAAAAAGACGAACAAATGGGCCCTTGAACAGATCAAGCTGAAATCTCTCTGGAAGCCAAGATGATCAAACTGAAGGAGATTATCACTCATCCTAAATAACATGACTTACCTCTCCTGAATTCAAGCCTAATTCAGGCTGCATCTGGGTTCTATAGCATGTCTTCCCCCCCTCCCCCCCAAAAAATGCCATCTGGGTACATCCCTGCTCCAAAGCAGGTCCCAAGATATTCTCCAGCTGCCATTTTTCTAAGAAAAATGGCCACCAGAGCATGTCTTGGGACCTCCATTGGAGCAGGGTTGTACCCGGCTGGTGTTTTGGGGAGGAAAAGATGTGCGATAGAACCCAGATGCAGCCTGATTTAAGCTTGAATTTGGGAGAGGTAAGTCACGTTATTTAGGTTGAGCAATAATCTCTGAAGTGTTGTATTTGGATATATCATTAGAAGGAAGGATTCATTAGAAAAGACAATAATAATAAAAAAGGTGGGGGAAAGTAGAAAGAAAAGAAGACTATATGCTAGATGAATAGACTCTATTAGGGAGGTCATGGGTATGAATTTACAGGATCTAAGCTGAGGAGTGGAGAACAGGGAGGCTTGGAAATGTCTCATCCATAAGGTTGCCATGAGTCGGGATTGACTAGAAGGTGATAACTACAACAAAAGTGCTAAGAGGTGGGAGTAGCAATAGTAGCTACTGAGAGGCACTGCGAGAGCCAAGGTCATTCGGCCTGGGAAAGGAACACGGGTAGTTGGGAGGAGTAGTGCTTGCCAAGGGTTTTAATAGTGAAACTGATGCTTGAATGCCAGTTCTGACAAAAGAAGTCTTACTGTGCTGATTACTGCAATAAACTCTTTCTGATTCATCCATCAAGTGTGATCATTGAGTTAGATAGAGACAGGACACCACAGAAGGTAAAGTGCCCCTTTTAGCAGCAATATTAAATGTGGTGGTGGTTGAAAGGCTTTGGTGGGATCTGTGGGATTTGGGGGTGTGTGTCTTACACAGTTCACAAACTGCATTTTGCCCACCCTGATTTAGATGATTGGTGTCATCCAAGATTATCTGGAGCAGGATAGTAACCATTCTTTTAAGCACTTGGATTTTTGTCCTTTGTTGACTCTCTGGAGACCAAGCGAGCCTCAGAAACAGAGAAGATAGCTGATGTGTAAGAAGAACGGGCAGTATGTTTATGTGGCATAATGACTTAACCAAAGTATATGTGTAGATAAGATTGACCAGACAACAGAGATTTACAAGAGCACTCTGCCCCCCTCCCCATCAGCCTGAATTTCAAATGACTTATGTAGATGTAGGCAATGACAGCTGTAATCATGTTTTAAATCTTACTTGGTATCCTTAGTTATAATGTCCCTCAATTAATATTCAGAATAATGGAAGCAATGTGCCCCTTTGAAAAAGACTTGAATGCTGGCCAAAGCTTTGGGAAAACTGATTCTCAAGAGGATTAATCAGCATTTAAAACTTGCATTAATAAAAATCTGATCTTCTACTGTGTGGCATACATAATACTTTTCATTTTTTAAAGCATTTTATTTTAATAATGGGCTATCTTTTGTCCTGCTGTTTAATGGGATTTTAAAATCTAACTCCTTCAAATCAATCCTGCTTTGACCTATGAACATTCTTTCACTTCATATCAAATATTAAAGGGGGAAAAAACTCTGATTTTCCTTATAAAGGATAAGCAATGCATGTGCTACAGAAGCACAAGCTAAGTGATAAGTGAGGCCTGCAGCTTCTACCAAAATTTGGAAATGGACATTTAGAGATGATGAAAACAGCTCTAAATTGTTAATAGATTTGTTTTTAAGCAAAGCAACTATATTTCTTATTATACATCTATCTTGTCAAATAGGCTGGCTGTCTCCAAGGTACTTGTCCTTGTTCTTTATTTTATTTATTAATCTCAGTTGAGACTATATTTTCCCTCCCAAATACAGTTTAAACTTTATTTAGAAAACAATCAGTTTTGTCAGCTAGCATGCCAGCCTTTTAAGACACAATCCTGTACATACCGATTTGGCAGTAAGACTCACTGAACTTAGTGTCATTTGTTTCTGAGTAAATACAGACAAGCTCATCCTCTGCTTTTTATGCATATTTATGTCAAATGAAACAACAATAACAATAAAAAACCTACTTATATGTATGTTTTAAACAGCACTGTGATATTTGCTTTCTAACCGTTTTCTTTGGAAGGGAAAAAGAGTCCAGTGATATCTATGTTAAGCAGAGAACTTGAAGTCTGAAATATTTTGTATCCCCAATCTTCTTCTTTTTTATTTTTAAAATAGGCGGTGGGAGACAATTGTTTGTGCAATAACTATACACCAGCTGCTTTTCTTAATTACAGACCCAATTTGATGCTTCACTTCATCATAAAAGCATAAGGATTCCTAAACCATGCCAAAGGTTCATGTATAAGATTTTGGTTGGCTTTTTTTTCTATTGCTCTTTTGTTTGGTTCTTCCAATCAAACTTTGCTGTGCCTCATTAAAAAAAGAGGCTGAGAATTAAAAACAAACCTTTCATATCTGTAAGGATATTGAAAATGAGTGGAATGTCATGTGACAAAAGCTATTGATTTATTCTTTTATTTTTTGCAGGTGGACACATAGCGAGAGGAAGGGACAGAGTGCTGAATTAGGACTCAAGGAGAGTCGAGTTCAAATCCCCACATTCATGAATAGTGACCTTGGGCCAATCACTCTCTATCCATCTAAATTACTTTACAAGGTTGTTGTGAAGATAAAATATAACAGAGAGCCATGTGGGCCACTTTAAGCTCCTTGCAGGAAAAGTGAGATATAAATGTGATTAGAAGAAAACTAGTCATCATAATATGATGAACTAGGACTCTGGGAGCCCCGAGTTTGAATCCTTGTTCAGCCATGGGTGACCTTGAGCAATCCACACACTCTCAGCCTCTAAGGAAGGCAGTGACAAACTCATCTGAATAAATCTTGCCAAGGAAACTCTATGCCATAAATTGGAATCAACTTGAAGCCACACAACAACAAAATATACAAACAAACTTGCATGAAGTGTTTTGAATTTATATTATCTTTATGAGGCATTGTGCACCATGTCTAATGTCAAAGGGCTAGGAATAGGAATTATACTGTTTTTATTAATGAGAGCCTACAGCATCTGTGTTTGTAAGCAACATATAGTTATCCCTCTGTGTCCATGGATTCTTTATTCATGGATTCATCCATCCACAGCTTGAAAATATTTTTAAAATACACAAATTCCAAAAAGAAATTACTGATTTGCCATTTTATATAAGGGACACCATTTTATTATGCCATTGTATTTAATGGCACTTGAGCATCCACATATTTTGTTGTCCACAGGGAGTCCTGGAACCAGACCCCAGCAGATACCAAGAGCCCATTGCATCTGCTTTTCTTAATAGTGTTATGTAGAAATAAAGTTTTAAAATAGACATGCATCGCCTTATATATGTGCCTCCCTCTGTATATGATGGTAAAACATACACAGATAGTAGGTGCACATGAAAAATGACCTTCTGTTCCAAATGTGAGGTAATCTCTGGCCTTCTGGATGTTGTTGCATTACAATTCAAGATGATGGATTCAACAGTCTTGGATACACCTGCATTTTTTTCTCCTTGCAAGAAAACATGCACACTTCACTTGAGCCATGTGTGCTTTTGCTTTTCTTCACAATATGAATTAAACATGAAATAAAGTAATAATGTTGTGAATCATATAATGGCAGACCAAATGTCCATAAAACTGCAGAGACACATAGAAAGCCAGAAAAGCTAGATTGATCGTTTTGAAAAATGAAGCATACTGAATGAAGCTATTCAGGCCCCTAGCAACAATTAGAGTCAATGATTGTAAGAGGTGGGAGATTAAAGACTCACAATTTATTTATTCAATTTATATCCTGCCTTTTTCATTACACAGGACCCAATGTGGTCAATCCAAACTACATGCAGATTTGCACATAATGATCAGTTTGCTACTTAGATTAACAAATTAACATGAAAGATAAGCAGAAGATGAAGATAGGGTAAATACAAGACCAAAAGAATTGCAAAATGAAAAAACAACTTAGAGAGACCAAGGGCCTCTACAGATGGGCCCTTTGGCCATCCTGGAGGCAGGGATGGGGAGGGGCAGCTGCATGCCGGCCGCCTCAATCCCTCCCTGAAGACATCCTGAAGCCATGTGCCATTATGCATGGCGCGTGGTGTCAGGACGTCCTTCCGGTGCAGCCTTTTGACGCGCTGTTCTGGAAGGGGCACTAAAGAGCTGCACGCCAGCTCTTAGGGTGCCCTTTTTGCTGGATCTGAAAGAAGTGGCATTTTGCTGCTCCTTTCCTAGGTGGCAAAAGGGAGGATCAGGGCCGAGGTGTCCGGCAGCCTCAGCCTCAATCCTCCACTTCCCAGGGCAGCCCAGGGCCACCCGTCTGCCTCCCTCCCAACTTCAGTGACAAACAACAATAACCTCGACATAGCTCTTTCAAAAATTTGTTTTGTTTTTGTTGTTTTTCCCCCTTCCAAGTCATTTTTGACATATGGCGACCCCAGTGTCATGGCCTGTGTGGACCCTGGAGACTTGGAGGAGGAAACAGAGGAACCCAGCCTTGAGCCTGGCCCCAGTTCCTCACTGCCAGTGCCAGCAAACACTGTTGCCAATGAGGAGAGGCAGGAACCTGGCACCAGTGCAGTAGAGGTTCCTGCCAGTGTGGGCACTGAGGAGAATGAGGAGGCAGACTTATCTGTGCCTTCATTCAGCTAGCAGAGGTCAGAAAGGGAGAATGTGCGATGTTCCCAAACAATTTATGCAAATCGCCAAGCAATCAAGGAACAGCTGCACCAGTGAGAACTGGAGATAAAAGCCTGGGAAGAACACCAGGACTTTGTCAGAGGTTAATTGACATCTCTGGCAAAAGTACCCTTGCCTTGAACTCTCATGTGCGTTGCTTGACTCTCTAGATTGGACCTTTGGAGCTATGACTGACAATTCTGCTAGCTCCAACTCTGAACTCTCAGACTGCCTGACATCAGGACTGCCTGACAACCCTGCTATTCTGAATTCTTGATATGTTCTGATTTCTTGGACTTCTCATACTCTGGACTTTGGCTTGTTTTGGACACTATGTTCTTGTTGCTCCTTTGCCTGGTTGTTATTGGGTAACCAATATCTCTGTAACTCTGTTGCTATTGGCTGCTGGCAGCTTTCCCGGACACCTAAGGTGTACGTATCATAGGGTTTTCTTGACAGGTTTCTTCAGCAGCGGCTTGCCATTGCCATCTGAGCTGGGGGGAGAGGAAAAGAAGGGTAGTGCCTTGCCCTTTCCAGTGGGTTCAGGCAAAAGCAAACTGCTGCAACTTGTGTGTTCTTAATATCTTTTGCTAGACTGATCATACTCTGATGTTGCTTGCCACACATCTCCTACTTTTCAGCTATAAAATGTTGGAGGGTATGCAAGCCTATTCCAGGCCTGACCTAAAAGTGTCCATTTGGGTTTTTCTACCCTACAACCTGAACTACAACTCCCAGAATCTCATGTATACACAGTTCAGTGTTGAAATTAATCTCCTGTGGAACTTTGGATAGGTATAACGTCTATTGCAGAGCTTAGAGTCCCTGAGGCATGGCCATCACAGTGATTGTCTGTAGGGTTCTCAGGATTCTAGACTCCAAAAAGTAACTTTCCCAAGGTCTGATTATTAGGGCATTGTGTGTGTGTGTGTGTGTGTGTGTGTGTGTGTGTGTGTGTAAGAGAGAGAGAAGAGAAAGAATTGTGCAAACTTCTGGTGCCAGACCAAATATGTTTAATAATTATGCAAAAAACTCACCCCATCCTTCTACTAGGAATGTTTGACAAATTCACTCCATCAAGTTTTTTAAAATTCATTTACCAGTTTCTGCAATTTCCAGAGTAAACACAGAATCAGACACAATTTGTGGTTATAACTTTCTAAGTTTGTGATAGTTCATTGAAAGAAAGATAACAAATCTGTTTCAACATGTGTACCTAATTGAAAATTGTACAAAATATGTTGCACATAAACCACATATTAATCAATGAAATCATGTATCCATCAATGTGTCTATCACTGTATCCATTGAAAAAGTCATACAAAAGTAAATGCAGCTCTTTTTTCACTGCTTTTTTTTAAAAAAAAAATCTGCACAGGAACTGCCCATAGAACAGACTGGCAGGTAAAAAAAGGCAGAAGTCATGTTAATAAAAAGTACACACACACACACACACACACACACAGGCCATGGTCAGTGGCAATGGACAAGACAGACTTGTGTATCCCAACTTGCTGCAAAATTTCCCATTTCCAATTTAAAATGTATTTCAGACCTAAAACCTTAGCTACAACTGTTGAAACTTAGCAGAACCAGTTCTGTTCTAAAGCTTCTGATAGCCAAGGATGGCTAAGTGAATGTTTTAAGCTGCTACACACATGCATAGTTGGATCACTTGCACTTAAAATGGTGTGATCACAAGTACAACACTAAAGTCTACAAGGGATTTCTAGGCTTGCAAAAGTAAATGAACAAAAATCAAAACCAAAACAACACCCAGCTCAGTCAAAACTGAACATGGTCAGATGCCATGGAATATTGAGTGTTATTTGTGGGGCTAATGGAAAACTGGAGGAAAAGGAATTGAGTGTTCTGGAAGAGGCATGGATAAATGACATCAAGGCACACAACAACAACAACAACAACAATTTTGAAAAAGATCCTTCATCTTCATTTGAACTGGAGGATGGTTGCTTTCAGATATAATTTTTCTCATTCCATATCTTTGTGCTGTCCTATACTGGGAGAAAGATGAGATACTAAATAAATACACAAACAAATGAATATATTGTAAGCACTTCTGAACAGAGATTGTGCAACAGACATCCTCTGCACAGTACAGATGCTAAGTCAATGTTAAATTGCTGTACTAGCCCCAGCAGGATAAAAGAAGTAGTACTACTCAGAGTAGAAGTAGTGAAGTGGTAGTGCATGTTATGAAATCTATAATGATAATGCACTTTGGCAAAGGATTTCCCCCCCTTATTTCTTGCCAGTCTTCTGTGAGAATTCCACCCCAACCACCCACCCTTCTCTCCCATTTTCTAGTTTTCTTTGTTCTGGCACTTTAGAAAGAACATATTCACCCAATAACGGTTAATTAAAGAAAACTAACACAAATAATCATTCTGGTACTTGAAAATATTCTAATTTTTTAATGGAGAAAATGCATTCTTAAATTAAAAATGCATAATAAGTCATACCAATAATAAGAATAAAGTGGGATTCAGGGCACATGTATGTAGCTTTGTAAGTAAAATGCATTTGCTGGATATAAAAGCAGCCTTCAATGTCTAAGATTCAGGGCAGGGGGAAAAAAAGGCAAGCCTCATAATGCTCATAAATTGTCCATAATTGTATGGATTTTAAATATAAAAGTTGGCAGTGACAAAAGCTAAAAGCCATTAGGAGAGATACAATTGTGTGATGCATCAGGAGGAGCAACTCATAATCTTGGGGGGGGGGGGGGGGGAACCAAATAAGAGTTATCTAAAAATTTTGATAACTACACTTGAGTCATGTCTTAATGTTTACTACAATGATGGCATTGTTCACAAATGACATGGCCTAATGCATAGATGAATTCTTTATGAAAAGAGCTCCTAATTAACATGAATAGTCTTCTCCTCTGAAGGTCACTTATTGCAAAGTTCATTTTGTCCAGCCGAGCATTGCTAAAGTAGTCACCCTCGGTAACAGCCATTAGATTAAGAGACTTAGGTCTGTTCTCAGCCTGACACTGGGTCACAGTTTTCAAAGGAAGTCTCTCTTCCATGCCAAAAAGCCCTTAAAAATAATACTGGAAGACAATGGGAGCTGATGTAATTACATTGTAAATATTTCTGTGTTTGTTGCATTAATGAATTCCATTATCTTTATAAATACAAAGCAAAAAGGAGGAAATCATTTGAGCACTTACTTGCTATAAATTTCCCATCCCCCCATATTCTCTAAAAAAATCTGGCTTTCTTCTATCAGAAATTGGTGTCCCCACCTTTTATATATCAGGGAATAAGCCATAGCTGGGCACTAAGTACTTTAAACGTACTTTAATTATAATTGCTTTTTTTTCCTTTTTGTGTGTCTTCAAGTTGTTTCTGACTTACAGCAACCATAAGGCACGGCTGTCATGGAGTTTTCTTGACAAGGGGGTTTGCCTTTGTCTTCCTCTGAGGCTGAGAAATTGTGACTTGCCCAAGGTCACCCAATGGGTTTCCATAGTCAAGTGGAGATTCAAACCCTGGCTTCCCAGAGTTCTAGTCCAACATTCAACTGTGCCATGCTGGCTCTCTTAAAATTGCTAACTACTGCTCAAAAGTAGTTCTGCTGGGTCAAGTAGATTTTAGTAAGTATCATTGAAATGATTTTTGTAGTTCCTATTACTTTTCAACTACCATCAATCTCTCCTAAGCTAACAATAGGGTTAGAAATTAAAACACTTTTAAAAGAGTTAATTAGATGAAAATCTTACTGGAGTTCAAGGATATTAGACAGGCTAGTAATTAAACAAAGGAACTAGGCTTAATGCAAGCTTAGATCTGTTTTTCCCCCCCAAACAAACATGTTATTGTTTGTTGTTGTTGTTGTTATGTGCCTTAAAGTTGATTTTGATTTATGGCAACCTTATGATGGTGTTTTCTTGGCAATAATTTATTTAGAAAAGGTTTGTAAGGCTGAAACAGTGTGACTTCCCAAGGTCACCTAGTGGGTTTCCATAGCTGAGAAGTTAGTCTCAAAGAGTCCTAGTTCAACACTCAAACAACTACACCACACTGGCTCCTCCATGATGATCATGATCTAACTTAATTACATCTGTGTAACTCTTCCCTCATTCTGCATCAAGGCAACAACAAACTGAAGAGTAGGGATTTAATCCAATTATACAATTTATTTTGGGGCATAAAAAGACTTTAGATATCCAGTGCTCAGATCCATCACTAACAGAAAACAAAGGGAGTTAAATTTTATTGTTCTCCCTTTGCAAGTAATTCTCCCACTAACCTAGGAGACTGAATCCAGATCTGGATCAGCAAGATTGTAACTGAGTGAGAAGTTCTACCACAGACATAGCAACAAGGTCAAAAGTCTCTTCTATGTACCATACTGCACAAGTATATTTATTTCATATGACTTTGTGTACCTCTTTGACAGACAATTTAAATTATTTGCAGCCAAGAGAGTTAAAGTGGTATCAAACTGTTATAATTGCTGTATTTCACAATAATAACAGTTTGATTACACTTTAGTTGCCACTGCTCCATCCTATGGAATCCTGGAATTTGTAGTTTCACAATTATTGTGAATTATTGATAGCCGCCTTGAGTCCCATTATTGGGAGAATGGCAGGATGACGATGATGATGATGATGATGATGATGATGATGATGATGATCATCATCATCATCATCATCATCATCATCATCATCATCATCATCTACCACAGTGCTCTACTGCCTCAGCAAACCACAAATATCAGGAGTCCATAGAGATGGTACTTAAAGTGGAATCAAAACAATCAATTGTCTTATGGTGAATCAACTTTATAGATAAATCTGATGGATACGATGGATACACTTTAGTCTTTAAAAGAACTTTATTTTAAAAGCAAATGTAATCAGAAGGGCTATAATTGTTTGAAGAGACTTATGTAGTGTAGATACACTCCTAGAGTCCATGATAGAAGATTCTTTCCAGCCTCCTAAACCAGAATCAGACCAGAGAGAGGTGAAGAGGCAGAAGAACTATAGTTTGGTGACATAGCACATGATTTGTATGGATAAGGTCCCAAGTCAAAGGTAGCAGATGATGGGAAAGATGTCTACCTGACAATCATTATCTTGTAGGGTAGAAAATAGCAGGAAGGGAGAGATGGACAAATAGTCTGACTTGGAATCAGTGCTCAAGAAGTTCCTTTTGAGAACTGCAGGAGGATGGGTGGAATGTCTGAAAGCTGGGCATGGGTGACCCCATGATGCTCAGGCAAGGAAGGGGTAAATTAAACTCTTACTATTATTCCCTTTGCCAGGAGTTTCCTCTTTGGTTCGGATGAATGAGAGAGCATGTTGGAAATTCTCCATTCCTTTGGCAAGTTGTCTTTCAGCTTTTGCTTGGAACTGCAAGAGGTAGCCTAAGTGCCTTGGAGATTTAGTATTTCATGGCTTGCTGTGCTGTCACAGCATTTTACATTTTTATTTGTCGCAACGTGCTGATGATTATCTTTAAGAAGGGAGGGGTGGGGAAGCCGATGCATTAGGTCCCTAGATGCCCTTGCGAGGAGCAGATGTCTGAGCCAGTTGCACCGCTAAAGCCCTCTTAGATTTATGTCGTTCCTCACCTTTTGTACATTTCTAAATTACAACTATTTAGTGCACATGGAACCTTTCTCACTTCCTAGCTGAACTTATTAAGACAGTTTAGGATGTACTAAGGTTGAAGCTGAGGAAACTTGCTGATTTATAGGACACAGGGATGGGTTCATAATCTGTATTGATGCCATCATCCCTGAACATGTGACAACCAAAGCAGATAAGCCTACAACTGAACTGAAAAGATTTCTTAAAGCTGGTAATCAATATTGAGCAGCTCAGTCTGTTGAGCTATCAAATTCAGAGAAGAGCAGGGGGGAGTGAAGAGAGGAACTTGCAGAGATAGATTATAAGATTTCTGCATGATGGTGATGGAGGGGAGTAATAGAAGAAAACTCAATACCTTGTGTACACAGTCCCATATTAAAAAGTCAGAACAGTCTTAATTGGAATCAGTTAAAACAGAGTACCTTCCCCTTATCTTCAAAAAGCTAGAATCTGAAAAAGAGTAATAAAAGCAAGAATGTTTCTGAGAATGTAAAGAATATATTTTAAGGTCTTGACAGACCTTTTCAGGGTCAGGACAAACATCCAGCCAGACCACAATCTCTTAAGATGAGCTGTGTGGGGTCAGACCAAAAGCCTATTTAGCCTGACATTCTGATCCCACAGTTCAAATCAGATATAGTAGAAAGGAGGTGATAAGCTTATTAGTACCAGAATTTGTTTGGGGGAAGGGATGGGAGTAGCAACAATTCCCAGAAAGCTTTTGGCCATGTCGATTGAGGATTTTGGGAGCTGTAGTTTTTTGTATTTTTTTAAAAAGAAACTTCCAAGTTCTGAATGTGGTCCCTCTGCATGTTTTGTCCAGCAAATGGTACTTAGACTTCAAAAAGTTGAGAATTTCATGTTCTTTTCCCCCTGATAGGTGCCTCAACTTTAGCTGCTATAAGCTGAATCTGCCTTATCCAAAATGCTTAGGACAAGGTGTTTTGTATTTTAGATTTTTCTTGATTTTTGGGATATTTGCATATAAGTAATTGAAGATGGGACCCACATCTAAACATGAAATTCATTTATGTGTCATATACACCTTATACACATATCCTGAAGGTAATTTTATACAAAATATTTTTAATATTTTTGTGGATGAAATCAAGTTGTATACATTAAACTATCAGAAAGCAAAGATATCACTATTTCAGCCACCCGTGAAAAAAAATTTTGATTGTGGAGTATTTTGGATTTTGAAATTCTGAAAAAGGGAGAGCCAACCTGTACATACCAAGCAGGGGCAACAGGGTCTTCTCCACACAAGGAATAGCTGTCTCCATTTAATTTTGTAAGTATAGGTGGTAAATGACTATTTTCAGTTCATTTTTGATACTTACTCACCAAATTATCATTTCTTTAATAATTCACTGATATGAACTTTTAAAAAACCAAATGCACAAGAAACTGGCAGTTTCATCCATCTCTGTTCAAAGGGATATTGCCCCAAAAGTGGGGGTAAAATAAACTATATTTCAGGGCTAGGCAACAGCTTTAGACAAATCATGACTAATGCAGCAAATTCAGCTTATTTGTATGAGCTCCGGTTAAGAACAGATTGGTACAATTTCATCCTAAACTTTCAAATTTACCCTCATCTCCCACTTTGCTACCTGTGAACAAGGCAGTGAAGAGTGGAGCATTTGAACTCAGTCATAAACTAAATCACAGGGGGCACTTGCTCCTCCCAGGAAAGCCAAATGCTACTCTGGTTCCTCAAAATTAAATTGTCCATTTGATCTTATGGGCATGGGAATATACTCATATAGTGTGTGTTTCCTTCATTTATATTATTGTTTTGTCCTTGTGTACTTTTTCCTCACTTCATAGGTTTCCGTTACGGGAGATCTGGAAAAAATACTTTTCAGAATGAATTCATTTCTGTTACTTATCATTTTATCTATTTTAAATAGCTGTGTTTCTTGTTGTTTTAAAATTTACTTGATTTAATATTGTTTTAAGGGGGGGTGGGGGGTTACTGTATATATATGTTTTATTGATGTACTCATTCTTAATTGTAAGCCGCCCAGATTGATATTTCAGAGGGCGGGGTATAAATAAATTTTATTATTATTTTATTATTATTACAGTCTTGGAGAATTCAAAGATACAGCTGTGTTAGTCTGTAGAATCAGTACATAGACAGTTAAAGTGGCCTCAAGCTGCATTATTTCTGGCAGTCTGTAAAGGCTCCACTTCAACTGGCATGGCTTAATGCTATGGAATTCTAGGAATTGTAGTTTTGTGAGACATATAGCCTTCTCTGTCAGAGAGCTTTAGTGCCACAACAAACTACAGTTCCTAGGATACCATAGCATTCAGCTGTGGCAGTTAAAGTAGTGTCAGACTGGATTATTTCTGCAGTGTGGATGCAGCCAAGGTCTAGGGCAGGGACCGGCAACCTACGGCCCGGGGGCCGGTTTAGGCCCCAGGCTCCGGACTTACCGGCCCCAGCCGGAGGTTGCCGCCGCCACGCGCCGCCGCTGCTGCCAGAGCGCATTTCCAGGTGCGCTCGCGGCGATCGCCATTTTGAAAGCCAAAATGGCGGTCGCGACACGTTTGCGCATGCGCAAATGTGTTGCGTCCGCCATTCTGACTCCCAAAATGGCAGCCGCGCCATGGCGGCTGGAGCCACGCGCGCTACGGCAGCGACCGCAGTAGCGATCGCGGCGGCTGTGTGTCCGGGGGGGTCGCGTGCGGCGGCGCCGCCATTTTCTCCCCCCTTGGCCCAGCTGCGACCTGGGCGACGGCAGACCGGCCCAGGTAAGAAAAAGGTTGCCTGTCGCTGGTCTAGGGTCTCATATAACTGTGAAAGATACCAGAATCCAGCCAGAGGAAAGAGCAATAATTCCAGCTCTGCCTCACTTGCTGTTCATGGCATATTATTATTATTATTATTATTATTATTATTATTATTATTATTATTATTTTTAAAAAGCCCACCATTTTTATCTATTTTAAAAGGCAACTGTATTCTTTGGAATCAGGATTAGGCAATGAAGATCTCCAGTGAGAGGAAGAAGTTAGCATGCCAGTCATTTTGTTTTAAATTGAACTCATTTGCAGTCAATTGAATGTCTTAAAATCAGAAACATGCCTCTTGGGGGATTTGAAAGAAATGCCCATTGCAAGCACTTTAAAAAAAACAAACCCTCTCTTGAACAGAAATATCGACATCTTTCAAGAGTCAAAGCAGAAATAAAATTAATAACCACCTTTCGCTTGTTATATTTACTGCATTTCTTCTGATGGGAATATTAGGCCTCTATGAGATTCATAATTAGGAGTATGCCAGATGGGTTATCAATGAGGTTTTAAATTTTTATATGTAGAGTATGTCAGGGCTTTCTTTTCTGAAGAGATGCTCTGCTGCCATACAAAGCAGTTAAATATAAATATCTGACATAGGAGAGAAGGGCTACTAAATGCCCTATGATTTCTAATTTGCTGTTTATTTAATCCTCCCCCTCACCTCCTCCTTTCTAGCTAGCCTGGTGGGATAGATTAACTGAATGATCTGACCAGATGGAAAACTAAAGCTTGAAAACAGAGAAGAGGTTCAAAGCTCTCAGCCAGCTTTATTCTCATAAAGAATGGAAGGAATTCAGTTCATTCTGGATTTTTTTGGAAGCTGACCCTGAAATAGTATGGAGATGCTCTTGGGAATTTCAAGGTTTAACCACTGAGTGGGTGGCCATGTTTACATGCAAGGATGTCTCACTGGTTCCAGAGGAATGATACCTGGAATCAGTATATGAACTGATATGCAAAATACTATCACATTTGCAAGTTTCTCATCCAGATCTTGTCTTTGTGATGAACTTAGAAGATGGTCTTGATGTCAAGCTGATGCCTTCATAAAATGTGTTAGTTCCCTTCCATATTGCACAATTATAGCACTTTGATACCACTTTAACTGCCATGATTCAGTCCTATGGAATCCAGGGAATGCATCTGTCAGAGAAAGGTAATGTCCTGTTCCTGAGGGATGTACAAGAGTTGGTGAGGGTCACTTTGGCTGCTCTAGTGGGAGAAAGGGACTAAGCTTATGTTTGTCCCTTATCTGTGGCATAGTGGAGGGAGAATATAAGAAGGCAGAGTTCTCTGTGGCACCTCTTTGGTGAAAGGTTGGGCTCTGGAACTGCCTCTATGATGCATGGGCCTGGGTGAGTGGATGGAGAAGGAGTCTGCCTTTGGGGCCAACCCGAGGGTTTACTCTTTCCTATAAAGCCGCTTGGCTTGGTGGGAGCCCTCTGGCTTTGCTTTCTAGTAAATGTCTGGGCTGCAACTAATAGTTTTTGGATTGCTCCCAGGGTCAGGTGTTTCACCCAAGGAAAGGCTGAGAAGGTTGGGCTGGTCCCACATCAGGTTCCATTCAGTTAAATAGCTTATCGGTCAATAAAGTTGCTCTTGTTTCTAGACATCCCATTTTGTCTGGTCTCAGTATTACATGATTGGTCATCATGAAGGAAAATTTTAGCTGGGGGAATATTCTTATCTTGGCTGGTTGATGCCTTCTGTTTTGGTCCCTTTTGGAAATTAGGCCCCTTCAATTATAAAAGTTACACATGTCTTTTACAGGGTTGAAAACACTAAACAAATAAATGTTAGGCATTGTTACATAAATTTTGCTATTTGGGTTTTACAGAGTCCTCCTGTAAGTAGCTCTGTGCCAATAGTTGTAAGGGTTCTGGGAGTGGAGGGAGAAAGAAGGTGAGAGTTAAATAAATTACAATTTAATCACTGTTACAATAAAATCACTGAAAGTGCACACTGGGCATTATAAATCCATACAACTAGAGGCAATGCATTGACCATGTGTGGTCTACATCCTATATCTTGCAAAGAAAAAGAAAAAAAAAGGGGGGGGGGAATGATATGGTACATTACTTCCATCATCATACCACTTCAGATATGATGAAATGGCATGGTGTGTCCAAATGTTTTCTTGGTCAAACTCCTCTTGCACATAGGAAAACAGGAATGTGAATCCTCACTTGATTCATATATTTCCTCTCACTCACAGGCTGTCACAAAGCTTTTTTGTGCACATTTGATGGGAGTGTTTGACTTTTAAAGATGCTTTTCTGTGTAGACTGGGCAAACTGACACAGCTGGTGGTTTCTTCACAAATGTGATGGTTGTGGCAATTCTGATAATTTCAAAGCCAATATTAAAAATATAGTTCAGTTGGGCACCCCATGACCTATCAGATGTTGATGAAATACCATTGTCATCATTCCTCCCCATTAGCCTTACTGGCAGAAGCTGACTGAAAATAGAGACCCACAACATCTGAGCGGTGACAGGCTCCAGACGTCTCCTGAAAGAAACATGGAGAACATTTAATAATGGTGTTACAGAAATGTGTTGTTGCTATGACAGTCATAGGACTGTGATAATAATGATTATTATACATTTATTTATTTTAAGTATTAATGCCCCCCATTTCATAAACAAATTTTCAGAGCATCTTACAGGGGTAACACCACATTTAGAATAGATTAAATTAAAAAAAGAAATCAACAAAACCTATAAAAGCAGCACTGAAATACACTGAAAGCAAAGATAAGACTGATTAGAACTGCAGCAGAATAATATGAAAGATATATTTTCTTGGTTCCAAAATGACATCAGGACATGTTCAAGATAGGTAAAAAAAATATTCAAAAAATAATAATAATTGAAAATTGTGCTTCATGAGTGTCAGGAAGCCATGATGAGGAGAATCCTGGACTAAGAAGAATATTTTAGTTTGGGACTTATTCTGTGCACAAGTCATGTTTTTGTGCAGAAAGTAGCATAGAAAATAATGGCTGCTGCCACACAGCAGAATTAACACAGTTTGACACCTGTCATGGTTCCATCCCATTGAATCCTGGGATTTATATTTTGTTGGGGCACCACAGCTCTCTGACAGGGAAGGCTAGATATCTTACAAAACTACACATCCCAGAATTCCATAGCATTGAGCCATAGTAGTTAAAGTAGTGTTGAAATACATTTATTCTGCAATATAGATGCAGCCAATACCTCTGTGCAGAAAAAATTGGAGGTTTTGTGCTAGGCAACTATCTGTGAATTTTTCACAGAGTAAGTCCACACCTAAGCATTTTTTAATGCAACAAATATTATTTTCTATGCAGAAAAGACTGTTCCCTCTATAGAAATTTCTGTGACTTGTCTGTGCAGAAATATTATTTTCTATACCCCAAATGCTGTTTTCTGCCCCAAAGTACCAGGTATGAATTTTGTGCAGAATAAGTCCAGAACAGCCAACAGTCTTTGCAAGCTGTGTAGTTTTTGGAGGCTTTCTTGCAATGGGAAGAACACCTGTATTGCTAAAAGGTTTGTATAGAGCTTTTAATATATTTTAAATTTTAATGTTTTTAACTTTTTAAAATTGTTTGTTTTTAAACTTTGTATCTATATTTTAATGCTTGTATTGTTTTTAACTATTTATTTATTTATTTATGTTAGCAGCCTTGAGTTGGGAAAGGGTGGGATATAAATAAAATAAAATAAGCTATGCCTTAAAGAATAAATCTGGGATTGGCATGGTATGGCATAGCTAGGGTGCCTCTGCTGAGAAGGCCTTTTCCTCAGTAAGCACAAAATCAAAAAATAATTTTAATTGTGGTGTGATTTCAATTTAACATACACAGATCAATATGAGATGTATTGATTTATGTATGAAACCAGACCATAGTTCATATGTCCATGTGTCATCTGGCCTTACAGAATCACTATAGGGCAGGTGATAAATATGTCCATTTCACAGATGCAGACTGGAGCATGAGTGTAATGCTTTGGCTTATAAATCTGTGGCTGGCTGAATAGGTCTAAACCCACAGTTGTCCCACATAAAAGTCTGGTATATTATCTACTGGACAAACAGTAGCTTCTGCTGAAAATGTAATTGCTATTGTGGTTATAACAGCAATGAAACTGGCATTAGGCAAGATGGCTGGCTATCAAAATTCAGATGATTTGGGAGATATGCTAAAAGAACATGGGCATTAACTGCCATTTATGTTGATGATTTATGCTAGTCTAAAACAAAATACTAAAAAGAATGTCTAGGTAAGCTGTAAGAAATCAGTGCTTAATGATCAGGGCAATTAGAACTGAGAAAATAACTGCTTACAATGCTGAGCAAAGTAGTTGAGTCATCATCATTAGAGATGTTTAAAAATAGTTGGATAAAATGCACGTGGGAGTAGTGCAAAGATCAGGCACAAGACAAGGGTTGATCCAAGAGGTCACCTGTGACATTATAAGCACAAAGATGGGCATGAATGCAAGGCATTAATTAGGGTTTAATTAACTAAAATTTAACATCCACAGCTGCTGGCCACATAATGTTCTCTGACGTACCACCAGAAGAGCCCAGGCTCATATTTTTCAGATTCCGCAACACTGACCTCAGAGAATTAGTGCTGGCACCCAGGTTTCATCTACTTCCACATTGCTTCCTCTCCCATTTCTTGAGAGGATGGAAAGTAGATTTGGGGTTGTTATTTGCAGAGACATTTTTCTCTTCTCTCATTTACTTAGCTTGCAGTTTCTGAAAAGGCCTTCCTGAGCACTGTTCAAGGAAAAAAAAAACACTCTATAAAATACATTCACTAGATGATTGTTCTAAAGAAATTAGAATGTCCTCTCTGGAGGTGTTTCAGGAAAAGGAGGGTTACATTAGAAGCCTAATAAAAACCTTGAAAAAATCTTGAAACAGGAAGGCACTAAACTTGATGTTTTCTACTTTTGAGGGGATATGGGAAATTGCTGCTAGTTTTGTGTTTTCACTGGTGTTATTTAATCTGCTGTTAAATTGTAAGGATGTATTTATCTATTAAATGTATGATTTTTGTTGTGAGCTCTGAGGAGGAAGGATTGAGTATAGATATTATGAAATAAAGTAAAAGCATCTCTCTTCCATTGCTTCAGCACACAATTTTAGCCCCTTCCTTTAGAAGCAGTATCATACTGTAAATAAGCTGGATTTGTTTAGTATTTGACATTTAAATTTATCACATTGTTAAATAACTTGCCTAACCTGATCCAGCTTAAAATTAAATTCAGGCGGTGTTCAGACCCTATTGCAAGGGTTTTGCTGCCAAAATCACAGCCCAAATGCAGCTCGGGGCCATCCCCGCTCCTAGAGCTGCTCAGTGTGGCTCTTTTCGAAGCTGGAAGTTTTCCAGCTTAAGAAGATTGCCGCCGGAGCAGCTCCAGAAGCAGGGATGCCCCTGGGATAGTCCCGGGCAGTGAATTTAGTGGCAAACCCCTTGCAATAGAGTAACATTACCTTGTGTACAGTCCAACAAGCAGTCCATCAGACTTGCTAGGATTGCTGTCCTCCATCTTATAACTGATTTTAGTTTATCTAAAGTACATTGAAAATACATAAATGTACATAAAGTGCATGGAAATTACATAAAATATATAAATGACTCTTCTTGTCCTACATGTGGATGCCAGGGACTGAAGTGGACTCATTCGGTCTGCAAAACATAAGTTGGACTGTGAGTCTCCCCTTTAAAAAGTCCAAGACTTGTTAATATTTTAAAGAAAATCCTGATGGAATTATAAATCCATTATTTCTTCAGTGAAGAAAGGTAGAAAAACAAGGAACAAGAAAGCAAAACAATATAATTTAAAAGAACAAGATGCCAAGCTGTTTAATTATTATTATTATTATTTGTATTTCCCACCTCTCCCTACGGATCGAAGCAGGATAACAAGTAATATAAAAATACAAAACACAAAATATATAAAACCCATAACAACAATATCCACCCCAACAATAAAACCCCATAATCCCTCTCATTAAAACCAATACCCTATCCGGGGAACAAGTAGGTCATCATCTTCACACATCCAGGAGGTCATATTGATAGAACAGTTAGTTTTTTACAAATTAGGAAGGTCAGGTGGGTAAGCCCGCCGGAAGAGCTCCGTCTTGAGTGCCTTCTTAAAGGCTTCTAGTGTATTAATAAGATGGATCTCCTCCGGCAGGCTGTTCCATAGTTTAGGAGCTGCTGCTGTGAATGATCTCTGGGAAGTTACCTTTAATCTGGTGTTATAATATTCCAACAAATACTTCCCTGATGTTCTGAGAGTGCGGGGCGGATTATGTAGGGAGAGGCGTTCCTTTAAGTAACTCGGACCCAAGCCATGTAGGGCTTTAAAGGTAGCGACCAATACTTTGTATTGCACCCGGAAACTAATCGGCAGCCAGTGAAGAGCTTTCAACACAGGTGTAATATGGTCCGCCCTAGATGTACCGACGACCAACCTGGCTGCCGCATTTTGAACCAATTGAAGTTTCCGGACTTGGTACAAAGGTAGCCCCATGTAGAGCGTGTTACAGAAGTCCAGATGAGAGATTACCAGGGCAAGTACTACTGCTTCAAGGTCCTTTTGGTCCAGGTAGGGGCGCAGTTGGCGAATCAACTTTGCATTCCCACACCCAGCTTTTCATAACATATAAGATGAAGGTTAGCATCTCAATCACAGAGGGATGAGGATGACCAGTAGCCAACAATGCAATCCTAGTCAGGTCTGGTAAGGCATACTGGATTTAATGGGACTTGTTTTCAATTGAATGTGTATAGTATTGCAGCTTGACATCTGTAGATTTGTTGGTTCTATAGGGGAATAATAATTTGGGCTGGGCTGGGAGATTTCTGGGAGTTGTAATCCAAAAGAGCAACTATTCTAAAGTACTGCACTTGATACAGTGGGTCCTTCCTATACGCAGGGGATCTGTTCCGGACCCCACTCCCCACTTATGGGGGGGAAAGCATAAACTTAAATCCAATTAATTTTTATGGCAGCGTGCTCCTGCGTGCGGCACCACACACGCACCTGCAGCACACACACCATTTTGTTGTCACAGGCTTTCTGTATGCATAAGCTCAAATCTGCATACAACAAGCCTGTGTATGGTGCACGTATGGTGTTCTACACTTGATCTTAGCCAAAAGGCTGAGAAGTGAGTATGATTACTCCCCTACAGCTCCCACCACATTCTGCTCAGGAACTGGAAAATCAAAGATAAGAGAAGAGCAACAATGCAGGTGCTAAATATGTGGATGGAGAGGATAGATGATAGATATCTCAGCACATGGTTACAGCCACATCAATTAAGCCACTTGAAGCCACTACTGCATGGGACCTAGGCTGCTGCCACACTGAAGATTTATTGCAGTTTGACAGCACTTTCAGTGCCATGGCTCCATCTTATGGAATCCCAAGATTTGTAGTTTGTTGTGGCACCAGAGCTCTCTGACAGAGAAACCTAAATATCTCACAAAACTTCAAATTCCAGAATTCCATAGCATTGAGCCAGGGCAATTAAAGCAGTATCAAATTGCATTAATTCTGCAGAGTAGATGCAGTAATAATAATTATTCTGAATTATACTTTCTCCAATAACCTCACCCACCTTGTCCAAACTTTGCTAAGCAGGCACTTGATTCAAAACCATATCATGGTTGATAACCACAATACTTTCAGGGCAAACAGCAGCTTTCAGTCTTTACAACACACCTCTGAACTTGGCAGTCTTGGGAGCAATCCTTGCAAAGCCTTAAACCTGCCTTATCACAATTCAACATTTTCCCATTGAGGAAGCTGCCTTACAGCAGGTGTGACAGTTTGTCCATCTGGGCCAGAATTGTTTACTCTGGCAGAGGTTTTCTACTCCAGGGTTTCTGGCAGAGGCCTTTCATAACTCCAGCTAGCTAATCATTTTACCTAGTCATGCTAAGAATTGATACTTTGACTTTCCACATGCAGAGCATGTGAGTTACCACCCACTTCAAGAGCACCAATTTGGTCCCGCATTTTCTAGTTCCCAAGACTTAGGAATGGCAACCTGTCCCCAAGAGCTTACTTTGCTGGGCAAAAACCAAGTGCTTTGCAAGATGCAGCAAAACTAAACACCACATGGTAGCTGTTTGTGGCAGCTCTCTCCAGCCCAGTGCATCCCATTGCTTTGGTACTACAACTCCTATCAAACCCTGCTAAGATGGCAAAACATAAAGAATCATGGGAGCCAAAGGCTACATCATCTGAAAGGTTTCAATTTTGGAACATTTATCTATCATTCATCCAATTTGAGCATTCAAATAATAATAATAATAAATAATAAATTTTATTTTTAGCCTGCCTCTCTGCAAAGCAATCGAGGCGGGTTACAGCAATTTAAAATAATACAGCTAAAAATACAATCCCTCCCTCCAGCTCTACCCGCCCACCCCTTAAAACTAAATTAAACCAAAAATTCAGTTAAAATAAACAGAACATTAAACGTTAAAACCGTAAAACCTTAAAACCTAGTTCTAAAAGCCAACTGAACAATTATGTACATCAGATAAATAAAAACCCGTCTCCTATGGCGGTTGTTATTCTGGGAAGGCCTGCCGAAAGAGATCCGTCTTTACTGCTTTCTTGAAAGCAGCAAGCGTGGTAATAAGACGGATCTCATCCAGCAGGCCATTCCAAAGTCTGGGAGCGGTTGCAGAGAAGGCCCTCTGGGAGGTCTGGGACAGCCTGGTCTTTATTGGCTGTAACAGGTTCCTCCCAGAGGACCGCAAGGCGCGGGGGGGGGGGGGGGTCATATGGGGAGAGACGGTCCCTAAGATAAGATGGACCCAAGCCATGTAGGGCTTTAAAGGTCAAAACCAACACCTTGTACTGTGCCCGGAAACTGATTGGCAGCCAGTGGAGGGATTTCAGCACTGGTGTTATGTGCTTCCTCCTTGATGTCCCGGCAATTAGCCTGGCTGCCATATTTTGGACCAATTGTAGTTTCCAGGTTAGGCACAAGGGTAGAGCGCATTACAGTAGTCCAAATGAGAGGTTACCAGGGTGTGCACCACAGTTTCCAGGTCCCTCATGTCCAGATAAGGGCGCAGTTGGCATATCAGCCGAAGCTGATAACAGGCACTCCTGACCGCCGCATTCACCTGACTAGTCATGTGAAGCGACGAGTCTAGAAGTACCCCCAAACTGCGAACACAGTCCTTAGAGGAGAGTGTGACTCCATCCAGGACTGGAGACTGTATTCCCAGATCTGGTTTTGGGCCTGTGATTGTGAGCACCTCCGTTTTGTCCGGATTCAACTTCAATGTTACCTCTCCCTCCAAATCTTATCTATTGTATATACTTGACTATAAGTTGACCTCATGTATAAGTTGAGGGCAAGTTTTGGGGCCAAGGTATGGATTTTGATATGACCCGTGGGTGAGGGTAAAACATGGGGGCATGTAACAAAGGATGTAAAGGATGAAACAAAGGAAAACGATTCCAAATAGCGTACAAAATTCTTGCAGGCATAACTGTTTGCGCTCACCCTAAAGGCTGGATGGATGAGGAGGGAACTACGGTAAATGATGGTTGTGTGATGTGTGGGGGAGGTGACCAGACACAGACAGGGCTAAGGAAATGCACACATCTCAAAAAAGGCAAGGCAGAGAAAAGGACAACTACTTAATGTGATAACTCTGCCTGATTTTAACCCAGAAAATCTGACAAACATACACAAATGCCTTACTCATATCCTTCAGAGCTTTATTCCTCTTAGTACTCCTTTGAGACTAAGTGCCAAATAGCTGCCACTGCCACCATTTTCCCATCCAGGCATTCAAAAAGATCAGAAGTGGCACTGAGAGCAGAGGAGGTCAGTGCATCATTTAGGTGCTCCCAGGGTGGACTAAAAAGCTCTCCCCATTCACCACTCAACTAATCGAAAGGGATGATTTTGTTTTTGATAAGAGTTAAAGTACAGTACTCACATTGACCCATGGATACATTGACCTAGGTTTTTTGGGTCAAACGTTTGACTAAAAATTCTAGACTTATACATGAGTATATACAATAAGAAAATCATTCCAAAATCAACCTTGTTGCTTTGGAAATGACCACCTAAACATTGATATATATCTGTGTGACTGAGGGGCTAAGCAGACGGGCGGCCATAGGCCGCCCTGGGAAGCTGCGCCGCGGGACTGAGGCATCCCCATGCCTCGATCCTGCGGCGCACCTTCACCACCCCTGAAAGGAGAGCTAAATTAGCGCTCCTTTCACAAGTCAGCGTAAGTGCTCCGCAAAAGGCTGGGGCGCACTTTCGCTGACTTTTCTGCCGCAGCACATGGAAAGGCTGCGGTGGGAGGTCCTCCTCGGAGCGCTGGCCGTGTGGAGGGCCGGCTGCTCTGAGGATGACCTCGGGAGGGGGAGGGGGCGCCGAGCATGCGGCTGCCCCTCCCCTTCTCTGCCCCCAAGACGGCCTTTTAAGCCATCTGTTTAGGCCCTATGTGTTTTTTAAAATATATATATATATATATATATATATTCAGGATAGTGTGATCATTTGGAGAGAACCTTGGATTCACAAAGCCTTAGGGTAAGAAAGGAAAACCCATACGGCAAGACAACCTCATGTTCAGCACAAATATAAACTTTGAGGTTTATATTGTCCACAAGAGTGCAAACAAGAGGTCTGATGACAAGACTGATCTGCAAATGCAGCTGAGTGAAAAAAGTTTCCTCTAACAGCCTCAGCTAGTCTAACACTTTACTTTTGTTTGTTTTCCCTCTCTATGTTAATGGCAGCCTTTACAGTGCTAATAAAAATATTCAGAGTGGAAGATTATGTCTGCTTCTTACACTGTGATCATTATGCACCTAATCAAAATAATAATATATCAGGGTGAGTTGTTATTTTTTTTTCTTTTAAAAAAAGAGAAAGAAAGAAAGAAAGAAGAAGAGAGGGGAGGGGAGGTTAGATGATATTCCCTAGAGGGAAATGAATTTCTTTTATCCTTTACAGTAGCTTATTTCACATATTCATAACCCTCCTGGTATTTCTTTTCCCCTCCTCCCCTCCTCCTTATGATGAGCCATAAAAATGACAAAATACATTAGCAAAGTTCTCGGTTTATGCTAAAATGACCATATTCACAAAATAATAACAGAGACTTGTATCAGCAATGCAAAAGATGCATGAAGTAATTGGGGCTTAATTTGTACACAAACTGTCAAGGCAGTTTTCCTCACGGCCTGCATCTTCTGAATTCATTAGTCTCTAATTAAGGCCAGTTGGGACCAGCAGTTAGAAGGTTAAAGAGGTTCTGACAGCCCTAATCATTGCTCAGGAAGCTGAAAATGTATGCAAAGTCTCGGCAGATGGGGTGAGATCTGCTTCTGCCAAGTGATAACTGTTATTCCTTTGCACCTCCAAAGCTGTCATCCTAATAGGCACATTTTAAATTTATTAATGCTCTAGTTACAATGCATACACAGTCTCTAATGGTATGTCATTCAGAGTATATAAACTGAGCAATTAACGCATATTACCTGGTAATCGTAAAATTATTTGTCGCTTGTTTGATTTTTTTTCCCCCTCCACCCTTTTGTTTTCATTTCCTTTTTGTGTTTTGTGTTTGGTTTTGCTTTCAGAAGATAAGCAATGAAATGTCTTTGTCCATGAGGTGGAGAGAAAGAAGGTGACAAGAAAAAAAAATGAGATCCCGTTTTTCTCTGTAGGCTGGTGTTCATTCTTTGTTTCTGCGCAGACATGCTGAGAAGTAACTTTACTTTGAATCCCTGCTGCTGTGAGATTTAGAAGATGATGGTTTTTATTACTTCAGAATTTGAAATTATAAAGTTCATGGCCAAGGGAATTCAAAGTAAAGATTTTCTTCCCATTCTTCAGTGCTTTAGGCATGCAACCAAGCAATAGCTCAATGTGTGACACAAGGATAGTTCAATGTGTGGCACATTGGCTTTGGTGTTGTTGTGTGCCTTCAAGTCATTTCTGACTTATCTCTGACTTATCTCTAGGGTGAACCTATCATGGGGTTTTCTTGGCAAATTTCTTCAGAGGGGATTTGCCATTGCCATCCTCTGAGTCTGAGAGAGTGTGATTTGCACATTGGCTATGTGACACCAAATCATGGTGGCTCTATCATGCTCCCAGATTCATTTTCAGATTGCAACAAGATAAGAAAATAATGAGAATTAGAATGTACCAGGGCTTGCGATGAAGCGATCAGACATCCACTTGGTTGTGCTGCTGTCTCTACTGCACAAAGTGATCACATGCCTGTTGTGGCACTCTTGTCTAAATAGTGTCCAAATAGTGACCATATTAGACCAGAGTTTAGAAGAGATAGTTTTCCAAATCCCTGAATTCTTTACCCAGCATGACTGTGTGATTTGTGCAATTGTATATAAAAAACAACAACATCTAATCATTGTGTTGGACATTAAAATTTAAAAATTCTTTAATTTGGGTGTGGAAACACAGAGAAAAATTAGGAATGAGATGGCATAAACCTATTTCAGGGTCCTCCAAAGGAGCCAGTTTACTAAATTTACTTAGAAATTTGAATGCCACAATCTATTGTTTTGTGCCACAAAACACACCATCCTCGTATTCACTGAACAATTGTTGCAGTACCCATAACAATGTATGAGGAAGTACAAGACACAGCAAAAACAGCATATGAACCATGTAATATTCCTCCTCACTCATTTAGCAATGCCCCCCATAACCATAAAAGTAAACATAAAGTTACAGTTATATTGTAAAAATTATTTTTGTCAAGTTCATAATTTAAATAATTTAATTCATAAATTCATAATTTAACTTACTTAGAATTTAACTACTGCAAAAAGAATGATCAATAGATTTCTAACTTGATTCTTCTAAGCAAAGCTGGTGCAGTGTAATGTGGAGGGTTAGGCACACAAAGGCAAGCTTGATGACACATAACCACAACAACTGGTTGTATAGTGATGAAATGGTATGTATTGCTTCAGATTAAAGATGCAGAATGCCTTTAAGAATGCTTCTTCCCATTAAAAAACATAAAAAATAAATAACCACCAAGATCCCTGCAAATGCTAAAGTAGACTGTCAGTCTCAGTGGTTCTGGCCCAATTGTTCTAAAGTTCTCCTAGGGTTTTTTTGCACACAAAGAGATGCAGGACTTTTCAAAAAAGTCATGGGAGAACTGGAAAACATATTCCCACTCTAAATAAATCCTCAGGGAAATAGCCATGTCAGTCTGGTCAACAAAAGAAGGAAAGAAAGCACAGGGAGAGGTCAGGTGGCTCCTTTGAGACTGACTGATGCATTAAACATAAGCTTTCATGGACCTCAGTCCACTTCATCAGGTGCATGAGTTGATGGGGATGGTCCTGTGTGCATCTGAGGAAGTGGAGTGGAGTTCACAAAAATTTAAGCTGAAATACATCAGTTTCAAAAGTGCTGCTATATCCCTCCACCTTTCCCCTTCTTTCTTAAGCTATATGCGTGCAGGCTATTCTTTCTCACTATGCCATCTCATTCCTATCTTTAGGATCTGTCACTCAAGAGCCAGTGCTAGTGAGAGAGCTGAACTGGGATCTTGGAGATACAGGCTCATCCCCACACAGCCATGATATTCACTGGATGACTATGAACCAGTTGGTCTTTCCTAATCTGATTTATGTCAGAGGGTTTTATGAAGAGAAAGCAAGAGGAATGTACACTCTTCATATACCATTTTCACCTCATTGATGAAAAGGTGAGATATCAATGTAAGTTTAACAGGGGCACCCTGGGGCTGTTCAGTGTTGGGTTAAGTCCCCTTCCATTTAGTCCACAGGCCACCAGTGGCAATTAATAAATAAATCTCTTTCAGAAACATGTTGATCACCTCCCTTTGAATGAGCCTTTGCGTGGGTTGCATCAGCTTTTATGCCCTCCTGGTGTGTTGTCCTTCCCTGTCTATAATCCAATTTTGTTTAATGCTGCCTAATCCAGTGAGAAGGCCTCCATCATCATCTTTTTCTGGATCCTTGAGAATCTATTCTCTGCACTGCAAGTTCATCAATGGCAAAATATTGCTTTGTGAAGCGAGAGCCAGCAGAAAAGGCAGTGCATAGGGTGGAAAGGTTCTAAATTGTAGGCTTTTGTCAAAACAGAGAGATTCATAAACAGCAATGATTGGGTGGTATTTCCAAGCAACGGAACAATTAGCCACTCATTGACTTTTAAACAGGGTTTGAACCTATTCCCCTGTTATAAAATTAATTGCTTTCCACTCTATAAAACACTAACAGTGCAAAAATAGCAAGGAAATTTTTGAATAAAGATACACCAGGTTTGATTCAGATCTGCTTTGGGAGGCCATGATTGTGTCACACCTTTGTTGGGCAGGTGAAAAGCCATTATCATTTCTGGTTCTCATTAGATGGATTCATTTGCTTACTGTCTAAAAATGACTGGTTAAAGGTGTCGAAGGCAAAGATCATGCAGAATTTATTGATGAGGAATGCCAGAAGAAGGCTTGTTGGTGCTATTTGAAAATAAGATATAAGAAATAATATAAGAAACTGAGAAATAAGTAAGCAAATGTGCTAAACAGTGGAATTATTTATTTACCTTTGTATTTAGTTAAAGAAGTATCTATTATGGATTTTGAGGAAAACACAGGCTTGTTGATTATTTATTTACCTTTGTATTTAGTTAAAGAAGTATCTATTATGGATTTTGAGGAAAACACAGGCTTTGTTGATTAGGAAATATTTCTTTTTATGCAGATGTTCTAGGAGATTACCCTTGATGGATTCTTCATGGCAACTTTCCTTGAGGTTGACATGTATCTGTGATGCTTTGAAAAGTAGAAATATTTTATAGAGAATTTAAATATTTGCAAATGTTACATATTTGTAATATCAGACATGGCTTCTGCAGACATGAATTTCATTTAATGAAACAGATGGAGAATTTTATTTTTGAATGAGACTTTAGCCCAAGATTTCCCCACCATTCAGTTTTTAACTTACATCTTGAAGTCGTCTATAAAAAAAATTGTCTGGCACCCTGCTCAATAGTTTTGAGATTGTAAACCAGACATGTAATCTGGTAACCTTTGGGATTCACATTTATGGCCAGGCAGCACCCCACATGAAGGGTTTGCAAGGCATTGAAGATAGGAGCATTGGGAAACAGGAGGTTGGCATAATCAGTTGTAGCTACAAAAGATCTCCATTGTTGTAGTTGCATCTGATGATGCAAAGCCTCAGTCAATATTTATCAGATTTGTAGCTCTGATCCTGTTTTGATTCAAGGAGGGAGGCGGATGGGTGACCCCTAGTACAGGTTGAGTTGCCCTTATCCAAAATGCTTGGGACCAGAAATGTTGGATTTTGGGTTTTTTCATATTTTGGAATATTTGCATTTATTATTATTATTATTATTATTATTATTAATCATTAAAGTTTATTTCTAGAGTGCTGTCAGTGTACACAGCACTGTACAAAAGACAATCAAGGATAAAATAGAATAAAACCTGCTGAAGGCGTACAATCTAAGTACAAACAATGGGTAAAATAATAAAAGTCAATTAAAACAAAAACAATTACAATAATTAATAACAACATCCACTGTAAACCCAAGTGACAGAAAAAGTAAATGTATATCAGACAATATATAATGACATATCTTGGAGATGGGATCCAAGTTTAAACATGAAATTCATTTATGTTTCCTATATACCTCATACAAATAGCCTGCCATCAGAAAGCAAAGGTGCCACTATCTCAAATAATTTTGGATTTTGGAATATTTTGGATTTTTGAATTCCATATAAGGGATACTCAGCATGTTTGTTGTTGTTAACTGCCCTTGAGTCGATCTCGACTCATGGCGACCCTATGAGATCTCTCCAAGACCCTCTGTCATCCACTGCTCTGCTTAAATCCTACAACCCCATAACCGTTACTTCCTTAATAGAGTCCATCCATCTGGCATGTGGCCTTCCTCTCTTCCTACTTCCTTCCACCTTCTCCAGCATTATTGTTTTTTTTCCAAAGAGTCCTCTCTTCTCATGATATGTCCAAAGTATGACAGTCTCAGTTTGGTCATCTTGGCTTCCAGGGAGGTTTCCGGCTTGATTTGCTGTAGGACCCATTTGTTTGTCCTTTAGACTGTCCAGGGGATCCTCAGCACTCTTCTCCAGCACCACATCTCAAAGGAATTGATTTTCTTCTTATCATCTTTCTTAACTGTCCAGCTCTCACATCCACACATGGTAATAGGGAATGCAATGGCTTGTATGATTCTAACTTTTGTGCTGAGCTGTATATCTTTCCATTTTAGAATCTTTTCTAGTTCTTTCATAGCCACCCTCCCATTCTCAACCTGCTTCTGATTTCCTGACTGCAGTCCCCCTTTCTGTCAATGTTTGATCAATGTTTGTATGGGAATTCTTTTATTATTTCTATTTCTTCATTGTCTAGGTTGAACTTGTGAAGGTCCTCGGTGGTTGTCATTTTTGTTTTCTTTGTGTTCAGCATTGTGTGCCTTAACACTTTCTTCTTTGATCTTCCTTAGTAGGTGTTCCAGGTCTGTGAGGTTTTCTGCTAGTATTATGGTGTCATCTGCATATCTTAGCTTGTTGATATTCCTTCCTCCTAGTTTCACTCCTCCTTCTTCTGTGTCCAAGCCTGTTTTTTCTTATAATATGTTCTGCATACAAGTTGAACAGATAGGGTGAAAGGATGCAGCCTTGTCTGACCCATGCCTGACAGCATATACTATACATTTAAAACCCAGAACAGTTTCCCAGTGACATTTCAAGTCTAGTTCAGCTCTATATGTAAACTATTGTATGATGACTTGACACCTCACCTCTGTCGTGAACAGTATATTTTTTAGTACATTGTTTATTTGTGGTTTGTTCTTGTTGTGTACCTTTAAGTCATTCCTAACTTATGGGCACCCTAAGGCAAACCTATCTCGGGGCTTTCTGAAGCCAAGAGTACTTGACTTGCCCAAGGTCATGCAGTGGGTTTCTATGGTCAAGCAAGAATTTTAATCCGGATCTCCAGAATCATTGTCTGATGCTCAAACCACTGCACCACATTGGCTTCTAAATTGATGGTATATCTATCAAATTATATTGAAATTCTAATGCATTTTAATGGTTCAAGGGGGGGTTGTGTGGGGTTTTTTTTGGGGGGGAGGGGTTGTATTTTGATTGGTCTTTTCTACTGACTGATAGCTAATGTCACTTTGGCATGTACAATGGAAACATTCCCTTTCTCTCTCTCCTTGCAACCCTCAGCAATGCATGGAAATGGACTCTGAAGGTTTCTCTTTGTTCAGAGACAGTCTTTATATTAATGTGTTCAGGAAGGGAGGGAATATCAATTCCTTCCTGTTTCCTTCCTGACAGAATAAGTTTCATGTGCAGATGTTCACTATCACGTTCCTACTCAAAATGGCTGTCTCTGAGTTGGTACTGGTCTATGAGTTATTGGCTACTGGTCCATAGTGAGTTTCCAGCAAAAAATAAATGGTTGTAATCGATAAGGACAACTATGGTGCCAGTCCTTTGCACATTGGGGAGAAAATTTCTCTCTGGTTCACCACATCAGACAGCTTAAGATAAACTGTTCTGTCAGATTCTACCAATGTGTATTTATTGGTGTGAAGAGCCACTCCTTCACCTAACTTCTTTTCCTCAGATGGCAGCCCTATGGGTATTGTGACTCCACTGCTGCCTCAATATGTGGTGTATCAAACCACATTTATGTGTATCTATGGGTTTACTCCCTGATCTTGGTTTCTTTAGTTCTTAGTAGTGTGGATAATAAATTCCAGGTTCTAACAAGCTTGTAAGAGAACAAGAATAAAACTTTATTTGAATGATGGTTAAAAATGCTTCATTTGTTATGATGTTGCATTCTTTTGTTCTTGTTATACTTTCTTTCATACTATTTAACTCTAAAGAATAACAGTTACTAGTTTTTAGGACTCTCACACTGTCCTGTGAGAGATTTTGGGCCTTTGCATACAGCGCAAAGCGCCGTCTTGGAGGCAAGGAAGGGGAGGGGCAGCCTCACGCCGGGCACCCCAACCCCTTCCCAAAGACGTCATTGAAGCGCCCACCATTCCACATGACGGGCGCTCTGATGACGTCCTTCCAGCTCAGTGTCCAGACATGCTGAGCCGGAAGAGACACCAAAGAGGCGCACGCTGCCTCTTCCGGCGCCCTTTCTGCACCTTGCGGAAGAAGCAAGTGCTCCTTCCAGGGCCAGAAAAGGAATGGATTGGGGCCGAGGCATGGGGTAGCCTCGGTCCCAATCCACAGCTTCTCGGGGCGGCCCATGGTTGCCCATCTGCAGAGGCCCTTACTCTGGTCTTTCCAACCTTATTCTACACTAGCCCTCAGGCTAACTAATGGCCAATGCAGATGGCCTGTTTGGGGCAGCTTTGGGCCGCCCCGGGAGCAGCGGATTGGGGCTGCAGCAACCACATGCTGCGGCCCCGATCCTCCTTTTTGCCGCCCCCAAAAGAATGGCAAAATGCCACTCTTTTCGGGGAGACAAAAAGCCACCCTTAGAGCCACCACCGCAGCTCTTTTGCACCCTTTTGGCACAGCGTGTATGCACGCTGCTCCAAGAGGGCGCCCTGATGCTACACGCCATGCGGATCGATGCACAGCATCGAGGCGGAGTTGGGGTGGAGTCAGGGTGGCCAGTATGTGGTTGCCCCACCCCAACTCCACCAGCTAAGTCCCTCCCTTCTGAACTTTAGTCCTCACAGTGCCAGACCTGGTCTGGCTTTAACTGTCAACCATGGACTTCTTTTTCACCAACAACCCAAGATTTTATTGGCTGTCACCAGTTTACTCCTGATTGGCTGTTGCTAGCTTGGCATAATTCTGCCTGTTCTCCACAATTGGATTGCGTCTAGACTGGCCTTTCATGCACAGAAGTTTCTGCTTAAGGAAGCTGTTTTGGGGATACCACCTTCGTCTTGATTCTTCAACAGAATCAAGCAGCACCTGCTGAAATTCCCTCTTCTTAAAGGCATGGGAACTGTCTCCAGGTTTTATTCTGGTAACTCCGGCTGCAGTCCTTCTAGGAAGGGGATGTACTAGGATGTTTTGTTCATTGGTATGGTTTGGGCAATCAGCAAAGGTGTCAAAGAAGGCTGCATACTGTCACCCTATTTATTCAACTTGTATGCAGAAAATATCGTACTCAGAGCAAGCTTATACTCAGAACCAGGAGGAGTGAAGATAGAAGGTGGGAACATTAAGAGCCTAAGATACAGAGACAACACAATACTACTCATGAAAGCAACAAAGATCTGGAGCAATTACTGAAGAAGGTCAAGGAAGAAAACGGCAAGGATAGATTAATGCTGAACAATAAAAAAATGCAAACAAAAGGAGAGCTACAAGGATTCAACTCATTTGAGATTTGGTGCTGGAGGAAAGCACTGAGAATACTATGCACAGTCAAGAAGACAAACAAATGGGTTCTAGAACAGATCGAGTCTGGACTCTCTCTGGAAGCCAAGATGAGTAAACTAAGGCTGTTGTACTCTGGCATGAGGAAAAATGACTCATTGGAAAAGACAATAATGCTAGAAAGACAGCAGAAAGAGAGGAAAACCACATATCAGATGGTAAGATTCAATCAGAGATAAGACAGGCCTGGGCCTGCAGGAACTGAGCAGAGCAATTGAGGACAGGAGTTCTTGGAGATGTTTCAAACATAGGATCACCATGAGCCAAAGTTGATTCGAGGGCAGTTAACAACACAACATGGTGGTGGTGGTGGGGGGGTTACAGGCAAGAATTTTTTGGACCAGTTATACTCAAAGTGGTGGTATCTGGACTAATGCTGGTCAATAGTAAGTTTACAAGAAAGAAAGGAACAATTGTACCCACTGGACACAAATATAGTGTTGGTCTATTGTTACATTGGGGGAAAAATGTCAGTTCCCTATATCATATAACCTAAAAAGCACTGGTGTAGGAGACCCAACTTTGACTTCTGAGATCCCTGCCAAACACTTTTCTTCTCTCATTCAGTAATAAAAGATAGAAAAACAATCTGTCCAAGAGTATGGTCTATCAAAAACTCTGCATTTCTACAGAAGGAGACAAACTATGCTAGGTTCCTGAAAGGTCCTCTCATTAAACCTTGGCATCATCTTGCATGAAACCCAGTTGATTCTGCATGTCATGAAAGGTGGTGGTGGTGAATGGTTAGTTATTTAATTTATTAACTTATTTCCCCCCTGACAGGAAGTGGAAGACACTTATTGTATTTTCTGCCTCAGGTGTGACAATAGCTTGACTAGCCTTGGGTAGTATATCACTTGACTGGAGGGGAGGAGTGCCATTTGCTACTCTGCCTCAAGCAGCAGAATGTTTTGGGCCCAGTCCTGCCTGGCTGCAGGGAATCTACCTGGGAGCCATTTATTTATTTGCTTCATTATGAATTTGTTAATTACCTTTCTGCTAAAAGCACTCAAGGCAATGTCCAATCAATTATAGTATATTTTAATAACAAATCAGACAATAAAACAGCAATAAGAAGAAAACACAGTTTTTTATTTAAAAAATCACTTTAAAAAGTAGAATTTAATTCTAATTTTAATGTAATTTATTTTAATTTATTAATTTATTTAGAAATGTCATATGTCACATTTATTTAAATAAATAAACCTAATGCTTATTTTTAAAGTTTATTTTTCTCCAACTTGAGGCACACAACAAAGTGGTCTAAGGTGAATGACTCTGAAGTTTCATCAGACATTTCACAGAAAGAGACACTTAGGGCAAAAAAATGAAATGCATAGATATAAGATGGGGGACACCTGGCTTAATGAGACTTTTTGTGTGAAAGTGATCTAGGAGTCCTAGTAGACCACAAGTTGAACATGAGTCATCAGTGTGATGACGCAGCTAAAAAGGCCAATGCAATTTTAATAGAAGTATAGAATCTAGATCAGGGGTAGGCAACCTTTCCCCTTTAAGGGCTGAGGGACTTCAGCTCTCAGAAGCCTCAGCCATGTTGGCCAATAGTCCCATGTTGGCCAATAGCTCCTGGGATTCTGGGAGCTGAAGTCCCTCGGCCCTTAAAGGGGAAAGGTTGCCTACTCCTGATCTAGATCAAGAGAAGTAATAGTGCCACTGTATTCTGCGTTGGTCAGGCTCCACCTGGAATACTGTGTCCAGTTCTGGGCACCACAATTCAAAAAGGATGTTGAAAAACTGGAGCGTGTCCAGAGGAGGGTGACTAAAATGGTGAAGGGTCTGGTAACCATGCCCCACAAGGAACGACTTAGGGAACTGGGTATGTTTAGCCTGGAGAAGAGATGGTTAAGAGGTGATATGATTGCCCTGTTTAAATATTTGAAGGGATGTCATATTGAGGAGGGCGCTAGCTTGTTTTCTGCTGCCCCAGAGAACAGGACCCGGAACAATGGATGCAAGCTACAGGAAAAGAGATTCTACCTCAACATTGGTTGATACTTGGAATAATGACCTTACCAGGGCTTTAGACATTATCGCTGCCGAGCATCCTTTTCAACCCGCTTCAAATAAAAAACCTTGGTACACGGAAAATCTTAACCGAATGAAGCGGGCTGTACAACGACTAGAGCGCCGCTGGTGGAAACATCGACATTTATCTGATAAGACACGTCATAGGATCATGCTGGATTCCTATCGAGTGGTAATATATGCAGCAAAGAAATCTTTCTATGCGGCATATATTGCATCTGCAAAGTCTCGTCCAGCAGGGTTGGACTGGATGGCCCTTGTGGTCTCTTCCAACTCTATGACTCTATGATTCTATGATTCTAGGATGGTACAAATGTATACCTTCCAATTGTGCAGATTTGCAGGGACAGCCCCAATTAATCCCCTGCCCTTCCACTTTTAAAAGCTGCTTTTAAAATGTCCCAGTTCTCTCTCATTTTGGCACTTTCCCTCTTTGTCTTCAGTTTACTTCCATTGCTGCAGACTGAGTTCAAAGTAAAAAATTAGGGCCTAAGCAGACTGTCAGAAATAGTGCACATTAAATTGAGGCACTGCCCTGGCTCAGTGCTAGGGAATCATGGGAACTGTAATTTATTGTGGCACCAGAGCTCTCTGACAGAGAAGGCTCAATGTCCCAGAAAAAAATACAGTTCCCATGATTCCCTAGCACTGAGCCAGGGCAGTGCCTCAATTTAATGTGCACTATTTCTGGCAGTCTGCTTAGGCCTTTAGTTTATATTCAATGAACTCAGCAGGAAGGAGAGAAGAAGAGGGGTGAATCTTGACTTTCCTAGTAGGCTTTGGCAAAAGCAAACTGCTGCCCCTTGTCCTAGCATATGTGTTCATCCTCACTGACAGCTTTTGCTACCTTGACCACACCCAGATATTCCTTGGCCAGTTGCACATGTCCCAGTTTTCATCCTTGAAAAGTTGGAGGGTATGTAAATGTAATTAAATGATAGGAGAATAAACACAGGCACATTGAAAAAAGATTAGAGTTGCCAGTTTTTCAACCAAGCCTGCCCCACTCAGAAAAGTATGTGCTTCAGAATAGCTCAGGAAAGTTAACTTATAACTCCAATGATCCCCAAGCCAGCATGGGGATTATTGTGGCTGTAGTCTAAAAAAGTAATGCCTTCAAATTCTGTTTTGCAGCAATCGAGAGGAGATAGAGTTTCTTTCCCAGCGATGATAGAATTCTATTTAATTTCTACCAATGAGGGCTCATTTAATGGAGTCAGGAACATGGCTCAGTATTTTCCCCCCTGCCCAGTAAACATTAATGAAGATGGTCAAGTAGTTGAGTGTAAGAATGTGAAAATCTTCAGTTTACTTTTCATAGCATTTCTGAGAATTCCATCAGCATTCTTATCTGTTAAGATAAGTTGTTATTGGATTGTAATAGATTTTCCGCCTCCCACACAGAAATATGTGCATATTTCATTACACATTTTTTCTACATGTATTGTTTACACATGCCCTTAATGTACACAGTTTTTTCCACACACTTTCCATTGACTTTATTTGCATTGTCACATATAGACATGTTTTGTTGTGTTCATTTCCTTGCAAATAATTGTTTGTTAAATAGGGCAAGAATCTGATACTCATGGTTAGGTCTTGATGATGGGACACTTGAAAGACAGGGATATGCTTTCATTAATTCTCTTGAACACTACAAATTGAATAAATTTTGGGGGGTAAGATAGTTAAGGGATCTTCCTCCTAATAGAGAGAACCAGAAAGCATCATGGGTAAGAACCAAGCATTCCCATAATGCTATGAGAGAACAGCATGAGATTGGGTGTACAATACCATTCCAGCCAGAGCTCCTTCTGTTATAGGCATTCATTGTCATTGTCATGTTTCTAATTTTGCAAAACACACTGAAAATGACTCAATCAGAAATATAAAGTGATAATCAATTTGCAGAAATAAAAGAGGGTATAGCTTGAATATTTTGCCTCAGAATAAAATGTGGAAAGTAGATGTTTGCCCTCATTAAGATGAACTGTGTCTACTTACCTGATTTGTTAAAGGTGGTAATTCACAGTTATTCTCTAGAAAACCATAGCTCATTGATGAAGTGTGCATGAATTAACTACATTTATACATTTGTTGAAAGAGCTTAAGGCAGCATATACAGTCAGCCCACCGTAAAATATCCATGAATTCTTTATCCACAGATTCACTCATCCATGGTTTGAAAATATTCATATATATATTCCAAAGGGCAAACCTTGATGTTGCCATTTTATATAAGGGACATCATTTTACTATGGCATTGTATTTAAAGGAACTTGAGCACCCACAGATTTTTATATACATGGGGTGTGTGGATGGGGGAGTCCTGGAACCAAATCCCAGTAGATACCAAAGGCCCACTGTATGCACCTGCATGGTAGGAGATTTGGGACAGCTAAAAGGAAGAAATTGACACAGCTTATAATCAAACTGTGGAATTTACTGCCACAAGAAGTAATGATGACTTTTGACTTTTATGGCTTTGAAAGGAGATTTGATAAATTCATGGAAACTAGGGCCATATAAGGCTACTGCTCAGGATGGCTAATGATGGCCTTGTCTGCATTGCATAGGATACTCTGAAGGTAGCTCCCTTTTACCTCTCCCCATTACCTAGTCTTCTGTTCCCACACCAGGGCAACTGTCTGTATGCACATCCTACTGTCCTTCACCACCACCATGGATCACTCACTTCTGAGGTCAGAATGAGGTGTCCAGTGATGCTCACATGGCCAGGCACCTCATTATGACTTCAGAATGAGCAACTGGAGACATGGGTGGACATGCAGGGCTGTTACCCAAAAAGATGAGGGGACTAGGGGTTCCCCATCTATTATGCCAGCATCTCTTTGACTGTTAGGGGAGTTGTTTAGCTCGAGAAGGCTTTGCGAAAAGCTGGGTAACTTTAGGAGTGTTTTACCTGTTTATACCAGTAATAACTGTGAGAGCACTCCAGGTTTGGTGAAAAAAAGAAGGTTTTTATTTTAGGAAATATGCAAGAGTACAACTAAACACACAATGGCAATTCAAGCAAATAAACCATTTGGAGCTAACTGAAATAGAGGTATAGATGTTGGATAGGGGAGGCTTAGGGTTGTAGAGGGAATAATATGTACCTGTCCTGAAGAGGAGACCACAGAAAATGGGATGTGGCTCAGACAGCATCTGAGGGTGACACAGCAAGTGTAAGAGGCTCTCTGAACACACTATGTGTGAGGAGGCTAGGTTTGGGATTTTTATTTATAACTGATTTCTAGCCTTGAGGGGTACTTGGTGATATCTTACAGTGTAACAGAGATCTGATGGTCTTCTCAGGGAATCAACAATAGGATTCCAAAATGACTGATGGCTTTACTTTGGATTAATAAAATACTGATTGGATTTAGGACAACCCCAGGATAGCTAGATAGGGAGGATGGCTTGGAACATGGCAGCAGATAGGTAGGAAGTGTTGGCTTACTCACCTTTGACTATTGTCTTGAGTGTGAGAGAATATACAGAAAGCCTGGGGGAGAGGACGGCATGATCACCATACCCATTAAACCTTTATTTAGATACTACTTAGGTCCTCCATGTGTCTTTAGTCAACATTGCTTTCCCATGAGACACTTCCTAGTGTTTCAAAGGTCATTGTGACCTCTTAAAACATACCTGGCTCTAGATGGCTCAAGATATTAAAATATGAAAATATGAAGATGCCATATCCTGAACTGGGTTGTCAGGTGTGCTCAGTGGGAAGTGTGTGAAGGCAGATATCCCAGCATGGGAATGAAGAGCTCTGGAAGATCTGGAATATGAGGTACATTTTTTTAAAAAAAAATGTGTTAAGGATGTTATACCCCAGTTCTGGAGTGAACAAGCGGGATATCATCCAGACCTTTTGTACCAGAATTAGGATTTGGGTCATGTGTCATCCAAATAGTAGCCACAGAAAAGGGGGGGATGACACTTTTGGCCCATGTAGACAAAAACATAAAACACCCTGTACCCGGACATAGTATACCTGTATATTTCAGTTGCTGGAAATACAAGATGGAGGGTGAATTTGCATTCATGTACTGTTGACAGGCTTCCCACAGGCATCTGGCTGACCATTTTATGAACATAATTCTGGCCTATATAGGCCTCCAGTCTAATCCAGCCTGGTTCCTCTTACATTCTTATGCCCTCCTGCATTGTATATTTCCCAGTTCAAACGTCAAAATAACTTGCTGCTCCCAGAGGCTTGGCAATTTAATTTCAGATGGGGCACTATCTCATTTTTCATTTGCTCAAATGACAAACCAACAGGAGTCAGCTTTGAATCATACATATTTCTCACTTTGTTCTATCTGCATGTTGATTAGAAGAATTGGGCCAGGGGTGCCATTTGCTCAGATATTTGGCTGCTTGAGATGAAGCAACAAATGACACCTCTCTCAAGCCAAGGTGCATAGAATCTAAGACCAGCCAAATTATTTTGGCATGTAAGACAAAAAGTGTCACAAGTGCCTCTCCATGTACCTGGCAATAGGACTGTGAAGAATACTTACAAATGTTCTTATCTTCAAGAAAGAGTACCTTGATGTCATTAAGAATGGCCATCTTACATCCTGTACTGGGACAAAACAGGATATTAAATAAATACATAAATTCATAAATGGACAACCACAATTTCAGACTTTTCTGCAAAAAAAAAAATCACTTGTGTAAAAATCTTATTCTTGTCCATAATCAAAGAATTTTGCACAAAAATGGTGTGCTTTGTGTAAAATGTTTTCTTCATTTGCACAACATTCACTTTTGTGTAAAAAGGTAATAATGGTTGTATTCTGGGTGTTTTTTGCAAAGAAGTCCCAAAGTATGAAAAATGTCAAAAATATGCAATAATGGTTGCAATATCACCCAGCACAGAACAAAATGTGAAATTATTCATTCTTGCATGAAAGAACAATTATGTTTCTCTTGGGAAGTGAAAATACAATGATAAATAAATTGACTATTCATCTTCTACCCTTTCATGTCACTACATATCTGGTTACTGAGGTGATGGTCTCACTTTACCTAATGATAGGGCCGGTCCAAAATTTGCTCTTCTGCTTTAGGCAGACAATACTAGCCCTGTGCATGCATTGTTTAATGGCAAAGCAACATTGATCCCCCCCCTTTTTTTAGAATGACTTTTTTTCTCCTCTGCAGACTTGACAGATTCAGTCACTCAATTAGTTCACTAAAACTCATTCATTTAATTGTCTGAGAGTTTTTAAATGGGTAACACCCTGCTTAATGAATCCCAAGTAGCATAAAGAAGGGGGTTTAAGGTGAGAAGATGCTGTCAGGTGTTGGAATGCTCCTTATTCAAAGCCAGTATGGAAGGAATTCTAATAACCCTGAGATTGTAATTGCTGGGTGTGAAACAAGTGCTTCCAACAGCAGCAATTACCTACAGTGAGTCCTTGAAATACATTTCTCTGTTTATGCTGTAATACCTTAATTATAATAAAAACAGCCACACTTTAAGCACATCAAGAGGGTTTTTTTGCTCAATAGGTGACCCAAAGGTTGTCCCCTTTCACAACTAAGGAGGTGGTCCTTGACCAACTTGCCTCCAAAGCAGGTCTGTTGAAATCAGTAAGACTACTCTTGGGTCGGTAGTGGCAAGACTGTAATGATGTTGCATATCACATCTATTACCGCATATGGGGGAAGAAGGTAGTTAGGAGGAGGAAGAGAAGAAGAAGAATTCTGAATATTATTTTCAAAATTAGGCTCTTCAGGTTGAAAGATCTGGAAACCAAGCCCTTAGAAGAATAGCTTAGGGTCTGTACAGATAGGCCTTTCCTTGCGGGATCAGGCCACAACAAGCGCATGCCATGACCCAATCCAGTACTTTGCCACTCTAAAAAGAGCTAGCAAATGCTGCTCCTTTTTAGAGCGGCAAAAAGCCACCCTTGCCACCATTCTCCTTTTGGTGCTCCTTTGGCACAGCGTATGTGAACGCCGCCTGCTGTCTGTCTGTGTGGGCACCGTGATGGTGGCATCGGGGTGGAGTCTGAGTGGCCGGCATGCAATCACCACACCCTGACTCGACCCCCAGGCTGGCCCTTTTGGCCGGTATGTATAGCCCCTTAGTGATATGTTTATCTTGCAGAAGAGAAGATAGAGATGTAATATCCCATACAATCTTCCCTGCGCACTCTGGTCCTCTGGGAGGAATTTGCTGCAGCCAATAAAAACAAGGCTGTCTGCAACCTCCCCGAGGGCCATTTCAGCAACCGCTCCCAGACTGCTCCCAGCCTGCCGGACAAGATCCGTCAGATCATGACCCTAACGAGCTTTAAAAAAGCAGTAAAGATGGATCTCTTCCAGCAAGCCTTTCCTGACTAGACTTCCCAGCATCAGGTGCCCTGCCCTTTTATTCCCCCCTAATTCATTAGTAGCCGCTGCTGTTTTCGCTGCTGGTTTGTCTGTTTATGGTTTCTCTTGATGTGTAGTTTTAATATGTTTTAATATTTAATTGTTTAATACGGTCTTAAGAGGTGGGTGGGTTTGGGGATTTTAGGTTATTTGTGTACCTGTATTATATGATACAGAATTTTAATTGTAAGCTGCCCCAATAGCTTGCTAGAGGGGCGGGGTATAAACAAATGTTATTATTATTATTATTATTATTATTATTATTATTAATATGTAGCTATTTTCACTATTAGAAGGAATGTCATGTAGAAAAAAGAGCAAGCTTGTTTTCTGCTGTTCCAGAAACTAGGGCTGCATCTACACTACAGAAATAATGCAGTTTGACAACATTTTACCTGTCATGGCTCCATCTTATGGAATCCTGGGATTTGTAGTTTGTTGTGGCACCAGAGCTCTCTGACAGAGGAGATTAAGAATCTCACAAAACTTACAAATCCCAGAATTCCATAGCATTGAGCCATGGCAGTTAGTGGTATCAAACTGCATTAATTCTGCATTGCAGATGCAGCCTAGGACACAAACCTACATAAGCATTAGGAAGTCCTTTCTGATGATAAGAGCGGTTTGACAGTGGAATTGGTTGCTTCAGAAAGTTGTGGATTCTCCTTCATTGGAGAATTAAACAGAGATTGGAAGCTCATTTCTCAAAAGTATTTTAGCTGTGTGTTACTGCATGGCAGAGGTAAACTAAGAGCCTGTACAGACCAGCCAAAAGGGCCGGCCTAAGGATGGAGTCAGGACATGGTGACCACATGCCAGCTGCCCCAACTCGCCTTGATTCCGCCATCATGCTGTGCACCCCACCGCACAGTGGGCGGTGTCAGGGCGCTCACTTTGCACATTATATAGACTGTGCCAAAGGAGCACAGAAAAGCTGCCACTGCAGCGGCAAGGGTGACTTTTTGCTGCTCCAAAAAGGACCCAGCATTTGCCAGCTCTTGTTGGAGTGGCCAAGTACCAGATCGGGCCCGTGGCATGCGGTTACTGCGGGCCCAATTCAGCGCTCCCAAGGGTGGCACGGAGCCACCCCTTAGGGGCCCTCTGTAGAGCCCCTAAATGGTCCTTGATATCAGCTTTATCTGTATGATGCATTCTATGATAAGGAATGTATACAGTCCTACATACAGTTCTGCTGACCACTGTACCGATTTCAAAAATATAAGCAAGGCAGCATTATTTGTTCAGTAATTTCTCATTGCAACTCCACAATTTCTACAAATTGCTTCAAGACTGGACCACTGTTCATTCAATAGGAGTAATCAGGGGATTCAGAAAGCTGTGGTCCAGTTTCCAAATTCTGGAATTCAGAACCACAATACATTGTTTCTCCATATGTAGTCAACAGTTATGCACTGTGGTTTAACTTGAGAGGTTTTCAAATAGGAGAGCTGGAGATTAACCCCAGCCTGTATGTCTTTTCTGCACTCTAATGAAAATGAAAATTCTGGTTCATGTTCAGACATCCTCACACTTTTCAAGAGCATAGCTGTGGATGTGCATTACTTATAGAATTCATGAATATCCCATCTTTCCTTTAAGGATAGCATATGTCATGATTATATCTCTGTCATGTCTAGAAAGATAATATGAGGGGTAATTATTAGTCCAAGGTAAACCATTGAGCTTCACAGGATGAAAATAGATCTAATATTGGTAGAGCAGTGAGAGGTTGGTTTGGAAGTGTCTTAGGGTGGGTCTGCACTGGCCCAAATACTCCAGGCTGCTCCTGGAGTATTCTGGCCCCAAAGCTATCAACCTGTTACCTCTTCATTCCAGAGAAATGCTGGATGACTGTTTACACAGTGTACCACTATGCCATCCAAATGATGCCCCTGCTGGTATGGCTCATTCCCTCGTAGGTCAAAAATGAGACACCCAGCATTAATCACATGTTTGGGCACCTTGTTGTGACCTCAGAGGGAGTGATCAAAATCAGCAGTGGTGGTGCCAGGTGGCACAGCAGGACGCTACATAAACAGCCATCCAACAGGATTCTGGAGTGCTCCTGATTTTCCTGGAAGATCTGGAACAAAAGGTAAGTTACTTTAAACAGTTTAAGGAGGGATGGCTCAGATTCAGTGCAGAACTGGCCTACCCACATGAAGACAGTCTGCATCTGAATTGGGGCTTGTCTGTGCATCGTCTGAACAGGGCAACATGAGGGTGGGGGAAAACTGGTTTTAACAGCCACTGTAGACATGCACCCCCATCACATTAGTTGAGTATAACCCATTTGATATACGAGAGGAAGCTTTCAGCTGAATCAGCATACTGCTTGCTGGTATTTATATCTTTTCCCCATGGTTCAGTAATTATCTGAGTATAGGTATCAGTACAATACAATGACAACATCCAATGAATCAATTTTTAATGATAAGTCAATGCATATGTATATCCAGCTGATTCATTTCATTTCTCTAGTTGGGGCTAGCAGAGGATATAGGTCAATATCTATTAGAGATAAAGGAGTGATTATTTATTTAATTAATTCAAATTTACCAAATTTGCACTTCTAAATTTGGCAAAATTACTTTAGTGGTACAACTTCTAGAACCCCTCATGTAACATGGTCCATCTTGTGTAACATGGTCCATCTTGTGGCAGTGATGTTGAGCATTTTACCAATAACCAAGAAAAGGCACAGTACAATATGGAGGCAGGTGATGTCTACCATGTGACTGTGCCAAAACAGGAACTATTCCAAACTATCTCTTAATAAGCAAACTAAAATGCAATTATACTTGAGTTTTTGCACTTTTTCATATTTTGTACAACAACATTGAAAATCCACAAAACAGTGATACCTTTATTGGGCTATCTAAAAAGCACAAAATACATCATGAAAGCTCTCAAAGCTTTGCTGGCTTCTTCATCAGGCAAAGATGTTAAAAATTATATAGAAGAAGAAAAGTGACTGATGAAGAAAAGTGAAGCCAGTGAAGCTTTGAAAGCTTGTATGAAACATTTTGTGTTTTTAGTTGGCCCAATAAAGGTATCATTGTTTTGTGGTTTGGGGATTTTCTTGTATTTTTCTGCACTGTCAACATTGAATATGTTTCCATGTTTTGTGGATGCTGTTTTTTTCATTTTTAAAAAACAAAAAGTATACAAAAATATACACATTAGAATGATTAGAGAAATACTGAGGGGTATATATTGGGGAAAACAGTTGCAGAAAAATGCTGTATTTGATGAAGTATATATTTAAAAGTATAAATGTTTAAATTTTGCATATCAGGTTGGAGTACAATGGAGGCAGAATGAACTTGTGCTTGAAAAAAATCTATGATTCTTGCAGTGGTCAAAACAAACAGATTTGTCCTTTCTACATATCCAATATATTTCACCGGTTTTCCACTGCAATGAAAAGCTGGAGAACTACAGATCTAGTATATCTCTAGATGATGAAACTATTGACACTGTGGATTTTCCCCACCTCCAGCGAAACCATAGTGATAGCATTTTCATGCAATAGCCTTTGACATATGGTTATTATAGTGGGGTTTGTGTGCAATCACAGCAAGATGTAGCTTGTTTACTACACCATGCAAAGGTGAACAGCCACACAAAGGAAGATTCAAGCAGTGTAATCCATTAGAGTCCATTTAGAAACTAACAGATACTTTACAGACATTCAACAGACGTTCAATCAAATCATAATCTCAGAAAACTACTAGCAATAAAACCCATAAATTAAAGTCAAGTTACATAAGCATGACTTGATGAACCTGGTGTAATCTGATGGCATGAGATGCATATCCTACATTAAGTCACAAATTCCCCTCCTTTTCTCTTATCTGTTAATAATGGGGCAGAGGCTGCCTAGCAAGTGGTTTGCAGCCAATCCATTTATCTACTTATAGCTGAATAAATGCTGAAAACTGGGTAGCTTGAATTTGTTTTATAGTGGATTAGTTGTCATCACTTTCTTTTTACAGCATCACCTTTGTAAATTAAGAAATTGGTGGCCTTGGTAGACTCCATAATAATAGTGGAGAATTCCTCTTTTGTTGTAGGATATACATCTTTTTATGTCATCTCCACTTGAAGAAGCTGTTCTTCTTGTATGTACCTCCCAGAGCACTGGGCAAACTCTCTTGAACATCTGCCAAGACTATCCTCCTCTGCATCCCTCTATTGGGAGCTATATACTATGTTGTGTCTTCTTTGTGTTGGTCCCCATTGTGGAATGCAATGAGAGGTCCAACAGAACCAACTCCTCCTGTCCAGTGCCATGCATAGGTCATCCACCAAGACAACCAAAGTTGTCTCAATCCCATAACCTGGCCAGAAGCCAGACAGAAATGGATCATCCAGGAATCCCTGGATCTGGGAAGCCACCACACATTCTAAGATCTTGCTTAAGTAGCAGACATTTGAGACTGGCCTATAATTCTCAAGCACAAGAGGCTTCAAGAAGGTGTTTTGTTCTGTTTTGTTTTTTAAAGTAATGTCCTCACCACAACCTCTTTTAAGCAGGATGGAAACTTCTTTTGCTGCATTGAGGTATTAATCACCCCCCTTACCCATTCAGTCCTCCTCTGGCCTGTTTAATAAGCCAGGAATGGGAAAGGTCTAATAAACATATAGTGGCTCTCACCTCTCCAAGGATCCTGTCCACATCTTCAGGTTGCACAAACTGAAACATATCCAATTATACAGTTGATTCAGTGGATTTATTTTAGTTGGGAGTAGTAATTGGATAAAAGCCAAAGTCTTCTATTTCATTTTCCTTTGTTTCAGTTTATGCTGAGTTGTTTTATATGGCATTAGTGTTGTTTTCAAAGTGTTCCTCTTGCCTTTATCCTGCCCTGAATTTGTTTACTGAACTGATATCCCATTTTTCTTCCCAAAATGGGACTCAAACTGCCTTACGATTAAATAGAATCATTGCAATTAAATCATAAAAATGAATAGAAGCATAAATTTTTAAAGCATAATTTAAAAATATATCAGTAGACAAAAAATACATACTAGATGTGCAACACATTAAAATACCTAAATAAATAGCTAGCTAGATACAAGATACCACTCTGTTTGGCTCCAGTTATATAGGCTTGGGCTCAGAGGCTGTGAATCTTTCACTAGCAGGGCCAGTGCCCTTTTCTCCATGACCAGATCATTGTCTCAGACCTCAGATGGCGTCTCACCTCTTAATGACTGTCTCAGAGCGGTAATGGGTTGGATGAGGAAAAACAGATTGAAGTTGAATCCAGACAAAACGGAGGTACTCGCAGTCACAGGCCCAAAAACTAGAGTTGGGAATACAGTCTCCAGTCCTGGATGGAGTCACACTCTCCTCTAAGGACTGTGTTCGCAGTTTGGGGGTGCTCCTTGACTCATCGCTTCACATGACTAGTCAGGTGAATGCGGTAGTCAGGAGTGCCTGTTATCAGCTTCGGCTGATACGCCAACTGCGCCCTTATCTGGACATGAGGGATCTGGAAACTGTGGTACACGCCCTGGTAACCTCACGTCTGGATTACTGCAACGCACTCTACATGGGGCTACCCTTGTGCCTAACCCGGAAACTACAATTGGTGCAGAACATGGCAGCCAGGGTAATTACGGGAACATCTAGGAGGGAGCACATAACACCGGTGCTTAAATCCCTCCACTGGCTGCCAATTAGTTTCCGGGCGCAGTACAAGGTGTTGGTTTTGACCGTTAAAGCCCTACATGGCTTGGGTCCATCTTATCTTAGGGACCGCCTCTCCCCGTATGATCCCCCCCGCGCTTTACGGTCCTCTGGGAGGAATCTGTTACAGCCGATTAGAACTAGGCTGTCCCAGACCTCCCAGAGGACCTTCTCCGCAGCCGCTCCCAGACTTTGGAATGGCCTGCCGGATGAGATCCGTCTTATTACTACCCTTGCTGCTTTTAAGAAAGCAGTAAAGATGGATCTCTTCCGGCAGGCCTTCCCGGAACAACTTTCAGCTGAGAGATGAATTTTTAAATTGACGCCGCTCATTCTATTCTTGTTATTATATGGTTATAATTGCTTTTTATTAATGTGGCATTTTTAATTCTTGTTGTTTAATTCTATTTTAAAGGGATGGGAGGGTGGGATTATGAGATGAGGGTTTGATTTTTAACTTTGTTCTGTTTTTACACTGGTTGTTCCCCGCCCCGATTGCCACGCAGAGAGGTGGGTTATAAATAAAAATTATTATTATTATTATTATTATTATTATTATTATTATTATTATTCAGCATTCTCAGGTAGCTTCTGAAGGCTCAACATCATGGCTTGACCCACTCCTATTGCCTGCCCTAAATCAGAGGCCAGGCAGGTTGACCTGGGAGCTCATCATTATTTCAATTTCCCACAGTGCTCATGAAGTAATATGATTCTGAAAAACTGTGGAATATTATAATACAGTCTCTGCAGTGGATACATTCCCAGTGGATGCTATATTTCTGTCAGGGGTTGATCATAGAGTTGTGCTGCAGGACTTCCAAATTCTTTGATAGACCTTTTTTTCAGAACACAGGTAAGTGAAGCCATGGTCACAGAAATCATGCATATAGGCATTTGACTGTATATGGTGGCTCCCATCTGCCCAGCGCAGATTGTAGCACTGCTTCTGACATTATTTTTATCATTACCTTGCAGGAACAAGAGGTGGTGGGCACAGCAGGGATACAAGATGGGACCCACCAGAAGGCATTTTATGGTAAGAACTCTCAGGCCTGGAGCCATCCTGAGTTGCTAGTTTGTCTTATGTAAAGTGAGTGTTACTGTTAGAGTGCTGCATTAGGATTGACTTCAATAGAGAGGGTTCTAGGACCTATAGTCCAAAAAAGCAAGTCCTTTTTTAAGCTCTGTTTTTCTGTTTGTAGTTCTGAACCAGTGTGGGCTAGTCCCACCTCAAAATGAAGGCTAACTAAACTAGCTATCCCACCATTCAGAGAAAAATAAACAATGAATTGTCTAAAATAAACAATGGATTGTATAAGGAATATATACAATTGTTTGTATTGTCTAAAATTATCTAAAATAAACAACAAGTTGTAGCCCTAAGGAGCCATTCATCTAGTGCAGGGGTAGGCAACCTTTTTGAGCCGGGGGCCGAGTTGCTGTCCCTCAGACAATTGGGGGGCTGAAGCACCAAAAATAAATAAATAAATAAATAAATTAAAATTAAAATTAAAAAATTTAAAAATTAAAAAATATATGCATGCACTCTCTCAACCCCAGAAAAACCATGGCAAACCCCCTGTGGAGATTTTGCCAAGAAAACACCAAGAACAAGTAATAACAACAATAATCAATATCATCATGGTTGGCAGCGGCGGTGGCGGGGGGGGGGGGCGGCAGGACTGGCCTGGGGCTGGTCCAAAGGCCTCGGGGGGCCACATTCAGCCCCCGGGCCTTAGGTTGCCTACCCCTGATCTAGTGCATGCGAAAGTTAAAAGTATGGTGGAGGAGAAAGGCAATCACAAAGGTCTTGCTCTCAACATCCTTATGTTCCTGGCCCCTGAGTAGATTTTTGTGTATTGAACTTAAAGATCTTCAAAGCTGGTTGTATAAACATTCAGCTGGAGGCACTTACAAATTTATTTGCAAACAGGAACCCTTACAATGCCAAGTTATAGGGAGACTTTGATGAGCTGAACATGAGTAGAATCCCCTTACAAGCATTGGCTAACATTCTATATAGTAGTTATGGATTTGTAACCTAGTGTTATCTAGCTGTAATTGTGCTGTAGCCACTAACATTATGTGGTCATGGTTGCAGCACGTTGTTGTTGTTAACAGCCCTTGAGTCAATTTATACTCATGGTAATCGTGTGGATGAGACATCTCCAAGACCCCCTGTCCCCAATTGCTCTGCTTAGGTCCTGCAGGCTCAGGTCCATGGCCTCCCAGATCAAGTCTAACCATCTGGTATATGGACTTCCTCTCTTTTGCCTGCTTTCTGCTTTTCCTAGCATCATTGTCTTTTCCAATGATTCATGCCTGCTCATGATGTGCTCAAAGTACAACAGCCTCAGTTTTAGCCATCATGGTTTCCAGGGAAAGGTCAGGCTAGAACCCATTTGTTTGTCTTCTTGGCCCTCCAGAGTATCCTCAGCACTCTTCTCCAGCATCATATCTAAAATGAGTTGATTTTCTTTCTATTGGCTTTCTTCACTGACCAGATCTCACATCTGTACATGGTAATGGGGAATACCATGGCTTGGAAAATCCTCGCTTCAGTGTTCGGTATTATATCTTTATACTTTACACTTTAGCACTATTGCTCCATAAATATCCTCCCAAATCTACTTCACCAGGTAGATGCCGCACTTGTCCAGCTAATGATCAGGATGCATGAGTATAATGTTTCAATCCCCTCCTGCCAATGAGTGGCAAACAGAAGCAGTTGTAATTCTTCATCAAAGCCTTGCTTGCTGGGAGTGGGTAGGTGGTGGGGTACTGGAAATGCCATCCTCTTGCACCCTAATTGCCAACTGAATAGACCTCTTTCTCTTTGTTGAGTCAGGAGATGCTACTTAGTTATGCATACACCACTAACTGGAAAATGTAGAATATGAGACCTTGGTCATAAGTATATGATAATCTTTAAAGGCAATCATGTGTTGGCATTGGTTGATGGTGGTTTTTATACCAGTGGGTTGGTGTATCTGTGGTATAATCCTGATTTTCAAGGAGCAACCCAAAGTATAGAAGCCTACCCCCCCATAGACTCATCACCCCAGAAAACTCCCTAAAAGTTGGGACTAAAACCCAGAATGGATTTTCTACCCCAGTGACCCATAAACCACCTCCTACCTCCACGTGCCATGGAAGGTAACCTTTGGGCTAAAACTTGCATCTCTGTCCTAGGTTTCGCCACAGTTTTAAATCTCACTCTCATGGATTTGCCACAATTACAAAATATGTCTTAATGTTCCTCCGTTTTTGATTTATTCAGCTTTACTAAACCAGCACCTCTGCTTTGTAAAGGATCTTAGAAGGAGGAGACAAAACAGCCTCAAAGAGCAAAATTTAATAATTTTTACACCATCCATATATATATATATCAAGTGTTTTAAAATGAAAACTTGGAAGGGTGGGAGAAGAGAGCTTCTTTCAACTTATCTTGTTACTTCAGAAGGATAATTTGTCTCGTAAATCACCCACTGAGCAACCTTTCAAGTGTAAATGCAAGTTGAAAGCATTCTTGCTACTGAGAGGAAAGGGACTGCAAAATGACTCATGGAAGACAGCTTCCACCTCCATCTGGCCAGGGGAGGATCCTTCAGCACAGGCTAATGACAGTGAAGCTGTCTTTGGTCACAGTAGGCTTGCTCAACTGCGGCACATTTTATCTTTACCTGACCCAGCAGGTCATCCTGAAAGCTTCCTTTGGCTCAAGAAGTAGCATCTGTTCTACCAAGCAAAGTCTACAAACAAAGACATGTGCCATCTTTACCAGTTTGGCCCACATTCATATGAAAAAGTTTCAATTTTTTACACCCAGGCTGCATGATTTATAAAAATAAGGCCCACCACACTTCAGTTCATCAAATTCAGGGAGACTTAGGGCCTTTGCAGACTGCCAGAAATAGTGCAAATTGAGTCCACTTTAACTGCCCTGACTCAGTGCTAGGGAATCATGGGAACTGTAGTTTATTGTGGCATCAGAACTTTCTGAGAGAGAAGGCTAAATATCTCACAAACTACAGTTCCCAGAATTCCCTAGCACTGAACCATGGCAGTTAAAGCAGTCTCAAACTGGATTATTTATGCAGTATGTTGGACCTTTGTCCCAGGTAAGTGCACAAAGGATTGCAAATATACAATGCAATCTGAGACATACTTTCCTAGCCCCATCAAGTTCAATCAGACTCCCAGGTACATGTATTGAGAGTGCAGATATATAAGCTATACTACTCAATATACTCAACTAGGGTCTATTGATAAGATCTAAGCAGAGCAGTGGAAGACAGGGGGGCTTGGAAAGGTTTCATTCACAGGGTCGCCATGAGTTGGGGTTGACACAAGGGCAGTTAATTCTTCTTAGATTTACAAGTAAGCCTCTCTGAGGTCTATGGGACTTACTCCCAATAAAGGTACAGAGAACTGAAGATTTATTACTTAGGCCTGGAAGTTTCCTGATACTCAGGAGGATTAACCTTTTCTTAGGAGTAATTGCCCTGTCATTTTAATTTTGAGTAGTCAGTTCTTTGGGGATGCAAAGGCTCAAGTGGTTAAGATGCTGACTCTGTTGATTGGAAGATCAGCAAGTTGGCAGTTTGAGGCCCGGGTGCTGCATGATGGGGTGAGCTCCTGTCACTAGTCCCAGCTTCTGCCAATCTAGCAGTTCGAAAGCATGCAAATGCAAGTAGATAAATAGGTACCACTTCGGTGGGAAGGTAAACAGCATTCTCTGCAGTCATGCTGGCCACATGATAACAAAGTAGTCTCTGAAAACGCTGGCTCTTTGGCTTAATAACGGACATGAGCACTGCCCCCTACAGTTGGACACGACTTGACAAATTTGTCAACGGGGAATTTGCAATATGAAAATCAGGGGTAGGCAACCTTTCCCCTTTAAGGGCTGAGGGACTTCAGCTCCCAGAAGCCTCAGCCATGTTGGCCAATAGTCCCATGTTGGCCAATAGCTCCTGGGATTCTGGGAGCTGAAGTCCCTCGGCCCTTAAAGGGGAAAGGTTGCCTACCCCTGATGAAAATTAAGGCGAGGAAGTGGAAGTGCATTTCTATGCTTAGCTGTTACACCAGATCGGCCCTTTCATAAATCAGAATGAAGCAGTTGCCTGAGTTGTCTGAGTTATCATATAGCATCGGAAGTTTGATTTCTTTCCCCACTCGTTGTGATCTTGGGAATTATCAACTTCCACTGACAGCAGATTCTATCTGCATTTTTATAGACATGTATTACGAGGGCCAGTGTGGCATGGTCGTTTGAATGTTCGACTACAAGTCTGAAGATCAGGGTTCAATTCCCAGCTTGGCTGTGAAACCCATTGGGTGACCTTGGTCAAGTCACACACTCTCAGCCTCAGGCAATGGCAAACCTCCTCTGGTTTGCCAAGGAAGCCCCATAATAGATTTGCCTTAGGGTTGCCATAAATCAGAAATTACTTGGAGGCACAACAACAACAACAACATATGAAATGCAACAACACATGTCACATCACATTTTATTTGGTACAAGCTGATCCAAAGGTGGCTTGATGTGGTTACCATAAGGTGGCTTGTGCCATGATTGTATCTGGAGAGGAAATGTTGCTCCCAAGAAGTAGGCAACTGGATCTGCTTCTATGAGTCATGATTTTCAATTGGATTTTACTATTCTATGAACCAAAAATCTTCACCTGGCTCCATTTGGTGGACTTCATAGTTTGGGGTGGTGGTGGAACTCAGATTGTGCCTTCATCTCCAAAATCAGGTCATGCCTACATGAGTCTACAGTGGTTACAATGAATTAACTGGAGTAGAGAGACCAGAGGCTGAATTCCAGTGTAGCCATGCAGGTTCCTGGAGACTTTGTTTCTCTAGCAATTGTACTGTACTTGTTATGAAGGTAAATTATCCAAGAGAGAGAGAGATTGAGATTTGGATGTGGAAGTATTTGCCCAAGCAAATTCGTGAAAATATGTGGCTGAACAGCCCCTTAGTCCATTCTCTCACCATCATGGAAGGAAGAGGAAACTGGAGAAAGGACAGGACCTCATCAACAACAACTTCATCATTGTCACCTCAAAAGGTGCTCAATAAACAGTCTTGAATTAAAATGAGGACGATTATGTCTGTTCTGTCACAAATTCCCCTGGCAATTCTGAGCAAATTGTGGTGCAACTTCACTTTTCCATCTTTAAAATCTTTGAAATATAATTATTGACTCTTGGAAAAATTCATGCAGTATTGGCATTCTTTTTTTTAAAACAACAACAGCAACAGCAACCCTCAAATGATGTGATAGAGATTAGAAACAAGAATACTTTAATACAGTTTAGGAACCAATATGATGAAATAGACATCCTATGCAGCAAAGCTAAAAAATGATGGATAATTAATATTCTGCCACTGATGTGTAACATTTAAAGTGCAGAATGAACTGAATGTGTACACTGAGTAACAATCAAATCAATACTACTTGTGCAGCAATACACATTGACTACTAACATAAACAAGTTAATTGCTTTTAGATGTCTTCTTTTCCTCATAGAAAACTTTTTTCTCTGACACATTTCCAATGTAGAACTGGGAATGTCAGCTTCCTTTTTTTTTTTTTTTTTTTTTTGTTATGAAGTGCACACATAAAAAGGAATGAATGCTGCTCATTCCCAGCTATTGCCAGCTTCTTAGAGGTTAGGGTCCTAAGACAGTTCAGCATGAAGATCATTCTGATTCATAGTCACTGAATGTGCTCCATTGCAATAAAGTGCTGAAAGAAGATGTCTTCCAAGAAGTTCACATTACTGGTTGTTGTAAAATAAAATGGCTATATTGTTTCAGCTACCAGTTTCTTCCCATTGTCTTCATTTTAGAAACCACACAGCCTCAAAGGCCAGAGGATGTGTTTCAGGACAATTTGAGAACAGCACTGTAACTAAATATTATCTTCAATTTACTTCTTGTTTCATGTTACTTTTTGGTCCTTGAGTTCTTCAAAGTTCATCATTTGCTCATGACATTACCGTGACTTGCTAACTTTCCCATTCTTTCTGCAATCAATAGGGGAACAATATATTGTGGTATTCCGCATTTCAGTTACCTGTCATTCGGTGTTGTGGTTTTTTTTTAAAATCTCCATTGATAATCCAGGTACCACGCACAGAAACTAAAGTAGGCTGCCTTGTCTTCTGCTAATCTTGAATGCCTTTTGTTTGAAAGGTGTTTTGTATTCATCAGTCAGCTAAGAACTCATCCTGAAGAAGCCCTCCGTCAGCACTGAGATCTTGCTGAAAAGGGGATAGGCAGCTTGTAAAATATTCATAGCAAAAGGTACCTCAATCATTTTCACCTTTTGACCCTCCAAGTTGGAAAAGGATTATCAGCTGTAAGTGGCAAATCTTAGCCATCTGAAAAATTCATAAATGAAATAGTTTGCTCTTTTCTCCTATCCACTTTTGATACCAAAGCTATTCACAAGACAAATTTATCTTCCCATTCTATCCATGAGTACATTTGTGTCCAACTCAAAATAGTTTTAATAAAAGTCTGGGGTTAACTGTAGGTTTTTCACTCCTAAAGAAAAAGAGCAAATGGATATTCATTTTTATCTCCTGATAGCAAAGAGCAAACTGTTTCAAGAGCCATAATAAATTAATATGAAAAATAATTCTTTTTTAAATGCACTTAATTTTTTGAATACACTTTAAAAAAAAACCTTGTTTGGTTTTTCATAGAATATGGGAAGTTGCTTCATACTCTGCCAGATCATTAGACACCAAGCTTAGTATTTTCAGCCATATGGATAGGTGGTACCTCTGGCTTCTGGCCATATTTGTGGCCTGCCACACACACACACTACCATTGCTCTGGAATCAAATGCATGACAGAAATTCAGTGCCACTACAAAAGGATGGACTGCTAAGAAGTCAAATGAATGGGTCTTAGAGCATTCTCTAGAAGCAAAGATGACTAAACTGAGGCTATCATATTTTGGACATATCATAAGATGACACGACTCACTGGAAAATATGATAATGCTTAGCAAATGGAAGGCAGTAAAAAAAGAGGGAGATCACACTATGGGTGGATTAATACAACAAAAGAAGCCTGAGTTTGTAAAAGCTTGAGCAGGCAGCTGATGATAGGGGATTTTGGAGGTCTCTTATTCATAGGGTTGCCACAAGTTGAGGTCAACTTGATGGCAAATAATAAAAAACAGGAAGCATCTTTCTCTCTCTCCTTTATAGATATAAAATGCCTTGCCCTGACAATCTTCAGGGGTCTTTGGTGCCAGAAGGTCACACAGAGAACTGGTGCAGTCAAAGTCAAATTTTGTTTTCAACAGAGATCTTCAGTTGAGCCTGCTAAATCTCTCCTGTGCAGGTGGCAGTGCAGTATCTGGTTAGTTGTGGGAGGGAGGCATACAATATGGATCCTCTGTGGCAAAGAGGTGACCAGCACTAGTCTTCAATGACTGGCTTCAGTTATTCAGGGCATCAGTAGAGAAGTTAGAAACTTTAATTTGATCTGCATTTTTTAAGTGAACTGGGCTAATTCACCCTCCTTGACCAACATATGGATTGGAACACATATGGCACTTTTCTGAATTTTGCGATGGCTCAAATTTTGTGTACAAAAATGCATATATCAGAAAAATGTGTTTATGGAGATGTATATATTCAGGAAAGACTCATGCAGCAGTGGATGATGTCTAGAGAAGGAGGGAGGTTTCTCTCTCTCTCTTGTTTAAGGAGAAAAAGAAGATCATAGATCACAAGAGTGGAAACTGCTTCTTCAGTCCAAGGGGATGTGTAGTTTTTCAAGGTAGGCAGAATTCTTGCTAGAATGGTACATTTTCTCACTCTCTGATACACTTCCCTGAACTGTAGCACTGTAATTTTCTGACACCTAATAAAAGTGTTACTACAATATTATTATTATTATTATTATCATTAGTAGTAGTAGTACCCCGCCCCTCTGAGCACAATTGGGCTGACAACAATGATGAGTAGGTTCTGACCATTGCCTCTTTGTTGCCCCCCAAAGTAATCTGTTAACTTGTAATGTGATACTTCTAAGCTTTGAGTGCACTGTGTACAAAATCTCACAAAGACCTGACATCTGGTACTGTTGTTGCTGTGTGACTTCAAGTAATTTGTAACTTATGGAGGCCCTGCATAAGTTATGGCCAAGGGTCCCATGCGGCCCACCAAAGTATTTTGAGTGGCCCACAAGGATGTGGCACACCTTCAAGGCTCCTTCACCACTTGGCCACCTCCTGCAAGACTCCTCTGCTACTTGGCTTTTTTTTATGGAGAAGGATGGGCAGAAGCTCATCCTGCAAGGCTCCTCCACTGCTTGGCTTTCTCCTGAGGAGAATGCTGGGAGGAGGAGGGGTAAACACTTGCCCCTCAAGGATTCTCCACTGCCTGGTTTTCTCACAAGGAGGAGGCCAGATGGCAGAGGAGGACAAGTGAACACTCGCCCTGAAAGGCTCCTCCACTGCTCAGCTTTCTCCTAAAGAGAAGCATGGGAGAAGGAGGAGGAGGGTCAGGGACAAACACTCCTCCTGCAAGGGTCCTCCTTTGCCCAGCTTTCTTCTGAGAATGCTGGGCAGAAGAGGAGGAAGAGGGGCAAACGCTTACCTCGAGGCTCCTCCATCACTCGGCCTTCTCCTGAGGAGAAGTCCAGGTAAAGGAGAATGGCAGGCAAAGCTCCTCTGCCGCTCGCCTTTCTCTTGAGGAAAGTGCTGGGCAAAGGGAGATGACAATGGAATTAATATTAATTAATATTAATTAATATTATCAATATTATAAATTAATTAGTATTTAATTAAAACCTATATGTGGCCTTATCCTACTTTATTTTTGCCCCCTCCTTACAGCCAAGTTGTGCAGGTCTGCCCTAAGGCAAACCTATTGTGGGGTTTTCTAGGGCTGAGAGTGTGTGATTCACCCAAAGTCACCCAGTGGGTTTCCATGACTGAGCAGGGAATCAAACCCTGTCCTTCAGAGTTGTAGTCCAAAACACAAACCAATAAGCCATCCTGGCTCTTGACATCTAGTTAACATGGGACATGTTGCTCCTATGTTACTGCCAGTGCTGTTATCACATGGAGGCCAGTTCCAGCAACTTTTATGCTATGTTAGCTAGATACAGTCCAGCTCATCACAGCTCTGTACAAAACACTTTTGTGTTTTACATTCAGAGTGGTTTCATCTCAGTCACAACAATTTTGTAACACAGATGCATTTGAAAGATAGCAATAGATAGAAGATCAGGACTTACCATAGAACTAGGGTGCCCCCCATGAGCCTCAACACCACCCTCAAATGAAACCAGAAGTGGTACAATGTCTCTTCTACTTTTCTGTTTGGCTAATGTGCAGATTGTCTATGTGTGTGTGTGCTTTTGAGACACGTCTTGGGACTCTGATGGGGTCAGGAGGATGTGGGAGCAAAGGTCCTGCATTCTGCGGATGTTTTGAGTAGGTTTGTGATTTAAAATTGGTTTGGATTTAAAAAAAAAATTAATGGGGATTTGACAGATCAAGGAATCTCCCAGGAACTTTCAGGAACAACAAAGGAATCAGGGCTGCATTTGATCCATAGACTACCCCTGAAGAAAGTATTGATCTGAGTAGGAGCCTGAACATGAAGGTCTCAGATTCTAAGTCTAACCTCCCAAAAGTGAGCCTAAGGCAATGGACAATTACATCACTCCTGCTATAGGCAGGGAATAGTTAGACTCATAAGCTTCAGGAGATGATAGATTGAGGATCCCCAACCAGTGAGGTATCATAATCTTCAGAATCTTTGCCCCACAACACTTATTTTTAGAGTAATGACTTTGATGGAAAGTTGATGTTCCTTCTGCAATCAGTAAAGCTACTGAAATATGAGAGATAGATGTTCAGTAACATGCGCAGCCATCTAATTTTTTTTCCTTTCTGTGTTCTTAACTAAACTGCTTATTTTCACTGTGAAGCATAAATAGAGAAATCCTATGACAGTAAATGGGCCATTTTCCAAGGCGGATTCACGGGATACCCACGAGACCTACTTTATTAATGAAACACTGAGGTATTTAGAGTAGTAAATCTAGACACATTTCCCTTCTGCCTCCCTCAAAACTTAATCAAATAATTGGAGGCCTATTAAAATATGTTAGGTGGAGTGATTTCCTGTTGTTAATGTTGATAGAAATTTAATAAGCAGGTAATCAGAGGGAAACTTACTGGCTGAGCAGATTCGGAATAGGATATAAACCTTTTCAACTCAAGGCCACTGACTGGATTTCTGCCAAGTGGGTAAAGAGGAATGGTATTTCACCATCTGAAGTCTACTGTGAGTTGACTTACACTAATGTGACTTCCTTAGTGGGAGCTGCAACAAATTTTTGCAACATGAAATTGGTCTTGCTCAGGATATCAACCATACACACCTATGTATTTTATTCTATGCATCCCACATCTAGTTTTTTGCTCTTAATGGTGTGTTTTTTAACACTTCTCCTAGTAGACATGGTCATTGGCCAGTGAGAAATATTTGGTCATAGAATCGTAGAATCATAGAGTTGGAAGAGACCACAAGGGCCATCCAGTCCAACCCCCTGCCATGCAGGAACTCCCAATCAAAGCATCCCCGACAGATGGCCATCCAGCCTCTGCTTAAAGGCCTCCAAGGAAGGAGACTCCACTACTCTCCGAGAGAGTGTGTTCCACTGTCGAACCGCCCTTACTGTCAGGAAGTTCCTCCTAATGTTGAGGTGGAATCTCTTTTCTTGCAGCTTGCATCCATTGTTTCGGGTCCTAGTCTCTGGAGCAGCAGAAAACAAGCTTGTTCCCTCTTCAATATGACATCCCTTCAAATATTTAAACATGGCTATCATATCACCTCTTAACCTTCTCTTCTCCAGGCTAAACATTCCCAGCTCCCTAAGTCGTTCCTCATAGGGCTTAGTTTCCAGACCCTTCACCATTTTAGTTGCCCTCCTTTGGACACACTCCAGTTTCTCCACATCCTTTTTGAATTGTGGTGCCCAGAACTGGACACAGTATTCCAGGTGAGGCCTGACCAAAGCAGAATAGAGTGGCACTATTACTTCTCTTGATCTAGACACTATACTTCTACTGATGCAGCCTAAAATTTCATTGGCCTTTTTAGCTGCTGCATCGCACTGTTGACTCATGTTCAACTTATGGTCCACCTGGATTCCTAGATCCCTTTCACATGTAGTCTCATTCAGCCAGGTGTCCCCCATCATATATCTGTACTTTTCGTTTTTCCGCCCTAAGTGCAATACCTTACATTTCTCTGTGTTGAATTTCATTTTGTTAGCTTTGACCCAGCTTTCTAGTCTGTTCAAGTCATTTTGAATTTTGATCCTTTCCTCTAGGGTATTAGCTACTCCTCCTAATTTGGTGTTGTCTGCAAATTTGATAACTATGCCCCCAATACCCTCATCCAAGTCATTAATAAAGATATTGAATAGCACTGGGCCCGGGACAGAACCCTGTGGCACCCCACTAATCACTTCTTTCCAGGTTGAAAAGGAGCCATTGTTCAGCACCCTTTGGGTTTGGCCAGTCAACCAATTACAAATCCATGTAACAGTTACTTTGTCTAGCCCACATTTTACCAGCTTGTTTGCAAGGATGTCATGGGGAACCTTGTCAAAGGCCTTACTGAAATCAAGATATACTATGTCCACAGCATTCCCTTCATCTACCAAGCTGGTAATTTTATCAAAAAAAGAGACCAGATTTGTCTGGCATGACCTGTTTCTCTGAAACCCATGTTGACTTTTTGTGATTATGAAATTACCTTCCAGATGTTCACAGACTCTCTGTTTAATGATCTGCTCCAGAATCTTTCCGGGTATTGATGTCAGACTAACTGGACGATAATTGTTGGGATCCTCTTTTTTCCCCTTTTTGAAGATGGGGACAACATTTGCCCTCCTCCAGTCCGCTGGGACTTCTCCTGTTTTCCAGGAGTTCTCAAAGATTATTGCCAATGGTTCTGATATTACGTTTGCCAGTTCTTTTAATGCCCTTGGATGTAATTCATCTGGTCCTGGAGACTTATATTCATTTAGATTAACCAGATATTTCTGTACTATCTCTTTACTTATTCCACGCTGAAATTCTCCTATTCTGTCCTCTGCTCCATTATCCTCAGGTTGAGCACCCTTTGCCTTTTCAGAGAAGACTGAAGCAAAGAAGGTGTTGAGTAATTCTGCCTTTTCTCTGTCACACTCTCCCCAAGTGTTTTTAAAAATAATTTAAAAACTTACCCACTCAAAATGGCTGCCTGGAAACTGCTTTCTTCCTCTTTCCTAGCAGGAACTGGCCTGGAAAGCCTCCTTCTCTTTCTCCTTTCCTGGCAGAAACTGCCTAGAAAGCCTCCTTCTCTTTCTCCTTTCTTTCAGAAACTGGCCTAGAGAGCCTCCTTTCTTTCAGACACTGCCTGGAAAGCCTCCTTCTCTTTCTCCTTTCTTTCAGAAACTGGCCTGGAGAGCCTCCTCCTCCTTCCCCTGTCCTGGCCAAAACTGGTCCTGATTGGGCTGTTTTGGATCCCCTGTCCTTCATTTATTTTTTTCATAACATTTGTTTGGATCTTCTTAAACCATGGGGTTCTTTCAAGCCTGTTGATACATCCTGTTTCTATTGGTTGTTGCTTTTGAGGGAAACAATGTAACAGTCCATACTATGTTCTCTCAGGCCTTGTCTACATTGACTGAACCCCTTGAAGCCCCCCCCCCCCATGCTGTACTCTTTTAAACTCAAGAGTTTTAAATAGTTTTTCTTATCTTTTAAACTGTATCTTCTTAACTAAGGGACTACCTTGGGTCCCTTCTGGGAGAAAGGCAACATGGAAATAGATAGATAGATAGATAGATAGATAGATAGATAGATAGATAGATATTTCTGAACTGTATAAATATTCTGAATTAAACTCCATTCCAATGTTCACTTTTTCTATGTTTTTAGTTGAATCCCAATTTTGGGAGAAAGATGGAATACAGATGATGATGATGATGATGATGATGATAGTTGTTTTGTGCAGAAAATAGCATTTTATATACAGGAAATGATATTTCTACACAGAAAAAACTATTTTCTGTGCAGAAAGTGATGTATTTGGGGACTGAGGGCTTATTTATAGAGGCCAAATAAAATGTCCTCCCCTTAATAACAATAATAATAATTATAATAATAATAATAATTTATATCCCGCCCCTCTGCAGAGCAATCGGGGTGGCTTACAACATTAAATTTACATAAAGATATGTTAATACAATGTAAACAGAACCTAAAAATCCAGAAACCCACCCGCCCCTTAAAAGGTAAGTTTTAAAAGATATTCTAGGCCCAATGGTGCTGGGCCTATTGCCTCTCCCCCAGATGACATCGGATGGAATGGAGGGAGGGCTCTTCTTCTTATTCCAGGCCCGATGGTGCTGAGCCTAGTGTCTCTCCCCCAGATGACATCGGATGGAATGCTTTCACAGTGCCAAGCAACATAGCATTGACATCTGTACACATCTGCTCAATTCACTTCAGAGTACCCAGGTAATGGGGGGACTCAAGGGTGGTTTCAGAGTCAGAATAGTCAGGTGTCCATTCAGAATTTTGCCCCTGGTGTAGACACATTCTTATTCTGTGCAAAATTTTATGTGGGCTATTTACACAGAAAACAGTATATTTTTTGTACAAGAAAAACTATTTTCTGCACAAAATGACTCCATGTGAATTTTGTGCAGAATTAGTCCCGAATTGCAAATAGGCTTTGAAAATAGCCTTATTTCACTTCTATTTCATAAATACCAAGGACACACCAGTCAGTTTTACACTTCTCTGTTGCTTTCAAACATCAACCATGATACAACATATAATGTTGCCAGATTCTGTGCAGTGGTGCTTAAAATTCTCCAGGCAATAACCTCTGCAGTAAACTAGTACCAATCTTGCCTTGCTATATTGGAGCTGTGTAATCTGAAAGGATATTTTAAATACTGTTTTTACCTCTGTTTTTACCTTCTTTGATTCTGTATCCCCTTTCTACTTGTGCTGGTCTGTGACCATAATAAAGATTCTATTCTACAGTTTTCAAGGATTTTCTCACAGTGGGAAGAAAATGGCTAGAATTACTCATTGCTTCCTTCAAGAAGAAAATTAGTGAAGAATTACATTCCTATTCTTGACACAGTAGGTTAACACTTCCGGAGGCTTCTAGGAACACCCGTATATTTGTCAAAAATGTATATTTTGTTCAAAGAAAAGATTCTCTGGCAATTTAAAAGCCAAAATGCTGGTTTTTGCCCCTGTGCTGCCCAATTTTGATATCAAAATCAGTAGTGAAACTGAAGGCTTTCACAGCTGGCATCCATGTTTTTTTGTTGGTTTTTGGGGCTTTGAGGCTGTGTTCTTGACATTTCACCAGCAGCTGTGTCTGGCATCTTCAGAGAATGCTGGCATGGAAGAGAGTGGGATATATATGCTGTTGCTTGAGAGGAAGTGATTTACATGTTAATCTTTGTATTGTTGAATGGCAAGGCCTCAGGGTGTCTATTTAATTAATGATCCATTGTCTGTTGGGAAACCCCCTCACCCTGGGTGATTTTCATTTGCATTTGCTGGGTCTTGATTTGGTGTTTTTCAGGACTGGTAGCTTTACTTTAAGGATTTCTTCTTTCCTGTTAAAGTTGTCCAGGTGCTTATGTATTTCAAAGGCTTTCCTGTGCATTCTTTTTTTAAAAAATAATATCATTTGCATAAAATAATAATAAACTCCTACATCATCCAAATTTTGGAGAACGATACCCATTCTACACCTTATCCCATCATAAAGTGAGAACATCTGAATGCAATTATATCTATCCGATATATAACAGTTACAACAAATAATTCAATTATATCTTGAAATAAATAACTCAAATTTCCATCTATTGTTTCTAGTCTTATGTCACTTCTAATTACTCATATTTACCTCTGACTGCAAATATTTACATATTTCTCCCCATTTTCTATTGTATTGTTGGGCTGTCTTCCCAGCAATATACATAGATAAGTTGTCCATTACTGCTAAGTCATTTAATTTTATTTTCCATTCCTGTATAGTGGGTACCTTGTGTGATTTCCAATATCTTGCATACACCTCCTGTACCGCCATTATCATGTATAGTATTATGCTTTTTTCTTCCTGATTTATCTGACAGTCTATCACATCAATAATATTTAACAAGAACAGTTCTGGTTTTAATGGAATACTTTTTAAAAAGATTTTACTCATGTTCTTTTGTATGTTTTCCCAGTATTTTTTTTTAACTCTACTGCAATGCCATCACATATTGTACAAAGAATCCATTTTCTCCTTACATTTCCAAAAATTATTGTTACTTTGATTCTTCATCTTTGCCAATTTGGTGGGGGTCATGTACCATCTGTGAAAAAATTTGCAGACATTTTCCTTTAAAGCATTACATTTTGTGAATTTCATATTGTTTTTCCAGTCATTTATCCAACTTTGTAGAGGTATTGGGTTGCCAATATTTTGCATCCATTTAACTATATTATTTTTCACTGTTTCTTCTCCTAATTCTATTTCTAGCAGCAGTTTATATGTTTTCTTTATCCATTGTTGGTCACCTCCTTTTAATATTTTGTCAAATATTTTTGGCTCAATTTCTATTCCTAGGTCTACCATGTCTTTTTTAAAGTCTTCTCTTATCTGTAAATATTTGGACCAGTTGACTTCTATCCCTTCTACTTGTAATTCTTCTCTTTTTTTATTTTTAGACCCTCATTGGTTTTTTATCAGTACATTTTCATAAGTATCCCAGCATGCTTTAGTTAAGATTTCTTTTTTGTGAAATGCCTCCTGGGGAGATGTCCGTATAGGTATTTTGGAATAAAAATGTCTTTTATATCTTTTCCATCTTTTCCATTGTAAATAATGCTTTTCTTATGCAATGGTTGTTGAACTCTCTGTCTAGCTTACATTTCCTATAGCATAAGTAAGCATGCCAACCTAATTTCATTTTTGCACCTTCTATTGCTAGTAATTTTAAATTTTTAAGTGTTACCCAGTCTTTTATCCATGACAATGCCATGGCATTATAACAAATTTCCAGATTTGGGAGTCCCAGACTGCCTTTCTCCATCCAATCTTCAATCACAGATGCTTTAATTCTGGGTTTCCTACCTTGCCATATAAATTTGGTGATGTCTTGTTTCCATGTTTTAAAAGGTTGTTTAGACACCAAAATGGGTATTGTTTGGAATAAATATAGCATTCTTGGCAATACATTCATTTGCACCGTCGCTATTCTACCCATCAAAGAAAGTTGTTGTTTGTACCACATCTCCAAGTCTTTTTTGATGTTATTCCAAATGACCACATAGTTGTTTTTATACAAGTCCATATTTTTCTCCATGATTGTTATTTATATATAAATATAAATATTTAACTTTTTGGATTATCTGATATTCTGTTTTCTTCTTTAGTTCTTTTTCTTCTTCTTTTGTAAGATTTTTGGTTAAAATTCCACTCTTTTGTTTGTTTACTTTAAACCCTGCTAATTCACTAAATTGATCCAGTATTTCTTCCAGTTTTGTTATATTCTTTGTTGGATTTTCTAAGAAAATTACTATATCATCAGCGAATGCTCATAGTCTATAGCTATATTTATTTCTGGAGCCTGTATCTCTTTATTGTTCTTTATTCTATTATTTAAGATTTCCATTGTCATAATAATAGGGGACAATAGGGGAGAAAGTGGACACCCCTGTCACATACCTTTATTTATTCTACATCTTGCTGTTCGTTCTCCATTTACTAGAATCTGTGTATTTTGAATATTATATATATTTCGGATCCAGTTTATAAATCTCCCTCTCTATTCTGCTTTCTTCCAGGACTATATCTAAAAATTCCTAGCTCACATTATACAAATGCTTTTTCTAAATCGAGGAATACCATCCCCAATTTACTGTTTGTGTACTTCATAATATTCTAAGACATTCATTACTCTTATGTTATCCTTTATGTGTCTTCTTGGAAGGAAAGCCAATTGATCTTCATGTATCCAGAGCGCTAAAGCCTTCTTTAGCCTCCCTGCTAATATTGATGTGTAGATTTTATAATCAGTATTTAAGAGTGCGATCGGATGATTATTGCCTATATCTTCTGAATCCTTGTTTCCTTTATGTATTAGAGTGGTTAGTGGTTGTCCTCACAATTCTGGATATTTACTATAGTCTATTTCTTGGATTGTTTTGTATAACACTTCTGCTAATTCGTTCTTAAATACTTTATAATATTTAGCTGTCAATCCATCTGGTCCCAGTGCTTTGTTATCTTTCAAATTCATTATTGCCAGATCTATTTCGGCCATGGTAATGGGTGAACTTAATTTGGCTATATATTGATCCGTAAATTTAGTGATTTTATCTTCCTTTATATATTCTTGCATTTTTATTCTTTTCTCTTGTGATGTGCCCTGGTGTGAGAACAGATCTTTATAATATTCTTGGACTATATGTTTTGGATCTTTTAGTTGTATAAACTTTTTTCTCTTTGCATAGTTTTAAGATAGTATTCTTTTCCTTTTCCTTTTTCAGCCAATGGGCTAACCATCTTCCAACTTCGTTTGCATTCTCAAAATAATAATGTTTTATGTATTTAATTTTATTAATTTCTTGCAGTATAATTTGATTTAGTTGGTTCTTTATTATCTGTATTTCATGGTATATCTTTTGATCTTTTGGTCTCTTTTTATGTTCTTGTTCATGGATTTCTAATTTTCTTAACAATTCTTTTTCTTTTTCCTCCTTCATTTTCTTCTTTCTGTTTTCTTGTTGGATTAACAGACCCCTTATAACTGCCTTACTTGCATCCCATACTAGAAGCATCGGTATCTCTTTATAGATGTTCTCTTGAAAATATAACTTCAATTGTTGTCTTAGCCTTTCTACAATTTATTCATCTGATAAAATGGATTCTTTTAGCCACCATGAGTACTCTCTTTGTCTTAGGTTTATTGATAATACAATTGGGCTGTAATCCAATAATGTCATGGGTAGAATTTCTATCTTTGTTATTTCTTTATTTATTATCTTAGATGAAAATACCATATCTATTCTAGACCACGATTTAAATTTGTCAGAGAAGAATGTGTAGTCTTTCACTCCTGCATTCCTTGATCTCCATACATCGACCAGATTTTGTTCCTCTATAATTTTAAATGCCATTGTTGGCAATTTTCCTTTATATGTTTCCTTTGATTTTTTTTTTTTTTTTTTTTGGATCTATCTTCTTCTGGGTTGACCACACCATTCAAATTGGCTACTATTAATATTTTTTCATAGTCAAATTCTCTTATTTTCTTTAGTAATTCTTTTAAAAATTAGATTTATTTTCTTGGGGCACATATATGACAATTAATATCATTTTTCCAAAGTGTGTTTCTATTTCTATTGCTAAATAATGGCCCTGATTATCTTTGAATACTTCTCTTGTCTTCTGATAGTTTCTGACATAGATTGCCACACTTTTTTTTCTTATGTGATTCATTTGAAGCTATAAATAATTTACCAATTTTTTTTATTTTCCAGCAGATATGTATCTTTATTTTTTATGTGGGTTTCCTGGATACAGATTATATCACTTTTTTGTTTAAACAAATAATGAAATATTTTATTACATTTAATTTTAGAATTTAAGCCATTAATGTTCCAGGACAATACTTTAAATGACATCTTATATTTACTGACAGCACTTTTATTTACACTTAACATTTTATACTAGGTTTTTTCCCTTCCTTGTTCTTAAGGCGGTTTGTATATGTCTTTTTTTCTCTTTTACCTTGCCCTTTTTTCTTGTGTCCCTAAGTGCTGGTTGTTCCTCTGAACTATCCCTTCCTGCTTCTTTTTCTTCTTGTTTCTCTTCCTCCGATTCCTTATCTGACTGGTTTTCTACTTCTTCTTCCTCTTTGTTCTCTTCTTCTGGATCTTCAAACTCAGTTGAGTAATTCTCTGATTCATCCAATTCTTCCTCTCCTTATTCTTTTTGTTTCTTTGTGCTCCTTCCACTTTTCTCTATTCTTGTTTCCATTTTTCTCCCATCTTTTCTTGTGTCAAGCTGCGTAACCACTTGTTCTTTATTTGGTTGTCCTTCTTTTAGTTTATTTCTCTCTAAAAATTCATTGCTTTCTTTTTTGTATCTATCAGATATTTTCTTTTCCATATTGAGAAAATAACACCTTCTAGTTTTCCCCATTTATAGGTTATATTGTTCTGTTTAAGGTATTGTATAATTTCAGAATAGTCTTTCCTTTTCCGTAAAATCTGTGAGGGGATGTCTTTGAATATTTGTATCTCCTGATCTTCAATGTAACACTTTTTTTGATAATTTGTTTCAAGAATAAGGTCCCAAACTCTTTAGCGCACAAAGTGTATTATTGTATCCCTTGGGAGATTCCTATTTGTTGCTGTCCATGAGCTGATTCTATATCACATGTTGCCCTCAACATCCAATTGTTCTGTTGGCCATTCAATAAACTGTGCCAAGGCAGGAATGATTCAAGCACCTAAATCTTCATTAAATTTTTCGTGTAATCCCCTTAACTTTAGTGTTTTCCCTTTCAATCACAATTCAACTGTTGCTTTGTATGATTCTTCCTGTTGTTGAGGTTTGTTTTTTTTTTTGAGGAAACTTGTTCTTTTTTATAGATTCTCTGTTCTTGCTTCAATTTCTATGACTTTTTTAATAGATTCCTTTTATTTCTTTTGTCATTTTCTGTAAGCTGTCTCTAAATTCATGAAGTTCATTATGTATTTCTGCCTTTATTTCTTCTTTCCATTCTTTTATTTCGGCTCTGATTTCTGCTCGAATTTCTGCCCTTATATTAGCCACCTTTGAATCGGCAATTATTGTTCTGTCCATTATTATTGTTTCGTGCATCTCACTTTGTTCCTGTGAGTTAAGCTGCACTTCTGTTCCATCTGCTATTCTTCTATATACCAATTAGAGTTTATATATTTTATAGATTTAACTATATTTGTTTTATATTCACTCTAGTTTATAATATTTCACCCTTTACAATGAATTCAAGCAATAAACACTTACATGAAAACAGAAATCTCAAGTAATACAACAATTGGCAATTATAATAATTATTATGTAGTTAATAACTCAAAAGCAGACTTATCCTGTATAGCGAGTTGCTTATTTCCATTGTAAGGGTAATTATAAACTAATCCAAAGAAGGAGTAAAAGAGCCCTCTTACTTTCACACTTCCTTCTATTTTATCCTCTATGCTCTAAGCTCTTATCAAAATAAAGACAATGATCTATTGATCTCAGGTTAGTTACTTGAGTCCAATTTTATTTTCTTCACCTTTTCTTAATTTCTTCCTCCTTATCTTCTCCTTCTCTTTAAGCTTTGTCCGAATTCCTTTGCTTATTCTTCAGCAATTCTCCATGACTTGATTCTTAGTCCTTATATTTTCTTACTATTCCAGTCTTTCTATATCTATAGTTCAATGCTTCTTTCTAAGAGTATCAGTCCAGTACTGACCTTTGAATTATTTCTGTTCTTTCCCTCTTTCACTGCTTCTTTTCCATTATTCTTTCCTTTGTCTCATCACTTTATTTTTCTCTGTAGTGGGTTCGGGATATAAGAAATAAATTATTATTATTATTATTATTATTATTATTATTATTATTATTATTATTATTATCCTCTCTCTGGCGCCTTCTTCGTTTTCTTTATTCTGTCTCTCTGTTTATGTAAAGTTTTCTCCTTCACTCTTGAACTCTTCCTTTTCCTGTAATTTCATCTATCTTCTGCTTACTGTCTTTCTGTTTTCCCCTCTACATTGTCTTGGTGCTTCTCCTCTGTATTGCTGCAGCTGCCCCCGCTCTCGCTCAGCTGTTTTTCCTCTTTCTCGGCTTTCCCGCTGTGGCTCCACAACTGTTTTCCCCTCTCTGCTAGATCAGCTGCTTGTTCTTGATCTGCATTTATCCCTCTAGTGGAGGAGGTTCTCACTCTACAGAGTCTTAAATTAAGAATGTGTTTGTTTCATTCTCTGTGAATATGAAATTTAATCTCTTAAATTAAGAGTATTAATTTAATCTCTTAAATTAAAAGGGTGGTGGTCACTGCTCTTGTCTTATGGCTCCAAATAGCCAGGTCGGAGCTCCGCTTCCTCTTCAGTCCATTCCATCCGCTCCTCCACTTTCACTTCACTTCACAGCTGGAATCTCTTTTAAGGAATGTATCAGTCTTCTCTGACTCCTGTTCTTCCAGGGGGGGTTCTGTTCTGTGTTTGCTTCATTTTGATTTAATTTGGGCTTAATACCTCGCTATTGTAGCTGGGTTCCGTGGATCTCTCACAGAACCCAGCTGGTTGTAGCGCCGTTCACCACCAGAAGCACAGCCTCCACTGCCTCCATTGTTGCTGCTGCTGGAAGGTGGCCAGGTGCACTGGTGGTTTTTATTTCCTCCTTTGCCTCCTCAGCTATTCAGGCAGCCTTCACTGCCTCTGTTGTTGTTGTTGTTGCTGCTGCTGCTGCTGGGAGGTGGTCAGGTGGGCTGGGGGCTTTTATTTCCTCCTCTGCCTCCTCAGCTTGTCAGGCAGCTTTCACTGCCTCTGTTGTTGTTGCTGCTGCTGCTGCTGGGAGATGGCCAGGTGGGCTGGTGGCTTTTATTTCCTCCTCTGCCTCCTCAGCTTGTCAGGCAGCCTCCACTGCCTCTGTTGCTGCTGGCTTCCCTGTGCATTCTGACCTGATAGTTGCCATGGTCCAGAATTTCAGTGTTTGCCCAGGATGGTTTATAAAGTATTTTGCTACTGCTGATTTTTCTGGCTGAACCAGTCTGCAGTGTCTCTCGTGTTCCTTGATCGTGTTTGAACACTATTCCTATGTAGACTTGTCCACAGCTGCACGGAATGTGGTAAACTCCTGTGGCCATGAAAGGGTCTCTCCTGGCCTTCACTGAGCACAGCATTTGCTGGATTTTCTTGGTCAGTTTGTAGATTGTTTGGAGGTTATGTTTCCTCACCAGTTCCCCTATTCTGTCTGTGACTCCTTTGATGTATGATAAAAATACCTTCCCTTTGGGTGGTTGTTTGTCTTCACTCCTCTGGGTTTTTCTGGGTCTGGCAGCCCTTCTGATGTCTGAACTGGAGTAACCATTAGCCTGTAGAGCCCTGTCTAGGTGCTTCAGTTCATCTTCCTGCAAGTGGGGTTCACAGATCCTTTTCCCCCCATTCTACCAGTGTTTTTATTGTGCTTCTTTTTTGTCCTGGGTAATGGTTGGGGTTCTTGTGTAGGTATCTGTGTGTGTGTGTAGGTTTTCTGTATACTATGTGGCCCAGCCATTGGTTCGGTTTGTGGATGATCAGGATCCAAGAATGACAATGTTCCTTCCTTTTCTTTTTCCATGGTGAATTGGATGTCTGGGTGGATGTTGTTTAGATGGTTCAAAAACATGGTGGGATCTTCTTTACTGTGGCTCCAGATGGTGAAAGTGTCATCCACATATTGGAACCATGTATTGGGCTTTTTGGTGCTGTTTCCAGGCTTGCTTTTCAAAGTGTTCCATGTAAATGTTTGCTATCATAGGGCTCAGAGGGCTTCCCACTGCTACCCATCTCTCTGGCCATAGGATCTATTGTCCCACCAGCTACTTCCAGTGGAAATCTGGACCATGGCAACAACGATCAGATCAGAATGCACAAGGAAGCCATTGAAATCCACAAACACCTAGACAACTTCAACAGGAAAGATTGGCTACCAGTCCTGAAAAACACCAAAATCAAGACCCAGAAAATGCAAATAAAAATCACCCAGGGTGAGGGGATTTCCCAACAGACAGTGGATCATTAATTAAATAGACACCCTGAGGCCTTGCCATTCAACAAGAGAACAATACACAGACTAACATGTAAGTCACTTCCTCTCAAGCAACAGTATCTATACCCCACTCTCTTCCATGCCAGCATTCTCTGAAGATGCCAGCTGCAGCTGCTGATGAAATGTCAGGAATAAACTCTTCTAGAACACAGCCTCATAGCCTGAAAAACCCACAAAAAAGCAGTAGTGTTTAGCCCAACACAGGTTTACAGGGAGGGAGAGAGAGGGATCCTGGGCCCACAGAAGTTTTGCATCTCAAATCCAGAAATATTCTGTTGGCAGAGGCAGATAAGTAATGTTATTTGTGTGTAAAAAATCTGACTGGGTTGTCTATCTCTTCAAAATCTATGTCTTAGTTCCCTAGTCCTCACCATTTGCAAGGAAATAGATGTTGATTTATTTAATTATAGACTTCATGATGTGCCTTAGCTTACAGTTGTAAACCGCTTAGAGACTGCATAGTATGAAGCGGTATATAAACGAAGCTGCTATTGCTATTGCTTTGCAATTCTCAAGAATACTCAAAACAGCTCACCAAAATATTAAAATGCTAACACATGCTTTAGGCCAGGGGTAGGCAACCTTTCCCCTTTAAGGGCCGAGGGACTTCAGCTCCCAGAATCCCAGAAGCTATTGGCCAACATGGGACTATTGGCCAACATGGCTGAGGCTTCTGGGAGCTGAAGTCCCTCAGCCCTTAAAGGGGAAAGGTTGCCTACCCCTGCTTTAGGCATACATATACTATGAAAGAGTAAAAACAATGGCAGTCATTGTAGGACTGTTCCCTAAACATTAGAGATTCTCAGTAACGTATGTATTTCCAGATGATATGTGTGAGTATCGATATTTGCTCTTGTATGACAGACCTAAAGCTAGTGAATGGTGACAAACTTATTTCAGTGCCTTATTTAAATATATCTCTTGTGTTTTAAATAATGACAAAATTCATCTAGAGTTCATATTCACATTTGGCAATATATTGATTTTTCGTTATAATATATGAAAGATTTCTAGATACAGAGTTATAGATACTAATATGGTTGTGAACAAGCATGATTTGGATTCACCCACTTTCTCTCTTGCCTCACATTCCACAGACCTATATGCACAACCCACACCATCAATGGTAAAGGAATGTTCCTCAGACCCATTGATCACAATTTTTTCGATAAAGAAGGTCAGTGTAGATATTATAAAATACTCCCTTCCAGTGCCCACATGCCTTTGTTTAAGTAGGAACATGAGGTTTAAATGAATTGTTGATATTTTAAATGTCAATCTAGCAAATGGCCTAGATGGTGTGAATTCATTTGTCTCTCTTCATTTTGCTAAGGAGAGTGCAAAATGATTTTTTAAATTCCAGATAGTACTTTCCCCCATTGCATTTATTTACCAAGAATAACATTTACTTAATGCAATTGAGATCTAAATATTTAAAAACCCACTTTGTTTAATGTGTTTTCATAGACAAGATGTTAAGTAATTATGGGAGATGTGGTGGTCTTTCATTAGGCAGCTAATGACCATCTGGGAGTTCAGGCCCCATGGATGAACTAAAGATTTCCAAAATTCAAGCCAATCATCAGTACAGTAGTAATGGAATTGTAGGCTGTGCATGATTATCTCTATAACCTAAGCAGAAAAATCAAGTTGGAGCAAATGTTTGTCTGACTACTACTTTCGGCGGCGGGGGGGGGGAGGGGGGGAGACAGTTATCTAAAGCTATAATAAAATATTTCTAAATTGGCTGGTAATGAACTAACATGTTACATGGGAATCAGCCTTATACTGAGTCAGAACATTGGCCCCTCTTATTAAGGATTGTATGTACCATCCTCCTGCCACCCTTCTACACCTGGGAGCCCAAGGCAGACTGAAGTGGAGAAGGAGCAGAGGCTATTTTAGCTGGCCTGAACCCCAACACTGACAGCCAGAGCCGGGCAGGGCGGGACTTACCATCCTCCCACCGCCCTTCTACACCTGGGAGCCCAAGGCAAACTGAAGCGGAGGAGGAGCAGAGGCTATTTTAGCTGGCCTGAACCCCAACACTGACAGCCAGAGCCAGGCAGGGCGGGGACTTACCATCCTCCCGCCGCCCTTCTACACCTGGGAGCCCAAGGCAGACTGAAGCGAAGGAGGAGCAGAGGCTATTTTAACCGACCTGAACCCCAATGCTGACAGCCAGAGGTGGGCAGGGCAGGACTTACCATCCTCCCGCCGCCCTTCTACACCTGGGAGCCCAAGGCAGACTGAAGCGAAGGAGGAGCAGAGGCTATTTGCCAGTCTGAACCCCAACGCCGACATACAGGGCCGGGCAGGGTGGGACTTACCATCCTCCCGCCGCCCTTCTATACCTGGGAGCCCAAGGCAGACTGAAGCAGAGGAGGAGCAGAGGCTATTTTAGCTGGCCTGAACCCCAACAACAACAGCCAGAGCCTGGCAGGTTGGGACTTACCATCCTCCCGCTGCCCTTCTACACCTGGGAGCCCAAGGCAGACTGAAGCAGAGGAGGAGCAGAGGCTATTTTAGCCTGTCTGAACCCCAATGCTGACAGCCAGAGCTGGGCAGGGCGGGACTTACCATCCTCCTGCCCACCCTTCTCCATAGGAGCCCGAACGTTGGGAAGTGGAGGAGGAGTAGAGACTAATTACAGCAGCCTTGAAGGCAGATAAGAGGAGTTGGAGGTCTGCGTTGCCCACCCTCCCCTCCTTGCAGACCACCTGATTGACAGCACAACAATTACACCTATATGTTCCTGGAGGGATTTAGTAGTGGACCTAATGCCGCATTTTTCCAACAACAGCAGCATATTGAAAGCTGGGCTAGGATTTTTCCATCGATCCACCTTGCTATATTATCATTTAGGTTGCCACAGACTGGGTTAGGAGGAATGGACCCAGGTGGGGTATTAGTTATTCTAACTCCCCTTCACCACCATTGATGGTGGTGAAGTTGACCTGGCTTCATTGTTCCTTCTGCTGCCTGAGGCCAGGAATGAGGTGGAGTTGTGCTGGGGAAAGGGAGGTATGGCTGGAATGGAGTGAACAGATGTTACAAAAGAAGGCAGGATCGCTGTTTAAAAGCTATCCCTCCTTCAGTTCACTCTGTTTCCCGGAATGGTTTGGAGAGTGTACCTTCCATTCCACAGAAACTTAACTTGCTCCTCTGCAATGCCAGGTAGGTCAAAAATAAAACTCATATCATTCATGATCTTCTTCTAGATGAGGATGCCGACCTGTCTTGCTTTACAGAGACCTGGTTGGGAGAGGACAGCGCCATCACCTGGACACAAGCCCTCCCATCCGGGTACGCTGTCATGGAGCAGGTGAGGGGAAGTGGGTGAGGGGGCAGAGTGGCTCTGGTTTATAAGAACAATTTGACCTTGACGAGGTTACTGTCCAGAAAATAGTCCACTTTGAGTGTATGTACCTGAGCCTGAGGACCAGGGATAGTTTGGGGATTCTGCTAGTCTACCAACCACCCCATTGTCTAGCACACTCCCTAACTGAGCTGACACAGCTGGTCTCTGAGTTGCTGCTGGAGTCCCCCAGACTTTTAGTCTTGGGAGACATCAACATTCTGCTTGAGACCAGTTTAACAGGCATGGCTCGGGAGTTCATGGAAACCATGACAGACGTGGGCCTATCCTAATTGGTCGTTGGACCCACACACTGTGCAGGTCATACACTTGATGCGGTCTTTAGTACGGAACAGGAATATCCATGGGTGGAGGTCATTAAAACCTCTGCGTTGTCATGGACAGATCATTTCCTAGTCAAGACGAAACTAAGAACCTCTATCTGCCCCACCGGGGGTGGTGGACCGATTAGAATGATCCGCCCTTGGAGGCTAATTGAACCAATTGGATTCCAGAAAGCCTTGGAGGGTTTAATGGTTGGTAACGCCGGTGACCCTGTCAAAGCTTTGGTTGACACCTGGAACACCAATCTCACCAAGGCTATCGACACGATCGTTCCCAAGCATCCTTTCCAACCTGCTCCTAACCATAAGCCTTGCTATACATCAGAGCTTAGGAAGATGAAATGGGCTGGACAACAACTAAAGCGCGAATGGTGGAAAACTCAACTCTTATCTGACCAGACTCGCCATAGGAACTTTCTTTGGTCCTATCGGGAAGCAATACATGCAGCGCAGAGATCATTCTCCTCTGCACGTATTGCATCTGCAGAGTCCCATCCAGCAGAACTGTTTAGGGTAGCAGGGGAGCTGATGCAGGTACCTCCTGCACAGAACCCATTACTTAACCCGACAACAGCCTGCTGTGATGCATTTAACAACTTATTTGCAGATAAAATCTCTCAGATAAGAGCCGACTTAGATGTCAGGGTTTTGACAGAAACAATGGACGAGGTGTCCAGCGACTCCGTTAATGAAATTATCCTGGATCAGTTTCAATCTGTGAGTACCTATGATGTGGACAAGCTCCTTGGTAGAGTGAAGAAAATGACCTGCCCTCTTGAACCTTGCCCTTCATGGCTGGCCATCCAAGTGGGGGATGCTTTGATGGTGTTCCTTACAGACATCGTCAATCCATCCCTCAGGGAAGGACATATTCCATCTTGTTTGAAAGAAGCAGCTGTTAGGCTGCTTCTGAAAAAAAACTTCCCTGGAACCCCTGGACATGAACAACCATAGGCCAGTCTCTATGTTACCATTTCTAAGCAAGGTGATCGAGAGGGCGGTTGCTCTTCAGCTCCAAGCTGTCTTGGATGAAACCGATTATCTAGAGCCATTTCAAACCGGCTTCAGGACAGGCTTTGGGGTTGAGACTGCCATGCTTGCCTTGACGAACGATCTGCGTCTGAGCATTGACAGGGGTAGTGTGACCCTGTTGGTGCTTCTAGACCTCTCAGCAGCTTTTGGCACGATAGATCATGGCATCCTCTTGGATCGCCTAAGGGGGCTGGGAATCGGAGGCACTGCATTGCAGTGGTTCTGCTCCTTCCTCTCAGGTAGGTCCCAGAGGGTGCTGCTTGGGGACATTTGCTGCAGCAAGAAAGAGATCACTTGTAGCATCCCTCAAGGTGCCATCCTGTCCCCGATGTTATTTAACATCTATATGAAGCCGCTGGGTGAGATTATTCAGAGTTATGGAGCTGGGTATTATCAGTACACTGATGACACCCAAATCTATCTCTCCATGTCTCGATCATCAGCCGTGAATTCCGATGGCATCTCTTCTCTCAATGAATGTCTTCGGGCAGTAATGGGCTGTATAAGGAAAAACAGATTGAGACTGAATCCAGACAAAATGGAGGTGTTCACGGTAGCTACTCGGAAACTGAGAATTGGGCTGCAACCTCCAGTCCTGGACGGGGTCACACTCTCCTTAAAGGACTGCGTTCGCAGTCTGGGGGTGCTCCTTGACTCGTCACTCCTGATGACGAATCAGGTAAATGTGACAGTCAGGAGTGCCTGTTATCAGCTTTGGCTGATACGCCAGCTGCGCCCTTTTCTGGAAGTAAGGGATCTTGAGACTGTTGTGCACGTGCTGGTAACCTCCCATCTAGATTTCTGCAATGCGCTCTACATAGGGCTACTCTCGTGCTTGGTTAGTACAAAACATGGCAGCCAGAGTGGTTTCTGGAACATCTAGGGGGGACCATGTAACTCTGGTTTTAAGGTCCCTCTACTGGCTGCCTATTAGTTTCTGGGCCCAGTATAAGGTGTTGGTTATTACCTTTAAAGCCCTAAATGGCTTGGGTCCAAGCTATATCTGGGACCGCCTTCTCCCATACAATCCTCCCCAAGTACTACGTTCCTCTGGGAGGAATTTGCTTCAGCCACAAAAATCTAGGCTATCTGCTACTTCCCAGAGGGCATTCTCAGTGGTCGCCCCCAGATTGTGGAACGGCCTGCCAGATGAGATCTGTCTGATTACATCTCTAGACAGCTTCAAGAAGGCTGTTAAGATGGATCTCTTCCAGCAGGCCTTTCCAGAATAGTTGTCCCGGCCTCAGGAAATTCCCTTCAGTGTCATCCCTCCTGTTATCAATGTTGCCACCTCCTTGTCACTAGTTGTGTAACTTCCCATGTTATTCTGGTTTTATTATTATGTTTAATTATGACTTTTTAATGTACCATTGATTTAATACTTTTTTAAGGGGTGGGTGGGTATTGGGATGTATAATTGTATCTCTGTATTTTAACATTAGCCACCCCGATTGTTCTCAGAGGGGCGGGGTACAAATAAATTTTATTATTATTATTATTATTATTATTATTATTATTATTATTATTATTAAAGTGAACAACTTCCTGGAGCTGGATTGTTGTTGTAATTTTCACCCTGAAGGTTGCCTAGACATCTATAGAAACCACTGCCCAGCTAGCTGCCTCTGTTTCTTCTACCACTAAAATTTGGTAGCTACTGCAACAGCTGTTTATGTCTATCTGTGCGGGAAGAACATCAAGGAAGTGAATACATGGAGGAGAAAACAAGGACTAACACTGTTGTACAGTGATCAGAAATCAATAATGCATATTTGAAATATGTGCCTTTTTGTAGACATGCCAGTTGCCTATTTTTCAGAGTGCAAATTGTGTCCATGCTACAGACCCTAGAATGCTGTTCCAGTGTTTTGTAATGCTGCCTGTGGAAATGGTTACTATTTTTTTTTTTTTTTTTTGTACAGATGGAAAAGCCATTTTGGTGGTGCCCTGGGCTCACATCTGCAATGAGCAATTAATTGAATATTATCCACAAGGGAGTCAGAACATGTTGCTGCCCTTAGTATTTGGGTCAGAATATGAGAAGAACTTTAACCTCTCTCTACCTACATGCTCACCCAGGATATATGAGCCTAGGAACATGTTGCTGGCTTCAGTTACCTGTACATTTCCATGGACTATAGTGAAATAGTATGAGAAGGCAAGCAGAAGACATTCAGTTGCTGGAAAATATCTTCCAGATGAGTCCTTCAATTGTAGTGATCCTTCCTATTTATAGATGGTTATGGAAACCACAGTCCTTGAATAATTAGAAACTGATAAAAGGACAAAGAGTTATTATCATAATTTCCACCCCAGAAGTGGTCTCTTTCTTTATCATTTTGGTCAGGTGAGGATGCAGTTTTAAACAAGTAAATGATTCTATCTATCTATCTATCTATCACTCTCCCCTAGTCCCCCCCCCCCCCCATAATGATGAAAATTGTCTGGGGAAAGAAGAGAGAATTGTGTAAGGGGATGCATCACTGATAGTTAGCACAAATGCTCCCATTGTAAACGTACATGATATATATGTATAGATTGCTCAGGATAGGTTTGCATTCAATAGCATGTCTTTTTTCATCAAGCAAAAACATTTTTCAGATTGGTGATATTAATATTTATTGACATTATTTTGTTGCTGTTTTGATATGGGTTTTTTTCCCTTTGCCCCTAGGAACTATTAATTTTGTTCTTCATGAAATAAGAAAGGGCCTATTAGATCCCATTCTCTTGACATGATAATGCGCTCTGATAGATTTGCATTGAGTTTTTTTTTGCCATCGTTGTCACATGGTCCCCACAAGCCTGAATTGTCATCATTTTGCCATCATAATGACATCTTAATATGGCCTCATCTCTCTGGAGTTTCCACAACATTGACATAAGATCATTACTTTATGTTACGACTGAAAGGTAAGGCTATAATAGAAGGTTACAGAGATTTTTTAATGTTGTTCCTATTTTGGCTCATAGAGCGACTTCCTTTCAGCAGAGCTACAACCAAGGATCAACAAGAAAAAATGCCTTTTGATGCTATCATTTAATGTCTCATATTTTCATCATATTACTTTTAGACTTGTTTGTCCCATGAGTCTTTTGGCCTTGCTCTTTGCAGCAGCATCTCTACAAGAAGCATCACAGATTAAACATCACAGATAGAGGTTTTATATCTGTGCAAAGACAATATGTTAAAATGGATACAGCTCATACACACACACACGCTTAAGTAACCTGATTAAGTAATCTGATGTTTGACCATCTCCATCCCATGGAGGAAAGGACAACTGTCTCTACAAATTTCATCCAATCCTGTCAAGAGGCCAAAATGTTATAGCTTTGATTTCCTCATCATAGCAATGAAGACACAAAGGGACCTTTCACACTATACAGTTATAGTGTTATGATGCCACTTTATCCTTTAGCCTATAGAATCCTTAGTTTTGTAGCCTAAGGAGACTGCTCAGCAAGAGAGATTTCCTGCCTCATCAAATTGCAAATCTTAGGATTCCACAGGATGGCAGTAAAAAGGAATCATAGGGCCTTTACAGACTGCAGAAATAGTGCAACTGGAAGCCACTTTAACTGTCCTGGCTCAGTGCTAGGGAATCATGGGAATTATATTTTTTTCTGGGACATTGAGCCTTCTCTGTCAGAAAGCTCTGGTGCCCCAATAAACTGCAGTTCCCATGATTCCTTAGCACTGAGCCAGGGCAGTTAAAGTGGCCTCAAGCTGCATTATTTCTGGCAGTCTGTAAAGGTCCATAGTGTCATAACTGTGTAGTGTGAAAGAGTCAAACATTTCAGAATTTTCTGAGGTGAAGTTCTATTTCAGATGCAACTGATATCAGATGAACTCTAAATCTATCCAAATTGATTTGGGAACCTTTCCAAAACACCAAAGCAGGAACCAAATGTAACTTCAGACATAAATGTGTTGTTGCTGTTGGAAAATAAAAAGTATAAGAATTGAGAAGTTGGAGGTCCTGGGAACTCCTCACTAGAAGCTACTATCACTTTCTCCATTTCCAAACAAAGTTATAGCATGTGGGGTCGAACTGGATGGAGATGATAGATCTGCATTCTTCTAGGCATGCTGGAATCCATAGAACAGGGGTCGGCAACCTTTTTGAGCCGGGGGCCGGGTTGCTGTCCCTCAGATAATTGGGGGGCCGAAGCACCAAAAATAAATAAATAAATAAATAAATATATTTTTTTAAAAAATAAAAAAATTAAAAATATGCATACACACTCTCTCAGCCCCAGAAAAGCCATGGCAAAACCCCTATGGAGATTTTGGGCCTTTGCAGACTGCCAGAAATAGTGCAAATTGAGTCCACTTTAAGGGTTAGGGTTAGTGCTAGGGAATCATGGAATTTTTTTTTCTGAGACATTGAGCCTTCTCTGTCAGAGAGCTCTGGTGCCACAATAAAATACAGTTCCCATGATTCCCTAACTCTAACCCTAACCCTTAAAGTGGACTCAATTTGCACTATTTCTAGCAGTCTGCAAAGGCCCTTTGCCAAGAAAACCCCAAGAACAAGTAATAACAACAATAATCAATATCATCATGGCGGGCGGCGGGGGAGGACCGGCCTGGGGCCAGTCCAAAGGCCTCGGGGGGCCACATCCGGCCCCCGGGCCTTAGGTTGCCTACCCCTGCCATAGAAACTTCACTTTCCAATACTTTCTAGTTTAATTATTTGGATAAAAACATTGTAAACTGCATTTTCCATGCATCTTAATGGCAAGGGATGTGGTCAAGTTTCAATATCAAGCTTGGAAGGACACAACATCATCAGCAAATTGCTAGTTATTTCCTTCTGCTTCACAGGAGTTAGTTTACATGGGAAAAGGAGGGGATAAGTTATTGCCACCACTACCTTCAGACCCCATACTCACTAGTATGCACATTTGTGTGAAAGAACCAGCAAACTTTATTAAGGCTTGCCATGCACCCAGGCTGTTACCAAATAAATATGATACCTGAAATCCTTCCTCATGCTTGTGTAGTATAAACAAACACATTGTCAAGACCATGTGGCACCCTGGTCTAGAAAATGACATAGATGTGGCCACTAAGAGAAACTGGAGCAATAACAAGGGTTACTACAGTTCAAGTGGCAGGTGCATAAGTCAGCATTTGGTGAGCTGTGCATCATGGGAGTCTTGATGCAGCATGCACAGTGGATGAGACAAGCCAGGTATGCATCACGGGAGGCCTGGTGGCGCAATGGTTAAATGCCTGTACTGCAGCCACTCATTCATAAACGACAAGGTTGCGAGTTCAATACTAGCCAGGGCTCAGGCTTGACTCAGGCCTGCATCCTTCTGAAGTTGCTAAAATGAGTACTCAGCTGTTGGGAGGCAATGAGCTTACAGTTGTAAACCACTTAGAGACTGCATAGCACAGTATGAAGCAGTATATAAATGAAGCTGCTTTGCTTTGCTTTTGATGTAACAGGCGCTGGGGGTGAAACCAGCCAGGTTTCATTACTGCATAGCTGTCACATGTTTTCAAGAAGACCACCTATATATTGGAGAAAGTCAGTATCTCTGTTTTTGGTTAGTTGTAGTTGCTGGTTGGGGAAGCACTTTATTACTCTGTATAGCTGTGAATATTCAAGACAAACGTCTGGTACTTTGTAAATCTTTGTAAATATTTGCAACAAAGATTAAAGCCCTCTCTGAGAGAAGGCTTGCTGTGAAGCTATACTTTTCTCCAAACTGAAAGCAGCAGCTGCATGTGGGAAGTTTTTTCCTGTGCGTCTGGAGCAGACTCTTCACAGATGACCAGCTTCTGGGCGTTTCTGCCTACATGCATCTACTCTGCATGTATCTGTGCTAGAACTTGCTATCTGCATCCCCCAAACACATAGTTTCAGGTGATTGTACAATGCCACCCTTTTGCTGAATGCTGACATTGTGAAATTGATGCTGTATCTGCCATTGTGCCTGCTTTTGTTCCCCTGTGCAATGAACTGTAGTTGTTTCTGCAATAGCACTGAATAAAGTGTTACACTGAAGGCACAGTTACATATCATCCAAGAATGCACAATGGTATAGCTGGAACCCTGTTGGTTAATCCCAGCTAGAAAATATCCAATTTGAATCAGTTGCTGAATGGCAAGTGAGCATGCAGGTAAATCCACCTGGTTCAATGGACTGAATTTAGTTGGAAATAAAAATAGGGTTTAGGCCATGTGAGAAGGTTACACTTGTAAAATTCTGATTATGCAGCCATGAGCTGAATCTGTATGTTGCACAATGGTAAAAAATGTACAAATGTATGTACAAGAGATCTTATGCAGTGATGCCAGTAAGTAGGTGCAGTGGGTGCAGTTTGTACCTGGTGACACCCCAGAATAGCGGTGACATCCAGTTAGGCCCTCCTCCTGCTGGGGGGTGAGAAGGACCAAGTGGTCCCCTCCTGCTTTCACTGTGATGGCACCAGTCTCCTCATGAGGAGGCCAGTGCAGCACAGCAAAAGAGAGGGCCACATACCCCCTCCCCATGACAGTCCTCTTGCTCCCTCTACACACTGGGTGACACCAGGGCTGGGGATGCCACTGATTTTATGTATGACACCAATAGGACTCCAACTAATAACTGTATTTATAGAAGGTAGATAAGTCATACCTTGATTAACAAATTTGCTGTCAAAGAAGCTCCTTTTTACAAAGTCTTTTTATGCTCCCTAGACCTCCCTTTTCCTCCTTGTCTTCTGTCTCACTGGATGTGTGTGTGTGTGTGTGTGTGTGTGTGATTGACATTCAAAGAATGGTGAAAGAAGGCTAGAGGAAAACAGACTTCCAGTGAAAAGATTGCACCAGTATGTCTGCAGTAAACAATGCAATGGAAGCTTGACCTGGGAAAGAATGGAATTCTGTTCTAACCTACCCTGTAGTTGTGTGTACCTGTGTCCAACAAGCAAGATAAAAAGCATCTGTCTCCAGATTTCTTACCTCAGCATGAGTGAACAGCTAAGCAGAGAGAAAAGAGGAAAGCTGATAAGTCTATCTCATTGTGCACTCCACAACCCCAACCTCAGTATGTTAAGCAGATATCTAGAACCATGGGCCTGGATGCATTTTAGAAGATGGTTTTGCGTGGTCTCTATAAGGATCAGAATGTTTTTTGTTAGTTATTCAAGGCTAACTTATTTGGGTTGTTCCATTTCACATGTGCATGTTGTTAGTTTTGGATAGAAACTCTGCTGAAACAAGTTCACACTGCTCTTCTTTGTGTGTGTGTGTGGTGTAGGAATGTATCTCTATTCTTTCCATGTTATTTCTACCTTTGGTACAAAATTTTCTGTTAAAGAGGTAATGCCAAAGAACACATCTACTTTGTTAATTGAGGGATACCTGTACTAGAAAAATCTTGAGAAAAAATATTGGACAATGTTACAAATAATCTTTTATAACCTGAATTTCCATAAAAGTTCTCTAAAATGGTTCCTCTTTATAGGGCTGTACTTCTTTTCCTATACTATTGTATTATGCACATTTTGTTCATATCATGCAATCCACTAGACCAAGTGAGAAAGTGTGGCAATAATTTAATCTGAAATTGGATGCAAAGTGACTCTACTGTATAACAATCTGGAGTGTGTTCATCTTGAGCAATTATTATTGTTCATTACTGTTCTGTATATGAATCATTACATTTTATTAGATCACAGTATGCATGTTTTTATAAGTAAGCTTTAAGCGAATTAGAATACTTAATATGTTTCTTGAAATTTTGCCAGCCTTGAGCTTTAAAGCTGTTTCCTTTCCTATTTACATTCCCACATTTTATCCATTTCCAAATATTAGAAGATTTATCTATCAGATTCTGTGTAAATTCAGTACACAGATAATTTGTAAAAAGCTTTCCTTTTGTTAAAAAAATAAAAATAGAAAAGAGGAAGGGGGAGCAAACCCTGTTCTGTGGTTTTTCTAATCTCATCTCTTTTCTAATTTCCTAATCATATAACCTTGAAGTCTAAAGACACAGCCTGTGATAATCTGTGTAAACTCTCTTTATTGTTATCACAGACCTTTGGAAAAGGGGGTGGATGTGAGGAGAATCTACACATAACACACACACACATTTAAAGCTGTCTTTTAAGTAATCCTATAGATGCAGTTCAATCAGGTCCACACAGTACCCGTACTCATCAGATAGAAAGGGTTCACAAGCAGAAGTGGGATATTGACTTTAAAAATTCACTGGCGAGGCATACAGAGCCTGCAGGAATGTCAAAACTCCAACCTGCATTTTGATGTTTTTGCCTCAGGTTAGTCTTGACTGACATGCTTGGAGCACTCTTGTTTGTGCTCCGGCATCCATTAACTGTCCTTGACTCAATGTTATACAGCCCTTTATGGTCAGCTCAACGCCTCATGGTTGGAGTGGACTATGGGCCACCAGGTGTAAGAAAAGCAAACGCCTCTCTTGGAGGGATCACACTGACTGTTCTCTGCTTCATTACAGGGCAATTGTTTGATCCTAAATTAATGAGAGCCTGTTAATTATTATTCTGATAATTGCACCTCATGTGGGAGCAGGCTGGCAAGGTGGGGGTGGGAGGAAAGGGTAGCGTTTTAGAGGAGCGAAGCCTTTGCCAAGGGAAAATGGAATGTCAAGGTTGAGATGTCTTTGGGTAAGGCTTGGACTCTATGCCAAGCTTTGTCTTTTAAGTGCAGAAAGATTAGATGCCCAGAGAAGAATTTCAGCAAGACTATACACTGCTAGAACAATCCTGGCTACTATAAAGAATTAACATGGTGTAGTGGTTAGAGTGTTGGAGTGGAGCCTGGGAAATCCAGATTCAAGAGCCCCCTTAGCCATAAAATCCACTGTATGGTCAATGGGCCAGTCATTTGATCTGAGCATGCCCTATCTCACAAGGGTGTTATAAAGCTAGCATATTGAGGGCAAGAGAGTCATGTGCATCCTTGACCTCACTGGAAAAAAAAGTAGGGTAGGAATGTAATTTTTAAATATAGGTACTTATTCTCTGTTGTATTTGATGTTAAACATCCAACATGAAGAATCTTGGAACAACACAAACTTAAGGGTGTTTATGGATGCATTTAAAAAACTGAATACTCTTCAGTTATTTTCTGAACTCACATGGTGGAGGAAACTGGATTTTACCCATTTGTGACAACTGGCCCCCATACTGTATGCAAATTCCTCATAATCTCTTAAAGAATTTATATGAATACAAACCATATGTATGTTGGCTCTCTCAACATGATTGAATTCTTTTTTCTTAGAGTAACATCTGGAGATTGGGGAACAATATTTGGATTACAACTCCCAGAAGCCCTAGCCAGCCTGCCCACAGGTGATTCTGAGCATTGTAGCACACTGGTCATATTGGCTGGGGGATTCTGAGAGTTGTGGTAAAAAAAGCAACTTTTCCAAGCTCTGACTAGGGGCTCTTAAATAGCCAAGTTGAATGGCTCCTATTCACTATCCTATTCCACACTGTCCATTTTCCCCAGCAGCTGCCAAGCTTGGAAAAGGTCAATGCTGCTTTGGCCATTCACTGGCTGGGGTGCAGGGAGGTGGTAACTCAGGAGAGCAAGAAGTGGTCCTTTTGGAATGCATCTGCAGCCAAAGCTGAGGGGAAGAGAAACAAGGTTACATTCATGGATGGAGAGTGATTTCATTTTCTTTCCCCTTACAGTCAAGATGGGAAACTTCTTGGCCACTTGGATCACCTCCCTCTTATTTCCCCTTAGCCAATGAATTTCTACAACAGTGCCTCCTCACTCCAGGTGCTATGAAAGAGATCGGTATGTATAGAGCTTCACATTCTACATACACTATGCATGAACTTGGCCCTTACTTTCATATCTTCTGTGTAAGCTTCCAAAAGCTTTTATTTGTCTGCTGCGGGAATAAATTGCTACACTAAAAGGGCCCTTGGTCTGATCCAGCAGTGTCTTTCTTATGAATCCATCTCTCACATGTTGCCATTGGACACCTACAAAATGTTATCACTATTTGGTACCCTTTCCATTTGCACTTGGGTTCAAGGACAGAATCCCCATTAAAAAAAGGTAAAAATGAATGTTGAAGCTGAGTTAACATTAACATTCATTTGAAACCTTTCGATGTCAGTCACATTAATATAGGAGAGCAAACTCCAAAGTAAATGCTGACAGGTGCAAATATGCCCATTGAAATGTTTTTCTTTAGCATCAGGCTCTGATAAGCTTCAGTGGTGCCTGTATTCATTTACCTGAAAGTACCAAGATTAGACAGATGTCTCAATTTAAAAGGAAGTGGTGGGGGAGAGGATTTATGCAGTTAAACTTGTATTTGACATGACTTCACCTATGGTGTTCCTCTCACACACACATACCCTTGCAAGTTTGTATAATTCTGTTGGAACATGAGTTTTGATTCATGTCAATGTTTTTTGACATTGACTGACAGTTTGGTTTAAAAAAATGAATGCAGAGTTGGCAAGGTAGGGAAGTATTTAAAAGAGGCATTTCCATTCACTTATTTTGTTTGCTTTTTAAGAGGAATTTACATTTTAAGGAAAGAGCTGGGATCCAAAACTGCATTGGATCAGTACTCCTAGTCTTCAAATAACAGAGATGAGAAGATTACTTTTTTTTTTTTAAAAAAAAAATACTTATTACATTACCCATTGAAGTACTCAACTCCAAACAGAATTGTAGAATAATAGAATTGGAAGAAATTCCAACAGTAAATTAGCTCAACCCTTTGCCAGCACAGGAATATACAGGTAAAACATTACTGACCGGTGACTATCCTACCTCTGTTTAAAATTCTCCAGCAAAAGAGAGTCTGCCAATAGGACAAAGTAGTCTACTTCACTGTTGAGTTCTTCCTAATGTTTAATTAAAATCTCTCATCTTGTAATTTGAATCTATTGGTTTTATTTCTACCCGCTATAGCAGCACAAAAAAAGCTTGCATCACCGTCCACATGACTTTCCTTCACATATTTAAAGATAGTTGTCATATCATCTGTCTGTTCTCATCTCCACGTTAAACATAAACAACTTCCTCAAGTGTTCCTCATAGGTTTCCAGGCCCTTTACCATCTTGGTAGCCTTCCTATGGACACATTCCAGCTTGTCAATATTCTTGTAAATGGTGGTGGCCAAAACTAGACACAGTACTCTAGGTGAGCCCTTAGCAAAGCAAAGTAAATTCTTTAATATATGAGGTACTGGTGGTAGTGGGGGCACACTTTTCTGTTTTTTACTGTAAAACAAGGATCTTGCACCACTCAGATGTCTGCAGGACTCCCTCTGTCTGCTTCTTCTAATCTGACTGACTACTATGATTCAGTGACATGACTCTCTAGTCAATACACAAAGTGTGGCTGGTAGCCAGCAAGTAAATATGTGTTCTGTTGAGCTTATTTTGTAGCACATATATTTAAGATTGCTGTTAAGGATTTAAAGTGGCACCTGATCAAATTATACATGGCAGAGAAGGGCAACTAAAATAATCATTGGGCTGGAGCAACACTTCTGTGATAAAAAGCTGGTTTTGGAACTATTTAATTTTGTAAGATATGGAAGGGCGAGACCAATACAATGTGTATTAAAAAAAATTACATAGTGTGAAGAAAGTGGACAAAATGAAGCTTTTCTCCCTTTCTCCTAATGCTAAGAGCAGGGGCCATCCAATAAAGCTGAATGGAGGAGAATGAAGGACAGACAGTAGGTACAGCCTGAATATTCCTTATCCAAATACTTGGGAACAGGGTCCCCCCCCCCCCCCCCCGATTTTAGAATTTGTGTATATACATAATGAGATATCATTGATATGGGACCCAAGTCTAAACATGAAATTCATTTATATTTCATATGCACCTTGGAGAGCCAGCATGGCGTAGTGGTTTAAGTGTTAGACTACAACTCTGGAGAGCAGGGTTTGATTCCCAATTCAGCCATGAAACCCACTGGGTGATTTGGCCAAGTCACACTCTCTCAGCTTCAGGGGAAGGCAATGGCAAACCTCCTCAGAACAAATCTTTTTGAGAGAACTCCATGATAGGTTCACCTGAAGGTGGCTGTAAGTCAGAAACAGCTTGAAAGCACACAACATACACATGCATCTTATACACATAACCTGAAGGTAATTTTATACACAATATTTTAAATACTTTTGTGTCTGAAACAAAATTTGTGTACACTGAACCATCAGAAAGCAAAGGTGTCACTATTTCAGCTTCCCAAGTGGACAATTTTGGATTTTGGAGGATTTTGGATTTCAGAATTATGGGTAAGGGATGCTCAACCTGTAGTAAAAAGTGTATAATTAAATGATGGATGTTGCTACCACAGTTTGCAGTGATGGCTGCTAAGATGGGCATTTTTCAAAGGGAATTATCCAGATGCATGGTTCAGGCTGTCAGTGGCTATGAGTTACGATGGCTATAGATTGGCCCCAGTATCAGAGTCAGCATGTCACTTAACGTCAGTTGCTGGGGAACACAAGTGGGAGGGTGCCATTACATTTTTGTTTTTCTTATGTTCTTCCCACCAGACATCTGGTTGGACACTATTCTTTGTTTTAAATTTTTTTAAATTAAAGCTAAAAATACAACACAAAAACAATTCAACAATACAAACCTAGGTAGTACACCATTACAAAATCCTGAGGTGATTATTTTGTTTTTCTGTAAAAGATAGCTTGAGTTTGCCATTATCCAAAACCATTTCTCCTGAGTTGCCTGTATGCTGTAGGAAGGCAAAAAAAGATATCCTGAATCACCATTTGTATAAGAATAAAAATAAACCAAGTTGCTTCAAACAAGTCTGAATCTGAAGTCTGGGTCCTTGAATGTCTGCTGTTGTTGGACTTTATGTGTTAACTTCTCTGAGAGCACTAAGTCCCAAACATGGTGATACTAATTATTCAAAGATAATGGGGTCACTACCTTTTTTTTAAAAAATGATATGTTTGAATTAAGGTTGCTACTCCCCTGTCTCCCTTCCTGACTGGCTCCTCATTTTTAACAATTACAACCTAATCCTTTCAACACTGGAAATCACTGAATATATCAAATTTGGCCACTGTAGACAGCTGGGAATCTCTTTTCAACTTGCAAATTTCTTCAATAGAAAGAACCTGAGGTTAAGAAAGTGGGGGGAAAGCAACATTGATGACTGAGCCCATGCTGGCTGCAGAATTTTGGCATTTGTGGCACCCCAAAAGGAATTTTACTAAACTCTGCCTTTGACTGGCAGATTTTGATAGAAAGAAGAGAGAATGGCTTTGTCACCATCATGATCTGCTAGTGTGCTTCCATAGGCACCTAGATAGGGTCTGTTCAGAGGCAAGAATACAAAAGGATAAGAAAGGCTTTGGATGTCATTCAACAAGGCTGTTGTTATGGCTAAGATAGTCTCTTATTTATCATAGGGGCTGTCTGTAAAGGACTTCCTTTTTATTACATTTTTATAAAAGAAACAATGAGCCCAACATCCCCAAAAAGTGAGGCTCGTGCTTTGATTCCCCCAGGGAGGTTGCAATAACCCTCTGTGAGTTATTTGAATCTAGTGAGAGGAATTTGAGGCAGAGTTTTGTTTTGGAATAGAAGGTTCTTGACATTTGCTGTATGTCAGCCTGATGGCAGGAACTGGGGGTTCTCCTGAGCTTTGTGTGTGTTCGTCACCATCGTATTGTGTTTTGCTGCAAAAGTTTCCTGCAGTTTTCATGTCTATCAGTAGCTTCGTAATTGTTGGCTAATCGTCTGTGACCGTGGAGTGGGACTGAGGTGAGGAAGAGGGGGAATGATGTAATTTCTGAGGTGGAGTATGTACAATATTTTTAGCTCCACAGAATGGGAGTATTTACAATGACTGGAGGTGCGTGCTACCGAGACCTGGCATTTTAGAGGGCTGAAGGCCTTACCTAGTTAAAGGATTAATTATGTCTTGTATGTGAAAATGCATTGTTATGTTTGATTCAGCAGCTGAGGCTTCGTCTCACTAAAGGCAGATGCAGATAACAGCTTTTCCATTGACTTGAACAGGAATTGGGAGACAGAATGGTCACAACATGACTGTAGACAAGTTAAAAAGTGTAGTAAAAGAAATGCAGGTGTTAAATATGCCTCTGGCATGTGAAAGAGCTGCTTGCATTATTTTAATAGAAAAAGTCATATCTCATATTGGTGTGTTGATTAAGTTGTCAATTATTTTTGTTAAATCCACCAATGGAAGCACAATGAAGAAGGGTAGAAATGATAATGTTTTGAGTAGCCTGGCCTCTGAGGCATTGATTTTGTCAGCAGAGTTGTGTCCTTTACTGGAGGGGGTGGGAATCCATAGAAAGCAGAATAAATAGCACCAACGCTGATACAAAGTGCCTGTCAAGCTGCATCAGAAATTATTTCAAGCATTACTCCCTCCCAACTTGTAGGGCTTTTTCCTGAGTTTTGCTGCAGTTGGGCATGATACATTTTCTTCTTGAAGAGTGCTGGTTAAAATGCATAGTCTTTTTGACAATCCAGTGACAATGCCCTGGATGGGTAGCAGGGTTGCTATTGTTCTGCTGTTCTGAGCCATTTTGGAGAGATATTCAGTGTGCTTGTGGGCTCCAAGAAAGCCCCTGCAATAAGTCCTTCAGATGTGCATCTCCTTCAGCAAATCATGTGGTTTATTTCAAGGCTTGCCTGTAGCACATGGGTTGTGTTGTGCAACCCAGGTTATGGCTAGAGGCATGCAGCTTCTTTCCATGAAAAGGAGATGTGTATGTTCCATCAAATAGAGACACTGTTATGTCCAGAAAGAGACGTATTTTGTATGTAATAACTATCTCAAGTAAATGAGTGCTAAAGTTGCTGGGGGAAATGTCTCTGTTGGCTACTGTCTGTCTAGGTCGATAATGATTGTGAAAGCACACGATCCATAATTTTCCTCCTACACTTTTTCTCTGCCCATTTCACTTGGCCTGAGAAATTCCAAGTATATAATCCATGTGATTCCTAAACCTCAAGAAGCTGTATTTATTTAATTAAAACCTTTGTCTTCTCACCTTTCAGTTCACAGGGTCCATGAGATAGGAATGGGGGGCATATTACAAGGCTTACAAATTACATATTACAAATATGAGGGGAAACTGCACAAAAAAATATACAGAGGCCTGTATAAGGAGAAAAGCAGGAAATCAATTAAAGGTTGAGTATCCCTTACCCAGAATCCAAAATTCTCCATATGGGTGGCTGAGATAGTGACACCTTTGCTTTCTGATGTTTCAGTGTACACAAACTTTGTTTCATGCACAAAATTATTTAAAATATTATGTATAAAATTACCTTCAGGCTATGTCTATGAGGTGTATATGAAACACTACTGAATTTCATGTTTAGACTTGGGTCGCATCTCCAAGATCAGGGGTAGGCAACCTTTCCCCTTTAAGGGCCGAGGGACTTCAGCTCCCAGAAGCCTCAGCCACGTTGGCCAATAGTCCCATGTTGGCCAATAGCTCCTGGGAGTCTGGGAGCTGAAGTCCCTCAGCCCTTAAAGGGGAAAGGTTGCCTACCCCTGTCCAAGATCTTTGCATTTAATATATGCAGATATTCCAAAATTACAAAGAAATTCAAAATAATCTGTTCCCAAGTATTTCAGATAAGGTAGACTCAATCTGTAATCAATCAATCAAATCCACTAACAGAGTGTAAATCTCCTCTGCTTACAGTGCTGCTCATGGACAGAACACTACTGCTTCTTTCCTAAATGCACAAGATCATCTGGAAGCTCACAGGTGCAGCTATGCTCACCTCCTGGCCACTGATTGGCAATGGGGCTTGCCCAAGTTTTCTCCAGCTGCCTTTGTCCATCTGGGGAAGACACTATTTCTTCCCTGAGTGCAGAAGGCAGCTGGATAATGAGGCCTAAGAGAGGACAGAGTGTCACTTGCCATTTCTCGCCTGGAGCAATTGTACAAAGGGTTTCTGTTACCTCCTTGCACAACCTTTGGAAAGTACAAATTCTGAAATAACAGAGACTTACACAAATATAAGCTGCAAGCAGGTTTCTAGCCATTGTTCTCCCCAACTAAATTGTGTTCTGATAAAAGCCTGATTTAGGAGTTTATCACATGGGGGAATTTAAATTAAAGCGGAAATGGGGCTTTAAATTAAACAAAACCCGCAAAAGCGGGTGTTTTTTCAGACGACGTCGCTGTTAAAAGGAGGTTAATCCAAACAGAAATTAGACAAAAACTGCTTCTTTTTACTTTGGGGATTTTCTGAAAGTAAAAAGAAGCAGTCTTTGTCTAATTTCTTTTCTGATTAACCTCCTTTTAACTGCGCTGGAGTTTATCACACGGGGAAATCCCATTGATAAATTGCTTCCGCTTTTGTGGTTTTTTTCCAATTTAAAGCAGCGTTTCTGCATGGGACTCTCCGTGTGATAAATTCCTTAGATAGGAAGACGGCACATGGCCAGGGAAATGTGTATCTCCCAGCAGGTGTCTTCTTGAGTGTGTTAATATCAGTACACACCTAATCACTCAAAAGTGCATGAAAGTAAAAAGGTGAGAGTGTTCATGATTATGAGAGAGCAGGACCAACCACTAGTGCAGGCTACATGAACAAGCTTTTCTGGCTACACCCATAGTCACTGTTATATGAGTCTCCTTGGGGACAGATTACTCAACACAGGTCAATCAGTCCAAAGGATTTAAATCTGGGAAAGATTAGAGGAGCTCCCAAAATTCAGGGATCTGAACCTATGTACCTGGTGGACTGTCTGCATGGTTCTATATCATTCATCCCTATGCCTCTTTTATTTAGCTATACGTTTATATTTCTCCAGTGTTGTGTAGTAGTTTGAGCACTGATTCTGGAGACTAGGGTTTGAATCTCTGCTTGGCCATTGCAAACTGCCGGGTGACCTTGGGCAAGTCACATTCTCTTGGCCTCAGATGATGGTAATGGGAAAACCCCTCTGAAGAATCTTGCTAAGAAAACTCTAAGGTAGGGTCACCTTAGAGCAGGGGTAGGCAACCTTTCCCCTTTAAGGGCCGAGGGACTTCAGCTCCCAGAATCCCAGGAGCTATTGGCCAACATGGGACTATTGGCCAACATGGCTGAGGCTTCTGGGAGCTGAAGTCCCTCGGCCCTTAAAGGGGAAAGGTTGCCTACCCCTGCCTTAGAGTCACCATAAGGCAGAAATGACTTGAAGGCACACTACTACTACTACTACTACAATATACCTCTCCTACACACTCATTAACACACTTCACTCTTTAATCCTGTATGCTCAAATCTTCAAAAGACATCCACCATTTTTGTAACAAGAATCAATCAAGAAAACTAACTCTATATACGCAAACCTGCCTGTTTTGTGTATACACAGGGCTTGTCAACCTGCAGACCTAGGGCTCCAGTAGCCCTGAGACTAATATCCTAAGCTCTCAGTAAACAATTAAGATTCTTGGCAAAAGTGGTCTGTCTCTTCCCAGCAGCCCCCTGAGTGGCAGAAAATGATGAGTCAAAAAGACAGATGGAGAGAAAAGGCTACATTTTGAATGGTTTGCTATGTATTGTACAACAATGAGTCCCCTGTTCCAAGAGCTTGGAAAAGTGTACATCCTATTTTCAAAACATAGACTTAGTGCTGAATATTAAGAAAACAAAAATAATGACCATGGAAGGATTACATGAATTCATCCTGGATAAAAACAAAATTGAAATATTCAAAGAGTTCTCAGGATCAAACTCTGAGCAGAACAAAAACTGCAGTCAAGAAATCAGAAGAAAACTGGGAATGGGGAGGGTAGCTATGAAGGAACTAGACAAGATCATAAAGTGCAAAGACATAACACTAAATGCTGAAGTTAGGATCATCATACCATTGTATTCCCCATTACCATGTACAGATGTGAGTGCTGGACAGTAAATAAAGCAGACAGAAAGAAAATCAACTCATTTGAGATGTACTGATTCTACAGACTAAGGGCCTAAGCAGACTGCCAGAAATAGTGCACATTAAATTGAGGCACTGCCCTGGCTCAGTGCTAGGGAATCATGGGAACTGTAATTTATTGTGGCACCAGAGTTCTCTGACAGAGAAGGCTCAATGTCTCAGAAAAAAATACAATTCCCATGACTCCCTAGCACTGAGCCAGGGCAGCACCTCAATTTAATGTGCACTATTTCTGGCAGTCTGCAAAGGCCCTTACACGGCTATATCTTTGAATTCATTTGAGATGTGGTGCTGGAGAAGAGTGCTGGACAATGGACAGCCAAAAAGACAAACAAATGAGTCCTAGATCAGATCAAGCCTGAACTCCCCCTGGAAGCCATGCTAACTAAACTGATGGGGGTTGCAGACTGCCAGAAATAGTGCAAATTGAGTCCACTTTTAGGGTTAGGGTTAGGGAATCATGGGAACTGTATTTTATTGTGGCACCAGAGCTCTCTGACAGAGAAGGCTCAATGTCTCAGAAAAAAACAACCAATTCCCATGACTCCCTAGCACTAGCCCTAACCCTAAAAGTGGACTCAATTTGCACTATTTCTGGCAGTCTACAACCCCCCTGAGTTGTACTTTGGCCACACCATGAGAAGGAAGGACTCATTAGAAAAGGCAAAGATGCTAGGCAAAGTGGAAGGAAGCAGAAAGAGAGGAAGACAATGCCAGATGACTAGACTCAATCAGGGAGACCACGGGCTTGAGCCTCAAGACCTGAGCAGTGAGGTAGAGGATAGGGGGAAGTTTGGAGATGTCTCATTCAGAAGTTCATCATAGGTTGAGGTCAGTTTGATGGCAAGTAACAAGAACAACAGTTTTCAAAAGGCTGTGTATTCATCCAAAAGCATGGCTGCAGTCTCTTTCCTGGTGCACTAATTTGTCCCTTCAGCATAATTTTTGGATTCACCAAAATATCCATTTCCTTCACATTATTAGACAGCATACAGTTTTGAGCTATTGTAGAGCTCTTTCTCTAGAGAAGGAGTGAGCAAAATGCAGCTGTTGGGACCCCAGAAGCCCTCCTGGCAACCTTCAAAAGCCCCCCAACCCTTTAAAAATATTTTTCTGTTAAATTTTGTGTGACTTTCTATCTGAAAAACAGCCAAATGAACTACAGATCTGACCATTTGCTTCCATCACTCTCAGAGTTCCCCAAATTGTCTGCAAATCAGTTCAAATGGCAGCTGGAAGTGATGTGATGTCACTTCCTACACACCTAAATGTGATAGTGTGGTTCACCAGAGGGTCGTGGAGGTAGGGAATTGGCCCCCACCTCTCCACAGTTGCCCACTCCTGCACTACAGAATACTGTTGGTGTGTGAGGGTGTGGGGAAGGCTTAAGAGGGATTTGTTTAAAACAGAGATGAGGGCCCTCCTGTTGTTGTTGAACTGCAACTCCCTTTGGTCTGAGCCAGCATAACCAATGATGGAGGAGCATTACATTCCACCAGTTTCCCAGTCTTGATTTAAGGCTGAGGTGGGGATGATAGAATCTTTCAAATGTTGTTGGACTGCAACATCCAGCAGTCCTATGTATTGACTATGCTGGCTAGGCTGATGGCGGTTGTAGTATAACAATAACCTCGAGGGACCCATAATTTCCACTTAATTAAAAAGGGGCACTTTTCATATAAGTTCATTTATTACAGTAAAATTATTGCTTTCTATGTCCCTTCTAGCTATCAGTAAAATTAAATTTTAAAAAAATCCATCATGTCTGCCTGCTGGAATCACAAATGTATGATAGGTAAGGCTATGGTATCAAACACTGATTGCTTCATATTCAGTCCTTTTCTAACTTTCCTACACATGTGCATAGAAATCATTGCCTAAACCCTTTCAGTCACTGCTTCCAAAAAGAAAAAGATGGTGCAGGCAGCAAGGAGAGCCATCTCCCTAACCTCAAGCCAGTACTGCAGCTGGTTTGCCTGATCATGTTCCGTCTTTTATTCTTTCTCCCATAGCCAGCCTTGAAGAGGTTGGAACTGGCTTGAATCAGCCTCCTGCTGGTAAGCCTGCCTCAAAGCACTTGGATCCTGCCTATATCCTTGATTAACCTCCTTTTGAGAAATGCAACCCATCTCGTTAGCTACAACAAGCTTTTCAGACTCCCGTTTGCACTTGTTACATGGGTAATATGGCTCTCTATGTGCTGCTAAGGAACTTCTCAAACCCATCTTTCTTCACTGGCTTGCACTTTTTTTAGTGATGCTTCTTAACTTTTTCAGCCTAGAGGGGGAAGTACCAAAACAAATCTGTGGGAGAAGGAAGCAAATCCATCTGAAAACTTATTCAAGAGCAAGATCTTCCACCCTCCTCTAAGTGTTTGTTATACTTTCATTGACACTGTCCACCAAAATTGACCCATCAACAGCCTGATGACTCATAAGATCAATGCCTATTACTACCAGAGCTTGGATATGTTACTTTTTTAGACTGCAAATCCCAGAATCCCAATACCATTTTTAGACAAACCAAAAAAAGATTGACTTTTCTAAACTTTGATCTATGGGTACCAAATTGTGACAATACAATGATATCAATAGCAAGCTCCCCTGTTAAATCTGGAATGTTCATCTGCTCTCATAGACTTCTCTCACACAATTAAGAGATTATTGCATTGAATTCAAACTGACTTATCCCCAATGAGATTTAGTCGCATTTAATTTTAAAAGCAGGTGTTATCACACACAGCCACAGCCGGGCGAGTGCAAGTTGTATGCAGCCCGGATCCCAGATGCACGTATCCTGTAGCTTTTCAAAAACGGCAAGCTTTCATTTTTGAAAAGCTACTGGATAAGCACAGCTGGGATCCGGGCTGTATATGGGTTGCCCTCGCCCGGCTGTGGCTGCATGAGATAACACTCGCTTTTAAAATTAAATGTGACTGTATCCCATCAGAGATAAGTCAGTTTAAATACAATGCAATAAACTCCTTAGTCTCAAAGGTGCTGCAAGATCCATTTATAATCTATCCAGTCTCCTCCTCCTCCTCCTCCTCCTTCTTCTTCCCCAGAAGCCTGTATTAGCTACTTAATATACTTAACTAAGCAACCCCTTCTGGGCTGACCCCTCCAAAAAAACAGACAGAAACTTCATTCACTTGTATTCCCATCACCAGCAGAATGGCTTTCCTTCTCCCCATGCAGAGGATCCCCAGTAAAGGATATTTAGGTGGGAGTTACAATCATGACACAATTATAATTATGGAATGATTGTGACTACAAAACAGTTACAGATGGGTAAATCTAGATAACTATTCTGTATTCACAATTGCTACTTGCAGTGTATCCACACTGCAGAAATAAAGTGCTTTGACATCACTTTAACTCCCATGACTTTATCCTACCAAATCATGAAGATTTCTAGCTTGGTGGAACACCAGGCCACTCTGACAGACCAGACTGAATACCTTATTGAATTACAAATCCCAGGATATCATAGGATGGAGCCATGGCAGTTAAAGTGGTGTCATGCTGCTTTATTTCTGCAGTGTGGAATTCTGTAGTTAGTCAGGAATGCTGCAGTTAGTCAGGATTGTAACATTATTGCCATGATGGTAATTCTCCCTCTTCACCTACTTGAGCTGCAGTGGGGAGAAGGAGATCCATTTTGCTGGCGACTGGAGTGTGGATGAATGACATTTCTGACAGGATTGGGGACCTGGTCCAAAAGAGATCATCATCATCATCATCATCATCATCATCATCATCATCATCATCATCATCCCCACCACAAGGTGGTGGGATTGTGCAATTTGAAATATGTTAAAAACATTCACAAGAATTGCCATATTTTTGACCAATATTCCCCCAAACCCTGTTGTCATTTAGCAGCTTCCACCGAGATAGTTTTCTCTCCCAGTTTTCTTCTTTACCATAAAAGGAAAAATCAAATCAAAATTTATATCCTGAGTTCCAACTTCCAAGTAAGCACCTTCCACAACTGTGAGATTTGTCCTACATTTAAACTACAGATTCAAGTCCTCACTTCTTGATAATTTATGCCAATTTATTATTTCTGAAAGTGTTTGTTGCTGTTGTTCTTTTGCCTTGGAATGCTTTAGTCCTGAGAACAAAAAGAAAAGGTCTCAGGAAATGCAAAACAGAATTCTCTCTCACACACATGCACAGAGAACAATAGAGTTAGGTTTGATTTGCTTAATGCTGAAATCAAGGTCACTACAAAAAAGTACTATGATTTATTTCTTTATTTTTTTAAAATGTGCTTGAGGTTTCTGTTTTTGTTTTGAGCTTTACTCCCCCTCCCCTGGCACCTCTCCTTTTTTGGCAACATCTTTCTGTTCACTTGATGGTCTTGTCGTCCCCAGAACCATCTCCATTACAGATCCTGCCTGTATTCAAAGCTGTTATTAAGTGGAGTCTTTTAGATTTTAGAGAAATGATAATGGTTCCAAAGATGACAGAAAGTGGCAGCTGGTGACAAAAAAAACCCCTTGATAAGACAACAACAGTAAATCAAACTACCGCCACTTTTTCGTTTCATGTTTGTTAATACCACCTCGTCTTTTGAAGTTTAAAGCAAGGTTCAAAAGAGCCAGGTGCTGAATCATAATATTAAAGCAAGTAAGGAGCTCCATGAAAGAGCGGAGATCTGAGAGGGGAAGGCAACAAACACGGCTTTCAACTGCCTTTTGTCGGCCTTTCTGCAGATGTCACCAGTTGTTATCCCCAGCAGAGGCGTCGAGCTTGTAGCAGTGCCTCTGGCTGATTCCAACTCAACGTTTCAAGTGTCAATCAAAAAAGGAAGGACGCAGCTTAGGTCCTGGTCATTGTCCTGTAAAAAGAGCCAAGCATTTAACATTGATTTAGCTCCCTCAATATACAAAGATAGAGCCAGCTTTGTGCAGAGAAAAGGGCCTTTGGCAAGGTTGCTTGTAGAGCAATTCCATTGCATCCGATGCTCCTTGGTTTAGCTGTCACACTGCAGTGTCTGGAGTCCTATGAAAAGTTATTCAGGAATGAGTGAGCAAATTAAAAAGGAATAACATGCACTCCTAAATAGCAATGTGAGCTATAGAAAAGGCTTTCAACATCATTTAGCCTTGAAAAGCATTTTCATAAAAAGTATTTTATGCTCTTAAACACCATTTAGCAAGGAGAATAAGATATTCTAGGACAAGACGAAGGTCTGGTGAAACCCATCAAGATGAGTCCCTCTGCATGACCAGTTATACATAGAATGCATTTTTGTTTAGTTTGTCTCATACAAATCAATACATGTTGCTTTCTATATACTTCATTCCCTGTGCATGAGCGTGTACAGAAGAAAATACATTGAACTTTCTCTTTCTTTCTTTCTTTCTTTCTTTCTTTCTTTTTCTTCTGATTAATTTATTTATGTGTGTCCTTCCATTAAACTCTTTTTGAGGCTCTCAGTTTCCTTTCATTCCCCCTCCACAAAAATTGTATCTTTCTCAGCTTTTCCCCAGGGGCCAGAATCCCACTGTGTCTTTATGCTAACACAAACTGGGGTTCTGCTAGCAGAACAACTTTCTCCAGTGTTGTATAAGGAGGCATCCAGTACCTGTTTATGCAATAGTTTTTTCTAGACAGCTGCCAGATAGCTCTTGGATATAATTCCATCTCCAACCCAAAAAGCTACTGATTGACTGTGGGGGTCAACTGGGAAATCTGCCTATTGCTGCCACTCAGCTGGTCACATTCATTCTACCTCTCAACCTCCACAACTTACTTCCATACTTATGTATGTATGCTGAGATAGCCTTTTACTCACCCAGCTTCAAACAGATCTCAGATCTCAAATAGGATCTCAGCTAGAATGTTTAGCTGCATATAAACTTTATTTATTTATTTTTTAAAAAGGAGCTATATTTGGAAAGAGTTCTGCTGAAGCCACTCAAACTAGTAAAAATTGTTCACAGGTAAGCTTAAAATCTGATGCACAAAACAGAGTTCTTTCATGGTCACAGGACAACTCATTTGTAAAATAAAGTGTGCTCTTCCCTATTTCCAGTAATGCTTCTGTGTTCTACTCTGATTTATCTAACACATAGAGGGGGAAAAAAGTTGTAAAGCCATAGAACAGTGTTCATTTTTTTCAGGATATGAAAAAGGACTGAACAGCATGAGAGTACAGTGGCAGTTAGTAGCATCCATGGCAATGAAATGCTGACTCTGCTCTGGGTTTTAGTCTAAACTTTAAAGAAGCTAACTAATGTGCTGAACAACACCCCCCCACACTTACACACAAATAGATTCAGCACTTTGGATAGTTCCTTTACAGTACAGATTAAAACCTGGAGTACATTCACTGCCCCAACAACTTGGGAACCACCAGTTGCTTCTGGAAGAGAGAGAAGCCTAGCAGGAAGGATCCATGTGACAAGTCTTAACATTCATGAAATAAAGATGCCAGATTGCATCCTGGAAATTGGCAATGCATAAAAGACAAAATGAAACTTCAACTGCTTCTCTCATCTATTTCTTCTCTGTTCCTTTTAGGTTCTCACTTTTCCTGCTTGCAATAGTGAACAGAACTTCAGGAATGCTATGTACAGATGCAAAGTGGGAGGGGGGATGGCCCTATTGTTTGGCATTCTGAGAGTTACACTCCAAAAAAGTTTGTGTTTACATTTCTCTGTGTGTGACTGTGTGTACACCAGTGCAAAGAAAAGGATTAACAAAAGAAGCTCTTGCCTGTTTCTACTCCTCCTCCTCTTCCTCCTCCATCATCATTGATATTATTATTTCCCCCAGACCATGGACTTAAGGGGGCTTACAAAAATTAAACCAGACACAAGCCCAGACCCTGCTGTTGAGTCCCAACTAGAACAGAGCCACTGAACCAATGGAATTAAACTAGTTGTTGAATTCATGCAACAATTGATTCAGTGGGTATATCCCACAGGATTCCAGGCACAGTAAAAGCTGTAAAAACATAAAGAAATTGAAAGATAATGAATCTGTTTAATTACAATCAGCCCTTCATATTTACGGGGATTCCGTTCTGGACTCATCCACCTAGAAGATCCCACTGTTTCTATTGGCAGTGCACCGTGCATGCAGCCACATTAGCACAGCTGTGTGCACATGCTGCCATTAGCAGGAATGCAGTGGGTTATCAATTGAGCTATTCAGGTCTTGCAAACTCAGAGTTGTGGTTTCCTTGATTGAATCAATCCAGCTATATTGTGGTCTCCCTCTTTTCCTACTACCTTCACATTTTCACAATTACTTTTCCATTGAGTAACATTGTCTCATGCTACGTCCAAAGTACAACAGACTTAGGACCTTTGCAGACTGCTAGAAATAGTGCAAATTGAGTCCACTTTAACTGCCCTGGCTCAGTGCTAGGGAATCATGGGAATTGTATTTTTTTCTGTGACATTGAGCCTTCTCTGTCAGAGAGCTCTGGTGCCACAATAAACTACAGTTCCCATGATTCCCTAGCACTGAGTCAGGGCAGTTAAAGTGGACTCAATTTGCACTATTTCTGGCAGTCTGCAAAGGCCCTTAGTTTAATCCTCTTAGCTTCAGGCCTGATTTGCTCTAGGATCCATTCATTTGTCTTTTTAGCAGTTCATGATATCCACAGAATTCTCCTCCAGCACCACAGTTCAAATCTGTTGATTCTCTTACTGTCAGCTTTCTTTACTGCCAAGCTTTCACACCCATACATATACATCAGAATGATATGGCCTGAATAGTCCTGAGCACCTTATCCAGCTACCCTTGTGTCTTTTCACTAAAATTGTTTCTTACAAACTCACCAGACACCAGCAGCCAATGGCTTGGGGGCTGGCACCAGTTCATGAACAACCTCTTTGGGTAGCATAGTTCTGGACTCTGTATGGAACATGAAAGAAACACCTTGGATGTAGTTCTTCTGGTCCTAGAGCATTAAATTCATTTAGATTAACCACGTATCTATCTGGTTAATTTAAATGAATTTAAGTCTCCAGGATCAGATGAACTACATCCAAGGGTATTAAAAGAACAGGCAGAAGTATTCTCAGAGCCACTGAGTAATCTTTGAGTACTCCTGGAGAACAGAAGAAGTCCCAGCAGACCAGAAGAAAGCAAACGTTGTTCCCATCTTCCAAAAAAAAAGGGGGGGGGGGAGGAGGATCCCAACAATTACCACCCAGTCAGTCTGACACCAATACCAGGAAAGATTCTAGAGCAGATCATTAAACAGAGAGTTTGTGAACATTTAGAAAGGAATGTCATAATCACAAAAAGTGAATATGGGTTTCTGAGAAACAAGTTATGCCAGATATATGGATATGGCATATCTTGATTTCAGCAAGGCCTTTGACAAGGTCCCCCACAATATTCTTGCAAACAAGATAGTAAAATGTGGGCTAGACAATGCAAGCTCCTCTTCATCTTGGAGAGAAGTGACTAGTGGGGTGCCATAGGGTTCTATCCTATACTCAGTGCTAATCAACACCTTTATCAATGATTTGGATGGATAGGCATGCTTCTCAAATCAGCATGCTTCTCAAATCAGCAGATGATACCGACCAGATTAGGAGGAGTAGCTAATACCCCAGAGGAGAGGATCAAAATTCAAAATAACCTTAACAGATTAGAAAGCTGGGCCAAAACTAACAACATGAATTTCAACAGTAAGAAATATAAGAAACTACACTTAGGGCCGATGCAGATGGCCCCTAAGAGGTGACTATGTGCTGCCTCTGGGATCGCCAGATCGGGGCTGCGGCAACCATACATCATAGCCCCGATCCTCCTTTTTGCCACTCCAAAAAGAGATGGCACATGCTGCTCCTTTTTGTGGCGGCAAAAATTGGCCCTTAGAGCTGCCGCAGTGGCTCTTTTGCACCCCTTTGGCTGCTGCACCAACAGGGTGCCCTGAGGCCATGCACAATGCAGTGTTGGGGCTGAGTCACAGTGGCCAGCGTGTAGTCACCCCACCCCAACTCCACCCCAGGCCAGTCCTTTAGGCCAGTCTGCATCAGCCCTTAGACAGAAAAAATGAAATGCATAGATATACGATAGGGGACACATGTCTTAACAATAAGACAAGTGAAAGGAATTTAGGAATCCTAGTAGATCACAAGTTGAACATGAGTCAACAGTGTGATGTGGCAGCTAAAAAACCAATGTGATTCTAGGCTGCATCAATAAAAGTATAATGTCTAGACTCTAGATCAAGGGAAATAATAGTGTCATTCTGTTCTGCTTTGGTCAGGCTGCACCTGGAATACTGTGTCCATTTCTGGGCACCACAATTCAAAAAAGATGTGGATAAAATGGAGTGTGTCCAAAGTATAGTGATCAAAATGGTGAAAGATCTGGAAACCATGCCCTATGAGGAGCAAGCTGGTATGTTTAGCCTGGAGAAGAGAAAGTTAAGATGTGATATTATAGTACTGTTTAACTATTTGATGGGATGTCATACTGAAGATGGAGCAAATTTGTTTTCTGCTGCTCTAGAGGACCAGGAGCAATGGATTCAAACTACAGGAAAAGAGATTCCACCTTAACGCTAGGAAGACATTTCTGACAGAGCTGTTTGACAGTGGAACATGCTCCCTCAGAGTGTGGGGGATTCTCCTTCTTTGGAGGTTTTTAAACAGAGGCTGGATGGCCATCTGTTGAGGGTACATAGATTGTGTATTCCTGCATGGCAGGGGGGTTGTATTTGATGGCCCTTGTGGTCTCTTCCAACTCTATGATTCTATGATACTATACCTGCAATATAGAAACCTACATATCCAAATGTTTCTTAGCAGCAAGGTCAAATTTATTGTTATGCCAAGTGAGATGGCCACCTTAGTTGGCATGTGCTGAGAGGGAGCAACGCGAAGTTGGAGGTAAAAGCTGTTTGCTGGTCTGCACACTTTGGACCACTTAAGATAGTCTCCCAAGTTGTCCCATCACCAAGGATGGACAACAACAACAAATCACCAACAGTTTAGTTGGTCTTTTTTACACTGAGTGTGAGGGATGTCATTATTTTTCATTGTGGATAGCAAAACGTCATGCACCAGACTTGCTCACCAGGGCTACACCGCTGGTCCTTAACCTCAGCACTTTAGAGCAGGAACAGGCAAAGAACTGCTCTGTGACCCCCAAGGGTATTTTTCAAGCATTCAGTCCCTCCAGACTCTCCAAACTGCCCTTTTATTGGCCCCTAAAGAGCGTAAAATGCCCCTTTTCCTCTTCACTTCCACAGTAGCAGCAAGCCAATGGGAAGAAATAGCAAGGTGGTGGTGTGCCTTTAGAAATTGTCCCATTCAAGGAGCCTGGCAAGGGAATGCACTGGGGGCTATACCATTCATTTTAACATGGCCACTCTGGATGAGCTCTTAGGCCAGACTTTAGCAAATATGGGTACTGCACCTGGCCATTTGAAAAATTGCTCTGTCCAATCCTTTCCATTTTGTTTTGTAATTTTCACCCTCCCACTTATTTGAAAAGCTATGGCTCAGTGGCACACAAAGAGCAATTTTGCATTCCCATGCTTTTAAATGAATTTCGAAATGCAAATTAACAATAACAAGAGGGGAGGGCGGGGCAGAGGATGGCACTCCTAATTATGAAGAATAAATATTGAGAATAAATATATGTTTCCTGACTGCTTCCCATGTTTCCCATCTCTTAATTTTTCACTGGGTTATTTCCAGCCCTGTTGGAAGCATTTGTTGTGATTCCTGCAGGCAGACTGAATTTTTCATATTCTATAACCTGGCTCCTTAAAAACTGGGCAGAGAGTGGAAAAGATAATCATTTGGACTACAGCTCCTAGATTTCCAAACTCTGGAACTTGGTAAGCTTCAGCTCCCAAGCCAACTCCAATATCCTTTCTACAGATGCACAAGGGCCCCTTTGTACATGCTGATGTGGGCAGAGCTTTGCAAGCATTCTTAGTTAATACATATCCCTTGATGGTGTTTGACCAGCACCAATACCCACTGCATTGTTTCCCTCTACTATTCTGCCTGGGGTCTATGTACTTGCTGGAGCACATGAAATTTGAGACATATGCCTCAGTGGTGACCAAGGATACTTCCCAACATCACTTTCTTACTGCAGAGGACACTGACATCAATTGTAGCGTGAGAGTGAAGCAACTACCTCAGATGGCAGATGTAGAGGGCAGTGATGTCAGCTACCCAACTGTTCCCCTTGAGACCCCCTGGTCATTCCTGTCTTATGGACAATGTTTTGTACTGACTAAAGTGGTCTGCTGCCTGGAGAGATGGTGGAGAACCCTGTCTAGAGATGCTAGGCTACTGGCCAACACCTCAGGGAATTGCTATGCAGGTTAGGATCAGCTCATAGCCAGACCAGTTTTGGCTGTGCATCATCTGAACAGTACATCATCAGGATGGAGGAAAATAGGCCTTTTGGTCTGTGCAGACAAAGCCTTAGTGGATATTCGACTAAATCAAAACTTTCCTTTCCTAGCCTTCAAAGCTGTGAACTTGCAGATCACTTCATTGAAATCAATGCCTTTTGCCAACTCATTTTCAATTGTTTTCTGTGTGGCCACATTCAGGAAGAACATTCACTTTCACTTTCAAATGATAATATTGTAAGATAGGAAATCCTTGATTTTCCCATTGGACAACCTTGACTATCTGATACAGGTAGCTGGGTACTGAAGGACACAACCAGGAAGAAACAAAATCTAGGAAAGCCATTCCACTAGGAAAATTGAGTGTAGAACATCAGGTTCACCATTCCAAGGAATATTCAAGCACTGACAACCACTGTGGGTAAGAAAAGGGCTGGAATGGACCAAAACAGGGGTAGGCAACCTTTCCCCTTCAAGGGCCGAGGGACTTCAGCTCCCAGAAGCCTCAGCCATGTTGGCCAATAGTCCCATGTTGGCCAATAGCTCCTGGGATTCTGGGAGCTGAAGTCCCTCAGCTCTTAAAGGGGAAAGGTTGCCTACCCCTGGACCAAAGTACCTCACACACATTTACTTTGGGGACAGACTGATTTAGTAGCACAGCTAATCTCTATTCAAAGACATAGCCATGTTTGCCTGAAAAATCAGCATGCAAAGGAATCTTGTAGCACTTTTGAGACTAATTGAAAGAGAGAAGTTGGTAGCATGAGCTTTTATAGATCTGAAATATGCTCAAGTCTACAAAAGCTCATGCTACCAATTTCTCTCTTTCAGTTAGTCTCAAAGGTGCAACAAGATCCCTTTGCATACTGATTTCTATGTAAGACACTGAGGTACATAGTTCCAGCATTACCAGTCAGCAGGATGGGAAATTGTCAGCACCAAAAATTAAAATAATTATCTGTCCTAATTACATATTAACAATTATTTGTAGTGCACATGAATAGTCAACACAGCAAAAAAAATTCTGATAGTCTTCATATACATAAAATGCCTTGAATCTGTGCAAAATGGAAGGACGTTTCTTTTTGTTTCCCTTTTTGGACACAACCATACCTCTCTCTCTCTCTCATACACATACACACACACACACACACACACACACTAGAGTTGTGTGTTTCCCCATACCAAAATATTATTTGTCATACATGTACATTATTTATTAATCTTATTTTTAAACACAGGAATTAGACCCTTTATCCTGCATGACCATATTGGCATTTTGGGGATGCTTCTCCAAATAATCCAAAAAGAGAGAGAAGGGAGAGATTAAAGAAAACAAATCAAGAAGTTAGAGATACAGATTTTAAATGGAACACAGAATTTAAGAAGCAGAAGCAGCTTCTTTGAGAACCTCAAGCAAGTTTAAATCAAAGATTCTGCAGGAAGTGCCAAGGTCAAGTAGAAAAAGCAAAGTAAGAAATAAATCTAATTTCCTTGAGGTTTCATCTTGTGTTCATTGAGGCCAGAGGGTCTTCAAACATTTTAATTGTCACAAGAAAGTGCAAAAATCCCAAGACCACCGGAAATATTAAAAACAATAGGTTCAGCAGGGTTCCCCCCCCCCATGATCTTATTGAGCTTAAGGGGGGTTGCAGACTGCCAGAAATAGTGTGAATTCAGTCCACTTTTAGGGTTAGGGTTAGAGTTAGGGAACCATGGGAACTGTATTTTATTGTGGCATCAGAGTTGTCTGACAGAGAAGGCTCAATGTCTCAGAAAAATAACAGTTCCCATGATTCCCTAACACTAACACTAACCCTAAAAGTGGACTGAATTCACACTATTTCTGGCAGTCTGCAACCCCCCTTAGTCATTAGACCAGGGGTAGGCAACCTTTCTCCTTTAAGGGCTGAGGGACTTCAGCTCCCAGAAGCCTCAGTCATGTTGGCCAATAGTCCCATGTTGGCCAATAGCTTCTGGGATTCTGGGAGCTGAAGTCCCTTGGCCCTTAAAGAGGAAAAGTTGCCTACCCCTGCATTAGACAAAAGGGAGAAAGCAACCCTGAACATAAGTTCTATTAATGTTAAGTTTAACTTTATCTTGCCTTTTTCCCAATATGGAGAAAGCTAGTATAGTGCTACTCAACAAGCTGGTCCATGGATTAGTGCCAGTCCACTGTGAGCATCCAGGAAAGAAACAAAGAGCTGTAGTCAACAGGCACAAATATGGCCACAAATCTCCCATCCTGTGAGAAAAGCAGGATAAACAGTCAATAATTTTTTTAAAAAAAATGGCTCGAGTCCCTGGCACACTGGGGAAAAACCTGCTGATTCACAAGTTCACAGTTTAGAAGGCCAGGAAAGGAAAATTTTGATTTAGTGAAGATGTTCACACCAAAGGCCTGTTACCCGCCTGCCCGCCTCAGTGGTGTCCTGTTCAGACAATGCACAGCCAAAAACCCAATCTGGGTATGAGCAGTTTCCATGCCTTGAAGGAAGGCCCATCCTGAACCCAGCCCATCCATCCCTTAAAACAATTTAAATAAACCCACCTTTTGCTTTGGGTTTTTGCAGGAAAATTAAGAACACTACATGGCAAATGTTCACACATGCCACCACTGCATTGCCCACCACTGATTTCGCTGGCTGAGTCATATCCTCTGAGGTCAAAGTGAGGCACTCAGCCATGTGACTGAAACCAGGCACCCCTTTCTGCCCTCAAAAGATGTGAATAAGCCAGAAACATCAGGGACAGGCAATGCAGTGGAGCACACATGTATGATATCCACATATTGTTATTGGGGCATGAATGGGGGAAATGAGGCAGCTTCAGGGTCAGGATACCCAGGGTCAGTCTGGGATATTCTGGTCCATGCAGACAAGGCCTAAGTGCTGAAATACTTGTTTATTTGTTCTTCTTTATTTTATTTTTATATTTGGGGTATTATTTCATTTATGAGTATATTTGCATATGCATTTGTCTACAATGTCTACATTATTTGGGTTGTTATTGATTATGCAGACCTAGTCCACTAATGTATCTCATGTAATGGTAAAGTTTAACGTTAAAATGTACATAATTTTGATGTAGTTTTTAAACATTCCTACTCTGAATTCTATAGTTTCCTTGCCAAATTTTCATTTTAACAACATGCAACTATGTCAATGTAAATACATTTAGGCATATATTTAGCATATACATGTGATATTGTAATTTAAAGGTGTAATTTTAATTTTGCTAGTTGTCACTACTATTGTCATTGCATTTAGTGATATACATTAATTGTGATTTATGAATAATTTTAATATAAAACACAGTACTACAGATTCTCTGCCTACTGGTGAGTGACACCACAAGTTACCATACAAGGTGACGCCAACCTTAGTGATGTCACTGGTTGAGAGGAGGGAAGAGTCAAGGGTGATATGAGGGCCCTTTTAAATGATATAAACACATGGCATGTATAGGAGGGATTGAGCTTGTTTTCTGCTGCTTTGGAACCCAGAATATGAATCAGTGGATTCAAATTAAAAGAAAAAAATCTACCTAAACATTTGGGGTGGGGGAATTAGACTGTTTAAGAGTGGGCTCTCCTTTGGAGGTGTTTAAATAGAGGTTGGATGGTCATTTGTTGGGTGTGCTTTAGTTTTATATTCTTGCATGGCAGGGGTAGGACTAGGTGTCCCTTGTGGTCCCTTCCAACTGTGATTCTATTATTAGCATGCAAAGGGATCTTGTAGCACCTTGGAGATTAACTGAAAGAAAGAAGTTGGCAGCATGAGTTTTTGTAGACTTGAGTATACCTCCTCAGATGCAAGTAGACTCCAATATATGGGCCTCTGCAGACAGGCGGCACAGAGCTGCCCTGGAAGTGGCAGATTGGGGCCGTGGCAACCCCATGCTGTGGCTCTAATCCTCCCTTTTGCCACCCCCAAAAGAGCAGCAAAATGCCACTCCTTTTAGGGGCAGCAAAAGGCTGCCCTCAGAGCCAGTGCCGCAGCTCTTCAGTGCTCTTTTGGTGCAGCGTGTTTGAATGCTGTGCTGGAAAAGCGTCCTGATGCTGCGTGCCGTACGTAACAGCACGCGGCATCAGGACGGCAGTGACATGGGGTTGGGGTAGCTGGCGTGTGGCTGCCCCATCCCAACTCTACCTCCAGGCCAGCTCTATGGGCCAGTCTGCAGAGGCCCTAGGAAACCTTGTGCTACCAGCTTCTTTTTTTCCAATTAGTCTTAAAGGTGCTGAAATATCCCTTTGCATAGTGATTTTCCAGACTACCACAGCTATGTTTTTGAACTCTATAATTAGTGAGCCATTGCAACAGAGGACAAAAGGCAAAAACAGCCATGGCTATAGGAGGTGAAGGCACTGGATGAGCACAAACCTTGCTTTTATGCACAAACTTAGATATAACCTACACCTTCTCTTTGTAAGAAAGTGAACAGAGGAAATAACTTTGGTTCTTTGTCATACTGCTAATTCCAGAACTTGGGCAAATTATTTTTGGACTACAACTTCCAGAATCCTCCAGTCAGTATGGACACTGAAGGAAACAGGATGCTGGACCAGAGAAGCCTATAGTCTGATCTGCCAGGGCTCTTCTTATGTCTACTCCTACTGGTAAAGGACTTTAGGGACATGTGTCCAATTAGTCACAGAGGTGAACCCACCTCAGACTCTGATACAGAATGGCTTTCTTTGATTTTGTTAATTATATTGATGTGTTTTACCTGCATCAGTTGTTTCCCTTCCTGCTTTTGATATTTTATTGCTTAATGTTGTTCTCCACTTGTTTATTTGGCAGGAGTGGGTGGAAAAGCAGGATACAAATGTAGCTATGCACATAAATACAACCAGTACTTCATCTGTCGCTACTGGAATGTGAACCTTAATGATTGCTGCATTTCTTTATGCATTGCGTGTGCTCCCAGTCTCTTGTAACCATGGCTTCCTTTGTCTTTGCTGTCCATACCACATATAACCAATTTCTCACATGCCAATCTGTCTTCTCAACTTACTTATGCCAGATACCTCTACTGCTGTTGTGGTCACCTCTCTACATATAGTCCACATTTCCTGCTCTTATAATGCTGCTATTCCACTATTAGTGCTCTGTCTGCCTCCTGTTGCATTCTGGGATTTGCAGTTTAGGGGGGGCATTTAGAATTCTCAGTCAGGGAGCTATTAGGCCTCACTGAACTACAAGCCTCAGAATGAAACAGGAGGCAGACAGAGCAGTAATAGTGGAATAGCAGCACTATAAGAGTGTAGTGCGGAAATGTGGAGTATCTCTGAACCACTCATTCTCCTTGGGGGTCAAACCAAACAACTACCATGATCACTGCCACATACATAAACAGTTTTATAGAAAACCCATTCCTCCATCTGTCTCTCTCCACACAGCAATAACACACATTATCTCCTTAGAGGTCACACGATAATGCATTTTGCTTTCTTCCAATAACACAGAAGTTAATGCTTCTGGTACCCATTGTGTCCTGTGGAAATAATAGCTTCTGGTCACCACAGGTTAGCAGAAGGAAACCTTGGAACACATCAAATCTGTTTTGCTAATGTGCATGCCATTGTAAACCCAGTGGTTCCAGCCTTATCCATAGAGACTGATGGCCTCAAACTATCAGCAGAAAAAATGATGCAAATTCTAGGAGCACTAGGTTGTAAGGCTCAATTCATAATTTCATTTTCCATAAGGACTTGCTTTTTGCACTATAATTACAATGCTTCCTCCAGTATAAGTGTCTCTCCTGCCTTATAGCTATTATAAAAGGCTGCTGCACTGCAAAATAGTTTAATTTGCTTTTATTTCAGATTATAGCTCTCTACATTTGCACTATACCCTTTAGCAACATACAGACTCAATAGAGAGCATTCAGACTTCAAGTCCAACTGGTAAACAACACCCATTAAGCTGAACAAATATGTTTATAGATCTGCTTCATGCCTTATATTTTTCAGCACACTTGTGTTTGAAATTACAGCTATCATTTCCTTCTTCACTGTTGCACTATTCATAGTGCATTGTTTGGAGAAGTCTTCAGTGCAGGGCCTGCCCAAAGACCAGAAAACATACATACTTTTTGAAATACATTTCCCAGAATATCCCAGATAATACAACCACCTGTAATCAGTACATTTCACCTCAAAGTATGAACTGAAAACAAGGATGAGTAGAATTTTAGTTCTTTATGACATTGAACAGTTATTCCATCTATCATACATAATTCCTCAAATGCCATATAACATACAAACAAACAATACCTCCAGAACAGCTGACACGTTACAAGCAAAACAGACATTTTGGGGAGCGTTTTCTGGTTTTCTGTGGGGAAGCTTTCTTGAAGGACAGAAGAAATTCACATTTTAATGGTGAGTGAAGAGGGCACCACACACCCCATGGCCTTTAGAAGTATCACACAACACACACACACACAAGCATGAACATGTGTGCACATGTACATGTGCACACACATGGCCTTATCTTGGTGAGTGTTGAACTCCTATATTCCAACTCCCCCAAAATAACATTCCCCCATAATAATGTTCCCCACTTGCAAACTGAAGCATTAGCATAGCATAAGAAATCATCAATTATTTGTTGTTGTTATCATTCATTGCCATGAGAATGTGTGTACATATATGTGCAATTTAAACTTTCTGTTTTGGACACCAAATCATCTTCAGCTGTCTCTTGTAAAGGATCTAAATGACAGAAACAAGACTGACAAAGGATCCACAAGGCAAGGTTTTATTAGTAAAGGAAGTGAGTATGTTCAATCTAAAGAGATTAAGAGGCATTAAGGTAGATATGCTTATTTAGATCCGCAGCTTTCTGTGTGTAGGAGGCAAGTGCATCATCCTATCTAGTCCTCAATCTTTTCTCCTAGATTCTGTACAGAGGATTCTTCCTTCTTTTCTTAATTTGGATGTACTTCCTGTTTAGTTATGGTGCCATTACAAGCAGATTCATAGGTTGAAAACATTACTTTTTTTGGACTACAAAACTCCCAGAATCCCCCAACCACCATGGGCAATGTCCATGGTGACTGTGGGATTCTGGGTGCTGTAATAATAATAATAATAATAACAACAACAATGGAATGTCTCCAAAGTCTGCAAATTTTGCCATGACTGTATCCTTCTCCCGCTGCCCATTTTGAAAGCTTAAGGTGAGTCAAGAATTGCTGCCTTTTAAGAGCTCCTTTTGTATATGATGGATAAGGAAAAAGTCTCCTCACAGCTTTTGTTGCTGTCCCTCAATGTCTGGGCTATGCTTCATTCCTGAGTGAGCCATCCTTCTCTCTCATTCTCATTCTCTTTCTCTCTCTCCCTCGGTAAATACTGCAACATTCAGCATCCTTTCATGCTCATGCTTTTAAAGAAATCTTTGCACCATTAAAGACATGGAATTGCTAAATACAGGGCTACAGCCATTGTCCCTTCCATTTAAAGGTTTAATCATACTTAATGGCTCTCTTGGAGAAAGAAAAAAAAGTTGAATTTTCTATTTTGATGGCTTTATTCCACTGAAAGAGTTTACTCATGTTCTCTCCAAGTGTTTTCTCTGTAAATGAACTATTCAGATAAGTTTTTTGCAAAAATCTAAATGTGTGTGTGTGTGTGTGTGTGTGTGTGTGTGTGAAAAGCAGTCCCAAGGGCATCTTAAAGCTTTTTTCAATAGATTTTCTTCTGTAATTTAACAATAGTCATAAGAACATTTTTGTGTTTCTAACATTTCACAGTCAAAAGCTAGGAATGTATTTGTAAAATCCCCAAATTTGTACTCCTGGAAGTATTTTGAAAGCCCCTGTGAATCTTCATTATCACACATTGTTTAAGGTTCTTAATTGTTTGCTGGTGTTTTTTTTTTAAAACACTGCAATCATCAAGTTACTGTTTGAAACCTGAGACCCTATTCACACTACAAAAATAATCTGGGATGAATCCGGGTTACCCTGAATGCACTCAGTCCACTGGGATGGGGGGCTACCCAAAACACCATTTAACCTGGGATATTCGATAATGTGGGGGTTTCCCCCTGAGTTTTCCTGAAAGATCCAAATCATTGGCAATGTGAATAAAGCTCTTGAATAGATTTGGATTGCTCTGAATTGAAAGGAAGAAAGGGGCTATATAAGCAGGGGTGGAACATACACATCCCACCTGACTCTTGCTCTCTTACCTAGGGATCCTCTACTCTTCTCCTGGCAAATTGATCCACAGGACAAAAACGTGAGTGTGAACGCCCCATTAGGTTTCCTCTGGGGACAACTGACAGAGAAACTGCAGCCACTCCCTGGCAATGGGGAGTTAATTATTGCCAATTGTTCCTTCCCCCCCTATGACTCTAACAACTGCAGGTTCCTTTCCTATCTCCAGAAAGTGACAACCCTACAACCAACCTATCATGAGGCTTTCTTGACCAAGGGCCTTTGCAGACTGCCAGAAATAGTGCACATTAAATTGAGGCACTGCCCTGGCTCAGTGCTAGGGACTCATGGGAATTGTATTTTTTTCTAAGACATTGAACCTTCTCTGTCAGAGAGCTCTGGTGCCACAATAAATTACAGTTTCCATGATTCCCTAGCACTGGGCCAGGGCAGTGCCTCAATTTAATGTGCACTATTTCTGGCAGTCTGCAAAGGCCCAAAGTTTCTTCAGAGGGATCTGCCATGACCTTCCCCTGAGGCTCAGAGAGTGTGACTCACCCAGTGGCAGAGTGACCAGTTGTTGTTGTTGTTGTTGTTGTTGTATGCCTTCAAGTCATTTTTTACTTATGAGGTTATATCGTGGGGTTTTCCTGACAACGTTTCTTCTGAAGGGGTTTGCCATGGCCATCCTCTGAGGCCAAAAGAGTGTGACTTGCTCAATGGGTGATGCAGTGGGCTTCCATGGCCGAGTGGGGAATCATAGTCCAACACTCAAGCCACTAAGCCATCAGTTCAACTTTCCCTCAGAGGTGCCTGGATGGGGGAGGAAGGACTTTTCTCCTGCCTCTTCCTCCTGCTGGTTTGTGGCTGAGGGGGACGAAGCACAGGTCCAGTCCATCAGCCTTTGGTTCAGCTCAAATGTCACGTGGCTGCTTGGCTGTCACTCAGCTACTCATCCCAACCCTCCCTGCCATCTCTGCCTGTCCCCTTTAAACCCTCTGCCGCACCTATTGGTAGCTAGGTAGCTAGGTAGGTATTTATTTGATTGGCATTTGGGGAGCTGGCTGAGGTGAAGTTGCAGCCATTATCCTCCCCACCTTCAACTGCCAAGTTTCAGGGAGAGGGGAATAATGCTGTGGTTGGCCTGGCTCTCATGTTCCAGTGAGGTGCTTTTGTGTCTACACACACACACACACACACTCCCGATTTTTATTTGTTTCACCAAAAGCCCTGGAAAACAACCCCACCACCTCCATAAAGCTACCTCATAAATATAAATAAGGACATGACGGGCACTGATGGCTGATTCCCATAGCTCACAAAAGGGAAGGGAGAGGGATAATGCAGATGCGCATCATTTGATTGACTTTTTTAAAAAAAAAACTGAGAAGGCTCAAACACATTCAAAAAGGTGGCTCCATTTTAACTCAAAATGATGTCATGTGTGAATAACAATAGTTAAAATGAGTTGGAGAAGTTAGGGAACCCAGAATGTAATGGGAACAAAGATCCTGATATGCGTCAGTGTGGCGATCCACATCACTTCAGGACAAAAAACTGAGTATGAATGCCCCCTAAGAAAGATCAATGTTTGTATGGGAATTCTTTTACTATTTATATTTCATCATTATCTAGGTTGAACTTGTGAAGGTCCTGGGTGGTCGTTATTTTTGTTTTCTTTATGTTCAACATTAAGCCTGCCTTTGCACTTTCTTCTTTGATCTTCCTTAGTAGGTGTTCCAGGTCTGTGAGGTTTCCTGCTAGTACTATGGTGTCATCTACATATCTTAGATTGTTGACATTCCTTCCTCCTATTTTCACTCCTCCTTCTTCTGTGTCCAAGCCTGCTTTTCTTATAATATGTTCTGCATACAAGTTGAACAGATAAGGTGAAAGGATACAGCCTTGTCTGACCTGTTTGCCAACTGGGAACCATTCTGTTTCTCCATGTTCTGTTCTGACAGTAGCCTCTTGTCCTGAGTACAGATTCTTCATCAGGACTATCCGCTGTGTTGGCACTCCCATGTCTTTAAGAGCATTCCATAGCCTTTCATGATCTATGTAGTTAAAGGCTTTGCTATAGTCTATAAAGCACATGCTGAATTTCTTTTGGAATTCCCTGGTGTGCTCCATTAACCATCGCATATCTGCAACGTGATCCCTAGTGCCTCTTCCTTTCTTGAACCCTGCTTGAACCTCTGAGATTTCTCTCTCCATGTATGGTTGGGGTCTATTTTGAGCATGATTTTGCTTGCGTGGGAGATCAGTGCTATGGTCCTATAGTTGCTGCAGTCTCTTGTGTCTCCCTTTTTGTGGATGGGGATGTATATTGATCGCTTCCAATCTGCTGGGCATTGTTTTGTTTTCCATATCTGTTGACATATGTTGGTTAGCACTAGAATTGATTCTGTCAATGTGGATTGCAGCAGTTCAATTGGAATATCATCTGTTCCTGGTGATTTGTTTTTCGCTATTTCTCTATTTCTCTTATTGCAGTTTCCACCTCACTATTTAGAATTTGGGGTTCATCTTCATATGGCTCTTCATTTCATGTGTCCTTCATTTTGCCATCTCTTTTGTATAATTCTTCTGTGTATTGCATCCAACGTCTTTTTATACCTTCCTGGTCTTGAATTATGTTATTTTTATTGTCATAGATCATCCCAGTCCATGCTTTGAATTTTCCTTTGATTTCCTGGATCTTGTGAAATAGATCTCTTGTTCTTCCCTTTTTGTTGTTGTCTTCTATTTCTCTTCATTGGACGTTATAGTAATTTTCTTTATCTTTCTGCACAAGCCGTTGTACTGTTGCATTCATAATTCTTAGTTTGTTCCTATCTCCCTTTTATCTTTCTTCTCTTCTTTGTTTTTCCTGTCATCCAAGTTTTTTTTCTTTTTCTTTTTGTTCTTTGTGTCTGTCTGCATTCTTCTTTTATTATGTCCCTGGCTTCAGACTATAGTTTCTCTGGTTCTTGGTCTATTATGCTTAGTGGTGTAATTCTGTTTCTTATGTTGTAAGTAAATTGTGTTGAGATATTATTTAGATCATATTTTGGTATAATCACTGGTTTTGTTTTCTTCTTGAGTCTTACTTTTATTTTTGATATGAGTAATTCATGATCTGTGCCACAGTCGGCACCTGGTCTAGTCTTGGCCACCAATATAGAGTTCTGCCATCTTTTATTTCCAATTATATACTCTATTTGATTTTTGTGTTGACCATCTGTTGACCATACCATTTAAATATTTTTCTCCTGGTTTGTTTTGTTTTCTTTTTGATTTTGTTTTCTTTTTGTTTTTTTGTTTTTTGTTTTTTGTTTGTTTTTTTAGGGTGGGTCTCATTAGTTTGTACCTGCAAAAACTTATTCTTTTGGACTGCAGAATCGCTTTGCCAGAATAATCAATGCTGGGAGATTCTGGGACAAGAGTATGGGCCTTTGCAGACTGCCAGAAATAGTGAAAAGTGAGTCGACTTTAAGGGTTAGGGTTCGGGTTAGGGAATCATGGGAACTGTATTTTATTGTGGCACCAGAGCTCTCTGACAGAGAAGGTTCAATGTCTCATGAGCTCTCTGAGACATTGAGTTCAATTCCCATGACTCCCTAGCACTATCCCTAACCTTTAAAGTGGACTCAATTTGCATTATTTCTGGCAGTCTGCAAAGGCCCTATATTTCCCAAATGCCAGAACTGTGTGAATCCTTTTTCTCTCTTATGTCTATTAGTATAGTAATGCAGCAGAAAGGAGAAAGCCTTATTTCTTTCTCTAAGTGGTATTACACATTCTGTCATCACAGCAACCCTGCATAGGAGGCTGCTCATATCAAGGTAATCTATTGCTCCATCTAGTTCAAGCTTATTGACACTGTCTGGTAGCAGCACTCCAGGCTTTTAGACAGCCATGTTTTGTAAGCCTATCTGGAGATGCATAGGAACATCTATAGGCAAGACTACAGCCCAAGGTCTCTCCAATCTGGTCCCCCAGCACCACACCAGATCTTCATTCTGAATACAGAGTCAGTGCTCTCAACATGTCCAAAAGTTATGTCAAAGCTAACAGCAATTACAATCATGTGGGTGAATGTGCCTCATAAGCAACAACATGTATTACAATTGCAAAACATTGCAATGAGATTTGTGCAACTGAATGAGCCCTGTCTATGCATATGTCTTTAGAGCCTTTGCAGACTGCTAGAAATAGTGCAAATTGAGTCCACTTTAAGGGTTAGGGTTAGGGAATCATGGGAATTGTATTTTATTGTGGCACCAGAGCTCTCTGACAGAGAAGGCTCAATGTCTCGGGGGAAAAAAACAATTCCCATGATTCCCAAGCACTAACCCTAACCCTTAAAGTGGACTCAATTTGCACTATTTCTGGCAGTCTGCAAAGGCCCTTAGATGAAACACTAAGCATCTCATTCATGCTTGAAAATGCTTATCTTTTCAAACCCACCTGGAATGTCACATGAGTCAGTCTTTATAAACGACACATGTGATGTCCATTCACTGTGTTTTTGTGAATATAAGCATTACTACAAAGTTACTGATTAATTGGAGAAAGCACAAGAAGAACTACAGATTTCTTGTTTCTGCCCCCTGACTCTTTCAAAGTATAAAAATGCAAATAAATTGGTCTCACTCATCTTTCTTTTCTATCTATATTTCTTTCACTTAGTGGCAACTTCTTCCAATCATTCTCACTGAGAATTGTTGTGATAAACTCTATTTCACCTGGCTTTGTTTCAATGTGATATTGATTTCCAAACCATTTCTTTGCAATTTCCAGCAAAAAGCACCTTCATTTTGCCATGTGCTTCTATGAACTCTTTCTAGGTCCTGCCAAAGTCTACGCATAACTGTGTGGCAAACCTGCAACTCCACTGGTAGTGTTTATTTTTAGAATGCAAATATTGTGCCGGTGTTAACTTCAATTAGGAGAATTATTTGACAATCTGACTGCTCCATCTGATGCCTCAAGGGCAAATTTCAGCACTTTATGAGAAAGATTGGCTGATAGCGGCTCTCAAGTGTATAAAAAAGAGATATGCCAAAAATATGGCTATGCTGTATATTCACTATATGAAGGAGTTAGTGGAAATCTTATGGGTCCAATGCATCCAAAGTATGGAAAGGTTTCTTTTTAGATAGCTCTCTGAATTCTCCAGCCTATGGCCATGCTAACTGGAGATTTAAGGAAGTAGACATTAAAAAAACTTCCCAAAGCTATAGGTTTAGAATCCCCATGTAATGGGTACAAAAGAAAGACCATCATCTGTGTTGAAAATGAAATTTCAGAGGACAGAATCTTTTCTTTATTGAGTTCCACTTTTCCCTCTAATTCTCCCTTTAATCCACAAAGAACCATAACAATGATTCCATGCTATAGCATGGATTCAAAGGGAGCCTGTCCTCTAGTGAGAAGATGGTGGTGACATAATAGGACTGATACATGGCAGAAAACAGAACATACAAAATAACTCTGCAGTTGGGTGCTTGGTGAAAAACAAATACTATTCAATAAACATAGCTTAGTTGTAACCAATGGGTTCGGGATTTGATGCAATGTTTGATGCCTGTTCAAATAATAACCGAGAAACACCAATTCCATCAAAACTGGTTTAATTTTTTAAAAAAAGAATACATCTGGAAAGAAGGGGATGCTACAGACTAATGAGACTCTAATTGGAAGAGCTGTGAAGTCTAAAATTCATATTTTATCACAGAATTTGTCATGGACTTTTAAATACAGCACCAGGAACAGGTACTGCTTTAATTATAAACCATAAATTGGGAGCTAAGCTCATTGTGGGCTGTGTTTTGCAGAGTGTGAAATATTCGCTTTTGAGACTGTGTAATTTCCAGTCTTTATAACATGATCATTTTATTCTTAGTTTTAGCTGAGAATGGGGATGTGGTTAATGCTCTTGTTAAAGGAGAAACTGTGCAGAGGTGGACATGAAAATGGGCATTTTGATACTACTGCTTCCAATTTAAAGCTGCCTTATGTTTAGCCAAATGACTGTTCTGTCTAGTCTATTGCTGACCATGGCTTGTCATTGTGCAAAGCAGACATCTTGCTGGGTCCTACTGTCTGAGATCCCTATTTAAGTGGAGATGATTGGACTTAAGCTATGCTTTGAAAGTCAAAGGCATGAGAAAGAGGAGTGTTGTAGTGCTGCTGTTTCCTTTGCTTTCCAGCAAAGCCTTTCATCAGAGAATGTGACCTCCAGTCTCTTTGTCCCACTTGCCAAAATCACCAGACAATATCTGTTGTGGCACAGGCTATGGGGCTGTTAGGGTTGCAGTTGCAGATGTTTGGAACCACACTGATAATTTGTTGCTAGTCTCCTAAAAATTGAGTTCTTCTCAAAATTATTTGGAGTTCAAATGTTTATGAATTAGTATGAAACAATCATGCCTCCAGGTACCAGATCCTGTCTGAACATGGAAGCTAAGCAAGGTCAGGCCTTGTTGGTACTTGGATGTGAGCCTGCCAATAAATGTCATCTGCTGTAGGCTACATTTCAGTGGAAGGAACTAGCAAAACCACTTCTGAGTATTCCTTGCCTAAGAAAACCCTATGAAATTTATGGGTTGACAGATAGTTTATTACAAACAAGCATGATTGGTACAAAAATCGATCAGTGATATCTTTATTGGCCAACCAAAATGCACAATATACTTGTTGCAAACTTTCGAAGTTCCATGGGCTTCTTCATCAGGCAAGATGTTACAAACCAAACAGGAGAAAAACAATTGGAGATGTTAGTCAGATGCCTACATCTTGTTTCAGTCTTTACTTAAGTTGGTATATGGTGGGGAGGATATCTTTTGCAGGCAGGCTCCTCCTCCTTCTGGCCCTGTGGCTACAGGAAGATTTGCAAAGTCCAGGAAATTTAAAATCCATTTGCATCTCAACAGGGAGCCCTCTTTTGCAATCCAATGTGTCTCCATTCCAGTGAGGCCACAGGCCTCTTCGTGGCAATGGATTCCTCAGGAAGTCTCCATGTTTTTGCATCAGGAATATTTTGGTGGATGTAAAGGTAAAACATGCAAATTCAGTCCAAATTTAAGAAGAAGAAAAATGTTTTACCTTGGCTGAAGTTCCCAGTCCACAGACTATTCCTCCTGTTGCAGCTCTAGTGCAGTATAATTGATGTTAAATTTAGATTTGTAAATTGGTAAGGCTTACATCAATGGAAAAGAATTTAAGATACTATATGAAAGAGGTATAATAGGATGGATAAGAAAATTCAATTAGAAGTAGAGAAATGAGAATAAGGTTAAAGGAAGTGAATTTCAAATGGATTTGTTTAACTCCAAATTGTCAAAGGAAGGAAGAATTTGTAATTATGTTGTCTGAATTGAACAATGTATAAAGCTGTATAATTTTGGTTTGAGTGATCTAATTATATTATCTTTATTGTTTTATTTTTTATTTCTACTTTCCTTTACAACAATACAAATATATATATTTTAAAAGGAAATTCATAGATTCATCATTAGGTGCCGGGTGACTTGAAGGTGTGCACACACACACACACACACACACACAATATCAGACATTATGTCAATGCCAAAATGCATTGTGGGTACAGGATAGTGGCTGCATCCACACTGCAGAAATAATCCAGTTTGACACCACGTTAATTACCATGACTCAATGCTATGGAATTCTGGGATTTGTAGTTTGTTGTGGCACCACAGTTATCATGGAGAGTGACCTCTAACTGTCAGGCAGCTGAGGCTCTCTCCCCATTCTTCCTTTTCTAACATCCAGCCCTCAACAGTCCAGACTAGGACAGAATGGGAATAATGGAGAAAAACCTTCAGGCGACTTTTTAAGACACAGCATGGTATAGTGGTTTCAATGATGGACTAGGACTAGGGAGAATAGGGATCAAATCCCCACTCAACCATAGAAATCTACTGGGTGACATTGGGAAATCACACAACTTCAGAGGAAGGCACCTTTCAAAACAAAATCTTGCCAAGGAAATCCTCTAGCACAGAAACAACTTGAAGACACGCAGCCGCAACAGCGAGGCTAACATTTAAAGATCATACCCTTTTGAACCACTGTGGTTACAGATGTGCATTGCGCATCATGCATGCTGATGCTTATTATACATTGCTCAAACAGATGTGCATATTCACTTGGTTGCACATTTGGTTCCGCAATGTCACAACGCACTAAGGAGAGGGCATTGTACAACTGCCAGGTAACTCCATGAGCATAACATTACTCTTTGTCTCCTCAATATAGGATCTTGGCCATACCCTGGGAGAGAGGCAGGAAAGCTACACAGCCATAAACCATGAAACTAAACAAATAACAATTTCCTGCCCTTTAAGTGGATAGTGGTGTCTTTCTGTCTGTTTCATTCTAGTGATGTGGCTTGAGCCACTGAAATTCCCAACAGACTGTGCCCTGGCTTTATAACATCATTGCAGCAGCAACATAAATACCTCTTAAATTACATGCCACACATTTAATTTTTTTTTATTATTATTATTTCCCACCAAAGCCTTTTTAAATATAATGTTTTGCAGCTCTCCCAACAAAGGCAGGTGATTAGGAGGTCTGCCTGTGCTTAAAGTGCATATTTTCCCCTCTCATTTCTTAGGACTTATTTTATTTGATAATGACATTAAATATTAGAAACTATAACAGCTGGCGTGTTTATCCTTACTTGAGTGTATTAACCTCTTTAGCCTCTTTTTCTCCCCCCAGAAGGATTCGGCATTACAGATTTGACTGTCAGCTGCAGTGCCTGGCGGCCCAGTGGATTGGCACCCTGACAGAATCTAAAGTCCACTGCAGCAAGTAAACATGGATGACATTGCAGATAGCAAAACTGCCTGACTTGAGGCACCTGCAGCTGCTTGGACTGCGAGAAAGGGGAGGGGGATAAAGATTTGGTTGCCGGAGTGGAAAAACCATTGAATTTACCTCTTGTTCATGTTGCTGTCATTTATTTTCCTTGATATCATCATCATCATCATTCTTGTTTGTTTTTTAAAGGTTTGGTTGTTGGAGTGGAAAAACCACTGAATGTATCTCTTGCTGCTGCTGCTGCTATTTATTTTCCATTATTGTTATTCCTCCTCCTCCTTTAATCTCAGTGGGGCTTTGGGGAATTCATTCAACAAAAAACAACTTTCTAATAAAATATCTCAGTAAAACAAACAAGGAAACCAATTAACCAACCAACCAACCAACCCAGTAGCTACCCACTTAAAAGAACTACCTACCCCAGAACTACTAAATTAATCTACCCAGTTAATTTAGGAACTACCTACCAAGGAACTACTACTAAATTACCCTGTGCCATTGCAGGAACTGTTTGGTTGCTTGGATTGTGGCTGTTTTTGTTGTTGTTGTGTGCCTTCCAGTCATTTCCAACTTATGGTGACCCTAAGGTGAACCTATCATAGAATCATAGAATCATAGAGTTGGAAGAGACCACAAGGGCCACGTGGTTTTCTTGGCAAGATTTGTTCAGAGGAGGTTTGCCATTGCCTTTTTCTGTGGCTGAGAGCATGTGACTTGCCCAAGGTCACCCAGTTGGTTTCACAGTTGAAATAGGAACTGAACCCTAGCGCCAAGAGTTGTAGTCCAGCACTCAGCCATTACACCACACTGGCAGATATTTCACTAATGTTAAGAAAATGAGGAAGCAACTTCAAGCGGGCATCTACCTCCTACTATCAACAGCTAGTGTTTTAAAGCTTAGGTTACAACACATACACATACATGTGCATACCTGCATTACTTGGTTATTTAGGGCCTTGCTCCCACTATGATTTAAAATGAATTGCTGATCTGGTTATATGTTTGTCGTTCGTACTTGAAATCAGTTCCGAACCTACTGCACTCAGTTTCAATCATGACGAAGCGAGGCAAATGCAAAAGAACTGCTCTTTCCTGACACTAGTTTTTGGGTGGTTCTTTTGAAAATAACAGATTAGTTAGTGTGTTCAGCAAGTGGGAATGACAGACCTGAATCGCATCATACTGGAGGGGAGGGATTACTGGGACAGTGGGTTTGTACAGGGGTGTATCTCATCCCTCACTAATATTTGGGGAAATCTGCCATTTCCCCCCTCTCCTTTACCAGAACCCATCCTACATTCCAATCTTCTGTCCAGGAGGAATTCCAAAACTCTTCATGTCCTCCAAGTCCTGCAAGACTAGAGGGGGCACCACCTGAACTCCCCATGTCTTCCAAGTCCCGCAAGGCTAGGGGGGCACCACCTCAACTCCCCATGTCCTCCAAGTCCTACAAGGCTGGGAGGTCACCACCACAACTCCTCATGTCCTCCAAGTCCTGCAAGCCTAGGAGGGCACCACCTTAACTCCCCATGTCTTCCAAGTCCTGCAAGGCTAGGGGGGCACCACCTCAACTCCCCATGTCCTCCAAGTCCTGCAAGGCTGGGAGGTCACCACCTCAACTCCCCATGTCCTCCAAGTCCTGCAAGGCTGGGGAGGGCACCACCTTAGCTCCTCATGTCCTCCAAGTTCTGCAAGCCTGGGAGGTCAGCACCTCAGCTCTCCATGTCCTCCCAGCCTGGTGACCTCCCAGCCTTGTAGAATTTGAAGGGGCACAAACTAGTGGGAATGACAATCCTCTGGATAGCAAGGTCATCTTAAATATAAAATAATAGGTCTGTGATCCCATATTAGCTGCATCATTCATTCATACCCAAGGATTTCCCCGCTATATATATATGTATATATATATATATATATATATATATATATATATATATATATTTCGGACCATGTAGGCATTTAAAAGATTTTTATTTTTATTTATTTATTTGGTCAGAAAATACTAAATTTTACTATTTGCTGCGAGCAAACATCATGTGCCAAATTCAGCACAGCTGAGCTTTTGGCACTTGATTATGACTTGCTATGATCAAGTCATCCAAGCAATAACATCACATGGTATGAAGCTTTCTGAATTACCCCACTTACAGCTACAGGTGGAGAGCACATGTTTAATGCTCCTCCTCATGGAGAAAACTCCTTTTTTGCCAATAGAAAAGTAGAATGTCAGAGGAATAGCTGGGTTGGAGTCAAACCAGAGCATGGATAAATTGCATTTTTGGAATACAGCTCCTAGAAATCCCCCATCCAAGATGGTAGCTCTTCTGGCTGGTGGGTTGTGGGAACTGAAGTCCAAAACCAAACAAATTTCACATTTTGATTAAACTAAATATGCAGTTCTCCACTAAATTCCAAAGTGGCAGGAAGAAAGTAGTGTCTTGAACAAATACTTTGAGCAGTGGTGTCACATGTGGGTGGGTGCAGACTGCACTGAGTGACACCTCAGAGAAGAGGTGACACCTGGTTGGGCACTCCTCCTCCTGGTGTGTGTGTGTGTGCGCCAGTGCCAGTGCGCCCACCCCAGGCTCTCTCCATGAGGAGGAAATCAAGGCAGCAGAAGAGGAGAGGCAGCATGTGCCCCTTCCATCCTCTCCCATCCCCTCACTTGCCTGGTCTCCATGCCACCCCCCTGTGCCCCCACAGCCCTAGGCAGGCGGGAGGGCAGGCAAGTCAGAGAGGAAGCGGGAAGGATGAACATGAGCCGTTCAGGTTGCTCCATTGCCCAATCTCTCCCCAGGAGGAAGCCAAGCAGAAGAGGAGGGGCAAATGCACACCCCTCAGGTGGGCAGGTGAGTGGATGAGACAGCAGTGGGGGACGAAGTCAAGGGGGTCACCACTGCTATTGCCACCTAGCAACCCTTGCAGGGTCTGGCCAGTCAGCAGGTGACTGGGTGGCCAGAGAGGGGGGCAGGTGAGCAAGTTAGCAGGAGGGGGTAGGGCAGGCTACTGCCCCCTGGCAGCCCTCCACACCAGGTGACACCAAAGCTAATAACTGACTATGAGCAAGTTCCTATTCATCATTTGGGATCCAAGAATTCTAGAATCTGGATAAGGCTTGGTAAACAAAACAAAAAAATGTTCAGAATGCCACTTTGGGTCCTGAATCAGGAGAAAAGTGGGATATAAATCAATTAAAAAAAATAAAGTAGAAGACCAAATGTTTTGTCAAATGGTTTTGGAAAATTCAGGAGTGTTGTGTATCTGCTCCCACGGTATCTCACTAGTGACTAGGGGGATTTGAAAATAATGGCATTATCTTTCATACATGGTAGAGGCTGCTATCTCATTGCTGGAACTGATGTAAAATCAACTGCCAGTCCAGTCTGCTTCTGTATATGGGAAATATCACACGGGAGGCTTAGCATGAGTAAAAAGGGGAAAAAAGAGGATCCCAACAATTATCGTCCAGTTAGTCTGACATCAATACCCGGAAAGATTCTGGAGCAGATCATTAAACAAAGAGTCTGTGAACATCTGGAAGATAATTTCATAATCACAAAAAGTCAACATGGGTTTCAGAGAAACAGGTCATGCCAGACAAATCTGATCTCTTTTTTTGATAAAATTACCAGCTTGGTAGATGAAGGGAATGCTGTGGATATAGTATATCTTGATTTCAGTAAGGCCTTTGACAAAGTTCCCCATGACATTCTTGCAAGCAAGTTGGTAAAATGTGGGCTAGACAAAGTAACTGTTACATGGATTTGTAATTGGTTATCTGGTCGAACACAAAGGGTGCTCAACAATGGCTCCTTTTCAACCTGGAAAGAAGTGACCAGTGGGGTGCCACAGGGCTCTGTCCTGGGCCCAGTGCTATTCAATATCTTTATTAATGACTTGGATGACGGTATTGGGGGCATAGTTATCAAATTTGCAGATGACACCAAATTAGGAGGAGTAGCTAATACCCCAGAGGACAGGATCAAAATTCAAAATGACTTGAGCAGACTAGAAAGTTGGGCCAAAGCTAACAAAATGAAATTCAACACAGAGAAATGTAAGGTACTACACTTAGGGCGGAAAAACGAAAAGTACAGATATACGATGGGGGACACTTGGCTGAATGAGACTACCTGTGAAAGGGATCTAGGAATCCAGGTGGACCACAAGTTGAACATGAGTCAACAGTGCGATGCAGCAGCTAAAAAGGCCAATGCAATTTTAGGCTGCATCAGTAGAAGTATAGTGTCTAGATCAAGAGAAGTAATAGTGCCACTCTATTCTGCTTTGGTCCGGCCTCACCTGGAATACTGTGTCCAGTTCTGGGCACCACAATTCAAAAAGGATGTGGAGAAACTGGAGCGTGTCCAAAGGAGGGCAACTAAAATGGTGAAGGGTCTGGAAAGCAAGCCCTATGAGGAACGACTTAGGGAGCTGGGGATGTTTAGCCTGGAGAAGAGAAGGCTGAGAGGTGATATGATAGCCGTGTTTAAATATTTGAAGGGATGTCATATTGAGGAGGGAACAAGCTTGTTTTCTGCTGCTCCAGAGACTAGGACCCGAAACAATGGATGCAAGCTGCAAGAAAAGAGATTCCACCTCAACATTAGGAGGAACTTCCTGACAGTAAGGGCGGTTCGACAGTGGAACACACTCCCTCGGAGAGTAGTGGAGTCTCCTTCCTTGGAGGTCTTTAAGCAGAGGCTGGATGGCCATCTGTCGGGGATGCTTTGATTGGGAGTTCCTGCATGGCAGGGGGTTGGACTGGATGGCCCTTGTGGTCTCTTCCAACTCTATGATTCTATGATTCTATGATTCTATGAAATCGCCATGAAGTCATGCAAAATTATGCAAAATGCACGATTGGGATTCACACCCCTGTACGCTTCTCCCATGAGTAAAGCATCATGGAGGTGTCCCCGCTCTCTTGTCTCATCTGTAAAACATCCCTGGAGCTGCCATTTGGCAATAACGGGATCTTCTGTTATTGCCAAATGGCGGTTCCATGCCATGGATAAAGGCCATGGAGAGTGATACCATCTTGTCCATTGTCTTAGGCAGCAAAGTGTCTTGGGCTGAATTGCACACTGCAACTTCACTAATTATTTACTTTGCCATAGTTCTTATTACATAAGAGGCAAGCTGCTTTTCTGCTTCAAGCACTGCTTACTTCTTCAGTAGTCAAATTTTTGAGAGGAAAACATTGACAAAACTCTGCCTGCAGTAACATTCTCCTCTTCCTACCTCCAACTCCATGTGCACATATGCTCACTTTGGAATGGATACCAGTGGATTGGTGGAATGGCAACATGACTTGAAGTATCTGTTATAAACACTGACATGCTTTATCCCCCAAAAGAGAGATAAATAGGGAGGGGCAGGATTGAGCAATTTTTTATCAAATTCTTTGAAACCATGGGCATCAATATTCTATGGGAGCCAATTTTACACTTGGGTCCCATTCACACTATATAGAAGTATATTCAGGCACCTCTTAGGACCATGGCTGTTGCCCTACTGCAGAAATAAAGCAGTTTAACACCACTTCTGCTATGATAGAATGGTATGGAATTCTGGAATCTGTAGTTTGTGAGATATTTAGCCTTCCCTGTCAGAGAGCTCTGCTGCCTCACCAAATTACAAACCCCAGAATTCCATAGCCTTGAACCATGGCAGTTAAAGTAGAGTCAAACCGTGTTATTTCTGCAGTGTGACAGCAGCCCATGTTGCTTTTTATTTCACTTTAATATCCAAGATTCCCTACAATGGAACCCTGAGTTTTGTAGTCTGTTGAGCACTAGAGCATTCTGGTTGAGAATTCTAAATGTCTTCTCTAAACTACAAATCCCAGGATACCATAGGCTAGAACCATGGTAGTTAAAGTGGAATAACAGTGCTATAATTCTACAATGTGATTGGTCCCCTGATGTAAAACAGCAAAAGAGCCGTTTAAAGCAGTGATCCTAATGCTAAGGCTATTGTTAAGAATAATTGTGTGTATCATTGCTGAAAGATGAAGAAAAGCAAGGGAGGACTGATGAGTGAAACATTTTGTTGGCTCAACTCTCTCACACACATAAACACACCTCATTTGATATCTGCATCCTTTTAAAATATTAGATTGCTTATATTTTTAAAGAAAGCATGTTCTTTTTCATCATAGGCCACCGTCAAGCCTGATGTTACCTTTTGTGTAGACCTCCGCTATCAGAGGTGGAGGAGTATCAATCACACATCCCTTGAGAGCATACTGTGCCTTTCTGGCTCTTGATCAGAAAGAAGCAGATGGTTATTTACAAATAAAATAACCAAGACCTCAAGAGTTTCAATTCACCTCCCCTTCCTCCCTTTGCCCAAGCCATCATTGACAGAGGCCAAAACAAGCTTGACTTGGCTTTGGCCCATTCTGCCAGTTTTCAAGGACACCCGTTGCACTGTGCGGGCTTTTGGGCATCCTTCAAAAATCCCCACCCGCACCCTCTTGAGGAAAAAGTGGGGAAGGCAGGAGAAGGAATATTGTGGCACCTCTGACAATATCCTTCCTTCATAATCTTCCCATGATCATCAAGCATCTCCCAGCACTCAAAATACAATAGAAATTAATGCCAACAGATTACGTGTGGCTCTTCTCTCTGCCCCAGCATCTCTGCTTGTAGTCAGATCTTTTAGAAGCAGTGCGGTAGGTGCCTTTGAGTCTTTTCAGTAGCCATGGCCACTCTCTGTCTTTATTTACCATTGAGTGTTATACATTTAGCAATAAAACACGAACAAAAGAAAAAGAAAGCAGGTGCTCCAAGTTTACTCTGGAGCCAGCTGCCAGGAAGACACACTGTACTTATATATTTATTTCATGGAACATAAGGGGCTTAATTGAAACCTTTCAAAAAAGAAATGAATTATGAAATGTACATTGGAGCAGCCATTTCTTTCTCTCTCTCTCTCTCTCTCTCTCTCTCTCTCTCTCTCTCTCTCTCTCTCTCTCATCCTCCCCTTTATAAGACCATTGAGTAGTAATTGGTGAAATGTGTTGTCACACAATGGTATTTTTCTCGTGTCCTCCTTTTTTATATATCTACAAGAAGCAAGAGAAGTGGAGAGATTTAAGGAAAACTTCTTTTTAAAAAAACAGCAACTTTGCCTACAATCTATGAGAACTTTTAACAACAGAAGCAACATAGCTGAAAATACTCATGTAATGAATTTAAGATATTTATGTATTACATTTCTGTCCTGCCTTTCATTCAATGAGCTCTAAGTGGCATATTTGGTTTTCCTTCTCCTCTCATTATACTCACAGCCCTGTAAGGTAGGTTAGGCTGATAGAGAGTGACATCCACAAGACATCCCAGGGAGTTTTAAAGAGGAGTTGGGAACTCTCAAAATCCTAGTCTCACTCCCTAACTGCTATACCACACTGGCTTTCTCAGATATGGTAAGACTTACATCTGTCCTTTAGGAAATATGGCTTTCCTATGCTTCTTGTTCCCCTAATATCTTTTGATTTTGAAGGCTAAGAAGAGGAGCAGGAGAAGGAGCTATTTCATTATAAAAGGTTAAAATATGAATATATATGAATGTGTGAATGAAAATATGTGCACTCATCAAACAAAATATTTTTATTCATATACTACATTGAGAGGAGGGAACATCTGCATGTAGATGTAAAGGGGGTCAGGAGGGTAAAAACTCTGGGAACCACTGAACTTTAGGAGATTATCGCATGCCTTAAATCAGGGGTCCCCAAACTTTTTGAGCCAGGGGCCGGTTCTCCGTCCCCCAGCTCATTGGAGGGCCGAAGTAAAAAAAAATGGTGGCCGGAGTCGCGCGCGTATGCGCATGATGCCGGGCGCCATTTTGGAACTAAAAATGGCAGCCTCAGTCATGCGCATGCATGTGCGACTGCGGCTGCCATTTTTTGTTCCAAAATGGCGCCCGGAGTCGTGCGCATGCGCACGATGCTGGGCGCCATTTTGGAATGAAAAATGGTGGCTGCAGTTGCACGCACGTGCGAGAAAGACAGCAGTGGCGCAGTGGTGTGGCGGCGGCAGTAGGACCAGCCACGGGCCAGCCGAAAGGCCTCAACGGGCCAGGTTCAGCCCACAGGCCATAGTTTGGGGACCCCTGCCTTAAATAATACTCCTTACCTCTCCCAAATTTGTCTCTAATTTGCACTGCAGTCGTGTTTTATTGCATGGCTTTTGCAGCAGAATCCAACTTCAGAGTAGATCCCCACTCTGATGGAAACACGCTCCAGCAGCCATTTTCCAAGTCGGAACGTTCTGATTTGGAAGAATGGCAGCCGCACTGTTTTTGAATGTGCATTGGAGTGGGGATCTACTTTGAAGTCAGATTTCGCTGTAAAAGCTGTGCAATAAAACACATCTGCAGCACAAATTAGAGTTAAATTCAGGGGAGGTAAGGGGTATTATTTAAGGTATGTGATAATCTCCTAAGTAAATAGTCTGGAGAGCCTTTGCAAGTTGCAGCAGCCAATAAACTAAGCCTTGCAAATTGTAGCAAACTGCTGTTACTAGCAGGACTGGAGATTTGAACGCAGCCCACCAAAAGTGGAGAATTTGCACCCTTGTCTCCCACGAGGAGATGGTGCAAAAAAAATGGAGAGTCAGGTCCAAGCCCTGAGATCTGGCAAAAATGCCTCTCCCTTCCCTCCTAATTATCATGTAAAAGCCCTTACTGTCTGTTGCCCAGTCCTCCATAATCTATGTGTTTGCAAAACATATTTGGTTATTTATTTCTATATTAAAACATTTGTTTATTGCATCTCAAACTGCTAGCCATCTCATGAATAACACTATATATAATTATGCAGTAAAGAGAACACTCTTCTGTTTTGTTGAATTGCATGTCACAATGTTCTAGCTGTTGCAAACATATCTAAAACAAGATTTCAGACTTTTTAATACATGAATTTCAAAACAATCACAGCTTAACTTTTTTTCACAGGACTTGGCTCATGGAAAATGGTAAATGCCTGACTATTCTCTATCTGCTCAAGTATACACTGAAGCACACAACCAGTGCCATCTATACAGAATGGTCCCTGTAGTACTGGAATTTAGTAGAGTCGCTGTGTCATATTATGAACAGTGGCTTTTGTGGTCAGTTACAGCAATAAAATTAACCAACAAGACATGACACATGAGAAAAGATAGTCTCCAAGGAGCAGTGGCATCACTAGGGGGTGCAGGGGGTGTGGACCACCAGGTGACACCCTAAAGCAGGGGTAGGCAACCTTTAAGGGCTGAGGAACTTCAGCTCCCAGAATCCCAGGAGCTATTGGCCAACATGGGACTATTGGCCAACATGGCTGAGGCTTCTGGGAGCTGAAGTCCCTCAGCCCTTAAAGGGGAAAGGTTGCCTACCCCTGCCCTAAAGGATGGTGTCACCACTGCTCCTCATAGAATCATAGAATCATAGATTCATGAAGTTGGAAGAGACCACAAGGGCCATCCAGTCCAACCCCCTGCCATGCAGGAACTCAAAATCAAATCATCCCCGACAGATGGCCATACAGCCTCTGTTTAAAGACCTCCAAAGAAGGAGACTCCACCACAATCTGAGGAAGTGTGTTCCACTGTTGAACAGCTCTCAATGTCAGAAAGTTCCTCCTAATGTTGAGGTGGAATCTCAACTTCTGCCAACTGGTGTGAGATGCCTATCTCTTGCTAGAAGTCCACCCTCATGGAACTGCAGCACATGATCTAAGAATCCAAATCATACTTGGCAGCACCATCTACGGAGCCAGTTATTCACATCTGCTATCTTCCTCTCCTTCCTGGACCATGCCCTTCAACTGGGAGAAAAGATGAGAGAACAACCTGTGCGTCCAGCTCTTTCAGCTTCCTACCCAAAGCCTCATAATCCCTTCTGATATTCTGAAAACTGTGCCTTGCAGTATCATTGCTTCCCACATGGACCAAGAGGAAGGGGTAATGGTCAGTAGGCTTGACCAGTCTTGTCAGCCTCGCTGTCACATCATGGATTTTTGCCCCAGGGACACAACACACCTCCTGGGACATCTTGTCAGGCCCACAAACCACTGCTTCTGTACCCCTCAACAAAGAGTTCCCAACCACCACCACATGCCTCCTCTAAGGCTTAACAGTGGCTGTTCCCTTTGGTGGTATTCTTAGGGTCCACTGCACTGTCCTCGAGGACTGTTCCTGCTGCTCTTCCTCTTCATCCTTGATAAGGGAGAGAGTTTCAAATCGAAATCAAGCCTCTTCATCCTTGATAAGGGAGAGAGCCCCACCTGGAATACTGTGTCCAGTTCTGGGCACCACAATTCAAAAAGGATGTTGAAAAACTGGAGCGTGTCCAAAGGAGGGCGACTAAAATGGTGAAGGGTCTGGAAACCATGCCCTACGAGGAACGACTTAGGGAACTGGGTATGTTTAGCTTAGAGAAGAGATGGTTAAGAGGGGATATGATAGCCCTGTTTAAATATTTGAAGGGATGTCATATTGAGGAGGGTGCTAGCTTGTTTTCTGCTGCCCCAGAGAACAGGACCCGGAACAATGGATGCAAGCTGCAGGAAAAGAGATTCCACCTCAATATTAGGAGGAACTTCCTGATAGTGAGAGCTGTTTGACAGTGGAACACACTCCCTTGGAGTGTGGGGAGTCTCCTTCTTTGGAAGACTTTAAACAGAGGCTGGATGGCCATCTGTCGGGGATGGTTTGATTTTGAGTTCCTGCATGGCAGGTTGTTGGACTGGATGGCCCTTGTGGTCTTTTCCAAATCTATGATTCTATGATTCTACGATTCTGTAGCTGCAAGCTCTCAGAATGATCCCTGGTTTCCCTACTTATGTGTGTGCATGAAATGACCTCCTCCTGAACAACTTCCTTTGTGTGGTCCCCATCCAAGACCGTTCATTCCCCTCTGTCCAGGAAAGCCTCTTGCTCCCTAATATGCTGAAGTGTAGCTACCCGGGCCTCCAGCTGCTTGATTTTCTCTTCCAGGAGAGCTATGAATTTGCACTTGGTGCAGGTGAAATTCCCCACATCTCTTGGCAAGAAGACAAACATCCCACAAGTGTTGCAGGTGACTGCAGCAACTCCCTCAGTGTCCGTATTGAGAAATCTTAAGTAAACACTGAAACAGGACTGTGGGCTTCTCCTCAAACACCTTTTGGCAGAAACGAGCCGTGGTGTTCACCTGCTTCCCTTTAATATGCTTTAAGAGATGGTGGGAGTGGGGTGAAGCTCAATGGGAGGAGAAAGGAGAGGCTCCAGAATTTTTAAAAAAATTGATTAAAAAAATACTTTTAAAATTTTATTTAAAAACATCACATTTTAACCAAATCTTCACTATGTATTTGCAAATACATTTAGGTTGTATGTATGATATTGTAATTTAAAGGTATGGTTTTAATTTTGCTAGTTGTTTATGTCACAACTATTAGTATTACATTCAGTAGTATATGGGAATTACAATTTATGACTAGCATTAGTGCAAAAAGCATTACTAAGCATTCTGTATGATGTGAAATGGGAGGTCAAGGAGGGGTAATACCATGAGCATGGAATATGGGACAAAGCACAACACAAAGATGACTTCAATTAGCACCAATTTATTAAATTTTTCTGGAACATAGAGTAACATGTGACTTTTTAAAAATGGTATGGCCCCAAAGGCTACATCAACATTTCTGGTGCAACTGGAAGTTATGTTGTCATTTTCGTGAACTACTGAAAAAAAACTGATATTGGAATGATGGGGAGGGATTATTAGGAGATTGTTGAGGTGCCCTACGAAGGTGCTCCAGCTCGCCTTTTTTGTGATGATTTGGGTGTTTCTTTACTTTTTACTGTTTTTCAGCTGAATTTTTGTTTGACAAACATAAAATATGGGGACACTGTTGACCACAAACCAGTGTCCTGGGGGCACATATGGCCTATGCCCCCTGTTTTAGAAAAAATATAACATCTGAATATGTTTGCCTTGATACAAACATAAAACCTTAGAATTATCCTGGCCTCTGTAGAGGAAATGCAGGTTGTAGCTGTTCTCTTCCCCAAACTTAAAACCTCTTTGAAACTGAAAGCTAGAATGGCTGACAGCATTGTAATCTTCTGAGCTTGCCTCTTAAAGAGAGAAAACAGAACCAGACCAATTTGTATTTATTTATTTAGTAGCAGCTAAAGCTGCAGCTAATAATAAACCTCAGGCCATGCTCCAAAGATCCTGCCCTAATAAAATACAATATAGCAATTTCTTACAAGGGAAAATATTGAATACACTTGTGTATAAGCTGACCTCATGTATAAGTCAAGGGCTGGTTTTGGGTACAAAATTATGGCCATTATTATGACCTGTGGGTAAGACAAGAGAAAAACCTAGGGACACATAACAAAGGATGTAAAGGATGACGCAAAGGAAAATGATGCCAAAGAATGTACAAAAATCCAGCAGACATAACTGTACTCACCCTAAAAGCTGGATGGATGAGAAGGAAGCTACAAAAAATACTGGTTGTTTGATATATGGGGAAGGCAACCAGGAGTGGGCAGGGATAAGAAAACACAAAAATGTTTACTCTCTCAGTGCTCCTTTGAGGGGAAGTACCAAAGAGCCACAATTTTTCCCTCCCAAACTTTCAAAGAGGCCAGAAGTGGAGCCATGGCAGAGAGAGTAGAGAGGGTCAGTTATTATTTTAGGTTCTCCTGAGATGGACTAAGCTCTCACTTTTGTCACTCTACTTAGAAAACAACATGGTTCCTTTTTTAATAAGAATTAAGGAACAGTACTTATATTGACCCATGGATGCTGATCTAGTTTTTTTTGGGGGGGGGTGTCATATTTTTGACTAAAATTTCTAGACTTATACATGAGTATACACAGTAGGTCTTCTCTGGTGGACTTCTTTGAGACACTGAGGTAGTTTGACCAGACTGCATCAAAAAGGTGTCATTAGAAAAGTCCATGCCACAGATTATGGAAGTTGATTTCACATGGGGTGCTTGTAGACCCTAGAATTCAGACTGTGAACGCTTTGGCACATTTCTTCTGGTGGCAAAGCCATAAAGCAGTAGCAGCCAAGGGCACTGTAACTTCTTTACCAATCAAGGTACAGGGTGACAGTGGCATTACTGTGGTTGGTGTCATCAGGTGTATTGGGGGCAGCCTCTCTCCCATTGCCTTGTTCACTTGTTCCTAGCCATCCACCCACTGCCCAGCCAGGCCGCTGCTGCCCCCCCTTCTGTTCTGGGTCTGGCATGGCTGTTTGGGTGAACAGCCACACCAGACCCTAAATGGAAGGCACCATCATCCAGCAGTGGCTGCTGCTGTGGGTGGTGACACAGTTGGCCTGTTCAAAGTCTGGCTTGGCTGCTCAGGTGAACAACTATGCCATACCCTAAATCAGGGGTAGGCAACCTTTCCCCTTTAAGGGCCGAGGGACTTCAGCTCCCAGAAGCCTCAGCCATGTTGGCTAATAGTCCTATGTTGGCCAATAGCTCCTGGGATTCTGGGAGCTGAAGTCCCTCAGCCCTTAAAGGGGAAAGGTTGCCTACCCCTGCCCTAAATGTTCTGTAGCAGTGGTCATTGTTGTGGGGCAGTGTTGAGGCCTCTGGTGAATGGCCCATTTAGTGTCTGATGTGGCTGTTCAGCTGATGATACAAGACTCAAAATAGAAGGAAAGTCAAACAATGGGAGAAGGTGGTAGTGTTCTTTGACATTTTGACAGTCACTTGTACTGTGAGCTGCACTTTATTTATTAGCAATTCTACATTTCTTGATGAAGCTCATTCTTAGTGATGCAGCAAGCCCAAATATTTGCATCTTGCTGCTCTTTAGTTCTCAAAATATTGATCATATGGAGCTTTATTGTCTGTCCATCGTGACTGTCAGGATGTAGAGTGAAATTGCAATGAAACTAAATGGAGAGGTATATTTGTTGCAAAATGCAAAGCATTTGTTAAAATACAGGAAATGTCTGGCAAGCTTACAGGAAGTTCTCATTCATCCACCCCCCTCCATCTCCTCCTAATTCAAGTGGCTATACAGCTGACTCCAGAAGTGGTAGTTATAGGTTAGGCTGGGTATCATATAATTTTCGCAATAGGAATCAGGCTTTTCTTTTGTTCCTTAAAAGACTAACTTTATTCCATATCCACCTCTCTTGAAGCACACTTCTATTGACAGGCTGAAGAGTAAGTGTCATGTGGGAAGTACCATACACTCAGTCTGATGCTCAAAGGCAAGATCATAGCACACAATGATTATTACAAGCATCCTTGCCTTCTTCCCCACCTCCTCCCCCATCTTCTTTTCTTTTTCCTCTAACTGAGGAGACAGAAATTGACACTGGGGGAAAATGCAGCATTGCCAAAATCATAAAAATGTTAATGGCTTTCCTGCCCATTTAACTCCACATTAACTGTGTAACTTCCCTAGCCTGACCCATGACTCCAAAGGGTGTGGAAACTCAGGGCTGGGTGGAACTGGCTTTATTCCAGGCTCTATAAAACAAAGGAAAACTTTTGGGGCACTTAAGGTGTCTGGGGGGGGGGTGAGAGGGCAACTGGGTACATACCTATTCAAATCAATATGGGACAAGATGGCATTCTGTAAAGAAATATGAATGAACATTTCAGTTCATGTTTCCAAGATCTGGTGCGCATATTTGCAGTTTGAGGGGGCTGCTGTATCTGTTGCTCCAAAAATTGACTCAGACTGTGCCACACTGCAACATTAATACAGTTTGATACCTCTTAAACTATCATGGCCCCATCCTATGGAATCCTGGATTTGTAGCTTGTTGTGGCAGCAGACCTCTCTGACTGAGGAGGCTAAATATCTCATAAAACTACAAACCCAAGAATTCCATAGCATTGAGCCACGACATATAAAGCAGTGTCAAAGTTCATTAATTGTGCAGTATAGATGTAACCTATACATGCAATGGGCAGGACCTTCAGTTGTAGACCAGTTGGGCCTTTTCCTATTGCTGGAAGATCTAAAGATGGTAGTGTACACCCTGATAATTTCAAGGATAGACTTATGCGCTCCCACTTTTGGAGACAGTCTATGGACTTTATCACATGGGGGAAATCCCATGCAGAAATGGGGTTTAAAATAGAAAAAAAACTCGCAAAAGCCATTTTCAGATTACATCAATGTTAAACTGTGGTTAACCCGAATGGAAAGTAGTCAAAAGATGCTTCTTTTGACTTTTGGAAAATCCTGAAAGTAAAAAGGACCGGTTTTTGACTACTTTCCATTCAGGTTAACAACACTTTAACAGCAATGTGTGTGAAAATCAACCCACTTTTGTGGGTTTTCCCCAGCTTTTAAATCCCATTTTTGCACAGGATTTCCCCCATGTGGTAAGGTCCTATGATGATTTTGCAGGAACAGAGGGAAATGTTTCACCAGGGTCTCCATTCTGTTGTAGATGGAGAATTTGGAAACAGCCCTATCCAAACTTAGCCATGCATACAGTAGACCAATTGAAATCAGTGGAACTTTGTTATAACCACTTCTCATTTGTTCTATTGAGCTCTTTGAGTTTCCTCAAAGCATGAGTGAGTCTGGACCCAGTTCAATAGACTAACAGTGCAATACTATGTTCCTATGCAAGAGTAATTAATCAACCAACCAGCCATCTCAAACTCAAGTAAAAAATGGACAAGCCAACTGCACACATTACATTTTTTCTCCTTCTTGATGCATTTTATCTTTAACATTACATATTCTGTTTTAGGATTTTAGAAACTATACTGCAGGATGAGTGGTAAGATGCTGGTGCCAGCTGACAAAGGCCAAGACAAAACAGATAGACACACACCCAAGCTTTCACAGAATATGGCCACAACTTTTATTGGTTACAGGTGGATTGGTTGGCTTGGAAAGAGGCACAGATCCAATGACATAGGGCCTCGGCATATGACTAATAGAGTCGTCTTGGAGGCCAGGAAGAGGAGGAGCAGCCGCACGTGCGGTGCTCCTTCCTCTTCCTGAGGTTGCCCTCGGAGCTGCCGGCCCTCTGCACAGCCAGCGCTCCCAGGGCAACCTCCCGCCGCAGCGTCAGGACACGCTGCGGCGAATAAGTCAGGGAAAGTGCGCCCTACGCGTTTAGGGCGCACTTTCACTGACTTATGAATGGAGAGCTATTTTTGCGCTCCTTTCAGGGACGCCGCAGGAGCGCCGCAGTGCGGAGGCTGTGGTCCCGCGGCGCTCCGTCCGGCGGCGTCCTGGAAGCACTCGTGTGCTTCCCCCCATAATAAGCAAATGACCCAAGCAGTCATCGCAAACTGAACTCCTGACCTGAAGCGGGAGTCAGCAAAGGAGATAGATTGGCTCGCCACAGGGTGGTATATAAATTATTATTATTATTATTATTATTATTATTATTATTGTGACCGAGAAGCCCCTTAGGCTGATTTTTCATTATCTGAGGGCAAGGGAGTTCCACTCCTGAACTGGGCATCGCCTATAAGCCTTACTGGGACCTCATGAATTGATAGAGGATGGGCTACAAGGCCCAACTTCCCTAGCACCTGGATCTTGCCCTATGCTCCACTGCCCCAAAGTTGTGACAGAAGATTAAACAAATTGAGTTACAACCATTGACAATCCAAAATAAATGTCAAGAAAGTGAACCCTATCAATTACTCACAGTTGCATGCATCAGATATAAAGGGAAGGAGGGTAGGATTAGCAGCCAAAACCAGAATGCTTCGCAGAGTGCAGTACTTTTAATAAATACCTCCCAGACAGAGCTTGGTTGCTTCTTTCTGGGTGCACAAACAGTATAAGGGAACCTGGGAAGACAATGCTGAGCCAAAGGGAGAAGATGGCAACTTCCTGCTGCCCACACTTCTATGACCACTACCACAGCCTGCAAAAAATACTCCAGATGAGTCTGAGGGGGCCCTTCTTTGTTTTAACTTTATTGCTAGCCATCTTGATTCTGGAGAGAGAAAGAGAACAAATCAAATAAAATCAGTCAATCAATCAATCAAAGTTCAACCCCAAATCCCAAATTCTCTAAATCTTTATCACTAAATATCTGTTCCTTATCTCTTTTAATATCTCAGGACTAAGGAATCAAAACCATATTAATTGCCTTTTCCCTTCTTCTATGCTCTTATGATACATGAAAGGCTGCCCTTCTGTTTGGGACCTGGATTTTTCTTGTGAAAGCTGGACAATGAAGAAAGCTGATAAGAAGAAAATAAACTCATTTGAAATGTGGTGCTGGAAAGGAGTTCTTCGGATACCATGGACAGCTAAAAAGTCAAATGAATGGGTCTTAAAGCAAACCAAGCCAGAACTTTCACTAGAAATGAAGATGGCTAAACTGAGGCTGTCATCCTTTGGACATATCATAAGACAATGTGAGTCAGTGGAAAACTCAATGATGCTTGGTAAAATAGTCAGCAAAAAGAGCGTCTGACTATAGATGTATTGATTCAATCAAGAAAGCCATGAATTTGCAAGACCTGGGGCAGGCAGTTGATGGTCAGACATCTAGAATGTCTCTCATTCACAGGGTTGCCATAAGTCAATCAATTTAATGTCAAACAATGACAGCAACAATAGCAACAACAGTGCTGTAAACCTGGATGTACACATGCTATATTCAGTGAAAGAGCCAGCCCCTAGACATTTTGCTGCCTTAGGAATAAGGTAAATTCCTAACCCTGTTCCACATACAGAGTCAATCAGAGAGCTAAACTTCAAACTATTGAGGGACCAATATCTTTCACCACTGATAGCAGAAAGGGTGTGAAAGGCAGGCTGAGTAGCAGAAGAGTGAACAATAAATAGATCAGGGCCCATCCCTCCCCGCCCCCCCCCCCCTATTTTTCCCCTTTTCTTTTAGATAAGATGTTTTGCATTTGGGAACTTTTTTTTACAAAAAAATAATGGGGTTTTTTTTTCAATAAAAACACCCTTCACATATCTTTCCCCAAAGTCCCAAAATATGAAAAATCATAAAAATGTGCAGAAATGCTTATAATCTTGATATATTTTTTTTGGTTTTGCATACAAGAATGCATACATTTCTTGTGAGCAGCATCCGTAGCTCTGTCCTCAATATTTCACTGTGGCTTGGTGTCATCTAACAGTAGGGCTGGCCCTAGTAGATGTTGATAATACACTACTATGGAAGAAAAACATCTGTTTCCAGTCCATGCTAGTTTTGCATGTGTTTCTTGATCACTCATTTTTTAAAATGCTATTTACACAAAGATATTTTGCAAATGCTGTGTCCTAAAATACATTTAAATGAAAATATGCATTTTTCACATTTCGTGGGATTTTTATTTTTTTTTAACTGTGAACTGTATTAAAAAAATTGAAGAAATGGATAAAAAGAATAATAATCTGTCTTCCATCTGCATGTTAGTCCCGGAAATGTGAATCAAAGTGGCTTATTTAAAAATATGGAGTGAATAAAACTCCTACTCATCCCAGTTGGACAGGGGTTTTTTTGTTTTGTTTTTTTTAACTAAGCAAACAGAAGTTATTTTTTATAGCTTCCCATTTATGCCTGCTCCCACACTGAGGACAGTAACAGGTGATCACACTTATCTCCTGCATCATATATAAATAATCATCTAATGACTTCTGCAGACCAGAAATCAGATTCTGCTGTTAAAGCTACAAGAACAGACCACACCAGTATTGTTCAGGATTTTTTTTTTACAGTCAGTTGGCAGTCTTAGCCATTTTCCACATAAACATTTTCAGACTTGCTTTATATAATCTGTATTCACGTTGATTTGAATGGTAAAGTAACATCCCCCCTCCTTTATTCCTTACTAAATGTCCTTGAGATTTATTTGGGAATTACTTTCTAATCTGCAATATGTCACAAAATGATTAGAGCCAGGTAGGTCCAGAAAAAAGGATTCTTCATCCTTTTTAGCAGAGTAAACTAAGCAACTTTATAACACACACACACACACACACACTAATCTGGAAGGAAGAGGGTCTGAATTATGTGGGAAACAGGAAAAAATTAGTAGAAACAGACAAAAAAAAATAATTTGAAAAAGTTACCAGGATTTTATTTCAGATAAGGATCAGTAATCTGTTTGCTTGTTTGTTTGTCTTTAATGCTAAGACTTGGCATTTGTGGAATAACAATCCACATATCATACATCTGGCATACAGAATGTCTATCTCAAATCACATGTACTCCTCATTCCTGTGGAATTTGGTGGAGGGTGGCAAGAAATTGGGGTTATAGAGTCTGGTCTAAGACCTATGTCCTTCTGTTCAGAGACTAGTATAACTGTTTCGAATATGAACCAACCAGACTGGAAGCATGGGATGTGTTCATCCTTTTGTTTTTCCACCCATAATGAACATTCCAGATTCAGTCCAAGCCTTTCTAAATTAAATATTCTAGACAGCAAGATTGGGGCGGGGAGTAATAAAATGGCAGAAAAAGTATTTCAGGAGCACATGGACATAACAATTGTCTTAATACAAACATGTACTGTTAATGCAAAACAAATTAATTAGTATTATCATTAATATTGACAGTGATATATTAGTTTAATTTTTAAAAAAAATAAAAAATAAAATTAGGCCATTATTATTATTATTATTATTATTATTATTATTATTAATATCCCACCTTTAGCTGGAGCTGTCAAACCAGCTCACATCTAAAATCCATTACAAAACCCCAACAATACAACAAACATATTAACCCCCCTTAAAAATATATTAAATACAAATCTGCATTAAAATCTAAATTAAAACAATAAACAGAACTATAAAATGGCTAGTTACTTCAAATTACTCTTAAGGAATGAATTGAAATAATATGAAATGTTCACAATTACTTGACTTGTTCATGTCCTTATCATGTAACAATTAAAATAGTGACTGTTAAAATAAAGGTTGGAAATGTGAATAAACAAGTTTATTTTTTGACAAATTTTTAACATGACCATGAACAAAATTCTGTTTATAAAATAATAATAATAATAATAATAATAATAATATTTTATTTATATCCTGCCCCCCTGAGCACAATCGGGGCAGCTAACAACAGTAAAAATACATAGTATAGAATCCTAAAACCAATACCCAGCCCCCTTTAAAAAAGTATTAAACTAAGCACTAATTAAAACATATTGAATAAAAACATAGAATTAAATAAAACCAAATTATCCAAACAAAGAATGGCAACAGTGGAAATGACAAAACAAAAACAAAAACAGCAGAATATGGCAGAATAAAACAGAATAAGGGGGTTCCAGAGGCCAGGAAGTCTATTCTGGAAAGGCCTGCTTTGATGTGGACCAGTCCTTGTGTGACAAGGCTGAGTTCACAGTTGGCTGCTTCCATTTTCATAGCTATATCTATCCCCGTTCACTGAGTTGTGTTTGGTCATACTTTGTGCAGGCATGTAGACATTTAGCTTGGGCCAGCCCTATCATTAGGTGGAGTAAGGGAGTTATCTGAGGCAGATGATTTGTAAAAGGGCAACAAAATGATTGTTAGTTACTTGATTATTATTTCTTTTAGCATTTTTACTGTTGAAGGCTAGGGAGGGAAACTTGTGGGATTTTGTGCTTTGTGTGCTAAAAGAATATGACTGACCATAGGTTCATTGCTTCTTGGTGGTGGGGTGCAATTTACTACTTCTTGCTGGCCCTGCATGTAACACAAGCTTCTTTGGACCCAAGTTTCAAGAACATACGGCTGGAACAGATGGGCAGGGAGTGGACTGAGTCCACTCCAGCCACAAGCAGATTGGGTCCATGCCAACTGCATGGCCTGCTATAAAAGTGGACCATGGCTGCAGGACCCAACCCATGCCACCAGGAGTTGGATTATCCCAGCTCCTTTTTGCTCCAGTCCAAAGGAACAGAGGAAGGCTTCAGGCCATGTTGAAGGCATGCAGTACTTGAATATCATGCCTCCAACACAGTCAGAAGCCACTTCTTTTTGCCCGTCTGTTCCAGGCCATAGTCACATAGACAGGAGAAGCCAATTGACAAGAAGCAGAATTTGTTGCAGAATCATTTGGGGGACTCTAGTTATATAAAAATGTTTCAGTTGTTCTCTTCGTATCTATTATGACTATATGGTGTTAATTCAAATTTACACTTTGCAGAAGGATGAGCTAGGAATCTGCTGCTGCTATTCCTCCACATCTGTTATCTGAGGCACTTGCTTCACTCTGTCTAATGTTAGGGCCAGCTACATACATTGATGCCAATAAACTGGTTTACCTAATATCCCAAGCTACATGGGCTCAACTAAAATACAGGTCCCTTTGAGCAAAAGTCCCCACCCCCACCCCATAACACTCCACTTTTGGCAAAATGTTAATTGCCCAATACCAAATTAGATTATTCATTTATCTAGCATAGCATCTTCTGATCTGATTGCAAACAATTCACCAGATCTTCTGGAGTTCTCTCACATAATCTGTTCTAAGGCTCTTTTTATCTGGAGATGCAGCAAACTCAACCTGGACCTTTTGCATGTGAAGCACTGCCAGTTTTGTTTTCTCTGAGATACATATAGAAAGAAGGCTTACAAATACTCGGGCAGGGCTGGCGTTCATTCAGAACTCAGAGAGTGGTTGCCCTCCTTTGTGCATCTTTGCAAGTGTCAATGATGACAGCTTTTCTACCATTTTGCTTATTTAAAACAGTCTTTCTGATTTCTTGCAGTAGGGATGTTGGGACCAATGAGATTTTGACACATAATGACATTTCAGAGAGCAAACAAAGCTCATGCAGAATGAGAAGTAGGTTTCCCAAGTAGGCAGTGCTTTCATTCTGAATTGTCTCTGTTTGCTCTGCAAAGTCTGATATACGGTTCCAGAGAAACAGACATTTATCTGAGAGGCGTGAGATATTGCCAGAATAGTCAGTCAAGGTCCAGAACGTATAAGTGCAAAAAGAAATGGGAGATGGAGAGGGGGGGGGGAGGTATGTTTTTATCAAATATTTTGACTATCCAAATGTTCCCTTTTTGCACTGAAAATGTTTGCTGAGCATTCATAGCATAAGTGATAGTTGGCATACACCCCTGGATTTTACTCTGCATTTCAACATAACTTTTACAGGGCTATATTAAATTAATAGTACTTTACTAAGGAAATGAAAAGCATTCAGTATCCATTTTGTTGTATTTCTCCAAATCCAGCCTGCATCATTCATGTTTCATCCTTGGTTTCAAATGAGAGTTTGCATATTTTTCCCCCTGTATATTAATTCATAAATATTTTCCCTATGAATTTATCCTAATTGTATACTTTGGGGTAGTTGATTTTCCCATTTATAAGCATGTGTTTGTGTGTCTGTTTCAAACATACCCATTATAATCATTTATGTTTTTTAAATGTATGCATAGTTTTGTGCCCATTTTATTCATTTAAAATGCACTGTAAAGTCTTATAGATGTGAGAAGGAAAGGTACATTTTTGCCTTTCAGCAACTCTTAGGAATTACAAAATGGATACTTTAGTTTAGAATCTCAACTCCAACCCCTCATCCCATTTATTCCTACTCTTAATATATAATGTTATATATTAAATGCTATAGAGTTTTTACTGGAAAAAATCTAGAGAGATCACTTTAATACATATATGGCATACCTGTGACTAAAATACTCAGAATGGATACATCAAACTTTTCTGTTTACAAATTTGTTGTTGTGGAAAATAAAAGTTGCATTTTTTTCAATCCTTTTTTTGGCAACTAGAACACACAGAATAGCAGTCACAAATCATAAATGTCATACTTTTGTCACCAGAAGTTGAAGAAGTCTGCAGGGTTCCTATTTGGATGCAAATCCCAGAAGTCCCACCTCCTGTGATTCACATCAAAATCAACTTTGAAAATGGTTTTGATATTGGAAGCTGCTGTCAAGATAAAACTTTCATTCAGCTGCAGCCATCCCACTCCAAGAAAGCTTCTGCTTCTATTCCACACAGGTCGTGGCTTTCATTTTACCCCCAAGGTTTTCTTTCTTTTTCATGTTTATTGAGAATTCAGTGTAGCTGTACAACTGACAATTATAACCTTAACAATGGGAAACAATCTAAAATAAATTTAATAAAAACAACTTCCATTTTTTTCTCAAACATGCTGTGTACTATTAAAATATCTCTTGGAAGATTCCCCCCCCCATCCTAAAAACATTTTCTTCTTTATTTTGCATAGCTGTCATGTGTTCTCTTCTCCACTTGCTCTCACTTACCCATGGTAATATGATTGTGTTACTAAACCGTATGGGTTATATAGCAATGTGACTTCATCCATGTGTATGTACCACATACTAATATGATTTGATCCCCACCAAGTATGCTACCACATTGCAAAATCAATGCAGTTTGACGCCATTTTAATTGTCATAGCTCTATCCTATGGAATCCTGAGATTTGTAGTTTGTTGTAGCACCAGAGCTCTTTGACAAAAAAGGCTACATATCTCACAAAACTACAAATCCCAGAATTCCATAGCAATGGGCCACGGCAGTTAAAGTGGTGTTAAACTGCATTAATTTTGTAGTGTACATATAGCCCATCTAGATCTAATTGTTAGTTCCACCCTTGAGTAGACTCATTTAATCCTTTGAATTTAAATGAGTGTTGACTTACCAAGTGTGCTCTATTTAATATCATTTACTTGTGCATGAAAGACATGATCAGAAGGCGGAAGGTTTTTAAAGCTCATTCCCACTTACATTTAAATCAGTTTGCAATTCGCCTTAGCTCTGTGCTGGTTAATCAATTCCAAAAGGTCCATTGTTCCAGTATGATAGTGGATTTTTTCATTATTCCCTTGTAATTACTTCTTTTTTGGGACAATTATCATTCCCACTAGTTTGAGCCGCTTCAAAATGCATGTCAATCATCTGCGTGTCATTGATGATGCAAGCGGCAACACAGTGAGGATGGGACCATTCCAGGCACCAAGTGGGCGACTTTAGCAACTGAGCCTTCCTCTGCTTCTCAGCAACCCAGGCTGCTCAAGCACACCATTTCCCCTTTGAGCAGCCCGGCATGGGAACTATTTAAAAAAAAAAGACAGGATAAGTGATCCATTGGTCTTGCAACTACTTGCCTCACTGTGCTACAGTCTGCCCATAATTGCAAGTAGTTGCAAATACAATGGATTGCATATTCTGTCATATATATATATATATATAGTGCCCACAAACACAAAGGCAGGGCTGGGGGAGGGGGGAATGGCTGATTTCCCAAAAACTGAGGAGGGATAGTAAACACCCCTCTGCCATTAGTCCCTCCCCTCCAGAATGATGTGATTCAGATCTGTCATTCCACTTGTTGAACATGCTTCAGAATCGATTCTTATTTGTATTGAATGTCCAAGGTCTTTCGCCCAACGAAATCGATTCGTTTAAAAAAGCTACCAAAAAACTAGTGTCGGGAAAAAGTGGGGTTTTTGCATTTGCCTCACTTCATCGTGATTGCAACCAAGCATAGTAGGATCGGAACTGGTTTCAAGTGAGAACGACGGCCATATAACCCCATTAGCAATTCACTTTAAATCATAGTGAGAATGAGGCCTTATATACAGATTTTGAAACAAGTATATTTTCAGATGCAAGTGCATTTTTTTTAGTTGCTAGGTTTCTAGATCAGAATTTTCTGCAGAATTTTCTTTAAGTAAATGTGTTCAGTATGTATGTGTGTGTGTATATATATATATATATATATATACATACATACATACACACACACACACACACACACACATCTCATGATTTATTAACTGTTGGTTTGTATATCCAGTAGAAGACCACCTCCCTAGACCAAAATGTGTGTGGCTTTAGATTAAAAATAAAACCTTGACATCATAATATATTTCTCCTTTTTAGGAGTGTTGTCTTGTCTTTATCAAGTCCTCCTTGATACCACAGAGGGAGGCCTCAAACTGAAATCTCTTTTTCTGTTTCTGGTCTTATAGCAGTTGTGTAAGAGGGAGTAAATGGGGCAATGGGACATGACTGAGGGACTTAAAGTTGGAAGACACTATAAGGACAATCTAGTCCAATCCCCTACCATGCAAGAATACACACCTAAACCCACTACTGAAAGATGCCCATTTGTTTATCAAAGAGCAAACAAAAAATTCTCACCCATTCCTGGTTAATACCTGGTTAAGGTAAATTTTAGTGTGATCAGCAGGGTTTTTGTTGAGAGGGAGTGCCATAGCTTCATGCAGTGCTACTTTAGTTTCTCCAAAAAGAAGAAAGAAAAACAAAAAATGAGTTGATAGTACATTTTTCTTTGCTGCAGTGAACTTTGAAATTTCTATCCAGAGAGATGTTTTGATTTTAGAAATAAAACTACTACAGAAAAAAAGGGCCAGTACAGACCAGCCAAAAGGGCTGGCCTGAGGGTGGAGTCAGGGCATGGTCACCGACACCAGCCACCCTACTCTGCCCCCATGTTTTCCTCACACCGCCCACCCAAACAGATGGTGGACAGCATCAGGGCACTCCCTTGGTGCAGCGTTTAGACACGCTGCACCAAAGGAGTGCAGAAAAGCCGCCACCATGGCAAGGGCAGCTTTTTGCCACTCCAAATAGGAGCAACATTTGCCAGCTCATTTTGGTGTGGCAAAGTGCCAGATTGGGGCTGCGGCATGCGGTTGCCGCAGCCCTAATTTGGTGTTCACAGGGATGGCATGGAGCTGCCCCTTAGGGGCCATCTGCAGAGCCCCAAAGTAAAACTTTTAATAATGCTTGCAAGTTTCAACTTTTGTTTTTTTTAAAAAAAAAAATACTTTTAAAAAGAGAAGAAAAATCATTTTTTGCTAAGCAGTCAGTGTTAAATCAAAATGGTTCATTCCCATCTGCTTTTTCTTTCTGTTTAGAAGAGACCAAGAGAAAGAAACATCTCCCATTGAGGCTTTCATGGTTTGTCTACAGATCTGCACTGTTCTATTGTTGTATATTTCAAATGGTCATACAGAGTCCAAAGCAGCCTTAGTGGCTTTGCTTGAACACATTCATGCAAACTTCTGCTGAACAGCACAATAAACATCAGGCCTACGGGTATCATCCTGAGGTCTTCATGCTCTTTCTAGTGACATTACAAAGGTGCATGGCACATATTGTGTCTGTGTCAAGGGAATAGTTATTTCAAGGCCAACAACATTTCAGGCTTTGTGAAACCAGTTTGCATGTATTACTTGTTGACACCTTTGGCCTATGCACTGCTGTATGCTGGTTCTTTGTGTTCCCCCTCCCTTAAATTGCTGCCAAAAGAAAGCATTAATTTTAGCCTTTTTTAGAACATAGAAAGGAAAAGACAGTGCTGATATCTAAGAGAAACCTCCACCGAAACCTGAAGGACTTTGCCATTTCAACAACAAGCATGCAATATCATTTTATATTTCAGTTGGAAGGGCAAAGAGATTGTGGATGGGGCAACAAGTTAGTTATTTCTTTATATAGATTGTTATTTCATTTTATATGTTACTTTTCAGAACAAAGCAGCTACAACAAAAACATCTCCTATTGTAGCTTGCACAACATGTGAAAAGAGAAACAGCCATAAGATATGAATAAAAGTAAAATTCAAAAAATGAGAAAGCAAGTGTGAGACAGAAAAGTCAATGTCAGTGTTAGAGGTGGAGGATGATGATGAGGATAATCTGTTTAAATCAAGAGAAATGTTTAAATCAAGAGAAACCAATCTCAATTGGTTTTCTTATTTGTGTCTTAAGGTCAGACTTAATCAAGACAAGAGAAATGCAGCCATAGAGGTTAAGAGAAATGAGTTTTATTCAGAGTTGTGTAAAGATAATGACCATCTACACCAGGGGTAGGCAACCTTTCCCCTTTAAGGGCCGAGGGACTTCAGCTCCCAGAAGCCTCAGCCATGTTGGCCAATAGTCCCATGTTGGCCAATAGCTCCTGGGATTCTGGGAGCTGAAGTCCCTCGGCCCTTAAAGGGGAAAGGTTGCCTACCCCGATCTACACTGTAGAAACAATGCAGTTTAACGCCACTTTAAATGTTGTAGCTCCCTCCCATGGAATCCTGAAAGTTGTAGTTTTACAAGGTCTTTAACCTTCTCTGCCAAAGAATGATGATGCTTGACAAAACTACAAATCACAGGATTCTGTAGGATGGACTCATGGCATCAAACAGCATTATTTCTATAGTGTAGATGTACCGCATGTAATTAATAAAGTGTATAAATAGCTTTTGAAATCAGAGACAGAAGATGAGCCTATAAACAAGGTGGGCTCAAAATTTCAGGCATAATGTCCATATGGATGATGGAAAAATGTGGTCCGAATATATAAAATTTACTCTGTGTAGCAACTTGAAAGGAAACCTGTATAAAATGATGTATAGATTGCATTCAATCCCCAATAAACTGTCAAAAATGTCTCAGAATGTTTCAAGTCAATATTGGGGCTGTCAAGATAAGACCACCTTCTTTCATATATGATGGATATGTAAGAAAGCAAAAGGATACTGGTCAAAGATTTATATGTTAATCCAAAAAAAAATAATTTAAAGGTAGATTTGGTAATATCACCAAAAATATTTTTGTTAGGCACTATGGAGAAAGAACTGGAAAGTAAATATGGATTATTTGATATAAATGATATGTGACAACAGCAGCAAGAATATTGTTTGCTCAAACTTGGAAATGGACTGGAGCACTGATGACAGAAGTATAGATTGTTAAAGTTGCAGAGTTATCCAAATGGCCAAATTATCATGGATTCTAAAGGATAAGCCAATTGAAGATTTTTTGAAATATTGAAAAGTGATTTTCTTTTCTTTAGCAATAGGGAATCTAGCAATGTAATAATCTGTAATTACTGGCTTTTTATAATTTCAGTAGGATTACTTAGGTCCAAAATACACTGCTTTAACTGATTTGGCACAGTGCTAGGCAAGCCTGGTGTTAGAAGTGGAAGGGAGGTACAGGATTGGGTTGTCCCCTAGGGAGGAAAGAAGGTAGAAGGCAGAACCAAAGGATCCGGAGGGGAGAATGGACAAGGAGCACCTGAGGAAGAAAGAGAAACAGTGGGGACAGGTGGAAAGGGATTTAAAGAGAGGGATAAGGTGGTTGTGGCGAGGGGGAGCTAATTGAAGACTCGAGGAGAGGCAGATGGGAACAAGCTAGAGAAGAAAAACCCAAAATGCCATGTTCATGAAGGTTGGATGGCTGTCTCATAAAAACTGGATGTGAAAGGCCAGAGAGGAAGCTGGGGACCTGATGTCCTACAGGATCCTAGGATTGAAGTGTTCCTTGGGGAACAGGTGAGAGCAGCAACCTTAGAGCCCTGTGAGGTGGGAACCACCCCAGCTTACCAAGTTGACAAGACACCAAGCTTGTGCTGGGATATTCGGGAAAGGTGTTGGCCACTAGGCAGTCATCCAAGTGCCTGGGAGAAGGCAGATTGGGAGAAAAGGAGCGTCCTAAGAAGGAGGAGATGCTGATAGACTGGTAAACACACTTTATCATCAGGTAAGAGGGGTGTGCAGTAACAACATCCTCCAAGGTGTGTTTTCTGGATACTAAATTTCTGTTAAATAAAAAGAGTTAAGTTCAAGCATCCACAGCAATTTGGTGGAGAACTTCTTTATTCAGGAAGAAGATGGAACCTAGTAGAAAGGCTAGCCCTCCCCATGTAGCCTCTGGTCCCACGAAACCTGGGAACTGTAGTTTATTGTGGCCCCAGAGCTCTCTGACAGAGATGGCTAAATGCTTCACAAAACTACAGTTCCCAGAATTCCCTACCATTGAGCCAGAGCAGTTAAAGTGGTCTCAGATTATTTCACCAGTGTGTTTTAGACCTTAGTTAGCTCTGTAATGGCAGAATATTTTTTTTTCTTTTGTATTTTTCTTTTCATTACAGTCAAGATTGGGGGCAGAATCCTATTGTGCATTAATTATATATTTTTGTTTCTTTTCTCTTTCTGTCGCTTTATTTTCTGAATGTATATTACTTGAACGTAAATTAGATTGTTTGTGTTAAAAATTAATAACAACAAAAAAAACCCAAACCCCATAATGCTGTTTCTCTATTCTTCCAACACACATCCCTGTCAAGACCATTTCAAAAGATTCCTTTAGATACTGTTTCAGATATTTATTTGGAAAGATATTGATCTTAAGTGAAGCATAGTCTCAAGTACTCAATAACTTCTTTATTAATATAAACCCAACACTCTGAAAAGCTGGCATTTGGGTTTATATTTATAAAGAAATTATTGATTATTCCACAAAAGAAAAATAAAATAAAAGATTCCCATTTCCCCCCCCCCCATTGCTTATTATATTTATTAACTCCATTTTATTATTGCAGCCCTCCTATTTGTAGGAGAATCTGCATTCAAAGCATTTCACTCTGAAGGTTTTTCAGCACTTATACAAGGTTACAGCAAACCTTGACTTATTTACAAAGAGATGTGGAGTAGAGATAAAACTACTTAATAATCCACCAGTTCTTGCTAAACACATTTTCCTTCCATGTCTTCAGTGAAAAGCAAGTGGAAAGCACTATTTGCCATTAAAATTCTTGCATTGTTTCCCTTTCATTTGAAATGCAGCTGTTTGAACCTAGGACTGTGTGTGTATAAGCCCTATTCAAGGGTTCAGTAAGCATGTGTACTCTATACATGTGGAGGGGGGGTACTCTAGCCTCATCCCTTCTGCCATTGCTTTCTCTACATGAAAGTGATGTGTCCAAATAGGAGAACACGTTCTATTCATGGAGGCTCTTCATGTTAGCCAGAATGTGGGAAAAAATGAGATTCTGACTCCTGTAGAGAGATTCTATACAGATTCAATAGACTTGCCCTGAGGCACATTGCTTTTGTATGAGTAGTGCAATGAGAGTAATGCAATGCTGGAGTATGACTCTGGAATTCATGCTTCAAATCCCAGCTCAGACATGGAAATCCACTGGGTGACCCTGGGCAAGTCACACTCTCTCAGCCTCAGGGGAAGGCAACGGCAAACCTTCTCTAGAAAAATCTTGTCTAGAAAACCCTGTGATAGGTTCACCTTAAGCACACCACAACATCTGGGTGAAGGGACACAGTTATATCTTCATGGGTGTGAAGTGATTATATACTGTATATATTTGACTATATGTTAAGCAATTTTAGTCAAAAATTAGTCTTGAAAACCTAGTTTGACTTATCCACAGGTCAATGCTGGTTTTGTAGTAGTCAAGGCCATCCAGCCCACCCACTTTGGGGAAGAAGCAATGAGACGTTGAGGTTGCGAATAAAAGCCCTAGAGCATGCTTCAAGGTGGGGAGAAGTTTGCTGGGTGTTTTTCAACTCTTTTCCCTTGATCCCCTCCCTTCGTGGCCTGATCTGGAGCATTTGCTCTGGATGTTTTTTCAAGTACTTTCAGAGTGATTACCTAAGACTGACTCGGGGGGGGGGGTTGTCAAGGGAGCAGATCATGGGAAAGCAACCCAGCTAACACCTCCCAGCTTGAGATGCACAGAGACCACTCTGCCCTGCTCAGGGGAGAAGGAAAGAGTATGTTGAGAATGCCAAAAAAAGGCCATAGAGCATGCCTGGGAGAAGTTTCAAAGAACCATAGAGTTGGAAGAAACCTCAAGGGCCATCGTCCAACTGCCTGCCATGCAGGAATACACAATCAAAATATCTCAATAGATGGGGGTGAGGTTGTTGTTGTTGTTGTTAACTGCCCTCAAGTCAATATTGACTCATGGCGGCTCTATGGATGAGACATCTCCAAGACCCTCTGTCCTCCACTGCTCTGCTTGATTCCTGCAACCCCTTAATAACCATTACTTCCTTAATACAGTCCATCCATCTGGCATGTGGCCTTCCCCTCTTCCTTCTTCCCTTCACCTTCCCCAGCATTATTGTCTTTTCCAATGAGTCCTTCCTTCTCATGATGTGTCCAAGGTACGACAGCCTCAGTTTGGTCATCTTGGCTTCCAGGGAGGTTTTCGGCTTGATCTGCTCTAGGACATATTTGTTTGTCCTTTTGACTTGTCCAGGGGATTCTTCAGCACTCTTCTCCAGCACTACATCTCAAAGGAATTGATTTTCTTCCTTCTTAACTGTCCAGCTCTCACATCCATACATGCTAATACGGTGGCTTGTATGGTTCTAACTTTTGTGCTGAGTTGTATATCTTTGCATTTTAGAATCTTTTCTAGTTCTTTCATAGCCACCCTCCTCATTCTTAGGGGTGATGCAGATGGGCAGCCCTGGTTCTTTCAGAGCTGGCAAAAAGGGCGCCCTAAAAGCCGGCATGTGGCTCTTTAGTGCCCCTTCCGGCGCAGTGCGTCAAAAGGCTGCGCCAAAAGGATGTCCATGCGTAACGGCGAGCAGCATCAGGACGTCTTTGAGGAGGGGTTGAGGCAGCTGGTGTGTGGCTGCCCTCCCCCATCCCTGCCTCCAGGACGGCCCAAAGGGCCCGTCTGTAGAGGCCCTTAATCTTCTTCTCATTTCCTGACTGCAGTCCCCATTTCTATCAATGTTTGTATGAGAATTCTTTTACTATTTCTATTTCTTCATTGTCTAAGTTGAACTTGTGAAGGTCCTCTGTAGTAATTATTTTTGTTTTCTTTATGTTCAACATTAAGCCTGCCTTTGCACTTTCTTCTTTGATCTTCCTTAGTAGGTGTTCCAGATCTGTGAGGTTTTCTGCTAGTATTGTGGTGTCATCTGCATATCTTAGGTTGTTGATATTCCTTCCTCCTATTTTCACTTCTCCTTCTGTGTCCAAGCCTGCTTTTCTTATACATGTGTGAGTAGTCCAAAACATGTCTCCACAGGCAAGAAGAACTGATGAAAGCCTGCATTTTGATGCTTGCAAATTACAACCAGTTACAGATGATACTAAGGCCTTCACTTGCTTGTGTGTATTACTGCAATAAATCTGAGCGTAAGCCTACAATCCATCCTGTTGTTAACGTAGTACTTTACATTAAATGTAATGGTTAAATGCCTGTACTGCAGCCACTCATTCATAAACCACAAGGTTGTGAATTCAATACCAGCCAGGGCTGAGGCTCGACTCAGGCCTGCATCCTTCCGAGGTTGCTAAAATGAGTACCCAGCTTGTTGGGGGGCAATCAGCTCACAGTTGTAAACCGCTTAGACATCCCATAGCGTGATATGAAGCGGTATATAAATGAAGCTGCTTTGCTAGTTTTTGCCCTCTGCAAAATGAGTTTGGAAAAGAAAATGAGAACTTCTTACATGGCATCATTCAAACTAAAAGTTATTGAACATGCAAAGGAATCCAATAATCCTGTAGTTATAAGAGAATTTGGTGTCAATGAAAAATTTGTAAGAGACTCGAGAGAAAAAAGCTGCATTACAAAAAAAAAAAAAAAAAAAAAATGCCCAGGTCAAAGAAAGCATTGCAAACCTGTGACTTTTGATGAAATGGAAAAGGATCTGCATGCCTGGGTCACAAGATGCAAACAAAATGACTATACCTTGAATCAATCTAGCATTCAGATAAGGACACTTCAGGTGGCAAAAGAACAAAAACATTCAGTGACCGAAGGCAATGCCCAGTTCAAAGTATTAGCTAGTTAGTGTATGTGGTTTATGAACTGCTATGCTTGTGCCTTTGCTCATTAACAAAGCTTCACATACACTAAAGAGTTAGATGACAAGGCAATTTCATTTCTTAAGTTTATTATAAAACAGAGGCAAAAGAATGGCATTGATGTAGCTAACACTGATAATATGGACAAAAAGTCAATGAGTTTTGACATGACTGGTAATCAAACTGTAGCAAGAATTGGTGAAAAGACCATCCTTATGAAAATGACTGGTCATGAAAAGATCCACCTCACAATCATCCTATCTTGTCTGTCAGATGGCACAAAGCTGCTCCCAGTGATAATATTTAAAAGAAAAATGATGTCAAAGACTTTAAAAATCCCTTCAGGAATAACTGTTTATGTACACCCCAAAGGAAGGATAGATGAAGAAGGCACTAAATGGTGGTTATACAATCAGTATGACCAGAAGTTCTCCTTTTCCTGGACATGTCCTACATTTCAACCTTATATCTGGGGTCTGGGAGAAATGCCAAAATGTCCTCTATTTTGAGCCATAAAACCTGTCCTTGTCATCCAGTTTCTCAGCAGGCAAGCAAGAGATATCTCAACAAATTTATTATTGCCACCACTACTACAAAGGGCTTGTTAGTTTTCAGCAAGCAATATACATGATCAAAATGTTTTATCTACAACAATACACCCTAATGACTACAGAAAAACCGTTGCCTGAACTGGAGGGTCAAAGGAAAGGGGGAAGAGTCAACAAGGTTTCAGCTTGCAGAGAAATTAACTTGAGCCTAGCTTATCAGGAGAGGGGAAGGGGTTAGAAAGCTGTTGCTGACCATGTACTGCTTTTGGTTTTGTGTGTTTTCTGATGGAGGTGTGGAAAGGAAAAGAGGATCTGGGTTGCTGAAGTGGAAGAGAGGGCAAAAGTATGCTTTTTGGGTTGAGAAAGAAGCAGGAGGGGAAAACTACAATATATATGTAAACACTGTGCCGCAGAAATGCCATGATACCATCTGCTGTGTGGTAAGCGGGACAGTGTGATGCCTGCTTGGGGGTAATGTTGGGGTGTGCACCGTGCATATGCCCCCATGCCACCCCAAAGCTGGCGTCTTTTGCCAGTCTGTTTTGGCTCTAAGATAAGTTCATCAGAAAAATTTGGTTGATTACATAATAAAATACAGTATATGTAATACAGCCACAAATAAACCCTATAAAATGAATTTGTATTTATACTAGTGTTTTTAGCTTTTATTATGTAATATCCTACATTTTACTTGACCTCCTTTGCTGTTATAACATTTCTTTGTCCTATGTGCAATGTATGGGATAGGTGGCTAGAGATAGGGCTAAGATCATGCCCGTCACTATTTGTGTGAGATATGTTCTATGCATATGTCACTGATCTTTTCAAGGATAAAGCAAAGTAAATCATGACTATGGGCCTTTGCAGACTGCCAGAAATAGTGCAAATTGAGTCCATTTTAACTGCCCTGACTCAGTGCTAGGGAATCATGGGAACTGTAGTTTATTGTGGCACCAGAGCTCTCTGACAGAGAAGGCTCAATGTCTCAGAAAAAATACAGTTCCCATGATTCCCTAGCACTGAGCCAGGGCAGTTAAAGTGGACTCAATTTGCACTATTTCTAGCAGTCTGCAAAGGTCCTATGTTAGCAGTGATTCAAGGAAATATAAATATATAATATAAAATTTTATTTATATCCCACTCAAATGAAAACAATCTAAGCAGCTTACATCAGTTAAAACCCCATACAACAAAATTCATACCCCAACCCACCCCCCTTAAAACAGTATTAAATGACAAGATAATTAAAACAGGAATATAAACATTCCAATACAGATAAAACAAACATAAAAATATAAAAATGTCCTGATTAGACTCAACTGCACTCCCCATCCATCAGCAATTGATGGGGCCACGGGGGGAGTGCAGGGATCAAAGAGCCCAAGGCCAGGAGAATTAATCTGGAAAGGCCTGCCGGAAGAGATCCGTCTTGATAGCTTTCTTGAAGCTGTCTAAAGATATCAGCTGACAGATCTCATCCTGCAGGTCGTTCCAGAGCTTGGAGGTGATGATAGAAAAGGCCCTCTGGGAGGTCGCCGCCAGCCTAGATTTTTGATGGCATTGGTGCTGCAGCCATTGGATGTTTGTCTCAATAAACTTTTCAAGAACTGATGGTGGAATAAGTGGTAAAAATTGTTGTGTTTTGGGTTTGGATTTTTTGTGGGGAGGGGGTGAGGGAGTTAGTGTATAGGTAGTGTATTAGTATATATGTTATGTGTTAGGTGTTATGTGTTAGGTGTTATATATGTTTGTAGTTTTTATTGTTTTTTTGTAGAATATATGTGTATGACTGAATTTTGCAAATAAAAAATTAAAATTAAAAAATAAATAAATAAAAGGTGCAACTGAAACATCAATTTGGTAGCAAAATGGTAAAGGAAATTTGGAATTCAATTCCATCAGAAATGGTGAAGAAATCATTACTGAAATGTGACATAGGTCATGCTCTGGATGGCACAGAAGACAACAACATCTAGAAGAAAAAGATGAATCAGCATCAGATAATGATTGAATGAATTGTGATAGTGCAGATGATGATTATACTGATGATGTCACTGAAGCTCCACCTTTTATCCAGTTATTCCAGCATTCAGGGTGAATACAAACAATTATGCCTGCCAAAATTTTATAAATTCTTTGGCATTGTTTTCCTTTGCTTTATCCTTTACATCCTTCGTTACATGCTCCTAGGTTTTATCCTCAGCTTATCCACAGGTCATATCAAAATCCATAATTCTGAGACCAGACCTTGGAAATGTTAGTGTTAACATTATCTGTTATCATTAAATTGAGAATTACTTAATTGACACTAATTATTTTAATGAAAATTATTTAAAAATTGATTTGTATATTAAGCACTAGTCATTTATTATTTTTTTAAAAATTCTCCCTGCCTATTACTCTTACAGGTACATCTGGAGAGTATACTGGGGACTGCTCTAAGGATCTGGAAGTCCCCTTCTAGAGAGACTAGACTGGAGCCCTCCTTGTAATCCCTCTGTAGGCATGTGAAGACTATTCCTGTACTACTTTTATTCTATGCTGTATTTCCCTACTGTATCATATGCTCCATTTTCCCCAGGCTGAGTGCTGTTTTCCTTTTGAAAGAAGACTAAGGGGCTATGCAGACGGGCAGTTCTGTGCCATCCCTGCTAGCTGTGGATTGGGGCCACAGCAACTGCACATTGCCCTGATCCCCCCCCCCTTTTGCTGCCTCTGAAAGAGCGGCAAAATATTGCTCCTTTCAGGAGCAGCAAAAGGCCACCCTAAGCAAAAGGCCACAAAAGAGCCAGCACGTGGCTCTTCAGCGCTCTTTCTGGCGCAGTGTGTTTGAACGCTGCGCCGGAAGGGCATCCTGATGCCACACGCCATGCGTAATGGTGCACGGCATCAAGACGGCATGGGGTTGGGGTGGCCAGCATGCAGAGGCGTTTGGGCCAGTCTGCAGAGGCCCTAAGGCAAAAAAAAGTTGAGTAATTCTGTCTTTTCTCTGTCCCCTATGCTCATTTTGCCATCTTCTCTATATGGGCCCTAGCATTTCCTTGTTCTTCCTTTAGCTATGGATATAACAAACAAATGAATAAACAAACTGTTTTATTGTTTTTAACCTCTCCAGCAAGCCTGAGGTTGTTCAGTGATTTAGATTTTCTGAATTTCTCCCTACATGTGCTGGCTATTTATTTGAATTCTTTGGTGACCTCCCCTCATTTCCATTTCTTGTACATGTCCCTTTTAAATCTTAGCATAGTTGAAACTTCTTTAGCCATCTATCCTGTTTCTTTAGACACCCTCATTTTTTTCTTCTTTTTTTTAAATTATAATCTTTATTATTATTCACCATATTAAAAAATAAACAAACAAAACAAGAAAAAACATATAAAATACTACACCACATACATACATTTAACATATCAGACATAAACAACATAAACATAAACAACATAAACTACATGCTATACACAACTAAATAACAATTATTAACTAACACTACAAACAAATGCTACCACATTAAACTAAAATGACTTCCTTTGTTTTGAGAATTCTTTCCAAATTATATCCAGCACTTAATTCCTCACACTTAATTTTTTTTAATTTTCTACAATATTTTGTCCCTTTTATACATTTATCCTTTATTTGCCAATTAAAATCATAAAATTTAAATCAATCCAACCGTATAACTAGTACTTTTATTCTCTTTCAAGTACTCTATAAAAAGGTACCATATTTGAGAATAAATCTCTATATTTCTTCCTCTTAATAGATTACTTAATTTATCCATTTCCATGAATTCATAAAGTTTGAACATCCAGTCTTTTATGTCACGGCATGTGTCTCTTTTCCAATTTAATGCAAATAATATTCTAGCTGCTGAAATCATATACAATAATATAATCTCAAATTTCTTCTTAATTTCCTTATTTGTAATCATATTTAACAAATATAACTTAGGATCTAATTGGAACTTGACTTTTAGTATCTTTTGTATTTCTGAATGTATTTGTTTCCAGTATATCCTGGTTTTGTCACAATTCCACCAAATGTGATAGAAATAGCCCACTTCCTTTTTGCACTTCCAACATAAATTACTTGTTTTTTTTACTTATTTTAGCTAATTTATAAGGTGTTAGATACCATTGGAACTGCATCTTGTACCAATTTTCTCTCACGTTATAGCTCGATGAAAATTTGGAACCCCTTTTCCAGGCATACTCCCACCATTCTAATTGTATGGGATGTCCTATATCTTGAGCCCATTTTATCATACAATGCTTTACATTCTCTGATTCTAAGTCATATTTTACCAACATTTTATAAAATTTTGAAATGTAATGATTTCCTCCTGCTTGTATGATTTTTGTCAAGTCATTATCTTTTTCTTCAAAACCATTAAGTTTATAATCAATCCTAAACCTTTCCCTAATTTGCCTATATAAAAACCAGCTGCAATTATATCCTGCTTCCTTTAATTCTTCTTGTTTTTTCAATTTTAGTTCTTTTTGTTGTTCTCTAACCAATATATCGTCATAGGTTACCCAATAATCTGTACACATTGGTTCTTGTCTATAAAGAGCCTCGTTCACCGAGGTCCACCCTGGGATGGAATCTTTCCAGTTCTTGACTATTTTCCATATTCTTAACAATGCTCTTTTTATTATATGATTATTAAAATCTTTGTGTACTGAATCTTTTTTATATATTAGGTACCCATGCCAACCATATCTATTTTCAAATCCTTCTAAATCTAACAATGTTTTTTTATTTAATTTGATCCAATCAATTAACCACTTGAGACTACAAGCATAATAGTAAAGTTTTAGATTTGGTAATGCCATACCTCCCTTATTTGTTTCATCCTGTAGTAATTTCATTTTGACACGTGGTTTTTTTCCAGACCAAAGGAAATGTGAAATCCCTTTCTCCCAATTTTTGAAGGGAATATCACTGACGATTATTTGTAAATTTTGGAACAAAAAAAGAAATTTAGGGAGTTTATTCATTTTAATTACTGATATTTTGCCCATCCATGATAAGTTTAATTTACTCCATCTATCCATTTCTTCCTTGATTTCTCTCCAGACTTTTTCATAATTATTTAGAAACAAATTATTATCTGTAGTACAATCTATACCAAGATATCTTACCTTCTTATATATTGTCAAATTGGATCTTTTTATAAATTCTTTTTTTCCCTAATTCCGTCAAATTCATGGTTAAGACTTTAGTTTTGTCTTTATTAATAAGACCTGATATTTTACTATAATCATTTAAAGTTTTTAACAAATTTCCAATTTTTTGGTGAGGATCTGCAATAGTTATCAGGATATCATCTGCGCAAGCTTTTACTTTATACTCATGTTCCTTTGTTTTTACTCCTTTGATTAGATTGTTCTCTCTAATTGCTAACAATAGAATTTCTAATGAAATAATAAATAGGAGAGGTGACAAAGGGCAACCCTGTCTCGTACCTCTAAAGATGTTACATGGATTCGTTGTCTCTCCATTAATTAGAATGTAAGCCTTCTGGTCTTTATATGTTGATGATATCCATCTTTCAAAATTATGTCCTATTTCTATCCTATTTAGCACAGCTAACAAAAAGGTCCAGTTAACATTATCAAATGCCTTTTCGGCATCTAAAAAAATAAAGGCTACCTTTTTATTTATTTATTTTTTTATGGTATTCAATAAGGTTTATCAAATGTCATATTATCTTTTATTTTCCCACCTGGAAGGAACCCTGCCTGGTCTTCATTTATCCATTCTAATATTGTTTTCTTCAACCTTTCTGCCAAGATAGAAGTGAATATTTTATAATCAGAGTTACGTAATGAGATTGGTCTAAATTGTCTTGTTTCTAAGCTTTCTCCTGATTCTTTTGGGATTACAGTAATAGTAGCTTGTGTCCACGATGATGGTCATTTTCCTTGTAGAATTGCATTTATTGTTCTAGTTAGTGGTATGCTTACTTCAAACCTTAATTTTTTATAGCACTCTACAGTTATTCCATCCGTACCAGGAACTTTCCCAGTTTTACTTCTTTGTATTGCCTCCAGAACTTCTTGAAGAGTTATCTTTTTATTGAAGAACTCCCTTTGCTGTTCATTAATCTTAAGGATATTATATTTATTCAAATATTCTATTATCTCTTCATAATCTATACTTTTTTCTTATATAAATTTGTGTAATAATTGATAAAAGCTTGTTTTACTTGTTTTTGAGAAGTGAGTATCGTATCTCCTTCTTTAATTTTGTGATCATTCTTTTCTCCCTTTCCTTTCTGATTTTATAAGCTAACAACCTTCCCGGTTTGTTTGCATACTCAAATAACCTTTGCTTAACAAAAATTATTTTTTTTTCTGTATTTCCTCTACATACATTATGTCTAGTTGTTTTTGTAAATATTTTATCTCTTCAGCAATCTTTTTAGATTTAGGAAATATTTTAAGTTGATTTTCTTTATCTTTTAGTTCCCTCATCAATTTATCTGTCAATTCTTTTCTTGTCTTTCTTACTTCCACCGCTTTTTTGAGAAAGAAACCTCGCATAAAAGCTTTAAAGGCATCCCAAACCACATCAATAGATACCCCCTTATCTAAATTTTCCTCAAAAAAGAACTTTGCTTGTTCTTTAGCTTCATTCAAATTTTTTTCATTATTCAATATATTAGGATCAAGTCTCCACCGAAACTCTCTTTTGCCCATATCTAACATCATTGACAGAGGGTTATGGTCTGACCAAATCTTTGCTAAAGTTTATAACTTTGTAATATTATTTTTAAAGACTGGCGAAACCAGAAATATGTCCAATCTTGACCAAAATTTATGTGCAGTTGAGTAAAAAGTGTAATCTTTCTTCTGACCATATTTCATCCGCCATGCATCTGTTAAAGCTAAATTATCCATCATCAAAAAGAAAGATTTGGGTAAACGTCCTTGTCTTATTTTAATTTGTTTTTCAGATTTTCTGTCTTTACTCGGATCAATTACTCCATTCCAGTCCCCACATAATATCATCGATCCATAGTCCAAGTCTTGCAATAATACATTAAAAAAAATTTCAGTTGAAGTGTTTGAAATTATGTCTTCAATATCTGACTTTAAAAGAATTCCCATCTGTCATGAACTTTCTCTTTTAGTATTCCTGACAATGGGATCATACTCAGTGTTATCCTATGTTTACTGAAATCATCTTTCTTAAAAGTCTACAATGTGTAGTTTTTGTGGGTTTTTTTGGGCTGTGTGGCCATGTTCTAGAAAAGTTTCTTTCTGACGTTTCGCCAGCATCTGTGGCTAGCATCTTCTGAAGATGCTAGCCACAGATGCTGGCGCAACGTCAGAAAGAAACTCTTCTAGAACATGGCCACACAGCCCGAAAAACCCTACAAAAACTATGGATGCCGGCCATGAAAGCCTACGACTCTACAATGTGTGTCTGACTATTCTTGGCTTCCCCTTTCTTCAGTATAACAAACTCCAGGAGAACATAGTCACTCCCACCTAAGGATTTCACCACATCTACACCATTAACCAAGTCATAACTGTGAAGTCAAAGGCTTTCATGGCTGGCATCTATATTTTTTGTGGGTTTTTCGGGCTGTTTGGCCATGTTCTAGAAGAGTTTCTTTCTGACATTTCACCAGCATCTGTTCCTGAACCACCTGAACAACATCCACCCTAACATCCAATTCACTATGGAAAAAGAAAAGGAAGGAACAGTGCCATTCCTGGATGTCCTAGTCATCCGCAAATCAAACCAACATCTGGGTCACACAGTATACAGAAAACCTACACATACAGACAGATATCTACACAAGAACTCCAACCATCACCCAGCACAAAAAAGAAGCACAATAAAACCACTGGTAGACTGGGAAAAATGCATCTGTGAACCCCACTTCTTGGAAGAGGAATTGAAGCACTTAGAGCAGGCTCTACAGGTGAATGATTACTCCAGCTCAGACATCAGAAGGGCTGCCAGACCCAGCAAAACCCAGAGGAGTGAAAACAAGCTATCACCCAAAGAGAAGGTATTTTTACCATACATCAAAGGAGTCACAGACAAAATAGGGAAAGTGGTGAGGAAACACAACCTCCAAATGGTTTACAAACTGACCAAGAAAATTCAACAAATGCTGCGCTTAGTGAAGTACAGGAGAGACCCTCTCACAGCCACAGGAATTTACCGCATACCATGCAGCTGCAGACAAGTCTACATAGGGACCACCAAATGCAGTGTCCAAACACAAATCAAGGAACATGAAAGACACTGCAGACTGGATAAGCCAGAAAAAATAGCAGTAGCAGAACACATTATAAACCATCCTGGGCATAACATGCTGTTTGAAAACACTGAAATTCTGGACCATGCCAACAACTGCCAGGTCAGAATGCACAGGGAAGCCATCGAAATCCACAAACACTTGGACAACTTCAACAGGAAAGAAGAAATCCTTAAAGTAAACAAAGTTTGGCTACTAGTCCTGCAAAATAGAAAAATCAGCCCTCAGCAAATGCAAATGAGAAATCATCCAGGGTCAGGGGCTTTCCCAGCAGACAATGATCACCAATTAGCAGACACTAATCCTTGTTTGCATATCCTCCCACCCTGAGGCCCTGCCATCAACAATATACAGCTTGCACGGGAATCACTCCTCCCTACCTAGGGTCTCATAGTATATATATACCCACTCTCTTCCATTCCAGTATTCTCTGAAGATGCCAGCCACATATGCTGTCAAAACATCAGAAAGAAACTCTTCTAGAACATGGCCACACAACCCAAAAAACCGACAAAAAAACAGATCATAACTATTGATTAGGATCAGATCTAAAATACCTTGTTGCCCTTTCTACTTTCTAGGCAATTAAATTGTCTGTAAGCAAGTGAGGAATTTATTGGACCTTATATTCTCGGCAGAGTTTGACTTCATACAGATATTAGGATAGTTAAAATCTGCTTCTACTACTACATCTTTCCTTTCTGAATGTGTGATCATCTGTTCAAGAAAGGCATCATCCAAATCCTCAGTCTAGCTTGTGGGTCTCCAATAAACTCACACATTGTTGTTTCCCTCCCCCTGAAGTTTTGCCCAGATGCTATTAGGCCAGCTTCCAAAATTTAAGTCATGGATCTCTTCACAGGTGCAAGCATCCCTGACATATAAAGCTACTCCTCTGCCTTTCCTGGTTGGTCTATTTCTCTGAAATAGCCATCTATTACATTCCAGTCATGAGATTCATCCTGCCAGGTGTCAGTGATGTCTACTATATTTGCTTTTCTGTGTTATGAGTTCAAATTCATCTTGTTTATTTCCCATGTTCTGTGCATTAAAGAGCCCATGAATCATATCACCAATCTACTTGTTTAAGGGTCCCCTCCCCACTGTTGAGTTCTTGTACTATTCACGCAGTTCCCTCTAACATTTGGGCTATTATCTCCAGCACTTGATGAACTCCTACCTTCAGTAATACAGTACTATCTCCCACACACACACATACACACACAGCTCATTTTAAAGCCCTCCTAATCAAGTTCATAAGACTCTTGCCAAAAAGCTTCCTGCCAACTACTATAAGGTGCAACCCATATCTTGCAAGAAGTTCATCTTCATCAAACTGCACACCATAGTCCAAGAAATTGTTCTCACCAGCACCATCTGTCGACCTAGTTCTTCATCTCCACTATTTTTCTCTCTCTCCCTGGGCTGTGTCAACCTGTGCATCAAGGTACTTCAGCTTCCTACCCAGAGCCTTACAATTCCTGTGATATCCTGAAGGCCATGCTTCGCAGTGTCACTGGTTCCCACATGGACCTAAAGGAAGCGGTAACAGTCAGTGGGCTTGATTAATCTTATCTGCCTCTCTGTTACATCATGGATTTTTGCCCAGGGAGACAGCACATCTCTCAAGACATCCTTTCAGGCTCACAAACCACTGCTTCTGTTCCCTTCAAGAACGAGTTTCCTACAATCACCACACATCTCCTCTGAAGACTGGAAGGGGCCATTCCATGTGCTGAAATTTCCAAGGTCATCTGTATGATGTAAATCGTTAACTGTATCTATTTTATTTTTTGTAAATTGTATTGATACCCAAGGTGGTGGTGGGGAACAAATGAAATCACTAAAATTACCAAAAATGGCCCCAAATGGTAAATTCCCACCCCAAACTAAAATTAAAGTAAAATGAAATTGTAATCATTACTCAGTCCTTGAATATCACTGTTCTTATAATAATTAAAATAACTTTTTGAATTGCTGAATAATTTAACAGGCAATTTAACATGTAAAAATTTAGTGAATTGTTCCCAAACTCTGGCAGTGACAGTAAGGTCCATCTTTCTGGGTCAGTTTGACCCATTTGTATTTAACACACTGAATTTCTCAGCAGAAAGAAGGAGTCATCTTATTCTAGGTGTGGTAAATATTGAATAGATTTTTATTTCCTCTTTTAAAAATTAAAACAATTTAGGATTGAAGAATACTACTAAAAATGCACCAACATGATCAAACACAGTCATCCAGTTTTTAATTTGTAACAAACCTGCTTGATTTATCACAAACATATTCAAATGATGCACTCAATACTTGGGGTTTGGAGACATTTCCCCCTTCCTCAGGTTTCAAGACAAGAGCATTAGTGTTGTCTCTTCTAAAAGAGCTACAGTGCTCATGATACTGTATCCTAAATACCTCTGAAGTTCAGCTTAATTGATCCCACTTGGCTCATTTCCTAGAATTCAGACCTGAATACCCTCAGTCTATGTATGTGAGGCTGTTTGACAAACAATGCAAGATGGCAATCTTGCATTACTCTGAGAAAGCCATTTGTCTTCTTCGTTTTTGCATAGTTGTTTTCCAAATCAATATCTGAGTAATTAAAATGCACCATGATCAATGCTCTGGCCTGTTTTACAGGCTCCTCTTATCTATTCAAAAACATTTCCAGAGCTACTTTCTCTGTGCTTGCCCTGGAGGCCTCTCCCAACATTCACTCATAATAGGACTACCACGTTTATTGTCCTTACTTAGCCCCTGTTCAAAATATTTCATTTCCTTATAGCAAACATATTTATATTGTTTTTTAGTAAAAGCTCAGATTTTCCTGTCTGGTTGAAAATTGAGACCATCTTAACTTGACATCTCAGTAGTGATTTGGCAATTCAAGTGATATATTTGAAAATAATATCATTCTAATTTATCTTTAAGGCTTCAATCCTAAACACACTTTTAAGGATGTAATACCAAGAATGACTGCAGAGATTTTAATGAATAAATGTACTTGGGGGGGGGGGGAACTGGATCTATCCATGCATGTACATTACTCAAGGAAGAGAATGATTGATGAAAATGATGATCCCTCCATTTTCTCCCAAGCCCTGGGACTAGTGGTAACTAATAATAACTGAAGTTTGAGTGATGAGTTGAATGGAATATTGGACCAATTAGGAAATGTGAAATTTTAGAGAGTGGACTTAATTTTATTGGAATGTCTCTATAGATGGCAATGTGTATACTTTCAATGACTTCAAAATGTAGCCAACCCTCTCTACAGCTGGAGTCACTCTTTATGTTTTCCCATAGTGGTATTACTTTTCAGCTGATAATGAATATTACTTCAAAATGTGGTAAGCCAGTCCTCCACATTTAGGGACATTGTCTCTCATTCACATGTAACTGAGCTTTCTCTGTAGAAGCATCCCAACTGTGAAACTCCCTACCCAATGAGGTTCAACTGGCCCCATCTTTTTAAAGCTTCTGGCTTATATTCAGCATGGGGAACATATGTCCTTCCAGATGGTAGGCAGATGCAATTAGATTACTGTAATGTGCTCTAGGTAGAACTGCTCTTGAGAAGTGTTTGGAAGCTACAGATAATCCAAAAGGCAGCAGCCAGACTAATGTCAGTTTGTATTATGGAGACCATATAACTCCAGTTTTATATAGCAAAGCAGCTTCATTTATATACCGCTTCATATCACGCTATGGGATGTCTAAGCGGTTTACAACTGTAAGCTCATTGCTCCCCTACAGTTGGTATTCATTTTAGCGACCTCGGAAGGATGCAGGCCTGAGTCTAGCCTGAGCCCTGGCTAGTGTTGAACTCACAACCTTGTGGTCTATGAGTGAGTGGCTGCAGTACAAGCATTTAACCACTGCGCCACCAGGGCTCTTGTAAGAAGTATACTAGCTTCCAATTTGCTTCCTAGCTCAGTTCAGGGTGCTGGTTTTGACAAAAAAGCCCTCAATGGCTTGGGGACAGGAGATCTGAAAACATATGCTCTGCTATGAGCCTACCAGAAATTTAAAATCTTCAGAGGAGGCCCTGTCCTAGATCTTCATGTACTTACGCTGGTATGCACACACAGCAGGGCTTTCCCCACCTGTAGAACTCCCTACCCAAGGAAGTTAGGCTCTCTCTCTGTCTCTTGTAAGTTTCTGGTGGGCAGCTGAAACAGTGCTGTTCTGCATTGCCTTTAATGTCTTAAATTTCCCTGCTTTAACTGTTTTTTAATTTTATTTTAAGATAGTTTTTATTGTTATTAAATAATTGTTAAAGAATATTTCAGTGGGTTTTAAACTATTTTATCTGTGCACTGTTTTAATTATCTTTATTTCTTCATCACTTCAGAAGCTCTGGTGGGCTGTGAAGTGACACAGAAATATCACAAATGAATGAATGAATGAATAAGTTCTACTGAGTAGGACCTGAAGGGGAATTAGAAAAACTCTTTTAAAGTTCATGAATGGAGTCTGTCAATAGATTGAACTCAGCAGTTTATATGATGATACAGTGCCAAGTGGACTCTAGTTTGTTAGTCTAGGGGCATGTCTATATTAGCCCTATTTGCCAAATTCCCACAGGGCTGTCCACATGTTTAGATCATGCAGCCCCTCAACTCCAAATTGAGTCTGGACTATTTACACAATGCCTTGTCCAGCATTTTTGAAAAATGACCTCAAACAAACCCAGAGTGTTTTGTCTTTGCAGAGCAACTTAAGGGGCTGGCAGGTAAGGGAGGGGGAATGTGAGGGCCAGAATACTCTGGAGGAGCCTAGAGTATTCTGGCAAGTGTAGACAGGCCCCTGGCTTCCATCCCAAAGAAGCAATTAAACCAACTTTATGTGGAATTCTTACCAAATAAATAAATAAATAAAAAGTGTTAGCAGCTGGGCAACAAAAGGCTATGACACACTAGCTATCTGTGTATGGACTTTATCACATGGGGGCCAGTTCCATCTTTAAAGAGATAATAAAGCGCAAATGAACCATCCCGAAAATAAAGTGAAAATAGTGTTTAATTGCGCGAATGAATATCACATGCAATTAGGATAAAGGCGTAATAACGTGAAAAGTGAAAAAAATCCACTTTTGTGTTTCATACAAAAGCGAACGAATTCCATATATGAAGCAGAAATGGTATACTCACACATGCGCAGAGGGATGCATAGTTAGTGTATCACAGGAACCTTCCTTGCTTCATTTCTTGTTTGATGCTTCTTCTTCTTTGTGTTCCCACGTTATTTCTCCATTATAATCTTTCCTATTTTCAACAGTTATTTTTTTGTTTTATGAGAATTGATACACTTTTGTCTGGCATGTATGTCGCCCAAGCAAAACAAGAAGTAAAAGCAGCCCCACAAACCATGGGAAAAATTGAAAAACAAGTGAAAGGAGGATTATTGCGAGAATAAACCAAATTTGACTTTCACACTAGAGTAAATGCGCAATTACAGTAATATCGAAAATGCATTTTCACTAAAATCCCAACAGTAAAAAGATCCAGGATAACACCACTCTCTGACCACTTTAATGATGGGTTTTGTGTGACGTCGTGTGAAATCGTTGTGCGTAATTATGATTTTTTTTTCCAGGATTTGTATGGGATAAACTATAGATTCTCCCTATGTGATAAAAGTTCTATGTTCAGACTTGTTTTTTGCATCTTATTCCAATGTTCTAGCTGTTCTCATATTTTTCCTTTCTCCCTTCAACACTAGACACCTATCCCAAAATTCTGTCTTGATGGTACCACTGACTACATCTTAGCCAATTGCACCATTCTTCCTCTCTGCTTCCTTCATCAGAAATTCAGAAACAGATTACTTTTCTAATGGAGGCAAATCTGCTTGTCTAAAGTTGGGACTTGCTCAGCCCATCTCCATTTTTGCCAGACTGCTTGTTGAAGTTCTTGTCTCAGATTCCCTAAACTGTTTCCATATCCTCCCCAGACCAGTCAATCTGTCTGTGGGAATGAAAACCTTTGTGCATATTAGAAAGCATTGCTATGCAGCTTCTCATTTTCAGGCAAAGGCTGTGAAGCTTTTGTTTTCCATCATTCCTGGACTCTTTCCCAGCCTTTCATTTATACCAACTATCATAAGCTCTTCTGTAAGAATGTTAACCTGTCAACAGGCTCATTAAAAATCCATAGCCTGTGCATCCGCTAATCTCAAACTTTTCCTTTTAATTTTCGACATGTTGGGGGAGCTGTGTGGTACTAGACAGAGTTGGGGAGGAGGAGGAGGTAAGCAGCTGAAACTAGAAAATAAAATCCTTAGTGGATTAAATTTCACAATCCATATTTCAAAAGTATCTACCCAGGTTTGTAGTAAGAAATAACTACTGAGTTAAAGTATGATTGTGTACCTAATTTAGATACCAGGTAAGTTGCATTCTACAGTTCTGAATGATTTCCTTAAGCAGTGGCTTTCTATATGAGATCTATCCCATTGTGGTTTTGAATTTTGGTGAATGCTAGATGCAATGAACTTCATGCATCACTTAAAATAAAAGTATTATCACTAGTTACACTAGCAAATTTTGTAGCTCCTTGGCTCCAAAGGTAAATCTCAAGACTTAAAATGTTAACTTCCAATCTGAGACAAGTATTATGACCTCTAGTGTTCTAGTTCAGCTTGATTTTTTGTCTGAACTGGTGAATTCCACTCTCCATCCCATCACAAGGTCACAACTTACTCATGCACCAGTTTCCCCATTGCTATGAATGATTCCCCCCCCCCCCCTTTCTTTACTTTACTTTCTTGAGACATCCAGTATGGAACATTCTCCCTTCCATCTAATTCTGGAACATGAGCATCTGGTCTACCAGTGACCACGTTGACATGGAGTGTGACATGGAGCAGTTGTCAGGGACAGAGGAAAAGTAGAAGGGAGAGACATGTCAGATTGCAGCAATAAAAGGGGCCCTGGAGATCCTCAAATTAGGATCTGCAATGCATGATCCTCAACCATCTAGATCAGGGGTTGGCAACTTATGGCCCGGGGGCCGGATCCAGCCCCCCAAGGCCTTTGGATCGGCCCTAGGCCGGTCTTGCCGCCGCCGTGCGCGTCACAGCCACCATTTTGTTTTTTAAAATGGCAGCCGCGACTCTTTGCGCATGCGCAGTACTCGACGCATGTGCAAATGAGTCGTGGCTGCCATTTTGGAAAACAAAATGGTGGCCGTGACTTGCTTGCGTATGCACAGTACGCTGGAAGTACTGTGCATGCGCGAGCAAGCTTGTGTGCGCATGTGCAGTACTTCCGGCGTACTGCGCATGTGCACACGCGCAAATGCGCGTGGCACCATTCCCCCCCTCAGCCCGCGGAAGACCTGGAGACCAGCGGACCGGCCCCAGGTAAGAAGAAGTTGCCGACCCCTGATCTAGATGTAATTGCTAGACTATGCCGAATTAAATCCTGAAAAGGAGAGGTATCACATCCTCATAGTATCAGGAAAGTTCATTAGAAACTTTATCTAAATATTCAGATACAATTTGCTTTCCTATGATTTCCACCCATTAGTTTGAAGTCCTCTCCTCTGGAGGGAAAGAGAACAAATCTGGATCATCTTCTGCATAACAGCCCTCCTGTTATTTGAAGACAGCCATCTGGGGCTAGTTAAGATTAAATAGCTAAAAGCAATTTATCATAAAAATATCTATTGTAATGGCATTTGTATCTATATAGAGATATAGAGATATTCCACCACATTAGATACAGATATATAATGAAACCAATAGATGCCTCTGAGTAATAATCACATGCCTGGATTCTAGGGGTGTGCATTCATTTTTAAAATGAATGAAAAACAAAATGAATGAGCCCCATCAGTTTCATTTGTATCCATTATAAAAAGGAAGTGGAATGAAAATGTGTGAGTTACAAATGAAAAATCCATTTGTTTGTCATTTGTTTCACCAGGGTGAAAAATGGAAATTTTCTAGAACAGCCTGTACATGTCACTGAAAGGTTACAGGAAAGTAGAGTGGAGAAAAGCAGTTAGGCTTGTGATTTTTAAAGTTGCTTACAAAATTAGGACCCTTTTTCAGATCTGTGTAAAATTTGGCAGATAGGTTGGTTTGTTGAAGTATTAGAACTTCTAAAAATATCATGACAATTAGATAGCAGATGCCAAAATTGCAGGGGGCAAAATGAGTTTTCTTCCCCCCTGCAAGTTTTGTTTTCAAATCATGAGTTACATCATGTAAGCAATGTAGAGCTTGAAAAGTTAGATTTGTTGACTACACTTCCTAGGATTCTACAGTCAGCAATATGACACCTTTAGTGATGGTCAAAATATTTTGGAAATTGTGTACAAAGCAGGTGCCAACATCCTTTATTGATATAGCTCTGATGACAGTGTCATCCAGTGTCACAGTTACTTCTGCCCACACTACCACAAAAACCCTACCTCATAAGCCAGATAGTGTCCCAGCCCAAAGCTGCTGTGAATTGGGGTGCTGGTGAAATAATGACTGCATCCATGAGGTGCACTGAGACAGGCAGCTGTAGAGACCCCACATTTCTGCCTCAATTGCTTCTCTCAACACACCTTATGAACAGCAGAGTGATAGTCATCATTTCCTAGTGCCCTGATCTACCGTAACTTAGAAATTCTTCAGTTGGGGCACTGCCTGGTTTAAAATATAGGTCTTAGGCTCACTTTTGCTCTTTAACAACCATAAATGTGAACTCAGAATGTTATGAGATCATAGGTTTAGTTTACAATTTCATAGATATTGAATAGGATGTCAATCAGTAATTTCTAAAGCTCTGAGTCAGTACTAGTTAAACAATACTCATCAAATAGTGTGTCCTGTTTAGGCAGACAAGTGTCCAGTAAGTACACCTGCAGTCCATAGGAATGGATAGGTGAAAACCAGACCAGTCTCAAGATGTACTGGGGCTTCAGTAGAAGAAGAAGCATGAACAAGGCAGTCTAAGGTCTGAATGCAAAAACCAGTCCTGAGTCAGAAGCTGAGAAGAGAGATTCCAGAAAGTTTAGTCCAAGGTGCATGCTTCAGATAAGCCAGACACATCAGACAGTATCAAGAAAAGCTGGAGCTGTTTATCTTCAGTAATGGAATGGCCTTCCTTGAACTAATTTATAGCTAGCAGTAAATCAGCCAAACTGGCCTCATTAGCTCAGTATTTTCCATTTAAAGTGGATCATGGCATTTCCTGAGCTTGTGCTCATGGTGTTTTAATTTACAACATTCCACTGGATGAAGTGCTTCTGTATCCTCCTTGTCATCTGTAGGTGCTGCCTGGGGTGAATTGGTCTCTGCTTCTGCTAGTGCCAGACAGGACTGCCAGCCTCCTCTGGCTCTGACTGGGCCCTATTATCTTCCTTTTCCTTGTTTGTGGAGGCCTCCTTCAGGTAGGACATGACATAGTGCCTACTTGTTGACTGGGTGCAAGGCCAGTCCATGCTGAGATACCATGCATTTGTATAATACAGAAATCAAATGAAGCTGCATAAGTGGTGCCCTGAGAATCATGCAGACACATAGCACTAGATCTAGTTTTATCATTAGACAGTGTGAAGCAGCTGGTTCACATGATGAATCCTGGGTAAGGATAGAGGTTTGCAGAAGAGACCCTGCTTTTGCATGCCCCATCAGAGACAGTAATACCCTTGGGTGGGATGGGGTGAAGGATTGTGGAATGCAGTGCTGGCTATCTATTAAAACCTTTGGGGGATAAATGATTTCACCCAAATCAAAATAGCTGTGTGGTGCTAAACTGTTTTGAGTTATTTTAACTTATTAAATTGTTTAAAATGCTTTTAATCTGTTTTAGCTGTTGGCCTTAGGGCTGAAACAGACAGCTCTTTTGTGCCACTGTCCAAGTGGCTTCAGAGTATAGCATTTTGACACCACACATCCTGAAGCCACCCTGGCCATTTACATGTGGGTGGCTTCAAGACACTCTGGTGGCACAGCGTTTATACAGGTGAGAAAAGCCAGCTTTTTGCTGAGTGAGAAAAGGCAGCTTTTTGCAGCTCCTTTTTTGGCCGGCTTCAAGGTGAATTGGAGCCATAGTGTGTGGTTGCCATGGCCCCAATATATCTTTCAAAGGGGTGGCTTTAAGCCACCCTTTCAGGGCCATCTGTTTCAGATCTAAGTCTGAAGAAGTCCAACATAAAGGAAACCTACTTAGGCAATGGGATTTATATTTGTGTTGATTCACTATTCAAAAATTGATTCAGCTTCCGGTTAGTTTCGGCGGCTTCCGGTTGGTTTTGGCGGACCGTGAGGTTGGGTCCAAAAGAGGTCCGTTCTGCTCAGCAAGGCTTTTGGCTGAAATAATTCCTACAGAAGTCAGATTATACCTCCCTGGTAAGGGGGGAGCGAAGGAGCTTTCATAGGGTGTTTGCCCAGGTACTTTCTGGGTGAAGAAAGGCAAGATAAAACAAAAACAAAAGAGCTTGCAATAGCCTCCATTGCCTTGCTAGAGGCTACCACTTATTGTGGTTAGGAACGCCACCAACTATTTTTAATTATGTTTTTGTCATTTTTTGTGGTCTAAGTCAGTGGAGGTGTATAGACCAATTAAAGCAGAGTTGTGAGAAGAAGAAAGAGAAAAATTAACAGCTCTGGAACTCCTGGATGGTTAAGCTTATTCCTTTAAGTCAAGCGAGTGGCAAGTGGCCCCCTTGGGATAGGCACCACCTTTGTTTTCTTGGTTGCTCTCTCTTTTCTTTTGAATCAACATCTACACTACAGTAGAATATAACAGAAAATAATAAGAGAAATTCAAGGCAAGAACAGTTTATTAAAGTTGATATCTGTACCTTAGAAGGAGATCTTGAGCATGTGGGGAATGGCCCCTTTTAGACTGCTTCAATATTGCTGCAATGGTAATGAGCTGATCCAGAAAAGCACAAGAAGCCTTGGAGATAAAAACGAGGAGAGGCGTGCCGCAGGGGTTGCTGGGCACTGTAGTTGTATAGGTTGCAGAAGCAGTAGAGTGGCGGCTGCATTGCTCTTGCTTCCTTTATGTCAGAAGCAATGAAGGGAGCTGAGATTTTGGCTAAATAATTGTCAAAGATACTAAATTATATCATCCTGGAGGAGATAAATGTTGAAACGAGGAGCTGCGAGCTGCTGAGATCTTAAAGGGTGACTGCCATAGAGATAAAAAAAGAAGCAGAGCAGCAGAGGAAACACCATATGATAGAGCTGAAGAGCAGCGGTTGTGTTGTCGGGGCTTGCCTGAACTGGGGGAGTGCGGCTGATGCCAAAGGAGAATAAATAAATGAGAGGCCTCTTCTGCAGTGTTAATTTCTTTACCCCTTTGGACACCGTGGATACTTTGGACATTGTGGCAAGATGTTGGATTACTGTAATTTAAAGTAAGAAGATACTGCTGGCCTGAATTTGCAAGACAGATATACAAAGCAGCAGTAAGAGTTATAGTGGATGTGACGCTGGAGGCTGGAGGGGGGAAAGCTGTAGATGTTGTAAGGCTCTACTGATCTGAATTTGATAATGATAATGATAATGATAATGGAGTATAAAAGTTGCTAAGTTCTTCAATAAGGGGTGCTTATGGTATGGAGAGTGTAATTTGAGAGACAGGAAGAGGAATATCACTTCTTTTTACTTTCTACTATTTGAGGTGGGAGACTCATAACAATCTAGTTGATTTAAGATTCTAAAGAAACTGAAATTGTACAAAGCTCAACAATACAATACAATAATACAATAGACATAATAGAATTGTAATAAGTCTGTTAAGACCATATAATATTTTTATTTGGAACATCATTTTGTAAGCAATATATATGTTGAAATGATATATAAGCTTGAGGGTGAAGCTTGAAAGCGGTATACGCAGTCTTTGGAAACGTGGTATTACAAGGAGCATTGTATTGTTGTTTTATTGGTATTGTATACTAGATTTTTGTTTAGATGGGAGAAGTCAGAATTATGTAAGGGGGCTGATCTCAGAATTTGGCAGTTTGGGAGACTCGGAAAAGGTTGTTTTTAACTTTGATTGCGATTGTAAACCACTTTCTTGCTGCGAGCTTTGAGAAGAGTTGATAACCAGTGGAAATTTTAGGATGAATTCGGGAAGTCAGACCCAAAGGATGCAAGCTCCATTGCAAAGGAGACCGTCTTCGGAGCAGGCCAAGGCAGCAAACCCATATATGATTCTGTTAGAAGAATTAAATCAATGAGGGCTGAGCTAGGTAAGGAAATACAAAGATCTGAGGCAGGACATGACTGATTTTAAGTCTAAAATTAAAAAAGAACTAAGATCAGAAATGAAGGATGTTAGGTGCGCTATAGACAAGATCTCGGTTGAGTTTAGCAAAATGAAGTTGAGACTGGATCAGGTAGAAGATAGACAGGAAAAATTGGGAGAGAAGTGGGAAGATTATAATGGCCTGTCTAAAGCCCTGGAGGATGAGAGAATAAAAGGAGAGGCAAAGCAAAGATCAATTAAATTATGGGGCCTTCCAGAAAAAGGAGAAAAATTGATGGAGACACCGACACCAATCTTAGCAAATCTTTTAGGGAAGCCCACACACCTTTTTGAGATCGAAATCGATAAAATTTTTAGAATAAATTCAAAAGTTGCATTTCAAAAGAAGGTTCTGAGGGATGTGGTGATTTACTTTGTTCGTAAGCAGACATGAGACCAACTAATAAGCTTGCAAAACACTGCACCCTTTTATGTTGAGGGGATTGAACTAAAGATTTTTAAAGATGTGGTCCCCATTATTATGAGGAAAAGGAGAGAATACTTCTTCTTAACTACCCAACTGCAAAAATTTCAGATCCCTTACAGATGGTTAATTCCTGAAGGGTTAACCTTTTGGTTTAAAAAGACTAGAATCAAACTAAAAACCCTGGATGAAGCCAAAGAGTTTTGGTGGAAATACAGAGGTGAATTCAAAGTTGATGAAAGGTTTGAAAGTAAAAGAAGGTCTAAGGATGAGGCGAAGGATGATAGTAAGAAAAGGATACTAAAACTCAGAAGGAAGATGTTAGGAAGGAAGAAGAAGGGAAAGTAAGTATTGAAAAAAGAAATAGGAGGAGATTAGTGGATGAGAACAATAGCACATTTTCAGAAAAAGCTATAGTGTCGAGAAAGAAAGAAAAGGATATAAACGATTGAGAGAGGAAGAACAGATAGACACAGGAAGTGATGATGTCGATGATAGTAAAAGTGAGGGAGACTTGGAACAGGCTACCTGCAAAGTCAAAGAAAGGGAATTTGAGGGTGTAAAAGAATCTGGGAGTATATCAGAAGATGAGGAAAAGTTAATTTCTGGTAACAAGGATGCTTAGTAAAATTCTGTCATGGAATATAAAAGGGCTGAATGGCCCGGTCAAGAGGAAAAGAGTCTTTCAATATTTAACTAAACTAAATTGTGAACTGACTTGCCTACAAGAGACCAAAATTAAAGCGGAAGAAGGGAAGTATTTGAGATGTGCCAAGCTAGGAAAAGAATTTATAACTGCATCAAATAAAAGAAAGAGAGGTGTGGTATTATATGTCAAGGAAAAGTATAGGTCATTACAAGTGTTAAGGGATCCCAAGGGTTGGTATATTGGTGTAGATATTATGTGGAATAATGCAACTACTACTGTAATTGGTATTTATGCCCGCAATGAAAATAAAGGGAAATTATATATATATATATATATATATATATATATATATATAACCTAATGAATAAATTGTATGAATTAAATACTGAGTCTATGATCTTAATGGGTGACTTTAATGGAGTCATGGAAGCCCAGTTAGATTGATTGTCAGATAAGAATATTAAATTGAATCAGGGGAAATTACCCAGGGAATTTTTTGAAATAGTGAATCAGTTTGATTTGAATGACGTGTGGAGAACAAGGTACTTTAGAAGGAAAGAATTTACATATTTTTCGGAAAGACACCAATCATGGGCCAGGATAGATATGTTTTGGGTTACTAAGAACATCAGTATTAAGATCAGGAAAATGGAAGTATTACCTAAAATAATATCGGATCATCATCCGATAATTATTGAATTGAAAGAGGGTCAGAAAGAATTCTCCTGGAGATTAAATGAGACTCTTTTGAAAGATGAGAAAGTTGTTACAGAGTTCTGGTCATAATTGTCAAACTTCTTTGTAGAAAATATGGTTGAAAATTTAGAGATGAGTACTGTCTGGGACACGGCTAAAGCTGTGATTAGGGGTCTTTTTATTAAAAAAAAGGATAGGAAATAAAGAGGAAAAAAGAGGTGAAATTCAAAGATTTACAAGACCAATTAAAATCTAAAGAGATATTGTTAAAAAAAGACCCTAGTAACAAGCAGTTACTGACAGAGGTAAAAGGATTAGAGACACGCCTAACTCTACTGTTAACAGAGGATATAAATAAGAACATGAAATACCTTAAACAAAAAATGTTTGAAGGAATGAACAAACCAGGTAAGTTGCTATCGCACTGCCTGAGGTATAAAAAGGCCAGTAGAGTGATTTATAAATTGCAAGATTAGGGTAAAGAGGTAACAGAACAAGATAAATTAACTCAGACTGTCTGGCAGTTTTATAGCAATTTATATAGAAAAGAAGAAGTGGACATTCAAAAAATTGAGGAATTTATTAATAACTGTAACATATCATCATTTACGGAGGAACAGAGAAGGGAGTTGAATAAAAATATATCCTTACAGGAAATAACAGAAGCGATTAAAAAATATAAACGGGGCAAGGCAGCCAGTCCCGACGGATTCCCTGATGAAATTTATAAGGTTTTTTCAGAACTGAGGTTGCCCATGGCTACTATGATGAACGACTTGGTAAAAGAAAAAATACCCAATACATGGGGAGATGCTAATATAGCATTATTACCCAAAGAAGGCTTAGATGGTATTTAACCCCGGTGAAGCTGGTTAAGATGCAGAAAGGTGTCAGTAAATTGTGCTGGAAGTGTCATAAAAAAGATGGCACATTTATTCATATGTGGTGGCACTGTAAATACGCTAAACGATATTGGAAAAACATACATAAGAATGTGACTAGAATTATTCCCTCTATAACACAGATGTACCCTAAGCTCTACTTATTAGTAATGTATGAAGATAAACAGTTGATAAGCAACACGGTAAATTACTGTTTTATATAACAACGGCCGCAAGAATGGCCTTCGCAGTGAAATGGAAAAATATTAACCTCCCTGAGGTACAAGATTGGCTATATAAACTGGTGGACTGCATTTGTGCAGATAAACTGACACAATTGATGAGAGGAGAAACTTGGGAAGAGCAAAAGATTTGGGAGAAATTGATACATTTTTTAGAAACTAGCGACTACAAGGATTTGGTAATAGACTTATTAAATTAGAGTGAATGGGGATGCAGACCAGGGCGTCGGGGACGCCCTGGTCCGGAGCGCCACGGGACCTCGGCAGCCGGACCGCGGCGCTCCTACGACGTCCCTGGAAGGAGCGCAAAATCAGTGCTCCTTCCACAAGACAGGGAAAGTGCGCCCTAAAAGCACAGGGCGCACTTTCCCTGCCTTTTCCGCTGCAGCGCGCCCGGTTGCTGCGACGGGAGGTTGCCCCGGAAGCGCCGGCCGTGCGGAGGGCCGGCAGCTCCCAGGGCGACCTCAGGAAGAGGAAGGAACGCCGCTCGTGCGGTGGCTCCTCCTCTTCTGGGCCTCCAAGACGGCTCAATAAGCCGTCTGCCGAGGCCCTAAGATTTGCTGTCACTCTCGTTTGGAAACTGTTAATTTTGAAGTTCATTGTAAGGTAGCTTTAAATTTTTGTTATTTTTAAGAAAGGACATAAGCTCAGGGGTGTTAATGAGTAGAGATGAGGTCTTCCCATTGCTCAGGAAGTTTTGTTTTATTTTGTTTTTTGTTTTTGTTTTGTTTTGTTTTTGTCCAAGGTTTTATTTTGTCATTGTTTGTTTAATATATATTTCTTGCTGCTGTGTTGTTTACGTTAGTGTGGGGGATGGGGATGTCATTATTTGTCAATGTTTATACTGTAGTTATGTAATGCATGGTGTTTTGTTTATATTGTATATTGTTTTCTTTTAACAATAAAATTATTTATATTTAAAAAATCGATTCAATGGGTCTATTCTAGTTAGGACTAATTAATAGAGTTCAAGACTTTTTGTTATTTCAATTTGTTTAAATTTATTTTATTTATATATTACTTGTGATATAAGGTAAGATATAACTATTCAAATGAATGAATTCTGAATGGATGAATTCTTCCCATTCTCCCAAGTTCTCATCATAAGGTCTGGTTTCCAGACCTTTCACCATTTTCCTCACCTTCTTAGGGATATGCTACACTACAGCTTGTCAATATGTCTGTGAAACCATGGTGTCCAGATTTCGATGCAGTATTCCAAGAGAAGTCTGATCAAAGCAGAATAGTGTGGCACTATTACTTCCCTAGACCAGTAATGGTGAATCTCTGGCATGGCATGCAAAGCCATTTTCCCTGGGATGCAGAGGGTGGGGAGGAGGTGGAAGAGGTGTTCACTTGTTCCTCCTTCTTCCTGACTATCCCCAGGAGGGCGAGGGGAGAGAAGTCCTGCCCCAGAAGTTCTGCCCCCAGCACTGGGTAATACCTGGTGCTGGAAAGCCTTTTAGTTTGAGCACTTGGCCCCTAAAAGGTTTGCCATCACTGCTCTAGACACTACACTCCTAGTGATGCAGCCTAGGTTCATATTGGCTTTTTTAGCTGCTGTGTGACATCTTTTGACTCATACTTAGCATATGGTGTACTAAAACTCCTAGATTCCTTTCACACACTGTTGTCAAGCCAGGTATCATCCAGCCTATATCTATGCATTTAATTTTTTTTCTTCCTAAGTGTAGTACCTTGCATTTTCCCCTGCTGAAATTCATTTTGCTAGTTCTGGCCCAGCTCTATAATGTGTTAAGGTCATTTTGAGGTAGATTGGGGTGTAGTAAGGTACTATTTTGTCCTTTACCTCAAGCAGCAGAATGTCTTCAGCTAGCCCTCTTTGGCATTTAAGAGGTTTTTTCTCCTTAAGCCTTCAAGCTCTGAATGGAGATAGAGGCAATTTTCATTCTGACTGTGCCAGATTTGTTTATCCATGGATTCAACCATCCATGGCTTTTACATTCCAAAAAGCAAGTCTTGATTTTACCATTTTATATAAGGGACACCATTTTACTATGCCATTGTATTTATTGGGACTTTAATGGGACATCCATGGATCTTGATATTCTTGAAGGGTCTTGGAACCAAACCTTAGCGCAGGGGTAGGCAACCTTTCCCCTTTAAGGGCCGAGGGACTTCAGCTCCCAGAATCCCAGGAGCTATTGGCCAACATGGGACTATTGGCCAACATGGCTGAGGCTTCTGGGAGCTGAAATCCCTCGGCCTTTAAAGGGGAAAGGTTGCCTACCCCTGCCTTAGTGGATACCCAGGGCCCACTGTAGTTTGGCAATAAAGAGCCAAGTCTGTATGATGTGTTGCTTGTTGGGCTCCACTGCTCCCTCCTGCTCCAGGTGATTCACTAAAGAAAAGAAAACCACACAGCTCTGTACTCCACCTCAGCTGGGAAACTGGTCCCATTATGGGAGTTATCATTCAATGACATCAAGAGGCCACAGATTCCGCAGGTGCTATGCATTTGGCATAACATCCAGTGCACTGATGTTTAGATGCCACATTTAGTTTACATTCTACAATTAAAGGACCATGCAACCCTTTCAAAGACGATCATGGAACAATGCAATTAGTATTTCAGCCTGCAAACCTGTTGATGAGATACGCCAACACATGTGCTCGTTACTTCATTGTAAGGAAACACCATTGCCACAGAAAGCCACCCTGCTTGTGTTACTGACAGAGATGGCTTTCACTGCCATCCTCCCTGTCATTACATTTCCAGAGGCCATTTTATCCATGTCACTGTGGCAATGCCTATACCACCACCTATACACCAGCCAATGGAAGAAAAACTCTTACTGTATGAGGAAATTCAAAACCAGTGGTTAAAAATTACAAAAGCAAACATCTAAAGGGGGGGGAGGCAGTCTTTGGGGTGATGCCACTTCTGTTTGTAACTTTAATGGAATGGGGGAGGTTGAATCTGGAGAAATCAGTAACTGTTCTAAAATTATATATTCTTTTTAAAAAATGTTCAGATTCAGAGGATTATTTTCTGAATTCAGCAAAGGACTGAATTTGCCTGAGCTCATCAGCCACTATGTTTGCTTCCTTTCTTGCTTATTTGTCTGTCTGTCTGTCTGTCTATCTATCTTGCACAGAATGCTATTTACTAGACTCTATGGTAGGAAGAATAAAATGGTGGGAAATGTCTTGGCCCTCTCTCCCTTTATTATACTTTGTCCTTCCTTTACTACCCCTTCCTACAATTACCCAGCCGCTGCCATTAATATCCTCCTGTTTCTGCTGGAACAAGGCCGTTTCCCCTGCCCTGCACACTCATCCAAGGCACTCATCCTGCAACTCGTTCACAGCTGGTTCTCCTCCTCCTCTGTTACTCCTTCAGTGCCCGAAACCAGCCATCTGTCATCAATGAACCTCTCATAGTCATTGATCTTCCCCAGCACATAAACCTGTCTGTGTAATCCTACACAGTCCAATCTCCGAATGCCACAACTAGCTGGCAATGTAGGCACATGGAGCCTCTGTGCCATTTCTGCCTGGCACAAGACAAAATATGTCACTACCAGTGGCTGTCTTTGAACAGAATGCATGGAGAAGAAAGCAGCTTCTGTGCTTTGTTTGACTGCTGGACTGAAACAATGCAGAAGATAGCAACCAAAGCCCCTTAGATTTTATGCCATTCAAAAGGCCACTGGTTCATAATAAGATCAAGGTTCAAGTCTCTACTGGGCCATGATCACTGGCTGACCTTGTCCCTTTCTGATCTGAGCTACTTCACAGAGTTGTTGTGAGGATAAAGAGGGAAGGAAGAAAGCTACATACAATGCCTTGAACTTATAGGAGGGACAATGGGAAAGATGAAAAACATGATCAGACATAAACATCTTTGTGGTGCTACACAGGAATATGAGCCAAATTCTAGACCAGTTCCTGGGATATAGGAGACAGAGATGGTGCAGAAATATCAGATCTCATTACTAGACATCTATATGTTCATCTTCTGAAGCTCTTCGAATATAAGGCCATGAAGATTCATTTATATTACCTTTGGGCTCTTCCAGATGAGGTAAAGTCTCAGGATGTGCCAGGTTTTGTTTCTGTACATACAGATGTTATTTCTGAGATCCATACAAAGTTTTACTTGGGCCTTTTCAAAACACACATTTATACCATTATGGTTCCACTCTTACTGTCAACATCCTATGAACTCTTAAGGGTTGTAGTTTAGGAGAATTATACATAATTCTCAACCAGAGAGCTCTGGTGCCTCACCAAACTACAAATCTGAGGATTACATAAGATGTTGCCATGGCAGTTAAAGTGGAATTATAGTGGTGTAATCAGGTAACATGAAGGGGGCCTTTGTTTCAATGTATTTTCTATTAAGTCCAAGCCCTGCCCAAGACTTTTTATTCCCACTGCTCAGGGGTTTATTTGTTTTAGTCCTGCCAAACAACTTCTGGAATCTTACATGAGACTGAATGTGAAACCTGAGCACAAAAGGTATGGAGGGAGAGTGGAAGAAGTAGAAGTATGGTGCCCATGAAGAAACATACCTGCAACCAACTGACCTCACTCCTAAAAATAAGTGGAAAGAGAAGGAAGAAAATGTCACCTGTGGAGATTTTGGTTATCAGGAAAATAAGCAATGGGGAAAACAGGATATGTCAACCATGACTAGATGCAGTAGTGGCAACATCTATGCCTGTACAGGAACACTTGTTAGATCAGTGGTCCCACATGTAAGGAGGGGCAAATCTATGTTTCATTTTCTTCCACATTCATATTTTTATTAAATCTTAAGTTCTTTCAGTCAAATGTGTGAGGCAAGTTGAATAGACCTCCAGGCTGTTGATTTATTTATGATTGTGTTGTATTAGGAGAGATCTTGTGCCAAAAATGCCAGGCATCCATCCATCAGCCACCTCCATCTGGAACTGAGCTGAGCTGACCTCATCACTCTGGTATACAGCTCCTTGTAGTTTCAAGCAGTTTGCCATTAATCCAGACCCAGAGCAGAGAGTTCTTCATAAGAAGGTTTTTATTCACGATTACATTGTAAAGAGAAAACCTATATACAGATCCATCATCCAGGTATGAAGAACTTGAACACACACAGAAAACAGTGTGATAATTTGTAAGAACAAAGGAGGGTCTTAGCCAAACCCCAAACTCCTCCCATGGGTGGATACCTCCATAGACAATTTGCTGAATAGCTTCTAACCCAGCCTCTTGCTGTGAGTCATGTGTCATGTGATCCTGGTTCCCAGACAACAAAGATGATCTCATTGTTTACGTGCTATCTGCCTGTTCCTAGACACTGACCTTGTGTGAAATGTTTACACTAGCCACCTGCAGGCTCCAAAATCTTTCCAGTAGAAATTTTCCCACATCTGTACATTTTCACTTTTAACTACATATCCCAACACTCCTAACATTCCCCTCCAAAATGTATAGATGTGAGTAACAAAAATATTTACAGTATTGAAACTTTTTCTAGCTCAATAGCTAGAACTGTGCACTCAAGGTGCCATTCCAATTAGACGTGACAGTTGTTCATGTCTTTCACTGGATAAAGTTTTTGTGAAAATGTCTGCAATATTGTTTTGGGTGTCAATATATTGCAATCACACAACTCCATTTTGAATCAATTCTCTGACATTTTGATATCTCACACAATATATTTGGTTCTGCATTTCAAATTCTCAGCTTCTGTCATCGCTATGCATGATTGGGAATCCCCAGAATCCCAGGAGCTATTGGCCAACAAGGGACTATTGGCCAACATGGCTGAGGCTTCTGGGAGCTGAAGTCCCTCAGCCCTTAAAGGGGAAAGGTTGCCTACCCCTGTGTTAAGCTCAAAAGGACTGTGCTCTGAGTCTTAACACACTTTAGACCAGGGGTAGGTAACCTTTCCCTTTGAGGGCCGAGGGACTTCAGCTCCCAGAAGCCTCAGCCATGTTGGCCAATAGTCCCATGTTGGCCAATAGCTCCTGGGATTCTGGGAGCTGAAGTCCCTCAGCCCTTAAAGGGGAAAGGTTGCCTACCCCTGCTTTAGACAGTGGAAGGAGGGAAGGCTGCCACGACTCTTTTGAGTGCTAATTGATTAATTATGTTCCCCAAATTAAATGACACAAATTACAGCTCCTGGAGAACTTATATAGAATCCCTTTTGATTTGCGAATATCTTTGGGCAATAGTCCAAACTGGGATTGTGGCTGGAGCTCCACAGGGAGATGTGGAAAGAGATAATAAAGCCAGAGCTTCTATCTTGTTAACAATCTCAGAATCAGATAAATTATGTGAGAGATAAAACATCAGCTAAAGAAGTATGGGATGCACTGAAAGACACTAATCTAGTACAGCATTGACTCAAATGATTTGGTGCCGCCGCCTCTACGTTCAAAAAATACAAAATGGGCAGAGTCCAGAAAAACATCTTGAGATCATGCAAGATCTGTTTAATGAAGTGCAGATGAGAGGTGTGCAAATCCCAAGGGAACAAAAAGCTTATATTTTACTGGGGAGTCTCTCACGGGACTTTGATAATATTCTATATGGCCTCCAAGGAGTCCCTGAAGCACAACTGACAATGGAATTGGTTGCTTCCAGGGTATTGGAAGAAAGCCAGTGCTGCAGGACTTCAGAGGCAGCTACAAGCAGCACCAAAGTCCATGCATGCATCTGAGGGTTCCAGGGAGATGCAACCAGAAAAAGCAGCTGTGTCCAAAGAATGGTTTTATTGTCATAAGCCTGGTCATCTTAAGAAAGATTGCAGGAAATTTGCGGCTGACAAAAAGAAAAAGCATCAAGATCAACATCCCAAAGACTTTGGGACTAGAAAAAGCACTGTGGCTGTGGCAAAGGGCTGTGACAGTGTGACTCAACAGGTGGTCAAGACCAATCCGGACTGGATTCTTGATTCTGGATCCACAGGACATATGGTAAACACTCCTGAGCTTCTCAAAAGTATGAAACCCTGCAATTTAGCTTCAGTCACTTTGGCTGACAGAGCGGCAAGGGAGATCAAAGACATGGGGACTGTTTTCATCCCAGGGTTTGGTAAAGACTTTGATAATGTATTGTGTGTGCCTAAATTGCAAAATTGTTTAGTTAGTATGTCTGCTTTGACCATTGAGGGGTATGCACTGAAGTTTGTGGGGGAGGAGTGTGTGATCACCAAGAATGATGAGGTTTGTGCAAAAGCTGTGAAAAGGGATAAAATGTATTACATGCTTGATAAAACAGAATGTGCAGTAGTCAATAATGTTCCTTTACATTCTGATTGTACACATTATTTTCACAGAGTGCTTGGACATGCAAGTTTTAATAATCTTGGGAAACTGGGGGAAGTGTGTCCAGATTTCAAAATGTCTCCTTATACAAATCACTTGGAATGCTCAGTTTGCAGGAGGATAAAGTTCAAGGCTTTTCCTGTGCAGCTGACTCATAGCAAAAAGACCTTTCCAATATATTCAGGCAGACCTTGCGGGACCAATGGTTAAATCTCTGGGAAACAATAAGTATTTCATGGTAATTGTGGATCGTTTTACCAGATATTCTTATGTGATACTTCTGAAAGAAAAGAGTGAAGCAGCAGAATGTTTCAAAGATTGGGTTAACATGGTTGAAAGGGAATTTGAATACAAAGTGGGATCTTTGATCACAGACCAGGGAGGACAATTCTTATCAAATAGTTTGAAAAACTGGTTAAGGAAGAAGGGAATTCGCCACAACACCACCAACCCTGCAGTTCTGCAGGAGGATGGTTTGGCAAAGAGAAGAATAGGTGTCCTAAAGCAAATGAAGGATTGCATAATGTTAGATGCTGAGGCATCTGAACATCTTTGGGGCAAGGCAATTCTTACAGCAAACCATTTGGCAAATTGGGTCTGGGATTCAGCTATAAAGAAAACCCCATTTCATATGCTTTATGGATGACCACCTAACCTGAAATACCAGAGAGTGTTTGGGCAGTATGCAAATGTGTATGTGCCTGCAAGTTTCAGAAAGAAGGGTGAGCCCAAGTGGCACAGGTTGATGTTTGTGGGATATTCTGGGAATAGCTATAGGTTTCATCTTGGTGGTGGGGAAATCTTGTTATCCAGAAGTGCCAACTTTGAAAAGCACTCAGGTTGGGAGAAGTTGCATTCCAACAAAGAGGTTTTTCTTAAGTTGGGGCATTTGGAAATGAGTACTAAAAATGAAGGGGTGGTAAAACAAGAATCAGCTTCCTCTGACAGTGAGTCTAGTACATCAGATCATTCTACACAGACACGACCAACCACACCCAGAATGTCTGAGACAAAGCGACACAGAGATACAGAAGTTCAGACAAGCACTGACAGTGAGGATGAGAGAGGTAGGACAAGGACATTCTTGCCTAGGTGGACTCAGAGAGTGAGAAAGCCTCCAGATCGTTTTGTAGTGCAGGAAGCTAGAGCCTGTACAGTAGTGGCTGATGAACCTGAAAGCTTTAAGGATTTGCAGTTTTCCTGAGGAGGAAAAAGAGAAGTGGTTTTCTGCAATGGATCAGGAGTACATGTCACTGGTAGACAAGGATGTGTTTGAAGTTGTTAAGAGACCTAAGAATCACAAGGTGATAGGTTGCAAGTGGGTTTTAAAGAGGAAGGAAATGCCGGATGGTAGTCATAGATACAAGGCTAGGCTGGTAGCAAAAGGTTTTGCTCACCAGAAGTTTGAGAACTTTGATAAAACATTTTCTCCTACAGCTAAACCAGAAAGCCTCAGATTGGTTTTGGCTTTAGCAGCAAGGAGGGGCCAGTTGGTGAAACATTTTGATTTTGAAACTGTGTATTTGAATGCTTGTCTTGAGGAAGATGTGTTCAAGTTCTTCATACCTGAATGGTGAATATGTATATAGTTTTTCTCTTTACAATGTAATCATGAATAAAAACCTTCTTATGAAGAACTCTCTGCTCTGGGTCTGGATTAATGGCAAACTGCTTGAAACTACAAAGAGCTGCATACAGAGACAGAGGTGGCTGATGGAGGGATGCCTGGCATTTTGGCACAAGATCTCTGCTAATACAACACAAGCATAAATAAATCAGCACAGGCAACCCAACAGGTGTAGAACTTAGAACCCAGTTTGGGGAACAAAACTGAATCACAAATTCTCCTACATGGTCACAATTTAGGCAGTGATCTTGTTTAAAAGGACATTGGGGAAGAAGTCAGTATCCCATTTAGTAGGAGGACTTCTAAATGCAGCTGTTTGCCTTTCTCCATTTGAATTAAAATAGGTATTTATTTATTTATTTATTTAGAGTATTTATACCCCACTCTTCAGCTATAAAAGCTCTCAGAGCAGCTTACAAATTACAAACGGTTAATTAGACGGTTCCCAGCCCTCAGGCTTACAATCTAAAAAGACATGACACAAAAGGAAAAAGGAATGGCAGTGGGGAAGGTAACCCATGCTACCACTTAAAGACAATCCCCATGCCAATAAGGCTGTTGTGATCCTGTCTCTACTGGACATAAGTCTGGGGCCAATCCAAAACATTACACTCCTGGACTGGCCATGATGGCAGCCGCTTGCACTGGGCTGTATCTGGTGCAGCAGCACAGCATTGTTCATGTGGGCCAGCTGGGCTGACACCACATTGTGGAGAGCAGGCAGAATTATGCCCAGATAGCAACAGCCAATCAGGAGTGAGCTGATGACAACCAATAGAGTTTTGTGCTATAGGTGATAAAGAATTCCATTGCTGACAGTCAGAGTCAGTTCAAGTCTTGTTGTATAAGAGTCCAGGAGTCAGGGACTGTGAAGGCTAAAGTTCAGAATGGAAGGACTTAGCTCTAGGACAGAACTCCAAGTGAGGGAGTTTCTGGGATTTGGTTAGCCTGGGGGCTATTATAGAAATTAGGTTAAAAGGATAACCATAAATAAGGTTGGTGTGAGGGTCCTAAAGTATAGTAACTGGTGTTTTCTATAGTTAAAGAGTGTGTAACAAAGTATAACAAGAACAAGTTAATATAACATCAAAACAAATGCAACATTGTCAACTATCATCCAAATAGTTTTATTACAAGCTTGTCTAAACCTGTTATTTTATTATAAGCTTGTCTAAACTTGGATTGAATTTCCACGCTACTAAGAAATAAATAAACCAAGTTAGGAAGTAAACCCCTAGATATAAATAAAATTGGTCTGGTACATCACATATTGGGGCAGTGGTGGGACAACAATGCCCATTGGGCTGCCACATAAAGAAAAGTAAGTGGTGCTGATGACACACATCAGCACAGCTGGCTCATCCCCCATCCCCAGAGCTGCAACCGCTGTTGTCATACCTGATGGAGCTCCATGGACAGGCTACCTGGTGCACCAGAGCTTCTCACTCGTATGACCAAATGAAAGAGGGTAGAAGGACAACTTAATCACATAATGGAGACCCTCGCTATGTGATCAGGATGTCCCTCTGCCCTTTCTCCTCATTGATCCCATGGGTGAGCCTCTACTCCAGAGAAGTTGTGCCATGCTAGGCAACCTGTCAATGGATCTCCTCCAACAGTGGCCACAGATCTGGGGACAGGCCATCACTGCACTGCTCAGCACAGAGAGGTGGATGGCACAGCACCTGGTGCACAAACAGTTGGCCAGCTTGATTCAGGCCTGAGTGCTTTTTGCATGCCATAAAACCCCAGTGGGAAAACACTGGGGCTTCTTACTTCTTTGTCAACTCAAGAGCAAAGTGGGGTTAATGGTGAATCCTATAGTATTTCGCTGGAAATCACTCTGCATTGTGCAAATAAATAGCACTGGCATCAGAGTGGAAACATTTTTGTTTTGGGTTTTTGCCCATGCAGATAAAATCTAAGTCCAGAGTCTAAAATCAGGCAGCTTTCCCTTGACAGTTGTGCCACCTTCTCTAGTTGCAATAGTGATTGTTGGGTGCAGTGCTTTTCCAGCAAAGAAATTTATTTTATTTATTTTTTTAAAAAATAACCCAACTGTAGATCTCTCCACAAATCAAATGAGCTTTTTCACAGTCCTTGCAAAATGGTTTGGTGTCAATTTCTGCGCCGCACGTGAGCACAATATTGCCATAACATAAATCCCAATGACATTTTTGTGGAAGACATTTGCATAAACAGTGGCTGATTGGTTTTTAAACCTCTGGTATCTTGCTTGTTTGATTCTTTCTCTCCTTCACCTTTTATAAAATTTGCAAACTGAATGAAGCATATGATGGATTAATCTTGGTTTAAATGCCATTATTACAGTCCATTTTCTCACTACTGTGGGAAAGAAAATAAATTATCAGAAGGGAAGAAAGAAAACTGGGCCCCTGTGTGGTGATAGTTTGCAATGCCAGCTTCAGGACATGGGGGCAAAGGGAGGTCTTGGATAAGATACTTTATCTGTGACCTCCAGTCTGAAAGCCCTCCTTCTCAGTGGTTTTCATTGCTCATTCATTTGAGGTCAATATCAATCAGCTCAACCACCCAAAGGGAAGGCGGAAGTTGAGTGGAGGATTCTGTTACATCTCTGCAGTGTCATCCCTGAATAAATGCTCAAAGTGGGCAGTTGAAAAGGCAGATGGAGCAAAGTTAAACAAAGATAAACAGAGGCCAGAAGGCTCTATGGGTAAGAGATGAACCCCCTTTCAGGAACATGGGCTTTGACATTTGTCTGATAATCCCAAACTCTGGTGCCATCCCTGTTAGATTGGCCCAAGGTGTTTAAATTCTCTATTCAGGTGCTCATTTTTATAGTTCCTTTTAAATTGAAATATTCTGCTTTGGTCAGGCCTCACTTGGAATACTGTGTCCAGTTCTAGGCATCACAGTTCAAAAAAGGATGTTGACAAGCTGGAGAATGGTCAGAGGAGGGCAACCAAAATGATGAAAGGTCTGGAAACCATGCCCTATGAGGAGTGATTTAGGGAGCTGGGTATCTTCAGCCTGGAGAAGAGAAGGTTAAGAGGTGATATGGTAGTCCTGTTTAAATATTGAAAGGATGCCATACTGAGGATGGAGCAAGTTTGTTTTCTACAGTTTCAGCGAATAGGACCCGGAGCAGTGAATTCAAACTACAGGAAAAGAAATTCCACCTTAACATTAGGAAGAACTTTCTGACAATAAGATCTGTTCCACAGTGAAATACATTACCTTGGAAAGTGGTGGAGTCTCCTTCCTTTAGGTTTTTAAACAGAGACTGGATGGCCATCTGTCAGGAGTGGTTTGACTGTGTATTGCAGCATGGCAGGGAATTGGACTTGAATGGGCCTTGAGATGTCTTCCATCTCTATGAGTCTATGAAATTTCTATGTGCTAATCACCCTGTTAAAGCATTCAAGGCTCAAAAGTACAGAACATATGGGGAGAGAGAAAAACCTAATGGGAACATGAGGGAAAAGCCCTGCTTCATTGACAATGTCATGGGCACTGATCACACATCCTTGCCAATGTGTAATAACCATCAATATGAAAGAAAGTGTTCTGTACAGGAGTGAAAATTGTGTGGCCCACCCAGTATTACTGGACTAGACTTTAATCATCTCCAGCTAGGTATCTTACCTAATGGTGTGTGAGATGCTAAGGACCGCAGTACAACTGCAACCTGTTTCTCCCACTGCTACAGGGTTTCCTCCCTGGGGACAGTAACCAAGTTTTCCTTCAATGGTGGCTGGTGGCTCCCAGGAGGTGAATCTGCTCTGGCTTTTAGTCAGATTTTAAAAGGAACAATCCAAGGTGTTCAACTTCTTTAAAGTTTGGCTAAAGCCTAGAACTTATTAATCACCCCACTGGTACAGAGGTCAAAGCCATCACTATTTTTCATTCACATGGAGGAAAGTGTTGCCCTTCAGACTAATGCCAATCATACATTGACTGAGAGACAAGGCTAACTTTGGTGATGTCAAAGAAGGTATGGCTAGCCCAAAATAGGGTGGGTAACTGTTGGAGGCAATTCCCACACCGCCTATAAAATAAAAATCACAAAAGTTTGCTCACAACCCCCTTCCATAATGTATGGGAGGCATTTTGCCATTTTTAGGGTCTCTAGGGGTCATTTTAGGCCCTAGAAATATCTTTTTGAGCAGCAGGAAATGACTAGAAGTCACTTCTTTCCCCTGCGCCTTTTAGCTGTAGAGTAGACATCATTAAGACATCTTTTGGTGTCCTTGTTTTTGCTCTCTCTCTCTCTCTCTCTCAAAAACATTTTATTTTTTTTTATTTTTTTTTTATTTTTAATAATTTTATTAAATTTAAAAACACACATCACAAAATAACAAAGACTAACATACAGTTACCTACAAAACAAACATAACAAAACGTAACCTAACAAAAACGAAACATTTAAAGTCATGTTCTCATGGAACTCAAGTTTATAACTATAACTAAAATACTTCCCACTTATTATACCTGTGCTTAGCCCTTTATGTTTTACTTCTGTTATTTCGTAACAATTCTTTATAATACATACCATGCATTGATACTAGATTTTATGCTAGTGTTCACAAAATTATATTATTCCCTATAAACAACAACTTATTAGTATAACCACATCTGACTTCCATAAACTTCCAACACAGATAGAGAAATTAAATTGTCCTCTATTCATGAATACTTCTGAGGAATTTCCAACCATCTTAAGACACATAATCAATCCATGGTTTCCAGGTTTTGCGAAAAACTTCTTTATCTTCTCCTCTTACCAAGCCTGTTAGCCTGTCCATTTCACATAACTCCGACATTTTTAACATCCATTCCTGAATCGTTGGGGCTTTCGGGGATTTCCATCTTGATGCATATATCAGTCTTGCTGCAGTTAGGAAATTGAACATCAGTTTACCATATTTCAGCTCTAGGTTGGCATCGCTAATCATCCCTAATAAAAACAAATGAGGTTTGTTTTCTAAACTAATATCACAGATCTCCCTTATAGTCTTTTTTATCTCACCCCAAAACTTTTGAGCTATATCACATTGCCACCAGAGGTGAAAAAATGTCCCTTCTTTTTTACCACATTTCCAACACGAGGTCTTGTGCGATTTATTCAATTTAGCCAATTTAAGTGGGGTTAAGTACCATCTATATTGTAATTTATAAAAAATTTCTTTTAAACTAACAGAGAGCGTATATTTTATTCTCCTATTCCAGCATTTCTCCCACTGCTCCAATTCGATCGGATAGCCAAAATCTTGTGACCATTTAATCATTTGGGGTTTTATAAGCTCAGTTTCCATTTCTCTCTCTAACAATAGCTGATAAATTCTCTTAATCATGTGTTTGCCTTCGTTCAATATAACCTCTTCGAACTGCTTGTCCATCACGCCTATCTTTTTTGTTTTTATATCAAGCCTATATCTCTCTCTAATTTGTCTGTAGATAAACCAACCAAAATTATACCCTTCTTGATTCAATTCTTCTTGAGATTTTATTAAGACATCTTGTCCTTTCACTACCAATAATTCTTTATATGTGAGCCAATTATTTTCTCCAAATTTATCATTTTTATTGATAACCTCTCCAATTGCTGTCCAATATGGAATAATGTCTGGCCAGTTCTTCTTAACCTTGTACCAAATTCTTAAAAGCGACTTTCGTACATAATGGTCTTCAAAATTTTTATGGAATTTAACCTTATCATATATTAAATATCCATGCCATGGGTATACGTTATCATAGCCTTCTAATTTTAGTACTTTATCGTTATGAAGACAAATCCATTCCTTTAACCAAAATAGTACACATGAATAATAATATAACCTAAGATTTGGTACCCCTAACCCTCCGCGCTCCACTTTATCTTGTAAATATTTTAATTTAATTCTTGGTTTTCTGTTATTCCATATAAATTTTGATAAATCTCTATCCCAAATTGAAAAGGGGGAATCATTAGTAATTACTGGAATATTTTGAAAGACGAATATCATTTTCGGTAGGACATTCATTTTTATTGAGGCGATCCTCCCCATCCATGATAGTTTTAACTTATCCCATCTTTTCAAGTCTTGCTTAATTTCAAGCCAAAGTTTTTCATAGTTATTTTTGTAGAGATCCGAATTTTTCTTTGAGAAATGTATTCCTAAATATTTAATAATATTTGCTTCCTGAAATTCTATTTTTCCCTTTAGTTGTTGTTTTTCCTTGTCACTTAGATTTAATAACATCATTTTAGTTTTTTCTTTATTTATTTTTAATCCTGAGATTTTTGTAAACCCTTCCATTACTTCCATTAACTTCTGAATATTTTCTTCTGGGTCTGCCAAAGAGACCATCAGATCATCTGCGAAGGCCTTTAATTTGTACTCTGTCCCCTTTACCCTCGTTCCTTTGATTTCTTTGTTATATCTAATTTCTTTTAACAAAATCTCGAAACACATAATAAAGTGTAGAGGGGATAGAGGACACCCTTGCCTCACACCTTTTTGTATCATAAACTTTTGGGTTGTATCGCCATTAATTAATATGTTTGCTTCCTGCTTATTATAGATCATTTCTATCCATTTAGAAAAGTTTAATCCCAAATTTAATTTAGTTATCAATCTATTCAGAAAATCCCAGTTCAAATTGTCGAAGGCCTTCTCCAAATCAAAAAATAATAAAGCCACTTTTTTGTCTATATTTTTGTTATAAAATTCTATCAGATTTAATAAATGTCTTGTGTTATCCTTGATCAATCTACCTGGGAGAAAACCGGCTTGATCATCCACAATCCAGTCTGTTAACCAAGTTTTCAATCTTTTAGCTATAATATTAGCAAATATTTTATAATCGATGTTCAACAGTGATATCGGCCGGTAGTTTTTAGGGTTTGTTTTGTCTTTATCCTCTTTGGGAATCAAAATTATGTTAGCAGTTTGCCATGTTTGGGGGATTAGACCTTTTTTTACATCATTTAGGACCTTCACCAAATAACTTGCTAATTGATCTTTAAACCTCTTGTAATATTCTATCCCAAAACCATCTGGGCCTGGTGACTTTCCCAATTTCATTTCATTTATTACCTCTAGGATTTCCTGCAGTTCAAACTCTTTATTTAGGGTTTTTTTATATTTCTCAGAGATTTCTTTAATTTCCTGTTTTGCTAAATATTGATCAATCCGTTCCACATTATTATGTCCCGCCTTATATAATCTTGAAAAATAATCTACTAAAATTCTTTTTATTTGAGTCTGAGTAGAAAAACTCCTCTGGCCTTCTTTTAACATTACTATTGTTCTTTTTTCTCTTTCTTTTTTTAATTGGTAAGCCAATAGTTTCCCTGGTTTATTTGCGAATTCAAAAATTTTTTGACGTAGATACATCAATTTCTTTTGTATCTCTTCCGTGAGGAATGTAGACATTTGGTTCTTTATTTTTTGTAACTCCAGTTTTAATCTTGCATTTTTTGGGTTGGATATCAACTGATTTTCCACCTGTTTCATCTCCCTTTCCAGTTTTTTAATTTGTTCCTCCCTGTTTCTTTTTATTTCCACCTTCTTCTTTAAAAAATATCCTCGCATATAGGCTTTCCCTGCATCCCATACTACATGATCGGGGGTTTCTTTATTTGCATTTTCTCTAAAAAACCAATCCAAATTTTCTTGGGCTTCTTTAACTATTTTCTCATTTCTTAAAAGATTAACGTCTAACCTCCAATTGTATTGTCTCATTCCATTTTCTATAATCATCATCACCATATTATGATCCGACCAGACTGCTGGCACTATGTCAATCTTATAAATTTTCCTTAGTAAATTTGTCGATGTTAGAATCATATCTATCCTCGACCATGATTGGTGAGGATATGAGAAAAAGGTATAATCCCGAACATTCTCGTGCTTCCTTCTCCAAGCATCCTCCAATACCATTTTCTCTCTAAGTTCAAAAAAGGTATATGGTAATTTCCCCTGTGTAGTCTTAATTTTTTTATTTGATGATCTATCTATCCGTGGGTCCACTACCCCGTTCCAGTCTCCTAGTATTATTATTTTTTCGTTATAATCTAGATCTTCTAATTCCCTTAGAATCTTTGCATAAAATTGGCTTTTATTCGTTAACGGGCTATAGAGGCCAACTACTATCCATTTCTCACCTCCATTTCTCACTTCTATAATCGCATAGTGGCCATGGGGATCTATTTTAATTTTTTTAGCTTCTAATTTTTCAGAAATGTATAGTACCACTCCTTTTTTCTTGTTTTTTGCTGATGCCACAAATTCTGTACCTAATTTCTTATTACTAAGGTATTTAGAGTCCTTCTGTCTTATATGGGTTTCCTGCAGGCAGACAATGTCTGGTCTTTGTTTCTGCACGTGATGAAATATTTTTTTCCTTTTTTGCGGTGTATTTAATCCTTTTACATTCCACGATATAAATTTAATCTTTTCCATTTTCCTTTCCCTACTTTCCCCCTTTTTTCCTTTTTTTTCTTTTCTTTTCTTTTTATATATATATTTTACCCTTTTTTTTACTCTTTTCTTTTTTTTAAAATTTTGATTTCAGTTTGTTATTTCCATTCCTTTTATCATTTATTTTAATCTCCAATCTCAATTCTCAACTCTCAACTTTTTTATTAATTTTGAGTATTAATTTATTTATTTTCTTTTTATTAATATTCACCGAATTTACCTACCTTATTGATCTTCTTCTAATAACTGGTCTTTCAAAAGTTCTTCTTCCTCCTCATCATTCCTCCTCAACAAGTCTTCATAAATCAAAGCCTCTCCTGTTAACCCTCCTTTATTGTGGCTCTTTTTTGTAACAACTACCGCTTCTAAGTCGTGATGTGGAATCAACCGCTCCAATGTTTTTTGGTCTCTTTCTTTCTCCCTGTCAGGTGGATCTGCTCTATTATCTTTGTTTACTCCATCTTTCTCTTTTCTCTCCCTATTCCTTTCTAATCTGTCCCAAAACCTCTTTGCTTCCTCCAGGGATCTTAACACTATTCTTTTTTTCCGCCACCAAAAGATTATCCCATCTATTGGTCCCCATCTATAAGCAATATCCTGCTGACGAAGATAGGTTGTCAAGAATCCATAATCCTTACGCCTCCTCAAAATTCTCGTGGGGACATCTTTTAAAATTTGAACCACTTTACCATCAATCTCCAATGGTGACTCGTTATGTAATCGCAGAATTAGGTCTCTTGTCTGCTTTCTAACGAAGTAAACAACTATGTCTCTTGGGAGGTTTTTCTGTTTCGCTACATACGAATTTAAACGAAAAGCCCGGTCAATTTCCAATTGAAAAATTTGCTGTTCTTTATTTAGGAATTTACTCAAATTTGAATTTAAAATTTCCAGTAGATTCTCATCTTTTTTCTCCAACAAGCCTCTAATTTTTACACATCTTTCTCTTAATTTTTGTTCTATCAAGGCTTTTTCGTCCAAATCTTTCTCTCTGATTTGCCTCAGGTCTTCTAGTTCATCGGCCGCTCGGTCTCCTCTATTTTCCAAATTATCAATCCTACTGTTCAAATCCAATGATAGCTTATCAATTGTCTGATTAATCCCTTGTATTTCCATTCTGATCTCCTCCCTTAACTCAGCTTTAAAGTCTTGCATTTCCCGCCTAATTTCTGACCTGATTTCTGACCTAATTTCTGACCTTAATTTTCTAATTTCTTCCAAAAAGAAAAAATTAGAATCAGAACTTTTAGGTTGATCAAGAGAGGGACGCCTCGGTAATTGTGTGTTGCTTAGAGCCTTTGAAGCTTGATTCCTAGACTGCATAGTAACCTACAGTCCCCACTCCCACGATTTACAGGGTCACAGATGTTGCGGCTGTATCACAATTAGCACTTTTTTACTTTCCCCCAAAAAGGAAAGGATTCCCTGAAAAAAAGAAATTAATCTCGAATTATATACACAGTTACAATTTCTTTTTTTTTTGTTTCCTGAAAGACCCCCAGTTATCTCTCTCCCCTCCAATTCCAAAAGAAAAGGAAAAAAAAAGCTTCTCCACCCCGTTCAAAATTTAAAAATAATGAGATTATTGAGGTTAATGAGATTATTGAAATGCCAACACCGACAGTGAACGCACTAAATATTTTCCAGTTTGACGTAAATAGAAATTAGGACAGCTTCCTCCTCTGAAGCCTTCCCCCCTTTAACAGTAAAACTGTTAAACTGCTTTACTTTACTTGTATAAATATATATCCCTTATCCTCCCCGCCGCTTCCACTCTGTCGATTGCCGCTTTCCTTTACTCAGTCTTTCCTCTTCACTTCCTTACTGTCCTTACTGTCCTTCTCCTCTCTCTCTATCGCAGCGTCCGGGTCCTTCTAGCATGTATCTCTATCCTCCGTCGATCCTCTGGTTCACTTCCGCTTGACCTCCACTCCGCTTGACCTCCACTCTTTTATCCACTACGACTCTCCAGTCCTACCGTCCCGACGAACTGCCAATAAAAGCGTAGCTCCTCCTCTTCAGTTCCGAAGCGCTCTCTCCTCCTCCTCCCTCTCTTCTTTGTTTAACTTGTCCGGAGTTTCAAGGACAGTCCCAGCCACCAACAGCTGGCAACAATACACCCTTTCTCCCATGACTGGTAAGTTTAACTCCTTCTAATCTGTGGCGCTTCTTTAATATAGTACGTATATGAAATTCCAAACAGAGGACGGCCGTCCCAATTAGGGAAAAGGGGGGGGGGGAAGGTACAAAATGAGTGTCCCAACCTTAGGATTCAGCATCAATTTTTTTCAATTCAATTCCTCCTTCTACAACACTCGAATTTAAAGGAAAGAAAAAAAAGAAAAAAGGAAAAACCCCGCTTCTACTTATAATTTAACATGGCAGCAGATGTATATCTCACTCTATAAAGTTAATGATTCTGTTTTGTTCAGTTCCTTCATGAGCTATGCACGGATTAATTGAGAAGTTTAGCACTTCAGGAAATAATAAGCTTCCTCCAAGTTAGATTTGTAGACCTAATACTCACAACACTGTTGCGATTGATAAGATTAAATTGAATGGATGGCGTCCGGATCGCTCTTGCAGAGGATCCCTGCTAAACGACCGCGCTCCTGGTCTCTGCTGTTCCTTGCCCCCTTCCTTATGGATCCAAACTCCTCCAGTAATGGGGGTTTCCGAACGACAATCTGAGCCTTAGTTAGGGTCGTCTGGGGCTCCTATACCTAGGAGCCTCTTCTGATCGGTTTCTAGATCTATTTACCGATCTAAAGTCGTAGAGCGAGAGAAGTCCCCTCAGAGGCATGTGAAAGGGCTTCTCAGCAGGACGCCATGCCACCGGAAGTCTGACCAAAAACATTTTAAATATCTGCTGTTACTGGGATGTGAATATGCTTGTGGACAGAAAAAGTAGGAAAGCATATTCAGTATTCTTTAATATATTCCTAGTCTGTGTTGCATCATCCTTCATTTCTACACATGAAGAATAGTCTCCATAACTCATTGGGTTGCCTGGAGTCTTGAACTCCTAGATAGTATTCATTCTGTAACAATTGCTAAATTGAGCTGAAAACTTCTATTAGGGCATCATGTGTCCACTTCCTCTGGGAATTAATTTAGTTTTAATCAGTCTTGCTTCTTCTAGTTTATAGCAGAAGCAACATAATAGCTGAAAAATGCATGCCTGATGCTTTCATGCAGCCTGTACCTTCTTTACAGATCCTTTAAGAGGTGGTGGGTTCAAAATCAAAAGAAAGAGATGATAAAATAATCAGTCAAATTCTGAGATCAACTGTCAACTGTTTGTTTTTAGGCTGAATCTACACTGTAGAAATAATGGAGTTTGACACCACTTTAAGTGCAGTAGCTCCATCCTATATAGCTCTGTCCTATGGAATCCTGTGGTTTTACAAATTCTTTAGCCTTCTCAGCCAAAGAGTGCTGCTGAAATGACAAATCTCAGGATTCTGTAGGCTGGATCCATGGCAGGTAAAGCAGTGTCAAAGTTTCTGCAGTGCAGAGTAGACCTCAGTCATTCACCCCAAAATCATTTGCTGGTACAGCTGGGTACAAATGACCTCTAAAAAATCTCCTGTTTGTGAGTAAAAAAACTGTGGGAACATTTTCCAACATTTTCTCAAGGCAGCTGACAACATGTTTTAAAAAATAAGGATTAAACTGTACAAAAAGATTCAGTATATATAAAAAGTATAAATATAAAATGTTATTTAAATATAAATATACTGGTTATTTAAAAGACAAATAAACAATTTATAGAGTAGAAATATTGAAAATTCACCCAAATACCATATACAAACCCTAAAACAGCACAGCAAACAATTAAAAGCTCATCTTCTAAAAGTTTGTAGGCCTAAGAATATTTTGACCTTCCAATAAAAGAAGAGCAAGGAGGCTGCCATCCTAGACTGGATTAAACTTCAACTTGTCCACCCTCATCCAATCTATTACAGAAACCAGGCACTGGTTTAACACAGAAACAGCTTTCTTGGATTTAGGTGGAAAGGAATAATAGAGCTATAGAACTATGATTCCACTTTCACTGCCATGGTCACACCCTATGGAAACTTGGGGAATGCAGTTTGGTAAGACACTATTGCTCTCTGGATGAGATTTCTAAAGTCGCTATGGAGTTGTCTGCATGGGCAAATAGCCTCCCCCCCCCCCCACTTTGCATTATCTAGTTTAGATGACACAGGCTGAAGCCCCAATGGCAGGATCAGGCCCGATCCCACCAGTACAAACATTAATCCAGAGGATCTGGTCTGACCTTGGAAAAGAGCCATTACAAAGGGGGGAAATAGCCCTGGTTTTGAGAGGAGTTTCTCAGAAACTCTGTGGTAATTCTGAGCTGTTCTGAAGCCTCCACTCACACTCCTTACCTTGCTGGCATTTGAACCATCTGAGAAGCTCCCCAGTTACCCCATCTGATGCAGACATGGGATGCCTAGCTATGTGGGTACAGCCAGACACCTCATGTCTGCATCAGACAGGGTTATTGGGGGGCTTCTCAGATTATTTGCACACTGGCAAGGTAAGGAGTGGCCCTGGGTCCTGGGTCAATATGGAGACAGATGTGTGAACATCTGCCCATCTCCACACCAGCTCAGAGACTAACCCTGTGAAGGTTCTCTATCGTTCCACTCCACTCCACTGAGCTGGATGGGACCCCTTGAGACCTCTTATTTTAAAAAAACAACAACTCGCTGTCACCTCCCAATGATTTAAATTGTCACACTCCAGCAATGTATTGAGACATTGCTGGGGCTTATACTGGTAACCTACAATCAGAACAGACATTAGCCAAGTTAAGGCCATTAAAAGAAATTAAGAATGAGACAGAGTCCTAAAGAAAAGATTTATTATAAATAAAAAAAACATTAAAGAATAAGACATGGAGGATGACCTCCAGACACAAACTTAAAAGATTAATTACAAAAAGATAATCATTTCAGCTAAAATGAAGTTGAAGAATTTCACGGCCAGCATCCATAGGTTTTTGTGGGGGTTTTGGGCTGTGAGGTTGTGTTCTAGAAGAATGTATTCCTGATGTTTCACCAGCATCTGTGACTGGTATCTTCAGAGAATGTGAAGATGCCAGCCACAGATGCAGGCGAAACATCAGGAATACATTCTTCTAGAACACAGCCTTACAACCCAAAAAACCCACAAAACCTATTTCAGCCAAACCTGAATCCCTGACTAATAAAAAAACTTAAAAGCTGAGACCTTGCAGTTTCCCATCTTCTACCCTCCCAACTGCTTCAACAGTCTCTCTCCAACCACCATTGAGAAAGTTCTTTTTTTAACAGCCATCTGATTGGCTGGTTGCCCTCACATCACCAGTGATGTCATCCTCCTCATAGATCCCTGTACCCTCTCTCATAGGGAAAAAGGCCCTGATAAATGGAGAAACTCTCATTTATCACATGCCCACCAATCTCAGTCACTTTGGGAATGACTGGAAATTGAATCCAATCTGGCTGGGACTTCTTCAAATCTCAATTGGTCTGGGAACAACTGGAAGTTGGCCCAAATTGGCTGGGATTTCATCATATAGCCCAAGAAAAACAACTTAAACAAACATGCAACATCACATGCCCCCCCCCCCCCCCACTACGTTGGTCCTTAAAACATCATGAAGCTGAAACCACACTGGCTGAGATGTTGTCAGGTGACCTAAAAAAGAACAGGTTAAATAAACATGAAACACATAATGATAATGGTTAACTAGACATGCACATTTTAAACATGCTATCCTGAACTGTCAAGCCAGTACTGCTGAAGTACTGGCAGGCAATCTTGAGTTGACTCAGTGACTGTTCCTGGTGCCCTGATGCCTCTCACTGTAACCCTGATGTGGTCATCAATGAGGCCAGGTCCACATATGAGTGATGAATAGCCAAAAGCTGGGCACCTGAGTCTCTATTGAGCAACAACCAACAACACATGTCTCCTGTGCTCAGAAAACATGCCAGGGTCAGAATTAATAGCTGGGCCATCCTAGTCGCATCAGAATTGGATGTGACTTCCAGATGGATCAACTTAGATCTCTGCTTACATTGGGCCTTAAGATGGCTGGATTCCCTACACAAAGAGCATTTCATATTATCCTTGTCCTTGGCTGGTTCTGGTGATTAGATTACTGTTGATCAGGATGTGGCAGTTGTGCCAGATTAAGAATATCCTCTTTCTGTACCTGGTGATGAAATTCAGCTTTGTGTGCAAAGTGGTGCTCTGGCCATGACTTGTTGGAACATCCTGCACTTCGCCATGCAGGCTGCTCTCCCTAAATCTCCATATAATGATCTGCTGCTGCTGCTTCAGCCTCATCCACTGTTTTTAGCTCCTTGTCTAGCACATAACAGATAAGATCCGAAGGGGCATGTGCCAAAAACTATTCCAGGTCGATGGCATCCTCCAGTGAAGTTACCTTGCCCCTTGAAACCAAATTTCTCTCCCACATCAAACAGCATAAGCTAGTTCTCTGTAAGAGATACCATGCTTCTTGAAGCATTTCTTGCTGCTTCTGGGGTAAGGCCAAGTCGTTGTCGAGCTCTCTCCAAGAAGAGCTGAAAACTCAGCATCTCATCTGGTTTCATGCTGGACTCCACTGTTCGTAGAACTCTTAAGTTGTGGGTGAAGTTCATGCATGTACTGGTCACTAGGGACTCCATAAAGCATACAAGCTCTTTGACAACAATTAAATCTTCAAAGTTATTGCCATCCTTGTAGGTGGGGTACTGGTGAGGCTGAGGGATGTAGAGTTGTTTTGTATCTCCCCCCCCCCCGATACAGTTTGAGACTGGAGCTGTTGTATTTCTCTGTCCTTCTCATTCATTTACAGTTGAAGGGTATTGAGTATAACTAGCACCTGGGCCCATATGTCTTTAAGCAGCACCTACGGTCACAGACCACCTGTGGTATCTGATGGAGACTGAGCACTGTCAACTTCTTCTTTAGACATGATGGACAGTACTTTGCCACTCCTGAGGTACATTTATTGAAACAGCCTAACTAACTAAAACACCAGTGAACTATAAAAAATAAACAAACAAGAGTTTGACTGAGATTATTAGAAGCAGAACAGGCTGCTTACGCTTTGTCGTGGAAAGACAGTAGATTGTTAGGAGAGAGCCAAGAGAAATCCTGAACTACCTCCCCCGTTCTTCTCATAAACCACGAGGTAGCAAAGCAGGCAGTCCAGCCAGCTAGCCCCTTAGCTTGCCTTGAGAAGAAGAAAAAAACCTCCTCTTTACAGCCTACTACCCTCCCCAATCAAGGAGAAAGAGGCAGAAAGACGGAAACTACTGCTAGCTTAAAAGAGGTTCATAGTGGGCAGACCTTCCCCCCCTTTTTATCTCGCCAGCTCAGAGAAAGTTTCCCTTCTGAGACACTGAGAGAAGGGACACAAAAAGCACACATTGCAAGCACACACATTCTCCCCTATCCCGCCCCGAGCAGGACTGTACTCAAGCCTCATACACCTCCCAGTTCTAAAAACTGCTGCCACCATGTGAAGGTTCTCTATAGTCCCACTCCATTCCGCTGAACTGGATGGGACCCCTTGAGACCCCTCAATTTAAAAAAAAAAACTCGCTGCCACCACCCAATGATTTAAATTGTCACACCCAGCAATTCATTGGGACATTGCTGGACCTTATATTGGTAACCTACAATCAGAACAGACATTAGCCAAGTTAAGACCATTAAAAGGAATTAAGAATGAGCTGAGTTATGGCCATTAAAAGGAATTAAGAATGAGACAAAGTACTAAAGAAAAAGATTTGTTATAAAGCAAAGAACATTAAAGAATAAGACATGGAAAACGACTGGTCCTCCAGGCACAAACTTAAAAGATTAATTACAAAAAAGATAATTATTTCAGCTAAACTTGAATCCTTGATTAATAAAAAAACTAAAAGCCAAGACCTTGCTGTTTCTCATCTTGTACCCTTCCAACTGTTTTGATGGTCTCTCTCCAACCACCATCCAGAAGGTTCTTTTTTAACAGCCATCTGATTGCTGGTTGCCCTCACACCACTAGTGATGTCATCCTCATCACAGATTCCAGTACCCCCTCCCACAGGGAAACTCCCATTTATCACAAACCCAGGTGAGTATCGGGGGTGACAGCATGGACTCAGCCCATACTATCATGCCCCATCTGCTCAGGCCCTAAAGTTGGCTGTTATCAGTGGTATTACTATGGGGATGCTATGAGGGTGAAGTGGACCAAGTGTCACTGGGAGAATGCCATGGGCAAGCCACTCTTGCTGGCCACTGCATGTTAAGAACTCCGCTCCCTTCAGTTCAGTTAACCAGGCTTCTGTATTTTAACAGCAAAGCTTTATTTCAGTAACCAAAGAAGTTAACAGTATGTCTTCTGTAGACAGAACTACCATAAACTCCAGTTACACACATAGGACGTTACCACACTTGCAGCAAGAGAGCGGCGAGAAAGCTGGTCGGAATCATTTGGGAACCATTTTGGGCTCATGCCGGAATGTGCCCGGCAAGCGGAAAACATTACCACACTAGAATGGAATCAGTGAGGAATGTGAGATGCCGGAATGGTTCCGCTCCGGGGGCCCGGATCTCCTGTCCACACACAAGTTGAAAGATCCCTACCGCAACCCCCGAATTCTGGGCTACAAAGCCATCCCTAATAATGATTTCCCCCCCCAACCCCTGAAGAGAGGAACATTGTTTACCCGTTCCGTTTGTTGCCCGCTCCAGGAAGTACACGTCATAAGATGCTTCCTCAAATCCTTGGGGAATACCGCGAGGAACCATGAGCCATAAAACGAGGAAATGCGGCATGACAAGGATCTCGTGTTCATACCTATGCCAAGATCAGCGTCATTCCGGCATAGTGCCGACCGCTCGAGTGTATTCCTTAAAACTCTCGGAATTCAAAAGGACTGAAATGAGGCTGAAATGACGCCGAAATGAGGTAGGGAAGGGCGGGGTTTGCTGCGACGTCGTGTGAACACACGGAAAAAAAGTCTGAAACGAGGCTGAAACGAGGCTGAAACGAGGCTGAAATGACGCTGCTTTAGGGCCAGTGTGGTAACGTCCATAGAGTAAGCAATGTGCCCACCCCATAAGTTCACAGGCTTTCCCCCCATTCTTTCATAAGCTAAAACATGTTTACAGCCAGTGTTATTCACCTCCCATCCTTTTCCCACACATCTCTTCTAGGCCTTTTCAAACTTCTCACAGGACTGGCCTTGGTGAATCATGGTACTGCTATCTTCTGCCACATATCTGTTCACTATCCCACCAATAAAATTTAAAAAAATTATTTTTGAAAAAAATCTTTTTAAAAATTCTTACAATTTTTCTTTAAAAACATCACATCTTACTAAACCTTCACTTTCACTTCAACCACAAAAGGACATGGACTATAATAATTTTGGACTATTGTCTATGTTTCAAGTGGCAGATATGAAATATGTGCAGCAATGTTTCAGGAAAGAATAAGAACAGCACATAATATCTACTCAGATAGCCTGGCTTTCTTCTCCTGCACCATTACTTAAGAAAAATGGATTCAATGTTTCCCACCAAACCTCTCAAACATCTGACCCACTGTAGCAGAGGGTGGGTTAAAAACAGAAAGGGAGGGGGAGAGGAAGTGAGAACAAAATATTCACTTACCCATACAAGGCTGATAACACAATGTGAGAAATAATAAACAATTTAAAGGAATATACTGCAGCTCACCCCAAGCAATACTGTATGCTATTGCAATCTTATTTCAATATTGCATGTTATACAGTAATATAACAATAGAAACCAGAATAAGATCAGCAAAGAAGGAGAACTAAAAAGAGTCACAACAGTCTTGCCTCACTCCCCCAAAAGACTCCATCAATCTACATATAAGCCAATATTTAATTTAATTTTTTTTTGGGGGGGGGGGGACCCTTTCAAACCTAAATGGCCTGGCATTCTATCATGCCAGGCTGCTTGAAAGCCTTTTATTGAGGCTTTCTACACCTTATACACACATAATTCTATTCCAGATTTCCAGATCAATATTCATTTTTTCCTTCCTCTTATTCTTCAATCGTTTCCCAGTCCTTTTTTTCTACTCCCAGACTCCAGAAATTTATCAGCCCTTCTCTGCCCCTGAAAAACCATGATACAGTAGACCAACTAGCCTATTTAACAACAGAACTATATGTTACCTTGCCTCTAAACTTTACCCTTCTCCCAAGCCTTACTGTCCTACTAAATTTGACAGTTCAAGCACAAAATTCTAAAATGAATGTATATGATTAATTTTAGCATCAATCAGGAAATCTAGTGAGTCAAACCATGTTGGAGGGAAATTAATCAATTAATAATTTAACAAGTTAATTTGATAGGTATTTCCAGTTTCTGGAGAAGACAGAGTAGAACTATAAGCTTATGGTAGCTTTTTCTCACTTCTGATTTAATTTGTCTCTGTGTGTGAGAGGTGAACAACAGACATCAGAACTGGAAAAATTGGACAACTAGGCCAAGCTGACAAAAGCTTTTCCCAAAAATGATAAAAGTCAATCTCTTGACTTGAAAGGTACAAAACAGCCTTTTCTATTAGTACGGCCTCTCCTGGAGACTACCAAAACAATACAAGTCAGCTGCTCTGTTGAATGGAGGTGTCTGTGGTGGATGAGAACTACCCATGTACTCAGATGTAGATAACGATTAGTCAGGTAAGACTCATTGATTATTGGTTCAAGATGCTACAGTATTGAATTGGCTAATCATAATAAGTTAAATTTTGATTTCCAGTTGGTAGTGGCACCCTGTTGAGACATCCATGAAGGGGATTCAGACTGGATTTCTCATTAAATGTGGTGGTCAGATGGATAGAGTGGTTGTAAAGATCTGAAAATATCTCTTAAGTATAGGAGATTCAGAGGGAGCTCAACAGAGGTTAGATCCTGCTTTCTCAAGGTGGAAACACTGGATAATATATCCAGATCAGAGATCTAAGAGAAGCAGAGGGAACTGGAGAGCAAGCCACAGCTGCATTTATAACCAGCATGAGAGATTCACACAGGGGTGCCACCAATTTTATTAATTATACGTTTGTAAAATAGAAGAAAGCAACTTATACCAGACTTCTTTTGGTTTTTCTTGCAAATAACTTCCATGACCTAACTCTATATTACTGGATTTAAAATATAAGAGACTTAAACTTGCTTTTCTAATATGACAAATATAAAGCTAAAAGATGCTAATTTTCTTTGGATGGATGATTTAAAAAAAATTATACCAACTCCAATTTAAATTTGGGACTTCAAAGTGGATTAGTACTGAAGAAGAAACTAAAGCAAGTTAAGGAGTTATAATCCAAAGTTTCTGGGGCTAATGTGTCTTAAATCAATTTTGCCAGTTTGCTGCTTCTCCTTTTTCCTTTCTGCTTTTTCTTCTTGTTGGTAAGTGGGCAGAGTAAGACAAAGAAATGGACTAACTAAAATTAAAAGAAAGAAAAGATGTTAAAACAGAGGACTGAACAATATTAATAACTTACCAGAGAGCTACCCACGAACCCCTGACCTTGAAAATGTGCAAAGAGTTTGAGTGCATCTGCATGGAGAGGACAGGAGGAGGGGACAATGAGGACGGGAGGAGGAGACACCTGCAAAGGAAGGAAAAACAGACAAGATAGAAAAGAGGAAAACATCATGAGATTGGAAAGCTGGACTTATTGAGAGGTGAAGTAGTAGATCAGATCCCAGAAGTGGAGTTGCAGATGCATTTTGGGACTTGCAGTTAATTTTTTAAAAAGAGGCAGAAATAACCAGAAAAGGACAGAAGGAGAAGTGACATAGAGGACTATGGGGAAAGGAAGCACCTTTTCATGATGGGACTGGTAGTTTAAATATTAAACAATGAAGGAGGACTAGACAGAGGACAAAGAAGAAAAAGACTTTAAAAGTAAGAAATCTTGCATAGTTTAAAGAAGGAAAATAAAGAAGAATTGGACTTTAAAAGTAAGGAAGTCTGGGTGGCCTGAAGCTTGTTAAAGACAATAGACTATAGAAAGAATTCAAAGACTCTAATTTATGTGATTGTGGGCTTTATAGTATCAGTAAAAATATATTGTTTAAATAAGAATTCCAAACAGGAGAGACAGAGTAGGTGGAATTATTCTGCCCTCATGTGGAAACTGTGGGGGGAAAGTAAGATCTTCTTTTTTCTTTCATTTTTCTCCTTTTTCTTTTCTTTTTTCTTTTTTTCTTTCTCTTTTTCTGCCCTTGGTGGAGAGAAATATTGGGGGAAGATAAATCAGTGTAATACTGTGTGAAAGATATGGTCAAATTAGAAACTGAGATTGTGAAAAATACCAATATATATAGACATAGATATTTTGTGATGGTTATGTAAGGTTATGTAAGGTTCAAGGAGTCAAACAGCCAAATCTAACACACAATCACAAACTCAAAGAAGATCTTCTTTAGAAAAACAAAAAAATAAACATGAGTCAATTCTCCTTGATAAGATTGAGAGAATGGGATTAGACATAAGACAAGAAATGCAGGATTTTAAGAAAATGATAAAACAAGAAATGAAGGCAGATATAAAAGAAATAAACCAAACAGTTGATAAATTAATTTCAGACATGCAAAAGGTGAAACAAAGAGTTGAAATATTAGAGTTCAGAAGTGACAAAATTGAAAAATATATAGCAAAGATCATTAAAAGAAGAGAGGAAGAACTGGATGAAAAAGCAATGTGGGAGCAAAAAATGAGGGAGAAATGTGTAAAAATAAGAGGGTTCCCTGAGGAGAAAAATGGAAATTTGCCCCCCCCCCAAAAAAATCCAAAAATAGCTATATTTTTAGAGAAGAATGAAAGGGCTTTTGAAATTGAAATAGACAGATTGTTCTGCTTTAACTCACAAGTGGCAAAACTAAGAAATTTACCTTGTGATATAGTCATTTACTTCATGAGGAAGCAAACACGAATCTACTGCTAAATTATCACAATGACAGTCTATCTGTATATGAGGAACATGCATTGAAAATATTCAAGAATGTACTGACTAGGATTCTCAGAAAGAGGAAGGACTATACAGGTTTAACCTCTCAATTAAGAAGAGACAGTATTTGTACTGTTGGGAACTACCAGAAGGCTTGACATTCTGGTTTAATAAGAAAAGAATAAAGATCAACTCGGCTGAGGAAGCCAGAAATTTCTGGAAACAGTATAACAAAAAGAAAAAAATACAAAGTCAAAGGAAAATATGGAAGAAGAAGAAAAGGGAATGGATGAAGAAAGGAATATTACACTTATTTAAAAGAAAACAACTAATAAACAAAAGGAAGATGGAGAGGAAAGAACAGAAGCAGAAGATTCACTACAAGAAGATCAAAAACCCAAGAAAAAATTCAGAAGAAGAAGTAGAGATATGAGGAGAGAAAGCAAGAAGAGGGAGAAGAAGAAGCATAGAAAAACAATAATCAGTTAGATTAGGATGTACACATATATATACATATATATATAAGCAAATACATATTGGGGATGTGTGAGTTATTAAAATTGATAACTTGGAATGACAAAGGAATGAACACCCCTCAAAAACAGAAGAAAATTTTTCACTAGTTCCAAAAATTAAAATATGACGTGTCTGCAAGAAACTAGAATGAAACAAAAAGATATTAGACATTTAAGATGTGTAAGATTAGGTCAGGATTACATTTCCACATCTTTTTTTTTTAAGGGGTTTGTAATACATGTTAATCTGAAATATGAAACAAAAGAGTTATTAAATGATGAAGTAAATGTTGTTGTAGTGGAAATGAATGATAATGGACAGAAGATAGTATTAGTAGGATTATATGGACCATTGGATAATAAAGGAACATTTTATAAAAAATTATGGTTGAAGTTGAAATCATTAGAATTTGACTAAGTAATTATGATGGGAGATTGGAATGGCATTATCAACCCTAAATTAGATAGAAAATTGGTGGGGGGGGGAGATCAAAGAAAGCCAAGGGAAATTACCCAAATAATTTTTTGAATTGGTTGATATGATGATGTTAAAAGATTCATGGAGAGATTATACTTCTTTTTTTCAAATAGGCACAAATCTTGGTTTAGTTATGTTTGATATGTTTTTGATTTCTTCGACACTATGTGTAAAGATTGACAAATTAACTATATACCCCAAAATATGGTCAGATCATAGTCCTGTTTCATTATTTTTAATAAGGGGAAACAAAAAATACAATTGGCATTTAAATGATTTAATACTGAAAGATGAAAAAAATTGCAGAAATTAGAGAAAACATTTTTAAAAATTCAAAGAAAATTTAAACAGTGAAGTTCTCACTCAGATAGTCTGGGATGCATCATAGGCAGTCATACGAGGTTTACTTATTCACAAAAGTAATGAAATTAAAAAGAAAAAAATTAAAAAATTAGATGAATTAAATAAAGAATTAAAAGATAGAGATGCGGTATTTTAAAAAACCAAACAATTCAAATGTGCAACAAGAAATTAAATATATACAAAACAAATTTCTACTCTTACAGTAGAAGAAATAGAGAAATAAAATTTACCAAACAATTTTTTTTTAATTGGCAAATAAACCTGGAAAATTATTAGCATAAAAATTAAAAAAAGAAAAAGAAAAAAGGACTATCAAGAAAGGAGAAAAGTTATTGTTGAATAAAAAACAAATAAAATAGGCATTTCTCAATTATTATACAGAGTTGTTTAAGAAACCAGAAATTAAAAAAGAGAAGATAATAAAATATCTAGAAAAACAAGACATCATTATGTTAATGGAAGAATAAAGAAAAGAACTAAACATGTTGATTATGAAGAAGTATTGGAAGCGATTAGAAAAAGGAAATCTGGGAAATCTCCTGGGCCAGACAGCTTTGTTACTATTATAAAACATTTGAGAAACAGTTACTGTTACTACCACACACAAAAAAGGATGAAATCCTAAGGGATAATATACCACAAACATGGACTCAGGCAAATATAGCATTAATTCCAAAAGAAAATAAGGATTTGACAGATGTTAAAAATATTTCATTATTTAATTCAGGCTACAAATTATTAGCAACTATACTGGCAGAAAGATTGAAGAAAATGTTAACTAATTGGATACATAAGGATCAAAGTGGCTTTCTCTCAAACAGAATGATCAAAGATAATATTAGGAACATACTAAATTTAATAGAATTTCATGAAAAAAAACATAGATAAAAATTGGCCTTGATTTTTATTGATGCAAAGAAAGCTTTTGACAATATTAATTGGGAGTTCTTTTTTGAGGTACTGAAAAAATGGAAATAGGGACAACTTTATAAAATGGATTAAAATGATTTATAAAAATCAAGAAGCAAATATTATAGTAAATGGAGATAAAATAAAACTGTGTAAAATATTCAGAGGAATTAGGCAGGGTTGCTCCCTATCTCCATTACTTTTTTTTTTTATAACATTAGAAATATTATTAAACAATACCAGAGAACAACTGAAAGTGAAAAGTATGACATACAAATTGAGAACATACGTGGATGACTTGGTGCTGACTATGGCAAACCGCATGGAAAATATTAATAAATTGTTAAAGACATTAAAGCAATATGGAGAGGTAGCCAGTTACCACATAAATAAAAGTAAAATGACTATGGGCCTTTGCAGACTGCCAGAAATAGTGCAAACTGAGTCCACTTTAACTGCCCTGACTCAGTGCTAGGGAATCATGGGAACTGTAGTTTATTGTGGCACCAGAGGTCTCTGACATAGAAGGCTCAATGTCTCAGAAAAAAAATACAATTCTCATGATTCCCTAGCACTGAGCCAGGGCAGTTAAAGTGGACTCAATTTGCACTATTTCTAGCAGTCTGCAAAGGCCTTATGTTAACTATTAATTTATCGGATAAAGATAAATAAAGATAAAAGTCTTGATGGAAAAATCAGAATTTCAGGTGAAAAAATGATCAAATATTTAGGAATTACTCCTTCTACTAAAAATTCAGACTTATTTAAGAATAAGTATAATAAAACTTGGCAAAATATTTAAAAAGATCTACAAAGATGGAATAAATTAGATTTAACTTGGTTAGGGAGAATAGCATCAATCAAAATGTCTGTGTTACCAAAAATGGTATGTTCTGTTTCAGAACATACCAATTATTACAAACAACACACCTTTTGTAAATTGGCACAGGGATATATCAAAATTTCTATGGAAGGGCACAAAACCAAGAGTAAAAATAAAAACACTGTATGATTTGGTAGAAAGAGGAGGCTTAGCCTTCCCAAACCTGAAATGGTATTTTCATGCATGTGCCTTGAATTGGATAATGGATTGGGTAAATTAGTAAAAAAAGATAACACTAATTTTGGAAAGTGTCGGACTATGACTATGAAAATATTATTTTACTTGGAGACTGGAATGGGGTCATTATTCCTTCAATAGATAGAAAGTCAGAGAAACAAATAAAGAAAAAGCAAGGTAAACTCCCAAAGTCATTTACTGAGATGAAAGAAATGTTATCTTTGATGGACATTTGGAGAGTTAAATATGGTAATATAAAGGACTATACTTTCTTTTCTGAGAGACATAAATCTTGGTCTCGGATTGAGATTTCTCTTGCACCGAAAATTTCCAAAATAGATATCCTTCCAAGAATTTCTTCAGACCATAACCCAATAACAATGGAAATTAAAATCAGGAAGAAGGATTATAATTGGAAATTAAATGAATTGCTTTTGAAAGACAAAGAAATTACCAAACAAGCCCGGAAAACTTTGGATCAATTTTTTTTTGGGAGAATATAAATAATGAAGTGAGAATACAGACTGTATGGGATACTTCCAAGGCAGTGATGAGGGGGTTTTTTTATTCAAAAAGGTGCACAAAGAAAGAAGAAAAAGGGATTGAAAATGGATCAACTACTGTTGGAGATTAAAGAAGGACAATTACAAATAAATCCGGAGAACAATCAATTAAAATTAGAAATCCAAATATTACAAAAACAAATTTCAATGTTGATGGTGGAAGAAGTAGAGAAGAAAATTAAATTTTCTAAGCAAAATTTTTTTGAATTTGCCAATAAACCCGGAAAATGGTTAGCTTGGAAATTGAGAAAAAACCGACAAAAGAAGATGATTTGGAAAATAAAGGAAGGTACAACAATATATACAGAAAAACTCAATTGAAAAAACTATTTCACAAATATTTCAAAGAATTATTTACAAAGAGAAATACAAATAAAGAGGAAAGAGAAAGATACATGGAAACATTGTCAGTAAAAAAGATGACTGAAGAACAGAGAATAGAATTAAATAGGAAGATCACAGTAACTGAAATAATAAACGCAATACAAAAATTGAAGAATGGTAAGACCCCAGGTCCAGATGGATTCATGGCGCTTTACTACAAGACTTTTGTTAATCAACTTGTCAATCCATTACAAATGACAATGAATTCCATATTAGAAGGAGAAATCCCAGAAACATGGAGGTCATCATATATCACACTTATACCTAAAGAAGAAAAAGAAATCCAAGATGTGAGAAATTATAGACCGATTGCATTATTGAATAATGACTATAAAATATTTACACTGATTTTGGCAGAAAGAAATCTTGAGTAATTGGATTCATACGGATCAATCAGGCTTTTTGCCAAACAGACACATGAAAGAAAATATAAGAAATATAATTGAATTACATGCAAAAAGACCAGATAAAAAAGCAGCACTGATATTTTTGGATGCCGAAAAGCGTTTGATAATGTTCACTGGGATTTTTTATTGGGAATCCTGAGGAAGATAGAAATTGGAAATAATATGGTAAAATGGATTGAGGAAATATATAAGAAACAAGAGACTTGAATACTAGTTAATGGGGACAAAACTGCATGCTGTCAAATTGAGAAAGGAACAAGACAAGGATGTCCGTTATCTCCGTTATTATTTATAATGACTTTAGAACCATTATTGGAAAATATTAGAAGAAACAAATTAATCAAAGGAATAAAGACGGGTAAACATGAACATAAGGTGAAGGCTTATGTTGATGATTTGGTTATAACATTATCTGACCCTTTAGAATATATTGACCCACTATTGGAAACAATTAGAGAATATGGAAGACATGCTGGATTCAAAATAAATGATAAGAAAACAAAAATGTTATTAATGAATATTAATAAGATAGGGACTGAACAGCTGCAACACATTTCTCAATTTGAAGTTAAGAAGAAGATAAAATATTTAGGAATCTATCTTACAAGTAGAAATCTGGATTTATATAAGCATAATTACAAAAAGACTTGGCAAGAAATTCAGAAGGATTTACAAAGATGGTCAAAAATGAATTTATCTTGGAGTGGGAGGATTTCTACGATTAAAATGAATGTAACTTCAAAGATGATGTTCCTCTTTCAAATGCTTCCTATTATAATTAATGATAAGCCATTCAAGGAATGGGGAAAAAACCTCTCTGATTTTATTTGGAATAAGAAAAAAGCGAGAATTAAGATGAAGATATTTCAAGATAATAAAGAAAGAGGAGGCATGAATATACCAAATTTTAAATTATATCATCATGCTGCATGCCTCGAATGGTTAAAAGAGTGGGTGAATATCAAAGATGATAGAATACTACAATTAGAAGGATCAGATCTACCTTATGGTTGGCATGCATATTTAATTTACAACAAGGATAAGGTTAATCAGGAATTCAACTGTCATATAATAAGAAAGTCATTGTTAAGAGTCTGGAAAAAATACAGAGATATTTTCATAAAGAAAATTCCCGGATGGACATCGATAAACAAAGCTTTTTATAAGAGAGAGGGAATGAAACAAGGAAAATGGATAACTTATAGAGACTTACTTGTCTGGGAAACAGATAAACCAAGAATTAAAACTATGGAAGAATTATTAGAGGAAGGACATTTATGTAATTGGTTCCTATACAGACAAATTAATGAGAGATTTAAAATGGATCAAAGAACGGTACAAATACAGAAAGAAGAGTCAGAATTTGAAAAACTCTTGATACAGGAAACTCAACACAAGATATCAAAATTATATAAACTGCTACTGAAAGTGGAGATGGAGACTGAAATGGTTAAACAATATATGATAAAGTGGGCTCAAGATATTAAAAAACCTATAATGTTGGAAGAATGGGAAAAGAATTGGAATAAAAGATTGAAGTATACACTAAGTTATGAAGTAAAAGAGAACTACTTAAAGACACAATATAGGTGGTATCTAACACCAGAGAAGATTTTTAAGATCTACCATAAAAATAGTGGTGATTGTTGGATTTGTTCAAAATCTAGAGGTACCTATATGCATATGTGGTGGGAATGTGGAAGAACAGAGAAATTTTGGACAATGATACATGCAGAAATAGAAAAAAAATTAAATATTAAGATTAATAAACAACCCACAACTTTGCTATTAGGTATGATAGATGAAAATACAGAAAAAAGATTCAGAAAAATCATATTTTATATGTTATATGCAGCAAGAAATATTTTGGCAAAGAAGTGGAAAAGCAAAGAAACTCCCACTCTCCAAGAATGGCAATACAAATTATATGATACAATGGAAGTAGATAACTTGACAAGTCTTCTAAAAGGATATACAAAAAACAAGTATGAAAGAAACTGGGCACCGGTGACAAAGTATTTTATGGAAATATGGGGGGGGGGAGTGTGATTGCTCTGAAAGATTAATTAAGATTGATATACTGACTTGTTTGATAAATTATTTAAATCTCATAAAGGATGTATAAATAAGTTAAGTACAAAATTTATTTTTGGATTATAGTAAATAATCATACTCCTGGTCTTTGTAAAAGGGTGTATATAACAAAAATGATGATAAGTTATGAATTTAAAAATGATAAAGTTATAAAATAAAGCAAAATATAGATTAATAATAGTTATGAACAATTGTAAAATGAGAAGGAGAAAATCTAAAAGTTATTTTGTAGGAAAAAAAATTCTTAGTAAAGGACGAGAAGTTTCTTTTTATGTGATTATGTCTATGTCATTTGTTAGTGTTAGATGTAGTTGTAATTGTGTTCGTATAATTATATATATGTATGTCTGTGTAATGATTGTATGTATTTTATTATGTGGAAAATAAAAAATTAAAAAAAGGAAAGTGCAGGTATGAGATATGGCTATTATAGTTACATGTTCTATGACAAATTAAAAACAAAGATTTTAACAACCACTATATAAGAAAAACCTTTTTAGGTATTTGGTTGAAATATAAATCACAATGATACAACAAAATAACATTATGGGTCTCAACAAATGAGGCACTATTCAGAAAAGAAAAAATTCATGAACAAAGATGGGTCTCCTATGCTGAAATTACTAAATTACATCAAGGTAAAAGAGAAGTGAAAATGCAAGAACTATTACAAGAAGGTTATGATTGTTATTGGTTTACATACTGGCAACTAAAAGAAAGATTCCTGATGGATATGAAACTAAGGGGGGGTTGCAGACTGCCAGAAATAGTGCAAATTGAGTCCACTTTTAGGGTTAGGGTTAAGGAATCATGGGAACTGTATTTTATTGTGGCACCAGAGCTCTCTGACAGAGAAGGATCAATGTCTCAGGGGGGAAAAAAACAATTCCCATGATTCCCTAGCACTAACCCTAACCCTAAAAGTTGACTCAATTTGCACTATTTCTGGCAATTTGCACTATTTCTGCAACCCCCCTAAGTAGAATAGGAGTAGCTGACCAAGAATTAGAAATAAAATTATAAAAGAAGCCCCTCTGAACAAATTTCAAAGTTATATAAATTGATAATTAAATATGAATTGGAAGATGAGACAGTGAAGGAATTCATGGTAAAATGGGCTAAAGATTTAAATCAAAACATCAACCTAGATCAATGGGAGAAAAATTGGAAGAAAAGAATTAAGTACACTTTAAATTACAATATAAAAGAAAATATGTATAAGACCCAATATAAGTGGTACTTAACCCCTTATAAGCTTTTGAAAAGGATGCAAAAAAAGCAAAAATACCTGTTGGAAATGTGGTAAGAGGTAGGCACATACTATCACTGCTGATGGAAATGTGACAAAGTGAAGATATATTGGAAAATGATTCACAATCAAATAATAATAATAATAATAATAATAATAATAATAAGTTTTATTTATAGCCCGCCTCTCTGCCCAACAATCGAGGCAGGTTACACAAGTTAAAAATCAACAATGTAAAACAGTCCCGACCCTAAATCCCACCTCCCAACCCCTTAAAACAGAATTAAACAAGAGGAAAATTTAAAACAATAACTACTAATAAAAATAAAGAAAATATTAAAATTTGATGGTCACGCAGACCGTAAAATATATTTGCTGAATATAATAAAGAATAAAGAAATTGAAAGTGTGTAAGGGAAAGTCTTATTCTATGTGATTACTATACACAAAATATTGGAGAAGTCTGGAAATATCAAAAATAGAAGAATGGAAATCAAAATTATACAATTATTTTGAAATGGACAAACTGACATATTTAGTTAAAAAGAAATTAATGGGAAATTTTTATGAAGATTGGAAACCATGGATTAAATATATCCATGAAGAAGAAGAAATATATATTTCTCTAGAATAAAAATAATAGTTTTTAATAACATAATAATAAAAGTATTTATGGAAATAGAAAGTAAGAATGAAGTAAAGATAGTTTGAATTGTAGAAATAAAGTCTTAAATATTGGTGAAGATAAAAGCAAATATAGAGTATGCTTTATATAATCATCATCATCATCATCATCATCAACAACACAGAACAATACACAGGTTACATGGGAATAGCAGACAATATCCTTGATTGAATACCCTGAAGCCATGCCATTAACAACAGAACAATACCTATTCAACACAGAACAACACTCAGTTCACCTGGGAACCACTTCTCCCTACCCAGGGTCTCACAGTATATATAGACCCATTCCCTTCCATTCCAGTTTTCTCTGAAGATGCTAGTCACAGATGCTGGCAAAACGTCAGAAAGAAACTCTTCTAGAACATGGCCACACAGCCCGAAAAACCCACAAAAAACTATAATAATAATAATTTCTATCCCACCCCTCTGTAGTGCAATCGGGATAGTTTACAACAATTAAAACTACAATAAAATACATACAACCCCACCCCTTAAAAAAATATTAACCTTAGACAATTAAAAACATTTTAAAATAAATCACAACATAAAACAAAAAGCATCGCAACATCAGCAGCGCCGAAAGGGAAAGGAATTAGCTAACTCTTGGTCTGGGATAATTATTCAGGAAATGTAGAAACGGAAAGTACTTGTGTGTAATAATAAAAAAGACAGAATAACCAAGAAGTTCAGGAAATATAGAAAATGTAAGTATTTTTTGTTAATTGTCTTGTTAGGTTGTGTAGGATGGATGAGTTTATGTCTGATAGGTTGTCTATGTTTTGTGTATTTGTACCTTTGTTTTACTTGTTTGTAGATTAGGGTTTTTTAGTCAATAATTTTTTAAAAAAATAATTTAAAAATAAGTTAAATTTTTCCTGCCATGCACACAGAGAATGTTTAATACTATATATTCTGAGCCTTTTGTGTGTTCAAACAAATTCTGTAGCATCCCAGAAATTGAACATATAACCAAGGAAGCCTCATTTCAATGTACTAAAGTCAAGAGCTATTAAAATTATATATAATTTCTTCTTAATCTCTTCTGTCATTATCATTCTTAGCTGCTCTTGCAAAAACATTATTTGATTTCTAATATTTTTATTAGTTGGGGATTTTGCTAATTCTTGTGGTTTTTGTCTAATTTCTTCCACTTTCTTCATTGATTCTTTGTGTCTTTTTGTATTCCAAATTATAATCATCTGAGTGAATATCCTCTAATAATGACTTTACTGGCATCCCATGCTACATTATTTGTTGTACCTTCAAAATATTCCTTCAATTTTTTTACATACTTTAATGATCTCTTCTTCAAATAACAATGATTCATTTACTCTCCATTTGTTAAAATGTAATTTATTTTTCATTACCATCATCATAGGATTACGATCAGATAAGGGTTTTGATAAAATTCCCACTTTCCCAATTTTATTAACTATGTTATTTGAAAACCAAATCATACCTGTTCTGGATAGTGATTTGGGTGAATCAGGAAAAAAGGTGAAATCTTTTTTTTATCTTTTTTCTAAATTTCCATGTATCTATTAACTGCAATTCTTCTATAATATCAAAAAAATCTTTAGTTAATTGTCCCTGATTTCTTTCTTTCTTTTTGTTGCTGAGTCCTGCAGTCCATCCCATGAACATTTATTTTGAAGTAGGACCTACTTAAGAATGTGTGCACATTTGGAAGAAAATTAAATATGGAACCAAATGGAAACTACCAAGCACTCTTATTAATACCTATTTCATGTGACTGGAGACATCCAAAGGGTTTTTCTTTCTGATAGCAGCAAGAGCTGAACTTGGCAGATGCTGCTGGCAGATGCCATTTTCATTGTCCAGAACGCCTTGTATGTTGCATCATTCCAAGGCATCCTTGGAAACAATGTCAACCTTGCATTGAATTGGCTCTGTGATCCTGAGTTATACACTTGGATTTTGAATTACACGAACCTGGATCTCTCCTCTGGCTTGTTCTTCTGAATCTCTCCTGTGGATATAGCATTTCCAGATTTACTTTGCTTTGCTTGAGCTTTTGCCTTTTTTTGACCTACTTCCTCTAAACATTTACTACTCTCCATGAGACAGCCCAATCTGTTTGTACACAGACCTTTTCCCTGAAGGATTTGCAGAGATGCTCCATTGAAAATTACTGGCTTTTCAGGGTTGCAAGTAAAGGAATAGACTAGTGCAAATGATAAGAGCTTCAACCTTAAAAGTACAAGAGTCTGATTGTAATGCATGGGTTGCATTAAATATAGAGAACAATGAGTCACAGTAAACATTACTTTGAAAAAAAACAGTCACTTTGTATGCTATAGGACCAGACCAGTGAGAAAGGATTGTTTTATTTTATCATAGAATAATGTGTTCACAAAAGAATGCATAAAAATGAAGGTGATGTTGTTAACTCTATCTGACTTTTCTGAATTTTCAAAACAGCTTTTCTGTTGTTTTACTGCTCTTAATTTGCTTTTAACCTAGTTTATGAAGTATAAAATCTTCTTTGAGAGTGCTTACTTACTTAACATTGGTCTTATACGCACATCTAATGAATGGATTCATAGATACCTGGTCAACAACAGCTCAAGGGTATAACAAAGAAAACATTTTGCTGTAGATGCTGAGGAACAATCAATGGCGGCATCTCTATGTATTGTTATAGTTATCATCTGATATCACTCCTGATATTCTACCAAACTGTGTCATGGCCAGAAAACAGAATCTATAGTATAGCTACACTAATAAGGGCCAACTCTGTTTTTAATGACTCCCCATTGACTTTTATGGGACAAAGAAAATGGCTTTCGATTTGGGACTAAACTGGTGTGTTGACCACCTTCTTGCAACCTCAAAGGCCCCTAATGCTGTAGTGAGGAGCATTAGAATACTCTGTGTTAGTACAATGAGTACAGAAATGGGAAAAAAATATACATATTGCTCTAATATCTCTAGTTATTTCACATATTAATCCCATATACTAACAGTCAACTCATAATAGTCTGTATCCAATTATGTCACAAGGCCCTTTCTTCAAGTATTTGCACATTTTCAGAGTTAGGACAAGGGTGGTGTCCAATACTTTTTTTATTGCATAAGTAGTTGTGCAAGACATCGTAAACCTAACTGTAAGCATTATGAACTGCATGAACATTATGATGGAAGGAAGCACAACCTGTTGGTCACCTCTGAGCCAGCCAATAGTGGAAGTAAATCTTTTCTTTTAAAAATAAAATAAAATTATTTCACATATTCACTTTCCCTAAAGAATTTTTTGCTGGTTGAACTGATTTTATTCTATATCATCCCAAGAACCAATGATATGGGGAGGGATATGTTTTAATTACATATATAAATAATGCCCAAAATGCAAAACCCAGCAACTCCAAGAAATGCATCTTTATATTTTATGTTTTTAATTGTTTTGAATTTTACTGAGATTTTAAATCTTTAGCTCTATTCTTTTTTATTAGCTCCAGCTATACAATAAACACATATTTAATCTATCCACCCTTTTATTTTTTCCAGTTTGCTCAATTCCCTAGAAATTATATAACAAAACTCTCCCATCATTTTCCCCAAAACTGTATTATCTCAACCCACTCTTCTTCTTAGTTTGGTAATTTACTATCTTTAATCATCATTGTTAGTTTATCTAAACTCAACATATGATATATTGTTTAAATAACCAATCCTCAATTGAAGGGATGTTTTGATTTTTTGATGTATTATACAAGCAGTTGTTATCATATACGATAAAGGTTTTTTGTGGGGGGGTTTTCAATTTTCCATTCTAACATATGTAACATATTAAGCAAATACATTTCAGGACATATTGAAAACCTAATATTCAAGATTTCTGAAATTATATTATGATTAAGAGCCTTCTAGACTCTTCTAGGCAAGTTCCTGCTAGAGAGGAGGAGGAGGAGGAGGAGGTGAGCAGTTCCTGGGCAGCCATTTTAAAAGGTGAGTTTTGAACTTTTAAAAACTCTTGGGGAGAGTGCGTCGTTGCTGAGGGGGTGGAGCTTCTGTGAGTCACACTTGTGAGTCACTAGGGGTGGAGGTAGCAGTCTAGCTTTATACAACTCTTCTCAGATCCTTCTAGACTCTTCTAGGCAAGTTCCTGCTAGAGAGGAGGAGGAGGAGGAGGAGGAGGAGGAGGAGGAGGAGGAGGAGGAGGAGGAGGAATATTGCAATGCAAATTTTTATCACCAGCAGCGATTGGTGAAAAGTTCAGGTCATCAGGAGCCTTTAACACTGGTGTTTAGTGAGGGATTTTTTTGAGGAGGAAGGCCATAGTCCTGTTTCAGGGACTAATTAAGACTTCTCAGTATGGACACTGAGGGAACTGCTGCCATTACCTGCAACACTTGTGGGATGTTTGTCTTCTTGCCTACAGAGGTGGGGAACTTCACATGCCCCATGTGCAAGTTGGTAGCCCTCTTGGATGAGAAAGTACAGCAGCTGGAGGCACAGGTAGCTACACTTCAGCATATTAGGGAGCAAGAGGTTTTCCTGGACAGAACAGAGCAAATTGTTTTGGACAGGGACCACACAGAAGAAGTTGCTTGGGAAGAGAAGTTTACTTCATGCACACAGGAGGTAGACAACTGGAGGAATGTAACGCACAGAAGTAGGGAGACCAGGGGTCATTCTGGGAGCTTATAGCTACAGAATAGATTTGAAGCTTTTTCCCTTATCAAGGAAGACGAGGAAGAACAGCAAGGACAGACTTCAGGGACAGAGCAGGGGACCCTGGGAATTCCACCACAGGGAACAGTCACTGCTACTCCTCGGAGGAGGTGTGTGGTCGTGTGTGTGTGGGGCTCCTTGCTGAGGAGTACAGAAGCAGTGATTTGTGGGCCTGACAAGATGTCTCGGGAGGTGTGTTGTCTCCCTGGGGCAAAGATCCGAGATGTGACAGAGAGGCTGACAAGACTGGTCAAGCCTACTGACCAATACCCCTTCCATTTGGTCCATGTGGGAACAAATGACACAGCAAGACACAGTCTTCAGAACATCAGAAGGGATTACGAGGCTCTGGGTAAGAAGCTGAAAGAAATGGATGCACAGATTATCATCTCGTCTCTTCTGCCAGTTGAAGGGCATGGTCCAGGATGAGAGAGGAAAATAGCAGATGTCAACAACTGGCTCCGCAGATGGTGTCGCCGAGAACGATTTGCATTCTTAGATCATGGGCTGTGGTCCCATGAGGGCGGACTTCTGGCAAGGGATGGGCTGCATCTCACGCCAGTTGGAAGAAATGTTTTTGCCAACAGTCTCAAGAATTTAATCAGGAGGGCTTTAAACTGAGTTATTTGGGGGAGACAGTGTTCTGGAAGACAAAAGGACTGGGAAAAAACAGTCAAACTGTCACAGAAGGAACAAGGCAAACAGTGCAAGGACCCAACAGTGGGAGGCAAAAAAAGGTGCACATGCAGCAAGTAAAGGGGACATATGGTCTTAAATGTCTCTACACTAATGCACAGACTATGGGAAATAAGCAAGATGAACTTGAACTCCTAGCACAACAAAACAAATATGATATAATAGGCATCACTGAAACCTGGTGGGATGAGTCTCATGATTGGAATGTAGAAATACAGGGCCATGGTATACATCTGAGTTTAGAAAAATGAAGTGGGTTGGACAACGACCAGAGTTCATCTGGCGGAAAACTCAACTCATATCCAACAAGACTTGGCATAGGAACTTTCTTTGGGCCTATCAAGAGGCAATACATGCAGTTCAGAGAGCACTGATGACATGTCAAGAGCTATGCTGGTTCACACTGAAGACCTATCTAGTCTAGCATCCTAGTCAACAGTGACCAACTTGTGGCTCATGGGAAGGGCAAGGAGGACCTGAATGCTATTGCATCCTCTATCTTGTGCTGTCCGGCAACTCATCATTCATCTTTGCCACTGGAGACAAGGTAGATCCATTAGTCACAACCACTGGCTGTTTGTGCACCCACCTTCCATGAATTCCAGATCAAGGGAAATAATAGTGCTACTTTATTCTGCTTTAGTCAGCCCTCACCTGGAATACTGTGTCCAGTTCTGGGCACCACAATTCAAAAAGGATATTGAAAAACTGGAGCATGTCCAGAGGAGAGTGACTAAAATGGTGAAGGGTCTGGAAACCAAGCCCTATGAGGAACAACTTAGGGAGCTGGGGATGTTTAGCCTGGAGAAGAGAAGGTTAAGAGGTGATATGATAGCCTTGTTTAAATATTTAAAGGGATGTCATATTGAAGAGGGAACAAGCTTATTTTCTGCTGCTCCAGAGACTAGGACCCGGAACAATGGGTGCCAGCTCCAGGAAAAGAGATTCCACCTCAACATTAGGAGGAACTTCCTGACAGTGAGAGCTGTTCAACAGTGGAACACTCTCTCTCATTGTATGGTGGAGTCTCCTTCCTTGGAGGTCTTTAAGCAGAGGCTGGATGGCCATCTGTCGGGAATGCTTTAATTGGGAGTTCCTGCATGGCAGGAGGTTGGACTGGATAGCCCTTGTGGTCTCTTCCAACTCTATGATTCTATGATTCTATGAATTAAGATCCATTTTTGTTTGTTTTTTTGTTTTTTTGTTTTCACTTTGGGGCATTGCCACCACATATGGTAGAAGGTACCTGGTGTTACATTACATTTCAAACAGTTTAAATCCTTGTTTTAATACATTTTAGTTAATATCACTGGGGTAAGATGCCATCTAAATAACATCTTATAGGATTTTCTTTTAAGTCATAACATAAAATAATTTTTAAATTATTCTTCCAAGATTTCTACCTGTGTTCCAATTTTATAACAAGCCCAATAGTCTGTACCTATAAGATCATTCCTTCTTTAATTATCTCTTGTTCTGTATTCCATCCTTGTAGATTTTTATAAAATAATTAATCCTATGTGTGTCGTCATTCATCACTATTTTTTCTAATTCTGTTTTTTTTTTCATATTCAAAACCATAAAATTTATTATCCATCAAGAATCTTTCCTGTAATTGTTTATATAAAAACCACTGAAATTTTTTCATCTCTTCTTTTTATTCTCTTGATTTGAACACCAACTTTTCTTTACATTTCTTAATGAGGTCTTCATATAAATGCCACTTTTCCTTTGCAGCTCTGCATCTACCAAAGAAACTATCATGTGGGGTACCCATAATGGGACTTTTGATCCCCATTTTCTCTTATGTTTAACCCAAATTCTCAATAGCGCTTTTCTTATATAATGATTGTTAAATTTTTTGTCTATTTCTTTGTTTATCGTACCATAAATATACATGTATCCCAAACTTCAAATCTGCAACCCTCTAGAATTTTCTTTTTTTCAACCTTAATCAGGTAGGCCTATTCCCCCCGCCTTTTCTTATGCATCCTGCACTATTTTCCATCTGATTCTAGGTTTTTTCCTTGCCAAATGAATTTTGAAATTATTTTATTCCATTTGCCTTTATCTTTTTTTGCTGTATTATATCTTTTAAATGAGTGATCTGTTTTTATATTGTAATAATTTAATTCTATTTTAATGTTCTCATTTGTTTGTTTTTAGTTGTAGTTTTTTAAAACTGTAAGTCACTCCAAGACCCAATTTTGAGAGAACAGCAAAATGCAAATTATTATTATTATTATTATTATTATTATTTGCTCTCTTTAGCCAGCTCTAGTCAACATTCTAGCTGCAGCAATTTGGACCTGCTGATGTTTCTAAACATTTTCCAAAGGCTGATCCATGATGCTGTTGTTTTATGGAAATGTCTTTGCACTTTAAACTTAATAAACAGATTCCTGAGTCACTGTGATGTAGAAATGGAAGTTTGAAAAGCTAAGAATGGAAGTACCCTTTCATTTTGTGAATGTGTTTTGAAGATGTTCTTCAAGCTAAAGTTACTTTGTGAAGATATTGATAATGGCTCCCAAATTTGATGTTGATAAAGGTTTACAAGGGTTAGTTATAAGGTTCTAGCTTCTATTTATAGGGAACTCTAAGGGGGAGGGATTTTTTATTTTTAGAAAGTAGCAAGGCTAAATCAGGCAAGCAGTGCCCCTGTTATGCTGTGGTACACAGTCATGTGGATTTTACAGTTCAGTGATAGGCAACACTTGCCCCACCAACATTTGTAGATTGTGGCTCCTAGATTAGTTCATTTTCAAAAAAACTATCACTGAATGTAAAGTCCATCTGTAAATTGCATCCTCTTTTTTCTTCCCTACAGTGATTTTATTCTTTTCCTCTTATCTAACATAGAGATGCTTCCTGATGCTTTAATATGAGTTGGACTGAACGTGGCTGTTTATTTTGTTGTTGTCTTTTTACAACTTAGATGCTGCTTTGTTATACCAAGACAACTTTTCATACACTAAAGTCATCATTAAAACAGCAGCAGGATGCTGAGAACATTGTTTGCTAAGAAGCTGTTGCTACAGAACAAGCCAATGAAGCACAACACATTGGGCCAAGTGACAGGAGCAGTGGAGGGCATTCTGGGTCTCTGGCTCCTAGCCCAGGGAATATAATTGGGGAAATATTGTTCCCCTGCCATGCTCTATTGTTATACAAAAGGGTTCCCAGCATCTTAGGCTTAATACAGTCCTCCCTTGATTTGAGACTTAAAATGAGATATTTTAAAACTAGACAGATAGTCTTTTTGCATTCAGGGTAAGGCTGGACCCATTTGAACCACAGAAGACAAAAGACTGGGAAGGAGGGGATTAGAATTTAGGACTCACCAAATCAAAGAATGTATTTACTAAAACAGAGACTATTTGTGAAATATGTTAGAAATCAAGAAAGCGAATGGGGTGGAGAAGGAATAGAAAAGGAGAAGGAAGGGATACAATACAGCATGCACCAACTGAAATCCCTGCAGATGCCTGTTGCAGTGTACCCAGCCACAAGGAAAAGAGATGGCCATATCTCTGCTCATCTCCCTACTCTCTGGCAACATGGAAATGGCCAGATTGCGGAGGGGGCTCCAATAGTGAAATTGTAGGATTTGGGGGATATCTTTGAGAGTTGTATCTATGGAGCTGTCATGCATTATTGCAGTTGCCCTTTTGTATCCAAGGGGGATCTGTTCTCCCCCCCCCACCCCGGATAAGAAAAAAGTGATACCTTAAGTACTGTTGTTTTCCATGCTGGCATGGCATGCATGAGGCCACTTGCACATGCCTCCATTACAAACAACGGGGGCTTGCCATCCACAGAAGCTCAGATCCATGGATGGCAAGCCCTCAGGTACACTGTACCAATGGGTCTGATGCAAACCAGAAATATAAACTTGATCATCTAATGGACATTAGACATGGGAACAATCTTGCATGTGGGCAGATTTTGGCTGTGACAGGCCATCTTAGCAAGATCAGACAGCCAGTTGGGAATTCTCCAACATCCAGCAGAAGCATAGGACATTAAGCCCTTCCCCCACACACATCATATTTTGCACAATTGGAACAAATAGTCTGTATGCAAAATTAGTGCTTTTCTTCCTAGTAATTAAAACATAAATGCAAAAAGGGGGAAGAAAAAAAGAGAAGGAAATTGTTAGAGAAGGAATGCACAAGATAGGAATATGGGGTAGGCATATTAAAATAACATAAGCTGTAAAGGTAAAAAGGTACAAATTTTCCCTTTTATAAGGTATTGTAGTGTCCGACTGTAGGGGTGGTGCTCATCTCCATTGCTAAGCCGAAGAGCCAGCATTGTTGAAGACAACTCTGTGATCATGTGGCTAGCATGGCGGCACGGAACACTGTTACCTTCCCATTGAAGTGGTACCTATTTATCTACTTGCACTTTTACATGCTTTCGAACTGCTAGGTTGGCAGAAGCTGGGACTAGTGATGGGAGCTCACTCTGTCACATAGTGTTTGGGCCTTGAACTGCCATCCTGCCACTCTTGCAAACATCAGAATCAGCATCTTAACCGCTGAGGCACTGTGTCCCCACAATACAAACTGTAAAAAGGTAAAGGTATTCCCCATTGACGATGTTGTCAAGTTGGGTCTAACCATAGGGGGTGGTGCTTGTCTCCATTACTAAGCCTAAGAGCCAGCATTGTCTGAGGACTAGTCTGTGATCATGTGGCCAGCATGACTGCACAGAAAGCTGTTTTACCTTCCCACTGAAGTGGTACCTATTTATCTACTTGCATTTACATGCTTTTGAACTGCTAGATTGGCAGAAGCTGGGACTAGTGACAGGAGCTCACCCCATCATGCAGCACCCAGGCCTCAAAATACCAACCTGCTGATCTTGAGACCAACAGAGTCAGTGTCTTAATCACTTGAGCCACTGCATCCCAAACTTGTACGTATGTTCAAAAAGATATTTACTTAAAGGAGCCCTTTCAGTAAGCACAACAATGATAAAGAATGGGGGAATTGATCAAAACCATACCTTTAAAAAAAACCACCCAATGCTACTACATTTTAATGATCCATACAAAAAGAGAACACTTATTGTTTTTAATTTTGCACATTTATAGAAATCAGACTCCAAATGTGCAAAATCTCTAAACATTGACCAGCCTCCCCCATATAGCTCACTACATTGCAGTCAGGAAATATGTTTATGCATTTTATACTCACTGTATAAAGATAAACTAAGGGGGGTTGCAGACTGCCAGAAATAGTGTGAATTCAGTCCACTTTTAGGGTTAGGGTTAGTGCTAGGGAATCATGGGCATTGTTTTTTTTCTGAGACATTGAGCCTTCTTTGTCAGAGAGCTCTGGTGCCACAATAAAATACAGTTCCCATGATTCCCTAACCCTAACCCTAACCCTAAAATTGGACTCAATTTGCACTATTTCTGGCAGTCTGCAACCCCCCCCCCAAGTCAAAATTTATGCCTTACATGATATGCCCAGTGAGCTCATGGAGGGTGAAATCATGGTTGTGCTGCCTAATAGAACAGAAGAAACTCTTAAGAACTTGTGGGCAGGCACTGTATGCATACAAACTGTCTGGGGACTCTGCTCATGGAGTAGAAAGCTATCACTAACTGTGATGGATATTTATTCCCTCCAGTATCAGTTGCAGTATGCCCCTCCTGCAAAACGAGTTAATGAAGAACACAAATGAGAGTGGCTACTGCATTGATTTCCCTCCCACAGCTGCCTGGCTGGTGATATTTTTAGAGAGTATTATGGCTGCACCAATAGTACAATTTCAAAATATACCAATATCATAAGTCTAGTGTAACATTGTGAATACCATGGTTCCTTTCTAGGTTCAAACCCCAAATGCAGATACTGGTTTTATCTACAGGTACCTCTTCAGTATTCCTTGCCTACAAAAATCTTATAAATCCTTGCCTAGGAAAATCCTATGGCTACTTGAATGTACACACACACACATACACACAGAACTAGATCTGGTGAATGTAATCTCAGTCAACAGTACTGTAGGAATATTCCTGTAATACCAGCACTTATGTCCCATCATATTTTGTCCTATTTGACAGATTAGTCATTTGATATGTGATATGGATGGGAAGAATAGTCAAAAATATTCAGAAAATGGTTACAAGATGTGTTTCATATTCTGCACAAAAAATGTTTTTGTTTTGGCCAGAAAATAGCATTTTCTGTAATATTTATGTGCAGAAAATGCAGCTTTCTGGTGAGGGGAGGGCAATTTTGTGTGAAATAAAGTTTGAACTTGTGAATAGTCTTCAAAAGTTTAAAGGCTTACTGATAGCATGAAGAAAATTGTTAAAATTTCTCATTGCTTCTTTTGAGAACCAAATTAGCAAGGAGGTACACCACTAATGTACATAGAAAGAGCTAGATGGTGATAATAATAATAATAATAATAATAATAATAATAATAATAATAATAATAATAATAATTTATTTATTTATATCCCTCCCCTTTGAGATCAATCGGGGCGGCTAACACACTAGCGATGCAAACTAGTATGCTCTATATCCAAAATGTTTTTTTCTGTTGCCATGTGTTTCATAATGAGACTCATATAATTAATGGATTCTTTCAATATTCCTATAATTATTACTATGAATACTCTTCATTCTATCCATTTAGAATATAAGAGAGACTTAAGTCTGGTTTAGGATTCAGTGCTATATTGTGTTTATGCCAGTGAACCTTCTGATAATGATTGCCTGAGCTAGAATCATGGCTTGGAATGTTTGAAGATCATTTTATGTGAGAGGAGGAATGCTGTTAGTTTGGGTGTGATTAAAACCTCACGAACATTGAGAATTAGGAAAAGAGTCCTGAAGATGAAGGGATTGGAAAGTCTGAAGCATGGAAAACAAAAAGCTATTATGGAAAATGGGGAGCTAAGGAAAAGCTTGGTGGAATGATATTTGGAGAAAAGAGCAGAGGAGAAAGGGATTTGGAGAGAAAAGAGCCTAATCCAAGGAAGGGCTGTGAAGCAATGGCACAGCACTTGGGATCAGGAAGATTGCTTTCTATTGGCGGGGAGGACAAAGGGGAGTAGGGGGGTTAGCTATGAGGAGACAAAAGAAACAAGCTAGACAATGTAACCAGTAACCAAGAAAGTGGGAATTCAATTGAGTGCTACTGACAAATGGGTGCTGTTGACAAAAGAGGACAGGATCGAAACTATATATAGAGCCTAGAAGCAGAAATGGCTGTACAAGTGAACACTAGGGAAGTAAAGTCTAGAGTCTAACTCCTGATAGCATAATGCTGTCATTTGCATCTCTGGGCTTTATCACACCAACCTCTTTCATGCTGTAATCCTGCACTAAAAATAAAATGGTACAATACCAGCATAGGAGCATCCACAACTACACTTAGCGATAGCAAGTACATTTCTATACCACTTACCAATGTACTAAGCAGTTTTCAAAGTGTAAGCTAATTGCCCCCAACAAGATGGATACTCATTTTAGTAACCTCAGAAGGATGCCAGGCTGAGCCCCTGGCTGGGATTGAACTCACAACCCTGTGGTTAGTGAGTGAGTGGCTGCAGTACAGGCAATTAACCACTGTGTCACCAGGGCTCCATAAAGCACTTCTTGCTTTAGCACAATTGGAGCTGCTGCCAACTTCGCGTTACTTTTCTTTCCTCTCCCTTAACCCCTCCCTCTCTTGTGCCTTGCTCAGCATGCCTTTAGGGTTTGTTTGTTTTTAAATCCAAACTTTTTTGCGCTTTTGGAGCTTTGCAGCCCCAATTCACTCTTAAAACAATGTCTGAAATTTCATTTCAGGGCTCTGGAGCTCCGAAATAGTGAAAAAAGTTGAAGGGGTGAATTTTAAAAGGGAGAGGGAGGAGGGAAAGGGGGGAGGAAGGGACAGTAAGACCACATCACTGCCAATTGAACTACTGCCATGGGAATGGCTTTCTGCACCCATGGATTAGTGCGACTGGCATTTCATTAATGAATTTCCCCCATGAATGAAAAGACACAGGTCAGGGACAGGACAGCTATGGGAAGGAAGTGGTGTTGTGCAATCAGCATCTCCGATACCACTTCTTTCCCATGGGAATCGCGGCTTAAAGCTTATGTGTGATAAAGCCGTCCATTGTCTCTACAGCATTGTTACCTGGCTATCCAAGTTATGAACTGAGAGTAATGAATGGATTGTGCTTGGCTGGAATCTTACCTCATTTATTGAAGTTTTCCTATACCTTGGTTCTGTAACCATTAACCAAAATGAGGACTCTAGTCAGGAACTCAGAAGAAGGCTAAGATTTGGAAAGGCAGTCCAAAAGAAACTAGATAAGATCCTCAAGTGTGAAGACATATAATTGAATACCAAAGTCAGAATCATCCAGGCCATAGTATTTCTGATTTCTAAGTATGGTTCTCAAAGCTGGACAGTAGAAAAAGCTGGGAAATGAATAGGTCTTAGGGGGGTTGCAGACTGCCAGAAATAGTGCAAATTGAGTCCACTTTTAGGGATAGGGTTAGTGCTAGGGAATCATGGGAATTGTTTTTTTTTTCTGAGATATTGAGCCTTCTCTGTCAGAGAGCTCTGGTGCCACAATAAAATACAGTTCCCATGATTCCCTAACCCTAACCCTAACCCTAAAAGTGGACTCAATTTGCACTATTTCTGGCAGTCTGCACCCCATCTTAGTCCCTGGTCTTTTCTTTAGTACAGTCAAAGGCAGCTGTTCCAGAATGATTCAAACTGCAATGCTGATTAAAGCACCAAAAATACAGTTGCCCTTATGTTTTCATGGACTTGAAGTCTGCATCCCTAGCCCATTCATAGGTGGCAAATGGAGGGGGACAAAATGGGGTGCATGCTACTATTCAAGCCTACGGGGCTTGAATATTTGCAGTTTTCCATTTTCACAAGCGGTGGGATCCGGAATGGATCCCCTGTGAAAACTGAGGGGCGACTGTAATATATTTGGCCATCTTAGTAATACAGGGATCACATAAACATAAGCTTAAACACACATTATCATTTGCCACTCTGGCTACAATTGTACTCTGGATGGGATTTTTGTAGCCTTTATTTCTTCCTCTAAGAGCATCTCTGATTTCTCTTGTATTTTTTTAAAAACACTATTAGGCACACAGTTAACTAAGCTCTGCCCAGATGCTAGCAAATGTATGTCAGCTGCTCTTTATGCTGCTTGCCATGCAGCCAACTTGTTCATCTGGCCCTCTGGAAGATCTGTGAGAAAGGAGAAAAGCTACTTTTCCATGAGCATTGAAAGTCAGTTTAATAAAGCCTTTAAGATTTAATGGATACTCAAGCTGGCTTATAAATAACCTGTTTTACAGGCACAGCTTTATCTGGGTCTTTCTTTATGCAAACCAAAGACTACAAAGGAAAGATCAAAGATTTCAAATTCAGCTTTGTTTTGAAAGCAAAAATTCCTTACTCTCCTTGCACAATAGGAGAAGGGTTTCTAAATAACATGAGCCAAGCAGTTGCTTCTCATTGTACCTTGACTTCTTCCTTTGATTTTCTTCATCCAGGTTGCATAAACAATGCTGCCAATTTTCAAAGAGTGATGATTAATAGGGCCTCTATGATATTTCTAATGTACAGAATGCACATTAAGGCTTCTTTATTATTGCCTCTAGGATAAGAGCCCAGAGGACAGTCTGAAGGCAAAAATTGTAGTCCACTTGTTAAGCATGTTTAGACTTGACTGGTCTAAATTGATAGGTACCACCTGAGAGTTCTATGTATAGCCTAACACTGAAAAATGTTCCATTGAAGAAAGATAAAATACAAATGTATCAATAAGTGTTACTACCTTGTAGTACGGTGGAAGTCTGAATTTCACTTTTATTGAATTTCTCATTCCCCTGACTTACAAGATCACTTTAACCAACAGTGACAGGAGCCTGGAAATGTAAGTAAAATTCATCTCTCTAAAAGGCAACATGAAAATTCATGTGCAAAGCTATGCACATCCCTCCCCCCCCCCCATATGCATTTTATATGTATTTTTCTTAATTTGTATGTGTTTACAAACACTTTCTCCTCACACTACACCATTTTAGGTGTACTTTCTCTTAATATGTATACTTTGTGCACATTTTTGGAACAACATTCTGAAAAATGTGGATTTGTCTCTCAAGTGTGTTCTAGGTATTTAATTACCTTTACTTTTAGTTCCAAATTTGGTGTGCTTGTACAAAAATTTGGCCTTGGTGAATTTTTTGCACATCTCTGCTACTTTGGTAAAGGTATTTAAAATGTGAACAGTGTGATGGATACAGATTTCAGTGCATGCAACTTGGAAGGCAGAAACAAAACTCCATTGCCTCCACATCCCTACAGAGCACCTCCAGCTTCCTGAAATGGATAAGGAATCAGTCTGGTATTTGTCACAACAGGCAGTGGTGTGTGTCTTCTAATATACATAGTGATGAGGCACCTATTTGCTGCAACAAACAAAACTATACATTCTCCTCCCTCTAGTGTGGTCATCTGGCTTTAATCACACTGGGGTAATGAACTCCTACTTTTGTGGATAACAATAGGGAACCCATTTGAAAAAGGGGCATGGGACCAGGATCACCCTTGTACTTTGCACATTGAATATCTCATGGAGCTAAATTGAGGTGAGCAATCTACAGGCCTCTGAATGTTTCTAGACCACACATTCCAGCATCGACCACTAGATAGGCTGGCTTAAGCTGATGGAGTTGCAATCCAACCATGTCTGGACTTTTCCACTTTACCAGTCCTTTGGATACCCAGATGTTAGTTCTATTAGAATGAATATTTGTCCTGTGTAGAAGGTCTGTTGAAATAATAGGTCTGTTGAAATAATTGTGATCCTGTTTGTTCCACTCTAGGTAGGGCTAACACTGGTTTTAGCCCACGGCTTTATGTATGCAGTACTCCACCATAAAGAATTGTGAATCACATGACAAATCCATATTAAAACTGAGTTCACAGAAATACAGAAAAAAGAACTACAGACAGAAGTCTCCAGTAGCAATGTCATGATAAAAGCAGTGATCAAGGGTGAATTGATCAAATCCACAAACACCAACATCTCCAAAACTCAACAGATTGCTAAACATGGGAAAGGTTACTTTTTTGGATTACAAGTCCCAGAATCCCAGAAATTTCAGCAAAGTTATGGTAGTGTCCATGACAGCCATAGGTTTCTGGGTGTTGCTGTCCAAACTACTCTTCTAGAAACTAATTGCTAGTCACATTAAAACATGAAGCAAGCACATGTCCCCCTTGCCACTATTCTGAGCATGAGTGAAACAAGGCAAGTTGCTGGTGCTGGGCTAGCTTGACCTGCTCTATGTTAGTTCCCAGTACCCTCTTCCATTCCACTTTTTCTGGCACTGTGGCAATGCTCAAATGCAGCCTGCTTAGCTCTAAGTCAACATGCACATCTGCGTGTCTTTAATGTTCAACTCTCCACATGGGCAGCTTGTTTCCTGGCCACAACTCTGGCTCAGCTGTTTGGATATTTGGCCCCAGTGCCTACTGCCACACTGCTGTCACTTTCTGTATTGTTTGGCATTTTTAAGACAGTAGCTAATGGGGCGGAGGGAATGTGGGATTCTTGGCTGAGACAAGTCTCCCTGATATCGACTCAGTCATCCTTATGTAAAACAGCACTTTGAAAGAAGGAAGGCAAGAAAGCAAGGGGGAGGCAAGAGAAGAGAGCAGCAAAATATTGTAAAACTGAGCTGATACTTCTGCTAATGCAAAGTGGCAGTTTTTAAATAGGGTTGCCTACATTTGTCACTTCCAATCATAGAATGGTGACTGTGTCACTTAGAAGGTCTTAATAGTCTTAAGAAAACAAATGGAATTCCCTCTCTCCCTTCTCGAATGGGAGGAGCGGGGGAGAGAACACCCAAACACATAGACTAGGATTGTCATGCCTTGAGATACATCAAGAGTGAGTCCGGGTGCTGTCTGTGCACTTCCTTTTCATCCTGCCCAAGTGAAACTGACAACTTGTCAAGCCTCTCATCCTGTTCACTTAGCATCCTGTTATGTTCTTTCACTCTCTTGCCTTTTGCTGTCTGCCAGCCACCATTTTTGCTGCTCATTTTGAAGAGCAAACTAAAGAAGAGGCTCCCATTGTTTGGTTTTAACCATAGTAAGACCAAGCAGTACCAGTGAAACTTGGAATTAGTTGTTGTGGCCATCAAATCCAGTTGTAACAACATAATTCCTATACACAGAGCTGTCCCTGACTTGGATCCCATGAAAATGTTAACATTTTTGTAATGAAAATCAAGTTTTAATATGAATTGATTTCATTCATCTGGTGCCTGCATAGTTGGCATGTACAAGCAGTCAAATTCTACCAACTTGCTCATGTTCTGATGTTGCTTACTACAGCCTTGTAGTTATTGAAGAAAATTAAAATGTCAACAATTTGGTCAGCATGATTCTCCTTTAAACTTTTCTGCATAAATGAATCAATCAATTTACAAGTCTGGGTTTGAAACTTTACAACAACCAAAAAGAATCAGACGTAAGGAGCATAGGAAGAATATAGAACATTATGAATCACTCTGGCCGATTACCTCTTCAGGGTTTTGGACAGGATTTTTTCCTAGCTCCAACTAGAGAACTTTGTATTTCCTATTCAAGCATGTGTTCAGAGGTGAAAGGAAAGTTTGAAGGCACACAACACATATTATAGGAACATGGAAAGTGAGAAGCATGAATCAAGGAAAACTCAACATAATAAAACAAGAAATGGAACAGGAATGGAGAAGAATAGAACATTTTGAGTCAGAGAATTACTGTGTTTTACACATGAAATGAAAATCTCAGAAGAAAAGGGTTGGCATTATAGTGAAGAGAGAAGAATAGAACGCAAAGTATGATGGAATCTTATCAATAAGGCCTCAGTGAAAACCCATTAATATAACCCTAATCCAAGTTCTTGCTCCAATGACAGAAGCAGAAGAAGAAGAAATTGAAACAGTCTGTGCTAGAATCCAGGAGGAAACTGACCACATAACAAAACAAGACTTCTTGTTAATTAATGAAAAAGAAGGAAACGGAGCAGAATAAAAGATTGTATGAAAATTTGGCCTAGGATCAAGAAGTGAAGCAAGAGAGTGAATGATTTAATTTTGCAAGGCCAACAGTTTGTTCATTGCAAGAACATTATTATAGTAACCAAGGAGGCAAGTATGTACAAATCAAACAGTCTACATAATCATAAGCAGAAGATAGGGAAGTTCCATTCTCTCTGCAACAACACCAGGAGCAGATTGCAGCACAAACTATGAACTACTAATAGCTAAAGTTAGAGTAAAACTAAAGAAGAACACGAAACCAACCACTACGTCAAAATAAAACCTGAAGCACATCCCTGTAGAATTTAAAGATAATGTGAAAAATAGATTTGTACTATTAAGCTTAATTAACCTGGACTCAGAAGACCTTTGGACTGAAACCAGAGACAATGTCAGGGAGGAATGCAAAAAGACACTATGGGCTGGAACAGACTTCCCAAAAAAGAGCAGATTGGGGCTGCCCCCAAGCTGGTCTAAATGCCATGCCCCTTTTCAAGCCAGTCTGTTCCAGCCCTATCTGCAGCCAAAAAGTAAGAGAAGTTTCAGTGAATGATAGCTGAAATTCCTCAAGCAGTTGAGAACAGATGAGAAGCAAAAGTAAAAGGGGACGAGAAATAAAAGTAATAGGGTCAGAATCCTGAATGCAGCTGCTCAGTGATTTGTGCACAGGGACAAAGAGAAATAATATAATAATCATGCAGAAAAAATAGATGACAGTAAAAAACAGAGAGAGAACAAGAGGCCTCTTCCACAAGATCCAAAAAATCAAAGGAAATTTGAAACCAAGAGTAGAGATGCAATATGACCAGCAGGGGAATACATTACATGACCAAGCAAAAATAAAAAGACAATGGAAACAATACACTGAAGGACTATATAAAAGAGATGAAGATATGACATCCATTCAATGAAGAACTATTTGAAGATGATACTACAATTTTAGGAAGGAACACCAACAATTTAAGATAAGAAAATGAAACACTATGTCTAGTCAAAAATAACAAAAAGTTGGAATGATTACTGAAGAAAGTCAAGGAAGAAAGTCCAAAGCTTGGTTTACAGTTGAACAATAAGACATCAAAAATAATGACCACAGACAATTTACATAACTTTAAAGCAGACAATGAAGACACTGAAATAGTTAATGAAATAGTCATACCTTGGCTAAGTCATTAATCAGAATGAAGACAGTAATCAAAAAATCAGAATAAGACTAAGGGCCTTTACAGACTGCCAGAAATAATGCAGCTTGAGGCCACTTTAACTGTCCTGGCTCAGTGTTAGGGAGTCATGGGAATTGTATTATTTTTTTCTGGGACATTGAGCCTTCTCTGTCAGAGAGCTCTGGTGCCACAATAAACTACAGTTCCCATGATTCCTTAGCACTGAGCCAGGACAGTTAAAGTGGCCTCAAGCCACATTATTTCTGGCAGTCTGTAAAGGCCCTAAGTCTTTGAAGAACAGATTTGAGGTGGTGCTGAAAAGTTCTAAGCTCAACCAAGAAGGGAATTATCTAGAGCAGTGAAACTTACATGCTATTCTACATATTCACTCCAAATTTCAATGCACTTAGTATATAATTTCCTAAATTTCTATAATCCTTCCAGATAAAAGTCTGGTCACTAAAATACTGTTCTGCTTCTGACATCACCTTTGAATCATTACCAAAAAAATTCTTCCTTTCAAACTCTTTTTAAAGTTTGGAAACAGAAAATAGTCAGATGGAGCATGATCTGGTGAGTAGAGTGGATGGTCTAAGCTAGGGGTAGGCAACCTAAGGCCTGGGGGCCGGATGCGCCCCCCTGAGGCTTTGGACCGGCCCCAGGCCAGTCCTGCAGCCGCCGCCACCATCCCCCACCATGATGATATTGATTATTGTTGTTATTACTATTTCTTGAGGTTTTCTTGGCAAAATCCCCACAGGGGTTTTGCCATGGCTTTTCTGGGGCTGAGAGAGTGTCCATGCATATTTTTTTAATTTTTTAAAAAATTTTAATTTTTATTTATTTATTTATTTATTTATTTATGGTGCTTCCCCCCCCCCCCCAATTGTCTGAGGGACAGCAAACCAGTCCCCGGCTCAAAAAGGTTGCCTACCCCTGATCCAAGCACTCAAACTCCAAATTATTTAAAATATCCATTCAGCCCTGTGAACAGGTGCATTATCTTGCATAAAAAGAACACATTTCCACAGCTTCTCTCACCATTTTTCCTTTAATCAGCACAGCAAGTTAGACTAGTATTCTGCATTAACTGTTTGGCCCTTCTGAAGATGATAATAAAAATATCTTCTGTATCTCCAAAAAACTATGTCCATAGCCTTTCCTGCTGACCTTTGAGTGTTGAATTTCTTTGGCTGTGGAGAACTCAAGTGCCACCACTGCAAAGAATGTTGTTTGGTCTCCAGATCATAGTGATCATACTATACCATAGTAACCACATTTCATCAACAGTGAAGTGTCATTCCAAAAAATCATCACTAGATCACTCAAAATGTTGCAAAATCAACTTGGGGGTATCCGCTCAATTTTGTTTCTGGTCAGCATTCAAACATTTCATCACCCACTTGGCTGACAGCTTCTGCATAGCCAACTGCTCATGAATGATAAACCCAATGCATAACTGGGATATCACTAGTGTCTAAGCCAGGGACCGGCAACCTACGGCCCGGGGGACGGTTAAGGGCCCAGGCCCCGGACTTACCGTCCCAGGCCGTAGGCTGCCGCCGCTGCCACATGCCGCTGTTGGGGCGCGTTTTCGGCCGCACTTGCTGCGGCCGCCATTTTGGAAGTCAAAATGGTGGTCGCGACACGTTTGCGCATGCGCAGTACTCTTGTGCATGCGCAAACGCGTCACGGCCACCATTTTGACCTCTAAAATGGGCGGCCGCAACATGCGTCGTGGCGGCTGTGGCCGCGCGTGCTACGGCAGTGACCACAGTAGCGGCCGCACCACCCGCGTGCACGGGGGTCGCATGTGGCAGAGGAAGGTGTGCGTGCGCGCATGAGCGTGCACCCCACCATTCCCCCCCCCCTTGGCCCAGCCGAGACCTGGGCGACGGGAGACCAGCCCAGGTCTCAAAAAGGTTGCCTGTCCCTGGTCTAAGCAATTGTTTTACCTGAGATTCACCAGTCTGCCAAATTCAGGTCATGAATATGCTTTACAATTTCAGGAGTTGACACTGTTGAAGGCCTCCTGGACTTTGCTATAACTTCAGTCTCAAAATTTCCATGCTGAAAGTTGATGCACCACTTCCTCACACCTTAGTATAGCGGCGACTTGGCACTCAGTGTTTGCATAATACACTCATGAATTTCCTTTGGGGTTTTCTTCTGCAGGAAAAGAAAATTCATAACAGTCTGGTTCAGCACTTGAAGTTCCTAACTCTGGTTCAGCACTTGGTTCATAACTTTGGTTCATCTCTTGAAGATTCCACACTTGTCATTGACATGGTTGCATCAATGATCTGGGGGGGGGGGGGGGGGGAATCAGAAATTAGAGGTACAGTCCTGCAAATTGGCAATTTGCAATACAAAAGAACACTCTTTCAAGCTACAGTGACAGATTTTGAGAAGTATTTATGGCCAAGAACTTTTCAGCACCCCACTCATATGACGGAACTAGACAAGAAGAGTAAAGATATCTCATGGAATCTAATGTTAGGATTGTCCATGCCACCATCTTTCCAATTTTTGTATATGCTAATGGAAGCTGAACAGTGAAGAAAGCTGATGGGAAGAAATTCAACCCATTTAAAATGTAGTACTGGAGAAGAGTGCTACAGATGCTGTGGACTGCTAAAAAGACAATTAAATGGGTCCTAGAGCAAACCAAGCCTGAACTCTCCCTAGAAGCCAAGATTCCTAAACTGAGACTGTCATACTTTAGCTTTCTTACTTTTCCAGCAGCTTTTAAAATGATCTGGTTTATCTTTCTCCTCCCCTCACTTTCCCCATTTCCTCTTCAGTTGGTGCAAACTAGGGATGTACTTCTTCACTATGTTTCTTCTCGAGGGAAGCAATAAGTAACATTAACAATTTTCTACTGAATACAAGAAAGTCTTTGAAAACCATGACATCTTTGAAGTCTACTTACAATTTGTGACTTATTCTGTCCAAAAATCACATGTGATTGTTTGAACAGAAAATGGTATTTTCTGGACAGGAAACATTTTCTGAGTGGAAAATAATCTATATAGAAGGTTTCGACTTCTAAAATTTGCTAGCTGAGCGTGGCTTCAGCCTACATCTGACCCAGGCCGAATTTTGCTGGCGGAATCACGGCAAAGTCAGCAGTGACTTATGTATGATAATGTCTGGGTGTATCCCAGAAGAAGATTGAAGCTGGGAAAAGGTAAAATGCTTTTTAAATAATGTGATAAGCTCCTTACTCTTTTTTCTTTCCCCATATACAAATTTATTGCAGTCTCAAATTCTTTTTGTAAAATTTGTGGAAAGAAAAGTGAATTTTGGAAAGTTCTTCTAAAAAAAATGGAACTATATTAAATTCTTATCAATTCCTAGGAAAGATAAACCTGACTATCTGTACATGAGAGCCAGGAATCTGTAGAGTTGGACTAGAGCTTGTAAAAAATAATTCTTGGACTGCAATTCACACCTCAAATTCTTTCTGTAAAATCTGTGAAAATGTTTGTGAATTTTGGAAAGTTCTAAAAAAATGGAACCAAACAAAGTTCTCACATTTTCTTAGGAAAGATGAACCACACTTCTGTACAGGAAGCTGTAAGGTAGGACCAGATTTTTGAAAGTTTCCTCTTTGGACTACAGTTCACACCCCAAATATGTGCCTAAGGCAGCCACTTCATCCTGGGTAATGCCAGGGCTGATTCTGGCATCTACCCAAAACAGGAGAGTATTAATCCTGTTTGTTAAATGGAAATGCTAGGCTGGAAAGTTGAGCTGAGTTTTGAACTTTTCAGTGTCTTGCATTATTTTCGCTCCAGGCTGCCGGGTCTTGTAAAAGATTATAATTCCAGAAATATGCTCTATATCCTTCTGTGTTACGAGTAATGCAGGATATATATAAATATCACAATATCGTTATTAAGGCCAAGAGAATATATTTTTGTACATGAGATAAGTATTAGAATGATGCTGGGATTCTCTTAGTCTGGATAACATCTGCCTTGTCAATATGCTTCCCTTTGCTTTCTATCTATATTCTCCTTGCATAACTTCAAAAAAGAAGAAGAGGGAGAAGGAGAAGAGGAAGTGAATGTGACTAGCTTTAACCCTGATGTTTGGCTGGTGTGGATGGGGAAGAATTGTTTTAGTTTGTTTTTGAACATTTACCCCAAATTTGCAAAATTATTCAGAATTATGAGATATGTAAGAATATTTAAAGCACATTGAAGAACCTGAGGTTTTAAAAGTTCAATTGCAAGAGAAAGTGTATCCGGTTTTCTCATCCCTAATATATATTGCACATTTACACAGAAGTCCCAATATATGCTTACTCCCAGGTATCTGTGCATAAGACTGCAGCCATAGAATTGTTGGTAGTCTTTCAAGCTGTAATAGTAGAGAAAATCTCACAGTCTTCGGTCACCTCAGTCAATAAAGAAAAAGTAGAATACATCTGGAATCCCTGTTCAGGCATTAATGCTGAACAATCTGCAAAACTCAAGTTGAATTCCACCCCAAAATCCCCATCCTGCCCATCTTTAATTTTTCTCAATTTTTGCTGCTCTAATTAGAGCTTGGAGCCCTTACTTTCTGGGATTACAGCTCCCAGAATCTTTCAGCCGACATGGCAAGTACATGGAAGGGAACTTCTCCATATATGTAATTGAAAATAAATGGATGCCTCCACAAATCTTGGAGCCCTAACAAAGGAGTTTTAGGGGAGAGAGAAAAAACCCTGGAGATACTGGAGCAAAGGAACAGATGGGCAAAACATTGTAACTGATGGGATAGCAGGAAGAAAGGGATATCAGAAACATAATGGTTCCCAAGGCTAAATTACGCAATAACTTAATTGCATAGTGTGGAGCTGAGTATCTGTTTCTTTCTCACTCTAAAGGAATCACAAGCGGGTGCACTTTTTATCAGGACTGGTATGTGAGCAAGCATAGTATAGTGTTTGAGTAGTGAACTATGATTCTGGAGACCAGGATTCACTTCCCAGCACAGCTATGAAACCCACCAGGTGAACTTGGGCAAGTAATATGCTCTCAGCCTCAGGGAAGGCAATGGCAAACTTCCTCTAAATAAATCTTGCCAAGAAACCCCCATGATAAGTTGACCTTAGTGTTCCCATAAGTTGGAAGTGACTTGAAGACTCACAGCAACAACAGCAACATATGTATCAGTAGGAGACTTTCTAGCCTGGTTAAATGCCTGTACTGCAGCCACTCACTCATAGAACACGAGGTTGTGAGTTCAATACTAGCCAGGACTCAGGCTAGACTCAGGCCTGCATCCTTCCGAGGTCACTAAAATGAGTACCCAACTGTTGGGGGGCAATGAGCTTACAGTTGTAAACCGCTTAGACATCCCATAGCATGATATGAAGCGGTATATAAATGAAGCTGCTTTGCTTTGCTTTGCTTTTAGATCTTCAAAAAAGGCCCTCTTCTTGGTCCCACCATCCTCATAGGTACATTTGGTGGGAGACACAATAAGTTTTTCTTGGTGGTCATTTTCAGGCTCTGGGAGGACCGAGATTGGTCCCTTCCCTGTTGTACCTCAGCTAGTGGATAATGTTTTTTTTATTCAGGTGGGCTTGGTAGATGGGCTATTAAGGACAGACCATGTTACCTGATGGGAAGTGTACTTTTCTGAAGGATGTATTTTTAAATTGTGTTTTTATTGTTTGTTTTAATTGTTTCAAAAGGGGCTTTCAATTTTGCTCTCTTTTAAGAATTTGTCTTGTTTTGTGTTTTAACTGTATTCTTCTTTTATTTAACAATACCGTGAACCTCCTTAAGTCCCAGCTTTGGGAGAAGTGTAGGATATAAATTCAATTAATTAATTAGGGTGGCTGAAACTTTTCCCCAACTCTTTTTGCTTTTAAATTAGAACAAAATTTAGTGCAAATTGGGGTGGGGGTTCTTATCAGCCCTCCCCCCCCACCCCATGGGGCAATGATGAATTAAGGGGACATAATTGCTTGGGAGGAGAATGTTTCCACCTCTCCTACCTTCAGGCAGTGGTCCAGACATGGGTTGATCCCACGTGCGCTCACTTTGGAGTAAGACAGATGCTATGCTCCGTGCTCTGTGTTTAACATAGTTTAGTTCTGTTAACAGAGGAGATGACAGCCGTGTCAGATAAGCAGAAGAACAAAGTGGAAGAAGAGGATTTGGAAACAATGATTAGCAGCTCAGGCTTCACCACATACAATCTGAAATATCATCAGGTTATCAAGAAGAAAATGGCAGTGACAGAGAGCTGTAGGCCTGGCCAAAAAGGTGAGAGAGATCAGATAGAAAAGGAGATCTTTGAACCATTTCATCAGCTAACTTCCTTCAAGATTGCGGGGACTATACATCGTAGTGGGTTCTTTGGGTTGTTGTTTCTAAACACTGTTTTAATTGTTATTTCTTCTTCTCCCAGAGTCGAAGAATTATTGGCTGCAGCTCTGCATTGCCACCATGTAGCATAAATATCCACTGGCAGAGTAATGCCAGGCTAGCATTACAAAATATGGGTACAGAATAGCAACATTACACATTTTCAGAAATGGTCCCTATTAAACAATGCACAATGAGGGGTACGGATGAATGTGCCCTTTTGTGCAACCACATGAGCAATGGTTCTGCCTGCATAACTCTGCTTCTGCTACAGACAGCTGAATATGGCCATTGCACAATGTAGAAATAACCACTCCACATGCATTGCACAACTTACATATGCTTTCTTACTTTATTTATTTATTTATTTATTGGATTCATACCCTACCTTTCTCTCAAGATGGGATCCAAGGTGGCTTATTGGCTGAAATCCTACATTACCCTACATATGTTAATAACAGGATGCCAGCCATAGTGAGATTCTTTGATAACCATCACTAGCCCACCCAACCTCATAAGAGAACTAGAATTCCCAGACTTCTCTGAGGAGAAGGAATGGCTGTTTGTCTCCCACAGAGTTATATCCTCTCACAATGTGATGATTCTTTTTCATAATTTCTAGGTTTCTAGAAGTCATTAGCCCCTTTTGTAAGTCTCTTGTGTTTGCTTTTTACAGCTCTTTAAGAAAGGTCCTTGAATCTTTTCCAAACATTTATAATTTCATTTTGACTCTGTCACTTTGGCCCTTTTTCATCTTGTTCAATTGCCCTCCATTCCTTCTTTCACTAACACACACACACACAGAGACAAGGAGAGAAACACTGCTTTGATTAAGCTTCAACAAACACAGAGAAACAAAAACCTTCCTTTCTTTCTAAGAATCTGATCACACTACACTCCCTACAGCATATGGATTCCTTTCTTTCAAGAGGCTTGTTTGGCCAGGTGAACATCTGTTGCTTAGTGCCATTATGAATAAGCAGCAATAACTCTGATAAAGTGAGCTTAAGACAACAGCTTAACGACTTTCACGCAAGAACTTAATCGTTTTTCCTTATCTAGCTCCACCTCCTGTGTTTATCCTTTCCACTCTACACACAGGCACAATTTTCCATTTTGCTCATAAGATCTACTCTCAGGAATGGTGTCTTTTTCATTTGGGTCCTTAGCAAAACAGTCATTTGATGACACTGTGTTGCAGTTGCATCTTTTATACAGCAAGCGAGAGAGAGAAGAAATCTCTGACAATCTCTGATTTATTTTTTAGTTTCATAACACTTTAAGGGATTTTGCTATGTTTGGAACTGTTCTGAAGCATTAGTAGAATCAAGCCATTTAGAAACACATAAAAAGTATGGATCCTGTTTTCAAGTTTTCTTTCAAAACCTTGATGGGAATAGGAATGTATAAACTGATTCTCCAAATAGCCTTTTGCTGAAAATGGGGATTTACAGAAAGACAAAAAGAGAGCAGATCATTTTACTAATGTAAGTATAGTCCAAGGGGAGGTGCTTCTGTCAAAATGAGCTCAAGATGTTTTGCTGCCTGAGGTTGAATAAAAATTCCATGTATGGAAGCAAACTAGACTGGTAGTTGAAATGTTTTATTTCAACATTGGTATGCTGAAGTGTCTGCTGTGGTGGACTAGTTTAGGAGGTGTAAGATAGGCCATATCACATATGCATCTCTCACCTCCAAAAGAGGAGAAAAGTTAGAAATTGAAGAAGAATGAGGGGGAGCTACAGTCCACAGGCATATGTTGCCTGAGATAGTTGTCTCACTGTACCTAATGGTAAGACTTGCCCTATATGCTGCAGAAGCCCACTGTAACTGAAAAAGAATTACACTCTTAAGCAATAATAAAATAATAATAATAATAATAATAATAATAACAATAATAATAATAATAATAATAATTTTTTATTTATAACCCGCCCCTCTGCTCGGCAATCAGGGTGGTGTACAACAGGTTAAAAAACACAGCCATTAAAATATTCCATCATCCCACACCCTAACTCTCCCACCCCTTAAAACTGGATTAAACTACCATAGAATTAAAATCAAGTTCACACATAAAATACAATAAACCAGTTTGGGCTTACATGTCATGGCAGTGAGAGGAGTAAGTAGCGGATCACCTCCAGTTAGCAGGGAGGTTATTACGGGAAGGCCTGCCAGAAGAGATCTGTCTTTACTGCCTTTTTAAAGGCAGCAAGAATGGTAATAAGACGGATCTCGTCCAGCAGGCCATTCCACAGTCTGGGAGTGGTCGCAGAGAAGGCCCTCTGCGACGTCTGCGAAAGCCTGGTCTTTATAGGCTGCAGCAGGTTCCTCCCAGAGGACCAAAGTGGGCAGGGGGGATCAGACAGGGAGAGACGGTCCCTGAGATAAGATGGCTCCAAGCCATGTAGGGCTTTAAAGGTTAAAACTAACACCTTGTACTGTGCCCAGAAACTAATCGGCAGCCAGTGGAGGGATTTAAGCACAGGTGTTATGTGCTCCCTCCTAGATGTACCAGTAATTAACCTGGCTGCCATATTTTGTACCAGTTGAAGTTTCTGGGTTAGGCACAAGGGTAGCCCCATGTAGAGTGTGTTGCAGTAATCCAGACATGAGGTTACCAGAGCGTGTACCACAGCTTCCAAATCCCTCATGTCCAGATAAGGGCGCAGTTGGCGTATCAGCTGAAGCTGATAACAGGCACTCCTGACCACCGCATTCACCTGACTAGTCATGTGAAGCGATGAATCAAGGAGCACCCCCAAGCTGCGAACACAGTCTTTGGAGGAAAGTGTGACTCCGTCCAGGACTGGAGACTGTATTCCCAAATCTGGTTTCAGGCCCATAACTGTCAGATCACCTCCAGTTAGCAGGGCGGTTATTCCGGGAAGGCCTGCCAGAAGAGATCTGTTTGTCCAGATTTAGTTTCAATCTGTTTTTCCTCATCCAATCCATTACCTCTCTGAGACAGTCATTAAGAGGAGAGACACCATCTGAAGTCTGGGCCTATGATCTGGTCATGGAGAAGTATATCTGGGTGTCATCAGTATACTGATGACACCGCGCTCCATGCCTCCGAATGATCTCACCCAGCGGCTTCATATAGATGTTGAATAACATCGGGGACAGGATGGCACCCTGAGGGACACCACAATTGAGCTCACTTTTGAAAGAGCAACTGTCCCCGAGCCTCACCCTCTGGGTGAAGGTGAGCAAATCATATCCATGTTAATTCTATCACACAGGAGAATTTGCCAGTAAATGGCACCATTTATAATGAGAACATAATCCCAGAAATGGGATCACTATAACAGCTTATTTTTGCTCACTTTGAAAATATGATAATTGTCTAATAGATGGACCACACCTGGAAAATGTAATTGATTTTTCTTACCTAGCTCCACTTCCAGTTCTGAGTATCAAAATTCAAGAAGGTTATAAATAAAGGTGTGCAACATGTAGCTGCCTGGATGTTGAATTTTTGGTTACCATCAGTGCTAGCCAGCATTACCAATGGTTAGTGATGATGGGATTTATAGTCTAAAAATTTTGGAGTACCATGTTGATAAAGGCTTCTCTAACCATATATCACAGGGCTTGCCTTTGTTGTTGTTCCGTGCCATCAAGTTAATTTCAACTTATGGTGATACTGTGAATGAGAGACTCCTAGGTGTGACTGTTATTATGACCTGGCTTGGCCTTTTCCCATTCACCTGACTTTTGTGAGCAGAGAAGGCCTAGGGAATAAAACATTTTAAGATCTGAGGGATGAAAGCCAAATTAGATTTTTTAAAAAAAATGTGAAAGAATGTAGTCTGACAACATCTGGAGAATCACAGCTTGATTTCACTGAAATACACAAATGGGAATAGGTTCAGCAAAGGCAACAGAGATGATCAGTGATATGGAAAACAAGCCCTCCACAGAAAGTATTAGAGAGATTTTGTAGCGCCTTGGAGACTAAGGGCCTTTGCAGACTGCCAGAGATAATCCAACTTGAGGCCACTTTAACTGTCCTGGCTCAGTGCTAAGGAATCATGAGAACTATAGTTTATTGTGGCACCAGAACTCTCTGACAGAGAAGGCTCAATGTCCCAGAAAAAAAATACAGTTCCCATGATTCCCTCGCACTGAGCCAGGACAGTTAAAGTGGCCTCAAGCTGCATTATTTCTGGCAGTCTGTAAAGGCCCTAACTGAAAGAAAGTAAGAATTTGGCAGCATGAGCTTTCATAGACTTCAGTCTACTTCCTCAGATGCTTTTGATGGAGGAAGTAGGCTGAAGTCTATGAAGCTCATGCTGCCAACTTCTTACTTTCTTAGGGCCTTTGCAGACTGCCAGAAATAAAGGTAGGTATAAATCAAATGGGCTACAGTTATAAGAAAAGGATATTGGGTTGAACATCAGAAGTAACCTCTTGATAGTAAAAGCAGTTTGACAATGGAACTGGATGAACATCAATGACATAGCTCCATGCTTCTCTGTTACTTCTCACTGCTTTCTACCAACCTGTAAATGGCCATGTTAGAGAGCAGGGATGCTGCCACAGTAAGACAGGATGTTGTTGATGGAGAAGATGTTACACAGTTCCACCTGGCACACCTTTATAGTTCATCTTTGTTTCCTGTACTTGTAAAGTAGTATTACAAGTACAGGAGCCCTGTCCTGTATTCAACCTGACAGCTTTAGCAACATTCCAAACCATCATGTGTTGAGATCGAAGGTCTGTATAAGGTTCTGAAGGGCTCTGTTCAAGGTTACAGAATTCTTGTGAGCAGGAATCCTGATTTCTCATGGTTCCTGATCATGGCAGCTCTGTAGTTGCATTCAGACAAACACAGTTATAATGCACTATAGGAATTTTTGTAGATAGTGCCCTAGTATGTGTGACTTTGAGGCATGGGACTTAACATGCACACCCATATCCTCCAATTTTGTCATATGTGAGCAAGCAAATGCCTGCTTAGAACTACAGTTTGTCTTCCTGTCTTGAAGTAACCTACAAAAACTATTAGACAAGGCTGAAAAGCACTTTGATGAACCTTCTCAGACCATTCTATAGTAACAGGGCAGGCTTCCAGTTAGCTGGAAGGTGGATCTCTTCCGGTAGGCATTCCTAGAATGACATTCTCACAATCTTTCCCCTGCCATCAGACCATTAGATCACTCCTCTATATATTCAGAGTGCCGGCTATCTAATTGTATTAGACTTGTAGCCTTGTTTTAAGTTAAATTTTAATGTTGATAATGATTTAATATATTTTTAAGGGGGGGTTATATGTCTACTATAATTGTATGGGATTGTATTTTAATTGTAAGCTGCCTTGATAGCCTCAGCTAAAGGCGGGATATAAATAAATTATTATTATTATTATTATTATTATTATTATTATTATTATTAGCTTCTGCACTGATTTTGATGTGTTCATTTTTGTATTCCAAGACCCTGTGGCCAACACCTCAGAGATGGTCTTTCTCAGCATACTATAACTGTCCTGGCCAGGTTATCAAGATCACTATTTCATGCACCACATCAATGCATATGAAAGAAAAACCTATATACCATGGTGGAAAATTACACCTTGGGCCAATGTTCATCCTATGCCCTGCTGCTGGGACACAGAGACATATTTCAGCCAAATCAGATGTGATGCACTGTCATTTTCATTTTCCGCCAAAAATCAACTAGGTGTAGTGGTTTTAGGAGTGATGAGGAATAGCGGGGGTTAATTCTGATTGTGTGTGAGAGAGGGGAGAGGAGACCTTGGGCATTTGGGGCTGATTTGGGGGCATTTTTTTAAAAAAATGGGGGGGTTAGGGGACATGGGAAATGGCACAATAGGCTTTAGGGGCCACATGTGGACCACAATTCCCCCACCCTTCCCATGTAGCTAGAAAAAGTTTGTGGTCAAGGATGCTGTGATTTGAATATTTTTCTCCTGACTTTCCAGAAAGTTTTTAAAGTACACCTTTTTAAGGTGGAATTTGATGCTTTTACGTATTTGGATTTTCACTCTGGCAGTTAATACTTGTAATTATATATTTTAGATTTATGGGTGTTACTTCTTGTTACATTATTGTATCTATCAGTTCCAATATGGTGTCCACAACAATAGGATATATAGGCTGAGATCCTGCATCATCAGACATAACTCCATATCTGGTGATGATGGAGCTCCATCATCATGGATACGTCTGCTGATACCAGTGCCCCACCCCTAATCTACCTCTTAAGCCAGGCCATGCCCCAACCAAAGGGCTTCCAAGGCACTGCAGATGGAGGAGTTGGGGAGTGATGACTGCAGCACTCTCCAGGTCATCGGGTGCAATGGGGCAGAAAGCCAGAGAGTCATTTCGAAGTCCTACCACAGCTACTTCTCTCAACATGGGTCATGACCAGGAGGATGGTGTGGTCATCATTTCCCAACATCTTAATCTTCAGTGCTTTACAAGCCATTTGATTGAAACATTACCTAGACTAAGAGGTAGGTTGGGATCATGCTCAGTCCTCAGTAGTCATAAACTTGAATCCCAAAAGTTACAAGATCATAAGTTCACTTTAGAGTTTCATAAACACTGAACAAGATGCCACTTTAGCGTCTTTAGTGGCATGTTCAGCATCATGCCACTGAACCAAACATGATACTTATGAAAGCAGATAAATACAGATGCTTTAATATGGGGCATTTTAATACAACTGGCTACAACTGATTTTTTTTTCTTAAGCCAAGGATATGACTTAAATTAATTTTTGGTTTTGCTAATATAAAGACTACCATGTTCTCTTTTAATTCTTCTTTCTGCATGGATGGGAAATTGTGACTGTCATCCCATTGATGTTTGATGCACATAAATCCAATTTGGCTACAAGTTTAAATCAAGGATACTATGTAAAATTAATTTCTGGCATTGCTAATATAAGTGTAATCCAATACCTGTAACATCCAGTAACTAATTTATTCTCTTTTCTGTCTCCTTCTTGAGACTGACTCTTCACTGCAGTGCAAACCTTATGGCTTAATGTTCCACCTTTAGCTCTGCTTCACTCATTCAAATATTTGTTTTCTATCCTTTTCCTAAATACCTCAGGGAGGGGTAGAAAATGAAAATGTTGCTGTTGCTGCTAGCTGCTCTAGACAAACTAAAATAATTTTAAACAATTCAATAAAATAACAGGGTACATTGTATACAGTACATCAGAATTCCATGTCTCTTTCAAGCCATGATATTTGTACCCCAAATTCTTTAGTGACATCTAACTTGCTGTAGAGTTCTGAAGAAACTGAAAGTTTGCATATTTTTGTGGGATTTTGAATGATTTCTAACAAAAAATAATGTGGGTTTTTGGAATTTTCATTTTTACTTAGTACAGGAATTAAAGGCAAGCAATCTCTTACGCTTCTTCTGCTACTACTACTAAGTTCTGCTGTTTTATTAGATATTTGTTATTGGGATTCTGTTGAGATTTATTGGGATTTTGGTGAGATATTTATACACACACAGTACAAGCATGTTTTTACTGGATCTTTGAAAAAATAAGATATTAATAAGTTTGAAATATATTCTATTCTGAAAAACAAGACTACATTATGTGTAACCATGCTTATAGTCATATATGATACATTCCATTCTGGGTGGGGGGAGCTTGTATCATGTGTGTTCATGTTTATAGGTTTCTGTAGAATGCAGTTAATTGCATGAAATAGATCATTTAAAAACTTTTCATATCCCCATAGGGATGTATAGCATTTTGTCTGATCACTCAGTGGCAATACAAATTCAGAATATAGGCATGTAATTTGTCTTGTTTTGAACTGTTTTGTATTCTCTTGGTCACAACATTGGAGAGGAGGGCAAGAAGGTCTAAGTTTTATGAGACTGAGGGCCTTTGCAGACTGCTAGAAATAGTGCAAATTGAGTCCACTTTAAGGGTTAGGGTTCGGGAATCATGGGAACTGTATTTTATTGTGGCACCAGAGCTCTCTGACAGAGAAGGCTCAGTGGCTCAGAAAAAAAACAATTCCCGTGATTCCCTAGCACTAACCCTAACCCTTAAAGTGGGCTCATTTTGCACTATTTCTGGCAGTCTGCAAAGGCCCTTAGTATTTGTAATGATATTTCTCATGGAAACCAATCTCGGTACCAAAAAAACTGATAGATGCTGAAGGGCTGGAAGAGGAGGAGGTGGCTATTGTGCTATCTGAAATTCTCTGAACCATTTTGTTCATAAAGCATTTTCAAAGGTTTGCCTTGAATCACATCATCTCCAGGTTCTTCCTTCCCTACTGACTAGCACAGTTGGGGTTGGTTGGTTCCTTGACCCCACCTGACCTCCACCACTCCCACTTCCTTTCTATTAGCTCACCCCCTTTGTACCCCAGCAAGCTTATCATCAGTATATTCCTACACACTTCTCCATCAAAGCCTTTCATGACTATGTAAAGTGAACAAAATCAAACCAAACACGGATCCATATGTAACACCACTCTTCAACTGCTTCCATTTGACCTACAGCCTCCATTCATGAATTCCTTCTGGCTTTGATATCCAAGCCAGTTCTTTACATCTACTAAGGTAGCTCAGCCCTACACCATTCCTGCTGACCTCAGGAAGTCATCTTTTGTCTGATACTGTATCAAAAGGTTTCCCAAGGTCCAGAGAAATGATAACCATGGCTGTCCCCTTTCAACCTTTCACTTAACTTTTTTTTTTAAAAAAAAAAGTTCCTGCAGGTTTGTTAGGCTCAGCCACCTCTGTGATGATACAGCAAGTACCTTTCATCAAATGTGAAGTCTAGTGCCTTTACTCCTCCCATTAAGTTTGCAATGAGTGTCTGATTCCCGCTGCATACAATATGTCTCTCGTGTCTTTTCTATGCAGTGAATTATGTGTTTTCTGGCCATCTCTACTATGAATCCTTGATATAGCCATATCTTGTGTTTCTCATTGATTAAGGCCTATATCCTTTCTCTCATTCACAGTCATCTCTTTGCTTTCATTGGAGAATATATTTCATAACTATCTGGACCATCCAAAGGGGGGGAAAGTCTTTGCTTTTAATTGTAGGAGTGGCTTGTACATTACTCTCTCAATTATTGTAGCATATGTCAAATAATCCACTTTTTTCCCTATAGAAGGAATTTTACAACTTTCAAAGTCTATAGGTAGATATGTGGGCAAGTTGAGACATAGATATTTATGCATATAAAGCACACACAGAGAAAGAAAAATAGAGAATAACAACTATGTTGAAATTGTCTGTTGAAAGCAAAACATTATCTGTCCATGTCTGCAGATTACATGATATTATAGCCTAAATTGACATTTTTCTTTTGGTCTGGTGAATGGAATTAGGACAACATCATTTTTCAGTTCCTTTAGTTTTATAACTATTGTTGCCATCTTCCTGTCTTCCTTCAACATTTTGCTTTTCTCTTCCTCCCTTGAGAAATGCCTGATTTTCTCTAGCATCTGTCCCCAACCATCCTCTTTGGGGAGCACTAAGACAAATAATGTTTTCCAATATTTTCAGCACTGCCTACCTATTCTTTCAACAGATTATCTCAGCTATATTGTAGCAACCTTCCAATCTCCTGCACTGACCTCTCTCTTTTCTTCTGTTATGTACTTAAATTTGTGTGGAGGGTGTCTTAATATTTATCATAACCTCTTGTGAAATCTCTGTTTCATTTTCTCATGCTTTTCAGCTTTTCTTTCTTTATCATTTTTATTCTTTTGTAGCTTCCATTCAGTAATGTTTCAAGTGTTCCACACTATCTGTTTTTAATAACTTTCATATGTGTCCTTTTAAAATTCCTGATTAGTTTTCTGCTTGTCCATCAAAGCCATGGAGAATCTGCAGTAGATGACAAGTAAAATGACCTCTGGGCATCTATTAATGTGAAGTCTGAATGGTTCCCACTCTTTGCCCTGTTATTCTGTTCCTTTTTAAGTTTTTCCTTATTATCCTTTTCATTTATTGAATTGGTTTAACACAGGGGTAGGCAACCTTTCCCCTTTAAGGGCCGAGGGACTTCAGCTCCCAGAATCCCAGGAGCTATTGGCCAACATGGGACTATTGGCCAACATGACTGAGACATGAGGAAAAACAGAGGTTCAGTCTCTGGCATCTTCAATCCTTTCCATGAGATTTAAAGAACTCTTGCTCACCCAAATTGCCAGTATTGGCCTTGCATAGATCCATTGGCTATGTAAGCATAAAGCAAGTCAGTTAATGTCCATTGTTGTAGCCATGGCTATAAGCAGCTCTCATCTATGGTTCCCAATGCTTTACCAGTTTTCTCTCCTGTCACAAAGTAATGCCATCACAAGTGAAGATGGGTATGTCTAAGGTATAGGGATTTTTTAAATGCAACTAAACATGCCTGTGGGGGGAAAACAGATCAGTATGCTTCCCACAGCAAAAAGAAAGCAATAGGCAATGCAAGTTTTACAATACTCAAAGCAAGAGGAATTTACCATTTTTGCCCCTAGCTATTCCTTTTTGTTAACAAAGTTCAGAGTTGAGCCCCTAGGGCATCAACAAAGAAAAGAATGCCTTACAGCATTTCCCTGTATCTATTGCTGTTAGTTACATGGAAGATGAAATCAAGACAGTACTACTTCACAGGGCTTGTTAATCTCTGCTTTTTGTGTGTTTCTGAATCTGATGTTTTGTTTATAGGCTTCAGGAGAACCTGTGTGAACTGCCAAGTGTGTAAGAGATCTGTTCCAAGGTTCTTTCTCTTTCTCACATGCTAATATGACTAAAAAACAGAATGTGGGTGAGGCTATGGAGGTCAAATGATCATCTTAATGCTCAGTGGCTCCTTCTGTGTTGCTAGGCTCAAGACAAGTTGAGTCTCAAACTTGTAAATGTTAGTTTTAGGGACTATAATTCCCATAATCTCCCAGTCATCATGGGCAAAACTCTGATGAGGTGTAGCAAAAGTGATATGTCATGTTTCCTCTGACATTTCTGGACTGGATAGGAACTCTCTCATTCAATCAAAAATCCATGAAAACTAAACCTGAAATGATGAATTTGATGAAAAGCTAATCATTGATGGTGCCTGAAAGTTCAAGAGCAACAGTAGTTTCATGAGCACATCAATCACTGAAAACGTGAAAACAGAGAATGATGTATCCTGTCTGGAAGGTCCATTGGAATCCCTAGTGGCAGTATTTGTGCCTTGTTGTTGTTGTTGTGTGCCTTTAAGTTGTTTCCAACTTATGGTGACCCTAAGGGGTTTCCTGGCAAGATTTGTGCAGAGGAGGTTTTTTATTGCCTTCCCCTGAGGCTGAGGACATTTTCACACGGGGCTAAAGGAGGACGCTAGCCGGCCTCCCGCCGGCCTCACTCCGGCTCCATTTCCCGTGTGTTCACACACGCGCGGCGGCAAACCCCGCCTCTTCCGGTGTCATCCCTGCGTCCGGCCGGCTTTTCGCTCTGTGTGTTCAAACACACGGAGCCCTAAGTCCGGCCTCACTCCGGCAGCGGCAGGCTAATTCCTGGCTAACTCCGGCTTCAGGTAATTCCAGGTGGCAAAAGGAATTAGCCTGCTGCCGCCGGAGTCATTCCGGTGTCAGCGGCATGGGGTCCAGCCGGCTTTAGGGGAAGGGCTCCAGCCGGCTTTAGGGAGCCCCGTGTGAAAACGTCCTGAGAGTGTGTGACTTGCCCAAGGTCACCCAGTGGTTTCCTGGCCAAGCAGGGAATTGAACCCTGGTCTCCTGCATTGTAGTCCAATGCTCAAGCCATTATGCCATGCTGGCCTACTGGACAAAAATGTAATTGCTTTGCAGATCCATAAGAGCTACTACTTGACTCCATTACATCCCAAGCTTTGGAACAGGAAATAGGGGGGAAACAAGAGAAATGTTGGGGAAATTGAAATGATACATCTGCAGTTAAAACATTTGAAAGGATCACAGTTATTAGAAATTCAAGTTTTTCAAGTATTAAAAAATAAATCCTTAATTCCCTTGCAGATTCCTAGCATCCAGAGTATTTTATACAAACATCTGGATAAAGGAATAAAGGCAAATCCATTGTGTTTCTAGACATTCCTAGAGCATTGATGTTCTTGAGATTATGCTATTGGATTACTGGTATAAAAATAATAAATATTTTCAGTACTTAAAGCTGTAATGCTTCATGTTGGATTTGGATTTTGGTTTCATTTTAGTAAAAGGTGGATGGTGATTCAGAGTCTTCCTTAGCTAGAAGGATCTATTTGTCTTATATCGAGTTCATTGCTTCCTGACCTACATATATAATTCCCTTACCCTCCTTGCATTATTGGAAAACTTGCTTAGTGAGTTTATCACCTCCTGTTGTCAATACTGAAGAATATATCTTTATATGGTGCAATTACTACTGCTTAATTTTATATTTCTGTTTTATGTGTAAAAAGAAGAGAAAAATCACTAATCTTCTTTCTGAATCTAACACCATAATATATACTAATCTGCACAATGCACACAATTTATGATGGTAGGTTAAATGGGTGTCATCAGCAGGCCTATAGACAAATTATGATGAAAAGCAGTACACAAATAATCAGAAAGTCTTCCTGAGAGAAACAGTGAGTCTTCCTAAAAGCAACACATAGGGGCCCATGTCCTAGAATCAAAAAATGATAGACTTTTAGAGCTGAAAGGGATCTTGGAGGTCAAATATTACACCTCCCCTCTCAGTGCAGGAATTGTGAAACTGCAATTAGTAATGTGGTTTATAAATCAGAATTGGGATTGATGGAACACAAGTTTTTTGAGCACTCACACATTTAAGAGGTTTATAGGCCACTTCCATATTTTTGAAATGTGGATGTCTAAAATGGTTTAGGTGGCAAACCCACTTTGAAGAAACTTGCGAAGAAAGCCTGTGATAGATTTCTCTTAGGGCCACCATAAATCAGAAATGACTTGAAGGCAAACAACACACACACACACACACACACACACACACACACACACACAAACACACACACACCAGATTATCTGAAAACCCATTTCTCCCCATATTAGCCTACCTGAGCCTTACAATTTTTAGAGGACACTTTTTTCTCCATCCCAACACTTACACAGATGCATTTATTGAGGATATAGGAGAGAGCCTTCTGAGTAGCTGCTCCCAGGCTATGGAACTCTCTTCCAAGTTCCAAGAGGCTCAGTTGGCCCATTTTCTGCCGTCCTTTCAATGGCAGGCAAAGACCTTGTTATTTAAACAGACTTTCAGCCTTTAACTGATTGCTAATAGACTATGCAATGGGCATACTGTTTTTAATGTGTTTTAATGTTTTTAAACTTTAAAATTGTTTTAATTGAACTATTGTTTAATGCTTTTTAAAAATTTATGTACTATGAATTGGTTTACTAATTTTGTTTTAACTTACAATGTAAGCCACTTTGGAGAAAACTAGGATATAAATAAATAAATGTGCTAAACTGGAAAATAGACACAGAAAATTCTTAAGTCAATGAGGGAAAATTGTCCAGTTAGGTTACATTGCTGAGAGAAATGCACACATTAAGGGAAATGCTTTTAAAATTACATAGAATTTTGGGGGGTGGGGGACAAAAAGACTCACAACCCAATATGAAATGAGGATATGAAGAAAATTCAGGTGGGATTCAAAGAAACTAAGTGAAATGGAAACTGAAATGTTTTCACATCCCTAGTCAGGACTGCTGAGGATTGAATTTAGAAATGTTAGCTGCTGTCAAGTTGACTTTCTTATGGTGACCCCATGAATGAGAGACCTCCAAGTTATCCTGTCATCAACAGCCCTGCTCAGGTCTTGCACACTCAGGGTCATAGCTTCCTTGATTGAGTCTATCCATCTGGAATGCAGTCTTTCTCTTTTCTTACTGCCCTCTACCAAGTATTATTGTCTATCCTAGTGAGTCATGTCTTCTCATAATGGGTCCAAAGTACAACAGTCTCAGTTTAGTCATCAGAGGCCCGAAACACATAGGCCAGAAAGTGCAGCTTCTGACCACTTCAGAAGTGGGGTGTGCAGATGACCAGTGCCCCTGGAGCAGCTAGTAGTTGCTTGAGGCAGCCTAAGGCAATACAGTGAGCTCTTGGCTGGAGTTTGGTTCCAGGATCTCCATGGATACCAAAATGCGTGGATGCTCAAGTCCTGCTGTAGACAATGGCATAGTAAAATGGTGTCCCTTATATAATATGGCAAAATCAAGATTTGCTTTGTGGATTGGGGTAGGGGGATATTTTCAAGCTGTAGCTGGTTGGATCTGTGGGTGTAGAATCTGTGGATAGAGAGGGCCAATCATAAAATAATTCTCTCTATGCATGTAGAGCTGCCAATTTTTTATTTCTAAAATACTGGCCAAATATGGACTAGAGGGACCATAGCAGGATTTGAAGATCAGTGTAGAACAATGACAGGATAGGAATGACAAATCTTTAGTTTTCTGTGTTTTTTTTCGGGCTGTGTGGCCATGTCTGGGAAGAATTTATTCCTAACGTTGGCCTACAACTATGAAGTTGCCAGCCATAGTTGCAGGCAAAATGTCAGGAATAAATTCTTCCAGAACACAGCCACACAGCCCAAAAAATCTGCAGAAAACTATGGATGCCAACTGTGAAAGCCTTTGACTTCACGTTGGACAAATCATTCTTTTTAAAATATTTCTGGTGTTCATATTAATTTTGGGTTCTACTGACAACAGTGTGTGAATGAGGCAAAAATGAGGCAAAATCTGTCCAAAAAAAAGAGAGAAAAGGTCTGTACAAAGCAAAGCAACTTCATTTATATACCACTTAATACTGCGCTTTGCAGTGTCTAAGTGGTTTACAACTGTAAGCTCATTGCCCCCCAACAGCTGGGTACTCATTTTAGCAACCTCTGAAGGATGCAGGCCTGAGTCAAGCTTGAGCCCTGTCTAGTATTGAACTCACAACCTTGTGGTCTATGATTGAATGGCTGCAGTACAGTACAGGTTGTGCCACCAGGTCATTTGAAATACACATTTCTCCCCAATACTCATTTTTTGTATGTACTTCCCCTAGTGTGCACACTTTTTGCAAGCATTTTCTCCATATGATGTGTTTTGTGCAGACCTCCCCCCCCCCCCCAGAATGTACCATATTTTCTGGCATATAAGACGACTTTTAAACCCAGGAAAATCTGGGTTAAAGTCAGGGTTTGTCTTATATGCCGGGTATAAAGACGAGGAGGAGGACAGAGGGAAGAGGAGGGAAGAAGCCAGGCAAGAGGAGGTGGATGGGGATGACAGGAGCCCCGGGGGTTGCGAGGCAGGAAGAAGCCAGGAGAAAGGAGGGAGAAGCTAGGCAAGAGCACATGGAGGACAAGTAGGACAGGGGTAGCGAGGCAGGAAGAAGCCAGGAGAAAGGAGGGAGAAGCCAGGAAAAAGGAGGGAAGAAGCCAGGAGAAAGGAGGGAGGACCAGGCAAGAGCACGTGGAGGACAAGGAGGACGGGGGTGGCGAGGCAGGAAGAAGCCAGGAGAGAGGACAAGGAAGAGGAGGAGGAGGACAGGGGTGGCGAGGCGGGAGGAGACCCCTAAGGCGATCCTCTCCTGGGTTTTTCTTGGCAAGACTGGTTCAGAGGAGGTTTGCCATTGCCTTCCCCTGAGGCTGAGAGTGTGTGACTTGTCCAAGTTCACCCTGTGGGTTTCATGGCAGAGTGGGGAATCAAACCCAGGTCTCCAGAGTGGTAGTCCAACACTCAAACCACTACACCATGCTGACTCCTATTCCCATGTACTACCTATGAAACAATTGCAGACTTTTTTGTTGTTCTTGTGTGTCTTCAAGTCCTTTCCGACTTATGGCGACCCTAAGGCAACCTTATCATGGCTTTTTCTTGGCATGTTTCTTCAAACAGGGGTTTCCATTACCATCCTCTGAGGCTGAGAGTGTGTGACATGCCCAGGGTCACTTACTTGGCCGCAAATTGTACATACCCCAGAATGCATCACCTAGTATATTGGCAGTCCTTCCCCCCAACACTTTCTCATTTCTCCCCAACCATCTTATAACTGGGAGATGGAAATAATTTTTAAAGCAGCATTTAAATCTAAACTATTTTTTAAAAAGTAAGGTCCAAAACACACTGCAGAAATAAATGCTAGGGAACATGGGAGATGTAGTTTGTTGTGTTTATAAGTGACAGTTTTCCTGCTAAGTCCTGCATGTCATAAGCATTTGAATTAAAATTACCATATTGAAATCAAATCTGATTTTTAAAATTTTTTATTTGGTGTGCATTGGAAGAGGGGTAGTCTTATACGGTGAGTATATACCAAACTCTATATTTTAACTGGAAAAGTGGGGGGGGGTCGTCTTATACGCCCAGTCGTCTTATACACCGGAAAATATGGTACATGTTCATGTGCACTTTTATTTTATATGTATTTTTCCTCACATTATTTGGATCTGGACAATAAAATTATGAAAACTGATTTTGTTTCACAACATAAATATGTTGTGCTTTGTTTAGTAGTCCATCAAGTCCAAGTTTAGAATTTAAAAATTGATACATTTATCTTGCAATCAAGGCAAGGAATGGACCATAGGAGAATTGGGTGACAGAAATATAGAAAATATATTAGAGGTGAACACACATCAGACTCAAAAGGGCTGATTTTTAGCTACACCATGCATCTGAAGGCTGCCATGTGCTGTCATGGCCATTTTGAATGACCAGAAATGAACATCACATTACTGGTTACTTTGTAGTGTTTCAGGGGCCCCGTTGCAACAACAGCTGAGAACCTACATTGGGAGACATAGGGCCTTTGCAGACTGCCAGAAATAGTGCAAATTGAGTCCACTTTAACTGTCCTGGCTCAGTGCTAGGGAATCATGGGAATTGTATTTTTTTCTGAGACGTTGAGCCTTCTCTGTCAGAGAGCTCTGGTGCCACAATAAACTACAGCTCCCATGATTCCCTAGCACTGGGTCAGCTATGGCAACATAAGCCCCCAAAACTTTTAAGCAACTGAACCCCACCAATATAGCTATTTCTGAGTTTTGGGAGAGTAGGGGCATGAGCCATAACACATCCAGCCCTCTGCTGGTGCTACTTGTTGCAGAAAGAACGCTAAATGAATCATGGCTCACCTTCTATACTCTTCAGCAACTTGGAAATGGCTATGTTGGTGGGGCAGACTGGCTTGAAAAGTAGGTTTCTAGGAGGACTCTTGTTTGTTGCATACAAGTGAATTGCAATATCATAAGGCAGATGTAATTGCTTCACAGAATGCTGTAGCTGTAGCAATTTTTTTCCAGCAGAAAAATGGGGATGTAGACAAAAAAAATGTCATGGGTGTGAGAGTCTTGGCCAATGGCTAAGGGCAGGATGAAACCTGTGCACTGCATAATTCCTTCCCCAGCTGTACATGTATAGTGTTATTAGGATGGCCTATATTGGAATCTGTGGCTATTGGAACTCAGATGTTGCCTCCATTACAGTACTGCAGAACTGACTTGCTATCTTGATATGATATCAGACTAGGACCTGGGAGACAAAAGCAAATCCTCACTCAGCCATGTAGCTCATAAGGTGACCCTGGACCAGTCATTCTTTCTCAGACTAATCTACTTTTCTATTATGATGGCTTTTAGCTTTTAACAATAAACTTTCATTTATTCATTCATTCACTAATCTACTTTTCAGGAATCTTGTGTAGATAAGGAAAGATGAGATCAATCCACAATCATAGAACCATAGAACCTTAAAGGACTGCACAATCCACCTGGTCCAACCCCTTGCCATGCAGGAATACAATCAATCAATCTTTATTGCTTTTGGCCAATGGCCATTGCACCCCATGCAGGAATACACGACTAAAGCATTTCCAAGACATGATCATCCAACCTCAATTTAAAGATCTCCAGAGAAGGAAAGTCCAGCGAATGGCACTGTTTCTATTTGGGAAGTAGTGTTAAAAATGCAACAAGTCATCCTGTTTGGATCACTAGAAATATTGGTCAGTTTGCTATCCAAGCAACTCATTACAGTTTATGTTCTATGTAGCGCATTATCATGACCCAGAAACAGAATCACTGGCTCAGCAATATTTTGCTATCAGCAAAGATACACAAGCCCTTAGCTCTCCAAGATTTCAAGAGCCCTAAACTTCCAAAATAGATTGAAACTTTTTAATTATAAAAATGCAAAGTAGATTCTACGTTGAAATGAAAAGTAGGACATTCCTGGGAAGAGATGGATTTCAAAACATTGTTTGCACAGTTTTCTCGCCCTGATTGCTTCACATTTGCCCAGAAACCTGCAATGTAGAGAAACTCACTCTGTACTAGTAACCAAAGACGGCTGTGTCATAGCTAAGCCTCCAGCCCAATTTTTTTTCACTTGATCCCCTTTGTCGTTCTCTCTTTCTCTCGCGCCTGCCATTGCCATTTTTTTTTAACATGCAAGTTGCCATGAAAAATTTGTTAATGAAATATTTGCTTAGAAGTCTGCTCTGGGCTAGGCTGATAACCTATCTGTGTTTGAGTTTGGCTTCCCATATTCTAAATACTCATCTTCTCTCTGTTTAGCTTATTGATTGGTTTGGCAGGAAAAGCAGCCTTGTCATCAGTGACCAAGGTCGAACTAAACAAAAAGGGACAGGAGGGGAGGAGCGGGAGGGGAGATGGAGAAGAGGGGGGAGGGATAAAGTAAAAGTTGAACTTAGGAGCTCAATGAAGCAATAATGGAAGATCTGACCTGCCAGAACTTTTCTTAAAGAGACAGAACAGTTCACAGATCATCAAGCCCTTCATATCCATATATGGAAAGATCTCAAAAGCCTGAGAAGTGTGGGAATTCTCTTTCACTCTTGTCAATATGACGATTTCAAAAGCAACATTTGCAGTGATGGACGGGGGCTTCTTTGTCAGTGGGACAGTGAAACTTCTCTGGGTTTTAATCCAAATATTAAAGTTTTCAAGGTGCCAAACCTATTGTGTCATGGATGGAGTTCAGCACCCTGGGTTGCTCTTTTAAATGTTCAGACTATAACCTGGAGCAGGCTTATCCTCTCTCTGAATTGGCAACCATTACCTGCAACTGGACATGAGTGGCAATCCTGTCAGAGGCTGATATGACCAAAGCAACACAGACCAGTAGCAGTAGGTCAGGGAAAGGAACAGGAAAATGTGCATGTACTTTGACATTTACTGGGAGGATTTTTGCACTATAACATTTGAGGGAGGAAGTTATCTGGAAGGACAGCAAATGGGGTAAAATAGGTAAGATAAGATGCAGCTACCTTGGCACCCATTTCATCAGGAAGTTTTAAGATAGGCATCAGTTCTCCAGGTTGTGATATGACAACTGAGACCTAGCACACAGGATATCACTGGGAAGTGGTGGGGTGCAGACTGCACCAGATGACACTATAAAGGGGGGGATTCAATTGCTCCCCAAACGTCTCCCATTTGGTAGAAAAGGGCTGTGGTGTCCCTATAAAATCCTGGAGCTCAGTAAAATAGATGTGAGTGGGGCAATGCTCAATGGGTGGAGAAAAAAGATGCCTCAGGGTATTTTTAATGACTCTTTAAGTTTTCTTTAAAAACATGACATCTTACCAAATTTTCACTTTAATCACATGAAACTATATAAATGTAAACACATTGAGGCTGTGCATATGCTATTATAATTTAAAGTTATAATTTTAATATTGCTAGTTGTTTATGTCACAACCATTGCCATTACATTCAGTGATACATAGAATTATGATTTACAAGCAACATTAGTACAAAATACATTGCTAAGGATTCTATATGGTTGGGTATGGGAAGAGGTCAAGGGCTATATGACACCATGAGTTACCACACTGGGTGATGCCAATCCTAGTGGTGTCACTTCTAGCACATACAGCTGATGCATGTGCTTGTACACTCTTGGTAGCTCATCTCCCTTGGACTTAGACCAATTGGTCACTGTTCCAGCAATGCAGTGAACTAGGTGTTTCCTCTCATGATTTTAACATTTTTCTTGTGAACGTGAAGTGATTCATTACCAGAATTCACACTTTGCCTATGTCCGCAACTGCCATATATAGAGAGATACACAGTATCATGATCTAGATATAAAATCACAGAGCTGGAAGAGTGCCATCCAGTCCAACCCCCTGGTGTGCAGGAATATACAATCAAATCACTCCTGACATATCCAGAACTTGGAAAAATTACTTTGCTGAAGTATAGCTACAAGAATTCCTTACCACTGGCTATGCTGAGCAAGGATTCTGGGATCTATAGTCCAAAAAAAGTTGCCAAACATTCACTGTAGAACTCTAATGCCTCTACTAATTCTTGAATGTGTTTTGTTAGGATTAATGGTGGGATGTTTTCTAGTGCTCTGCCTTAGGCAGCAAAATGTTGAAGTCTGGCTCTGTGGGTTGGGCCAAGAAGGAAGTAAATGGCCATAGTGAAAGAAATGCAAAAGAGAGGGGCCCATTGATGGCATCCCCCCCCCTGCAAAAAAACTCCTTAGATTTAGCAGAATGTTGTGTGATTTGAACACAAGAATACATCAAAACCTACACAAAATAATTTATTTATTGTCAGTTTCTCTCAGGGCAGGGGGAGTATTAGTATTCCATTTGATCATTGCCTGTGTGCCTTGAACTGTACCTCTTTTTCACCAGGTTGCAACAAATAAAGGCTATATACCAGTATATACCAGCTATATACTCAGCAGTTTCCAGGTATATTGTACTATAACTCCTATTTTCTCTGGTCACTGGCCATGCTATCTGGGATGAATGTAACTTGTAGTCCAAACTATAGCTGAGTTGAGGAAAGCTGCTATATACAAGTGGATAATTCACTGTTGCTTTTTACTTGACTCATCTCCCACCTTGCTCCGTTTATATTTTAAGCTCTGAATTTCCAAGTATTCTTTGGTTCTTTCTTTCAGCTGCTGTGTATTTCAGTCATCCTTCTTAGGCTCTGTGTCACTCTTGCACTGCAGATTGTGAACTGTTTACTTCGATAAGTCTGATTTTCTTTTTAGGAAATGGCAGTTTTCCTGGAAATGAAATCAGTTTAAAGTAATCAAGAGGCCTCTAGTGGCTTATCGTGTCAGAGGAACTTTCCTCTGAGGTTATGCCTATAAAGTTATGTAGAAATACCCATCGTGTAAGAGAAGAGACAGAGGATCAGAATATCTAGCCACCTTATGTTGGGAGCCAATAGCTGTTCTGCTATACCAAACTTTGGTATTTATGAATCATTTCCTTGAGATCGGATGAACAGCATTTTGCACTGGACAATTGAAATGCCCAGAGCAGCAGACCAGAGGGGTGCCTGCCTTCCTGTGTGCTTATAAGCAGGAAAGAAATGTCAATGTGGTGAGCTGTGTCCCTTTGACCTAGCTGCTGAGAGAGAGCTTATTCCAGCTCCAACTTAATCCACAATGAGAAATGCTTTCGGAGTGAGCTACTATGGATCATCAACAGAATTCCTCTCAAATTTTGTCCAGTTGGCAAGCTTTTATAGAGCAGCTTAGAATTCCAGCTTTTATTTATTTAATTTTTTAAAGGAAACAGCTAAAGTTCCATACTCACAGTTAGACCTATTTCATGCCATGCAGAATCAGTCCCTCTGTTTCCTATGACCAGATTGTGAATATCACTTCTGCCACCAAAATGGCACTGACTACATGCAGTGTGATGGGCAGGCTTCAACAGGCTGGAAGAAGTAGGAAAAATATCTCTAGATGTAAACTATAAGTGTGCAGGAACAGAGCATTGTTGACAGAGTAGGCTCCGAATGTGAAGATTCTATATAGCTATCAGAGCAAATTACCCTTGAATTATATAGAACCATAACAGATGACAATTCAAAAAGGGTGTTGAAAAACTGGAGCGTGTCCAGAGGAGGGCAACTAAAATGGTGAAGGGTCTGGAAACCATGCCCCATGAGGAACGACTTAGGGAACTGGGTATGTTTAGCCTGGAGAAGAGATGGTTAAGAGGTGATAGGATAGCCCTGTTTAAATATTGGAAGGGATGACATATTGAAGAGGGTGCTAGCTTGTTTTCTGCTGCTCCAGAGAACAGGACCCGGAAGAATGGATGCAACCTACAGGAAAAGAGATTCCACCTCAACATTAGGAGGAACTTTCTCCTCCTTTGGAGGTCTTTAAACAGAGACTGGATGGCCATCTGTCAGGGATGGTTTGATTTTGAGTTCCTGCGTGGCAAGGGGTTGGACTGGATGGCCCTTGTGGTCTCTTCCAACTCTATGTAGGCATAAGTGACTTGGCAGTAAAATCATGAGACACTGGATTGGTATGTGTATATATTATATTATATTATTATTTATAATACACCTTTCCACCCAGAATTTGGAGTCAGGGTACAAAATAAAACAGGTACAGATTCTTAAAATTAACATAGGTGAATAAAAAAAGTTTGTTTTATTTATTTGTTTATTTGTTTGATTTATTTCCCACTTTTTTTCCTGAATGGCACACAACACACCTTACAATATAAATTAAAACAGAACATTTAAAATAATATGGAGTACAAAAGTTTAAAAATTATTAAACCAAACATCCAACAAAGTGATTGTTAAATGTAATTAAACCACCTATAAAAATAAAAGAAATTTAAAATATTTGTTGTTGTTGTGTGGCTTCAAGTTGTTTCCACCTCATGGTGATCCTAAGGTGAATGTGTCATGAAATTTTCATGGCAAGATTTCAGAGGAGATTTGCCATTGCCTTTTCCAGTGGTTTTCATGGTTGAGCTTGGAATTGAACCCTGGTCTCTGGAGTTGTAGTTCAGCACTCAAACCACTACGCCATCCTAGCTTTTATTTAAAACATACCAAAGAAAGGAGATTAAAAAATAATACAACGTACTAGTAAGAGTTCTTTCCTTTAAAATTATATGTTTCCAAAATCCCTACTTTCCAGAAAAGGGCGGAGCTGGCGTATCAGCCGAAGCTGATAGCAGGCACTCCTAACCGTCGCATTCACCTGACTTGTTGTGTGAAGTGACGAATCTAGGAGTACCCCCAGACTGCGAACACAGTCCTTGGAGGAGAGTGTGACTCCATCCAGGACTGGAAGTTGTATTCCCAGACCTGGTTTCAGGCCCACGACTGTTAGTACCTCCGTTTTGTCTGGATTCAGTCTCAATCTGTTTTTCCTCATCCAGTCCATTACCGCTTTAAGACAGTCATTGAGAGGAGAGACGCCATTTGAAGTCTGAGCTGACTACCGGGTCATGGAGAAGTATATCTGATGGACAAGGATTGAGAGGGCAAGTCATCTTCCTCACTCTTCCAAGGAGCTTGTCCACATCATTGGTACTCACAGATTGAAGCTGATCCAGTAAAATTACATCAATGGAGTTGCTGGACACCTCGTCTATTGATTCTGTTCTAACACTGGCATCTAAGTCGGCTCTTATCCGAGAGATTTTATCTGCAAAGTGGCTGTTAAATGCATCACAGTAGGCTGTTGTCGGGATAAGTAAAGGGTTCTGCACAGGTACTACCTGCGACAGTTCCCCCACCACCCTAAACAGTTCCGCTGGACGAGACTCTACAGACGCAATACGTGCAGACGAGAAAGACTTCTGCGCTGTGTGTATTGCCTCCCAATAGGAATCAAGATGTATCCTATGGCGAGTTCTGTCGGATAAGAGTTGAGTCTTCCGCCATTCGCGCTCTAGTCATTGTCCAGCCCGCTTTTATCTTAGTTCCTCTATGTACAAGACTATTTACAGTGACAACTCCACATCAACTACCACAACCCATGGCAACCCACACGTGTCCAGAGGACTCTGCCTTATACAGCCAGAGTTCCACATGTCCCTTTGGCTCTGCCTCTTCCTGCTGGACACCTGTCAGTCACATGAGTGACTCTGCAGTTTTGCAGCAGTTCTCTGTGCTTTCCAGCATCAGGTGACCATCTCCATGATGTCACTTCCCATGACACAGCATGAGTCAGTATGATTCAACTGCAATCAAATGCTGTGTCATCATGGCTGCTGCTATTCCCCACATTGTACATTTTACCCCTGGGACTCCTTCCTAACAGAACAACTGCAACACACAATAATTTTCCCATTGTCCCTTTAAAACAAGGGTAGGTAAAATACAAACCTAGGGCCATATGCAGTCCTCAAAGATTGTTGTTGCAGTCGTCAACTAGTTCACACTACTCAAGGGGTTAATTGTGTCTCCCTGGAGGTGTGATTTGCCTTTTAAAATAGTTCACTATTCAATATATTTTTTTAAAAAAACAACAACTTTTTTTCCAAAACTGGAAGTGGACTTTCCAATTTTTTTATTTCTATTTTTGTTTTTGGCAGTCTTGAATCCTACTCTGAGAGAATAGTGGTGTATAAATTGAATCAATCAATCAAGTGGCCCCTTTAAGTTCTAAAAAAAAATAAAAAAAATCCTGCACCTCAGACTAACCACACTTGCCCATCCATACTTGCAAGGGTTTTTTTAAGTTGAAAAATAAGAATCATGAAAATTAGGTAAAGGCTATTTGGGGCAATGGATTTTTTCCTAATGTTTTCCCAAGGTGATTTTGATTTGTTCTGTACAATCCTGGGGGGGGGAGTCTTGTTTTTTTGTTTGTTTGTTTGTTTGTTTGGGGTTTTTGTTTTTTGTTTTTTGTTGGGGTTTTTTGGTATATATATTATTTGTATCCCACTTTTCTATTATAATAGCAATCAAAGTGGCTTCCATGTTAAAACAAACCAATACAATACAGACTTTGCTCTTACTTTTTAAGAGCATCTGGGGGATATGCAGGCCCATCTCCATCAGGCCTAGTCTTAGAAGAAGAGCCCTCCCTCCACTCCATCTGATGTCATCTGGGGGAGAGATGCAGGCCCATCTCCATCGGGCCTAGACTAAGAAGAAGAACCCTGACTTTTTAAGGGGCGGGTGGGTTTCAGGATTTTTAGGTTCTGATTACATTGTATTAACATATTTGTATGGAAATTTTAATGTTGTAAGTCACCCCAATTGCTCTGCAGAGGGGCGGGATATAAATAAATTATTATTATTATTATTATTATTATTATTATTATTATTATTATTACAATACATGATAATATATCTTACCCCCCCCCCTTAAAAAGAAACTTAGCACACTTTTAAAAATATAGTCTGTTAAAATCTATTAATAGCAAATGGTCTATTGGGCAGAGAGGCAGCTTAATACAAGTGTGAGGGGGTCTATTTATAGCCAAGGAATTCTATTTAGGAAAGGCCTGCTGGAAGAAATCCATCTTGACAGCTTTATTGAAGCTATCTAAGGGCCTCTGCAGATCGGCCCAAAGGGCCGGCCTGGAGGCAGAGTTGGGGTGGGGCAGCCACACGCCAGCCGCCCCAACCCCATGCCGACACCATTCTGACAGCGCGTGCTGTTACACATGGCATGCGGCATCAGGACGCCCTTCCGGCGCAGTGTTCAAACACACTGTGCCAAAAAGGGTGCTGAAGAGCCACGTGCCAGCTCTTAGGGTGGCCTTTTGCCGCCCCTAAAAGGAGCGGCATTTTGCTGCTCTGTTTAGGGCGGCAAAAGGGAGGATCGGGGCCGCAGTGTGAGATTGCCATGGCCCCGATCCACTGCTTCCCGGGGCAGCCCAGAGCCGCCCGTCTGCAGTCCCCTTAAGTTGGTATGTTGATGGATCTCTTCCAGCAAGCCATTCCAGTGTCTGGGAGTGGTAGCAGAAAAGGTTCTCTACAAGGTTGCAGTTAATCGGGTCTTTATAGGCTGCAATAGATTCCTCCCAGAGGACTTGAGGGTGCGGGTGGATTATATGGAAGTAGGTGATCCCTTAAGCAGGTTGGACCCAAGCCATGTAAGGCTTTAAAGGTGATAACCAACACCTTGTACGGCACCCGGAAACCAATAGGCAGCCAGTGAAGTGATTTCAAAATAGATGTTATGTGGTCACTCCTAGATTTTCCGGTGACCAACCTGGCTGCCATATTAAATCTTCCAAAAGTGGCTTGGATGAGAATATGCTGTTTTGTGGCCTACATGTGTGGTAATGCATTCAGCAACTTTGTGACTTACCTATTCAGAATTCTTTGCCTTGCTTTCACAGGGGCTGTGTGGACATGGAATTGCTTCAGATCTCTCTATGCTGGCTCCCTTTTTTGAACTTCTTCCATGTACCTCCTTCCAAATTAAATGAGGCAAGTTTTATAAGAGAAAGGGCCTTTTGAATGCTAGTTCCTCTTTACTCGAATGTCACCCCCAAAAATCTCACCTGCCATTACATTATGGTCATCTTAATGACACATGAAGGATCTTTTTTTTAATCCTCCCAGGCATTTTAAGAATAGTCTTTAGTGAATTTAGAGCTTATCACTCTCCTGTCTTACTCCTAGTTTTATTTTGATGTCACAGGAATCTTCCCAGGCATTTTAAAAAACTTTTATCCTCCCAAACATTTTAAGAACAGTCTTTAGATCTTACTAATCTCCTATCTTGCTCCTAGTTTTATTTGCTGCAGTGTTTTTGCTGCTTGTGCTAACTACTTGGCTTTATTGGGTGCTATCTGTAGTTGTTCGTCTATTGTTTGCATTTTATATTTTTAATGTACTGTACACTTCCCAGTTCTGGTTCTAAAGATTGCCCAATGTCCAACTAAAGTATTCAGGATAAGTTTAACAGGAAGAGAGAGAATAGGCTGCCCCCACCCCCATGTGTAAAGTGACATTCTGGAGACTTTTTGGGGTTCTGGATTGCCTGGAGACCCTCTATGTACAACAGAAGCTCTCTGTTTCAGATTTTTGCATTCCATGTGAAGAGACAATCGATGGCAGTAAGGCTACCCAGCTCTCTCTGCTCACACATTCAGGTTAGCCCTATCCGGAAGACCTGAATAGGGCTATTAAGTCCCTCAGTCAAAGAATCAATAAGTTCTCTTTAATATGTGTGGGCAAAGGAGCCATTGCCTATCCAGTGATTCCAAATGGAGCAGTGGAAAAATCCAATGGGGAACAGTGAGGGAAAAGGGAGTGATAGGGAGGTCTTCAGTCTAAGTATTGGTTTGCAAGAAAGACAAGGAACCAGTGATCCATGATGTCAATGAGGAGTTCGAGCACATGGCAGTGGGAAAGAAGCAATGACAAAAAAGAATGACCACATTTGGGACCCTGCTTAAGGTTTGTGAGTTCTTCTGGGATTTGGCTGGCCAACTGGAGCTATGCTACTGCTCTTACTTTCTTTCACCAGAGAGGCTGAGAGAAGAGGAAGCAGAAGAAACACTGGTATCTGGGGTTGATTCTTCAAAAGAGTCCTTCACCTTTCTCACTTCTCTCAGATTGTGGGTCCTTCCTCACAGCTGTGTCCTCCTCCACCCTGGCATAAAAGGATTGTGAGTCCTTCCTTTCTCGGGAGAAGTTTGCACCCAGTCACCTTGGGAGCAGCAACCGAGCAGCCAGTCAAGCAGCAAACAAGAAGTCTCTCACCCTCACCAGCCTTTGCTGCAAGGCTGGCACAGGCAAGAAGCGTCTCAGTCATTGTTCAGCCAGCTGCTCAGTTGCTGTTCCCAAGGTGACCAGGTGCAAAGGAAGCGGTGATCAAGATTGGTTGTTTTGAATTTGCAGTAGAACAGTAGAACTAATATCAAGAAATAGGCATGGGGAGACTCAGGGTTTGCCACCCAAAAGGAAAAGGGACAGTAGCCCATAAATGTTTGATAACCACTGGCCTAGTCTAACATCAAAAAAAGAAGTTCTGTATCATCTTGTAGCATACAAAAGTCTGCCCTTTCAACAGATAACTGAATAACAGAGTCCATACATTTAGTGTGGAGTCACCAAGTGTAGAGAACCCAAGTATAATTAATTGTCAGACCAGCATGAGGGGAGCCACCAACCCTTCCTTCACACCAAGCCAAGATGTGAATTGGTTTTTAGTGTTAGCTCACTTGAAGTCTGAAGATGAAAAGTATAAATGCTGCCAGGCCAAAGAATGCTTAAAGGGGAATTGCAAATCTCCACTCTGTGCTTCTTCTAGCTTCTGAAGGGTGTCAGCTTAGACATTTTTTCTTCATCACATATGAATTTGCCTGTGTCTATTTTTGTATTCTGTAACTGAGTCAAAGAAAAGTCTTTAATTCCTAACACTTTGATTCGCCTCTACAAACTAAGCCTTGTTGTAGGTGACTTGAGTCTCCATGTGAGCTACCTATTATTAGAACACATTTAGACTTCCATCAGATGAAAACTCTCCCTTTGTGTCTGTGTGAATACATATATATATATATATATTCTGTATCCTAGCAGAAAACTGCCACATGACCACCTATCCTCAAGAATGTTTGGCACAAGTCCCACATCTCCACTGAACTTTGTTTTTCTAGATGAGAATGATATCAGCCTACAAAAGTATTGCTGACACTTCTGACTTGAAATACAAAATCTCATTAATCTACCAGCTGCATCAGTTTGGGCGCAAAGAAAAATTAAATTGCTCAAAATTAAGACAAACATAAGAGGTTATCTTGTGTTATCTTATAGCATATCTCTTATTAATTTCTAAGACTTATTCCCACAGTCCTCATACATTGGGCAACCTATAAGGGCATGACATTTTATTACTTGAGGTGAAGAACAAGATCGTGCCCCTGTCCAGTCCATGTAGAAATGTTGAATGGAGTAACAACTGAATTCTATTTCAACATGGGCAACAACATGCTCCACCACAAGTAAGGCAACCAGTTAATTTAGGAAGGTCAGGACAGGTTAAATGGCATACAAAGCTTTGTTCTCCAGCATAGAAAAACAGCCAAAAAGTTTATGAGGTACAACTGGGAGGCGGCCACTGATGTTAACTGCTATGTAAGGTGATCATCTCACTCTGCCTAAGGGTTAGAAATGAGAAGTTGAAGGCTTTCACAGCCGGCATCCATACTTTTTTGTGGATTTTTCGGGCTATGTGGCCATATTCTGGAAGAATTTGTTCCTGACATCCAACCCTGGATGATGTTCATTTGCATGAGTTGAGTCTTGATTTTGGTGTTTTTTTTTTTCCAGGACTGGTAGCCAAACTTTGTTTACTTTTAGGGTTTCCTCTTTCCTGTTGAAGTTGTCCAGATGTTTGTGGATTTCAATGGCCTCCCTGTGCATTTTGACCTGATAGTCATTGGCATGATCCAGAATTTCAGTGTTTTCAAATAGCATTTTAAACCCAGGTTGGTTTATAACATGTTCTGAAAAACACCAAAATCAAGCACATGCAAATGAACATCACCCAGGGTCAGGGGGTTTCCCCACAGACAATGGATTACTAATTAAACAGACACACATATCCCTCTTGCATATCTCCCCACCCAAGGCCTTGCCATCAACAACAGACCAATACACAGATTAACATGTAAATCACTTCCTCCCAGCCAAGAGCCACACCGTATATATATACCCCACTCACTTCCATGCTACCACCCTCTGAAGATGCCAGCTACAGATGCAGGTGAAACATCAGGAATAAATTCTTCCAGAACACAGCTACACAGCCTTAAAAAACCCCACAAAAAACTACAGTTGGAAATGACTTATATGACAGATAGCAGAGCATGAAGAGAGTTGGTCTTGGTGGCAGCCTCAGTGGTGGAGTCCAGTCCCCAAAAACATACTCCATACCTCCCTTCATTAGCTCACTAGAACTCTAAGATCTTCTAGAGAGGCTCTTCTGTCTGTCCCACCATCTTCTCAGGCTTGTTTGATGAGTACAAGGGGAAAAGCTTCTCCCAGTCTTTGGAACTCCTCCCTGGGAAGATCAAGGGCCAGTCTACACAATGAAATTATCATGTCAGAATGCAAATAGAATGTGATCCGATCATACATGATTGAAACATGCTCAACCAATGGTGGAGGAGTTCTCAAACTCCCCCCCCCCCCAAAAAAAATTGCAGTTTTTACCATAGTATACTATGGTATGTATGAAAGCAAGAGCTGTACAATTAAGAAATGGACAAAAAGAAAATAAATAAAATAAATTCATTTGAGATGTGGTGCTGGAGAAGAGTGCTGATGATACCATGGACAGCAAAAAGAACAAATAGTTAGGTCCTAGAGCAGATCAAACCTGAAATTTCCCTGGAGGCAAAGATGACTAAACTGAAGCTGTCATACTTTGATGACATCATGAGAAGACATGACTCATTAGAAAAGACAGTAATGTTGGGAAAAGTGGAAGGAATTAGGAAGAGAGGAAGACCACATGCTGGATCGATGGACTCAATCAAGGAGGTCATGGGTATGAATCTGCAGAAACTGGGAAGAGTAGTGGAGGATAGGGAGTCTTGGAGATGTCTCATCCACAGGGTCTCCATGAGTTGAGATTGACTCAATGGTGGTTAACAACAAATACTGAAGGACACGCATTATCAATTGTGTGGACATCCATGGGTGGGCATTTATTTATTCCACTTCCAAAGGTGAAGGGCATTTAAATAGTTACAGGTTTCTCTGGCTAGGGAGGAAATATGCAAATAGTTCTTCTGCTTTGTATCCTCCTTCCTCCCCTCCCCCAGTTATTAACCTTTCCTGCCCTCATTAAACCTCCTGATGCATTATTTTGCTTGAACAACAAGAAGAAATAAACGTCTGCTTTTTTCCAACACAGAGGCACCCCAAATTATGAGCAGGTGGACAGGGAGTAATGACCATCCACCCCAGCCCACTTTGCAGGTATGTGGCTCAGAAGATATCTGGGCAGCCTTTTTGGTCCATTGTTGTTGTTGTTGTTTTGGTTTTTTAATTTATTTATTTATTTATAACCAAACAGAATAACTTACACAGCTAAAAAGAAATAAACAAAGAAGCATTAACATATTAATTACATACATACCTATCGCCAACAGAAAGAATGTCTGTATCACTTTATCCATTAGTTTGTAATTATAATTTCCTCTTTTTGAACATATTCTGTAGATATGCACTTTAGAAATTAAAGCTTACCAAAGATATTCTTGTAAATATCGTTAATTAAAGACATATCTGTGTCTATATGTTGTTTTGTTGTTACAAAAATATTTATCCACTTCTACAATATTCTATTAATCCTTATAACCCATTGTTTTCTCTTCTCTTGCCCATTGCCTGGGGAAAGGGAGGGCTAATTATATTAAAAGTCTTCCTCAGTTCTTCAATATCTCAGACAATCTATATTATTTTTAAATATGTTGTTAGCTGCCTTGAGTCCCATTATTGGGGAAAAGTGGGATATAAATGGATAAAATCATCATCATCATCATCCAAAACCTAAGGCCCAGTTCCTCTGCTCTACTTTTGGCCTACCTATTTTTCTATCACCAGAACGTATCTACTGCATGGTTGCCCTGGGTTTCCAATACAGTTACAACATATGAAAATAGTCAAGATCACATAGCTAATTCTCATATCAAAGTCACACCTCTATCTGCTTGCTTTGATGTGAGAGCAAATCATACAATCTGATTGTAAGTTACATAACTTGTAACCTAATGTATGTAACAGGTCCAATATGCCAAAGCCAATGTCACAAGTAGAAAATATAACACGTTCAACTATGTACTGAGCTAGCTTTTGGCACATAAAGCTAAGCTGACATAGTTTGCTGTCACGTATGTAATGTAGAGATGCCATGATTGTTTGGATATTCTCCTCATGGAGAGTTATGTTAGGCAGCACTTTTAATTTTCAGATTTGAGTACTTGACCTCAGCCCTAAATAAAATTGTGTGAGGCACTGCAGTTCCTTTCAAAATCTATTTGTAGAACTAAATTTGTTCTAAAAAGTTCAGGATCCCTTCCAAGGAGCCTCTGCTGCAGAAGGAGAAGTTGCTATCACAAAGGAGATTCAAGAAAGACTCAGGGCCTTTACAGACTGCCAGAAATAATGCAGATTGAGGTCACTTTAACTGTCCTGGCTCAGTGCTAGGGAATCATGGGAACTGTATTTTTTTCTGGGACATTGAGCCTTCTCTGTCAGAGAGCTCTGGTGCCACAATAAACTACAGTTTCCATACTTCCTTAGCACTGAGCCAGGACAGTTAAAGTGGCCTCAAGCTGCATTATTTTTGGCAGTCTGTAAAGGCCCTCAGTGTTTGTAAGGCCTTGTATGATTTTTAAAGAAGCAGGAATAATGAAACTGGTTTTGTTTCTAGCATTCAGAAGTCACAGGGTTTGGGTTAAATGTCACATATCATTTTTTTTAATGAAGACCTGTGTCTGTGTGCATGTACTGTGTGTGTGTTTGATGATCTTTATAAGATTGGGTGTAACTGAATGTAAAATCCCTTATCTCTTATATATATTCGTTATTTTGTTCACAAAAAAATAGTCTTGGATGAAAAAAGTTTGTTTTCAGTAACAATGGTCCTTCTAGAGTGGGAGCTGTTTGGCCTCCCCAGGCTTTATGCTGAGTGATGATTGTTTAAATAGTTTCTCCCTTTTTTCTGTATTACAAGAAAACAACGCATTCTATAATGTGACACACCACAGCAGCTTCCAAAGTTACTGACAGTCTTCCTTTCATGTCAATTTGGCAAAAGACCACTTGCAGACTGCCAGAAATAGTGTGAATTCAGTCCACTTTTAGGGTTAGGGTTAGTGCTAGGGAATCATGGGAACTGTTATTTTTCTGAGACATTGAGCCTTCTCTGTCAGACAACTCTGATGCCACAATAAAATACAGTTCCCATGGTTCCCTAACTCTAACCCTAACCCTAAAAGTGGACTGAATTCACACTATTTCTGGCAGTCTGCAACCCCCCTTAGTTTGTGCACCAGTTAGCTGCCAGCAAGGCAGCAGAATGATCAGCTTACTGGGTTAATAATCATGGTCAGAAATGAAAATGTTTTCCCTCCCTCACCTTCAGTTCAGCTGGCATCAGAATAAGATATTGTTTTCTGTCAATTAATATCTCATTCTCTGACACTGTTTTGCTGGCTCTAGGAGGTCATAAGATGGCCTGGTGTGTTAGCTTGACTCCTTTTCCCTTGTGAGTTTCCTCCCACTTTCCCTTTGGGAAATTTATACCTTTCCCTGACATCTGTCCCCTTTCTTCTTCTTATGATTGTTCCAAGGCAGAAAATAGAGGACAGATATATTTGCAAAATATATTCTGTGTCAGCACATTACCTTTATTGTGCCTTAAGCAGCCTCCGCATCACCTTCAGTGACCTCATGCTCCTTCTGAACTGGATAACATTGGACCATTATCTGCCTTAGCCTCCTGTGCTATCTTCTCTTCTCTCCTTTGCATGAACTTTCCTTGCCATTTTATAGCTCTGAACTTCCATTCTGTCATCTGTCCACTCCCCCTGCTCCCCCTGATGTTTTATAGCCCATGGGCCTTTTCATGAATCTTTACTCTGCTTTGTTCATCCATGCCAGCCATTTATTTTGCATGCACACACAAAAAACAGGGCTTATGAGAGAAGAGTAGTAGATCCTTTGCAGCTGGAAATCTTGCTGTTGCAGCCTGGAAATCTAGCCTTTGATTTAGAGCAGCTTTTGTTAAGACTGGTGGCTGGTGATTTCCATGTCAGCAGAATTTAAAGGGTGCTAAACCTATTTGGGGAATAGTTCAAAACTTTGGATAGATCCTTCAAACATTAAGCTAAACTCAAGATCAGATTTTACCTATTGACATAGAAGCCACCAGTTTCTTTCATCTAGTCCTTCAGAGGTTGTCAGGAACTCCCCCACTCCTTTCCAAAATATTTAGGCAAGGCTGACATCTGGATTAAAGGGTTGTCTTGGCAAAGAGAGCCCCTGCTTAGATTACCAGTGCCCATTGGAGCCCCTTCTTTACATAAAATGGTGAACATAGACATCTCTACATTATAACAGAGCAGTGCATCTGTGCATTCAGGTCACTATTGACTGAAAATAAAAAGGAGTTCTTTTCTGTCACCTGCAACCCAAATTTATTATTATTATTATTATTATTATTATTATTAAACCAACAGTCAAAGATGCCAAGAATTAAACCTTCTGCATGTATCCCATAAGTATGACTTCTTCCTGAACTGTCTTTCCTTATTTAAGTAAGATAAGTTGTGAAAGGGAGCAAGAGAGAGATTAACACTCTTTGAAAACCATCCATAGATAGTATCTCACACCTGTAACACTGTCTAAAATGGCTCAGTCTGGATTGCTGGAGGGGTTGTAAATCTAGAGGTTCTTATATGCATATGTGGATTGAATATCCTAAAGTGAGAAAATTCAGGGATACAGTTCTCTATCAAATTTCATGTATCACTGATCAAATTGTAAATTTCTGTCCAATTTTGCTTTTGCTTTCTATATTTGTTAAAAGTAATTCTAACTTGAGACATAGGAAAGTCACTTTTTTCTTGTTACTGATTCCAGATTAGAAGTAGCCAAATGTTGGAAGTCAGACAACCTCTCCATTGAGAACTAGTGGTCTAGAATCTGGGATATGTGGTTGATAGAGAAACTGTCTGCTACAATAAGGTTTTGCACTGGCCATAAAAGGACTGACACATTTGAAGAAAACTGGATGATCTTTACTGATTATGTTAATCATCACTCCCACCAGATCCAGCCTCCAACTTCACAGATAGATCTTTGGACAGACACTATACACCTTGACAAGCCAGACTCTCTGGCTCTTCCTGAGAACTAATTTTTTTATTCTGATGCAGAATAACTACTCATCAGATACATACCTTGGGCCTTGTAGTTAATGTTGTTGTTGTCATTGTTCTACAGATGTTATGTGTTTTATTGTAAAAACTGAATAAAAAATTAATTATAAAAAAACAATTTGATGTTTGGCACCACTGTGAAGCAGTCCCTGTCTGTTTCTTGTGGTGCTTCTTAGTGTAGTCCAACAGAAACAAAGGAGTTTATCACATTTATTAAACCGGCTTACCTGAGCCAGCTTAAAATTTAAAACAGGCAGCATCCTGATTTTATCAGAAGCATTTAGCTGCCAAATCCACCACCCGGGTCCAGCCCGGGTCCAGCCCCATTCCCAGGGGCGCTCCGGTGGCCATTTCTTCAAGCTGGAAAACTCCCGGCCTCAAAAAGAGGCGCACTGAGCATCCCTGTAAATGGGGATGGACCCAAGATAGACCTGGACAGCGACTATGGCGGCTAAATCCATCTGATAAAATCAGGATCCACCCATTTTAAATTTTAAGCTGGCTCAGGTAAGCCGGTTTAATAGTTAATACAATAAGCACAATAGAGTTGGTAGGGATCTCAAAGGTCATCTAATCCAGTCCTTTTCTGATGCAGCACACATACCACTCTATAGTAGCAGAAGACTCTCTAAGATCAATATTGCTGCCTGCCTTCAATGTTTGACATGGAGACAGGAGTCATAATTAAAACAGATGATGGCTACCTTTTGTTTCTGAGCATGGTGCCTTTCACCATTTATCTTAGATTTCCCTCTGATTGGAGAGCATTTTTTATTCTTTAAATTTGGAAAGCCACAAGATCTATGTGTGCATAACTGTGCTCTAGATGGCTGCCTTGGCCGCAGACTATAATCTATCTCCTCTTTAGCAGCTCCTGATGCAAATGCAAACCATCCCTTAAACTGTCACTGTTATTTTGCTTTCAGCCCCATCCAAGGCTGGACAAATCACAGAAAGCCATAAACAAACCACTACAAAGCACCTAATTTTGTACTATTATTCCTAAGAGACAAATTTCTTCTGGGCACATCTGGTGATCACATTATTACGCCCTGAAGCATGAAGACTCATAACAATTAGAAGCTTTCCTCACAGGTTTTGTTTTGTTTTTTTGTTGTGGTCCTGCACATCCATACCAAAAATATCTTAAAGAATCATTTGCAACACACATTAACAAAGGGAACTGGGTATGTTTTTGTACCAAAGGCAGGGTTTATGCTTTATTTTTTCTCTAGTCTTCTTACCCAAAATTAAAATAGTAAAAATACAGAAACAACTGCTCGCACTTACAATTTTCATTCTGACTGAAAACAACAGTAACAACACTGGGAATATATACCTGCCAAAATTTTACCATGGCCTAAATCCCTTTGTGAGCATGACCAGTAGAGATGTTGGCTGGGAGATTCTAGAGTTACGGTCCAAATATCTGTTTCCCTCCCCCCCCTCCCACACACACACACACACTTTTATACATTTTTGAAGACTCTTTTCCACCTACCATGTACTGTATAAATTTGCTCTTTGATAGCCTACTCAACACTAGCTTTTAAAGCAGACCTGCCAGTTAACAGACTGTAAGTTTTCCGTTTTCATCTTCCCCCAAGAATATATAATCCCACATGCTAATAACTCATTTTCTGAGTGCTTACATCATCAACAAAACAACAAAAATGTATTATCCATGCATAACAAGAAGGCATGAGCAAGTTAGTGGCTTTGCTGAAGTGGGCAGGGGGGAGGGTCTCAAATAGAGAGAAAGGTCTTGGGGGGGGGGTGGCATTGGCAGACCAGTAAGAACTGGGCATGGTTGGTAGTTGCAAAATGTGGAGGTTTTAAAAAGGAAAGGAAAACCAATAGGGTGGAAAGTATGGAATGATGTGTCCAGGGAAGAGCATGGCTAGCTGGCTGTAACCATAAATGGGAGCATTCCACAGTGAAATGTCTTGATGCAGTGCCTGCTTTTCATATTTTACTTACTAATTAATGATTTATGATATTACATGTTAGCATTTATTTATTTAAATGTTTTATCTCACCTTTTTATCATGAAATCTCAAGGCAACAAATGGATAAAACAATGACCAAGATCCTGCCATGATGTTGTGGCTATAATCCATCTCCCAATCTGTCCCCTGAAACCCACCTTAAAATCCATGAAGCTACACCAAGGGACTGAGTTGTGTGGCACTGGCAATTGGCAGCACAAAAAGATAAACCTGGTATAAGGCTCAAGGAACCACTAGAAACAATGAACAATCAAGAACACAGTTCCAAAAAAGCTTGTTTGTCAAACAAAGCTCATCTGGAGCAAAATGTTTCATATACTCATTTTGATCTAGTAGAACTGTCTCATTATGGGGTTTTCAGTATAATGATGAGGACTGAATTTTAGGATTTTCAATCTATCATAGGAATTTTTTTTATATATCCTGTGAAAGCTGGACAGTGAAGAAAGCTGACAAAGAAATTCATTTGAAATGTGGTGCTGGAGGAGAGTTCTAGGGATGCCATGGACTGCTAAAAGGACAAATGAATGGGCCGTAAAACAAATCAGGCCTGAACTCTCACTAGAATCAAAGATAGTGAAACTGAGGTGATCATACTTTCAGCATATTAAAAGATATTGTGAATCACTGGAAAAGATGATAAAGCTCAATAAACTGTTTGGCAACTGGAAAAGAAGATGACTGCTCAACAGGGTTGATCAATTCACTCAAGTAAGCTGTGACCCTGAATTTGCAAGACCTGGGTAGGGCTGTTGATGACTCTTGGAGGGGCTCAGGGAGATCTCTTAGAGCTCTCTCATTCATGGAGTTGCCATAAATTTAAGTCAATCTGATGGCAACGGGCCTCGGCAGATGACTAATAGAGTCGTCTTCCGGGCAGGGAAGAGGAGGGGCAGCCGCACGAGCGGCGCCCCTTCCTCTCCCTGAGGTCGCCCTCGGAGTCGCCGGCCCTCCGCACGGCCGGTGCTCCAGGGATGACCTCACGCCGCGGCGACCATACGTGCCGTGGCGGAAAAGACAGCGAAAGTGCGCCCGCCGCTTTTAGTGCGCACTTTCGCTGTCTTGAGGAAGGAGCGCTGATTTAGCGCTCCTTCCAGGGACGCCGCCGGTGCTCTGAGGTGCAGAGGCTGCGGCCCCGCGGCGCGCCGGCCCAGGGCGTCCTGGACGCCCTCGTCTGCTTCCCCCCCAACAACAAGTCTAAGAGGATCCAATGGCCAGCCTTGGTGGCCAGAGCTAGTTCAGAGCCTGAATGTACTTCACTGAATAGTTTTCAAAACCAGAAAAGGATATCTGGCCACTTCTGGTTTTGCTTTTTGTCTAAGAGAATTCCTTTGGTGGGAAGAACCAGTTTAGGGCATGAAGGTACTTCACACTGAAAAATTGAAAGTTGCAGCATAATGGTGATCACAAAGGGAAGCTGTGTTTTCTATACTTCTTCCACCCAGAAAAATAATAATATATTTTGAGTGGAGTTTGTCAGCAAGAATTAGGGAGAGTGAGAGATTAAACCCTTGGTCCCAGAAGTTTAACTCACACCATGAAAGTTTGTGGCTTATTGCATTTATTCTTCATTCCTGAAGAAGAGTGGCATCATATTTGCCCTTTAATGTGGTAAACAGGTGTCTGTGATATTCTGAGCTCTCAATAATGGTTTAAACATAATCTCATTTTCACATGGATGTGTGTGCATTTATATATTTTTTTACATAAGTGAAAAGATGAACAAACATGGATTCAAATAGCAAGTTCTTGGTGGTGCTTGTTTGAAAAAGCATATTTGCAAAAGATTCAGGACTTGGTGTCTATGCAGGAGTGGGCTAGTGTAGTCCTTGTTGCCATGGAGATGGGCATACCCAAGCCTTTCTCCAAAGAAGTACTTCCAGACGTTGACAAAAGGCATGGTGGCTGAGGGATAATGGCAGTCCAACACACCCGAGGGCACATATTATAGAAGTGTTGTTGTTGTTGTTGTTGTTGTGTCTTCAAGTCATTTCTGACTTATCGCAACCCCAAGATGAACCTATCATGGGCTTTTCTTGACATAGAGTCATAGAATCATAGAATCGTAGAGTTGGAAGAGACCACAAGGGCCATCCAGTCCAACCCCCTGCCATGCAGGAACTCAAAACAAATCATCCCCGACAGATGGCCATACAGCCTCTGTTTAAAGACCTCCAAAGAAGTGGTCTTTTCCTGCAGCTTGCAACCATTGTTTCGGGTCCTAGTCTCTGGAGCAGCAGAAAACAAGCTAGCGCCCTCCTCAAGATGAAATCCCTTCAAATATTTAAACAGGGCTATCATATCCCCTCTTAACCGTCTCTTCTCCAGGCTAAACATACCCAGTTCCCTAAGTCGTTCCTCATAGGGCATGGTTTCCAGACCCTTCACCATTTTAGTTGCCCTCCTCTGGACACGCTCCAGTTTTTCAACACCCTTTTTTTAATTGTGGTGCCCAGAACTGGACACAGTATTCCAGGTGGGGGGCTGACCAAAGCAGAATACAGTGGCACTATTACTTCCCTTGATCTAGATACTATACTTCCATTAATGCAGTCTAAAATTGCATTGGCCTTTTTAGCTGCGGAATCACACTGTTGACTCATGTTCAACTTGTGGTCCACTAGAACTCCTAGATCCCTTTCACACGTAGTCTCGTTAAGCCAGGTGTCCACCATCTTATATCTATGCATTTCTATTTTGCCCTAAGTGCAGTACCTTACATTTCTCTGTGTTGAAATTCATTTTGTTAGCTTTCACCCAGCTTTCTAATCTATTAAGTTCATTTTGAATTTTCTTCCTATCTTCTGGGGTATTAGCTATTCCTCCTAATTTGGTGTCATCTGTAAATTTGAGAAGCAAGCCCCCTATTCCTTCATCCAAATCATTGATAAAGATGTTGAAGAGCACTGGGCCCTGTGGCACCCCACTGGTCATTTCTCTCCAGGATTAAGAGGAGCCATTGTTGAACACCCTTTGGGTTTGGTATGTCAACCAGTTACTAATCCACCTAACAGTTGTATTGTCTAGCCCACATTTTACTATCTTGTTTGCAAGAATATCATGGGGGACCTTGTCAAAAGCCTTACTAAAATCAAGATATGCTATGCCTACCACATTCCCTTCATCTAACAAGCTGGTAATTTTATCAAAAAAAGAGATCAGATTAGTCTGACATGACTTGTTTTTGAGAAACTCATGTTGACTTTTAGTGATTATGGCATTCCTTTCTAAATGTTCACAGACTCTCTGTTTAATGAACTGTTCTAGAATCTTTCCCGGTGTTGATGTCAGACTAACTGGGTGATAGTTGTTGGTATCCTCTTTTTCCCCCTTTTTGAAGATGGGGACAATGTTTGCCCTCCTCCGGTCTGCTGGGACTTCTCATGTTCACCAGGAGTTCTCAAAGATTATTGCCAATGGCTCTGAGATTACATTTGCTATTTCTTTTAATATCCTTGCATGTAGTTCATCTGGTCCTGGAGACTTAAATTCATTAGGTTAACCAGGTATTCCTGTACTTCCTCTTTACTTATTTTGTGCTGCATTTCCCCTATTGTGTCCTCTGCTCCATTTTCCTCAGGTTGAACACCCTTTTCCTTTTGTGAAAAGACTGAGGCAAAGAAAGTGTTGAGTAGTTCTGCCTTTTCTCTGTCCCCTGTTAGAATTTCTCCATCTTCTCTGCACAGTGGCCTTACCATTTCCTTCTTCTTTCTTTTGCTACGGACATACTCAAAAAAGCCCCTTTTATTGTCCTTAACCCCTCTAGCAAGCCTGAGCTCATTCTGTGCTTTGGCTTTCCTGACTTTACCCCTACATGTGCTAGATATTTGTTTGAATTCCTCTTTAGTGATTTCGCCCCTTTTCCATTTCTTATACATCTCCTGTTTAAAATTTAGTTCAGTTGAAAGTTCTTTTGTCATCCAACCCAGTTTCTTGAGACACCTCCCATTTTTCCTTCTCATTGGAACAGTTTGAGTTTGTCCTTAACCCCTCTAGCAAGGCTGAGCTCATTCTGTGCTTTGGCTTTCCTGACTTTACCCCTACATGTGCTAGCTATTTGTTTGAGATTGTGCCTTCAGTATCTCCCTTTTGAGAAACTCCCATCCATCCTGAACTCCCTTCTCCTTTAATATTCTTGACCATGGGATCATTCCCAGTGTTTCATTAAGTTTGTTGAAATCAGCTCTCCTAAAGTTTAGAAGGAGTGTTTGACTATACCTAGCTTTTTCTTTCCACTGTATAAGAAACTCCAGGAGAACATGATCACTCCCACCTAAGTATCCCACCACTTGCACCCCATTGACCAGGTCATCCCTGTTGGCTAGGATGATATCTAAAATAGCTGATCCCCTTGTTGCCTCTTCCACCTTTTGGATAATGAAATTGTCTTTGAGACAAGTGAGGAATTTGCTAGATCTTGAGGATTTTGCTGAGTCTGAATTCCAGCAAATATCAGGATAGTTAAAGTCACTCATTACTACTATATCTCTCCTTTCTGAGTGTGTGGTCATCTGTTCTAGAAAGGCATCATCCAATTCCTCACTCTGACTTGGGGGTCTGTAGTAGATCCCAACAATAACATCCCTGTTGTTTCTTTCCCCTTAAATTTTTATCCAGATGCTCTCCACCTGATTTCCAGGATTTAAGTCCTGGATCTCTTCACAGGTGTAAACATCTCTGACATATAGTGCTATTCCTCCTCCTTTTCTGTTTGGCCTATTTCTCTTAAAAAGATTATACCCTTCTATTCCTACATTCCAATCATGAGACTCATCTAACCAGGTTTCAGTGATGCCTATTATATCGTATTTGCTTTGTTGTGCTAGGAGTTCAAGTTCATCTTGTTGATTTCCCATGCTCTGTGCATTAGTGTAGAGATATCTAAGAGCATGTGTTTTCCCCACTTGCTGCTTGTGTGAGGTTTTTTTTCCTCCTACTGTTGGACCCTTGCATCATTTGCCTTGTTCCCTCTATAACACTTTGACTATTATTCCCAGCCCATGATGTACTCCAGCCTTCCAAGATACCTTTCAAGATAATGCCTCCCTCCCCAACATGACTCAGTTTAAAGCCCTCCTGATCAAACGTTTGAAACTACTGGCAAAAATGCTTCTTCCAACTGGTGTGAGATGCAGCCCATCTCTTGCTAGAAGTCCACCTTCATGGAACTGCAGCCTGTGATCTAAGAATCCAAATCGTTCTTGGCGGCACCATCTACGGAGCCAGTTATTCACATCTGCTATCTTCCTCTCCCTTCCTGGACCATGCCCTTCAACTGGGAGAAGAGATCAGATAACAAATTGTGTGTCCAGATCTTTCAGCTTCCTACCCAAAGCCTCATAATGCCTTCTGATATTCTGAAGACTATGCCTTGCAGTATCATTGGTTCCCACATGGACCAAGAGGAAGGGGTAATGGTCAGTAGGCTTGACAAGTCTTGCCAGCCTCACTGTCACATCATGGATTTTTGCCCCAGGGAGACAACACACCTCCCGGGACATCTTGTCAGGCCCACAAACCACATCAAGGGCCCCTGTTCTCTTGGTCGTTCCACCAGGCTCTGTCAGCAAGCTCAATCAACTGGGTTTCTAACTCTACAGAGATCTCCTAGATGCTACCTTATTCTGGAGGCAAGTCTCTGTCTCTCTTCTTCTGAGCAAAAAACAACAACCTCAAAGGCCTTTAAGTTATTATTATTATTATTATTATTATTATTATTATTAGAACCTCTAAAAAAGAAAGGTCAAAGCCCTCCTTCTACCTGTACTGTACTTTTCCTCGTCCTATGAAAAAAATTGTGCGCCAGTAGGCATGCACCTCTGAGAGGAGTTGTATAGAGCTAATTGGCTAACTCCACCCCCTATTGACTCACAAATGCAACTCAACAAGCCCCACCCACTCAGCAACAGTCACACTCTCCCCAAGTGTTTTTAAAAGAATTTAAACACTCACCCACTCAATATGGCAAGATTTATTCATATGAGGTTTGCCTGAGGCTGAGAGCATATGACTTGCCCAAGGTGTATAGGACTAGGCCCTCTTGTGTGGTCTCTTCTGACTATCATAGGAGATTATCAGGAGCAAACAAATGGCTTGCTCCCATCCTTATGCCTGCTAATCACATGATAGGGTGTGAAGATTATTACACCCTCGCATACTACTCCCATTCTTCTCCCATCCGTAAACAGTAATGGACCCATCTTTGGTATTAACAGGAGTTCTAGTCTCATTGTAGGGGAGGGGACAAATCCATTACTCTTTACCAACAGGAAAAGGACAGGATAAACATGGAGGGACTGCTCCATTACTCTTTACTGATGGGAGAAGAATGGGATAAGCACACAAGGGTGTGATAATCTTTGCCCCCCGATCACACAATTACCACAGTTTAAAGATGGGAGAAGGACGCTTGCCTCCCATGTGATAATCTCCATAGATTCACTGTCTTCAGAGACATCTGTTCCACTGTTAAGGAGCTCTTACCATTAGCAAGTTCTCCCTAATGTTTAGTCAGAATCTTCTTTCTTTTTAATTTGAATCCATTGGTCAAGGTCCTGTCCACTAGTGCAGCAGAAAACTAGCTTCTTCATATTCTACATGCCATCCTTTTAGCTATTTAAAGATCATGTCCATATGACATATTGGGAGTTTCTTTTTTTTTCTTTTTCTTTTTTACAATTTTATTTATTTAAAATAATTTACACAAACACATAAAAAACAAAAACAAAAACAAAAACAAAAAAGACAAAAAACAATACACATTCAAACAATATCAATATATCATACATCAATCAACCCACCTTCCCAACCTCACAAACACAACCAACAATACATTTAAACACTACGCTAATCTTATGTTAGTTATCCGATTTCTCATTTCCCAAGTGATTACCTCTACGTTTAAACATAAATACATCGGTTCTTTCTAATACTACAATAACCTAGGACTATGACATATTCCTTCTAAACTTAATATTAAATACAGTCTTAAATTTTCTTATCTGTAACGCTTCCCACATCTTACTCGTTAAAACATTTAGAAGTAACCAAATTTATTTTAACCCAATCTTATTCAATATTACCATTATTATTACCAAATCTATATCACATTACAATTCGTTTTCATCATCTTTTATCTTGTAATTTTTAACTAGTTCCCATTGTTCCTCCCTTGTATCAATATCTCTATTTTGAATTAAAGCAGTCAAAATATCTAAATTCATTGCTTCTTTTAATCGTATACTATAAGCCATTCTTTTGCATTAGGTATTTCTCTTTTCTTCCAATATTTTGCGAAGACTAATCTTGCTATTGAAACCAGACATATTGGGAGTTTCTTAATGATTAGTAGAAGGATATCAAGTGTCACCATCTTTACAACTATATTGTGGGTCCCATTTTCTACCTGGTATGCTAGGCTCCCCTCCCCTACAATGAGACTGACTCTTCTGCTTGTCCTGTGAATAAATATTAAAATTCCACTTTAGGTTTCATCACCAAAGAATGTGTTGAGATCACACTGCTCTGTAACAAGAATCACAGACAGGGATTTAAATATTGTATGCTCTTCATTCATCTTTAATATCATGACAACTTGGTTAAAGTATTTCCGTCCACTGAATGAAACAAGCTAGAGATGCAGGACTGGGGAAGGTTTCAGACTGCTAAATGTTTAACGAATGATCTTGTTAAACATAAAAGCTGAAGTGTCTGATTTCTGAGCAAGAAAAACAATTTAGGGCTTGTTGTGGAAGGGTTTGTGATGAGCAGCTTGGAGGAAACGGAAAGCAGAGGCACCTGTGCACCTGCCCGCCTCAGCCCACACAAAAAGGAAGTGATGTCATTAGGGTCGTCTCATCATAACAATGAGGAGAAACTGATGAAGAGCTGTTTTATAGCCTTTCCCAATCCCAATGTCCTGTCGGTGTCCAGAGGGCAAGTATAAAACATGTTTTTCCAAGTTGCAGAAGGAAGTATAAGTAATTAGTACTTGCCAGACAACTCACATACAAGATTAATCATTCATGAATCTGGTTCTGAAACCAAGATATGTTGTTGTTCTTATTATTATTATTATTATTATTATTAAAAATGAACATTTTGTGCAGTAGAGAAGTTTAGGATAATCAAGAGCATAGTGAGAGGCATTAAAATTGCATGAGAAGAAAAGCAAAGAAAATTGGCAACAATATTAGAATCTTGGATTTTCTTATTGATAAATTTGAAAGTGTCAATGGGAACAATAGTTTGGCTTTCTGTTAGGCTCCCCACGTTCAGATGTTGCTAGTCTGCCTTCTCCAGTAAATCAGACTAGTGGTTCACTGTATGACAATACAAAATATGAAGCAAATTTCAAAGCATAAAACCACATTCTTTATTTCTGAACCCAAACTCATTCCATCTAGCAAAGATAAAGAATGAACAACTTCGGACTTTAGGCATGTTATCACTTTCTTCTGGAAACATTTTTGATTGGGTTTTCTTGGCAAAATTTGGGAATGTTCACTACATAGATCAAAGACATGGGTAAACAGATATGTGGAGAAAGCCATCTGCTGAGCACAGACATATTAAACACCCAATATATGACTAATGCAACAACTTTGACAGTGGACTATTTAGAAGAAGGTTAGCAAACTGTGGCCCTCAAGATATTGGAGAACTACAAGTCTAATCATCTTTCACCATTGTCCATGATGGCTGAGGGTGATAAGATTTCCAATCTATGATCTTCTTGAAAGTTAGAACCAGGTAAGAGTCCACAGTCTCGCTCTCCCAACATTATTAAATACTTCACATGCAATTCACAATGCATTCTATTTTAAATTTTTACTGTGTATTAATATATTTCTATCCTTTCTGTCTGTGTGCAAGATTCCTCAAGGTGGCAACAAATCATAAAACAGAATAAAGCACAATAAAAACAAGAGAGATAAATGCAGGTAAATGTGTATGCCAAATGCAAAGATCCAGCTTTGCAAATACAGTGGGTCCTTGGTATCTTTTGGGGTTTGGTTCCAAGACCCCACATGGATTTTTAAAAAACCCTTGGATGCTCAAGTCCCATTAAATACAAGGTTTGCTTCTGGAATTTATATTATTTTTTGAATATTTTCAAAATGGTTGAAATCATGGATAAAAAAAACCATGGATACAGTGGGTTGACTTTAATGACTAGAATCCTCTCAGGGGCTGTCTGCACTGCAGAAATAATCCAGTTTGACACCACTTTAACTGCTATGACACAATGCTATGGAATTCTGGGAATTGTAGTTTTGTGAGACATTTAGCCTTCTCTGTCAGAGAGCTCTGGTGCCACAATAAACTATAATTCCCAAAATTCCATAGCATTGAGCCATGGCAGTTAAAGTGGTGTCAAACTGGATTATTTCTGCAGTACAGATGCAGTCTCAGTTACTTTTGCTGTATAACCAGGATTTATGCTGGTACAAGTGCTTTTTCAGTCACTGAGCAAAGATGGGCCCAGTACTTATTCCCAGCAGGGCAGTCCTTGGCAGCTGTGTGGTACCATTTTTGCTCAGTTCCTGAAAAAGCTTTTGGACAAGTCAAGTATTCGACCTCTATTTATAGACCTCCACAACAGCAGAGTTTACAGTCTTTGAGGCGGTCTGCTCTACTGTTGAACTGTTCTTGTCATCAGGAATTTCTTCCTAATGTTTAGGTGGAATCTCTTTTCTTTAATTTAATCCATTGGTCCATGTCCTAGTCCCTGAAGCAGCAGAAATGAATATTGCTCCATTTTCTTCATGACATTAAATATTTAAAGATAGCTATCATATCACCTCTTTGTCTTCTTTTCTTCAGGCCTTGTTCTTCATAAGTATCTTCCTAAGCTATTTCTCATAGGGCTGGATTTTCCAGGCATTTTGCCATCTTGGCTACCTTCCTCTGGATATGTTCCAGCTTGTCAATATCCTTCTTGGACTGTGGTACCCAGTACTGGACACAGTATTCAAGGTGAGGTCTGAGCAAATCTGAATAGAGTTGCTACTGTTCTCTCAATCTGGCACTACAAACCTGTAGATTCCTAGAATTGCATTGGCATTTTGGCCGTTACACCACACTGTTCACTCATGTTTAGCTTGTAGTTTAGTAAAACATCTAAATCATTTTCACACCTAGTGCTGTCAAGACAGGTGTCAACCATCCTGTATATGTGTATGTCATTATTTCCTGTTCAAATGCAGTACCTTACATTTATTTTTTGTTGAAATTCTTTTTATTAGTTTTGGCCCCACTCTCCAATCTATTGAGGTCATTTTGAATCCCAGTCCTGTCCCTGGGAGTATTAGCTACCCATCCTAATTAGATGTGATCTGCAAATTTGATAAGCATGCCCCATTCTATCATTCAAGTCATTTATAAAGATGTTGAACAAGACTGATCCTAGGACAGAACCCCATACCACCCCCCTCATCACTTTTTTGAAAGATGAAGAAGAAACTGTTGTGAACATGCTTTGGATTCAACTGGTTAACCAGTTAAAATCTAGTTTTAAAATAGCATTGTCTAGCCCACATTTTACCTCTTTGAATAGCATAGGAAACATTGTCAAAAGCCTTACTAAAATGAAGCTATATTACATCAACAGCATGCCCCTGATCTATGAAATTTGTAACTTGATCAAAAAAGAGATAAGATTAGTCTGTCATGACTTTTTTACATACTCACTTTTGGTCTTAGTAATCACAGTAATTCCTTTTTAGCATTGCTTTCTTTGCTCACAGACTGATTATTCAGTTATTGGTTCCAGAAACTTTCCTGGTATTGATATCAAGCTGACTGGCCAGTAGTTTCTTGAGTTCTCTTTTATTTTCCTTTTTTTGAAAACAGGAGCAACATTTGGCCTCCTCCAGCATACTGTTACCTCTCTGCTCTTTCAAAGATTCCCAAAGATTATCAAATGTGCCTCTGAGATTACATATGCATTTCCTTTAGTACCCCTGGATAAGTCCTCAGAACTTGAATTTATTCAGAGTAGCTAGGTACTGAGAGCCAGTGTGGTCTAGTGGTCTGAATGTTAGAATAGGAGTTTGGAGCCCAGCGTTCATATCCCCACTCAGCCATGGAGACCTGGGGGGTGACCTTGGTCAAGTAACACTCTCTCTGCCTAAAATGAAGGCATTGTGCAAACATTCTCTAATAAAATGATTAATCTGAACAAATCTTGCAATGAAAACCCTGTAGCCTTAGAGACTCCAGAAACCACTTGAAGGCACACAACAACAAGGCATGCTATTCCTCTTTACCTCTTCTGGGCTGCAGTCCCCTTACTGAATAATTTGATCCATTTTAACCAGCCAGAACACAGTTTTCCTTTGGGGAGAAGACTGAAGTAAAGAAGGTATTGAACAGTTCTGCCTTCTCTCTTCCTGTTAACATTTCATCATCCTGTTCACACATTGGCCTTGGTATTACAGTACTTGATCTTCCTCTTGTTCCAAACATAGCCAACCCCACCATTTCTTATGATTTTTAGCTTTTCTGAGCTTTTGCTTTTCTGACTTTTCCCCTGCAAGGAGTGGTTATTTATTGGTATTCCTCTCCTTTAAATCTTAAACATATGAAATGTGAAACATGAGTAGAGGTCTCCACATGTTCAGAATCCTGATCTAACATGATTGACATGTGACATAGTCTACTTGTATTTACATTAAAGCCTTGTGGAGAGTTCCTGCTCAGTTCAAGTAACCTAGGAACTTATATGTGGGACATGACCCTCTGCTCCCTAATGTGTTCTGATATACTGCATTAGAGCTATGGCCTATACATGTAGCTTCATTGAATTTTCTGTTACTGCCACACATTGTTCCCAGTTTACCCATCATAGTAATCCAGGGTTATTCACTTCCTTCTGCTTCCAGTGGGAGCAGCTAAACAAACCATAGACATGTGGTTTATGGTTTGTTTAGTATGGTATGCAAGCCTGGAAGTAGCCAAAGCTCTTGCATGTTTGTCTCCCAATAATCCAGAGAAAGAAGCCAGGAACAGAGCCTATATTATTTTCCAAACCTGTTGAGGGAGAAAAACAAGCCAGACCAGCAGCTGATGATGAATTCAAACATCGAAATAAACAGACCATGGAATGAAGTCCATTTTTTAAATATATTTAGCTTCTCCCATAAAAAGAGAGATCCATTCCTGCCACAAAAGACTGCATGCTGGATCATCTTTGAAATTAAATTGATTTATTTTAGCAGATTGGTTTATTTTGTGGATATCAACCCACTTCTCCAGATGCACTAGAGAGAGCGTTCATCTATTCAATAGAACGCAGGCCAAAAAGAATCTGGTATGGTCTGTTTTAAGAAACTTTTCCTTACATTCCATACCTCCACCTGGGTGGACTAAACAAAAGGGATATATGTTCCTGGAAGTAAGCGGGATTCAAAAGTTCAACAAGGAAAAACTGTGAAAGTACAAAAACATCTTTCTTTCCTTCCTTCCTTCCTTCCTCTCATATCCCATCTTTATCCCAATATGGGACTCAAGCCAACAGAAAACTTTTGATTGTTAAAAAAAAAAATCCCACAGAGTAGCATTAATTAGAGCATTGTCAGAAAGTGAACTATTCATTTATCGCTTGCTAGCAAACTATTTCAATGTTCAAAAGTGTTGCCAGTTTAATACTGGGGTTCAGCTATAGTAGCTGGTGGTCCCCATGTCAGTGGAGCAGAGAATCTGCTCTGAGCCTTGGTCTGAACTTCAGAGAAGCTATCTATGGTGCCCAGCTTATTTGAGAGATGATGTTTGACAACTTGGATAACAATTTTAAAGCTCAGAATAAAACCTAGAAAAGGTTTACCAAACAATGACATGAGAGCAACTGACCATCAAGTTAGCTGAAGTGCCACAAAACCAGAAAACTGAAAGTGAAGGGTTGTTGCCTTTACAGACATACCTAGTGGGCAACATTTTAGAAAATGCAATAAATATTATAGTTTTAATGTTTAATTAATTAATAGTTACTCAATGTTTTAGGTCATGTCCACATGGGCCAAATAAAACACACACATACACACACACATATCCTCCTGGTGATCAGTCTTGACAATGCAGGGCTGGATCCCTGGTTCTGTCCAGAAAAGGTCCAGCCAGTTCAGCACCAATAACCACTATATACCCCCCTTAAAACTGTTTAACAAAAGTTCTATTTTGCTCTGCTTCTTCCGGTGCCCTCCAGAGTAACAGTGGCAGCTATTTACAATGTGTCCCACTATGCCTCCTGCTGCCACCTGAGGTCAGAACAAGCCACCCTTGATGCGATCAAGGCTGGCCACTTCTTTTTTGGCTGCAGCATTGACAGTAGGCAGCACAGTGGGACATGCATGCAAACAGCCACTTGCTGTCACTCCAGAAGAGCTGGGTAACAGGAGGACATTGGGGCAGCACCCAGAGTATTCTAGCCCAACTGGACACCACTGGAGCCCTTTTTAACTTGTTGTTCAACAATAAACATATTTTGGACCAACCATATTTTTAACAAATTACTTTCCAAGCCCTATTGAGCCCTGTATACTCTTCTTTGTAAAGGATGGTTCTCTAAGCTGAAGGGCTGCCAGAAGAATAGTTCTCTATTCGAAAGTGCTTTCTGTCTGAATGATTCTCCAGTTCAAGTCCTGTTTGAGCATAAAGAACTTCAAAAAGGAATTTATTTAATATATAGTTCTTATTTCAGGAACTATTAAAAAGTATGCATTTAATGTGTTGCTTAATGATCTGTGGACTGTAATTAAAAAGCTATTCTTGTTCTTGCAACAAATTATTAAAGAAGGAGAAGGAATGGCAGACTTGAAATAGCCCACTAAGACTGAGCAGACACAAAGGTTACCTGGTCACAGGTCTCACTTGAGGGTGAGATGTATTGTATTTCCCTTTAAGTTATAGCAATTATTTCTAAGTGTGTGATCAGCTTCCTGCAGGAGGAGAAAAGATAAAGTTCCAATGGAACTTCCTCTGGAAGCCACAATGATTAAATTGAGGCTCAATTTGGTCATCTTGGCTTCCTGGGTGAGTTCAGGCTTGATTTGTGCAAGGACCCAATTGTTTGTCTTTTTGGCTGTCCATGGTATTCCCAGCACTCTTCTCCAGCACCACATCTCAAATAAGTTGATTTTCTTCTTGTCTGTTTTCTTCACTGTCTAGCTTTTACTTTCATGCATAGTGAAGTGGGATACAGTGGCTTGGATGATTCTAATTTAGTGCTCAGTTGTATATCTTAACTCTTTAGGATCTTGTCTAGTTCTTTCATCACTGCCCTTCCCATTCCATCTTCTTATTTCTTGAGTGCAGTCTCCATTCTAATCAATGTTTGATCCAAGGTATGTGAAATCTTTATTTCAATTTCTTAATTATCTAGGTTGAATTTATTTAGATCTTTATGTTTTTAGAGCTTTATGTTTAACATCAAGCCTGTATTTGCTCTTTCTTCTTTGATCTTCCTTAGTAATTCTTCCAAGTTTATGATATTTTCCACTGGTAGTATGGTTTAGGGATGCAGTGGCTTAGTGGTTAAGATGCCAGATCTGATGATTGAAAGGTTGGCAGTTCGAAGCCTGAGTGCTGCATGATGGGGTGAGCCCCTGTCACAAGTCCCAGATTCTGCCAACCTAGCAGTTTGAAAACATGTAAATACAAGTAGATAAATAGATGCCACTTTGGGGGGAAGGTAATAGCATTTGGTGCATCATGCTGGCCACATGACCACCGGAGTAGTCCTCGGACAACGCTGACTCCTCAGTTTAGTAACAGAGATGGGCACCGCCCCCCTACAGTTGGTTATGACTAGATAGTCATGCCAAGGGACTACTTTTACATTTTACCTTTAATATGGTGTCAGCCTATTATAAATGAAACCCTTTCCCCCTGTGCCAACAAAGGCCTGCTGAAATAAAAAAAGTATTTCACTGCTTTTGAAAGTATAGCAGGGAGAGCATCAGTCTGACCTCTCTAAGGCTGCATCCACCCTGCAGAGATAACCCAGTTTGACACCACTTTACCTTCCATTGCTCAGTACTATGGAATTTTGGGAATTGTAGTTTTGTGTGACATTTAGCCTTCTCTGACAGAGAGCTCTGGTGCCACCACAAACTACAGGTCCCAGAATCCATAGCATTGAGCCATAACAGTTAATGTGGTGTCAAACTGGGTTACTTCTGCAGTGTGGATGCAGCCTAAGGCTCCTCTTTAAAATACTTGTTGATCTGGATGGAATCAACTGGAAGCTTCCCTGTCATCATCCCATAGTACCCTCACAGTATCCCTTCTAGGTTTGCTTGCCTAAGCTTGTTGTAGAGGAAGTAAGGAGAATGCTAGACTGCTGGGGGATTCATTATCCTTTGTTCCTACACTATGGGTCTTGCTGCTATTGCCTGGCTGCTGGAATGTTTGTGACATTTTCCTGAGCAAGAACACTTGGTACAGCATCATAGGGGAGTTGCAGACTGCCAAAAATAGTGCAAATTGAGTCCACTTTTAGGGTTAGGGTTAGGGTTAGGGAATTATGGGAACTGTATTTTATTGTGGCACCAGAGCTCTCTGACAGAGAAGGCTCAATGTCTCAAAACAAAAACAATTCCCATGATTCCCTAGCATTAACCCTAATCCTAAAAGTGGACTCAATTTGCACTATTTCTGGCAGTCTGCAACCCCCCATAAACTGTTAGAGCATAATCCCTGGTCAGTTTCTTATTTGGTCAGTTTGCCCCTATTTATTTGCTGTCTTCAGTGAAGGCAGATAACAATCCTGGGACCCACTCCTACCCCAATGTGATTTCAAACAATGCTCTGACTATGGGCCTTTGCAGACTGACAGAAATAGTGCACATTAAATTGAGGCACTGCCCTGGCTCAGTGCTAGGGAATCATGGGAACTGTAATTTATTGTGGCACCAGAGCTCTCTGACAGAGAAGGCTCAATGTCCCAGAAAAAAAATACAATTCCCATGACTCCCTAGCACTGAGCCAGGGCAGTGCCTCAATTTAATGTGCACTATTTCTGGCAGTCTGCAAAGGCCCTTTCTCTTTGGTGAGTCAGAATGTTTCATTTCCATCTAACGCCTGGCAAAAACAACATGAAAAAATGGAGTGAGATGTGGGAGAATATGTTCCATTACCTGAACACACAAGGACTCATAAAGAGACAAATTAACAAATTAAAAGGAAGGCAAACAGAAGATTAAGCTAAGCTATTCAACAAAACAAAAGGAAATAAAAGAGAGATAGTGCAAAGAGACCAGTTCAGACCACAATAAACAGTTATCCATTCCTTATTACATCTCTTCAACAACCAGTCTCTATTAACATAGTTAAATTTAGCAAATGAGGAGGAGGAGGAGATAATTGACTATGGACTTTATAACGTGCTGCTTTTAAGCCACCATAAAAGAGTGCCTCTGGCAATACCTATAGCATAATGTCATCACCCTCTCATTGCTGCCTTGTCTTGGAAGTGTGGTCAGCCAACACCTTGCCATTGATGGAAAAACCTATCAATAAACTTCCAATAGTGTGGATACAGTGCTGGGCCTCAGATTGTGCAGTCATGTAGTGTCAGTGTCTCCTCCACTCCCCTCTCCCCTCACCTTCACTATTCCAGAACATCCTTTTTTTGTTTGTTTTTTACTTCCTTTTGCTTTTGTTAAACCTCATTTGCATAACTCCAGAAATGCATTTTAAAAAATCAATTGCAATTAAAAATGCACACACACATACACGAAAGGTACACTAGGTAGGGCATAGGGCAGGGAGGCAAGGTCAAGGACAAGGATGGAAGAGAGTACATGGGCCCAGCAACAGCCCTGTCAAATTACTGAAGGGACAGGCAGTAGGGAGTGCTCCCAAACCAGTATGTATGTATTTCCCTTCATTAATGTGATCACAACAAGAATGGAAGTGATATGATAAACTCCTACATATTTTCCATTACCACATATAATTCTCCTGCATAAATTTGGGGACTAAAGCCCAGGTTACCCCCTTCCCTTCTGCATTATGCCATTTTGACATTTCTCTTATTTGGTCATGATGGAGACACACTCTCTGGCTTTTCCACACATATTGTTAATGTCATGATCTTTCAATTGCTTAAAAGTGCTTCAGATCATGGTGTTCCACTCTGAAACTGAATGAGACCAAATTGGACCAATTTGATTCAATCTGGTTTAAATTGGCCAAATCGGCTCAATCCACTTCAGCGTTTGGTCAAACCAGCTGTAGAGCTTTAATCAATAAGTGCTGACATAGTTGTGGGAAAGAACTGTAAGAGATTTAAATAGTTACAGAAATATTACATTAACATAGGCTGTGACAGTGACCCTGGAAAGAAACCTGTACTCACAAGTTCCATACTGAAGTACATGTTTAGCCTCACAGAAGTGCTTCAATGAAGCTTCCACTGAGCATATGTTAATGGCGATCCAGGTCTGGAGTCTTGGAAAGATGGAGGCTCACCTCTCATCCGTCTCACTTTTATAACTTTGAGACTCTTCCCTTCACTTTGGTAATAATGTAAAGTATCAACTCAAAATTGCAATGCATGCATTTCATTTGAGTTTTATTGCCTTAACAGACAGCATTAGATTACAAAAGAGAACATTTTTCTTCTCAGTTTTAGCTTATTCCTATGATTTACGATGAGATACAGCAAGAGTTCATAAACTTCCCTGACCCACTGACAGTTTTTACAGGCTCCTTGATTTATTTTCCATCTCAGATTTAACAGCTTTCATGTGACTGATACTCCTCCAGTCCCGGTGTGGCTGCCGCTCAGCCCAGGAGAGCTCTTCTAATCTCCATGTTACTAATTTAAATGAAGTCTTGGTCTGTTGTTTAAAAAAGACATTTGTCATCTTGCTGAGGTTTACAGATCCTCTTGTAATGTAATGTCAGACACTTCTGAGATATGAGTTTTATAAAGCTTCCTGATACGGAGTGTTGTAAGAAGACATGCCAAGGTCACTGGGATTTGCCAAATCAGTAAAGGGGAAGGGAGAGAGGGGAGTGCTGGTTTACAACATTTTACAAAATTGGAAAAGAGGAGTTCTTAAGGAGCCAAGTATATCCAGATCAGATTTATATTGTGCGAGAAGTACATTTCACAGATAAACTCAGCACTAGGGAGGGAGGGGGTGTTAAAAACATTTTTCAACCCAGGAAAAACCAGAGGCAGCCACTCAACAGCTATGAACTTCTGATTAAGCTGAAGTAGGCATACAGGGAAACAAAACTCTTCTCACAGTCATGTGGCCTGCCCATATCAACAGCTTCCCAGTGTGCTCCAGAGCTGTGATGCCAAGCCACCTCATTCAAGAAAGTTACAGCTGGCTCAGTATTTTCATTGTACCTCTGCAAACACAAAGAGAGGAGCTACGTTTTATAATAACAAAGACCAGGCAAATAGGGAGAGATAAGGGAAGTGGGTGGAGATACACGCTATGTCTTTCTCATCTGAACACAAAGAGATTTCACCCCCATCACCCCCACCCCAAGATCTGGAGACTAAGAAAGACAAACAGTGTAAGGGAAAGTGCAGATGAGTAGGCAGACAAGTTCAATTGACACTGCTCACAAACAGAAGAATCCTAGAGGTAATGGAGGGTGGGGATGGAAAGATCATCAAATTAACTTCTCTTTTCCAGAATGGAAATGTGTCAGCACATCTGCCCCCTATAGGATACTTATTGTCCCACTGCAAGTAAAGAAAGTGAGAGGAAAGTTTCATGGAAGAGAGTTGTTATTAAGGGCCCATGTGCAAAATTGTTCGCTTGTTGCTTCTTCCCATGCTGTCTCAGTCAAGTTGGAGGTTGATAGGAACTGATTCACTAATGCTAATTTAAGATCAAATGGAGAAGTATCCAAAATTAGAGAATCACAAAACTGGCAGGCTGGCATCTAGATGAATCTAGTCCAAGTTTCTGGCATCAGAGAAGGGAATTTTACTTACTGTGTGTACTCACTATAAATCTAGAAATTTTAGTTAAAAGAATTGACCCCAAAAAATCTGAATCAACTTATCCAAGGTCAATGTAAGTACTGTACTTTAACTCTTATTTAAAAAGAAGCCATCCCCTGATGAAAGGCAACAGTAATCTGTCTTGGAAGCACTAATCCCACTCTACTCTCACATTCATCTATCCTTTAGTATCAGCACAAACAATTATACCTGCTGGAATTTTGCATATTCTTTGGAATTGTTTTCCTTTGCTTCATCCTTTAGAGTCTTTGGGGCTATGCAGACGGGCAAAAAGAGGTGCTTTAAGGCTAACTTGATGGTGTGGCGTTTAGATGACGCATGCCTAAAAGCCGGAAGTAAAGTGCCCTCTAGGCCTCGTATGCCAGAAAAAGCCACTCATAAAAGGAGCAGGTTTTTTCTGCTTCTTCAGCAAAGATGCACACCTTCACATGTGTGTATATATGCAGCGACACCAGTGAACCAGAAAAAGAGTGCCAGAGATCTAAAACAGCCATATAAATTCCACGTGCAGCTGAAATTGAGTCAGCGATCCAGAGCATGCACCCTACGATGCAGGCTTTAATTTAAAGCACCCTATGCTTCCAGGTGTGGATGCACTGGCACAGGTGCACTTTAATATTAGAACCCTAACCCTAATTGTAACCCTATACATATGACCTGGAAACTGTTCTCTATTAAGACAATAAACGTATTCCATCACAGGTACGCTTGCTGTCAGCATGCACAGTAGTTTGCATGAAAGAGGCTTTTGTGACCTCTTCTGTGCATGATTGGGGAGGCCTCCTGGAATACCATTTGTCCATGTGTTCTGTTGATCATGTCCCTTGCATGACCACCAGCTACATGTATCAAGTCTGTCCATACAAACCTCCCTTGCATGTACCTCCCCTCTCCCCCCTGATCTGTGTGGGACATGTTTTGTGGAGGACAATGGAGTAGGTGTCTTTTCAGTTGACAAACTCGTTCCTTTGCCCCAAGGGTGGCACAATCAGAGAGTGGCACCTGTCTACTGCACCCACTCCTTGGGGGAAGCCGAGATCAGTGAATCCTTGCATGATCTGTGGGTGTATGACAGGACCTGTGCAGGTGTGCAGAGATGTGTCCCTGCGCTTGCATCTGAGAGAATGAAAAATAATTAAAGCAGCCACTGCCAGCTCCGTCTCCCTTCATAGCATCCTTGGGGCCAGTGCTATGGTTGGTGGGGCTTCAATACAGCTTCAGGAAAGCCACATTGACTGCCCCGCAGTGTGGTTGCTCCGTCCCCATTTATGGCATTCTTGGGGCAGGTGGTGCGGTTGCTGCAGCTTAGAGAGAAGGCAGCTTCCGGTCACCTTTTCCTGCCTGTCTGCATCGGCTTTTTGTTTCAGGTCCCTAAGTGTTACTTTTGACTTATCCATGGGTCATATCAAAATCCATAATTTTGGCCCTAAAACCTGCCCTTAACTTAAACATGAGTTTGATTTATAATCAAGTGTACAGGGTAGATTGCTAGCAAAAGTATTCAGCTTTATCTGGGTTCAAATTTACCCCAGTGTTATTTCTTTTCTCTCTTCTTCACCCACTCTTTTTACTATCACACTAATCTTTCATATAAAAAGGTAAAGGTATTCCCCACTGACAAGGTTATCAAGTCGTGTCCGACCATAGGGGGTGGTGCTCATCTCCATTACTAAGCTGAAGGCCAGCATTGTCAGAGACTACTCTGTGGTCATGTGGCCAGCATGATTGCACAGAACGCTGTTTATCTTCCCACTGAGAAGTGGTACTATTTATCTACTTGCATTTCCATGCTTTTGAACTGCTAGGTTGGCAGAAGCTGGGACTAGTGACAGGAGCTCACCTCATCATGCAGCACCCAGGTCTCCAACTGCCAACCTGCTGATCTTGCAATCAACAGAGTCAGTGTCTTAACCACTTTAGCCACCGCATCCCCACAATATTTCTTTCATATATCTCCCCCAATATTAACTCACGCTACACCAACTTCATGTGGATTATAAACCTCTTTGTCCTATGCTACTTTTCCCTTTGTTCTTTTTCTTCTCTTGTGTCCCCATTCCCCTGCCCTCCACAACTCTTTCTTTCTCACTGGTGTCTCCCAACACCAGTTGCTTTTTAGCCTTCTCTTCTCCAAACTCTTTTTCCAAGGTTTAACAAGCACGAGGAGTTTCCTTCTCTCTTTCTCTCTGTCTCTGTCTCTGCCTCTGGGTTGCCATATTCTATTCCCCCAAATCAGGCAGCCCAATTTCCTATAATGCACATTTGCTATTACTCTAATCATACATATATCATAAAAGAGTGGAGTAACACATATGAACTGCTAATTTCTCATTCAAGAGAAGTTTGAATGAGAACTTTCAAACTTACTTTATAGATATGAAACTGAACGCTGACTTTTCTTCGATTCTTTGTAAGTTTGAGCATTGAACTATGACTCTGGAGACCAGCATTCAAATCCTTGCCTGAGCATAAAAACTTACTGGGTGAAGTTGGGCAAGTCACACTCAGTCAGCCTCAGAGGATGGCAATGGCAAGCCCTCTCTGAAGAAACCTGCCACGAAAATGCCATGATAGGTTTGCCCTAGAGTTGTCATAAGTTGAAAGGCACAATGACAACATGTAATGTAAAGTGTACAACCTGTAGATGAAAATATTTGGTGTGCCTGACATGGTCCCTTTTGTCTGCCATCTCTTGTCATTAGATAGTTCCTGTTCTTTAACAGCTAAAAAAGATGCAGGTGTTTTGTCATGGAAACAATAATACTGACCTGATTTGAGTTACGGTTGTGGTAAGGATTATTGAGTTCATGTAAGAAAAATCCTTTGTAAACTCAAAAATACTTTTAAAATGCTTGTTATTAGAAGTAGTAATGTTACAAAATAATAGCAACAAGGAAAGGGTTTTTTTTAAAAAAAATATCCCAAATACCTTGCCTCTGAGGCTCCATCTCCACTGCAGAAATAATGCAGTTTGACATTGCTTTAACTGTCATGGTGCAATGCTATGGAATTCTGAGTTTTGTGAGATATTTAGATATTGGCCTTCTCTGTCAGAGAGCTCTGGCACCACAACAAACTACAAGTCCCAGGATTCAACAGCATTGAGCTATGGCAGTTAAAGCATTGTTAAACTTATTATTTATGCAGTACAGACGCATAATAGTTTTCTCTGAACAAACAGAGATTTCTCACTTTTGGACTTTTTAAAAAAAAAATCAATTAATGGTGCAATCTAAGAAGCATCTAATCAAAAGTAGATCCCAAAGAATTAAGTGGTAGTTACTGGGTATCTCGACATAATATAGGTTTTGGCATGATTGTTAAACTGATTCTGACAGGGAATTTTACACCTATCTATTCCCCAAACCTTTCCATTCGCCCTCCTCTCTCTTAAGACTGCAAACGCACTGCACAAATAATACAATTTGACATTGCTTTAACTGCCATGGCTCAATGCTAAGGAATTCTAGGAATTGCAGTTTGTTGTGGCACCAGAGCTTTCTGACAAAGACAACTGAATGTTTCACAAAACTGCAATTCCCAGAATTCCACAGCATTGAGACATGGCAGTTAAAAGTGATGTCAAACTGGGTTATTTCTGCAGTGCAGATGCAGCCTAAAACACATTTTGGTGCCCTCCCTTTAGTGTTGATAAAAATGCTTGGTCTGTTCTAACATTCACAGTAGAGGGTTGATGCTTTAACCTCTTAATAGCAATGCTGTTTATCATGGCTACATACCTCTGCATTCACTGAAGAGTTCTATGGGTCACTCTATAATTTTAAATCCCTAAGGCTGAAACATAATATCAACCACAGTTGTGACTTTACCCATTGACTAAACACACAGAAAAGCAATAGTGGGTTTGTTATACAAACATGGGCAAACTGGTGCATTTTATTTATTTATTTATTTAAAATATTTCTGTCTTACCCTATATCTAGACATCTCCAGGTAGTATACAATAAGATCAAATTAAATAGTTTAAAACAATTAGAACAATTAAAGGCTAAAAGCATATTAAACCATTTAATACTTAAAATAGGAGAGATTAAAAGCAGTTAAAACAATTAAAAACCTCTCACAGATTCAGATTTGAATATATATATATATATATATATATATATATATATAATCATGCTCCCCAAAGTTTTACACATGCTTTGAGTTGGTGCAAGAATGAGAGTGACATTGGTGCCCACTGGGCCTCTGAGGGGAGGGTTTTCGGTAAGTGGGGTGCCACAGCAGAGAAAGCCCTCTCCCTCACAATGTGTTTCCTTGACAGACGGGATACAAAGGAGGAGACTTCTCTAGCAGACTTAAAACCTCAGGGAACACATTTGGCCCTCGTTTATCAGCTGTGATTTGGTTCCAAGACTCCCCATGTAGATCAAAATCCATGGATGCTCAAGTCCCATTAAATTCAATGATGTAATAAAATGGTGCCCTTTATATAAAATGGCAAGACTTGCTGTTTGCAATATATATATATATATATATATATATATATATATATAATTTTCAAGCTGTGGGTGGTTGAATCCATTGATAAGGAATCTGTGGTTACTGCATAGGAAGAGGTGGTCTTTCAAGTATTGAGGCTCCAAGTCATTTGGGACTTTGACAGCACTTTAAATTTAGACCAGAAACATATTGGTAACCAATGCAATTTCTTTAGAAACAGATTTATATGGTCACTGTATGATGTTCTGGTCAGCAATCTAGATCAGGGGTCTCCAAACTACGCCAAACCCGGCCTGTTGAGGCCTTTGAACCAGCCTGCGGCCAGTCCTGCCAAGGCCAACGCCGCATGACACGGGGCACCATTTTGTGTTCCAAAATGGCACCCGACATCGCATGCACATGCGCATGACTCTAGGCGCCATTTTGGAACACAAAATGGCACCGGAGTAGTGCGCATGCGTTCGCGACGCCAGGTGCCATGTTGTGTTCCAAAATGGTGCCCGGAGTCATGCGCATGCACCTGTCATCGCGCACGCACGACTCCAGGTGCCATTTTGGAATACAAAATGGCGCTCAAGCTGTGCGCATGCGCGTGCGCCTCTGGCCCTCCGACAATCTGGGGGCCAGCGAACCAGCCCCCGGCTCAAAAAGTGTGGGGACCCCTGGTCCAGATGCTGCATTTTGCACTAGCTGCAGCTTCCAAGTCATCTTCAAGAGCAGCTCTTATATCTTATCTTCTACAAATGTTGGACATTTACTTTCTCATAAAAACAGGAAATCTAGACCAGGTGATGGTATAAAAGGGAAACAGGTGATATCATTACATTTCAGCCAACTGTGCAATATGGCACACTTTTTTCTCACTCTTTTTTCCTTACTTGATTGTCTCTCCCAGTACTGATTCAGCCTTCCTTTCTCTTCATACCTAAAAGAAGGTAGCAAGAATTCACTTTCGCTTTCTGCATATGCACACTAACATCTAACACCTAAATATTTGGATTCAGGAATCTTGATTATTTCAACAGTGAGAGGGGTCATTACTGGAAGATGAACTGGCTAATCTTCCATGGCTCTACTCCAAACTAACTGCAAACCTTAGGATCAAATATGAAGACCGTTTTCTCTTAAGGAGATTTCTTTTCCTAAGAACTCCTTTTCTGAGAAGCTCTCTTACTCGTAAAGATCCTGTATCTTCCACCTAGTGATTCAACATGATACTGTATACTACAGACAAATTTTAAATTTAATTAATCCATTATGATACTCATACATAGACAAATTAATAGAGATAAGGGACGGTATGCTGGTTTTGAATAAAATACTGAATAATTACTGAATAGCTTATAGAAACATCTATCCAATAAAAGAAATTTAGAAAATCTCAGGAGGAAGGAGGTTATGCCATCTTCAAAGCTATGCATTAAACTTTTTATAGATGATTTTGAGCATATTGTGCTGGTTTGCTTATGTGCAACATGTTTATACTTAAATTTATAACTAGTTGCATTTCTTACAGTCCTTTCAAAATGCTAACAATTTCAAGAACAGTACTGAAAAATCTTACACATACACATCCTACTTTGTTTAAAAAAATCCTAACCTAAAAAAATGCTAATATCCTAGCAACACACTATCCTTATCCAACTGCTATCATCTTTGGCCTACCTTCACTAAAAGCATGCCCTGGATTTTAAAAGACACATTGATAATTTGCAGTAAGACTATATCTTCTTCTGAAGGCTGAGGCATTTCTTGGAATATGCTCAAAACAGTTCTTTAGAAATGCTGTCTTTAGCAACAATTAAACACACACACACATACGCATTGGACTTTCAGAGAACTCATGACAGATAAAAGATGAAGAGTTTCTGCTTTGTTCTCCAAGGTTTACTCACTGAAAGCTAGGGCATACAAGGCTTCAGTAGTTGTATATGCATTGTATGGCTTTATTTTCTAGAACAAAGACACGGCTCCTTCAAAGAACACAGAAACAGCAAAAAAGAAAACTCACTTTAACATTTGATATCTCTTGCTCTCTTTTTATATTTAACACTAGGGTTTGGGTTTGGTTCAGCTGAAAGGAGTTTGACAGTGCTAATTAAATGATTGATTGTACAGTTCAAAAGACAATGTTAAGGATTACACTACAAAACGTACTGTTTTTCCTGATTTAATTGTACCTTTGTAGCTGAAGTACAGGGTATGAGTAGCCCTCTAGGAGTCCAAACTTCCCAGTTTAGCACATTTTTGCCCTTTTCCTGAAGAATTTCACCTGATTTCATGGCTGACAACACCCATGGCTTTATTAAGTTGTAATGGAGTGTAGCACTGAAAATGTAGAATTTGATAACTAGTACAGAAATCAGATATAACTGTGGAATCATGAGAGTGGACAGGATCAGAGGGGTTATCTAGTCTCACTCCCTGCCAATGCAGAAAATCCACATGAGTCATGCCTCAGAGATAGCTGTCCAAGCTCTGCTTTAAAATTTCCAACAAAGAAAGAATCCTCCACCATCTGAAGCAATTCTTCTCACTGTCAAATAGCTATCACTCTCAGAAGTTGTAGTCCCAGTCTGGTGCATCTGAAGACAAGCTTTCTTCTTCTCCTACTGGCTACTAGCAAAATATCCACTTAATACACAGTCTATCCCACATTTCACCTACTTGTCCCTAAGAACATCAGGGGGGGGGGGGGGGGAAACCTTGCTGAAATCAAGGTACGTTACATCTACAACATTCCCCTGATCTACCAACTTGCAGGACTATAAAAAAGATCAAGATAACCTGGCATTACTTGTTTTTAAGAAACATGTTTTCCCATATTAATCACAACAGTCTTTCTAAGCATTTGCAGGCATCAACAGAAATATAGAAGGCTGAATCATATAGAAGTATAGTGTCTAGATCAGGGGTAGGCAACCTTTTTAAGCAAGGGGCCGGTTTGCTGTCCCTCAGACAATTGGGGGGCCGAAGCACCATAAATAAATAAATAAATAAATAAATAAAAATTACAAATTAAAAAAAAATTACAAATTAAAAAAATATATGTGTGCACATTCTCTCAGCCCCAGAAAAGCCATGGCAAAACCCCTGTGGAGATTTTGCCAAGGAAACCCCAAGAACAAGTAATAACAACAATAATCAATATCATAATGGTGGGTGGTGGTGGCGGCGGCGGCAGGACCAGCCTGGGGCCGGTCCAAAGGCCTCGCAGGGCCGCATCCGGCCCCCGGGCCTTGGGTTGCCTACCCCTGGTCTAGATCAAGGGAAGTAATAGTGCCACTGTATTCTGCTCAGGTCAGGCCCCACCTGGAATACCATGTCCAGTTGTGGGCACCACAATTCAAAAAGGATGTTGAGAAAGTGGAGTGTGTCCAAAAGAGGGCGACTAAAATGGTGAAGGGTCTGGAAACCATGCCCTATGAAGAACGACTTAGGGAACTGGGTATGTTTAGCCTGGAGAAGAGGTGGTTAAGAGGTGATATGATCGCCCTGTTTAAGTATTTGAAAGTGTGTCATATTGAAGAGGGAGCAGGCTTGTTTTCTGATGCTCCAGAGAATAGAACCCATAACAATGGATGCAAGCTACAGGAAAAGAGATTCCACCTCAACATTAGGAGGAACTTCCTGACAGTGAGAGCTGTTCAATAGTGGAACACACTCCCTTGAAGAGTGGTGGAGTCTCCTTCTTATGAGGTTTTTAAACAGAAGCTGGATGGCCATCTGTCAGGTATGCTTTGATTTTGAGTTCCTGCATGGCAGGGGGTTGGACTGGATGGCCCTTGTGGTGTCTTCCAACTTTATGATTCTATCATTCTATGACAACCATTCCTGGTACTGATGTCAAACTGACTGATCAGAAGTTATTCAGGTCTTTTCCCTCCCTTTGTTGAAAATGAGGACAACATTTACTATCCCTCAGTCTGCAGGGATCCTATCTGATTTCTTTTCTTTTTTAAAAAATGTGTGTTTTATTTAGTGTAGAAAACCAAGGTACCGATATCAACTGCATTGTTAATCAACACTAACTGAATTGATGCTTTCTGGCAGCTACAAGATTGCTTTCAGACTCTCTGCTTCTCTTCCATTTCTCTCAGTATTTCTCAACCCATTCTTCTGAAGTATTCTCTACCACGGGTTCTACCTTGAGTTCTACCTGATGAACAATTCTCCTCCTGTCTGCTTTCTTGCCTGTAATCTCTTGAATTAGCATGACCACTGCTAGTACCACCTCGTTTATAGTTCGGCTGATAATTCACATCCCTCTGAGAATATTGCACTGTAGGATAGTCTCTGCCAGGAAGTTGCAGCTGACTGTACCTATCTGATTTCCTACAATGTTCTAAGATTATAAGCAGAGGCTCTGAGATTAAATTAAAAAGTTCCATTGTACTTATGACCAATGTGGATCTGCAAAATTTCAGTGCCCACCATTGCTGCAGAATGCCAAGAAGAAGTGGGGTTGAGTGACACTGTTTGTGCATGTTCATGCATGGGATCCTACACAGTGCGATGGGTAAATTTTGGTGCCACCCCGTGAAAGTTCTATAAACATGGATGAATCTGTCATATTTGATTTCTCTTGCTCATTTTTCCCATGTAAAGTTTGATCCATCTGTTTCTGCATCAGGTTTCCGCATCAATTTTTTAAAAAATCTGAACAAAAATTGTATGATTCTTCGTTTTCATTACCCCCACATATATTCATCTTAACTCAAGTTTGCTAAATGTATTCAGCTAGTATTCTGTTCAGAAGTTATTAGATCATGATTTTATATTGATTTGGAATTATGGAATAAGATGTGGAATACTAGACTTAAGGATATATGTTTTATGATGTTTTAATGATGTACAAGTGGTATCTAGCCCTGATGGTTTCCCCAAATATACACATTTTTTAAAAACATGCAATAATTTTCCCCTATACATGACTTTTTTTGTATATTCTCTATGTATCTATTTGTGTATTAATTGGGAAGTTGAATAACAATATTTGAAGAAATGCAATAAAGAATGCTTATGTTCCAGTTCATATATTAATTTGGGGACTGCTCCATCCCTTCAAGCAGCTGGTTGTTTTGAATCAGTACATTGTCTTTCCAACCACTGGAATATTGACTATGGGTGCCTCTACATTGTAAAAATAATGCAATTTGACACTACTTTAAATGTTGTAGCTCTATCCTATGGAACCCTGGGATTTGTAGTTTTACAAGGTCTTTGGCTTTCTCTGCCAAAGCATGCTGCTGCCTCATAAAACTAGAGATCCCAGATGGAGCCATGGTAGTTAAAGTGGTATAAAACTGCATTATTTCAACAGTGTATATGTATCTTGTATTTGCCTTGATAAACAGCTCATATTTTTTACAAGCCTGACCCAAACAATTGCAGTCCCATGTAAAGACAGTTCTCTTTTCAAGGTTTAGCTATGTATCTAGCCATTGTTATATACTGCTAAAATACTTTTAATTTGGTAAGAAAAAAGGAGAGTTGCTATGTAAAAGATCTGCACTAGGTGATATTTATTATCATATTTGTATTCATTTTCCCCATGTAATGTTGTGTTTCTTTTATAATATCATTTTGCATTTATGTCATAATTTTTTTTCCCTTGGCGGTTTCAAAGTCCTGGCCCAGTTCAATATACATTTCCATGCTGCTGTGATTTGTTGGGTAATATGCTTCTTGGAAAATATTTTCTTCTGAGGGCAGGAAATGGATTTGAAGAGCCTAAACTGAGAAATATAAAAGAGGTGCATATAATGTGTATATGTGTGAGCCTGGCACCTTGATCTTAAACAGACTGCCAGAGGTTTAATAGTGTGCTACTTTATCTGTTATGAATTTGTTTTCAATGGCTTTGATTCTATGGATACTTAAATTGCATTAACAATAACTTTTTCTATGTTCTTACTTATATCTTTGAAAGTGCTTCGTACTTTTTTATTGTTTTAAGCCACCTTGAATCCCAGTTTTGAGGGGAAAGCAGGATATAAATGAATGAATCCTGTTCTTCTCCTCCTCTTCCCTTAATGGACAATATTATTGTATGCTTGCCAGAAGTCAGTCCATAACTAGGTCTGAAAGTTGAGGGTCTATGGGGGGTTGCAGACTGCCAGAAATAGTGTGAATTCAGTCCACTTTTAGGGTTAGGGTTAGAATTAGGGAACCATGGGAACTGTATTTTATTGTGGCATCAGAGTTGTCTGACAGAGAAGGCTCAATGTCTCAGAAAAATAACAGTTCCCATGATTCTCTAGCACTAACCCTAACCCTAAAAGTGGACTGAATTCACACTATTTCTGGCAGTCTGCAACCCCCCTAAGACAGTGGTTCCCAAACTTATTTGGCCTACCGCCCCCTTCCCAGAAAAAATATTACTCAGCACCCCCTGGAGATTAATTTTTTAAAAAATTTAATAGCAATTAAATAGAAAGATATATGTATTAATGTTTCTACCTTTTTTGTAAAATATAGTCAAGAAAGGTGTAAATTAGAAACATTGAAGTTTGAAATTATGAAACTATTTATTGAACTCAGAATAGAAAGGTAATACAAAAAAGTTAAAACATTTGAAATCATCTTAATGAGAAGGATGAACCTGGTATGCTGCTACCAATTTAGTAATTCTCGGCTCTGTTTTCGTCAGCAGTAATCTTAAATCACCGCGATTGACTATTTGCAATCGGTTTCTTTTTTTTTTTTCTTTTTTTTTTTTGTTAATAAATTGTTTACCGCACTGAATCCACATTCCACTAAATATGATGAAGGAAATGCAATTAAGACCTTTTGAATTACACCCCATATTTCAGGATAAGCCATAGGGATCTCCTTTTGCAGTCAGAATTGTTGGTAGCCGCTTTTGAATTTACATTTCAATTCATCATTTGTAGTTACTTCCATCAGTTCTTCTTGTAACTGTGGAGATTCTTCTGTGTTTGCACTTGAAAAAGGATCCAAAATCCAATCAGGTATGTTCATTTTCAAAATATCATCAAATCGTTGATTAAAATCTGAATGGAGAGCATCCAAGTGCTCACAATAAGAAAGTATGTCTTCATCTTTTTTTTTCTGCTCCTGATAAATTTGGGAACTGGCTGAATTCCCCTCATCCAAAATTTCATTTGCGGAATGCAGAAATAACAGATTTTGTTCTTATTAAATTCAGTTCATCACCTTGAAGCTGAAGATTGCTTTCATTAAATTTTTGAAACAAGTCGGTCAAGTAAGCGATGTCACTTTTGGATTGAATTAAATTGGATCGTAAAGCACCGTTTTTATCTTTCAAGAACTCCAGCACCAAGTTAAACAGCTTATAAAACCTATCTAAACAGGCACCCTTTGACAACCAATGAACTTCTGTATGAAGCAGCAAACGATTAAATTCTTCATCGTTTTCAATACAAAGCTGTTTAAATAATCTGTCATTCAATTATTTGCTTCTGATTGTGTTGATAGCTTTAATTACATATTTACATAAGAGAAAATTTACATTTACATAAGGGAAAAATGAATGTAGACGTGCACTTAAATTTTTGGCAACTAGATGTTGATGATGGATCACACAGTGTACTGTGAATGCATTCGGCACCTCCTTTTTTAAATATGCAAGAAAAACCCTGTAGCGCCCTACCATCGCTGGAGCACCATCTGTGGCTACTGATAAGATATTACTCAGAGGTATTTCTTTTTCTTTAAAAAAGCTCATCCAATGCATGAAATATTGATTCTCCTTTAATATCAGTTTGCAAATATTTAGCAAATAATTCTTGGCAAATTTGTTCTTCCTTTGTGAACCGCACGTATGCTAAAAGTAAAGCTTCATTTCCTAACAAAGTGGACTCATCAAGTTGAATAGAAAACCCCAAAACAATGAATCTTCAACATCTTGAGCCATTTCATCAATTCTTCTTTGCACTGTATTATTGCTCAATGAAATTTTCTTGATAATATCAGATGCTGGCTTGTGTAGCACAGTACGTATTACTTCACTTATAGCCGGTATAATTAGTTCTTCACCAATAGTATGAGGTTTTCCCGATTTGGCAATCATTAACGAAATATTGTAAGAAGCAAGCAAGCCATCACCATCTTGTGTGGTTGCGGTTGAAAAGAGTTTTGCCAATTTCGGTTGTTTGATAAATTTTTCTTTTAGTGTTCGAAAATAAGATAAATCCTTATCTTTTTTATCACCATGAATTTTAGTCAAATGTTCTTGTAGTCTGGAAGGCTTCATAGTTTCATTTGATAAAACTTTCTGGCAAATCAGGCACATTGGTAATGTATTGTTTACAGGCAACTCAATAAAGCCATATTTCAAATATTCAATATTATATTGTCTACATTTTTTCTTTGGTTGAGCCATTATTATCTGTAGAAAAAATAAAAATTTTATGGGAGTATTTTAATTATTATTTTTTTGTAATTTTTTGGAATATTTTTGTAAAAAACAAACTAAAATAAATACTAATGAAATAAATAAACATGATATTATTAATTGTAAAGTGCATATAATTATTACAAAATAAATAAATAATACTCACCAATTATAGTCGCACTATTTGTTAGTTAACTTTAACTTGTCACAATATCACAACAATCTAACTTAGAGTTATATTACACCGTAATTTTCCCATAATAATTATGGGAAATCTCCTGATTCATAGCGTGCTCCAAAATCTGCTGGTAGTACTGCCAGTAGCCAGTACTGCTGCAGCCATTCCAGGCTTTGGCCTTGCGATCGACCAATTGCACAAGTGGCAGTTGCCCGTAGCAATGCTCATAGTGTTCACGTGTTTTGTAATGGCAAATCAGTGGACATGAACAGTAGCAGTGTGTGATTGCACATACCTCAATGCAAGTGAGGGAGTATCTGGGAACCGAGCCAACGTCCAGTACGTTGTTCAAAGAAAAATTAAGCGTTATGAGCGGAATACATAAATCAATTTTTCTAAATCTTCTCTTCTTTCTTTTATGCTTTCACCGCCCCCTTACAGTTATTCATCGCCCCCAAATGCACCTGTGGCCATCACCGCCCCCCCTGGATAGCTTCAATGCCCACCAGGGGGCGGTAGCACCCACTTTGGGAATCACTGGTCTATGACATCAGCTCATGGGGGGGGGAGGAAAGAATATTAATTTCAGCTTGAGAAATTACAAAGCAAATAAAAATGGGGCATCTTATCTAGAACTGGGGCTTGAGAGAAGATAGGGTCATTGGACCGAGTGCATACTGACTTGCATTATACATTCAAAAGTCATGTTGGAAATTGTGGCTCAGAATATTGTGTTAGTAATATAGAATCACTAATGTCTCAGTCTAAAGGACTGTTAGGACTTTATCACAGTGAAATTACAGCAGGATGGTAGCATCTGTGGAAGTATCTTTTCACACAACACCACTTCTGTCCTATAGCTGTTTTGTTTTCAGTTCGTTCCTGGCGCACTCCTTTTCATTGATGGGAAAAACTGCCAATGCCCCCCCCCCCCATCATGCTGCTTTTGTACTATTGATTCACATGTGATAAGTTCCTCCTGCTGCAGTTCCAATATGCAGGAGTCATGTGGTGCAGGAGGGAATTATTCTGCTCCTCTCCCTCTCCCTTGCTATTCCCAAGCAAGTTGTTTTTCTTTTCTTTTTCATTTCTTTTTGCTTTTTACTTAATCAATTGCTGTAGCTACACAATTGAAAATTTTAAAAATAATTTTAAAATAGAAACTGAAAGGCGTGCTGAGAAAAGCATATGGCAGAAAGGCAGATCATGAAGGCCGGTGTGCAGAAGACAAAGCCCAAGACTATACTAGCACCAATTGTACTTTTGAAGAGCTGCGTGAAAATGTCCCCAAACCAGTATGTTTGTGGTTCTTACACTAATGTAATTGTGGCATCTTAGCAGCCTGGTGTGCTAAAATCCTTATGGTTAGGCAGTACTGTATTTTTCCTTATGTAAAACAAACATCATGGCAACATTCCAGTGGCTAAAATGCATGTGCTATGCCCATGTAACTAAGCAAGGTCTTGCAACAGAGAATGGAACTAAGCATTTTTTAATAAGAAGGAAGATTGGGAAGTCCCTTTGCATACAGGGTTCTATAACTCTATCTGCATTACAATTGCTACCACTATTAGAAACATGATTCCCAGTTGACTAATTTTTATGGAATGTCCATGTTTGGGTTTGTAAAGCTCAGTCCTATATTGGGTGATGCAAGATGCTCCAAATCTGAGAACAGGCACCAAGTGTGCTCTCACCAGACTGACCCCTTGAGTCTTTGGTGAGCAGCAAACTGGCCTATTACATGCTGAAAGCCAGGACTTTGTCTACAGCAATCATGGGTGATGCGATGCCACACTTCTCATCTCCAGCCAGCACAGCCCTATCAACAAATTGTTATCTTGTGATGACCAGCCTGCCAACTGCAGTTTTCAGGTACTCACAAGATTGAAATGCTATGAGTCCCAGAGATCTCACAAGTGGAGGGGCTCTTGAGAAATTTCAGATAGTCTTGCATAGGCCTGCCTCATGTTACCTTCTGCAAACCTAGCAGCCCTAATCAGAAATAATGGGCGATAGCTGAAATGTTCAACCTTACCTTCACTCACCAAAAACAGTTGTTGTTATGCCAGTGTTTTCAGCATTTTACTTTTTTCTTTTTTCCTTCACTAGAGCTCAGTTTATACAATGACATGATTAATATGTACTTTGAAAAATGCTTATTCAATAGCAGGATTTGTTTTGTTGTTGTTTTTATAACTGTTTCATGGGCATGATTAAGAAAAGACATAATGATGGGGCTTAAAATTTTATTGTAATCAGAGCTTGTCAAGAGAAGATAAACATGTTTTGGAGTGAGCTACTTACAAAATAATTTTGTGTGTATGTACGTGTGTGTGTGTAAAATATATATTTAACTTCAGAGAAAATTATGAGTGAACATATTTTGCTTTCTTGTAAACAGTAGACAAAACAACTCTGTGGCATGTAATTGAGGGGGGACCCCTACATAGTCACGGTTTGTGTATATTCCTTCAAGTTAGCTGTCAACTTATGATGATCTCATAGATGTCATAGGGTTTTCTTAGGCAAGAAATATTCAAAGGTGAGTTTGCCAATTCCATCCTCTGAAATATATAGTCTACAGCACCCAGCATTCCTTGGCATTCTCCCATCCAAGTACTAACCAGGGCTGACCCTGCTTTGCTTCCAAGATCAGACAGGATCTGGTGCCTTTAGGGTATTTAGGCCCTCCAGACAAGATTATTGAGTCAGAAACATGCAAAAAGCCCACCCAATGCTCCTGCTCTTAAAAAAAAAGAACAGCAACAATAATAATTTATGTAAAAAACATGGTTTGCATAAAATAATCTCAAATGCAAAAAAAAATGTTCAAAAATATCTTACTTTCTTACACAGCATGGTGAAAACTAATTTTTCATTCTTGCACATAAAACAAAATAAGTAAGATTATAATACCTGTTTGGAAGTCTTTGGTTACTCCAGGAAAAAACCTGTATTCTCATATCCATTTTCTCAGTTTAGACTTTACTTTGACAGCAGCTTTCAAACAATTAGTAAGCAGGTGCTGCTTGGTTAACAGCATGTGTGCATGTGTGTGTGGGTTTTGCATCTTTGTCTGCTGTTGGTGCTGTTTCATTACCTGAATCTTTTTAATTAGCAAAACATCTGCCAACTTCTGTCGTCTGTCAGGGTGCACCACTGATGTTCTCTTTGTAGTGCCTTTTACAACATATGCAAACAGGTGGACAGAAAAGCTTGCTGTTCATCCCTTTGGATTTTATGAGGAGGTGAGAACTGTATCTTAGATATGCTAACTTCTCCTAACACCTCTCTGTTCTACTCCCCACCTATTGGTATGTGTACGCTTGTTTCTTCTCATTTTATATTATTGACACTCCTGTATGATTCACATTAAACAGACAGAACAAATTGAGACAAAATTGACAGACTGTAGCTAAGATCCTGTATGATCATAGGTGGGGTATAAATTTCTGCCAACTTTCTTCCTTTATGCTTCCCTTCTATTTGCATGCAGCTTCAGCTTCAGATGTTGTGGCATGGTCTCAAGCCCAATGAGTATCTGGGGGGCACTGTGGGCACACTCATTGCAGCTTTGCAGCCAGGAAAAAAGAGAAGAGCCATTACCATCATAGTACCCCAATGAATACACTTGTGGTCCATGTTGTGAGCTGGAATAAGCTGAAATACCAGGTCTTTCCAAGACTTCATATGACATGAAAACTGGCACTCAACACTTGGATAAGTTTCATTGGTGGTAAATCTACCAAAATTACACACACCTAACTTTTAATCATCCCATACCTCTTTATAATAGGTAGTGATGGACATAAACACAAGTCCAACAGACATGGTAAATAAAATCTGTGCATTTGGCTTGGCTTCTGTACATATCATTGTGTGTGGACTGGAGGGGAGTGTTAAGATTAAAAAAAAATCTTTAACATTTCTTGAACCTTTCAGCCTACAACAAACTCTGTTAAACTGAAATCATATTGTCTTTGTGAGTTAAAGTGCTTTTGTTGTCATTCTGATTAAGAAACAGGTGGAGCGTGAAAGAAAAAGAAAAATAAATGGACCTAGGCCTACAATGTCTGTATTTAATTCAGCAAAAGTTTTCTGGAGCTGTTCAAACAGGTAAGCAGAAGGACAATATGAAGCATTTCTATTTGATGACATAAAGCTACCCCACCTGTTCTATTGCTGCCCTCATAGTGACCAAGAGAATATTTCTATAAGGGCCACATTGGACATTAACATGTGATCCCTTACACTGTCACACCACATTCATGGAGGAAAATTAGCAAATATAGTAGATAGTGGATAAAAGCTCAATATACATCGCTGTCTCCAAAAATGGGGACACAAGGGATTGAAGTAACCACAGCATCATTGCATTAATTTTCCACACATGCAAAGTGATGCTCAAAAATCTACATCTATGAAGACTATGAAGACTATGAATGATGCCTTAGAATATCAAGTCCCCCAAACATGGAACTCCGCAAATATAGTATTAATCCCAAAAGAAGGAAAAGATAAATTAGATCCAAATAATTATAGACCAATTTCTTTATTAAATTCAGATTATAAATTATTTGCTGCAATTTTAGCTCAAAGATTAAAAATGATATTAGATGATTGGATACACTCAGATCAAAATGGCTTTCTCTCAAATAGAAAAATAAAAGAAAATTTTAGGACCTTACTAAATTTGGTAGAAATTCATTATAAGAATCTTCACAAAAAATTGGCTTTGGTTTTTCTAGATGCAGAGAAAGCATTTGACAATATTAGATGGAGTTCCATCTTTGGGGTTCTTGAAAAAAATGAAGTGGGTGAGTTATTTATTAATTGGATTAAGAAAATATATTTAAATCAGGAAGCTTCTGCTATAATTAATGGAGAACGAACACCGATATTTAAGATAACTAAAGGAGTTAGGCAGGGTTGTCCAATTGCTCCTGTTCTGTTTATACTCACATTAGAGATACTTTTAAACAAAATTAGAGAAGAGACCAAAATTGGAGGTTATCAGATAAAAAAAGAAAATTTAAATTAAAGGCATATGCCGATGATGTATTGACTATATCTAATTTAGTAGAATCGTATGAAATATTAATGGAAATTTTGAATAAATATGGCGTGTTCTCAGGATATCGTGTAAATAAAGCTAAAACCACGATGATGTTATTGAACTTCACAGAAGAGGAACAAAGGAGAATAATAGTTAAAACTGGATTTAACATAAGTAGAAAAGTAAAATATCTAGGAATAGTTTTGACTAACAAAAATATGGACTTATTTAGCAATAATTATGAAAAAATGTGGAATGAGGTTAAGTTGAAATTAGATAAATGGCGGAAACTAAACTTATTGTGGATGGGGCGAATTGCGGTAATAAAAATGGCACTGTTGCCTAAGATGATGTTTTATTTTCAGAATCTACCAATAATTCAAAATGATATACCTTTTGTAAATTGGAATAAGGAAATCCTGAAATTTATCTGGAATAATAAGAAACCCCAGATTGCAGGGAAAATTTTACAAGACAATGTAGATAAAAGAGATCTCGCAGTACCTAATATAAAATGGTACTATGAGGCACGTGTTCTAGATTGGATTCTGATTTGGATTAAATTTGATAATTTTAGATTATTGATGCTTGAAAGAGAAGATTTGGTATTTGGTTTACATGCATATTTGATTTATGATAAAGTTAAAAGTGATGTCAAATTTAAAGATCATTTTATCCATAAGGCCCTATTTAGAATTTGGAGGAAATATAAAAAGATATGGTGTCGTAAAACTCCACTTTGGACCTCACCAGTTGAAGCATTATTAAAAAAAGAATTGTATCATAAAGATACATGGATTACTTATAGAGAGTTATTAAATAAAGATAAAACTTTAAAATCCCAAGAAGATCTAGGAGCAATGGGCTATAACTTTAATAGGTTCACATATAGACAGCTGATAGAAAGATACAGAATTGATATAAAAAACCCAGGGATTGGAACTGATAATGAAAACTTTGAAGCAATATTGAAAGTTGAACTAACTAAATTAATAGCAAAATTTTATAAATGTATTAGGAAATGGGAGTGTGAAGAAGAATCGGTTAAGGAGTTTATGGTTAAATGGGCTGTTGAACTTAAACAAAATATTAATTTTGATCAATGGGAGTATATCTGGACAGTAAGGATAAAACAAATGGTCAGTATTGAATTGAAAGAGAATTTATATAAATCCATGTACAGATGGTACCTTACCCCATATAAGATCTCCAAAATATTTAAAACAGATAAACCTATTTGTTGGAAATGTAGAATCGAGACTGGAACATATTGGCATATGTGGTGGACCTGTAACATAGGAAAAAAATATTGGAAAATGATTCACATAGAAATGAAGAAAATTTTTAGCATTCTTGACTGCCCAGATCCTAAGTTATATCTTTTAAATATTAACTCTAATTTAGCTCTAGCAAAAGAAAATGGTAAACTAATTGGTACTTGATAATAGCGGCAAGGATAGTTCTGGCCAGGTATTGGAAGCGACAAGAGATCCCTTCTATTGAGGAATGGAAAATGAAAGTTTTAGGTATTTATGATATGCATAAGATTCATTACCTTCATCATTGTGATTCATTATCTGGTTTTTATAGAGACTGGGAACAATGGTCTATTTATCAGAAGCGAAGTGGAAATGATACTATGTATGGTACCTTTTAATAACATTAAGTGGTTAATAATCCCTATATAGATTGATATCAGGGGAAGTTTCAATGAGAATATATAGATATAGTTATAATAATTGTAATAATAATTGTTAAGTTAAATCAGAAGTGAATGTTCATATAATCGGCAATGATGGTATCTAGGTAGTTATGAAATGATATGTTTTCTCTTTTTTTTCTTTTTTTATTATTTGAACTTTTGAGATGATAAGAAATTATTTAGATTAAGTGAGATGTTTGATAGATAAGGAACACTAGGTATAAAATGAAATCACTTTTCTAAGCTACTTTTAGCAACTCAAGATGTGGTAGCTAAATTCAGAGGAAAGAGTTATTAAAATAATGAAGTAATGGTAAACCTTTCGGATGCAGATTAGGAAGTATTTTTTTCTGTTTGTCTGTTTGTTTATTTTTAGTTATATTTGCAATATATTATGTTTATATTATGTTTATTATGCTTATGTTTTATGAAAATCTACAACAAAGATTTTTGCCATATATGGAGAAATAAATGGCAGCTGTTCCAGGGTGCATTCAGGAAAAGAAGAGGCACCAGGGATCATATTGCAAATATATATTCTAAAATGGAGCACACCAAAAACTATCAAAAGATCGCCCTGTGCTTTAGCAATTATAACAAAGCCTTTGAATGTGTTTAGGTCTTTTGTATAAAATGTTCCTCTAGCAGTTTTTCTCCTGCTAACTGCTATATATGGTGGCACTGCTCAGGGGACAGATACTTGGTGACAGAAAAGGTTGTAAAGAATACCTCTTAAAGCAGGGGTAGGCAAACTTTTTGAGCCGGGGGCTGGTCCCCCGAAGTCGTCCCTTCCAGCGGGCCGAGGGGAGGGGAATGGCGGCACGCGCTCATGTGCGACCCCCGCACGTGCTGCCACCGCCACTGCCACCGCCGCCGCTGCCGCTGCGCACGCTGCCGCAGCCACCTCCGCACATGTCGCGGCTGCCATTTTGGAGAACAAAATGGCAGCCGCCACTCGTGACCGCCATTTTGTTTTCCAAAATCGCGGCCACAATTCGTTTGTGCATGTGCAGTACTCCTGCGCATGCGCAAACACGTCGCAGATGCCATTTTGGAAATCAAAATGGCAGTCACGGCACGTGCCGCCGTGCGGCGACCAAAATGCGCTGCGGCGGTGGTGCGCAGTGGCGGCGGTGGCAGGGTTCCGCCTGGGCCGGTAAGCGCGGGGCCCTGGGCCGGAACCGGCCCATGGGCCGTAGGTTGCCGGCCCCTGTCTTAAAGGTTATATTCCTTGGGAAGTGAGATTTTTCACACTTTGAGACCTTTGTTTGGCAAAAAATTCATCTGGGTAAAATCTTAATCTGGAAATGAAAAAAATGAAGAAATTTTGGCACAAAACCCAAAGCTTTTTCTGCAAATGATTTTTTTGCAGAAAAGGTCTGAAAGTTCAAGGAAATAACCAGAAAATAATGAAAAACTTTTGTAATCTCACTTGGCATGGAGACATTTTTTTTTAAATTAGTTGTTCTTGCATGGGAGAATAAAATAAAGCAAAAATTACATCCATACATAGTCCTTAACATTTCCCTACCAACCTGAAAAGTAAAGGTGTGTCTGCACTGTAGAAATAATGTAGTTTGACACCACTTTAACTGTTGGTTCTCTTCTATGTCCTGTAGGCATGGAGTGACAAAAACAAAAACTAGGCCCACTAGAGAAGCCAACTGTCAGCACTGTCTGAGTTGCTTGACATCAACAGTAGCTATTTACAGCAGAGTGCAGAAGCACAAACTCAGTTTGTAGTATTTGGCAATATTGCACTGAACAACCTTGAATGATTCACAGACACAATTGGATTCTTCCAAAGTCCTTGGAGGCTCTTTCCACTCTTGTTGCAATATATACAAGGTATTTACAAACTCTCCTTCAACTCTCACCAATATTCATTGTCTACTATACAACAGTCCACTTTCTCCAACCAACCCACTCTCTCCAACTCTCTCTTCAACCCACACTTGCCCTGGGCTTTAGAGCACTTATATACAATGGTGATGATGAAGGGTTGGAATCTCGTGTTACCTATCATTTACAGCCATACCAACTATTTTACACTGTCTTAAAGGAACATTGTTCCCAACATTAACTGCCATTGCTCCATCATACAAAATCCTGGGATTTGTAGTTTGTGAGGCACTAGCTGTTTGGCAGAGAAAGCTAAAGACCTTGTAAAACTACAAACTCCAGGATCTGATAGGCTGGAGCTACAGCACTTAAAGTGGTGTTAAACTGCATTATTTCTCCAGTGTAGATGCACCCGGAGAGATGGGAAGACTTGCAGGGAACACAAGTGCATGAGGCTGTTTGACTTTCCCATCCATGTCCTATCTTATTCCTCTGATCCTTTTCCCATCCCACTGTGGCCATGCTTTTTCCATGAATCACCTAAAGAAGAAACAGAAATTTTCAAATTTTTGTGTAGTAACTCCATGTGGTGAGACCAGAACATGGGAAGTTACATTAATAATAATAATAATAATAATAATAATAATAATACGACGTTTTATTTTTAACCCACCCCTCTGCTCAGCAATCGGGGCGGTGTACAACCTTATAAAAACAATAAGCAATTAAAACATTCCCAAATCCCACACCCTAACTCTCCCACCCCTTAAAACTAGATTAAACCAAGAAAGAATTAAAATGAATTTAAACATAAATACAAATAACAATATTTTTGGGCAGTATGCAAGCAGTGGCAGATTGGGGGGCGGGTAGCAAACCTCTGCCATTGCCGGGAAGTTATTCCGGGAAGGCCTGCCAGAAGAGATCCGTTTATCTGCTTTCTTAAAAGCAGCAAGAGTGGTAATAAGACGGATCTCATCCGGCAGGCCATTCCAAAGTCTGGGAGTGGTCACAAAGAAAGCCCTCTGGGAGGTCTGGGAGAGCCTGGTCTTCATGGGCTGCAGCAGGTTCCTCCCAGAGGACCTAAGGGCGCATGGGGGGTCATTCAGGAAGAGGTGGTCCCTGAGATAAGATGGACCCAACCAACACCTTGTACTGTGCCCGGTACAAGATGGACCCAACCAACACCTTGTACTGTGCCCGGAAACTAATCGGCAGCCAGTGGAGGGATTTAAGCACAGATGTTATATGCTCCCTCCTAGATGTTCCAGTAATTAACCTGGCTGCCATGTTTTGTACCAGTTGCAGTTTCCGGGTTAGGCACAAGGGTAGCCCCATGTAGAGCGCATTACAGTAATCCAGATGTGAGGTTACCAAAGCGTGTACCACAGTTTCCAGATCCCTCATATCCAGATAAGGGCACAGTTGGCATATCAGCCGAAGCTGATAACAAGCACTCCTGACTGCCGCATTCACCTGACTAGTCATGTGAAGTGACGAATCTAGAAATACCCCCAAGCTGTGAACACAGTCCTTAGAGGAGAGTGTGACTCCATCTAGGACTGGAGACTGTATTCCCAAATCTGGTTTCGGTCCTGTGACTGTCAGTACCTCCGTTTTGTCTGGATTCAGCTTCAATCTGTTTTTCCTCATCCAATCCATTACTGCTCAGTCATTGAGAGGAGAGACGCCATCTGAAGTCTGAGCCAATGATCTGGTCATGGAGAAGTATATCTGGGTGTCATCAGTGTACTGATGACACCGCGCTCCATGCCTCCAAATGATCTCACCCAACGGCTTCATATAAATGTTAAATAGCATCGGGGACAGAATGGCGCCCTGAGGGATAAAATAAAATTGGCTATAGTTCTTGTTCCAAGAGCTCCAAAACTGTTAGTTGAACTTCTAGTTACAATTATAGAAGTAATTCTGGGCTTTCTATTTATCAAACATTACCAAAATAGTTACTTTTATTTGCTCAAAAACCCACTTCCAGATTACAGCCAGAATCCTATTAGCGACATATCTACTTTATGTATGTATTATGTATTTATATCCATTGGCAACTCACACATGATTCATAGGAAGGTACTTGAATTAAAAATAGTTATTAAAAAGTTTTAAAACATTTAAATGAGTGACCATTTTAAAACATCAATCCTTTAAAACAGGATAAGGTCATTTAAAGTCACGACACAAGCAATAATAAATGCAGTACACCCTAGATTAAAGACTTTTGGAAAATGCTTCTTGATCATGCATTCTCTTTAACCCCTTTCACTCATTTGGTGCTATTATGGTTGTTGCTATTATTATTAGCACATGGCACTTTTGAAGAGTTGTGCAAAAATGACAGTAGGAAAACAGTATGTTTCTTACACTAACGTGATTGTGATTGATGTAATAGAGTCCATAGCTTTGTAGCTTGGTGTGATAGAGTCCATACAGTGAAAAAGCTCTTCCTTTCCCCCAGCTGTGGCAGCAGGAGGGGCAATGAGGGCACTGTCTCCAAATAAGAATTCTGCCCCTGCCCATGAAATTTGCCTTCACTCAAATCTAGCATTGCAGAGAGTGAGACACTGAAAATCATTCATACCTAGATTCTTGTCTTTGTATCTTTGCATTGTCTTGATAATTTTGCCTGCCCCATTCTTTTGGATGCTCAAACTGCATTTCTAAATGCTGACTTGATGCTTTAAGTTACTACCATGCTAGGAATTTGAGAACTGAAGGGAAATTTCATTGGTGGGCAGAATTTTTATTTGAGGGTAATGCTCTCATTCTCCCCCTTACCTTGAATCATAGAATCACAGAATTGGAAGAGACCACAATCCAGTCCAACCCCCTGCCATGCAGGAAGACACAATCAAAACACTCCAGCCTCTGTTTACAAGCCTCCAAAGAAGGAGACTCCACCATTCTCTGAGATATCATATTCCACTATTGAACAGCTCTATCAGGAGTTCTTCCTAATATTTAGGTGGAGTCTCTTTTCCTATAGCTTGAATCCAAGCTAAACTACCCAGTATCCTAAGCTGCTCCTCAAATAGCATGTTTTTATTCCCTTAGCTACAACCCTGATGGGGCTTGAGAGCCCCCTGCCTTTTCGCCATTTATTTTCTATGAGGGGGGATGTCTCATCACCTTCGATCTAGAGCTGTGCAGTCAGTGACAGTGGAAGCCAAGGCCATATTAATGTGGATGGGGCCTTGGGGGGATTCCCAAATCCAGTGGCATCACTAGTAGGGTGCTGGGAGCAGGGAGCACACCAAGTGACGCCCAATGAGGTCCTCCTTCTGTGGTGGTGAAGGGGGTGAGTGCACCCCTTGTGGCTTTGTCACCAGCCTGGCTCCTTGCCCAGAGAAAGAGCTGAGATAGTGACAAGGGTGGCAGAGGGGCAAGCTTACCTCTCATGGCTTTGTTGCTTGCCAAGTTCTCTCCCCAGGAGGGAGCTGAGGTGGCAGTGGGGGCAGCAGAGGGACAAGTGCACCCCTTATGGCTTCTTTGCCAGCCCAGCTCTATCTCTGGGGAGGGAGATGAGGTGGAAACAAGGCAGCAGATGAGCAAGATAATGGGAGGGGAGGGCAGACCACTGCAACCCCCCTTCAGCAGCCCCCCATACTCAGCAGATGTCACTAAGCCTGGTCACACCACTGCCCAAAACAGGGCTGCCTCTAGGATCAGTAAAATGGAAATTAAGTACAACATGAAAACCTTTGTATGTGAACTTATTTCCAGCCCTCCAAGCAAACAGTGTGATCCCTTGCATTTTTAGCTTGTTCCTCAAGTAACATACAAAAAGTGCCTAGTAACATTTGAGAGATTCGGAAAATATCCAGGCAAGAATCAGAATCAAGCTACTTTTGCCTTCACCTCTGGGCCACCCAGTGGAAATACGCTGCCCATAGATTCCCATTCCACCGTCCCTTAAAGAGGATCATGGCCTATGATTGTTATTAATTATGCACATTTTAGCCAATATTTCTATTCTGCTTGGGAGAATGTGAAATAACCAGCAAACAGTATAGAGTAATAAAAGGGAGAATTTTAACTGCTGCTGTTGCTAATGCTGCTGTTTCTACTGCAGTGTATTCCCCAAAGTTACCCAGAAGCATGATGATACTAATGACCAGTGGCAATTAATTTGGAGGGGGAAGGCTTTCTATATTATGCTTTTCTCTACAGGATCCTTTTTAGCTAGATGCCCTTCAGGTGTGTTACATATCCTGTTTCCTCGATAAAGTTTATGTTGTGATGTAGGCTGTAGTCCTACATGTCTGCTGTGGCATCACATTAAGGAAGGCGACTAAAAAATAGGCTTCCAGATTTCACCAACCAGTGATTTACATGCAGTTCAGGTTTCCATGCTCCTGTATAAAAGGTTACCTGAAATCAGGGTGCGAAATTTAGGCAATTCTCATCTTCCACATTCTGAAGTCCTATTGCTGTTTGTTACTGTTTAGAATGACTCAAACTGTGGCAGTCCCTCATTATCACACATTATACAAAAGACATCCCTTGGCATTTTCAGAAAAAAGAGGGACAATGGGTGCAACAAAGAGAAGGCCTTGCCACCACGGCAACCTTTTCGAAAGTGCTTGTAGCCACATCAAACATCAGAAGTGTTTGAACTTAAGCAATTAGAACAAGTTGTCAGGGACACAAGAAGCTCTTTAGACGAATACAAAAGCTTAGTGGATGTTATCCACCAGTGTCACAAACCTTCAACCTAGGTATATGGTCACAGCTGAGTTAGTAGAGTATAAAATAATAATAAAAAATAACCTACATGCCAGCCATTATGTAGTCTCCAAGGATTGATTTTTTTTCTCTATCTCTCCCTCTCTCTCTCAATCCTGTATTACATCTTCTTCCCTGTGGTTTTTCCTTCTGTCTCTAAGTTCTTTTTTTTAATGTTCTTATATCTGAGCAGCTCCCCTCCCTAGGGATATATTTGCAATCTCTTCCTTTATCTCTCTTTGTTTCATATCTTTTATTCTTCGGTCTCTACTTTTTCTTCTAACCCCATCTCCCCCCTCCCCCGCACTCCCAGTTCTTTTTCTGAGAGTATGGGGGCGGGTGTTTTAACAAAAAATTCTTTTCCTTTGCTCTTTATTCTCCTTTCCTTTTGCACAATTACTTCTAGGTTTCATCTGTTAGCTTTTGCACTATATTATTATCTACTGCTTCCATCTCAAGAGTTTTACTTGACTTTGTGTTATTGAATTTGTAAATGGGACAGGTCACTTGCCAAAGTTTGCATGATGTAAGTGTTTCATTGAACTGGGAGAAAAGAGCTGAGTTATTTCAACACATGGCTCTTGAGGTTTATCTTGCAAAGTATCTAAGGAAGCGCATTCAGCTGAACTCTAAGTAGAAGTGGCCCCTTCAGACTGCTTTTTAGGTCTTCCTGAAGCCAAACTAAGTGAACCGCTCTCATCCACCAAGGCAAACAGAACCACATCTCTAACCAACTAAAGTTTTGTTCTGGTTTCTGACTTTAGAAAGGCATACAGTCAGGAATGATACAATAACATTTTTTTCTGTTGGAAAACTCCGACAGTAAACAAGGAGGAAGAAGACATAGGCTGAGTAACTGACAAGTCCAGGAGTGCGCAGGGAGGATTGTATGGGAGGAGGCGGTCACAAGGATAGGTTGGATCCAAGCCATTTAGGGCTTTAAAGGTAATAACCAACACCTTATACTGGGCCCGGAAACTAATAGGCAGCCAGTGAAGGGACTTTAATACTGGAGTTATGTGATGCCTCCTAGTTGTTCCCAAAACCACTCTGGCTGGCATGTTTTGTACTAACTGAAGTTTCTGGACCAAGCACGAGGGTAGCCCCATGTAGAGCACATTACAGAAATCCAGACGGGAGGTTACAGCATGTGCACCACAGTCTCGAGATCCCTTACTTCCAGAAAAGGGCACAGCTGGAGTATCAGCCAAAGCTGATAACAGGCACTCCTGACCATTGCATTTACCTGATTAGTCATCGGGAGCGACGAGTCAAGGAGCACCCCCAGACTGCGAACACAGTTCTTTACGGAGAGTGTGACCCCGTCCAGGACTAGAGGTTACAACCCAATTCCTGGTTTTGGGGCCGCTACTGTGAGCACCTCCGTTTTGTCTGGATTCACTCTCAATCTGTTTTTCCTCATCCAACCCGTTACTGCCTTAAGACATTCACTGAGAGGACAGATGCCATTGGGAGTCAAGGCCGATGATCGAGACATGGGGAAATAGATCTGGGTGTCATCGTCAACAGCAGGCGCGCCGATGATGTCCTCGGGAAGGGGTTGGGGCATCTGGCATCCAGCTGCCCCTCCCCTTCCCTGGCTCCAAGACGGCGCTTTGCGCCATCTTGCAGAGCCCCTGATTCATTAGAAAAGACAATAATGCTTGGTAAAGTGAGTAAGAAAAGAGAACTCACTACGGGCAGATTGAGTCCTGTGGAATTCTGGTGTTTGTAGCTTAGCAAGGCCTAAGAATTCTCTGGCTGAGAATTCTAAATTCCCACCTAAACTGCAGATCCCAGGATGCAGCCATAGCAGTTAAAGTGGAATAATAATGCTATAACAGTTTAGTGTAGTAGTGTCTTAAGTGGCCTTGGGTAACAATAACAACTGAAAAGTAAAGTATGTAATTTGATTTATGTTTACTCTTTTTACTGAATGAGCACCTAAAAAATTTCTCCAGGTTTCCCAATAGGAAAACTGCCTGGTTACACTTTGCTTTCCACTAACAAAGGAGACAGAAAGCTTCAAATAAGCCAAAGAGTGTTCTGAGTTTATTTTCAGAATCTACTACATTTATTGCCTGTCCTGCTCCCATCCAACATAATACCACCACATCACCTGAGTACCTTGTATGAAAGTGTGTAGGCTCTTCCTCTGCTTTATTTCTCAAGTGAGTATGCAGATAAATGACCTTAAAATAAGTCCTTCCCTTGCACTTTCTCTCTTCACCCTGTTTTTTGTAACATCCTGAAGATCTTAACAACTTGCACATATATTTTCCCACAAATAGACAAATAGCTGGGTGTGTTTTATAATGTTTCCTGAGGCATAGACTAAGATGGTGACCTCCTGTATTGGAAATATCTGGAAGAACATTGTACATTGAAATGTGTCTGTTGCCCTATTATGCTAAGCATCTTGGGTAGTTTCTCCCAGAAACCTATGCAGCTTTGACTTTTTTTAATGCTAAGCTTGTGTCTCCTTGTGGTCTATCTTTGAAGGATAAGGTGACCTTGGAATTCAGGAATAGCTAGCTAGGCAATACAGCTTCCTTTAAAGGTAAAGGTATTCCCCATTGACAAGGCTGTCAAGTCGTGTCCGACCATAGGGGTCAGTGCTCATCTCCATTACTAAGCCGAAGAGCCAGCATTGTTAGAGTGGCTAGCATGACTGCACAGAACGCTGTTTACCTTCCCACCAAAGTGGTACCTAATTATCTATTTGCATTTGCATGCTTTCAAACTGCTAGGTTGGCAGAAGGTGGGACTAATGATGGGAGCTCACCCCATCATGCGGCACCTGGGTCTCGAACTGCCAACCTGCTAATCTTTCAATCAACAGAGTCAGCATCTTAACCACTTTAGCCACCATATCCTGGTTCCCAGCATCCTTTAATAAAACCCTAATGACCAAGGAGTCTTGGATGAAACCGATTATCTCGATCCATTTCAAACCGGCTTCAGGACAGGACATGGAGTGGAGACTGCCATGGTAGCTCTGACCGATGACCTCTGCTTGAGCATCGACAGGGGCAGCGTGACCCTGTTGGTGCTCTTAGATCTCTCAGCGGCCTTTGATACAATAGATCATGCCATCCTCCTGGATCGTCTGAGAGAGTTAGGAATTGGAGGCACTGCTCTGCAGCGGTTCTGTTCCTTCCTCTCGGGTAGATCCCAGAGAGTGAGGCTCGGGGACAGTTGCTCATCTAAAATCGAGCTAAATTGTGGCATCCCTCAGGGTGCTTTCCTGTCCCCAATGTTATTTAATATTTACATGAAGCCGCTGGGTGAGATCATTCGGAAGCATGGAGCGCGGTGTCTTCAGTACACTGATGACACCCAGATATACTTCTCCATGACCAGATCATTGGCTCAGACTTCAGATGGCGTCTCTCCTCTTAATGACTGTCTTAGAGCGGTAATGGATTGGATGAGGAAAAACAGATTGAAGCTGAATCCAGACAAAACGGAGGTACTGACAGTCACAGGACTGAAACCAGATCTGGGAATACACTCTCCAGTCCTGGATGGAGTCATGCTCTCCTTCAAGGACTGTGTTCGCAGCTTGTGGGTACTTCTAGACTCGTCGCTTCACATGACTAGTTAGGTGAATGCGGCAGTCAGGAGTGCCTGCTATCAGCTTCGGCTGATACGTCAACTGCGCCCTTATCTGGACATGAGGGATCTGGAAACTGTGGTGCATGCTTTGGTAACCTCACGTCTGGATTACTGTAATGCGCTCTACATGGGGCTACCCTTGTGCCTAACCCGGAAACTGCAATTGGTACAAAACATGGCAGCCAGGCTAATTACAGGAACATCGAGGAGGGAGCACATAACACCAGTGCTTAAATCCCTCCACTGGCTGCCGACACAGCACAAGGTGTTGGTTTTGACCTTTAAAGCCCTACATGGCTTGGGTCCATCCTATCTTAGGGACCGCCTCTCCCCGTATGATCCCCCCCGCGCCCTTCAGTCCTCTGGGAGGAATCTGTTACAGCCAATAAAAACCAGGCTGACTCAGACCTCCCAGAGGGCCTTCTCGGTGACTGCTCCCAAGCTGTGGAATGACCTGCCGGACGAGATCCGTCTTATTACTACTCTTGCTGCCTTTAAAAAGGCAGTAAGATGGATCTCTTCTGGCAGGCCTTCCCGGAATAACTGCCTGGCCATATGGAGGAAATCTGCTGCTCTTACTTTTCTGGCTGCCATGACATGTTTGCTAATTGGTTTGTATTACATTTTATAATAATAATAATAATAATTATTATTATTTATTTATACCCCGCCCCTCTGCAAAGCAATCGGGGCGGCTTACAACAATTTAAAATACAACAGTTAAAACATTCCAAATTCCTACTAACCCCCCCACCCACAACCCACTCCCCTTAAAATAGAATTAGACTAATAAATTTTTAAAATCAACACATAACTAAAATAGAATAACAACAGTGGCCAGTGTATGTAGCAATTTGGCCACACAAGGGAGGGACGTAGGGCAAAACAGATCCAAGTACACTATGCTGACCCTGCAAGGATGTTAATCTGGGAAGGCCTGCTGGAAGAGATCCATCTTGACTGCTTTCTTAAAGGCCGTCAAGGATGTACTAAGACGGATCTGCTCCGGCAGGCCATTCCACAGTTTAGGGGCAGTAACGGAAAATGCCCTCTGGGAAGTCTGCCTGAACTTTACCTTTGGCTGATAAAGCAGATTCTTCCCCGTTGAACGGAGGGCACGAGGGGGCTCATATGGGAAGAGGCGGTCCCTGAGATAGGATGGACCCAAGCCATGTAGGGCTTTATAGGTCAAAACCAACACCTTGTACTGCGCCCGGAAACTAATTGGCAGCCAGTGGAGGGATTTAAGCACAGGAGATATGTGCTCCCTCCTGGATGTTCTAGTGATTAATCTGGCTGCCATATTTTGCACTAACTGAAGTTTCTGGGTTAGGCACAAGGGTAGCCCCATGTAGAGTGCATTGCAGTAATCTAGACGTGAGGTTACCAGCGCGTGCACCACAGTTTCCAGGTCTTTCCTGTCCAGGTATGGGCGCAGCTGGCGTATCAGCTGAAGCTGATAACAAGCACTCCTGACTGCCGCATTCACCTGATTAGTCATGTGAAGCGACGAGTCAAGGAGTACCCCCAGACTGCGCACATGGTCCTTGGAGGAGAGTGTGACCCCATCCAGGACTGGGGGCTGTAATCCCGACCCCGGATTTGGACCTGAAACCGTGAGCACCTCCGTTTTGTCTGGATTCAGCTTCAATTTGTTTTTCCTCATCCAATCCATTACCACTCTAAGACAGTCATTGAGAGGAGAGGCGCCATCAGAAGTCTGAAACGATGATTTGGTCATGGAGAAGTAAATCTGGGTGTCGTCAGCATACTGAAGACACCGTGCTCCATGCCTCCGAATGATCTCCCCCAGCGGCTTCATATAAATGTTAAATAACATTGGGGACAGGATGGCGCCCTGAGGGACGCCACAATTAAGCTCTATTTTAGAAGAGCAACTGTCCCCGAGCCTCACCCTCTGGGATCTGCCAGAGAGGAAGGAACGAAACCACTGCAAAGCAGTGCCTCCAATTCCTAACTCCCTCAGCCAATCCAAGAGAATGGCATGATCTATAGTATCAAAGGCCGCTGAGAGGTCCAAGAGCACCAGCAGGGTCACACTACCCCTGTCGATGCTCAGGCGGAGGTCATCGGTCAGAGCAACCATGGCAGTCTCAACCCCAAATCCTGTCCTAAAGCCGGTTTGAAATGGATCGAGATAATCTGATTTTAATTCTATAATAGTTTAATTTAGTTTTAAGGGGTGGGAGGGTTAGGGTGGGGTGGAGGGGGTGGGGAGTTGGAATGTTTTAATTGTTGCATCTTTTAACTTGCTGTAAGCCACCCCAATTGCTGAGCAGAGGGGCGGGTTATAAATAGAAATTTATTATTATTATTATTATTATTATTATTATTATTATTATTATAAATTGTTGTACATACAGTATTAATAAAAACTGGGAGTAAGATCACCAAGAAAGGTTAATTAATTAGAAGAATGTGTCCAACAGAGAACAGGTCAGTTTGTCTGAGAATGAAGAAATACAGATAGTTCGGGGAACTCTGCCTTTTTTTTAAAAAGCCTATGAAACTGCCCTAAAGTAGCTCAGCTTGGTGCAGGCCAGCAGAGTACTGTGGTGCTGCACATCACTGGCCTGGAGTGACTTCATTGTTGCTTTCCTGGGGCTCTCAATAGCAGATCAGAGATGCGAGCTTCTATGTGGAACTTGATAGATACAGTAATTGCCTTAAACATCTGTAAAATTTGCAGGCTAGTTGCTAAATATGTTAAACCTTCCATTCACTGCCTCTGAATCCCAAAGACCTGATGCCTTTGGCAATACCTCACCATCTATGAAATCTAGGCTGTCGCAGACCTCCCAGAGGGCCTTCTCTGTCGCCGCCCCAAAATTATGGAATGGTCTGCCAGATGAGATCCATCTTATTACCACCCTTGACTGCTTTAAAAAAGCAGTAATGATGGATCTCTTCCGGCAGGCCTTCCCAGAATAATCTCCCTGCTCCCCAAGTTGGTCTAGTTCTGTCAACTCGCTCCCCTAACCTCCACTGCCTGTTTTTATGCCTGTTTAACAGCCTTTGTATGATATGTTGGTTTTACTTTGATTGTTTTAATATTGTCTTAGTTTAATTTATTTTTAAGAGGTGGGGGTTGGGGGGAGTAATTTGATTGATGTGCTTTACTTTGTATCATTTTAACTTGTTGTACGCCACCCCGGTTGCTTGGCAGAGGGGCGAATTAAAAATTATTATTATTATTATTATCATCATCATCATCATCATCTATGCATACAAGATAGGTGGCACAGGGTAAGCTGAACCATGCATTCTCTTTTAACATCTTGTTTGTTTATTTTTATTTGATTGATTGATATCCTGCTTTTCTCCGAAATAAGACTCAAGACAGCTCACAGCATGAATTAAAATAAAGGCACCAGATCCTGTCTGATCTTGGAGGCTAAGGATGACCAGCTGTGGTTAGTACTTGCATGGGAGTCAACCAACATATCCCAGGTGCTGCAGGCTGTATTTGAGAGAAAGGAACTGGCAAAACCCCTCTGAGTATTCCTTGTCTAAGAAGGTCCTATGAAATTCATGAGGTTGCCATAAGCTGGCAGGTGACTTGAAGGCACATACACATTAATTAGAACCTAATGATTTTTTAAAAAAAATAAATGTGTTGTTGTTGTTAACTGCCTTTGAGTCAACTTCAACTCATGGTGGCCCTGTGAATGAGACATCTCCAAGACTCCAAGATTCCACGTTTAGGGGGGATGCAGATGGCGAAAACGCTGTCTTCAAGCCCAGGAAGGGGAGGGGCAGCCAGACGCCGAGCACCCCAACCCTTTTGTGAGGATGCACACGGCTGGCGCTCCGATGATGTCCTTCCGGCTCAGCCTCCAGACACGCTGAGCCAGAAGGAGCATGGAAGAGGCACCCCTTTTGGCTCCTCTGAAAGGAGCGCTATTTTAGTGCTCCTTTTCAGAGGCGGCATAAGGGTGGATCGGGGCTGAGGCGTGAGGCAGCCTCGGTCCCAATCTGCGGCTTCTCAGGGTGGTCCACAGCTGCCCGTCTGTAGAGGCCCTTAGTCATCTTGACTTTCAGGAAGATCCAGGCTTGACAGGACCCATCAGTTTGTCTTTTTAGCCTTCTATGGTATCCTCAGCACTCTTCTCCAGCATCACATCTCAAATGAGTTTACTCCCATATAATATCAGTACTTGAAAACAATATTAAATAATTTTAAAAACATGACCAGAACAATAAGAATGCAAAGCACATATGCCATTAAGGAACTTTCCACTGTTAGTTACCAAATGCATTTTGAGATAAAAAGGTCTTTACCTATTGGCACATGGAGATATGGGAGGGGATTTCCTACCAGCTTCCAGCATCAGCCTCCTGAGGTGAGTACCTCACACTATGTAATGATCTATTCCATCACATTCTTTGTAATAGAAAATCAAAATAGATGGAAGGGAAATCTATAATCCAAGGTTTACAACAAAGAGGCCAAAGTTCAAGATATCTGGGGGGTTTCCCCTCCCCCTGCCACTGAAGTAAACTGTTACAAACTATTGCAACTTGCTGCCAATGAATATAAGCCTTACTTCACAAAGGATTTCTGTTGTTTGCATAAATCCTACTGACTGTACATAATGGGAAATTAAACTCAGAAGCTTTTTGTTTGTTTGTTTTGATTATTTCAGACAGTAGTGTTTGTAAATGTGATTGACACTAAACCCCTGTTTAGGTTGGTTTTGAATAAATGCATGAACCTTAAACTTTGTCACTGTAAGCATACAGAGCAGGAAATATTGTGAGTGTTTTGAGAGTTTTGCTACTAATGGGTTGCTAACTCTTACTATTGACCATGCCAAAATATAAGAATAGACCTGTTGGATAATCCAATTCAGTTCCCACAGTGGGAAGCCCTCTAAGAAACAGGAATGAAATAGCACCTTCCCACTCATGTTCCTCAGTGGTATTTAGAGGCATACTATCTCCTATAACAGAGATGCTAGTAGCTACTCATATATATATATTCCTCTGTGAATTTATTTAACCAATTTTTTAAAACCCATCCAAGATGGCAGCCATCACATCATCTTGTGGTGGCAAACTCTAACTCCTAACAGGACACTGGATGAGGGTGCAGCTCCTTTTATCTGCCATCGCTCTACTTCCATAATGGTTCTATTACTTGTTGCAAGCTTTCAAAGCTCCACTGGCTTCTTCATCAGACAAGATGTTACAAACTAAACAGGAGGAAAAAATGGAGATGTTAGTCAGATGCCTGCATTTTGATGTTTCTATCCTTAGTTAAGATGGTAAGTGGAAGGTATCTTCTGCAGGCTGCCCCTTCCTCCTTCTGGCCATGTGGCTATTGGGAGATTTGTAAAAACCAGGTAATTTAAAGTCCATTTGCATCTCAACAAGGCCCCCTCCTGCAATCCAATATGCCTCCATTCCTATGAGGTCACAGGTCTCATTGTAGGCAGATGACAATTGATTCCTCAAGAAGTCTTCATGTTTTTGTATCAGGAACATTTTGGTAGGTGTTGAAGTAAAACATGCCTATCCAGTTCAAATTTAAGAAGAAAAATTGTTTTACCTTGGTTGGAGGTTCCAATCCACTGGCTCACTCTTCAGGTTCCCCTGTTGCAGCTACAATGTGGTATCTCACAATCAGGAAACATGAAGGGGTAGCTGTGTTGGCCATTTAGCAAATTCAAACAAAAAACCACCAAACAAAGTGATACCTTTATTGGCCAACCAAAATGCACAATATACTAGTTGCAAATGGACTTTAAATTTCCTGGTCTTTGCAAATCTCCCAATAGCCACATGGCCAGAAGGAGGAGGGGCCAGCCTGCAAAAGATACCCTCCACTTACCATCTTAACTAAGGACAAAAACATCAAAATGCAGGCATCTGACTAACATCTCCAATGTTTTATCCTGTTTGGTTTGTAACATTTTGCCTGATGAAGAAGCCAGTGGAGCTTTGAAAGCTTGCAACAAGTATATTGTGCATTTTGGTTGGCCAATAAAGATATCGCTGTTTGGCGGATTTTTGTTTGAATTTGCTAAATGGCCAAGACAGCTACCCCTCCATGGTTCTACTACTGTGAGAGATGAAGAAAAACTGTTCTAGCTTAAGCATCATTTTTCAAAGTCACTAAAATGTCTCAAGTGCTGTAATACTTTATTATAGGGAAATGGTACATTTTCAAGATAGCCTAATGCCAGGCTGGGAATGTGGGGCCTATAGGCCACATATAGGCTACCAAAAACTTTAGATGGCTGCAAACCCTCCTGACACATGAGCTGAAAAATATTCAGAGGCTTCTAGATGTGATTCAGTGTTATCATGCTATTGCATCAACATAAGCTTTTAAGTGTCCAAAAGAGTCAGCAGTGATTTTGAACAAAGTGATGGATGCAATCCATAGATGTCCAATGGAGAGAAGAATGCATTCACCCTTACATCCTCTACAATTGTCCATTCAAAGATAAGACTTTGGGCTGAGGTAAAAAAAAAAATTATGGGAGGTGTTGTTATTGTGTTTTCTCAAGAATTATATTTGAGAGCCAGCATGGTGCAATGGTTTGAGCATCTGACTACAACTTTGGAGATCAGGGTTCAATTCCCTGCTTGGCCATGGAAACCCACTGGATGACCTTGGGCAAATCACACATTCTCAAACCTGGAAAGGCCTGTCTTAGGGTTGCCATAAGTTGGGAGTGACTTGAAGGCACACAGATTTATTTATTTATTTGTGGTCCATAAGATATGAGTTCAAAGAGAAATTTCAAAAGTAGAAAGTCTGTGTTCTTATATGTACATCATCATCCCTGAATTCTTTCTTCATTGACATAAACCCAACTAGGGTAAGACTCATGGTCACCCTAGGGAGGTGTTGCCTGTGAGATGCATCTCCTAATTTTCCTCTTCTCAACAGCAATCCATCTGTAGAACGCTATTACCAGACACAATGACTATTCTGGTTAGTTTAAGTAAAGGGTAGGGAAGTAAGATGTTGATGGATTACTATTACCCTCATGTTTCATCACTAAGCAGGTTGATGTGAACTAGAGTTCAGCAGCATCTGGAAAGCCCAGCCCTATTCATTCATTGGTTAGTTAAAGTATTACCTCTCAGCCAGCCAGGGTGCCTAAGGCAATGTTCAAGGGATAAAAACAATTTAAACGTACATGAATAATATAATTTTTAAAGAGCAGATTACATACACTCCTTAAAAATAATTTAAAGCTAGTCAGTTAAAACAGCCAATCTTAAGGATCAAAGGACAGGTGAAACAGAACCATCTTTTTTTTGCCCATCAAAACTAGGGAGTTCCATAGTCAGGGTGTTGCTACAGAGAAAACCATGTCATAGAATCATAGAATCATAGAATCATAGAGTTGGAAGTGACCACAAGGGCCATCCAGTCCAACCCCCTGCCATGCAGGAACTCAAAATCAAAGCAATCAAATGGCCATCCAGCCTCTGTTTAAAGACCTCCAAAGAAGGAGAGTCCACCACACTCTGAGGGAGTGTGTTCCACTGTCAAACAACTCTCACTATCAGGAAGTTCCTCCTAATGTTGAGGTGGAATCTCTTTTCCTGTAGCTTGCATCCATTCTTCCGGGTCCTGTTCTCTGGAGCAGCAGAAAACAAGCTAGAACCCTCCTCAATATGACATCCCTTCAAATATTTAAGCATGGCTATCATATCACCTCTTAACCGTCTCTTCTCCAGGTGAAACATACCCAGTTCCCTAAGTCGTTTCTCATAGGGCTTGGTTTCCAGACCCTTCACCATTTTAGTCGCCTTCCTCTGGACACACTCCAATTTTTCAACATCCTTTTTGAATTGTGGTGCCCAGAACTGGACACAGTATTCCAAGTGAGGCCTGACCAAAGCAGAATATAGTGGCACTATTACTTCCCTTGATCTAGATACTATACTTCTATTAATGCAGCCTAAAATTGCATTGGTCTTTTTAGATGCCGCATCACACTGTTGACTCATTTTCAACTTGTGGTCTACTAGAACTCCTAGATCCCTTTCACACGTAGTCTTGTTAAGCCAGGTGTCCCCCATCTTATATCTATGCATTTCATTTTTATTTTGCCCTAAGTGCAGTACCTTAGATTTCTCCATGTTGAAATTCATTTTGTTAGCTTTGGCCCAGCTTTCTAATCTATTAAGGTTATTTTGAATTTTCATCCTGTCTTCTGAGGTATTAGCTATTCCTCCTAATTTGGTGTCATCTGCAAATTTGAGAAGCATCCCCCCCTATTCTTTCATCCAAGTCATTGATAAAGATGTTGAAGAGCACTGGGCCCAGGACACAACCCTGTGGCACCCCACTGGTCACTTCTCTCCAGGATGAAGAGGAACCATTGCTGAGCACCCTTTAGGTTCGGTCAGTCAACTAGTTACTAATCCACCTAACAGTTGTGCTGTCTAGCCCACATTTTACTATCTTGTTTGCAAGAATATCATGGGGGACCTTGTCAAAAGCCTTACGGAAATCAAGATATGCTATGTCTACCACATTCCCTTAATCTACCGAGTTGGTAATTTTATAAAAAAAGATCAGATTACTCTGACATGACTTGTTTTTGAGAAACCCATGTTGACTTTTTGGGATTATGGCATTGCCTTCTTTGTCAATCTTTATTACAGCCTTAGGCCAGCACGAAAAACAGAATAAAATAAAAGTACAGCCTAAAAACTCTAGAATGTAGTAATATATAATAGATTTTTCTGTAAGCATATCTGCAAACAAACGTTTCCAAACTTTTAAGTTTTCTAAATTATACAGTTAGACTATAACATAGCCATATAATTATCTAATCACAGCAGTATTCAGACAAAGATTTATCTAATTTTTAAAATAAAATAATTATAAATGTTTATAAAATAAAATGGTTACAAAGTGAACTAATTTTAATCTGTTATAGAAATCAATACTTTTAGTGTGTTATGTAAATCAATAAGATAAAGTTCCTATCTGCCGAAATTAATAGAGGAGTTTTAATGAATTAGGATAAGTTGTTAATTCTCTCCTCTCACACTTTCCCATCAAGTGGTGGGCTAGATGTAATAGATTAAGTTCAAGCTCAATCAAAAAACAGTGTATGTGCTATTAGCTTCTGATTATCTATTCAAGATGACTACTAGCAAACCATCATCTAGGACCTAATTGGCAGAAGGTTAGCATAAGAATTCCAAACATACAGCTGTGTTAAAATAATATTAAATCATATTATTGCACAATCAACTATAGGGTAAGACAATAAATTGCCCACTATAAGAATTTAGTTACATTTGCACAACCCTGTATTCCAGAAATGAACAACCTCTGAGTATTAACATTTTATGATATTAGACAATACTACAACTTAGTGCCTTTATAAACTGCCAGAAATAATGCAGCTTGAGGCCATTTTAACTGTCCTGGCTCAGTGCTAGGGAATCATGGGAACTGTAGTTTATTGTGGCACCAGAGCTCTCTGACAGAGAAGGCTCAATTTCTCAGAAAAAAAATAAAATTATCATGATTCCCTATCGCTGAGCCAGGGCTGTTAAAGTGGACTCAAGCTGCATTATTTCTGTCAGTCTGTAAAGGCCCTTAGTTACAACACAGTTTTCTAAATTATATGGCAAGACTGGATTATATGGCAAACTTTATATAGTACTTGTATCTCATTATATATTAAAAAGAACAATAAAATAACAAGTACAGTTATCCAGACTTCATAAGAAAGGAAAGGATGTATATAAAATATAGGCTTCTGTATGTAGAAGGGAATTGGAGGGGACACAGTTAATACAAAATCCTCAGCAACAGATAAGAAAACTATATAAAGCAATTAAAATAATATAAATACACCCCAGTATCAAACAGCAATAAGACAGCAGTCCTTATTACATCTGCTTCAAGAAATTTTTATGAGAAACAATTGCGGCAGCGAGAAACTTCACAGCATTCACAGTAATCTGTTCCTTGCAGTTGGAGAGGAGGTAATTTACATAAAAATTTTCCTGTCTGCCAGGCAGACATTGAAGAAGTGGGAATATGTATGTGGTGCGTGTTCGGTTTTGGTGTTTTGTAAGTCCAGCAGAGTCAAGAAGCAAAACATCCAAGCTTCTAGCATGAGCTTTATTGTAGAAAGAATAACATGCAGAGTAAAAACATAAAGTCCACTAAAGCATCACATCTTGCAGATGTGGCTAAACAGGAACAAAACTACAGATCCATGTTTGCAGATCTTAAGGCTACATTGTGAAGCAGTAAAAACATACTATAGATCCATTGCAAAGTAAAGAGAAAAACTAATCCATTCCAATGAAAGCACAAAAGCATAATAACAATATCAATGCCTAACACAAAGTTTCTCAGCCCAGCCCCTCTCCACCTTTTGGGTGTTAACCTTCAGGTTGATTGGATGTTCTGTACATGATTGGAGGCTAACCCAACCTCTTGTTGTTCATCTTCCATCATGTGATCTACTTTCTCATAACAACTTTTATTATTGTTCCCTTATGTAAACAAGAACACTTTCCCATCTGGTGGTTTCCTCTTGTTTTGTTTTTCTGGCCACCTGGACTGAGTTGTTGTGTTTGGCCTAGAAGCATGTTCTCAAATGGAAAAATACACACACACACATCTTTACATTTCACCATTGACTGCATAGCCCATCAATACTCTGACAGTGCGGGCTTCTAGGTAAAGGGAACAACAAAAGAAAATATGTGCAATTGACTCCACTTCCTCCGATCCACAAGGACAAAAATGACAATGATAAGGTATTTTTGTGTATTTTCCTTCAACTACAGCTGATGGAAAAATATTCAGTCTCGCGAGCATAAATGCCCGTCTAAACTTAGGAATGTTCAAATTATCAAAATATTTTGCATATAGGAATATTCTGTTAGGGGAGTTGCAGACTGCCAGAAATAGTGCAAATTGAGTCCACTTTTAGGGTTAGGGTTAGTGCTAGGGAATCATGGGAACTGTATTTTATTGTGGCACCAGAGCTCTCTGACAGAGAAGGCTCAATGTCTCAGAAAAAAACAACAATTCCCATGATTCCCTAGCACTAACCCTAACCCTAAAAGTGGACTCAATTTGCACTATTTCTGGCAGTCTGCAAATCCCCTTAGTTTCCCATATTAGGGGATATAGGGTTGATTGGCTTTTATGATTTTATAGGTTTGTATCTTTAATTTGTCGAATAATGGCAGTTTTGCTTCATTATAGCCTAACACAGGGGTAGGCAACCTTTCCCCTTTAATGTCTGAGGGACTTCAGCTCCCAGAAGCCTCAGCCATGTTGGCCAATAGTCCCATATTGGCCAATAACTCCTGGGATTCTGGGAGCTGAAGTCCCTTGGCCCTTAAAGGGGAAAGGTTGCCTACCCCTGGCCTAACAGAAGTACTTGTGTCATTGAGAACCCAATAGAGACAATTTTCATATTTAAAGATTTCTTCCAAGTTGATGAAAAGGAGTCCGTTAAGATTAACGGTACCAGGCCCAGTGGATTGAAAAGCATTTTGAGCCATAAATTGAATTTACTAATCCAAATGAGGGCCTCTACTGATAACAAACCACTTTCTAGTTGAAGAATAACATTTGATACACAATTTGGGACTCCAAGGATCGATCTCAGGAACTTAGGGGGGAAGCAGACTGGCGGCACGGGGCCGCCATGGGAAGGTGCGCCACGGGACCAAGGCATCCCCACACCTCGATCCTGCGGCGCATCTTCCCCATCCCTGGAAGGAGCGCTAAAATAGCACTCCTTTCACAAGTCAATGAAAGTGCGCTGCAAAAGTTTGTGGCACACTTTCACTGACTTTTCCACCGCAGCGTGTCCGGACGCTGCGGCGGGAGGTTGCCCTCGGAGCGCCGGCTGTGCAGAGGGCCGGCGGCTCTGAGGGCAACCTCGGGAGGAGGAAGGGGTGCCAATCGTGCGGCTGCCCCTCCTCTTCCCTGCCTCCAGGATGGCTTTTTAAGCCGTCTGCCGAGGCCCTTAGTTTGAACAGCTTCGAGCAGAGCAAAGTTACTAAATGAACAACTCTCTGAACCATACAGAAGCTGCGCAAGAATTTTGGCTTCAAACACTTGTATTGCTGCAGGAACAAATTGACCGCCTTAGTTATTAAAAAAAGGTGCAAAGCGCCTTGATGCATATTTGTATATTTGATATCACATTCTTATGATATAAATTAACAGAATTCCTTTCATGGAAGAATATTCCAAGATATTTGTAAGATGGTACCTTCTAAATGTTTACAGACTCTCTGTTATGAACTCTTCTAGAATCTTTCCCGGTATTGATGTGAAACTAACTGTGCAATAGTTGTTGGGATCCTCTTTTTTCCCCTTTTTGAAGATGGGGACAATGTTTGCCCCATCTTCAAAGTCTGCTGGGACTTCTGTTCTCCAGGAGTTTTCAAGGATTATTGCCAGTGGCTCTGAGATTACATTTGCCAGTTCTTTTAATATCCTTGGATGTAGTTCATCTGGTCCTGGAGACTTAAATTCATTTAGGTTAACCATTTTGTAAGAAGACTGAGGCAAAGAAGGTGTTGAGTAGTTTTGCCTTTTCTCTGTCCCTGTTAGAATTTCTCCATCTTCTCTGTGCAGTGGCCCTACCATTTCCTTCTTCTTTCTTTTGCTATGGACATATCCAAAAAAAACCTTTTTATTGTCCTTAACCCTTCTAGCAAGCCTGAGCTCATTCTGTGCTTTGGCTTTCCTGACTTTACCCCTACATGTGCTAGCTATTTGTTTGAATTCCTCTTTAGTGATTATGCCCTTTTTTTTTCATTTCTTATACATCTCCCATTTAAAACTTAGTTCAATTGAAAGTTCTTTTGTCATCCAACCCGGTTTCTTGAGACATCTCCCATTTTTTCTTCTCATTGGAACAGTTTGAAATTGTGCCTTCAGTATCTCCCTTTTGAGAAACTCCCATCCATCCTGAACTCCCTTCTCCTTTAGTATTCCTGTTTGACTATGCCTAGTTTCTCCTTACCACTGTATAAAAAACTCCAGGAGAACATGATCACTCCCACCTAAGGATCCTACCACTTGCACCCCATTTACCAGGTCATCCCTGTTGGTTAGGATCAGATCTAAAATAGCTGATCCCCTTGTTGCCTCTTCCACCTTTTGGACAAACAAACAGTCTTCGAGGCAAGTGAGGAATTTGCTAGACCTTGAAGTATTGGCTGAGTTTGACTTCCAGCAAATATCAGGATAGTTGAAGTCACCCATCACTACAACATCTCTCCTTTCTGAGTGTGTGGTCATCTGTTCTAGAAAGGCATCATCCAATTCCTCAGTCTGACTTGGGGGTCTGTAGTAGACTCCCACTATAACATCCCAGTTGTTTCCTTCCCCTTTAATTTTTTCCAGATGCTCTCCACCTGATTTCCAGGATATAAGTCCTGGATCTCTTCACAGGTGTAAACATCCCTGACATATAGTGCTATTCCTCCTCCTTTCCTGTTTGGCCTATTTCTCTTTAAAAGGTTAGACCCCTCTATTTCTACATTCCAATCATGAGGCTCATCCCACCAGTGATGCCTATTATATCGTATTTGCTTTGTTGTGCTAGGAGTTCAAGTTCATCTTGTTGATTTCCCATGTTCTGTGCATTAGTGTAGAGACATCTAAGAGCATGTGTCCTCCCCACTTGCTGCCGGTGTGAGGTTTTTTGTCTCCCTCTGTTGGCCCCTTGCATCATTTGCCTTGTTCCCTCTATAACACTTTGACTACTGTCTCCAGCCCATGGTGTACTCTTGCCTTCCAAGATATCTTCCAAGATACTGTCTCCCTCCCCCACATGTCATGTGCATTCACCAATTTAACCTTACTTAAACCTAGTTTAAGAGATGGAATATCCAAAACTTCTCAAGATCTCCATAGCATCTGGCCCAGTGTACAATACAGTCTCTTTTAATCTAAAATAAGGTAAAGTAAAGGTAAATGTTTTCCCTTTGATGTGATTGTTTAGTCATGTCCAACTGTAAGGGACAGTGCTCATCTCCATTACTAAGCCAAAGGAGCCAGCATTGTCAAAGATGGCTCCATGGTCATGTGGCCAGCATGACTAAACCTCGAGGTGCATGGAACACTATTACCTTCCCACCAAAGTGTTACCTATTTATCTACTTGCACCTTTACATGCTTTCAAACTGCTTGGTTGGCAGAAGCTGGGACTAGTGATGGAAGCTCACTCTGTCACACAGTGTCTGGGTCTCGAACTGCCAATCTGCCGACCTTGTGGATGTCAGAGTTGGTGTCTTAACATAAACCATGACCAAAATATGGGAAATGGCATATCTTTGTAATCAAATATATTGTCTAATATTAACTTCAAAGCTGACAAAATATTGTGAAAGTGGAGGCAAATGAAGCCAAAGGTAAGGAGATTTCAGATCTCATTTCTGCTCTTTTGGCTTTTCTGAAAGACTTATTTGCAAGGTAGAAATAGGACAGCTGGGCATCCATCACTGCAGTTTATATGAAGATTTAGTGAGATTGATGCAGAAGGACAAGTGCATTAACAAATGTATCTTTCCAAAAGTCAGGGATACTGTTAACCAAGTACATTACAGTGATTTCATCAAAATGTTCTGTTATTTATTTAACTTTTCCATTTTCATTTTTATTTGGGTAAGATAATTGCTTGCGATAAGCTGCCTTTGCTGAAAGCTGGAAGCATGGAAGGAGCGCAGCTGTGAGACTGGGATATGTACTTCCAACCGTAGCTTTAGACTCATGCAATGCTCTGACTATATTTGCATATTGAAATGATCTCAATTAAAGTCTTTTATCAGACAACTTCAAAGGAAGACTCCCTCGAAATACTGTATTTTTCTCCTTCTTCTGTGAACTATAGGCTATTAGGGTTTTGATATGTTGATCTGTATTTGGATAGATGACCCTTTTCATGCTGGTATTGTAAGTAATAAAAACATAGATTTCTTTCTCCCCTGCAATACAATTATTCTTTATGTAGCATTCAATGTGATTGAAAAAAACAAAAAAAAATTAAAATGTAGCTCATAAAGATACAATTCAATAATACTATTAATTTTTATTGGGGAAGTTATCATAGTCACAGGTAGTTGTGGGGGAAAAAACACAAATGTATAGAAAAAATTGTGTGAGAGAGGGAGAAAAGGAGAGAGAGAGAGAGAATGAATAAATACAAGCACTAAAAGGAAAGGGTTGAGTGAACTACATATTTTATGAATGAATAAGCAAACAGATAAGGCCTTAACAGCAAAAGATGGAAGAATTTAATGGGGGAGAACCTTAATGGTTGATACCTTTCCCGGATCATAGAATAGGACTGTCTTGATTCAGTCAATATAAAAATCAATTGTAAACCTATTTTTGATGAGGGTAGAATTTGACTACTATTCATTGGAATCATGGCAAATATACATTTCACCTTTTACAAAATTCATTCAAAAACATTGAGACAAACAAAAACAGTCCCATTTAATCCTCTGTCATCTCACTTTTTCAGCTGCTTTTAAAATTTCAAAGATTTTCTCGCCTCTTCCCACTTACTCCCTTGTCCTCAGCTTACTGCAATTGCTGTGAACTGAGTTCCAAGTGATAAAGTAGCTTTGCACTAAATTTATTGAACATAGAGAGAGGAGAATAGCAGTGGGATCATGTCCTTCCCAGTAGATTCAAACAAAAGCAAACTGCGACAAGCCTCCCCTAGTTTGTTTGTTCTCCCTCAGTAACTTGCCATATTGACCACACTCTGATGTTAGTTGGCCACATGTGTCCCAGTTTTCATCTGTGAAAAGCTAGAAAGTATGTTGTTTTGACAAACCATTATTTAAAACCAAAAGGTCATCTTATATGACATTGAAGAGGGAGAAATAATAAGATGTAGGAGGTAGAATCTATGCAGAATGTATTTGTGCAAAAGATTGTCAGCTCATGCAGCAAAAGGGGATGTGCATATGTCAATAATAGATGTCAACCAGCAACATCAGTTCAAGAGGGAACTGGACAAGTTGAGAGAGATGGAGTGAACCACAGGAAAGATAATTGGACTTAAGATGGAGAGCTGCCACAGAAAGTGATTTGTATTCTCAGCATCAAGACATGGAGGCCTTTGATGGACTGGGTGGTTTTTTCCTGGCCATTATTATCAGTGTGTCTCTAAAAGGATTGTATGCTATCAGAGCAGACACAGTAACAAATAATAATATCACTCGTCCTTTGGCCATCATTCATGTTTAGGGGGGGAATTACATTGTTTTCACCTTTGGGCTTTCCTTTCCACTCACATCTGCAGGTTAAACACCTCCCAAAAAAAACTTATTTGACATGTGTGGATTTCTCTATACTTCATTGACACATGTGTCTACTACCTATCTGCTTATAAATATCCATGGGATTCCTTCCATTTGAAAAAATGAGTTCCAGAATGTTGATGTTAAATTATTGTAATGCTTGACATGGCGGGTTCTTTATACTCTGTTCAATTAACTAAACCAGTTCAGTTTAATGTGTTGTGTTAAGGCCTTCCCATGTTCACTGATGTTCCAAACTGCCAATACAGCTAAGAGCTATGTGCTTAACAGCTGCATCACTTTAGGCAATGTGTATATGGCATGGTATTCTATGCTATGGTTTGCTCCAGCTTCATCACTTCTGTGGAGTGGGATGGTTGTCAGTGCAGAGTGATAGACCCAAATTCCAAAATTGTTTGTTCAGAAGGACTAGCACATGAAGTCTCTAAAATGGTAATGATAATATAATTGAAGCTACCATCCCACTTTTCAAGTACCCAGCAGAAATAGGCATCTCTACTTTCATGTGGATGATACTGGTTGCTTCAACCAGCATCATCCACATGAAATTAGAGATGGCTATTTTGGAAAATGACATGTTTTAAGAATGTATACATTTTGAAAATGTAACATTTTGAGATGTGGTGCTGGAAAAGATTTCTGAGAATACCATGGATGGCCAAAAAGACAAACAAATGGGTCCTACAACAATTCATTTCAAGATTATCAAATTGAGGCTGTTGTACTTTGGCCACATCATGAGGAAAAATGAATCATTAAAAAGACAATATTGCTAGGAAAGGTAGTAGAAAGAGAAGAAGACCGCATGCTAGATGGATAGTTTCAATCAGGGAGGTCATGGGCCTGAATTTACAGGACCTGAGCAGAGCAGTCAAGGATAGCAGGGGCTTGGAGATGCCTCATCCACAGGGTTGTCATGAGCTGTGGTTGACTCAAGGGCAGTTACAACAACAACAAACCTTTAGAAGTCATTTATTAATCTAGTTTTAATCACTGCTTTATTTTTACTTTTTCCCAAAGCAATGCATTCCCATCCTGCAAATATGTCAGCTTATGTTACAGCTGCCCACATCAAGCTCACTTCCTTAACTCTGCCTCCCTGCCTTATGCCTTACCCAGCATGCCTTTCAGTTATTTTTTATTTTATTTTTCATGCAATTCCACAGCTTTGCTACTGTGAGTTACTGCAAATTGAAGAACATGAAGAAGAGGAGGAGGAGGGTTAGAAACTTTAAAAAGTAACAAGGGAATCAGGTTGCTTGGGAATAGTGGAGGGGGGTGGGGGAAGAGGTGACAATGATACCATGTGACTGCCAATCACACAATTGCCCCAGTAGTGACATCTCAAACCTGGGAACTTGTGTAATTGAGCTGACATTGATGAGAGGACATTCCCATCACCAAAGCCTGGTGTAATCATGGTTTAAAAGCTGCATATAGTAATCTCCCATGTGTCAACTGCTATTACTTTGACCTCTGAGAGGGAGCAATGCAGCCAGGCACAACTCCATCATGCCTTGGCCCAAAGGCTGTTGGGACCCACTCCTTCCATTCCGACTGCCATTGCTATGGTCTTGAAAGGAAAGAGAAGCAGTCAGGCACAGCCCCATTGGCCCAGCGGCTGCTGAGGAATCCTCCTTCCAGTCCAGCAACCATTGCTCTGTCCTCTAAAAGAAAGAGCAGCAGCCAGCAAATGCCATTCCCTTTCTCCTCTGTGTTGCCTCTTTTTGAGACTGTAAGTCTGAGGGAACCATCAAATCATCAAATCAATTATTGTAAGCCATTCTGGGAGACTGTGGCTGAAAGGCTGGGTATAGATGCTCTAAGTAAATAAACATTTTCACTTCTTTCACTTTCTCCCATAGATAATACATTCAATGCAAGGAAAGTGTCAGACACACAGACATATTAGTTTTTGTTTCCTTGAGTCATCAAAAAATATTTTTGTTTAATCTAAGGCTTCCAGCCTCTTTTGTCCCAACATATATCCAATACCACAGTACAAAGGGCATATCCATTTTAAAAAACATGATTAAAGAATATTATTTAATTATTCCTGTGGGTATGAAAAATAGGAAGTTCAGTAGAGAGGAAGTCATTTATCAGGACGTCTATTGTCATGCCTGTATTTCTCAAATAAGATGTTACTTGTGTCTCTTGAAAAAGAAGGCTTCCTATAAAAACAGAACCCTGTCTTTCCTCTAGGCACTAAATATAGAAACAACTGTCCTCTAATGAAATTGGGAAGTTTTTCCGGCAAAGAAGTGACAACAGTTTGAAGTTACTTCTTTAAAAATTTAAAAAACAATCCTAATTCATACATCGCATACTTTCACACATTAAAAAACATCCAGTAGCAGAGATATAGATGATAGAGATCAACATATAGAAGACACCATTATCATATATTCTTTCGCATCCATTACTTCATATCTGTCCAAGTATTTTCCTATTTATTCACCTCACATACTCCAATTCAGTTAATTATTTCCTGTTCAGCACAAACCACCATTACATATGAATGGCAAAAATTGCATTTGTCCAATGAAACAGCTCTGCAAACAACCAACAACATCCCACATCAGCTACTTAGTTACAAATGTATAACTAAGTAAAGTCTCCTTACCCAACTTTCAAAGCCCACCTTAACAGCCAGCAGGTGCATAAAGCAAAAGGGCTCTGTTCAGCTGCCAGTCAGGGCACAAGGAAAATGAAATTTCCAGACAACCATTTCTCACCAGCAAGTAAGTCTGTGACAATTAAAAGCAAGACCCTAATATCAGTTTCTCATTGCAGCTGATGGAAGGGGGTTGGAAACATTACGCTCCTTGGATCATGATCGGCAGCTGAACAGACTTCTTTCTTTTGAGGCTGCTGCTGGCTGTTGAAGTGGAAGGGGGACATTTATGATCATGAAAAGAATGCCACAATTGTATTACTGAATGCTAATAAATTACAAATCCATAGCTCTAAGTTACACATCTGCAACTACAGTACAGTTACACTGCTATAGGGTTCTAGTGTCTCCCTGAATGACAAATCCCAGGATTTCATAGGAAATAGCCACAGCTGCTAAAGTAGAACCAAAGCACTATAATTACATAGTGTGAATGGGCCCCTTGCCAGGATCCCCATTTTGAACAGCATCTCAGACTTGAAGGGTCTGGCTAAAACCATTGGACCATCATGTCTGGGCCCAAGCCAAAATCTAAGCCTGTCAGATAAGGAGCCCCCTGCATTTTGCTATCCTAGAGTCCTTGCCATTGAGACTTGCACACATGTCCCCCAAGGAATTGTCAATCTCTACAACTGGGGGCTGAATACATGCTAATATTGGCCCATCAGTAATTGTAGCTCAAGCCCAAAACAGTGGGGGCACCATACCATGCCATTCAGGGTGAGGTACAGGTAATGTGTCAATAGAATTGCCTGAGCAAGGGAGGAGTGCTAGGTTCCAAGTCAAATGCCTACAGCTTTAAGTCCTTCCACTCCTCAAAGAAAGTAAAGCAAAGGAGCAATGATTTGACACAAGAGGAATAAAACAACCTCAGTCCTGTCCTAGACCTTGTCTACTGGCTTTCCTCAAGATCAAGGAGTTGATCATCTTTGTCTCCTCCCCATCTGTATACCACCATACCTACTGACAGTATTACATCAATAAATAAAATAACATTGATGAGATTGGTTTCTCTTCATGTGGCCTTGATTTATCAAAGTCAGATTCCCATAACTACTGGTGAGGAGGAAAAGTTTACTTGCTCAGAGTTTATAATGTCTTTTGCTTCACTTCTGTCTTTCCCCAATGGTATAGGATCAGTAAGTCATATTTTGTTTGTTGTTATGTTCCTTCAGGTAGACTCTGGCTTAGTGTAACCCTATCATATGGTTTTCTTGACAAGTTTTATTCAGAGGAAGATTGTCATCACGTTACTCTGATGCTGAGAGATCTATTCAAGATCACCCATTTCCATGGCTGAGCAGGGATTTGAACCTTGGTTACCCAGAATCCAATTCCATCAATTGAACCATTACAACAGACTGGCTTCCCAATCTACTTGGAGTTCATTAAATCAGTGGATGCCCTGTAACTGCTGACATTGATTTACCAATTCTACCAATGTGGATTGTGAAAAGAGCCTGATCTGTATATTCACTTCTCTTCTCTTAGCATGACACATTGACTGTTGTGCAAAAGACGAGACACTCAGCAAGAGCAGATTTATGCTACACAAGCTGATCTTGGCCATTATCTTTATCTCATTCATTCCATCCCCCACCAACCCCAACATAATAATTGTCAAATTGCTGTAACATGTAAAAGCAAACATCCCTGCATTTGTTTCCTTTAACATTTGAGTACATATTTTTTTAAGCCTAGTTTATGTATTTATTTATTTATTTATTTTGGCAGAAAAATAAAACTTTGCTAAAGCAAGGAATCTTGCTTTTCTGTTAACAGATAATTAAATTGCAAGATTTCAGCTAATGAGATGGGGGTGGACAACCTGTTTAGCACTGAGGGCCACGGTAGAAATACATCATGAGGATGAGATTTGTAGCTAATTTGCAGCTTTTATTTGCATATAATTAGCACAATTTACAAGACATCAGCCTGCCAGATGCCAGCTAGTTGCTGAACATGTTCAACTCATTCTGCAACATTCTTCTTCTGAACTGGAGATATTCCAACACAAAAAAACACACCGCCACCATGTCAGTCTCTGAAAAACCTTGATAGGTGGATTTAAACTTGAAAGGTGAAAAATTGTTGCTGTTGTTTGTAAATAGCATCTTGTTTAATGTCTCCTTTCCTAATTTTTGTCTCTCTTGATAAGCACTGAAAATCTAGGTGATTGGGTTTGGGTTTTTTTTAATAAAAGAGAGGAGCAGAGCCAAGCTTTTTTCGATGTCACCTGGGGGAGAGATGCTAGGCCCAGCACCATCAGGCCTAGAATAAGAAGAAGAGCCCTCCCTCCATTACCATCCGATGTCATCTGAGGGAGAGACGCTAGGCCCAGCACCATTGGGCCTAGAATAAGAAGAATCCTTACTTCTTAAAGGACGGGTGGGATTCGGGATTTTATGTTATGTTTAATATATCTGTATGGAAATTTTAATGTTGTAAGCCACCCCGATTGCTCTGCAGAGGGGTGGGATATAAATTATTATTATTATTATTATTATTATTATTATTAAGCTTTTAACAGAAATGTCAGAATGATACATTCATCCCAGCATCCTTGGGACAGCTGCCAGAGATTGAAAACCTTTGTGGGTCCTATCACCAGTGGCACCTGTGGTTTTCAGGTCTTGGAATGGTGAATCTGCTCCAGGTTTGAACTCTAAAGGGGCTATCCAAGATACTGAATACTATTTCAAAAATAAGTTCCACACTTTGGATAGTTCCTTTAAGGTTCAGAATAATACCCAGAGCAGATTCACCATACCACTGACATGGAAGCCTGGGGGCCCTACTGCCTATCACAGTAGTCTGCAACCCTGCCTGTCCAATTGCTATGAGCACCAAGCAGCCCCTGGTATGGTTCTGAAACCTATTGCTTTGAATTTCCCATAGTGCTTCTTATGTAGGCAAGCAGTCAAGCACACAGACATAAGCACACATACAACTGGGAGCCATCTTGCACTTTTCAGGTTGCTATTGCCTACCTTTCCTACCGGGTAAACCAACTGGAAGGATCTGTCACTATAAAACTAGACCCACCACTAGGTATTTTGCTGAGGGTTCCCTCAAATTCCCCTGCCTTCATCCTGTTTGGATGTTTCTCAGTACAGCAAGCTGTGTGCAGAGGGAACTTCACTAGCCAAAGAGAGAAACCACTATGAGCCCCAAGCTCCTGAATATATTCTCAAACAGCTTTTCCAGTAGCCATGGATGCCAAGAAGCATGGTGGAGCCTAATTACATGCAATTCAATCAGAGGCAAATGGTGGTGCCCATGTCAGTGGAGTGCTGAATCTACACTAGGTTTTACTTTAAGGGAAGCGTCCAAGGTACTAATGCTATCCCTCAAATAGGTTTAGCCCTTTGAAATTCAAACAAAAACCATTATAGATTCACTACCAGCTACCAGTGAACTCAGTACACTTCTTTTTTTAACTGAGGACTAGGTTATGAGTGGGATGCTTCCTAAGTACTGTAAAGGACTTTTTTTCCCCTTTTAAAGTTCACATGCTGAAATCTGGGTGTCTGAAGTCTCCAGGAGGAATTCCATCACTGAGTATATTTTGCTGGTTAAATCTATATTGGCCATCTGTTCATTCTAGGTATTTTAACTTCCTTGCATCATGTTGTGTGCTTTCTTGGGGGGGAAAAGCTGTTGTGCATGTGAACATTACCTAGAAGCATCCACAAGTATGATGAGTTGTGTAGCCTTGACATCATGTGTAGCTGTTGCACACACATATTTGGCATACAATTTCATTTTCAAATATTTTGTAAATTAGAGCATGCATAAGAATTCATGTGTGTATGTTTTACCACCCGTTGCAATCAAGTACAGATTTTGTTTAGTCAAGTATGAATGCTTGTTAAGACTAGATCCAAATTCCACATGTTGTGAACTCCCAATTTTTTCCCAAATTCCATTTCATGTTAAATCCAGAGGTAGTGATTATAAATCTCAATTTTCCAGGTTTCTGATATTTATGAAGACCAGTGAATCAGTTTTTCTTCTCGTAGCACTCAGGACAGTCAGGATCCCACCTCACCTCCATCCCCCACAATGACAGGAAAGTTTGCAGCTTTCCTACAACAGCTGCAGATCCTACCAATAAGCTTCACAGGTTTCTAGAAATCATGCATCTTCTTGTGAGAACTGCACATCCTTCCCTGAATACTGAACAGCTTTCAGCATGGAAAGGAAAGACCAAAGACCAACCAGGAGCAGATTCATCTGACTGGACAAAAAGTTGCACAGCTTCATTCTTTTTTTCTTTTTCTTTTTTGTCTAATAAATATTGAACATCTGTGAATACTGTATACAGGCTAAGGGTATTTATCACTATGCAGTGCAGCATCAGTCACCCTTTGCTGGCCTGGCTGCTTTCTATTGGGGTTTATTACATGATAGGTAGTATAGGGTGACACTTCTCGTCAAACTCATAAGCCCCACCCACTGACAGAAGTCCCGCCTTAACAGGAAGTCCCATCCCAGCCAGATATCCAATCCCTCCCCAGAAGTCCCACCCTCGCTGGATATCCTACCCCCTGCTGAAAGTCCTGCCCCCGATGCCTGAAGTCCCACGCTAACTTGGGATCCTGCTCCCAGATTATGGAGTGGCCTGCCGGACGAGATCCATCAGATTGCCAATTTAAACAGCTTTAAAACAGCTGTGAAGATGGATCTTTTCCGGCAGGCCTTTCCTGATTAGATCTCCCAGCCTCCAGAGTCCTTTTATCCTGCTGTTCAATCCTTTACCACCAACTAGGCTTTTATAATGTAAACTGTTTTTAGTAGTATGTTTTAATTCTATCATTGTTTAATTCTGTTTTAAGGGGTGGGTTTATGGGTTTGGGATTGTATGTTACATTGTATTGAGTTTTAATGATGCAAGCAGCCTCGATTGTCTGACAGAGGGGCGGGATATAAATAAAATTTATTATTATTATTATTATTATTATTATTATTAGGAAAGCTGTCTGAAGGGAGTCATGTGACCCTTCTACAATCATGTGATGCCCCTGTGGACCAGTAGGAAGAGATTTCAGTTGCCCTGTCCCCTGCTAGTTTGAAAGAGCCAATCAGAAGGCAACTCTCCTGATTGGTTTAGGCCATCAGAGAGGTGAAGAATAGCCCTGCAGTGGCCATTCCCACCACCCTCTCTGTGGGTTGGGCCCAGTATAGGGTGGCACCTCTCATCAAACTCATAAGCCCCACCCCAGAGTCCTGCTGTAACTGGAAGTCCCACCTCAGCTGGATATCCAGTCCCTCCCTGGAGGTTCCACTCTCCCTGGTTATCCTAACCTCTGCCAGAAGTCCTGCCCTCCCCTAGAAGTCCCACCCCAGCCATATATCCTGTAGGGGCCATTTCCACTGCCCCCTCTGTGGGTTCAGCCCCACCTTGTAGAGGAAGACTTTGGGCATGCCTGGACTTGTTTCAGAGAAGACATCATGGAGGCACCCACCACTTCTGCAAGCCTCACAGAGCAAGAAACTCAAATAACAAATGTGAAGCCAAAAAGTAGAAAAGGTTATATCAGCAATAGTTTGGATGATGAACTGTATACTTATGCTGAACTGGCTATGGAGGAAGCTGGTGAGATTTCCAAAGCATGGAACCGCATGGTGGACACTATTTCAGCAGAACCACCTGGAATGCAGGTAGAATCCAGGTCTTCTTCTTTTGGAGGGATTTGGCTAGCCTTGCAAAGTCACCCCCTGGCCCCCTCCAAAAAAAGATGAATAATTGTTCTTTATGTTTTAGCAACCTGGGACCAGTAGTGGTTCTGCAGAAACAGAAAAATGTGCTGAAGCAACAGCAATAGCAGCTTCATTTATATACCACTTCATACCATGCTATGCAGACTCTAAGAGGTTTACAACTGTAAGCTAATTGCCCCCAACAATCAGGGAACTCATTTTAGCAACCTCGAAAGGATGCAAGCCTGAGTCGAGCCTGAGCCCTGGCTGGTATTGAACTCACAACCTTATGTTTTGTGAGTAAGTGGCTGCAGTACAGGCATTTAACCACTGCACCACCAGGGCATGTGGAGGCAACCTACTACCTACAGCTCTGGCCTGCATAGGGCAAGTGAATATACTGGTAAGGCATCTTTTAGAAAAAATGTGTTTGGTATTAAATGTGTTGCTTTAAAAAAAAACAGCATTTTAAATGAAATCTTTTTAGATATATTTTAGGAGTCTGCTGATATGGCTACAACCCACCCAAGCCATGTGGTCATGGCTGGAATCCAGGGATTAGATGTTGAAAAGGAACCATCAAATTTTTCTCCCAGAGAACTGAACATTTTAATGGCATCCATAGTGCGAGCCACAGTCTTAAAACATTGTTTTAATGGTTTAACCAATATCTATATGAATCTTGTGTTGGATGCGTGATTGGCACCCTCGCACAAAATTCTCATGACTGTATTTTCTGAAGAAAACATTTTCTTTGTAGAAAATTGCACCAGTTTTGTAGGCAAGTAGGTTTCAAAAATGTGCTACATATATGTCTGTTGGTAGCCTACAGTTTCAACTGTCTGTCGATAACAAAGGAAGCTGTAGACAAGGGTCTTAGTACTGGTAACCAAAGTAGGGAGAGCAGAAAAAGGACTGAAAGAATTAAATAATGTTTTAAGACCCCATGGTTAAACCTGTTTTGGATCATGTGTTTAAAGTACTTAAAATAGATTTTACAAAACATTTATAACATCTTCTAACATTGCATCTGGTTGAAAATTGGTGACTGCTTTGATACTTTTAAAACTGTTTGCTAAAAGTTTTTTGTGGGTTTTTCGGGCTGTGTGGCCATGTTCTAGAAGAGTTTCTTTCTGACGTTTCACCAGCATCTGTGGCTGGCATCTTCAGAGAAAACTGGAATGGAAGAGAATGGGTCTATATATACTGTGAGACCCTGGCTAGGGAGGAGTGGTTCCCAGGTGAACTGTGTGTTGTTCTGTGTTGAATAGGTATTGTTCTATTGTTAATGGCATGGTTCCAGGGTGGGAGGAAATGCACTCAAGGTTATTGTCTGCTAATCCCATGTAAACTGTGTATTGTTCTGTGTTGAATAGGTATTGTTCTGTTGTTAATGGCATGGCTTCCAGGTGAGGATATGCAATCAAGGAGATTGTCTGCTGTTGTCTGCTGGGAAAGCCCCTGACCCTGGTTGGTTTCCCATTTGCATTTGCTGAGTGCTGATTTTCTTATTTTGTAGGACTGGTAGCCAGATCTTGTTTACTTTAAGGGTTTCTTCTTTCCTGTTGAAGTTATCCAAGTGTTTGTGGATTTCGATGGCTTCCCTGTGCATTCTGACCTGATAGTTGTTGGCATGGTCCAGAATTTCAGTGTTTTCAAACAGCTTTGCTAAAAGTGTTTGCTTAAAGTTTTTAAAATAAAAAAATGTTTATTTAAAAATGGTGGTTGTGATTTTCTTTTAAAAAGTGGCTGCTGGGGAATAAGTGTATATTTAAATGGGGTGCCAGTATTCATGCAATGCTTATTCTCTTTAGAAAACATGATGCTTGGAGGGGGGAATAGAAATGGATGGAGGAGGGGAGTAGGAATGATTCTTTAAATTAAACAATGTAGAGGATGGGGGAAGCCTTCATCCAGAAACCTCCAACCTTCCTCCCCAACCTTCCTTAACCTAAAAACAGAAATAAAGCAAAGAAGAGATTCTTACAATTAAGCAGTATAGAGAAAAATACTGCTCCCCTCCTCCCCACATCATACACCTCACTTGAACCTAAAAACAGAAATGAGGATGGTTCTTAAATAATGTAGAGAAAAAATGTTTTTTATGCAGACCACACACTGCCCCCAGCACCATGTTTCCTAAACATAGAAATAAAAAGCATGGTGAACATTTTAAACTGCTGTTATAAAATTTACCTGGTGTGTTCCCTGCAAAAACCTTAAAAGAAAGAAGATGGCCTGCCACATGGCCCACATGGCAACATGTGAACTGGCAGAAGGTCCATCTTGGGGGTGGGGAATACAGACACATCCTATCACCTTTCTTTGGAGTGGGTGGGCAGCAAGTCTCAATAGTCAATCACAGACTGACTGACTGGAGTTTAAAAGTTCTGCAGAGAAGGAGGCTGTCCTTTTCTAGATGCTGTTACATGCTGATTGCTAGACTCTCTGCTCTTGGTAAGTTTTCCCCCTGTTATTTATCTTTCCCCACTTTAAACATTTATTCAAAATGGTTTGGTGTGGGCCTTTATCCACATCAAAGAATAAATATATGATGCAGAGTCTATTAATTTTTGGGAAGAACTCAGTAATTTTAAATTTTCAAACATAATGCATGGTTTTCTCTTTTCTCCATGTAAACTTGGGCCATAAAAATATCAACATTTATTCAGTTTCCTATTAAATGTTTTTAATTGTTAGGATATAGCTCTGTTAAAAACAATTTAACATGAGGTGAAACAAGAATTTAAAATGTTTTAGAATTCTTTTTTACTTTTCTATGCTTACTGTGGAAGCTTTGTGGGAAGATTTAAAAGCCTGCCACATGGTTCCACTTGCAACCATGTGATCAGCACATTTTTAAAAAAATTGTCATATAAATCTGTTTTAAAAGCACTCTTTTTATTTTTGTGAAATAAGCATGTTTTGAGATTTCTTTTATTTTGACAGATTGTGCTCTGTAATTATTTCAATAAAGGGTCAGGTCCCCATATGATTTTAAGATCACTATTTTTAAAAAAGAAGCATGGTTCTCCTGGGCCAGAAGTGAAGCTTCACAATCACCTTTCCGAAATGAAATAGGACCTTTTTGTTCCAGTCTGTCTTTATCTCAACTGTGTCGGTGTCAATATGGTGCTTGCTTACAGGAATGTAGTGAGGCTTGCCGTAACAAATATTGACATGATCATTATTCTGCCCTTGCACAGGTACACATTGTAGCAATGGCACATAGATGTCCCTGACTATCTGATGCTCTACTACAATATCTGTGTAAACATATAAACAGTTGAAAGCCCCAGTAATGTCTGCTTCAAAAGGCAGGATTTTGACATGATGGTTGGAAACAGCCCTAATATGTAGGATAATTCTGTCACAACCAGCAGTGTGTAGGTGCCATCTGATTCAAGCCTAACCTTTCTGGACACTTGGTCATACCGCAGAACCACTTCTTGAGGGTCATTGTGTGTTTTTATAAGGCTGTTCATGTATTCCAGTAGTTCAGGGATACTTGAATAATAGCAACATTGTAAAAGGTACTCCATGTCCTTTTTCCATTTCCAATTTCTAACCTCATGTCAGCAGTTTCATTGCTCCAGGTATTAGCGTACTGTATCTCAGCTAGTCCTACTTCCCATTTCCCAGGAAGCTCCAGAGGTCTTGCTACATATAGTAAAGCTTGAGATTGTGTTCTCTGGGGAAAAACATCTGCACAGGCATTACTTGGAAGTATAACATAAAAGCTACTATCATCCATTTTTCCAAATCTTCCCAAGCTACTACTACACAGGTTCACCAACTTTAGAAGCAAGAACCCAACTGTTGAACTTGCTTGGCTATCCTAGCCATTTCACTAAGTAATGCTTATTTCTACCCCTCTTTTTTATAGCTACATTTTTTTCAATCCTGTACACCCACTCATCTGAGATATTCATCTTTTGTAATTCTTCAGGATAAAAGCTGCCAACCACAGCTTCACCTTCATAATATTTCAGCAGAAATATGGTCCTATCCGCTTTTCTGATGACTTGGTCCACAATTAATATCTTTGTGGTAAAATTCTGTTCATAGATCTTAGCAAATATCCCCTTGCTTTTAGAAATCCTTGCATGGTGTCCTTTTCTGAGCAGTTGACCCTCCTATTTTCTTTTGACAGCAGACCCATAAACTGTTTTCCACACTACTATATCATTGGAATCATTAACATCAACAGGCATTGCTTTGAATGTATGGTGAAAACTATGATTATAACTTTTTATAAACAAGGGGAGGGCATCAATATAGGTAAAGGTATTATTAGCTGTGAAATACCTGCACATTTTTGTTTTTCAAGTTCTATTAAACCACTCTACAACCCTGGCTTTAACTTCACTATTGCTGACAAAATGATGCATTCCATATTGTTTTAACTGGCTACTTACAGGCTTGTTTAGAAACTCATGGCCGCAATCTGTCTGTAATTTTCCAGGTTTTCTTCCATCTTGTGTGAAAATAGTGTCTTGACACTTCTCTACCTGATTTATCCTTCAGAGCCACAGTCCAGGAAAATAATAATAATAATAATAATTTTATTTTTAACCCGCCCCTCTGCAAGGCAATTGAGACAGCATACAAAGTTAAAACAAGACAGCAGTTAAAACAATTCCATCCCCCCATCCCTAACCCACCCACCCCATAAAAGTCAAATTAAACTAGTAGAATAATTAAAATATCAAATAAATCAACAACAATAATTAAAACATTAGAACAACAGTGGTATCAGGGAGCAGTAACCATCCAAACTCTGATAGGGGAGGGAGAATTATTGAGAAATATCTATTACTGTTAAAATGTACTTGTAACCCCTATTATACTTAGAAAAGTGTTGCATGTCAACTAAGGGGGGTTGCAGACTGCCAGAAATAGTGTGAATTCAGTCCACTTTTAGGGTTAGGGTTAGTGCTAGGGAATCATGGGAACTGTTATTTTTCTGAGAAATTGAGCCTTCTCTGTCAGACAACTCTGATGCCACAATAAAATACAGTTCCCATGGTTCCCTAACTCTAACCCTAAAAGTGGACTGAATTCACACTATTTCTGGCAGTCTGCAACCCCCCTAAATTAGCCTGCCATTGAGAATCTAATTTAGATACAACAGTCTTGTTTCTTTTAAAACGAACCCTGGCTGGAAAGCCAACCAGCAACCTCCCTCTTCCGGATGGTTTTGCTCTGTTTTTTCACCTCTAGAAAGAGTGGGTAAATACCCCCAAAGTTTCCAACTTCTTCAGGGGCATAATATATTTTCTTTAGAATTTTTTCATGTTCTGACATATAGTAAAGCTTATGAACACACAGGAATAGAACAAGCCATTTTTATTGCAAATTACATGGAGCACATCTAATCCTCAGGACTGAAGGAAACACATGGTATGTTTACATTCTGAGAGTTTCCAATCTAAAGATTTTTCACATGCACACCATCCTCCTGTTGGCAAAAACATTTAAAACACATTTTTAGTTTTTTTTAAAAAAAGGCTATGCCTGCAACTCATCCCACTTCTCTCTCTCTCTCTCTCTTTTTTAACTAACACCCACTCAATACTTAAACTCTTACCAGTGAGCTCCTGTAACCTGCATCTATCTTTTCGAAGTTGTCTGCCAAGGCATTCTCCAACAAGTCATCAAGGAGGGCTGGTAAGTAGACACAGCTTGATTAGGCTCTCCCACTACACTCTCAATCTTCTGAGGGTCTGTTTTACAAAGCACACTGCTGTCTACCCCTTCTGGACCAGAAATTGGAGGTCTTTCCATCCGTGGGGAAAGTGCCTTTGGATCACAACCACAATCTAGGGCATTATCAGGGCCATCTATACTCCAGTCAACCTTCCACGTAGTTTTGGCACCAGGGCCTCAGCATGCTGAAAAACCAACCACAGGTAAATCCTCCACAGCAGCCTCTTGTTCATCAACACTGGTTTTCAGGTCTGCAGGAATTGGTGAGAGAGGCTTCACAAATTCTGCCCAATGTTCGTTACACAAGGGTATTGGAGGATTAAAAAAACCACCATGTCTGGTGGTAGAGGGGGGAAACAGAAGAATCTATGGGTCCCCATGCCCCATGCCTTCTTTATAGGAATTTTGTTGTTCTTGTTGTTGCTACAGAGGGTCTGGGAAAACTCACAGAACTCAGAGGTGGCTAACTCCATGCTGTCTCTTCTGAAAATGTCTGGACTTGCCCAAAAGCTTCCTGTACAAAGCAGGCCCAACCCATGGGGGGGAGATGGCCCCACAGGGGCCATTCCCTGCCTCCCTGGTGGCCTCAGCCAATCAGGAGAGTTGCTAAAACCACCTTCCGATTGGGTCTTTTGAAGCAGCAGGATCACAGGGCCCCTGAAACCTCTCCCTACAGGTCCACAAGGGTGTCACATGATTGTAGAGGGGTCACATGACTCCCTTCAGACATCCCACCTACAGGCAGGGATTCCTATTGGGAGTGGAAACCCAAGTTGTGGTGGGACTTCAGGCGGGGGGGCAGGATGTCTGGAGAAGGTGTGACCTCCATGGAGGAACTGGATATCCAGGTGGGGCAGGACTTCCAGTTAAGGTGGGACTTCTGGGGGCAGGGCACCTGTCAGGGGCGGGGCTTATGAGTTTGACAAGAGGTGCCACCCTATACTACTATGCTACCTTCCCTATGCTACTATGCTGCCTCATCATGCAATGTGATTTGCAGCCACCTTCCCACCATGGAGCAAGGGTAGTTCACATTTATCTGTTAATTAGATAAATGACAAGACTCATCATAGGAACTTTCTTTGGTCCTATTGAGAGGCAATACGTGCAGCACAGAGATTTTTCTGTTCTGCATATATTGCATCTGCAGAGCCATTCAGCAGAGCTGTTTGGGGTGGTAAGGGAGTTGACGCAGGTACCTCCTGTGCAGAACCAGTTACGTAACCCGACAACGGCCTGCTGTGATGCATTTAACAACTTTTTTGCAGATAAAATCTCTCGGATAAGAGCCGATTTAGACGCGTTTTGACACAAATAACTGATGAGGGGTCCAGCAACTCTGTTAATGAAATTATTCTGGATCAGTTTCAAACTGTGAGTATTGATGACATGGACAAGCTCCTTGGTAGAGTGAAGAAAACGACCTGCCTTCTCAATCCTTACTTATCGTGGCTGGCCGTCCGGGCGGGGGGGGGAGATGCATTGAGGATGTTCCTTACAGACATCATTAATACATCCCTCAGGGAAGGTTATATTCCACCCTGTTTTAAGGAAGTGGCTGTTAAGCCGCTTCTGAAAAAACCTTCCCTGGACCCCCTGGATATGAACAACTATAGGCCAGTCTCTATGTTACCATTCTTGAGCAAGGTAATCTAGAGGGCTCCAAGCAGTCTTGGATGAAACCGATTATCTAGACCCATTTCAAACTGGCTTTAGGACAGTCTTTGGAGTTGAGACTGCCATGGTTGCTTTGGTCGACGACCTGTGTCTGAGCATTGACGGGTAGTGTGACCCTGTTGGTGTTTCTAGACCTCTCAGCAGCTTTTGATATGATAGATCATGGCATCCTCTTGGATTGCCTGAGTGGGTTAGGAGTCGGAGGCACTGTACTCCAGTGGCTCTGTTCCTTCCTCTCGGGCAGATCCCAGAGGGTGCTGCTTGGGGACAGTCGCTCTGGTAAAAAGGAGCTCACCTGCGGTGTCCCTCAAGGCACCATTCTGTCCCCAATGCTGTTCAACATCAATATGAAGCCGCTGGGTGAGATCATTTGGAGTCATGGAGCTGGGTGTTATCAGTACACTGACGACACCCAGATCTATTTCTCCATGTCTCAATCGTTGGCCTCGACTCCCAATGACGTCTCCCCTCTCAATGAATGTCTTAAGGCAGTAATGGGCTGGATGAGGAAAAACGGACTGAGGGTGAATCTAGATAAAACGGATGTGCTCAAAATAGCAGCCCCGAAACCAGGAATTGGGTTCCAACCTCCAGCCCTTGATGGGGTCACACTCTCTGTAAAGGACTGTGTTCGCATTCTGGGGGTGCTCCTTGACTCGTCACTTCTGGTGACTAATCAGGTAAATGCAACGGTCAGGAGTGCCTGTTATCAGCTTCAGCTGATATGCCAGCTGCGCCCTTTTCTGGAAGTAAGGGATCTTGAGACTGTTGTGCACACACTGGTAACCTCCCATCTGGATTTCTATAATGCACTCTACATGGGGCTACCCTCGTGCTTGGTCTGGAAACTTCAATTAGTACAAAACATGGCAGCCAGAGTGGTTTCAGGAACATCTAGGAGGGACCATATAACTCCGGTATTAAAATCCCTCCACTGGCTGCCTATTAGTTTCCGGGCCCAGTATAAGGTGTTGGTTATTACCTTTAAAGCCCTAAATGGCTTGGGTCCAACCTATCTTTGGGACCACCTCCTCCCATACAATCCTCCCTGCACACTCTGGTCCTCTGGGAGGAACTTGCTTCAGCCATTAAAATCTAGGCTGTCTGCAACCTCCCAGGGGGCATTCTCAGTAATCGCCCCCAGATTGTGGAATGGCCTGACGGATGAGATCCATCTGATTACAACACTAAGCAACTTCAAAAAGGCTGTTAAGACGGATCTCTTCTGGCAGGCCTTTCCAGAATAGATTTCCCAGCCTCAGGAACCCCCCTTATTCTGCCTCTTCCCAATTCGGATGTTGCTTTCTCTCTGCTTGCTTTATTATATTATTGTTTTCTCTGATCTGATTTTATGGTATGTCATCTTAACTAAGATGTTTTAATGGCCTTTGGTTTAATACTTTTTTAAGGGGTGGGTGGGTTTTGGGCCTGTTGTGGATTTATATTGTATGTAATTTTAATTGTTGTTAGCCGCCCCAACTGTTCACATAGGTCCCCTGTGGGGGTTGTGTTACAATATGTTTGCCTTCCCTGTTTCTCACACCAAAATGTGATAGGACTTTGTACAGCCTTTCCCACTTGGATTGCAGGTCCACCTTTTCCCATTAAATTATGCAACATTCAGATGAGCAAAGGCTGCAGCTTCACTTTGCCTAATTCATAACATTTTGTCCCAAGCTTCTTTCTCTGCTGCAGAACATTGCTTATCTTCCTCTCCCTTCCCCTGACAATTCCAAGTGTGTGTAAGTGTAAATTCTCAAAAGTCACTCAGTTTTTCCCTCTCTGTTTGCATAATTTCTCCTACCATCCCAAATTGCCATCAACATGTTGTTTCTATAGGGTGGTAGCATGTGTTTTAATATTTCAATTTGCACACTTTCCCCATGCCAAAAAAAAAAAATCACTGTAAGCAGGTGATTGCCCCCACTCCCCAGAAAGTTTCTCTTTTACTGCAAATTTGCACAGTTTTTCAAACCTTGCACAGTTCTGGAAATGTGTACAGTTTGAATTGTGCTGGGAACAAAAGATACAATTCTTACAAAGTTGTGAGAACTTTTGATGTGTTGTTTTTCTTCCTGTGTAAGTTCCTTAAGGGGTCAGAAACTCCAAATTCAACCTTAGTTGAAAAACTGGTAAAATTTCCATTCCATCCCTATCCAGCAGTGTTCCTAGCTAGGATATGTTGGGAATCCAAGTACAGTTCTCTGAACATGATAATACATCATTTCCCATTGCAATGCCACACAGACTATTTCACTGAGCAGAAATATCACCACTGATCCCCACAAGAGTGGAATTGCTCCTTCGTATTAAAGAGGTATATAGCAGTCCAAGCTCTACAATTACTTTGTTCCCTAAAGGGAAAGAGTTTGCCAATAATGGGTTTTAGCCTAAAAGGTTTTGTTGAAAAGTCAGGTCATGGTACAAAGCTAAAGATAATGTTTTCTCTATCTGCACTTTTTGAATAAATCTGAGATGAGTCTATATATGGTTGTTTTTATCTCACCTGCGAAATCTTCTGAGGAAAAGCCAGATAAGGTAGTGATTATTTAAACAGGCATTTTGCTGTTCTTTCCAATACTCCTCCTCATTCACCAATGAGGCCAAATGCACCTTTGAACTAAAGTGGAAGCTTTAGTGTGAAGGGAAACACATCCAGAAGGGAGTTAAGCTAAATGGCTGCTGTTCATTCTCTTAACTCTGGGTATCTGAATCCAAGGCAAAGAGAGTGGGTCCAACATTCTTGGATGGAAATCACACCTTCTGCACTTTTCCTTTAGCACACCTACAGTACATAGTAGCTTGGCTGCTTCCAGTCTTCACCATCTGTTCAGATGGCATGATGCCTAAACACATGTTGGATGATATATAGGTGCCAGGCAACAATACGGATTGATGGGCAGTCTGCATAACTCTGCAATTTCAGTCTCTTGTGCATGGAGGCCATCCTCCGCCAGAAATGAAGGACTGGCACTTTGTATCTCCATAGACTTGTTTGCACCTGTTGACACTGCCATGCCAAAAAAGGAGGAGGAAGAGAAATACTTGAGCAAGTGAAACAAAGAAGACATTAACCTTACAAGCATTATCACTTCCCAAGTCCAAACAAAATCTTCTGGCATTAGGAGACTAGAAGACAGTGAATTTCATTATGATTTCAACCCCCAAACACCCAAGTTTCACTATGCGTTTTTAAATCATCAGCTGAAACATCTGTTCAGACTCATATAATTGGGGCACGTGATTGATGTACTTCACCACAAGGATAGGATATATTTCAAAACAACTAGAAAGACAGGAATATTTTTAGATAAATTCAGGCAGGAGTAAGATATAAGTCTTCTCTCAATGTGCAGCACTAAGGTATCTCTGCACATGAATAGGGCCCATACTGTGTAACATTTCCCCAGCAGTTACACATGAAGTATTCATGCCTACAACATAAATATCTACAGGGAGTGTGAGGACACGGGCACTGCTGACCTTGCATAGGACTCTTCCATCCAGACGTTTACACCATATGTGTGATACCAGGAAGAGGAGGCAATGTCACAAAATGTGTGATTAGAGTGGAACTACACAGCATAACCCTACACTTGCTCACATATCACAGTGTTGAGTTTTGCTTGTTTAAATAGAATAGGGTTGGCACAGTGTGGCCCATGGATCTTATCTAACATCTAAGAACTCCTTATATGCTCATCTGTCTACTCAGAGCCCCTCCAACACCTAACATACCCCATTACCCTTCAAATGGCATGTCTCCCACATCATGTCTCCAACATATTCTTAGGAGCTTCATTTTTCAATTAAATGTGATTCCTAAATTGGCATACTTCAGGCCAAAAAATTTTTTTTGGATTATTTTTTTCTTTTAATAACTTTAGTAGTTAAAATAAACCTTAAACAACATTCATATTAATTATTTTTCCAATAAAAATTACATATGTTCACATACTTAAATATTTCAAAACAAACAACAAATAAACAATACAAAACAAACAATTAAAATGACTTCCTTGTTGGGTATATCTTGTGTTTTAGCCCGTTTTCTTCAACTTCTATATCCATTGTTTCAATTTTCTCTTATGCCATACAGCAGGGGTAGGCAACCTTTCCCCTTTAAGGGCTGAGGGACTTCAGCTCCAGAAGCCTCAGCCATGTTGGCCAATAGTCCCATGTTGGCCAATAGCTCCTGGGATTCTGGGAGCTGAAGTCCCTCGGCCCTTAAAGGGGAAAGGTTGCCTACCCCTGCCATACAGTGTAACACTGTTTCTTTTGTCATGTGTAACTATCAGCTACTTTATGCTCTACTCTATTTATTATTAGTCGAAAACTATACAGTGCTCTAAACTAAACCTATCTTAATATTTTTACGTAAAACCTATGGTACAATCTAACTCCCCTATTTGCTTCCAATATTCAACCACGACTCTCCAGTCTTTCTTAAAGGTATCATAACCTAGACCCTTGATTAGGCCAGTTAATCTGTCCATTTCCATAATGTCTAATATTTTCTTAAACCAATCTCGAGTAGTAGGAATGTCTTTGGCCTTCCATTTAGACGCATATGTTAATCTTGCGGCAGATATAAGATAAAAAATTATTTTCCCATATTTTTTCTCCAAATTTTAATTGGTAATTATGCCTAAAAGGAAGATCTATGGATCATATTTCAGATTGGATTTTAAAATTTCATTCAAAATATTTCTTACAGTTCACCAAAATTTCTTCACCTTCTTACATTTCCACCAAAGATGATATAAGGATCCAATCTTCTTCTCACACTTCCAACAGGTATGTGACTGAATTTTGTTCATTTTGGCAAGTTTTACTGGTGTCAGATGCCAGCAAAATTACATTTTGTAGAAATTCTCCTTAATATTATAATTTAATGTATGTTTTAATCATCTTCCCCAACATTTTTCCCATTGATCTAAATCTATATCATAGCCAAAATCTTGAGCCCATTTTATCATCTGAGGCTTAATTAAATCCTGTTCTAATTCAATTGTCAATAACATTCTATAGAATTTTGATATTTTGTGTTTATCTTATGATTTTACTATATCTTCAAATTATTTAAAACTCCGATCGATTTAGTTTTTTTATCTATTAAGAAGTGTTCTTTTATTTGCCTATAGGTAAACCAGTTACAGCAATACCCTTCCAGATTTAGTTGTTCCTGTGTTTTAACAGTCATATTTATTCCATCCTTTATTATCAAATCCTTATATGTTAGCCACTTTTCTTTACCTAATTTGTTATTGTTTGAAACCACTTCACCAACGGCTGTCCATTCAGGCAGGACATCATGCCACCTTTGTTTCATTTTTAGCCAGACTCTTATCAGGGTACGTCTCAAATAATGATCATTAAAGTTTCTATGGCATTTAATTTTATCATATAATAGATAACTATGCCACACATATACATTGTCAAAGCCTTCCAATTTCAGGTTTCTTTCTTTTTTCAACTCTATACAATCTAATAGCCAAAATAAGGAGCAAGCATAATAGTAAATCTTAAAATTTCGTAGGCCTAAACTTCCTCTTTCTACCGCATCATGTAAAAATTTCATCCTGACCCTCAGTTTTCTGCCACCCCATATGAATTTCAATAAATCTCAGTTCCATTTGACAAATGGTGAATCATTCAAAATGATGGGAATATTTTGAAATAAGTATATCGTTTTAGGTAAAATATTCATTTTGATAGTAGCGATTCTTCCCATCCAGGAAATATTCAAATCCTATTTTACTTCAGCCCATTTTTTCTCACAATTATTTTTGAATAGGTCAGAGTTTTTTGTAGTAAAATTTATACCTAAGTATTTCACCATTTTAACTTCTTGAAACTTAGGGCCTAAGCAGATGCCAGAAATAGTGCACATTAAATTGAGGCACTGCCCTGGCTCAGTGCTAGGGAATCATGGGAACTGTAATTTATTGTGGCACCAGAGCTTTCTGACAGAGAAGGCTCAATGTCCCAGAAAAAAATACAATTCCTATGATTCCCTAGCACTGAGCCAGGGCAGTGCCTCAATTTAATGTGCACTATTTCTGGCAGTCTGCTTAGGCCTTTAGTTTTATCCTTTAATATCCTTTTTCCTCATTTAATAGGTTCATTGTTAGCGTTGAGGTTTTTTCCTTGTTAATTTTTAAACCTGTTGCTTTGCCAAATTTGCCCATTATACTCAAAAGGCAATCAATATCTTCACAAGGATTTGAAAGTGTAACCAAGAGGTCATCAGCAAATGCCTTAACCTTAAACTCTTCACCTTTTATTCTAGTTCCTTGTATATTTTTTTCAGCTCGAATCTTATTCATCAAAATTTCAAAATTCAATATAAATAATAAAGGGGATAAAGGGCAGCCCTGTCGGACACCTTTCTGGATATTGAAAGACTTTGTCGATTCTCCATTTACCAACAATTTAGCTTCCTGATTTTGATATCTTGATTCTATCCAATTTAAAAAATTCCCACCAAGGTCTAGTTTTTGTAATAAATATCAAATGAAAGTCCAATTCAAAGGCTTTTTCAATATCAAAGAACAATAAGGCCAATTTTTGTCAATGTTTTCATTATAGTATTCTATTAGATTTATTAGATGTCTAGTGTTATCTTTCAACATTCTACCAGGGAGAAAGTCTGCTTGATCTTCGTGTATCCAATGAGAGAGCCATTTTTTAAGTCTATTTGCTATAATATTTGCGAATATTTTATAGTCATTATTGAGCAAAGAAATTGGCCTATAATTTTTTGGATCAGATTTATCCTTGTTTTCTTTAGGGATAAGAATAATGTTAGTCTGTAACCAAGTTTTTGGGATGGACCCATCCAAAATCCCATTCATTGTTTTTAATAGCGGATCTATCAATTGATCACTACTTTCTTTATAATATTTGGATATAAATCTGTCTGGCCCAGGAGATTTTCCTGATTTCAGATTCCTAATGGAATCAAGAAGTTCTTGAAGCCCAATTTTTTTTTTAACTCTATCTTATATTCCCTGGGGACTTTCTTTAAATTTTGGCTATCTAAATATGCTTTAATTATATCAGATTTGTCTTGGGTTTCCCTATTTAAATTTGAGAAATAGTCTACCAAAATTCTTTTAATTTGGGTTTGAGATGAAATAGTGGTCATTCCTTCTTTTAATTCTACAGTAATCCTTTTTTCTTGCTCCTTTCTTAGTTTCCCGGCTAGCATTTTCCCTGGCTTATTTGAAAATGCGAAATATTTTTGTTGGACAAATTTTAGTTTCTTTTGAATTTCGTCCATTGATATTATTGATATCTGTTTTTGAATCTTTTTTATATCTTCTTTTAATTTCCTTTGGTTGGGATATATTTTCAATTGGTCTTCTTTTAATTTTATTTCCTGTTCTAACTCTTTTCTCTTCTTCTCCTTTGCTCTCTTTATTTCAGCTCCTTTTTTCATGAAAAATCCTCTCATGTATGCCTTTGCGGCATCCCAGACAACATCTATTTGAGTTTCCTTGTTTAAGTTTTCTGGGAAGAAAAATTGTAATTATTCTTGGGCTTTCTTAACAATTTTTTCATTTCTCAATAAATTGACATTTAGTCTCCACCTAAATTCTTTATGGCCATTTTTCATTATCATCATAATAGGATTATGATCAGATCAAATGGCTGTTAGGGTGTCTATTTTACATATTCAATTACATAACAATGTGGAGACCAAAAACATGTCAATCCTTGACCAGGAGTTATGGACATGTGAAAAAAAATATAGTCCTTTACTTTAGTGTTTAACACCCTCCATATATCCTTCAAGGCTAATCTCTCTTGGAAGGCAAAGAAACTTTTAGGAAGTTCGCCTTGATCTAACTTAGTCCTTTTAGTTGAAAATCTGTCTTTTTGGGGATCAATAACCCAGTTCCAATCCCCCAAGGCAATCATCAAGTCATTGTTATTACTCTCGAGTTTATTCAATAATTGTTCAAAAAAATTATTAGACAAAAGGGCATATACCCCAACAAATAATATCTTCTCCCCTTTCAAATTGACTTCCACCACCACAAAGTGTCCGTTAGGATCTACTAATACTATCTTTGAGTCAATTCTATTTGAGACATATAGTACAACACCTTTTTTTTTGTTTTTTGCTGCCGCAACATATTCTTGACCTAGTCTCTTATTTATCAAGTATTTTACATCTTTGGACCTTATATGAGTTTCTTGAAGACATAAAATGTCAGCCTTTAATTTCTGAAGGTAGTGATAGATCTTTTTTTCTTTTTTGTGGAGTATTTAATCCCTTCACATTCCATGATAATATTTTTAGATTGTCCATTGATACCCCAAATTAATAGTAAATAGATCCCTATATACCTTCTGTATCTCTATCTTCTAGAGATTCCTCTTCTCTATTGAACTGTATGTCCTCCAGGTCCTCTAAAACATCCTCTTCTGTCACTACTGCCTCCCTTCCATATCTCCAATTAACTGCACCTTGATCTTCTTGTCTATCGCTATCATATGAGTGTCCCTCCTTTCTCACTAACCTATTGTCAGAACCCTGAGCACTCTGTTCTGGTGTTTTTTCTTTCTCTTCTTGGTTCCCTTCTCTACCTTTTCTTCTCTTTTCTTCTTGATCCCAAAACCTCCTGACTTTGTCTAAAGTCCTCAGTATCACCTTCCTTTTCCTCCACCAGAAAATCAAACCTTCAGGGGTACCCCACCTATAGGGGATTCCCTGTTGTCTCAAAAACACAGTGAGAAAAGCATATTCCTTTCTTTTTTTTAAGCAATCTCGCTGGGATATCCTTTAAAATCTGAACTTGGGTTACATCTAATTCCAGAGGGGATTCATTATGGGTCCTCAAGAACAAGTCACGTATTTGTCTTCGGACAAAATAAATCACGATGTCTCTAGGAAGATTTTTCTTTTTTGCGACCACTGAATTAAGGCAAAAAGCCCTATCAATTTCAAATTGAAATTGCTGTTTATCTTTATTCAGAAAATCAGCCAATTTCAAAATTAAGTAGTCCATTAAATTTTCATTTTTATTCTCTGGGACCCCTCTGATCTTTAAACATTTTTCTCTTAATTTCTGTTCCCAGATTGCTTTCTCATCCAGGTCAGTTTCTCTAGTCTTCCTGATATCATCCAATTCTTCCACCAGTCTATCCCCTCTATTTTCTAAATTTTCAATTCTAAGATTTGTAATAGATAATTCCCCTGTAATTTTTTCAATTGTTTGGTTAATTTCCTGTAATTCAGTTCTAATCTCTTGTCGAATCTCAGTTTTGAAGTCTTGCATCTCCTGCTTAATTTCCAATCAAAGTTTACTTATCTCTTCCAAAATATTAATGTTTAAATCTATCATTTTAGGTTGCTCTAACAAAGGTCGCCTAGGTAGTTGCAACTGGTTTTAAGCCTTAGCTAATTGGTTCCTTAACATCATGATCTATTTTTAAGCACAATATTTATTTAAACCTTAGCCAAAAAAAAAAAAAAAATAGAGGAAGGTAGTACCTTTAAATAATCCAAATTCCACACAAACAAAATAAAGGTAGATCCCTTTGGGTATATGGTATTTAGTGTCAGAGCGTTTTTTCACAACAAAACACTTAGTAATTTTCCCCTTATGTATAATATATATATATATATAAAATTTTTACTTCTAATGAAATTCTAAATTACAATTGAAAAATTTTACAAAAAATTTAAGATTAAAACTTTTAAATTACACATGGAAATGGGGGTAATCTTATGAAACTATCACAATGACACTTGCTATTTCTCCTTAACTAAATTCCAATTGGGGTTGTCACTCTCCACATTCTTTGTACCTGTTTTTATCTTGCCTTAGAGAAGTAAGCTTGTTATCTCTCTGAATATTTTTGGATAATCCGAGGGAATTTCTTCTATATCTAAAAATGTGGGTTTAAACACTCCTAGGTGTATTTAACACAGTAGTACCACCAAGTCTATTCTTATATTTGAACCCTCACTTCCTCTATATAGTCCTCTGTTAGTTTCCAAAAATAATAAGTTAATCACACAATAGTCACCAGTAGTCCAGTCCAGTAATCACCAAGAATCCTTTGGTTACCAATAGTCTAATCAAAATGAGACCAGTTTTCTCTAGCGGCCTTATGTGTTCGAACTTAGAGTTTTTGGCCACTCTATCCTCCAACTCTTTGATCTCTTCTGGGCAGTGAATTCAGGAAGATGATTTATCCGCTTGAGTCTATGGTTCTGCTTCTTTGGCCCCTCTATTGCTCTTCTTTATCATTGTGTTGGGCACTTCCTTCCGGCTGTTGCCTCTCTATCTCTCCAATTCTATTACCCTTATAGGAGCTTCCTTCCAGTTGTCCCTAAAACAGATATCGCATCAACAGAGTCCACCATCAATCATCTAGAGCAGGGGTAGGCAACCTGTCCCCTTAAAGGGCCAAGGAACTTCAGCTCCCAGAAGCCTCAGCCATGTTGGCCAATAGTCCCATGTTGGCCAGTAGCTTCTGGGATTCTGGGAGCTGAAGTCCCGCGGCCCTTACAGGGGACAGGTTGCCTACCCCTGATCTAGAGAAAGCTCCTCCCAGTGCCTCCAAACCACGTCGTTCACTTCTCGACTCCCCCAGCTCGTGCCCCACCTCAAGGTCATGTCTCTCTCCTCCTCCAACTCCCACCAATCATCCTCGACAAGCTCCCAGGCGTTAAGTAAGTTAACCCTTTATCAGGCTTCAAAAGTGGCCACGAACAGGAGGGGGGGATCTTAATCCAGCCGTTCTTCCGGGGACGTTATAGTGCGAATGTATTTATAGTGTCTGTAATATAATGGGGGGGGGGGGGCAATTTCACAATTCACATAGCTCTGTTTCCAAATCAGTAAACTTGTAAATTAACAGTCTAATTACCAGTCCAAATTATATGGCAATCTCCATAGAAATCATTAATCAGGGGCCAAGATAAGAAAAAAACTAATGTCCTTTGCACGCATTATTATTCCTCTATCACAGCACTGCAAGATTTTTCTTATATAACCAAACTCACTTCTTAATATTAAGGATAATCTCTGAATGGCGATATTTGGAGAAGTAATTCATCCAAGTATATACTGAACACCATAAATTTCTACGATTCTCAACTTACTCACAGTCCTTAGTGTGATTAAAAATAAATTGGTGGCGTCCTGGTCTTCTTTAGGAAGATTTTGGCTGGATTATTTTTTCACTTCAAGACGTGTTTGTGAAAAATTCCTTTGCATGAAAAATGGGTCTCATAAAAATTGGTTATCTGTAAAACAACAACATATTTATGCAGGAAACAGTGTACTTTGTGTAAAATATAGTTTTTTGTTCAAAAAGTCTTTTTTGTGCAAATATCCTTAAAAATTGTATCAATTATTTAAAAAAAAGTCTAGAAATGTGAAAAATCTTGCTACAATTGACTATTTTCTTGATGGGCTGCCTCAATATATCACAGCACCTGAGGATGAGAAAAAACTAAAAGTAGCCTACATTCCTATTGCAGACTTTTTTTTATCAGTGTAGACTTTTCATTGGAAAATTATCTACTGTCCCTTTTTCTTATTAATCTATGATTCTTAAAAAGAATATTTGGCAGTTAAATACTTAGAATGTACAAGTTGAGTTTCTCTTCTCCAGAATTCCAAAATCCAGTATTGTCCAGATGAATGGCTGAAATACTAATACTTTTGCTTTCTGATAGTTCAGTGTACATAAACTTTGTTTCATGCCCAAGATTAATAAAAAATACTATGTATAAAATTACTCTCAGGTTATATAGAGATTACACATGGAGATTTCTTGAGGAATCTGTTCTCTGCCACAAAGAGGCCTGTGGCCTCACTGGAATGGAGACATATTGGATTGCAAAAGAGCGGTCCCTGTTGAGATGCAAATGGATTTTAAATTTTATGGACTTTGCAAATCTCCCTATAGCCACAGGGCCAGAAGGAGGAGGATCTTGCCTACAAAAGATATCCTACTCACCATATACTATCTTAACTTAAGATTGAAACAACATGTAGGCATCTAACTAACATCTCCAATTGTTTTTTTCCTGTTTGGTTTGTAACATCTTGCCTGATGAAGAAGCCCATGGAGCTTTGAAAGCTTGCAGCAAGTATATTGTGCATTTTGATTGGTCAATAAAGGTATCACTGATGGTTTTTTGTTTGAATTTGCTAAATGGCCAGCACAGCTACCCCTGAATGTTTTCAGGTTATATGTATAAAGTGTATATGAAACTTAAATGAATGAATTTCATGTTTAGACTTGGGTTCCATCTCAAAGATATCTTATTTTCTATACACAAATATTCCAAAATCTAAAAAAAAATCTAAAATCCAAAACAGTTTTGCTCCCAAGCATTTTGGATGAGGTAGACTCAACCTGTGTTAGAAATATCCATTTCTAGTAATATTTTCTCTTAAGATATACGTTATCCTAAAATACACATTATATCTACATTTGTCTTATAAAATCACTTTAGTGATTTTAGTGGTTTCCTGATTTTAGTGATTTTAGACTGGAGGCTATAATCGAAAGTCCTCCTCTGGGTGCACTTTACTGAATCACAGCACTCGCAGAGATTTCTAAGTACCACGCCAAACTACACATCCTAGGATTCCATAGGATGGAGTCAAGGAATTTAAAATGCTATAACTGTGTAATATAATCAGAAATCCACCAAACAGTGATATCTTTATTGGGCCAACCAAAATGCATAATATACATGTTGCAAGCTTTGAAAGTTCCACCATTTTCTTCATCAGATAAGGTGCTAAAAACCATACAGGAGGAAAAAAATTGAAGATGTTAGTGATAGACCTGCATTTTGCTGTTTTTGTTCTCAGTTCAGATGGTATGGAGGGGTATATCTTGCAGGCTGGCACCTCCTCCTTCTGGCCATGTGGCTACTGGGAGATTTGCAAAGTAACTCTACATTACAGATCCATAACTGCAATTGTTGTTATTAACTGCCCTCGAGTTGACTTTGACTAATGGCAACCCTGTGGATGAGACATCTCCAAGACCCTCTGTCTTCACTGCTCCTCTTAGGCCCTGCAAATTCAGGCCCATTCCCTCACTAATTCAGTCTAGCCACCTGGCAGTCTTCTTTTCTTTCTGCTACCCTCAACCTTTCCCAGCATTATTGTCTTTTCCAATGAGTCGTGCCTTCTCATGATGTGGCCAAAGTATGACAGCCTCAATTTGATCATTTTGGCTTCTAGGGGTATTTCAGGCTTGATCTGTTCAAGGACTCATTTGCTTGTCTTTTTGGCTGTCTACAATATCCTTAGCACTCTTCTCCAGTACCACATCTCAAATGAATTAATTTTCTTTTTATTCATTTCTTCACTGTTTGGGTCTCACATTTGTACATGGTAGTGGGGAATACAATGGATTGGATGATTCTAAGCTTAGTGCTTAATTGTATATCTTTACTCTTTAGGATCTTTTCTCGCTCTTTCATGGCTGCACTTCCCATTCCTAGTCTTCTTATCTCTTTACTGCAGTCTCTGTTCTGTTCAATGTTTGATCCAAGATGCAAAAAACTATTTCAATTTCCTCATTGTCTCAATTGAATTTATGTAAATCCTCCATGGTCATTATTTTTGTTTTCTTTATGTTCAGCAGCAAGCCTGCCTTTGCACTTTCCTCCTTTACCTTCCTCAGGAAATGTTCCAAGTCCATGATGTTTCCCGCTAATAATATTGTGCAATCTGCATATCTTAGATTGTTAATGTTCTTTCCCTATATGTTTGCTCCAATTTATTTATTCCATAACTGCAATACTGTCTTTATTTATTGTTTTTATGTCACTGCCATATAACAATTCCAGACAATGTTCTACCCAGTTCATAATCTGTTTCCAAGCAGGAATGCCTCTGCATCACCTAGTTCCTACTCTGGCCCTGGTGGCGAATTGGTTAAATCCCTGAACTGCAGCAACTCACTCATAAACCACAAGGTTGTGAGTTCAATACTAGCCAGGGCTCAGGCTTGACTCAGGCCTGCATCCTTCCAAGGTCCCTAAAATGAGTACCCAGCTGTTGGGGGGCAATGAGTTTATGGTTGTAAACTGCTTAGACACTGCATGGTATGAAGTGGTAAATAAATGAAGCTGCTTTACTTTTATGCTTTTGGCCCGTCCACGAACCTGGCACACACCTCCAGGGAAATGAGTCCCTTCAGGTGGGAAACAATTCCCAACCCCTGTCTTATACACTAACAATTTTTAGTAACAAAATAGAAGAGCACTCATGGTTACTGCTATGCAAATGTATCCCGATGGTTAGTAGATAGTTACAATTCTGTTTCTATGAAGTAGCATCACTATGTAAATAACTCAAGTCATAATTATAGAGGGGAAAGGAGGGGAAAATGGATAAGTAAGTGATGACTGCGCAGCTGCAATGACAGTGCTGGAAAATCATCCTTCAGCAGCCTAAACATTCATTTGACAATGTACACCATTGATTACTTAATTACATTTAAATATATGTGCCAGTCACATTAGAAGCCCAAAGGAGACCATTACACTGTGCTATAAAGCCACATGTATGCAAACGCTCTACTCTGTGAGGCTTTTTCAAAAAATAATCATTTTCTTTTCTCCCCCCCCCCCCCCCCCCCGTTGTATCTATGGTAGATCCCACCCCCTTGCTCTGGAAAAAATAATTAATGCAGCTTTTCCCCCCAACCTGGTGCCTTCCAGGAGTGGTAGGCCACAATTCCCAGAACTAGCTGGAGGCCTCTGCAAGTTGTAGTCTAGCACATCTAGAGAGCATCAAGTTGGGAAAGGCTGCCTTAATGTTATAAATAGGTAAACAATTCTAAGTAACATTAGCTGTGCATGGGAGGAACCATCTTCAGCCTTACATTGTGGACTCTTACAAACGGTTCCTGCTCTAATGTATATTTGAACAGGAAGATCTACATGTGCTTGATCTCAGTGTGATCTGTTGCTGTTGCCAAGGCCACCAATTAGACCAATGCTGTTGACTACTGAACTGCCAAAGAATTTCTATTAATTTCTGGGAAAAGAGTGTCAGTTTACAAACATGTTGTGCAATTTCTTCTTACTGCATGGTCCATATTTATTTATTTATTGCATACCATTTTTACATTCAGAATGGCATGCTTTAAATAAATGCAACAGAAAGCTCTTGTTACTTCTTAGTCAAGATATATGGCAACAATTTCTCCCAAATAAAATCTTTTGCTCACTAATTTTTGCTCTTACCTACAATATCTTCAAAAATTCATAGAATCATAGAATCATAGAATCAGAGTTGGAAGAGACCACAAGGGCCATCCAGTCCAACCCCCTGCCATGCAGGAACTCCCAATCAAAGCATCCCTGACAGATGGCCATCCAGCCTCTGCTTCAAGACCTCCAAGGAAGGAGACTCCACTACTCTCCGAGGGAGTGTGTTCCACTCTCGAACCGCCCTTACTGTCAGGAAGTTCCTCCTAATGTTGAGGTGGAATCTCTTTTCTTGCAGCTTGCATCCATTGTTTCGGGTCCTAGTCTCTGGAGCAGCAGAAAACAAGCTTGTTCCCTCCTCGATATGACATCCCTTCAAATATTTAAACATGGCTATCATATCACCTCTCAGCCTTCTCTTCTCCAGGCTAAACATCCCCAGCTCCCTAAGTCGTTCCTCAAAGGGCTTGGTTTCCAGACCCTTCACCATTTTAGTTGCCCTCCTTTGGACACACTCCAGTTTCTCCACATCCTTTTTGAATTGTGGTGCCCAGAACTGGACACAGTATTCCAGGTGAGGCCGGACCAAAGCAGAATAGAGTGGCACTATTACTTCTCTTGATCTAGACCAGGGGTAGGCAACCTTTCCCCTTTAAGGGCCGAGGGACTTCAGCTCCCAGAAGCCTCAGCCATGTTGGCCAATAGTCCCATGTTGGCTAATAGCTCCTGGGATTCTGGGAGCTGAAGTCCCTCGGCCCTTAAAGGGGAAAGGTTGCCTACCCATGTTCTAGACACTATACTTCTACTGAAGCAGCCTAAAATTGCATTGGCCTTTTTAGCTGCTACATCGCACTGTTGACTCATGTTCAACTTGTGGTCCACCTGGATTCCTAGATCCCTTTCACACGTAGTCTCATTCAGCCAGGTGTCCCCCATCGTATATCTGTACTTTTTGTTTTTCCGCCCTAAGTGCAGTACCTTACATTTCTCCGTGTTGAATTTCATTTTGTTAGCTTTGGCCCAACTTTCTAGTCTGTTCAAGTCATTTTGAATTTTGATCCTGTCCTCTGGGGTATTAGCTACTCCTCCTAATTTGGTGTCGTCTGCAAATTTGATAACTATGCCCCCAATACCGTCATCCAAGTCATTAATAAAGATATTGAATAGTACTGGGCCCAGGACAGAGCCCTGTGGCACCCCACTGGTCACTTCTTTCCAAGTTGAAAAGGAGCCATTGTTGAGCACCCTTTGCGTTCGACCAGTCAACCAATTACAAATCCATGTAACAGTTACTTTGTCTAGCCCACATTTTACCAACTTGCTTGCAAGAATGTCATGGGGAACCTTGTCAAAGGCCTTACTGAAATCAAGATATACTATATCCACATCATTCCCTTCATCTACCAAGCTGGTAATTTTATCAAAAAAAAGAGATCAGATTTGTCTGGCATGACCTGTTTCTCTGAAACCCATGTTGACTTTTTGTGATTATGAAATTACCTTCCAGATGTTCACAGACTCTCTGTTTAATGATCTGCTCCAGAATCTTTCTGGGTATTGATGTCAGACTAATTGGGCGATAGTTGTTGGGATCCTCTTTTTTCCCCTTTTTGAAGATGGGGACAACATTTGCCCTCCTCCAGTCCGCTGGGACCTCTCCTGTTTTCCAGGAATTCTCAAAGATTATTGCCAATGGTTCCGATATTACATTTGCCAGTTCTTTTAATACCCTTGGATGTAATTCATCTGGTCCTGGAGACTTATATTCATTTAGATTAACCAGATGTTTCTGTACTATCTCTTTACTTATTCTGTGCTGAAATTCTCCTATTCTGTCCTCTGCTCCATTATCCTCAAGCTGAGCACCCTTTGCCTTTTCTGAGAAGACTGAAGCAAAGAAGGTGTTGAGTAATTCTGCCTTTTCTCTGTCCCCTGTTAACTTTTTGCCATCTTCTCCACACAGTGGCCCTACCATTTCCTTCTTTTTCCTTTTGCTACTGACATACCCCCAAAAGCCCTTTTTATTGTTCTTAACCTCTCTAGCAAGCCTGAATTCATTCTGCACTTTAGGTTTTCTGACTTTACCCCTACACATGCTAGCTATTTGTTTGAATTCCTCTTTGGTGATTTCCCCATTTTTCCATTTCTTATACATGTTCCATTTAAAACATAGTTGAGTTGCAAGTTCCTTAGTCATCCATCCTGGTTTCTTGAGACACCTCCCATTCTTCCTCCTCGTTGGCACGGTTTGAAATTGTGCCTTCAGTATCTCCCTTTTGAGAAACTCCCATCCGTCTTGAACTCCCTTCTCTTTTAGTATTCCTGTCCATGGGATCACCCTCAGTATTTCTCTAAGTTTAGTAAAATCAGCTTTCCTAAAGTCTAGAATGCTTGTCTGACTATGCCTGGCTTCTCCTTTCCACTGTAATTGAGACAGTTCAAAATCTTTCATGTTAACAGCATTATGCATTAGGCTTCCTCTGTTGCTAAACTTTCTAATTATCTTATTTTGTGTGGCAATGTGTCCAGCTCATTGTGGCTGGCTGTATTCCAAACTGACCACCATTTTCTCCCCATGTTCTTCTCAACAGAGGGACATTAGATGAGGATTCAGGTGCATATTTGTGCTCAGCATAGAGGTGATGAGGTACACAAACCTAGGGCTTTAGCATGAAGTTCTGCTAGATCTATCTACTGTAATGCATTCTATGAAGGATTGCCTTTGGAAACTTCAGCAGGTACAAAATGCTGTGGCCAGAATGCAGAATGGGGCCAGTTATAGGGAGTGTGTAACTCCCTTGTTAAAACAGCTATGCTGGCTACTGGTTCATTTCCAGGCACAATTCAAAGTTCTGAACATGACCTATCAAGTCATACACAGCTTAGGTCCAAACTAGTTGAAAGATTCTATCCCCTTCATACAAATTTGCCAGAGTCCTAAAATATACAGGTGAAGGCTTTCTCCTGTTCCACAATCATAAGAAACTTGTGTGGTGAGGACACAGAAGACAATCTTTTCAATGGATGCCCTCACCTTCTGAAATTCCCCTCCTCAGTTGGCTAGGCAGACCCCTTCCCAACCTTTTTGTTTAATTGGGCTTTTAATGTATAAGCAAGGAAGTTTCTTATTGGGAGGTTTTAGTTAGCTTTTAAAACTTTGTGTGTTTTTAAAATTATTTTATATTGCTTTATGAGGTGATTTTAATATGAATCATAGAATCATAGAATTGGAAGAGACCACAAGGGCCATTCAGTTCAACCCCCCTGCCATGCTGGAACACCCAATCAAAACATCCCTTTAAACCAGCCTCTGCTTAAAGATCTCCAAAGAAGGAGACTCCACCACACTCTGAGGGAGTGTGTTCCACTGTCGAACAGCTCTCACTGTCAGGAAGTTCCTCCAAATGTTGAGGTAGAATCTCTTTTCCTGTAGCTCACTGTAGCTCAAAGCTGTAGCTCCTGTAGCTCAAAGAAGATTTTATTATCTTGTTTGCAAGAATATCATGGGGGACTTTGTCAAAAGCCTTACTGAAATCAAGATATGCTATGTCTACCACATGCCCTTCATCTAGCAAGCTGGTAATTTTATTTTAAAAAAAGAGAGATCAGATTAGTCTGGCATGACTTGTTTTCGAGAAACCCATGTTAACTTTTTGTGATTATGGCATTCCTTTTTAAATGTTAACAGACTCTCTGTTTAATGATCTGCTCCAGAATTCCCAGTATTGATGTCAGACTAACTAGACAATAGTTGTTGGGATCCTCTTTTTTCCCCTTTTTGAAGATGGGGACAATGTGTGCCCTCCTCCAGTCTGCTGGGGCTTCTTCTGTTCTCCAGGAGTTCTCAAAGATTATTGCCAGTGGCTCTGAGATTACATTTGCCAGTTCTTTTAATATCCTTGGATGTAGTTCTTTCATTTGGTCCTGGAGACTTAAATTCATTTAGGTTAACCAGGTATTCCTGTACTACCTCTTTACTTATTCTGTGTTGCATTTCCTCTATTGTGTCCTCTGTTCCATTTTCCTCAGGTTGAGCACCCTTTTCCTTTTGTGAGAAGACTGCAGCAAAGAAGGTGTTGAGTAGTTCTGCCTTTTCTCTGTCCCCTGTTAGAATTTTTCCATCTCTGTACAGTAGTCCTACCATTTCCTTCTTCTTTCTTTTGCTATGGACATACCCACAAAAGCCCTTTTTGTTGTTCTTAACCCTCTAGCAAGCCTGAGCTCATTCTGTGCTTTGGCTTTCCTGACACATGCTAGCTATTTGTTTGAATTCCTACTTAGTGATTTTGCCCTTTTTCCATTTCTTATACATCTTCCGTTTAAAACTTGAAAACAGTTCAAAACAGTTGAAAGTTCTTTTGTCATCCAATCCGGTTTCTTGAGACATCTCCCATTTTTTCTTCACATTGGAACAGTTTGAGATTGTGTCTTCAGTATCTCCCTTTTGAGAAACTCCCATCAATCCTGAACTCCCTTCTCCTTTAGTATTCCTGACCACGGGATCACTCCCAGTGTTTCCCTAGGTTTATTGAAATCAGCTCTCCTAAAGTTTAGAAGGAGTGTCTGACTATGCCTAGCTTCTCCTTTCCACTGTATAAGAAACTCCAGGAGAACATTATCACTCCCACCTAAGGATCCCACCACTTGCACCCCATTTACTAGGTCATCCCTGTTGGTTAGGATTAGATCTAAAATAGCTGATCCCCTTGTTGCCTCTTCCACCTTTTGGATAATGAAATTGTCTTTGAGACAAGTGAGGAATTTGCTAGACCAGGGGTAGGCAACCTTTCCCCTTTAAGGGCCAAGGGACTTCAGCTCCCAGAATGTCCTGGTCTAAAGCCAGCCTCAGTTCCCACAACTGCTGCTAGGGATGGTGAAGATGAGCAACAAACAGCAAAGCCAGCTACAAACCTTCCTGTAGTCAAAGCACAACCAAAGCAGCGTCTAGAATTCGTACTCAGTCGGTCTAAGGTCAGGGCAGGCAGCAAACAACAGAAGTCCAGTCCGGTCCGGTCCGAGGTCAAAGCAACAGGGTTCCACAAGGCAAGAGGCACAAAACAAGAAGCCACACCAACCGTAATCTCACCAGGAAACGACAATAAATCCTGGCACTGAGGAAGCCTTTGGCAGATGTTTAAATAGCCACATCCTACCTCAGTGCCAGCTGAGGCTTCTTAAGCAGCTGCTTTTCAGCCAGCCTCCTGGACCTGCGAACGCCAGCACTCTCAGCTCTCCTCTGCCTAAAGGAAGGTACTGGCCCTGCTGTATCTTCCTGATTCTCCCCACTAGGCAGCTGAGCCTCCACAGGAGCAGCACTAGGACCTGGCTGCTCTGGGGCTGGGAGAACAGAGCTTGGCTCAAGCAGAGCAGAATGAGAGCCAGGTGGCGCCTGTATCTCTTCCTTCTCTAGAGGAGACCCATCCTCCTCCTCATCCTCCGAGTCCTCCTCATGGCTGGCCATGACACAGAATCCCAGGAGCTATTGGCCAACATGGGATTATTGGCCAACATGGCTAAGGCTTCTGGGAGTTGAAGTCCCTCGGCCCTTAAAGGGGAAAGGTTGCCTACCCCTGTGCTAGACCTTGAAGTATTGGCTGAGTTTGACTTCCAGAAAATACCAGGCTAGTTGAAGTCACCCATCACTACTACATCTCTCATTTCTGAATGTGTGGCCATCTATTGTAGAAAGGCATCATCCAATTCCTCAGTCTGATTTAGGGATCTGTAGTAGATTCTCACTATAACATCCCTCTTGTTTCCTTCCCCTTTAATTTTTATCCAGATGCTCTCCACCTGATTTCCAGGGTCCTGGATCTCTTCACAGGTGTAAAACATCCCTGACATATAATGCTATTCCACCTCCTTTCCTGTTTGGCCTATTTCTCTTTAAAAGGTTATACTTCTGTATTCCTACATTCCAATCATGAGACTCATCCCACCAGGTTTCAGTGATGCCTATTATATTGTATCGTATTATATCCCCGATGTTATTCAACATCTATATGAAGCCGCTGGGTGAGATTATCCAGAGTTATGGAGCTTGGTGTTATCAGTGCGTTGATGACACCCAGATCTATTTCTCCATGTCTCATTCGTCGGCCTTGAATTCTGATGGCGTCTCCTCCCTCAATGAATGTCTTCGGGCAGTAATGGGCTGGATGAGGAAAAACAGATTGAAACTGAATCCAGACCAGATGGAGGTGCTCACGGTAGCGGCCCCGAAACCAAGAATTGGGCTGCAACCTCCAGTCCTGGATGGGGTCACACTCTCCTCCAGTGACTGTGTTCGCAGCTTGGGGGTGCTCCTTGACTCATCGCTCCTGATGACAAATCAGGTAAATGCAACAGTCAGGAGCGCCTGTTATCAGCTTTGGCTGATACGCCAGCTGTGCCTTTTTCTGGAAGTAAGGGATCTCGAGACTGTTGTACACACGCTGGTAACCCTAGATTTCTGCAATGCGCTGTACATGGGGCTACCCTCGTGCTTGGTCCGGAAACTGTAATTAATACAGAACATGGCAGCCAGAGTAGTGTCAGGAACATCTAGGAGGGACCATATTACTCCGGTATTAACGTCCCTCCATTGGCTGCCTATTAGTTTCCGGGCCCAGTACAAGGTGTTGGTTATCACCTTCAAAGCCGTAAATGGCTTGGGTCCAAATTATCTCAGGGACCGCCTTCTCCCTTCTAATCCTCTGGGAGAAAATTGCTGCAGCCACAAAAATCTGGGCCCTAAATGGCTTGGGTCCAAACTATCTCAGGGACTGCCTTCTCCCTTATAATCCTCTGGGAGGAAATTGCTGCAGCCACAAAAATCTAGGCTTTTGGCTACCTCCCAGAAGACTTTTTCTGTTGTCGCCCCCAGATTATAGAATGGCCTTCCGGACTGGACTGCCTTGTTTCTTGGCTTACCCTTCACTTGCTGCTCCCTCAGATTGGTAACTAGGACTTTGTTGGGACCTTCCCTTGCTTTGGCTATCAGCCCTGCTGCCCACTTTCCAGGACACGCATGAACATTACAGTACTGGGGGTGAGCAAGTTAAAATGGACAGGAATGGGCCACTTTGAATCAGACAACCACACAGTGTTCTACTCAGGGAATGAAATGTAGAGAAGAAATGGGGTGGCTTTCAGACTAAGAAAAAATGTTGCAAAAGCAGTCAGAGGATACAATGAAAAATCAGACCAAATCATCTCAATAAGGCTCCACAGGAAACCTATGAATATCACCATAATTCAAGTATATGCATCAACCACTAAGCTGGAACAAGAAGAAATTGATAGATTTTATGAAGGAGTACAGGAAGAAATTGACAACACACCAACACAGGATGTCAAATTGATCATTGTCAAATTGATCATTGGAACGCAAAGGTTGGAAGTAAAGAAGAATCAAAAACAGTAGGCAGATTTAGACTAGGCAAAAAGAATGAAGCAGGTGAGTGTCTGATAGATTTTTGTGAAGCCAACTACCTATTCATTGCAAACATATTTTTCACATAACCAGAGAAAAGGTTATACACATGGACATCACCAGATGGTCAACACAAAACCCAAAGCGATTACATAATTGGAAGTAAAAGATGATGAAACTCCATACTGGTGGCCAAGACTAGACCAGGTGCTGATTGTGGCATGGATCACGAGCTACTCATTTCAACTTCAACTTGAGTAAAACTCAAGAAGAGAACAAAACCAGTCATCATACCAAAATACAATTTAAACAACATTTCCACAGAATTCATTGACAATATAAGGAACAGATTTGTAGTACTAAGTATAATAGAAGAGCTTTGGTCTGAAGCCAGGGACATAATAAAAGAATGCATAAAGACACTTCCAACAGAAAAAAGGAAAGTGAAGAAACCATTAATAGATAATAGACAGATAATATGCTACAAGCAATAAAGGAAAGAAGAGAAACAAAACAAAAAGGAGATAGGAATAAGCTAAGAACCATGAACGCAACATGCTAGTGTGCAAAGATAAGGGAAATTATTACAACAACAAATGTAGAGAAATAGAAGACAACAACAAAAAGGGAAGAATGAGAGAGCTATTTCACAAGATTCAAGAAATCAAGGAAAAGTTCAAACCAAGGACCGGGACACTCTACAACAATAAAAATAACATAATTCAAGACTAGGAAGGAATAAAAAGACATTGGATGCAATACACAGAAGAACTAGACAAAAGAGATGACAAAATGAAGGATACATGAAGCAAAGAGCCATTTGAAGATGAACCCCAAATTCTAAAAACTGAAGTGGAAGCTGCAATAAAAGAAGTGGCAAAAAACAAGACTCCAGGAACAGATGATATACCAATAGAACTGTTGCAATCCACACTGACAGAGTCAACTCTAGTGTTAACCAACATATGTCAACAGATATGGAACACAAAATGATGGCCAACAGATTGGAAGCAATCAATATACATCCCCATGCACAAAAAAAGGAGACAGAAGAGACTGCAGCAACTATAGGAACAGAGCACTAATCTTCCATGCAAGCAAAAATATGCTCAACATAATATATACTACAACATAGACTCCAACCACACATGGAGAGAAAAATCCCAAAGGTCCAAGCAGGGTTCAGGAAAGTAGGAGGCACCAGGGATCACATTGCAAACATACGATGGTTAATGGAGCACACCAGGGAATTCCAAAAGAAATTCAGCATGTGCTTTATTGACTATACCAAAGCCTTTGACTGCATAGATCATGAAAGGCTATGAAATACCCTTAAAGACATGGGAATGCCAACACATCTGATAGTCCTAATGAGGAATCTGTACTCAAGACAAGAGGCTACTGTCAGAACAGAGCACAGAGAAGCAGAATGGTTCCCAATTGGCAAATGAGTCAGACAAGGCTGCATTCTATCACCCTACCTATTCAACTTATATGCAGAACATATTGTAAGGAAAGCAGGCTTGGACATGGAAGAGGGATGAGTGAAAATAGGAGGAAGAAATATAATACTAGCAGAAAACTTCACAGACCTGGAACAACTACTAAGGAAGATCAAAGAAGAAGGCAGGCTTACTGTTGAACATAAATAAAACAAAAATAATGACCACAGAGAACTTACACACATTCAAAGTAGACAATGAGGAAATAGAAAAGTAAAAGAGTTCTCATATCTGGGATCAAACATTGATTGGAACGGGGACTGCAACCAGGAAATCAGGAGAAGATTAAGAATGAGGAGGGTGGCTATGAAAGAACTAGAAAAGATCCTAAAATGCGGAGACATACAACTCAGCACAAAAGTCACAATCATACAAGCCATCATATTCCCTATTACCATGTATGGAGGTGAGAGGTGGACAGTCAAGAAAGAAGGTCGTAGGAAAATCAACGCATTTCAGATGTAGTGCTGGAGAAGAGAGCTGAGGATTCCATGGTCAGCCAAAAGGACAAACAAATGGGTCCTAGAATAGATCAAGCCAGAGATATCCCTAAAAGCCAAGATGTCAAGACTTAGACTGTCGTCTTTGGACACATCATGAGAAGGCATAAATCGTTGGAAAAGACATTAATGTTAGGAAAGGTGAAGGGAAATCGAAAGAGAGGGCCACATGCTAGATGGATGGACTGTATTAAAGATACCACGAATATGAGTTTGCAGGAGCTGGACAAAGCAGCAGAGAACAGGGGGGTCTGGAGGTGTCTCGTCCATAGGGTCTCCATGGGTCGAGACCGACGTGAAGGCAGTTAACAACAACAACAACAACAACAACAACAAGCATTGCATTGGCTTTTTAAGCTGCCGCATCACACTGTTAACTCATGTTCAGCTTGTGGTCTATTAAGACTCCTAGATCCCTTTCACAAGTACTATTATCAAGCCAGGTATCACCCACCCTACATCTGTGCTTTTCATTTTGCACAGTTGCATGCAACCAGTGGGCCACACAATTCCTACCCCTGGTGTATAGGAATTCCCCCCTGCCCCTGATTGTTACCAAGAAATGCCTGAGTTATATGTTCTACCTTCCCTGTACACACTAGCCTAATAGTGTGCTGTTTCTCTTCCCCGCAACAGAAGTTCTGTATATACTTCAAACATAAAGTAATGAGAACAATTCAACATACGCTGCCTCCAGTGCTGTGCTGGAGTCTCCTTCTTTGGAGGTGGTTAAACATCCTCTGTTTAAACATCTTCTGTTTAACCACTAAGCACTATTTAAGAATGTTTAAATAGAAATGGTGTCGCTTAGTGGTTAAGACACCAATTCTGATGATTGGAAGATTGGAAGGTTGGCAGTTTGAGGCCGAAGTGCCGCATGATGAGATGAGCTCCTGTCACTAGTTCCAGCTTCTGCCAACCGCCCAGTTTGAAAGCATGCAATTGCAAATAGATAAATAGGTACCACTTTGGTGGGAAGTAACAGCATTCAGTGCAGTCATGCTGGCCACATGACCACTGGAGTCGTCTTTGGACAACCCTGGCTTGTCAGCTTTGTAACGGAGATGAGCACTGCCCCCTATAGTCAGTTATGACTAGACATTCATGTCAAGGGACTACCTTTACCTTTGCCTTTTAAACATAGGATGGATGGATCTATTGGAACTGCTTTGATTGTGTGTTCCTGCATGGCAAGGGGTTGGACTGAATGGTCCTTATGGTCGCTTCCACTCTCCCCCACCAGAATTCTGCATTTCCCCCATGAAACTTTGGCCATAAATATTCTAGCATTCGGAATAACTTTACATTTCATTTGAGCAGCCAGAACATAGTTTAGACATCTAAAGAAAGAGGGCAGATAAAGGCCTGCATCGGAAGGCAAATCATTTTCTTGCACATTATTTCAAGGATTTGAAAGCAAGGGAGTGAGAACATTCCTGAGAACATTCCTGAAACAAGAATTCTAGAAGAGTTCTGAACAATTTTCAGTGTCTCGCTCTCTGCAGTGCTAGAAGTTTGTTGACTAAAGGAAAATTTCATTGTCAGATAGAATTCTTATTGAAAGGGCAATGCTCTCATCCCCCCAGCCTAGTTGCTACACCCCTGTTCCATGTCTTTTCAAAGGTCTACAGTTAATGCACAATTGAGAAGCTATTAGCTCCATGACCATATCTTCCACTCCCCCTTTTTAAAAATACCATTTTCCTTTCCTTGTGTGTCTCCCCTACCTAACCCAAGTCACCAAAAGCTTTCAAATCCTTGAAATAATGTGCAAGAAAATGATTTGCCTTCCGACGCAGGCCTTCTCCATCTCTGTCGTGCCTGGATCCCTTGGTGCATCTATTATATTAATTCAAGCCTTAGTGATACAATGGTTAAAAACAGAGGGTGTCCGCCTCGAAATGGGGGAGAAAATGTAATAGGTTTCCCTGCTTAATGTAATAGAATTGGCAAGAAGTATTGGGAGCAGGAGCGAAAGTAGTCACTCAAGCATTGTGTTTGCATGATATTTAAATACAAGTGGCTGAGGTATAAGTACCTCTAAGTACACCTGAAAGAGATGGTGCCTTGTAATCATTGTTTCAGCAATTGACAGTTGTTTACACAATAGCCGCACATTCTCTGCTGATTTGAATAATAAACATGCTTAAACACCAGCTGGATAATAGAAGGATAATTGAAACATAGTTTAAAGCTCTGATTTACAGGCATTGTGGCATCACTTTTATTTGTGGTACAATGCTACACTTCTGGGCCCTCTCTTGGAAAAAAATGAGTATTGTTTTCTAATAAACCCAAGAGAACAGCTCACTGGATTAATCTATAGGAGTTTAGTGCATAGTCTGTAGTCTGCATTTTGGGTAACAGGCTCTTGGCAAAGTTAGAAAGGTCTATATCTAGTGACTAAAGATAGTAATGCTGCCTACAGACAGCAATAAAATTAGTTGATCCATTTGAAAAAACAAAATAATCCCAAAATGCCCACCCATAGGTTCCCTTCAGGAGGCACATCTATGTTAAACTGTCAAGATTTCATAATCTTGGAGCAACAGACACAGTGCAAATGTCAACAGCTATGGGCAAGGAGCTGATAATTATCAGGGTTTCAGTGTAGGAATAGAAAGAATATTTGCAGATAGAGTCAGCTTTCTGTATCCACAGATTCTACATCTACAGATACTAGCATTCACAGCTTGAAAATGTTCAATAATAAAAAAAATCCAGAAAGCAAATATTGATTTTGGCATTTTGTATAAGGGACATCATTTCACTACGCCATTGTCTGTAGTGGGACTTGAGCACCCATGGATTAAGATTCCACGGGGTCCTGGAATCAAACCCCAGCTGATATCAAGGGCCCACTGTAATAATTCCCATGTTGAAAAACACGTTTTCCAACAGAAAGCCCCATTGGAAAGAATAAAACAGCAAGAATTTTGCACAATTTTCTCCTGGTATTCAAAACTTTCTCCTGATATTCTGTTGTTGTTGTTGTTGTTGTTTTTTAAAAAAAAAACACTTGGGGGGGGCTTTCCAAAGTTTTCTGCACAGAAAACACTGTTTTCTATTCAGGAAATCTGCATTCTATGCAGAAAACAATTTCTGGTACAACTCCCCACCCCATTGTTTTCTTGGCAGAATAATTCCTCCTTGGAGTCGTCTAATACAGGGAGAATGCTGTAGAATGGAAAACTCTTTTTCTCTTGTAGAAGGGAGAAAATCACTTGAATCATTTGTCCTGACATGTGAAGATGTATAAAAATATACATCCTCATCTCAGTACAATATTTTTTAGGAAGGATTCTGCATCTAGCTGGCATAGCATAACATTCTGCCGGTGCAGTTCCAGCAGGCTGCTTTCTGATTCTTCTAAGGACAGAAGATATCACTGTCACAGATCTCCATGGATTATGGTAGCCAGCTGCTGCTGAAGCACCCTCTTTCCATGGCTGCATGGCTTTTGGGGAGCACTCACCTGCTATGAATACTTCCATTCTACTAGTGGAGCACAGGAGGTAGTGAATGCCTCCTTCTGCCTGGATGTGCCACCAATAGGATTCTGACCTTTACCTGAAGGGGAAAAACTCCACAGCATATCTCTTGAACAATAATACCCAGCAAGGCTCCCATCTCCTTCTGTTCCCTCGCTGGTAATTCTTATATAACTATATGCTATCTAGTCAGACTTATACATTTGACTCAGTAGTCATGTAGGGGAATTTCATCCTCTCCTATTCCTATTCTGTTTGATTTTAAAAAACAAAACAAAACTAGGCATGCAGTCATAGAGTGTTGCACACTAAACACCATTTCCCAGCATCACAAGGTGGCTGAGTTTAAAATAAAGTTTAAACTCCACACTGGAAATCAGCCCTGCAAACAATCAGATTATCAACTTCCAATAGTCAGTTGAGATACTGTCTTGCATATATATTGCACTGGACTCTAATTAATTCCCAGCACTAATTCTAGAAGCATGGCTGCAGGTAATGGAAGACTGGGAAATTACAGGCTAACTTCACATATACTTTATGCACATGTACAATCACAGCCTCCTTCTGGGCAGAAATTATCACAAAAAAATGACATGGCCTGGATGTATAAGTGATGTACAGTGGGCCCTTGATATTGATTTGGTCCCAGGACCTTCTGTGGATATCAAATTCTATAGGTTCAAATCCTATTAGAGACCATGGCATAACAAAATGGTGATCCTTACATATCGTATAAAATGGCAAAATCAAGGTTTGCTTTTTATTTTTATTTTTTTATTATTTTGAATATTTTCAAGCTGTGGATGATTGAATCCATGGATTCAGAATCTGTTGATATGGAGAGCTGACTATATGGCTGGTCATTTTGGCTGGTGCATTCTAGTAACTTTTCCTATTTTGACATGATCCAAGATAAATCAAATGTAACAGAAGGTGTCTATCACCTGGTGGGCCATATACCCAGTAGCTAGAACCTCATAAGTGGATATGTTAAATGGTTGCCAGATCTGCACTGATGGTCAGATGTCCAATTCTGCAAAACTTAAAATTCAAGAGCACCCCCCTAATATCAACATTTGAATCCAAGATCTTCTGCTATTGGTAGCCCATAAAATGTTCTCTTACATTAAACTACAAAAAGGGCAAAATGTTGGAAATTTGGCAGGCTTTTCTTGAACTATGTGAGGAGTAAAATAACTATGCTGATGCCAATTGGGAGATAATCATGTGACACGGACTGCCACTGGAAATAAGTGATCTGCATTAACTGAAAATAAATAATGTGACATCGCTGAGCATAAAAATCAGAGGGGTGGGTGAATAGAAGGAGAAAGAAAATAGAAACTTTGTATATAACTGTTTTGTGTGTGTGTGTATACACACACACAATTTGAAAAAGACAATTTTTAAAAAGCAAAAACACTGTTAATGTCACATTGATGTAGGAGATGTGGGGCATGCATAGCCAAGGTGCTGGAATTTTTTTTATTGTCAATCATTGACACAACCTGAGATAATGTGGTGCAGTCTTTTGGATGTTGGATTGGGACACTGGGAGACCAGCATTTGAATCCCCCCCCCCCCCAGCCATACAAATCCACTGGGAGACGTGAATGCGAAGGCTTTCATGACTGGCATCCATGGTTTTTTGTGGGCTTTTCAGGCAATGTGGCCATGTTCTAGAAGAGTTTATTCCTGATGCTTCACCTGCATTTTCTCTGATGCTGGCGAAACATCAGAAGTAAACTCTTCTAGAACATGGCCACAAAGCCCCCCCTCAAAAAAAAAAAAACCAGTCACACTCTCTGGAGATGGAAAAAAATATTTGAATTCCAAAGGGGGGGAAATACAAGAAAGGGGCTTTTCAAGTGTCTAAAAACTAAAACAAGGATATTGGGCACTTTGAAAGAAACAAGTCAGTAGCTGAACTGACTAGGTTAGAATCTTTTTTGTGATCTTCATTACAATCACAGAGAGATTCTTTGAGGTAAAGAGATTAGGCCATCTTAGTATGTGAGAACTGGTGTTTCTCCTATTTGTATAAAACAGGATAAGTTTTTAAAATTTATTTATTTATTTTAACCTGCTCTTCCTTTTCAGTAGGGTAAGGCCAAGCATTTTAGAACCTGTCTGAGTCATCACCATTGTCTTATTTCCGTATTCAGTGTCCTACTATAGTTTTAAGTGATCATAAGCAACCACTGGCATTTTATAACTTAATCTAACCTTGGTCTTCAAAAGCCTTCATTTCAATCCTTTTCACTTACATAAGAGTATTTCACATCTTCAGTGTTCTTAAGGTTAAAAATACCACCTCTCCTTTTGTTTTGGTTCCACTTGTAGTCATAAATTCTCATTCTACTTCATCAACTCACAAGGAGGTAAAGGGAGGCAAAATAGAAACAAAAATAAGAGAGAAAAGAGAAATAAAGGAGTGAAATTAAACGCATCTGACTACATTGCCACCATCTTCCTCCAGTTTCCATACTGAAAGAAAATTTCATTTGGCAGGGCAGACTTCTTATAGCAGGGCAATGCCCCCTGCAGCTACACCCCTGATTTCTACTCCATCTGGTTTGATCCCAATGTTGCAAGGAACTGGGGACTGCCTGTGCCAATGACAAGCCATAGTGTTTTGATGTTTAGCCTGGGGAAGAGAAGGTTAAGAGGTAATATGATAGCCCTGTTTAAATATCTGAAGATGTGTCATATTGAGGCTGGAGCAAGCTTGTTTTCTGCAGCTCCGGAGACTAGGACCCAGAGCAGTGGATTCAAACTACAGGAAAAGAGATTCCACCCCAACATTAGGTGGAATTTCCTGACAGTAAGACTTGTTCGACAGTGGAACACACTCCCTCAGAGAGCAGTGGATTCTCCTTCTTTGGAGGTTTTAAAACACTCCTATCTGTCTAGGAGTGTTTTGATACTATGTTCCGCCATGGCAGAGCATTGGACTGGATGGCCATTGTGGTCTCTTCCAACTCTAGGATTCTATGACTCCTAGCAAAAGCTTGCATGCAGTATTAGAGGTCTTTAAACAGAGGCTGGATGGCCATCTGTCAGGGATGCTTTGATTTTGTGTTCCTGCGTGGCAGGGGGTTGGACTGGATGGTCCTTGTGGTCTCTTCCAACTCTATGGACCTTATCACACACTGGCCACGAAGCGAAAAGTAACCGTAATAAGAATAAATCCAGTACTATACCGAAATGATCCCAAAGAGCCCCCACAATACGTAAATGGCTATCAGACGCAACTAGCATCATCACACAATTATCACGCTTCCATTAAAGTGCATCCTGGATACGTATTTGCCGTTCACACACAATTCAGAAAATCCCGGACATGGCCCCGCGCCGGCTTGTGAAGGAGGGGTTTGGGTGACAGCCAGCTGTCAAACACACCCCTCCTTTCCAAGCCGGCACGGGGCCTGGGCTCTGAGCAGAAGGGAGCCCGCACCGACTTGAGAAGGAGGGGTGCGTTTGACAGCCAGCTGTCAAACACACCCCTCCTTCCCAGAGTCCCAGCCCCGCGCCGGCTTGGAAAGGAGGGGTGCGTTTGTCAAACACAAGAAGGAGGGAAGGAAAAAGGAGCTGAGGAGGAGAAGAAGGAAGGAGAGGAAGAGGAGCCAGGAATAGCAATGGCTGAGGGAAAGGAGCAGGAAGGAGGGAAGGAAAAAGGAGCTGAGGAGGAGAAGAAGGAAGGAGAGGGAGAGGAGCCAGGAATAGCAACGGCTGAGGGAAAAGAGCAAGAAGGAGGGAAGGAAAAAGGAGCTGAGGAGGAGGAAGGAAAGGGAGAGGAGCTGGAAAAAGCAACAGCTGAGGGAAAGGAGCAAGAAGGAGGGAAGGAGGAAGGAGCTGAAGAAGAGGAAGGAGAGGGAGAGGAACTGAGAAAAGTATCTCTTGAGAAGCAAGAAGAGGGGAAGGAGTGAAGGAGCGAAGGAGCGAAGGAGGAGGAGGAGGGCAAGGAACCGGGCAAAGCCGCTCCCAGAGGCGAGGAGCCAGAAGAAGGGAAGGAGGAAGGCGCTGGAAAGGATGGAGGGGTGGGAGCAGAGGAAGGGGGCACCAAGGCGGTGGAGGCTCTGTGGGGAGGCGGCGGCGGCGGCGGCGGTGGCGGCTCTTGGAGCCAGGATGCAGCTGGAGAAAGCGGCCCTGAGAGGAGCCTTGCCTCGGAGGACGGGGGAGAAGCCCCGGAGGAGGAGGAGGAGGAGGAGGAAGAGGAAAGCCCCGGAGGAGCAAGAGATGGAAATGGAGAAGGAGGAGGAGATGCTGCTTGTGCCTCCTCCTCCTCGGCTGTGTCAAACACACGCCTCCTTCCCAGAGTCCCTGGCCCCACTGTCAAACACACCCCTCCTTCCCAAGCCGCCACGGCGCAGGCGGGGGTGGGGAAATGCTCCACAATACGTATTGGGGAAATGCTTCCCAATACGTATTGCCTGTTCATATGTATTTCGGAGACTCGGGCATTGCGCAATGATTTCAGAAGCGCAGTTGTACTTCCTAAAGAAACTGAAATTCAAAAGATCTCAATTCGTTTCGGATTCGTTCGGGGTTCTGTCGGGGTTCTGTGCGGTTCTGTGCGACGTCATGTGTAAACACGGAAAAATAATACGTATTAGGTCAGGATTTCTTTTGGATTCTGTCTGCTTTGGACACCGTGTGATAAGGTCCTATGATTCTATGATAGGAACAGACCCCCTAGCAGCACAACTGTGAAATCACTGAAAAATAGGTTGAGACAGGAGCGTCTGTTTTCTCATTCAGGATGGGGCCACCTGACACTATTAAATGCAACTGTTACTTCCTTCAGTGCTTCCCTGAATGTACTGAAGTCAGAGGTCCAAAACACTGCAGAAATGATCCAGTCTGAGACTGCTTTAACTGTCCTGGCTAGGGAATCCTGGGAATTGTAGTTTATTGTGGCACCAGAGCTTTCTGATAGAGAAGGCTAAATGTCTCACAAAACTACAGTTCTCAGAATTCCATAGCATTGAGCCAGGGCAGTTAAAACAGTCTCAAATGGGATTATTTCTGCAGTGTTTTGGACCTCTGAGATGCAAAGCTATTTGGCAAGCCCAAGGCTTGGAAACATTGGCTAAAATCCTGTGCCAGTTACTTGATGTACAGTCAGCCCTCCATATCCACAGATTTTTTATCCATGGATTCAAGCATCCGTAGTTTGAAAATATTTTAAGCAAACCTTGATTTTGCTATTTTGTATAAGGGGCACCATTTTACTATGCCATTGTATTTAATGGGACTTGAGCATCTACGGATTTTGGATATTAAGGATACCAGTAGGTCCCAGAGGATACCAAAGAGCCACTCTATTTATCTAAGAAACCTATCCTGGCCTAACCTTCCCCCCTCCCCCCCCCCAAAAAAAAACTAATGGGAAAGGTCATTCACCCATGTTCCAGTCACCAATAGAATGGACCTCCTTAGAATAATAGAATCATAGAGTTGGAAGAGACCTCAAGTGCCATCAACTCCTTGCCATGCAGGAACACCAATCAAAGCACCCCTGGCAGATGGCCATCCAGCCTCTGTTTAAAAACCTCCAAAGAAGGAGACTCCCTGAGGCAGCATATTCCGCTGTTGAACAGCTCTGACAGTCGGGAAGTTTCTCCTGAGATTTAGGTGGAATCTCTTTATTTTTCTGAGATTCAGTTTGAACCCACTGCTCCTTGTCCTAGTCTCTGGAGCCATGGAAAACAAGCCTTTCCCCTCTTCGATATGACATCCCTTTAAATATTTAAACATGACTATTATGTCCCCTCTCAAGCTTCATTTCATCAGGCTAAACATACCCAGCTCCTTACATCACTCCTCATAGCGCATGGCTTCCGGATCTTTCACCATTTTGCCCTCCTCTGGACACGTTCCAGCTTGTCCGCATCCTTCTTGAATTGAGGTGGACAGAAATGGACACAATATTCCAGGTGAGGCCTGATCAAATGGAATACAGTGGTACTATCACTTCCCTTGATCTAGATACTATAGTTCTCCCTATGCAGCTGGTGCTCAGTAAAGTATATTGTGGGGAAGAGTTACACCGGTGGCAACAGTGACTATGAGTGCATCTACACTGTAGGAATAATGCAGTTTGACACCACTTTGACTGCCATGGCTCCATCCATCCTAGGATTTGTAGTTTTGTGCATCACCAACACTCTTTGACAGAGAAGGCTAAAGACCTTGTAAAACTACAAATCCCATGATTCCATAGGATGGAGCTACAGCACTTAAAGTTATGTCAAGCTGCACTATTTTAAAACATCTACATCTACAGTGCAGATGCACCCCTCATAGTCATCATAAATATGTAAATAAATAAGTAGTGGTAGTAAAGTAAGTAGTGATCATAACCTAATTCATATTTACAATCACTGCCTAACTACAGTGTGAGTGATGAAATGGAGAACTGAAGAGGAAGCACATGGGGTCTTTACTGGGATGTAAATACTCAACTATTTCATCTGCACATGCAAGGACTTGTAATTACTCTTGTAGTTGTAATTACTTATACTTATATTTAGGAGAAAACCAATATTTCTCTGAAGTGTTCTCCCTCTATTTCAGCATCACAAAGTGTTCCAGAATGTGTTTATATGCAGAAAGACATAGTTTGTTTTTGAACAAAATGAAAGCCCCTTGTCATTCTGCATGGGAAAATAATCCAGAACACTTTGGGATGCTCAAAAACAAGAAGAAAACTCCACAAAAGTCTTGTAACCTTACTATTTTTCCCAATGGGATTTCCTGACTGTCAGGAAAACCATTGTCAGCTAGAAAGTGGATAATGGAGAATATTCTGTCCATCTCTAGTCCTTACTCATTCTCTCTGCACTTTTTTCACATTGTTTTTTGTTGTGTTTCAGTATCCTGAACAGTGACAGTATCTTCCAAATCAATGGAGCAGTGAATCTGCTTCCCCAGACTTTTGTAATTGCTGTGTGCTTTCAAGTTGTTTCCAACTTATTGTGATCCCAAGGCAAATCTATCACAGGGTTTTCTTGACATGATTTTTTCAGAGGAGGTTCACCATTGCCTTCCCTTGAAGCTGAGAGCATGTGACTTGTCCAAGGACACCCAGTGGGTTTCAGGGCCAAGCCAAGAATCAAACCCTGGTCTCCAGAGTTGTGGTCCAACACTCAAACCACTAGACCAAGCTAGCTCACTATGAAATTTAAAGAACCTATGCAAAGTGCTGAACCTGTTTTGGGGATAGCTCCTTTAAAATTTCACTAAGCTCTGGAGAAGATTGACCACTCCACTCCTATCAGAGCCCCTAGTTGTACTTATATACATTCTTCCATATGCTCTGGAGTCACAGTCACACAGGGCTACATGCAAATACAGCTACCTCTTCATTCAGACCTTTGCACAACATGGGAGTGCTGAAGGTGTAGCTAGAGGGATGGAAACAAGATGTGAGGTTCAGCTTCCAGGTGGATCCCTCCCAAATCTTCATTAATTATTTTTGGATTACAATAACCAGAATCCCCTGACCAGTGTGCAATGCTTCTTGGAAGATTCTGAAATCTGTATTCTAAAAGAGCAACTTTTTCAAGTGTTGTCCCCCTCCCATGTTTATTTTTGCACAAAACAGCAAGCTGGACTAGAGGACAGCCAAGCTTTTTTTCAACCCAAAAATATTTTGAGCACAAAGACGGGAAGATAAATAATGGGGTTCCAGTTAACTCACACTGAGGACGAAGTGGAAAGTAGGCCAGAGCAAAAGCAGATGACCAGTAAAGCCACCAAATAAAAAAAAATAATCTTATTCCTATCATAGAGGCTTTATCACCACAAAAATTCAAACAAGACTTTCCTTCACGTATCCTGCACAGGATACATTTTCCCCTTTTTCTTTTCAGCAATCTTCAAAAAAGACTGAAATCCAGCTCTGTTTTGCTTTCAACTAGCAAACTTCCTGCCATTCTTTTAAATGTATTTTATCAGGCAAGTGTTTTGAGTCAAAACATCTTGTTTCTAAGAGTGTCTCAAGAGATAGTAGCAACAGAGAGAAAATGACTTTTTTTTTAATCAGGCACAATACATATAATGTGACATTCCAACACAACAAGTGCTATTCAATTGCTTGTAAGTCGCTAAAGGTGAACAAAAACACTTATCTCTTTTGTAGAAAGAAAAAACGGAGGTGGAGTATGCTCAACACAAAGCTCTGCTTCGACTTTTTTAAAAAAAATAATGTAAGCAGCTCTTACAAATTTATGAGCACAAAGTCCTCCCTCTATTAAGAATCTGAAGATATATTTAAGCAGAGGTACCAAATAGCTTTGCCGTTAATGTACCATAGTGTCAAGGACAACAAATGAAGCTGCATTTCATAATCCAAATTGATTCTTCCAATCAATGTGTGTGTAGACACAAAAACTGCTGGGTCATGCTAACAACCATCAAAACACATTTTCATTATGTTACAGAGGGAGCAAGGGTTTAACAGGATTTTTTTTAAAAAAAAAAGACATTGTATGAGTCCCATCAACATTAGCTAAAATGTTCTTGTTGTGTACCTTCAAGATATTTCTGATTTACGGCAAACCTAAGGTGAAACTATCATGGCATTTTCTTGGCAGAATTTGTTCAGAAGCCCTTGCCTTCATCTGAAGCTGAGAGTGTGTGACTTGCCAAGGTCATCCAGTGGGTTTCCATGGCTGAGCAGAGATTTGAACGTTGCTTTCCTGGAGTACTGGTCCAGCACTCAAACCATTGCACTATGCTGGCTGGCTGCTGAAATGATATTTCTCTTTTATTTCATACTTAGTATTCAATTGAGTTCAGTACCTTCTCCAGGAGAACCAGGATGATGTAGTGGTTTGAGTGCTAGACTAGGAGACCAGGAATCAAATCCCCACTCAACAATGAAAACCTGCTGGGTGACCTTGGGGAAGTCACACTTTCTCAGCTTCAGAGGAAAGCAAAGGAAAAATCCCTCTGAACAAACCTTGCCAAGAAAACCCCATGATAGATTCACCTTAGGGGCACCATAAGTTAGAAAAGACATGAAGCCAAACAACAACAACCTTCTCCAGGGCTAAATAGTTCAAATTTTCACCTGTGAGATGTTGGGGGGGGGGGGGGAGCATACATCACTGCTGAGGCTCAGCCTTCCACAGCTACCATAATCCACAGCTTCAAAGGTGAAGTTGTGGACTCTGGCAACTATGAAAGGCATTATTATTAGAGAGATCACACAAGCTATTAGAGGTTACAAGAGTTTGCTTTTTCCTTAGCCTGTTGGAAAGGGCAAGATCCCATTCCCTCCTCTTTCTCTCCCCTTTCCTGAGTTAATTGAGTACAAACTACTTTTGCACTTTGGACTCAGTTTGTAGCCATTGAAGTAAGGTGAGATCAGAGGTGAAAGGAGAGAGAAACTGCAACATTTTAAAAGCAGTTGAAAAGTGGAAGAAAGGAGGATTAACCAGGATTACCTCTGCCAGATCAGGATACATAGTGAAAACAAGAGTGCATAAAGCATGCATAGAATGGCAGCCAACACCAAGAAATCCTGATTTGAGAGTCAGTCTTCTGTTTGCAGGGCTAGCTCTACCATGAGATAGAATGAGGCCACTGCTGGCTACTGGCCCCTATGGCACATACTCTGGTTTTTCTTCTTAAACCCTCTGATATTCCCCTTTGTTGGAGGACAAAGGTGTGTACTCCAGTCAAACAGCCTTGTGTAATACTTAAAGCAGAGGTCCCCACACTTTGTCAGCCAGGTGCCAGTTCACTGGCCCCCAGATCTTCGGAGGGCTGGGGGAGAAAATGGCGGCCGGAGGTGTGCATGCATGCACACTACTCGGGCACTATTTTGTGTTCCAAAATGGCACCTGCCATCGCTCGCGCATGCGCACAAATCCGGGTGCCATTTTGGAACACAAAACGGCGCCTGGCATCATGTGCACATGCGCACTACTCCGGCGCCATTTTGTGTTCCAAAATGGCACCCAGAGTTGTGTGCATGCGCGTGCAAAACTGGGTGCCATTTTGGAACACAAAATGGCACCCTGCTTCACGTGTGCGGCGGCCGCACAGTGGCGGCGCTGGCAACAGGACCGGCCACGGGCCAGTTGAAAGGCCTCAATGGGCCGGGTTCGGCCCATGGGCCGTAGTTTGGGAACCCCTGACTTAAAGTATCCAGCTGTTCTGAAGCTGTACAGAGGATGTTCAGTGTTAAAGTAATATTTAACAAGCATAGAAGAATGTCATCCTTAACTTCAGACAGTGGCTAGTGTTGACATCACCCGATACAGTAACTCATGATGTCACACATATACCTTGACCTCCTCCCATACTACACCATACAGAATTCTTAGTAATATTTTTTGTACTAATGTTCCTTGTAAATCATAATTCCTGTATATCACTGAATGTAATTACAATTTATACAATAGTTGTGACATAAACAACATACTGTATATACTTGTGTACACGTCAACCTCATGTATAAGTCTAGAGAAGGTTTCAGGGTCAAAATCATGGATTTTGATGTGGCCCATGGATAAGTTGAGAGTAAAACTTAGGGGCTATAACAAAGGATATAAAGAGGGAAACACCACTTCTATTCCTCTTTCTCTTGACCTCTCCTGACCACCTAACACCATTTCCCAAATGCTGGAGGAAAAGTTTGAAAATCGGATTGGGGAGGAAGGAAGTGGAGCTAAAAGGAGTGTTTCTTTGATGGGAAAAGAAAACTTTCAAATCAGACTGGAGAGGGAAAGGTAGAGTTAAGGGGGTGTTTCTTTGATGTGAAGAAAAGCCTTTCAAATCAGACTGGGAAGGGAAAGACGTGGGGCTAAAGGAGGTGTTTCTTTGATGGGAAGAGAAGGCTTTCGAATTGGATTGGGAACCTCTTTCACACGCACATTCATGCATGCATGCATGCACACACACACACACACACACACACACAATCACCAACTATTACTTCAAGGCACAAGTGGGGCATCAGGCAGTGCTTGTTTCAGGATCATTCTAACCAGTAATAAGTGTATTGACCCATATATAAGTCGATCCAGGATTTTAGGGTCAATTTGGGGGCATACATTTTTTGACTTATAGTTACATATATACGATAAACAACTAGCAAAATTAAAATTATACCTTTAAATTACATACAGCCTAAATGTATTTACATTTACATCATTTCATGTGGATAAAGTGAAAATTTGGTAAGATGTAATTTAAAAAAAAAAAAAAAAGTCTGAGGTCTCCCCTTTCTCTGCCCACCGAGCCTCACCTTACGCATGCCTTCTCTTCTGTTGAGTTCCAGTGTTTTACAGGCACATGGACAAATGCCACAGCCCATTTCTGCCCAAAGGCAGATGTTTGGGAAGCAGTGGTGTCACCCCACTTAAGTTGCCACTTGGTGCAGCCTGCACCTACCCACCGACATCTCTAGTGATACTCTTGGACTCAGGCAGTGAAATGCCTTGCAGTGGTTCTCCCTCACTTTGCATACTGGAAATGATGAAAAGTACTAGATAAGTCTTCTTAATTTGAAGCATTCATAGAATCATAGAGCTGGAAGAGACCTCAAGGGTCATCAAGTCCAACTTCCTGCCATACAGGAATACACAATCAAAGAAGCCCTGACAGATGGCCATCCAGCCTCTGTTTAAAGACCTCCAAAGAAGGAAAATCCACCGCACTATGAGGGAGTGTATTCCACTGTTGAACAGCTCTTACTGTCAGGAAGTTCTTCCTAATGATGAGATAGAATCACTTTTCCTGTAGCTTGCATCCATTGTTCCAGGTCCTATTTTCTGGAGCAGCAGAAAATAAGTTTGCTTCAACTTCTATATGACATCCCTTAAAATATTGAAACAGGGTTGTCATATCACTTCTTAACTGTCTTTTCCTCAGGCTAAACATACCAACTCCTACATCTCTCCTCATAAGGCATAGTTTCCAGACCTTTCACCATTTTGGTCACCCTCCTCGTGTCACGCTCCAGCTTGTTAAGATCCTTTTTGAATTGTGGTGCCCAAAACTAGATACAGTATTCCAGGTGAGGCCTGGCCAAAGCAGAATACAGTGACACTATTACTTCCCTTGATCTAGACACTATAGGGGGAAGCAGACGGGCAATCCTGGGCTGCTGCCAAAAGCAGAGGATCTCCCTTTTGCTGCCTGCGAAAGAAGCATTAAAATAGCGCTCCTTCTGCAAGCCGTGAAAGGGGCACCGCAAAAGGCGTGGTGCACCTCTTCAGCATCTCTTCCGGCTCAGCATGTTTGGATTCTGAGACGGAAGGACGTCATCGGAGCGCCCGTCATCTGGATGGGCCGTCGCTCCGATGACGTCCTCAGAAAGGGGATGGGGCGCCCAGCGTCCGGCTGCCCCTCCCCTTCCTTGGATTGAGGATGGCGTTTCTTGCCATCTACACCCCCCCCAATATTTTTATTGATGCTGCCTAGAATTACATTGGCCATTTTAACTGCCACATCACACTGTTGACTCATTTTCAGCTTGTGGTCTACTAGGACTCCTAGATCCCTTTCACATGTACTGTTGTATCTTTTGCATGAGGCATCCACTAGGCCTTCAGTTTTTGACACAAATTTTAGTAACACAAACTTTTAATACCACAAGTCTTCCTGCCTACTGTCTCCAGGGAAGGAGATAATAAGAGGGACTGGATGAAATATTTCATTTGCCAAAGGAACCAATGCCTTCAGGACCTGATATGCTGCACAATAAAATACATATTATATCTTTCCACAACTTGCTTTTTCCATCATTGGGTGCACAATTATGTCATTACTACAAGCCTGTTTGTCTGTTTTACACATTACATTAGGAATCATAGAGGTACAGCTTGCAAGCCCGTGATGTGTTGTTCTTTTTCGTACCAGTCATATGGAGCTTAATATGTGAATCATCTTAATGAGGAACATGGACAATCATCAAGATTTGGTTTTTTGAACAATAGCACACAGTCCTTGACAAAATTTTCCTAATCACAGTTGGAGCTTATTGTGTCAAAGCATAAGGCCATGATGGCGAACCTATGGCATGCTTGCCAGAGATGGCATGCAAAGTCATTTCCCCCAGCACGCATGTTCCTCTTCTTCCCTCCTTACCCTCGGGCCTTCAGCTGTCTCTGGAGAGGTAGCTAAAGGCCTGCGGGGGGGGGGGGGCAAGAAGTCCTGCCCCCAGAGGGTGGAAGTCCTGCTCCCCAGAGGGCAGAAGTCCCACCCCCAGAACTGGGTAACAGTTGGAAGATGCTGGAAGATCTTTTAGTTTGGGCACACAGTCCCTAAAAGGTTCGCCATCCCTCACCCCCTAAAAGGTTTGCCATTAAGGTATTTTGGATTAACCCATCCAATTTCATCAGTCTTCCCTCTGAACTTAACCACCAACACTTGCAGTATCTTCTACTGAGGCTGGGCAGAGGGGATGAAGTTTCTCAAAAACAACATATTGTTAGGAGCCTTGAATGTGCAGTTAAATCTATTAGATCAGTGATTCCCAAACTTTGGCCCTCCAGATGTTTTGATCTTCAGCTCCCAGAATTCCATACTGTTGGCCAAGTTAGTTGGGGTTTCTGGGAACTGAAGTCCAAAACACTTGGAGGACCAAAGTTTAGGAATCACTGCATTAGATTCACAAAAGATTTGACCTTGGTTGAGATGAAACTGTTGTTTGGTGATATGGATCAATGTAACTGTCCTCATTTTTCATCAAAGTATGGGAAAGTATATGACCTTTTAAATGTGCTTCTTCCTTCAAATTTTACCACTCCACCCCACCTAACAAATTACAGTTATGAAAAAATACATGCTTATCAACCTGAGTACACTGATTTCAGAGCTCTGAGATCACTTTGATCTCTCCTTTCTTGTGTCTAATCTTCATTTTCTTACAAATCTCCTAATCCTAGATGCTACAGGTAAGTACAACAAGATTGTTCAAAATGGGTGTACTTATTCTTGAAGCTAGCATCTATAGAAGCTCAACATATTTCTGATGAGCAGATTCAACCTCAATAGCATGTCATTGGGCTTTGTAGAAGAATTTTTAAAAAAAAATCCTTCAAAGAGCAGTAAGAAGTTTTGCAAATATTTAGAAAGAGAATTAAGGTAATATATGTAAAGATCTGCTCATATTTGATAATCTTGAATCAATTTAATAAATCCTGTCCAGTTTTAATAAACATTGGATTAAGGTTAGACTTCCTAGGAACAAATTAATAATGAAAATATTTAATATGCAGTCTTGTGTATATACTGTGCCTGCTTTGATTTGTTTATGGTGTGTTTTTTATTATTGTTATTGTGAAGGGTCAGTGCAATCTGTGTTGAGAATTTAAAGAATGACATAAGGCAGAGAGAGTGAGAGAGAGAGCACTATCAACAGATATGTAGACACAATTGTTAGGCTGAAAAGAAGAATTAATATAGAGGGCTACATTGAAAGTCCTAACCTAAATATTTTTTTTTTTTGGCATGTTCATGGATTGAGGGCATGTACAAATGTTGGCTGGAATGCTACCAGGCAGTTACAAATATGTAACCTACAGGTAGCTGCTTCTTGATTGATTGGGAAACAGACCACCATCAATCCCAGTGGCAGCTTACTGGTAAGAGTGGTTTAGGCTGGTCTGTAGTAGTACATGGTCATATAGGATTCCAGTGGTTACTTGTACATAGAAAGATAACAGGTAAAAAGTGAAAAGTTATTTTTAATTAATTACTCTCCCCATAACAAAGTTATAATATTAGATAAAGATTGTAATTTAAGGACTATTAATCGGGTTTGGGGGTTTTCCATTGTAAATGTAATCTGAAGTTACTTCTATACCCATGAGAATAAGGCCTCAAAAAATGACAAAGGTTCAAGTGATGGCTTCTGCTATTGTACCACTTTTTGGGGTTCTTTGGAGCTTCTACAAGCACCATTATACTTTTTAAGGATCTGTGCATTTAAATCAGGTACAACAATAATGCAGCAAATTCCAAAAGTAAATAGAGCAAATATATAAACTTCTCAAAGTTTCATGCACCCCATGAGGTTTTAAGACTTGCAGAAAAGCTCAAAATATGCAGATCAAATATGCCTGAAAGCAAATACCTAAAAGTGCTAAGGAAAGAAAGGATGGGCGTTTTCACACAGGTGGCTCTAAAGCCGCCTGGAAGCCCCCTGGAAGCAATCAAGAGCCGCTCCGGCGGCGAAAACAGCAGCCGCCGGAAGGGCTCCTGATTGCCTCCGGCAGCAGCCCCTCTAATTCCTTTTTAGAAAAGGAATTAGAAATATGGGGCTAAAGCCAGGAGGGCGCAGGGATGGCGCAGGGATTGCGCAAGATGGGGTGGGGCTTGCTGCGACGTCGTTTGAACACAACAAGCAAGACCCCGGAGTGAGGCAGGGATGGCGCGGGATGAGGAGGGGCTTGCTGCGACGTCATCTGAACTTTTAGGTTCTGGAGCCGGAGTGGGGCCGGACGGAGGTAGGTTTGTCTCCGTTTAAAGCCCCGTGTGAAAACGTCCAAAGAAAGAAAGAAAGAAAGAAAGAGAAATGCAAATACACAAGGCCATTATATGGAATTTGCCCCTCCATTTCCTCCAACACCCATAAATTGAAATCCTTCTACTCAATTCATTCTGACAAGGGACTATTTCATACACCATAGCAATCACAGCTCCTTCCTACACTATTTCTCTTTCTTTCTGAGCTGAAATTTGTCAGTCCAGCCCCTCCCTTAAGGTTTCACCACCCACTATCCCAACCAAAAATCCACAAGAAATGCATTGTATCTAATGCTTCTGAGTGGAAAATATCCAGATATTTAAAAAAAAAATAATAATTGTAGCTACCTTTGAGAAACAGATAAATAGATATGGGCTGGAATTGTGTGTGTATTTGTGGGTGGGTGGGTGTTGCATGCCTTCAAGTCGTTTCTGACTTATGTTGATTGTATGGGTTTTTCTTGGCAAGATTTGTTCATAGGAGGTTTGCCATTGCCTTCCCCTGAGGCTGAGAGCATGTGACTTGCCCGAGGTCACCCAGTTGGTTTCATGGCTGAGTGGGCAATTGAATTCTGGTCTCTAGAGTTGTACTCCACCACTCAAACCACTTCACCACACTGTATCAGCTATTGTAGTTTATTGTGGTACCACAGCTCTCTGGCAGAAAAGGTTAAATATCTCACAAAACTACAGTTTCCAGAATTCCATAGTATTGAGCCAGGACAGTTAAAGTGGTCTCAAATAGGATTATTTCTGCAGTGTGTTTTGGACTTTAGTTACTTCCATAACCTTTGCTGGCCGAACCCTGCCACCTGATGGAAACATCATTCACTCATAGTCCAATCAATAGTAACATGGATCTCCTTCTCCCCATGCACTTGATGCCTGTAAAGTAGGATTGAGAGGAAGCTACAATCATGGCAATAGTGTCACATTCATGAGTAAGAAGTGATAGGGCTTTTTGGGAATGTCCATAGCAAAAGGAAGAAGCGAACGGTAGGGCCATTTCATGGAGAAGATGGCAAAATGCTAACAGGACAGAGAAAAGGCAGAACTACTCAACACCTTCTTTGTCTCAGTCTTTGCAGAAAAGGAAAGGCATGCTCAGCTTGAGGGAAATAGAGAAGAGGACACAATAGGAGAAATGCAACACCAAATAAGTAAAGAGATAGTACAGGAATACCTACTTAATCTAGATGAATTTAAGTCTCCAGGACCAGATGAACTACAAAGCTAAGGAGTCCCTTTTGGATCTCCTTTCGTTACTATAAGATCCAACTAGGAATGATGCATGAACATGGAAGGACATCTCGACATACATATCCCTGACTTGTACCCTCTTGCATTCCCCAACCCAGTTGCTACATGTGTGGTAGATTCTTGATTCCTGATTTATAGAGGGTTTTTTTTGGGGGGGGGGATCTGTACACTGTCTTGAATGTGCTTTGTCATAGCAAGGTGCAGTATAGATATATAAATGCATAGCGCAGGAATTGGGAAGATGTGATCTTGTTGGTGGACTGCAGCTTTCATCATTCTGTTCCACTGACTGTGCAGACTTGAGCTAATGAGGGAAAGAAAGGAAAAAAGAAAAAGAAAGGAATAAAGGAGCAACCACATCACAGATGCTGCAATATAGATTTTGTCCTCCCACAAGATACTCTTTCCAACTGTCAAGGGATCTGGAATCTAGCATCTTATTAAATTGTGTATCTTATTAAACTGTGTATCTTATTAAATTTGCTGGAGCTGCATATAATTTGAAAGACATTTCAGATTGTGTATCTTTAGAGATTACTGATTTAAAACACTTGAACATATATTACTAAGTCTTCCAGCAGTTTTGATTTGACAGATTAATCAGAAAATCTCTTCTTCGGAATTCCTTTTCCAGAATTTATGTACAATTTGTAATCTCTTTAATGTAATCTTTTCCAGCAGCAAATAAGGGCATCCACAATGCAAGAAAACTTGATCAAATGTTCACATTGATTCAGATGCACTTCTGTATATGTTCATCCTTGTTAGTTGTGCTGGAAATGTTGGTAATCATGAAGCAAGTAAAGATCCATGGTGAGAAACAGGTAAGAAAAATTATCATCATCATCATCATCATTGATAGCAATGGCTAAGATCCTACATAGCACAGTGTAACATTTTGTCCACACAGTTCCATGTCTTCAAAACCTTGACAGAGCCCACTTGTGGGGAGGTGAAGGGGGCAAGTCATACAATGAAGCAGATAGGAGAAGAAATAAGAATGCACTCCAAGATAGAATGCACCCTACTTTTCTTTCACCTCAGAGCCCAGAACAGCTGCACCATCTCAGTTGCCTTCCCCTTCTCTTGTAGCAACAGTTGTCTCTTTCAGGGCTACACAGCCAGTGTGACAAGGTTTTGGATTGATTATGATGGTATCCAAACAGAGACACTGGTCCAAAACACACTGCAGAAATAATTCCATTTGAAACCACTTTAACTGCCCTGGCTCAATGCTAAGGAATTCTGGGAACTGGAGTTTTGTGAGACATTTAGCCTTCTCTGTCAGAAGGCTCTGGTGCCACAATATACTACAATTCCCAGATTTTCCTAGCACTGAGCCAAGGTGGTTAAAGTGGTCTCAAAGTGGATTATTTCTGCAATGCGTTTTGGAGTATAGGTGCACATAAGAGGTTGCCAGTGAATTACATAGTATTAAGACCTGGGATATAATTGCTATGCAGAGGGGTGGGGTAAAAATAAATTTATTATTATTATTATTATTATTATTATTATTATTTAAAACATTCACAATATTTCTCATCCTCACTACAAAAGATTGTCTCCAAATAGTGAAAAGTCATTCACATGAGATTTTTTTTATGTTTGCACAAAAGCATAACAACAACAGCAACAACATTTGTGTGCAAAAATCAACAACAGGAAAAACCATTGTTCCTGTACCCCAAAAAAATCCCATTGTATTTTGCACAAAAACATATCTTGTGCAAAAATCTTTCATGAAATTTTCATAACCCCCTCAAAAAAAATCCACAAATGCCCAAAACTGAAACAAAACTGTGTGAAAAACTAGCCCAATAGGGAGGATTTTTTTCTTCTGTATGAGAATAAATTTTGCATCCCTAATTAAACTAATATAAAACTACTTCTCACTGAATACACCAGAATTTGGCTGACAAATTCTGGAAGTTTCTGGCCATAATTCCCTTGGTATCTTATGTAGGATGTTGGCTAGAGTCTATAAAAGTAATTTTCCAAGCTCTGCCTAATTTATTCTGAATCCATGCCTCTTTAAAATAGTAACAGCACTAGCAGCAGCAATAATGACAACATTATAAGGGAATAATTGTATTTTACATATTTCACCAAGCTCTTGATCTGTTTCTCAAAGAAGAGTCTTTTCCTGTGCCTTTGTACCAATTTGCATCTTATTTCAAAAAGGAAAAATGAAAGTATACTTTCTTAATATTTCCTTCCAAATAGCTCAAGGTAGTATAGATATTTTAGCACATCCACCATGCCCATTATTTTATCCTCCTACCCTCTGATGCAGTCTAGGCTGAGTACCTTAAGATCACTATCAGAGCTTCATGACCAAGCAGACATATGAATCTTTTTCTCTCCAGCCCTAACTCTAACCACTACAGTGGCATCCACACTGTACAAATAATCCATTTTGACACCACTTCACCTGCCATAGCTTAATGCTATAGAATTTTAGGAACTGTAGCTTTCTGAGACATTTAGCCTTCTCTTTCAGAGAGCTCTGATACCACAACAAACTACAGTGCCTAGAATTCGCTAGAACTGAGCCATGACAGCTAAAGTGGTGTCAAACTGGATTATTTCTGCAGTGCAGATACAGCCTAGACCATAGTCTACCATATTGGCTCTCATCATTAACTTCTGATGTACTTTGGATAAGATGATATTTTTTTTAAAAAACCACTTTGCAGTATTGACTGCACGCCAAACATTAGCACTTGCTGGCAAACTATTCTCTTTAAAAATCATAAATAAATGGATAGATGAATGAATGAATGAATGAATGAATGAATGAATTTCTTGTAGGAATCATGACCTCAGCATGAGTGGAGGCAGCAGTTGACTGCACAATAAAATAGTTTGGTGAATCCAAGCTGAAGCCTGGCGCCCCACTTAGGGGCCATGAAATGCAATAGCAGTTTATGACAGGCCTAAGTATCCGAAACAACTTGTTCCAGATCTCAATTTACTGAGACTAAGCAGAGTTTGGAGGAAAATAAAGCCATTTAACTAGGGAAATCTCAGTAGCTAGAATGCTGGGAAGCAACCCCATAAACCTGTTGTGTGTGTGTATGTATATATATAATTCTTCTCTTTGCTGAGAATTGACACTCTATGCTGGACAGCTCTTAAAGCTCCGTGTAGACTGGGCCAGACACTTTATGACAATCTTCCTCTCCATTTCTCCTAAAGAGATTGCTCTGGTTATTCCACTTAACATTCCTCTGAACTCTATTTAGTCTCAGTCAATTGAGGTTACAGCCAGGTTGTTGCAGATACTCAGCCCTGCTATTTTAAAAGAAAGGAGGGGGATGAGACCCAAAGGCACATTAAGGGAAAACAGAGTTACAGCACTACATTGAGCATATAGTTCCTTGCACATCTTAGATCATTGTTAAAGATTAAATTGGTATATAGCCAAATTCTTTATTGCGAGTTATAGCCTACCCTACGGCTATGGGGATATAAGGAAAAGTAGTTATCTTGCTCAGTCATGCAACAACAACAACAATAACAACAGTACTAAAAATGATGTCTGGTGGCCTGGGATACACACTGAAATTTTTCATATTTAAAAAACCGTAATTAGCCCAGGGCTTGGCAAAAATGTATGATATAGTTTACTTGACCTTTCCCTGGGAAGTTAAAAGGAGCTGGTGGAGAGTCCATACTGTTTTTGCAAGGGCAGGGATTCAAAGTCATAGGCTGCTGCCACACTGCAGGCATAAAGCAGTTTGACACCACCTGAACATCCATGGCTCAGTGCTATAGAATTCTGGGATTGATGGGGTGCCAGAACACTCTGACAAGGAAGGCTAACTATTTCACAAACTACAAATCCCAAAGTTCCAGAGCATTGGGTCATGTCAGTTAAAGTGGTGACAAACTGATTTATTTCTGCAGTGTGGCAGCAGTCATAGTTTCATCTTGGCCTATTGGGAACAAGAATGGCCTCCTGACTGTATGCAATACCTGGGACTCTTTCACATTCCACAGTTATAGCACTGTGATTGCACTTTAATTGCAATGATTCCCTGCTATGGAATCCTGGGGTTTATTTATTTATCTTCTTTTCATTTTGACCTTTTGGGTGGACACTAGAGAGCTATACCAAAATGAACTTCCTCTGTCAGCAGGGCCATTGAACTTGTAATATCCAAGTTTCTGATTAATGGCTGTGACCAACTCATTGCCTTGACCAGCCTTGTTGTTGTCATTGTTGTGTGCCTTCAAGCTGTTTCTGACCTATGGTGACCTCAAAATAATGGGGGGAGGGTTGTCAAAATTTGTTTAGATGAGATTTGCCATTACCTTCCTCTGAGGCTGAGAGCCTGTGACTTGCTCAAGGTCACCCAGCAGGTTTCATCACTGAGTGAGGAAATCAAGCCCTGGCCTCCAGAGCTGCAGTCCAGCACTCAAACCACTATGCCACACTGGCTCTCTTGGCCATCCTAGAATGGTGGTAATACTATAGAAGTACTACTACTGCCGAAGAACAGGCATAAGAAGCATCTTTTCTAGAAGACCTTGTTATCAAATTTTATCAATTGCCAGGGCCCGTAATCAAAGGAAATAACCTTTAGGACTAGGGATGGATAACAAACTTGTTTTACTTGACAGAAACAACCAGAGGGTTTTTTTAAAAGTTGTGAAAATGCCAGTAAAAGCGTGCAACAAGCTCTACATCTTTAAAGCTGCATGGTAAGCAGGTGCAATATGGTCCTCTTCATGGATTTTGCAAGTGAGAATTCCATTTGGTTATTTTTTTATTTTATTTTAAAAATTATAAAAAATTGAAAATCAGCATAATTGGCATGGAAGGAAATACAGATTTTCAAAATACACACGTACATACGCACACACAAATGTGGCAGAAAAAGAAACTGAAACGTTAATCTATCCCTATTCTCAGAACATTTTAATGTTTCTTTTGAATTACTTCTACTGTTTTTAGTTTACTTGAAATGGCCAAGAATGCTTGTTCTCTCTCTCTCTCTCTTTCTCTTAGGGGTGAAACAGGCAAGCAAAATAAAGCAGATTCCAGTCACTTTGAAGGTGGTATGCTTATATGATGCATGCTTCAAAAGTGGGTGGAAATCGAAACAAAGCCATACTCTAGGGCTAAAAACTGGAGCAGACAGAAGCCAGGAAACTCCAGCTTAGCAAGGAAAATATACATCTTCTTAACTGCATATAAACAGCTCACTGTGAGTGTGGGCGCTGCAGCAAAGCAAAAAAATGAAAGTGTGACAACTCCAATTGATGTACTTATAAAATACACAAACCAGACTAGCCAACAGGGGGGCATAGGGTGAAGGGGGGTGAAGGGGGCATGTATGGGGGGGGCTCCATGATTGTGCTTTGCCAATGTATTACTTGCACACTGATGCACCAATGCCCTATACCGGCAGAGCATTGCATGTGAAACTGTGTGGCTGATCAAAGGGGCAGCCACCCAATGGATTAGCATCTGGGTGGGATGTGGGAGGTACTTGGAGGTTGCAGGTGGTGTATTCGTGCAATGCTGAACATGCATGGTAGGGAGGCAACAAAAAAATTACCCAGCACCGTGGCTTGATGCTGTGCCATGTGGTTTGCCCATGGGTGTTTGGTCCACCTGGGAGTGAGCTATTAGGACAGGAGAGTTTTGACCCACTTTCAGAAAAATCTTCTCAATCCACTTTTTCCTGCCCATGTGCTCCAGCCCTTAGACTGCAGCCTAAATTCCCTTGTGCAAAAGCTGCACTGACTGCCAGTCTGTTTCCAGGCACAATTCAAAGTACTAGTTTTGACCTGTGAAGCCCTATATGGCTCATGTGCAAGTTATTTGAAGGACTATATTCTCCCGTAAAACACAGACAGATTTGTAAGGGAGAATACAGTCCTTCAAATAACCTACACCTGAGCCATAACCCCAGAGATGCATCTGGTGAGAACATAGGAAAGAGCCTTCTCAGTGGCTGCCCCCAGGCTCTGGAACTTGCTTCCCAGAGAAGTTAGACTGATATGCCCTCCCTGCTCTCATTCCATAAACAGGTGAAATCGTTTCTGATTGGACATGCCTTTGAGGATTGACCATTTCTCTCTCTCTCACACAATGTGATGGATTTTTAATTTACTTTTCATTGTGCTGCTGTTATTATTTTTATGGTTCATGTGTTTACCTAGTTTTATTTAATTTTTTAAAGTTAGACCACTTTTTAATTTTTGTACTTGTGATTTTTTAGCCCTTGTTGTTGTTGTTGTTGTTGTTGTAAGCTACCATTACAGGGGGAAGGTGGGATATAAATGATAATGACAATGATGCAATGATTTTGATGATGGGCAGAGTCATGTTGGGGAGCTATGAATGCATGACCACTGTAGTTATGGTAGCATTCTGTGAATCACATCCTGCTTCCCCCAATCCCCACTTACTGGGCAGCAGCAGATTGATGGGTGTCTGTTCCTTTGTCACTTAGAAAACAGCTGACTGGCATTCCCACCCCCTTCTGTGAGTGATCTCTGGTGTGACAGCAAAAAGCAGGACCTCATCACAATTCCCCCTCATCCTGGAGATTTCTCATGTAAGGGGAAGTGAGATCATCAGTTACCTGCTTCCCAGTCAATAGGAAAACAGACTCCCATCAACTGAAATGGTTTCTGCCCAGTAAATGGGGATGGAGGAACTTTCATGGTCCCCATATATCCCCTAAAGTAGGGGATGCATAGGGATCGTGAATAGAAAGGTCATGAGTGCTTTACTCTGGGTTATGCATTCATAACAACCCAACAAGATTCCAGCCAATAATAATAATATACATGTGAAAGGGAAAGGAGATGGAAGACTATTGTAATGAGGAGTTAGGTGGTGTGCTTCATCTGTACCCATGTCCAAGAAGATAAAGAGTTAAACTTCATGCATGCTTGGCAAGCATTGTTAATTTGTGGGATAGTACAAACCTGAGAAATTAGTGAGGAATGTTTGTCTACTCAGGCTTCAGTTAGTATAAACTTCTGCATCTGAGGAGATGGTCAAGGACAGTTGATAAGAGCTGGAACATGATCTTCCAAAAACAAGTGTGATGGATGATCTATGAAAAGGTCACTAATTAGGTGCACAAGTGCACTAATTAGGACAGAAGTGTAAAATCACACATAGACCAAAAGGCTTTGCATAAATAAATAAATAAATAAATAAGGCTCTCCTTGGGCCATGCTCAGTAAGGTTCAACACAGACCTTGGACTGTGATGGTGCTGTGTACATGTAGGCCAGGGAGGGGATCTCTCTGCTGCTGTACCAGGGCTCTCAGCAGCTTAATGGAGAATGTGCGACTATTCAACTGCTTTTTTTCTGTATCCTTGCCACATACCCTTTTCTGTGCAAGTTGGCAATAAAGCTTTAAACTTTTCCCACAGGTGTGCTTATTGCTCTTGATCCTAAAAGAATCTCTTGCATTTGCCAAAACAACATGTCTCCATTACTATGCAGCCTCCCTGGCTGTCTCCACTTCTGATCTGAAAAAGACCTTTTGAAGATTTGCATCCTAACATCTTCCCTAAGGCTTTATCTAAAGTGCAGGAAGCTGGGGAGTCTGGAGAGATGATTGTCTGGAAAAGGCAGGACACTCAGATTTATCCATTAGCCACCCTGCAACTAAGGCAAATGCAAAAATCCTACACATCACAAATGATTTTTTTTTCCTTCAGTTCCCCCATCCCCTGGAATACACATCCACCAACAGGTAGAATTCCCCTTACTTGCATTACAACTCTTTGGAGCCTGGTTGAGTTTGCAGAATTACTTCCCACAAGGTCTATTGACTTACAAGTACTTACAACTATATGCTTACAGGGAGCAATATTTATAGCAACAGAGCCAGACTCAGCTGAAGTGTTCCCTTCTCTTTCTTGCCTAAACTGCACCTTCCTTGCTTATAAATTGATATTCCCAGATTGACTTCACTTTCTCCTATCCTCAGCCTTTTCTCATTTAGACATATGGCTAGTTTTAGTATCCCAACCTATAATGACCATCTCTTCTTTTTCACATAAAACATTCCTTGCCACCTATTCAACCACTGGCTTCCACACATATCCAACAGTGGCTATTTGGAAAAAGATATTTAAAATGAGGGTGGTCATTTGGCCCTCCAGATGTTTTTGGACTGCAGCTCCCATAATCCCTTTATCATTTGCTATGATGGTCTAGGTTAGTAAAAGTTGTAGATGAAAAACATCTTGAGAACCACAGTGGTCCACCTCATACAGTCTCATACCCTTATGGATACTCATGTATCCCTGTAATTTTCAGACCAAAGTTAGAACACTTGAATCTGAACTCTGTATTTCTCATGTAACTAACCCAGTGATGGGGGTGGGGGAGTCTTTTCTTTCCCCTGAAATGTCTCCAGATACATTTCTGACAGTCAGTGACAACCTGAACATAAACATCAGTGGCAGTTACACAGTTAAAACACAGTTATATATCCTAATCATCACCACATCTCAAAGTTTGTCAACAAAGGAGATATCTTCTAAACAAGAAGAGGCATTTTCCTGCAAAGAATCTCTCATCAAAGACAATAGAATATGAAGGTACAAGCTCGGCTGTTTTCAGGTTGCCATCCAAGCAATTCAAAACCCTGAGGACAATGTCTTTTCAGAGACCAGGAATACAAATGAATAGTAACGTTGACAACCTACTACCAAATACAAGGGATAGAGAACTTGAATGCTTAATGGAAAAGTCTTTGAGCAAACACTTTGCTTTAAAGAGAACAGGAAGATACCTATAGGTATGTTAACACAAGCAAGTTGGACAACATCCAGATTGGCAGTTGGCCGATAACGAAGTGATCCACTCTTTGTGTTTTATCTGGCACATGTAGATTTTAGCTAATTTTCAGGCAGCCCAAGAATATCTAGCTGAATCCAACTTGTGAAGTAATAATGCATAAGACTCTATCAGCATGGCAAATAGTCTTGTTTTTTACTCCATTATTCTTGCCTTCTGGTTGACTCCAACCTATGGTGACCCTAACTTCAACATTTCTTTACAAGATTTATTCAGAGGAGGTTTGTCACTGCCTTCCTCTCATGCTGAGATAGTGTGATTTTCCCAAGGTAACCCAGTGGGTTTCCATGGCTGAGTAGAGAATCTGGTCTCTTAGAGTCCTCATCCAACACTCAGACTACTACACTACACTGTCTTTTCTTCTTAATTGCTGGCCAATAATAACCAACCCACATTTACCTGGGGTTAGATGTTTGTGAAAAGACCATTTAAATTTTATTTTTACTTTTATTTCATCTTGCTCCCTGGATACAAGTTGGTTTAAGCATATTAAAATAGCTAATAAAACACAATACATTATACATATAAAATTATACATTCATTTTAAAAAGTAATTAAAATATGCTAAAACATCACCTTAATAATCATAGTAAAAGGGCAGCACATCCATTTAGACAAGTTAAGGTATTAAAGGCCTGCCTGAACAAATAGGTCTTTCCTGCTAGTAGAAGAACAATAGGGAGGGAGCTGTCCTAATTTCCAAGGCAAGGCAATTCCATTATAGGAGTGGCCACCCAGAGAGCCCTCCTCTATGCCCCCACAAAACTTACCTCTGAAGGTGGTGGGGCTGAGAAAAGATCTTTCCTACATATGGGGAGATATGGTCCTCCAGATAACCTGATGTAACTAATGGGTTTCAGAGAAACAGGTCATGCCAGACAAATCTGATCTCTTTTTTTGATAAAATTACCAGCTTGGTAGATGAAGGGAATGCTGTGGATATAGTATATCTTGATTTCAGTAAGGCCTTTGACAAGGTTCCCCATGACATTCTTGCAAGCAAGCTGGTAAAATGTGGGCTAGACAAAGTAACTGTTACATGGATTTGTAATTGGTTGACTGGCCGAACCCAAAGGGTGCTCAACAATGGCTCCTTTTCAACTTGGAAAGAAGTGACCAGTGGGGTGCCACAGGGCTCTGTCCTGGGCCCAGTGCTATTCAATATCTTTATTAATGTCTTGGATGACGGTATTGGGGGCATAGTTATCAAATTTGCAGACGACACCAAATTAGGAGGAGTAGCTAATACCCCAGGGGACAGGATCAAAATTCAAAATGACTTGAACAGACTAGAAAGTTGGGCCAAAGCTAACAAAATGAAATTCAACACAGAGAAATGTAAGGTACTGCACTTAGGGCGGAAAAACGAAAAGTACAGATATACGATGGGGGACACCTGGCTGAATGAGACTACGTGTGAAAGGGATCTAGGAATCCAGGTGGACCACAAGTTGAACATAAGTCAACAGTGCAATGTAGCAGCTAAAAAGGCCAATGCAATTTTAGGCTGCATCAGTAGAAGTATAGTGTCTAGATCAAGAGAAGTAATAGTGCCACTCTATTCTGCTTTGGTCCGGCCTCACCTGGAATACTGTGTCCACAATTCAAAAAGGATGTGGAGAAACTGGAGCGTGTCCAAAGGAGGGCAACTAAAATGGTGAAGGGTCTGGAAAGCAAGCCCTATGAGGAACGACTTAGGGAGCTGGGGATGTTTAGCCTGGAGAAGAGAAGGCTGAGAGGTGATATGATAGCCGTGTTTAAATATTTGAAGGGATGTCATATCGAGGAGGGAACAAGCTTGTTTTCTGCTGCTCCAGAGACTAGGACCCGAAACAATGGATGCAAGCTGCAAGAAAAGAGATTCCACCTCAACATTAGGAGGAACTTCCTGACAGTAAGGGCGGTTCGACAGTGGAACACACTCCCTCGGAGAGTAGTGGAGTCTCCTTCCTTGGAGGTCTTTAAGCAGAGGCTGGATGGCCATCTGTCGGGGATGCTTTGATGGGGAGTTCCTGCATGGCAGGGGGTTGGACTGGATGGCCCTTGTGGTCTCTTCCAACTCTATGATTCTATGATTCTATGATTCTATGAACCTGAGCTGCATGGGGCTTTACCAGTCACAATTCATCTTTTGCTAATTGACTGCATGGAGTCTATGTAAGATACACATTATGTGCAGTGTAACACTCAGTTAATTGATTGATAGGTGGTGGGTAGTCACCTTTAATATTACTGGTGGCAAGTAATATTCAAGTAACTGGTGGCAAGCTTCCTTCAATTCACTTCTTAATGCATTTAGTTTTCCCAAGCATTCTGGAAGATTTGGGGTACTTCCCCCTTGCCAAGGAGCTGAAGAAATTGTAGGCCAAGAGGTGTCACTAGATAAAGTAGAGGGCTTGCAGTAAAATTCTCTTTAACTGACCTGGATGTTCCTAAGCACCCTCATTAATTTCTGGATGTTAACTGTAGTTTTCGATGCGTCTTGAAAAACTTGAGAATAGATCTAATACTAGACAATAGTGTCATGCATCAGTCCTTAGTCATTAACTCTGCAGAGGAGCACCAGAGTGAGAAATGCTTGTGACTGAAGGGGTGAGGGGAGTTGCTATTTGGCAAAATAATTTCCTTCAGGAAAAATAAGACAAATTTTCTCCTATTTCTTGATTATTTTCAGAGCTTTCAAAAGTTACCTTATTGAACTACAGCTTCCAGAATCCCCAAACAACATGGACTTTGGCCATGTTGGCTAGGTTTTGGTGAGTTGTATATCTTCTCGTGAGAGCCAGTATGTTGTAGTGGTTTGAGCATTGGTCTATGACTCTGGAGACAAGCATTCAATTCCCCATTCAGCCATGAAACTCACTGGGTGACCTTGGGCAATTCCCACTCTCTCAACCTCAAGAGAAGGCAATGGTAAACCTCCTCTGAACTAATCTTGCCAATTAATAATAATAATAATAATAATAATAATAAATTTTATTTTTATACCGCCCATTGGTAGTCCAATCCGGGCAGTTTACAGCATAAAAATTAGCATATAATGTAAAACAACACTTTCCCTCCCCTCCTTAAAATGTTATTAAACCACATTATAATTAAAATCAATTAGCAATATAAAAACAGAAATTAAAATTAATACAATGCAATCAGAATAACGCCTGTGACTTTCTTCCAAGAAAACAGGGGTTCTAGAGGTTCTGCTGAGGCTGGGATATTTAGTCCGGAAAGGTCTGCCAGAAGAGATCCATCTTGACATCCTTTTTAAAGCTGTCCAAAGATGTTAATTGACAGATCTCATCCGGTAGGCCGTTCCAGAGCCTGGGGGTGACAATAGAGAAAGCCCTCTGGGAGGTAGCCGAGATCCTCAATTTTTGAGGCTCCAGCAAGTTCCTCCCAGAGGACCGGAGTGCACGAGGAGGATTATATGGGAGGAGACGGTCTCTGATATAGCTTGGACCCAAGCCATTTAGGGCTTTAAAGGTTATAACCAACACCTTGTACTGGGCCCGGAAACCAATAGGCAGCCAGTGGAGGGACCTCAAAACTGGAGTGATGTGGTCCCTCCTAGATGTTCCAGATACAAGCCTGGCTGCCATATTTTGAACCAACTGTAGTTTCCAAAACAAGCACAAGGGTAGCCCCATGTAGAGCACATTACAGAAGTCCAGGCGTGAGGTTACCAGCGCGTGCACAACTGTCTCGAGATCCCTTACTTCCAGAAAAGGGTGCAGCTGGTGTATCAGTCAAAGCTGATAACAGGCACTCCTGACTGTCGCATTTACCTGATTTATCATCAGAAGCGACGAGTCAAGGAGCACCCCCAGACTGCGAACACAGTCCCTGGAGGAGAGTGTGACCCCATCCAGGACTGGAGGTTGCAACCCAATTCTTGGTTTCGGGGGCGATACCGTGAGCACCTCCATCTTGTCTGGATTCAGTTTCAATCTGTTTTTCCTCATCCAGCCCATTACCGCCCGAAGACCTTCATTGAGGGAAGAGACGCCATTGGAATTCGAGGCCGACGAACGAGACATGGAGAAATAGATTTGGGTGTCATCAGCGTACTGATAACACTCAGCACCATAACTCCGTATAATCTCACCCAGAGGCTTCATATAGATGTTAAATAACATCGGGGACAACATAGCTCCCTGAGGGACCCCACAAGTGAGCTCCCTCTTACTGGAGCAACTGTCCCTGAGCAGCATGATTGGCTTGTCTTGCAGTCATATGTTAGAAATGACTTGAAGGCACTCAACAGCAACAAAATATCTTTCCCAAGCTGTGATTATTTGCAATAGAAAACAGTTTGAATAGTTATTTCTACCAATTATAGTCAAAGCCCTCTGAACACTTCGTACTGTCCCTGTTGCATTTAGTGAAACAGTCTCCTTTTATATGGCTGTTTGTTTCAAGCTCATTCTGCCAGCAATTCTCCACTGATCCTAGCTTAGGCCAAGCATTTCTAGACATAGCGATATCTCTACATCTCTTTGGAAGGCTCTTCTTACCTTCTGTCCAGTTTCAGTGGAAGTATTGTTTCTGTCATCATTTCTTTCTTTCTGCCCTTCAGAACACAGAAAAGCTGGCAAAGGTGAAATCTGAGCTGAACAATAGCCCTCAAACATCACATTGGGTACTAATGTGTGGTATCTGGAGGTGTTTGCCTGGCTCAGATTTCCCCATTGCCAGACTGTCTTCTATGCAGATTGTATGACTCCTTCAGAAATAAGTGTCTGTCTCTGCGTACGCATGTATCAGAGTGAGATGGAGAGTGAATATGAGAGGAGGGAGGAAAGGAATATCCCATCAGGAAAGGGACACAGGTTTTACAAAAGTACTTCCTCCAGGAAGAGGTTGGGGCATAGAAAAATCCTGTACACTGAAGATGGATGCTATTAAACATGGGTCACCTTGGATATATGTAAACTGTGTTTAAAGGATTCCCAGAACAAATGTTTCAATTCAAACATAATCTGGATCAAGACTACATTATGCAAGAAATATGTTAAGTTCCTTCTCCAGCTGAACACAAATCACCAGGACCAGCTGGTCACGGTCCCATCCTATATAAGTGGGATCAAAAATAAATTGAAAGACTTCTAAATTATTGAAGACAGAGTTATTTAGCTACATTGGTTTAAGGACGGTGGCATAAATGACTGAAGTATTCACTCACAGTGTTTTATGAAGCAGATCCAATGTGCAGGTTTTGTGTGACCTGCAATGACTTTAACGTCTCAGTAAATCACAAAGCTTAACAAATATTAAGATGGCAAAGATTACCTGTGTGTGCCAGATTTTATCTTTTATCCATTATCATTTAGGAAATGAAAAGCTTGAGTCGGAAATCAGTCACATGACAAGGACGATCTGTCAGCCTTGGAAGAAAACAACCTGCAGCAAGCAGGAATACAAATACACTCTTTGCATATACATGTATATATGAATATCTGTACATGTGTATATTACCTACCTAGCTAACTACCTACCTGTCTACCTACTTAACCATATAGCTGCATACATCTCTGTAAATCACATATACACATACACTTGTTTTTTCTGGGGTTAACTTTTAAGATTTAGGCATTTTTTAAAAAAAGTGTCCAATCACTCCATTACTACTGGGCAGGGGACATATGCTCCCTTTATGCCATTGAAAACATCACTATATCCCAAACATTTTTCTCCCAGGATGGGTGGGGGAAACACAAAACAAAGGAAATTTTAAAAATGACACAGGCCTCCACTACCACTTTATAGAAACACCATCAAAACCCATCAATTAGGGATTGTGTTAGTGCCATGGAAGCCACCAGCTGTGACTGACCCCCCTGTCACTCATACTTGGAGGGAACACATGAATAAGAGTGCCCTTCATTACTATATAGTCATAGCACTATAATTCTACTTTAACTACCCTGGAAACATCCGGAAACATCGAAAAGGGGCATGAATCCAGCCCGTGTCCACTGCAACACAAAATACACAGGAAGCAAAAGGATTAATCCCTTTATTAGAGAATATTTGTAAAAACAATTTACTATAGAAACAATAAATAATATATATCAGATCCAAAGAAAGTAATCACAAATAGAAATAATATGACAGTACATTAGTAGGAGATACAAAACAAATTTTTGCTCAAAAGAGCAGGGGTGTATTACCCACTTAGAAATTATTTCAAGGAACTTTATACCATTTGTCTTGTTTTAGGGAAGAAAGTCTGTACCACTGAAGAGTTTCCTTTGATGACGTTAAGCTGAGGGCCCTCTTCAGGAACCCAAACCTATAGATAGTCAATTAGTTTGTTAAGACGGCAGGTTGAGTTCCAAGTACATGTGAAGAAGGAAGAAAAATAACCACCATTGTCCAAATTCATTTTCCAGTAAACCAGAGAGATAAGTGACCAGGTCACAGTCAGATGGAGTTCTGACTATATGCTTTTGGACAACTCTTTTAAGGGAACCTCAAGCAAGAGTAAGTAAATAGGGGTAAGTAAGAAGGTAGAATGTATTGATGGTAACTGGAGTATCCCCTGAGTCCCCCCCCCCCACAGCTTTATTTGTTTATTGTGGTAGTGGTGGTGGGTTTTTTTCTGACTCATAACAACCTATCTTGGCAAGATTTGATCAGAAGAGTTTTGCCATTGTCTTTCGCTGAGGCTGAGAGCATGTGACTTGCCCAAGGTCACTCAGTGATTCTTCAGTGTTGCTGAGCAATGTGCAAAATGTCATTAGTATCTCATTTGGAAAGACTTTGGGCCTTTGCAGACTGCTAGAAATAGTGCAAATTGAGTCCACTTTAAGGGTTAGGGTTACGGTTAGGGAATCATGGGAACTGTATTTTATTGTGAAAAACAATTCCCATGATTCCCTAGCACTAACCCTAACCCTTAAAGTGGACCCAATCTGCACTATTTCTGGCAGTCTGCAAAGGCCACCTCTTAAGAAAAATAGTGACTGTTCAGTTGACTATTAAGCACTGTTTTCCAAACCAATGATCCCTGAAGAGCAAAGTCAGTCCTTAGGAGAAGTGACATTGGGTTCTCGAAATCAGTTCTTAATTGTTTAAATCTTATCTGTCAGATAGATCTTTTGCAGTGGTCACAGGTGGCCAGACTTCGTCCCCCATTCCCCTATCTGTTGGAGTTCCCCAGGGTTCTGTTTTGGGTCCCCTATTGTTCTCTCTTTACACCTTGTCCCTAGGAAAACTTATTAGTTCTTTTGGTTTTTCCTATCATCTGTACGCCGATGACACCCAACTGTATTTTTCCACTCCTGATCTCTCTCAAGAACTTGAACAGCAAGTTTCATCATGTCTTTCAGCTGTCTCTCTCTGGATGCGTCATTGGCGTTTGAAGCTCAATATGTCCAAGACGGAGCTTCTCGTCTTTCCACCTAAGTCCTCCCTTCAATCCTCTTTTTCTGTTCTTGTTGACAACACTTCTATTTATCTGGTCCAGGAAGCCTGCAGTCTAGGTTTTATTTTTGATTCCTCATTGTCTTTTATTCCCCATATTCAGGCCACAGCCAGAGCCTGCAGATTTTTCCTTTACAACATGGCCAAAATCCGTCCTTTTCTTTCGGCCTCCACTGCCAAGACTCTGGTCCACGCTTTGGTGGTCTCTCGATTAGATTATTGTAATCTCCTTTTAGCTGGGCTTCCTCTTTCTCATCTTTGCCCTTTAATTTCTGTCCAACATTCAGCCACCCACATCATTACTTCTGCTCATCGCTTTGATCATGTTTCCCCTTTGCTGTCTTCTCTTCACTGGCTTTCCTTTCCTTTCCGCATTCAATATAAGCTTTTGTTGCTAACTTTCAAAGCCCAGCATGGGCTAGCCCCTCTTTACTTATCTGACCTTCTCTCTCCTTACACTCCTACCCGTACCCTTCGTTCTAGTACTCAAGGCCTGCTGTCCCAACCAAGGATCTCCACTGCTCCATCTCGGATTCGCCCCTTCTCGCTTGCTGCCCCTCACTCCTGGAACCTTCTACCCCCTCAAACATGGGCCATTACTTCTTTGTCCACTTTTAAATCTGAGTTAAAGACCACCTTGTTCAGGGAGGCATTCCCTGGTATTGTTTGATATACATTTACTTGTTCCGTCACTTGGGTTTACAGTGGATGTTGTTATTAATTGTTGTAATTGTCTTTGTTTTAATTGACTTTTATTATTTTGCTTATTGTTTTACTTAGATTGTACACCTCTGGCAGGTTTTATTCTGTTTTATCCTTGATTGTCTTTTGTACACCAACAGCACTCTAGAAATAAACTTTAATAATAATAATAATAAAGTAAAGTCCTAAGCACATCAATCTTTTGCCACTGGGCTAAGAGGGACACATCAATGTTCTTAGCATCCATCACAATGGCACAGAGAGTGGCCTTAAGGGTCTGGCAGCTTTGGAAATCCATTGCAATGCCTAGATGTTGATAGGTATCTACTTCTTTGAGGTGGTTCATGGGTTTCCCTTGGATGGTAAAGATAGTATTGGTAAGACCCAATATTACAACCTCCAATTAATATGCATACTTTTTGACACTGACGCACAGCCCATCCAGTCTGCAGCACTTCAAGTTTCTTAGCTACCAAAACCAAACCACTGGCATAAGTAGAATTCTCACTTTGTCTCCATATAGAGTGAAGTCTCTGGGACATTGCTGATTTAACAGAGGAGCAGCTCCATAGCAAAGCTGAAAATAATTGGGCAAGTGGACAGCCCTGTTTCACCCTGCAATAGTGATCTTACCTTCCACAGCCTGTACCATGGTGCTGCATTTGTTGTATAGCTCAAGAGAAGGTCAAGAAATGCTGGAGGCATACCCAATTCAGTCAAGGTTTCTAGAATGTCACAGTGCATTTTTGTCTGATGTGGCGGACAGTATCAGTAACTGCAATAGGAAATTATGCTTGTATAATAAGATAAGACCCTTTTGTTGAGGGCTGACAATGCAGCCAGTGGTGGCCCAGTCTGTGACTTTGGCAACAATGTTACTTGCATAAAGTTTTGTAGATGGTAATACAGAGATAAATTGGGTGCCAGTTGTTAAAATCTGTAGAATTGTCTTTCTTATGGATGAAGATAAACATGTTTTTCCTTCCAGGTGATTGGCATAAGGCAAAATGTTTGCTATGGTTGAAGATAGCTCCTAAAACTAAGCAGCCAGTGTTGTGCTTCTGTAACAAGCTGCATCCAATGCATCAAATGCTTCCCCATTCCAAAAAAAAAAAACAAAAACCCATGCATTTTTAACCATTTGGTGATTATTACTGTCAATGGGGAGAAATCTGGATTTCAGGAATCAGAAGTAAGACCCCATTTCAGTTAAAAAGCATTATTGGCCTTGCCCAGTGCAGTCTGAATCAGGTTTCAAAATGCCCTTTCAAAATGGCCTTGGAATTACAATTTGGGCAAATTCATATTCCAGATTACCAACAGTGACCAAATGTAGACTGCATTTCTAATGTTATTATCTGGGGTGGCTCAAATTGAAGGGTTAATTCCTTCTCCCAAGGAGTTTCTTTTCTTTATATGTCTTAAAATAACCAATTCATGACACTGAGCCTGAGCAAAATATACAGAGATCAATTGGTTAGGCAGGTGGAGGAACAGAAGTATAATATATCCAGTGTTGAAACTGTATTCTGAATGTATGGGCCACTCTTGGCTTACTGCAAACGTTCCTACCAAATGAAGAACATAACTCATCCCATAGGCCGAAGGAGTCACAATGGCTACTCAATTATGAAACTCTCCAAAGTGCTTAGATATTAATTCATGATATAATGCAGTGTCAAGCTGAGGAGAATAAAGGTTAACGTATTCTATTAGTCCCAATTGTCAGAAGACTACCATTGAACAATATGGTTCATTAAATGCAAAATCTAATAATTATGTTCACCATAATTGAAATTATTCATAGCACCACAGTCTGAATAGTTGTGATTTATTAATTCAGACATAAATTTAATTAGCAATCGATTTCAACAGTGCTTTGCTTTGAACAGTATGTTTTGTTCTAAGATATATAGTGGAAACAACATTGGATAGGACTAGTGGAAGGCCAAGTAACAAGGGGCCACTCAACTGATAGTGTTTTCTGTTCCCTGCTTTGTAAATTACAGTATTGTGCCAATGAAGCATGGAAGCATTTTTGTTCTACTGAAATACTTTCTACACCACTTAAAAAATAGACCCTACAGCTGAGTTAAACTGCATAACCCTAATCTTAACATTTTTTCATTTAAAAAAAAATGGAATGATGTTGTTGTGTGCCTTCAAGTCATTTCTTAGTTATGGCAACCTTAAGGCAAACCTGGAAACCCACTGGGTGACCTTGGGCAAGTCACACTCTCTCAGTCTCAGAGGAGGGCAAAGGCAATTAAGCTCTGAACAAATCTCGCCAAGAACATCCCATGATAGAGTTGCCATAAGTCTGAAACAACTTGAAGGCAGCACTCAACAACAACCCCATGTGTGTGTACTTATGGAAATGACTCATAGCCTAGAGGCCAAGAGAGACAGAGAGAGCAATCTAATTATAAAAGGAGAATATAATGCTCTTTATGAAAGATGGAAATAAGAGGAATGAACAGCAACTTGGAACTCACATAAAGTTCCGATTACTAATGATGCTCTAGCTCATTATCAATGGAAGCAGAAGACTCTGGACAAAACTGATGATGATGATGATGATGATGATGATGATGATGATGATGATGATGATGATACTAATATCAGGGAACTGTGGAAGATAACAGAAATACCTCAGAAGGGCTGGAGTGACAAGACCACTTCACTGGAACCAGGTGTGTGGGACAGTGCACCATAGTCTTTTCCTCCTCCTCTCTTCTGGGCTTGGCCTGCGAAAATGTAGCAAGATAAACATGCAATTCTGTGTGCATAGGTGGGTGGGTAGGGATTTGCTTTGTTACAAAGATCTCTGTCTCTCTCCTCTCTTTCTTCTCTCCCTCCATGGCTCTGTTCAAGCTCCACTCTATACAATGTGCCTCCCACCTCAGCCTCAAGCTCTCCCCTAGGCATTTTTCATGTATCTTATGGTTATTTCACAAATGACTTGCATCCCTTTCCCTGCCCCAGTCTTGTCCTTTGACATCCATCTTAGACTGACATCCCCTCTTACATTCCTCCACTTTTTCTCAAACCATGGGTTAAATCTCTCAGCCAGGACCTAGAAGATATAGGACATTATCACACGGGGGCAAATCTGCTGGTTAATCCACACAAAACCCAAACAGAAACTGGATTAGTGACCCGTGTTTTCACACGACGTCGCACAGAAACTGGACAGAAAGTGGACAGAAACTGGTCTTAACCAAGATCTTTTGAAATTCGGTTGTTTGGAGGAAATGCAAATGCTCAATTAAGGTAAATTTGCAATTAAGGTAAATTCGCTGTAATGTGAAAAGCAAATGCGCTTTTGGAAGCATTTCCCCGCATTTTCCCATGGTTCCATGAGGTCCTTGAGGTAGCGTAAGCGTCTCCTTCCCCCTCAGCAGACAGCTAATTGAGCCGTCTTGGGGGCAGGGAAGGGGAGGGGCAGTCGCACAATCGGCGCCCCAACCCCTTCCCCAGGTCGTCCTCGGAGCAGCCGGCCCTCCGCACAGCCGGCGCTTCGGCGCTCCGAGGAGGACCTCCCACCGCAGCATTTGCACACGCTGCGGCGGAGGAGTCAGCGAAGGTGCGCCACAGCCTTTTGTGGCGCACCTTCGCTGACTTGAAGGACGGGCGGACGTGGGCCGCCCCAGGAAGCTGCGCTGTGGGGCCAAGGTATCCCTTCACATCGGCCCCGCAGTGCAGCTTCGCCACCCCTGAAAGGAGTGCTAAATTGACGCTCCTTTCACAAGTCGCTGAAGGTGCACCGCAAAAAGCTGCGGCGCACCTTCGCCGACTCTTCCGCCGCAACGTGTGCGAACACTGCGGCAGGAGGTCCTCCTTGGAGCGCCGGCCATGCGGAGGGCCAGCTGCTCCGAGGACGACCTGGGGAAGGGGTGACAGCCGCGGTGAGGCGAGTGACAGCTGCGGCAAGTAACAGCCACAGCGAGCATAGTGCGCATGTGCTAGAAGATCATTTCTAGTACATGTACGGGATTTTCTCACTTGTGTGTGAACGTTAAATGCGGTTTCAGCGGGAGCTTACTTGAATTGCTCAATTAAGGTAATTACGTGTGAAAACCATTTGCAGAATCAAGGTTTATTTTTGGTTTATTTTCGGAATTTGTCATTTCCAGTTTATTATCGCTTTGTGGCCCACGTGTGATAACATCCATAGAGAGGTTGTATTGCTGCATTACCTATGATCTGTTTCAATGTTGTAATAAAGGGTATTTGATTCACTTTAATTGGAGTTAGTCTCTTTGATTGGGTGATCACCCATCATTTTGACACAAGCTTTTAAAAAAATAAAAACTTCTAAGTCCTGGATTGGGAGAGAAGCTTGGCCTTGAAAAGTTGTGCACTTGAGTCTAGACATTTAACCCCAAAATTTCATTTCAGGTAATAGAGGATACTGAAAGTTTTAATCCAAAAAAAGTAACTTTTACAAACACTGGGGTTGTTTTGCTGTGTAATGAAAGAGTAGTAAATTGCAAGTTATTGGATCTAATTATTATTGTATTTTTAGGGTGCATACACTGTTGAAAGGATGCAATTTGACAATAATTTAACTGCACTAGATCCATCTCACAGAATCCTGGGATTTGTAGTATTGTGAGACATCAGCACTTTTTGGCAGAGATTAAAGACCTTGTAAAACTACACATCCCAGGATTCCATGAGATGGGGCTACAGCAATTAAAGTGATGTCAAATTGCATTATATCTACAGTATAGATGCACCCTTAGAGGCAGTTGTGGGATTTTCCATATACATGGCTGTACTTGATGTGATCAATGGCTCAAATACAGATATTTCTTTATATTATATACCAAGTATAAACAACCAGGTGACTGCTGGATGTCTGTTTGTTTGTTTATATCCCACCCAGGGGTGTGGGGAGTGCATACTTCACCAGCTGAATCCCTAAGGGGAGGTAACACTCTTTTTCACCAAACATCTGCCTTTTGGCAGAAATGGGCAGTGGCATTCATCTGCTTCCTCTTAAAATGCTGAAGAGATGGTGTGACTGGGTGGGTCTCAGTAAGAGGAGAAAGGAGGAGCCTCAGGCTTAAAAAATAAATTTAAGTTTAAAAATAAATAGCCTAAAGCTCCGGATCTTGAAGTCTGGAAGAATAATCTCCTAGAAGTCTGGAAGAATAATCTCCTAGATGGATGTATTAACTAGATATCTACAGAATCAGAAAGAAAGTAAAGCTTATAAGGATTCGAACAATACATTAAGAGTTTCTGAAGAAAGAATGGAGTAATCTAATTATGATTTAATTTGAGATGTCGAAACTGAAAGGTTTGCAGGTATTCTAGAATTAATGGACAACTCACATAGCAAATCTTTGTGATAGGATTAAGACTTATGGTTATCAAATCACTTGTGTATTTGTTTATTTCTTATTTATTTCTTAGAATAGGTAACAAACTAGATAAGTCAAAGTTGATCAGTTATACATAAACAAAATAACATATAGAGTTAGGAGAGAAGTATTACAGAGTACTAATCTTACATAACTGAATGTCAACCAGTATATTTTTTATGTTAGCAATAATAGTGTAAACAAAATGTGAGAACATCTTTAAACACAAAGCACAATCTTTAATCAATCTTTAATCAATCCTTTCTGCACTGAATCTGGGTAGTCTGGAGCATCCTGGGCCTGGAGGCAGCTGACCCATTGTAAAGGCCTTCTGTTCAGGTGGCTGATCATACACACATCCTGCTGAGCTGCCTAGCGTGTCTACCACCCTCACTAGTTGTTTCACTCTGAGGTTAGAACAAAGCACCAGCCTTGATCACATGGATGGGTGCCTTGTTCTGATCTCAGAGTGAATAACTGGTGGTGGTGGTGGATGCACTGGGCAGGTCAGGGGAATGCATTTTAAAAGCTGCCTGGCATTGGAACAGAGGGCTCCAGATCTTCTGGGAAGATCCAAAGTAAACAGTATTTTTTCTTAATGCATTTTAAGGGAGGTATGCCCTGTTGGCAAGGGGAAAGCCAATTACCAGTGCAGTCTGGGGACAAGTCTGCCCAGATGCAGCCAAACAATATTGTAGCAGAGTTCAAAAACAAAAACACCCAGCTATTGGTATTGGCAATGCATTGACCACTTTTCACATTCAAAAGAAACACTCACAGACATAGTTGATTCATCTAAAGTTCTGGAGGCTTTATCTTCAGTTGCAATGTGTACAATATAATACTATATATGTGTGTGTGTATATATATATACACACACACACACCTCTCCATCAACTTCCAACCAACTACTCCAAAGTCTGCTCTAAACAACTTTCCAACTCTCCAAACTAACCCACTAAACCACATGTGACCAGTCTCTTGGTCCATTTATATAGAAGGTTGGCTCTGAGTCATTAATCAGTGCCACATAGCTTGATTCAACCTTGCAGCAACTTTGCCTCATGCTATGTGCTCCTGACTCAGCAGTCTGTGGTTGTCCCAAGAAATATATGTCATTCCATGTCATCTGTCACTCAAAATATTTTTCTGTTAAAGGCATAATTATTCCAATATTCTGGGGCCGAACATGCTGGATGTCATCTGGTCTGTTTGCATCAGAACTGTTGTTTGGGTCATGCTTTATCCAGGGAATCCTGGGATTTGTAGTTTATTGTGGCACCAGAGCTCTCTTTGGAATGCTAAATGTCTCACAAAACTACATTCCCTAGCACTAATCCAGGGCAGTTAAAGCAGTCTCAAACTGGATTATTTCTGCAGTATGTTTTGGACCTAGATTGTTGTTTTTTTCCAACTCCAATTAAACCTCACACAGAGACATCAGGATTGCATCATTCCACTAGGCGTGGAAGAGTGTGGGAAAAGGGGAAATGATGTCCCCATTTTCAAAATGTCTCCCAGCTCCCAAAAACTTTGTATCTCTATAACTGATTTATGTTTTTCTCTGTAAAAAGAAAATCCAAAAAATGGACAACTTCCACAGCTGTCTCAAATAGTTTTATCATTCATATATCCTTTCAGTACAGCATAATATGGATCAGAAAGAATATACGGGGGTGGGCGAATGCAAAGTGTTATTATCCTTTCAAGTTGACCTTCACCCTTGAAATATCACCATTTGAGTCTTAATTCCAAATCCTTCATATGAACAAGTGCTATACAGTGGGATTAACTACATTAATGCTCAAAGCTGGTGCTCTTTTTCCTTTCCTTCCCCCCATCCTACCTCCCAATCACAGGCTTGTAGTGATGCAATCTTGGAAACTTTCTTATTGATACAGATTTTTGAAATGAAAATGACTATTACAATTCTTCTGGCAGATGATGATGATTTTCCATGCATTTAAAATATCAGAGTGCAGATTAAAATATGTCCTATATACTGAAACATTCGCAAACCATGTATTTTACAAAATATGTTACATATGGATGAATATGGAAGTGTAAGCAAAGACATCTGTTGGGAAGGGTCATCCCTATATTTATACATTTTGGCTCATACAGAAAATTCATAGCAATATGCTCAGATTCAAAGTCTACTAGCTATGTATAAGAGTGCTTTAAACGTCTGGGCTTGTATGAAGATACTATATGAATAGCCAATATTTTAAACATTTAGAAGCCCCTGTCCCTTGTATGTAAAGCTAGCACGGTAGTGTTTTGAGTGTTGTGAGACCAGAGTGAATCCTTGCTCTACCATGTAAACCACCACGTCACTGTGTGACCTTGGACAACTCACACTCTTTCAGCCTTAAAGAACTGCAATGACAAACTTCCACTAACAAAAAAAGCTTTTTAAGAAAATGCTACAATAGGGTCACAATAAGTCAGAGTCAACTTGAAGGAACATAAGAAGAACAACTCCTTCTCCAGGGTTATTGCTATGGGGACTTGGGAACAAGAATCACAACCAGAAACCCATAGTACTCAGAGCAGAGTATTATCACAGAAGAAACTGCTCTCACAAGCATTTTTGGTGGTTACAATATTTCTAGTGTATAAATCTATACAAATCTGAATCCTACTGGTTAGTCTCAACAAGAGTAGATCCACTAAACTGATTACTGAATAACAAATCAACACATGGGTAAATCTCATTGATGATGTTACTTTATTTGAGATTAAAAATAGGGTTCAATATTAGTCAACATCTATGGACCATTACGAAAAAAAATATTTTTTTTCAAAAACTAAATGAAATGATGATACATTACAAAAATAATTTGGTTGTGTTGGGTGACTTTAATGGTGTGATTAAACCAAAAAAAGATAGAAAATCTGTGGGGGAAAATAAAAGAAAACCAGGTGAAATTACCTTTAAGTTGTTTAGAAATGATTCATGAACATGTCTTAGTAGATGTTTGGACTCATTTATATGGAAACAAGAATGGATTTACTTTCTTTTTAGAGCCTCATCATTCATGGTCGAGGATTGATTTATTTTTTGTGTCAAAGGAATTAATAATAAAAGTTAAAAAGATGGAAATCTTACCACGGACTTTTTTGGATCATAATTTAATTGAATTAGTGATGTCAGTTGATGAAAAAAGAATGTTTGAATGGAAACTTCAAGAGGATTTATTAAAGGATGCAAATTACGTAAATGAAATGAAGAAAGAATTAAAACATTTTTTCAGAGAAAATTGTACATCAGATGTAACTGAAAAATGTGTGAGACACTAGCAAATCAGTAATTAGGGGATTGCTAATTAAGAAAGCTAGTGAAAATAGAAAACAAGAAAAAATTGAAGATATTAATAGAGGAGTTAAAAAGAAAAGAGGAAAAATTGAAAGAAACTCCATTGGGTAGGAATCTAAGGAATGAAATAAGATTAATTCAAAGACAAATTCAAGCCAAAATAACCAAGGAAATTGCAACTGACTTTTTTTAAAAAAACTTTTGAAGGTGCTAACAAAACAGGCAGTTAGCTAAGAAACTGAAAAAAGGAAAAAAGGAAAATAATAGATGATATTAAATTTAATGAGAAAATAGTAACTAATCAGGATGATATCAAAAAAGAATTTAAATAATTTTATAGCAAATTGTATAGTGAAGAGAATAAGACAGTCGATTTTGAGGACATAATGAAGGCCTATTTAAACAAGAAAGAAATACCAAGGATAACAAATGAACAAAGAGAAATTTTAAATGCAATCATTTCAAGGCAAGAGATAGTGCAAGCCATACAAAACTTAAAGGAAAAGAATGCTCCCTGTCCAGATGACTTTACAGCCACACATTACAATGTGTTTCAAAATGAATTAATAGAACCATTATATGAAATGTTAAATCTAATCAATAAAGAAGGAATACTAAAAACCTGGTAGGAAGCAAATATAACACTAATTCTGAAAGAAGAAAAAGACACTATACAAATGAGAAATTATAGACCAATTTCCCTTCTTAATGTTGATTATAAAATATATACCTCAATATTAGCTAACAGATTAAAAAAAAGTATTATCAGACATTATAGGAGAAGATCAAAATGGGTTTCTGCCAGGTAGACAGATAAGAAATAATATCAGAACTATCTTAAATGTACTGGAGTATTATAATGTGAACAATGGTCCTCTACAGACTGGCCCAAAGGGCCGGAGTGGAGGCAGAGATGATGAGGGGCAGCTGCACACCAGCTGCCCCAACCCCATACTGAGGATGTCCTGATGCTGTGTGTCATTACGCATGGTGCATGGCATCAGGACATCCTTCCGGTGCAGCATTTTGAAATGCTGCACTAGAAGGGAAGCTAAAGAGTCACGCACCATCTCTTAGTGCAGCCTTTTGCTGCTCATAAAAGGAATGGCATTTTGCCACTCTTTTCTGGGCAGCAAAAGGGAGGATCAGGGCCATGCGGTGCGGCAGCCCATGGAAACCCACTGGGTGACACTGGGCATGTCACACTCCCTCAGATTCAAAGGAAGGCAATGGCAAACCCCTGTGAACAAACGTTGCCAAGAAAACCCCATGATGGGCTTTAGAGTTGCCATAAATTGGAAATTACTTGAAGCACATGACAACAATGGGTAGGGGAACACTTTTCTGTGCACTGATGAGATACCATTAGAGGCAAGAATACATAACATTTCAAAATTTTATGAAGGATTAAATGCTTACAGGTGAAATGCTAGCAGGATCAAGGGAGAGAAAGTCTAACAAATACATGCTATGATTGTTTCAATATTTTCAAGGGAGAGAACGTATAACCCAGGAAACACATCCTTTGACTGCTTCAATTATTTTTATTGTTTCAAATTCAAAATTGTTTTAAACTGTTTAAATTTATTTTATTTTTATGTTGCCTTGAAATCCCATGCTATAGAGCAGTGGTGGCAAACCTATGGCACGCTTGGTAAGGTGAGGAAGACAACTTGCCCTCTCGACCCTTGCCCATCTTGGCTGGCCGTCCGGGGGGGGATGCATTGATGAGATTCCTTACGGACATCGTCAATGCATCTTTCAGGGAAGGACATGTTCCATCTTGTCTGAAGGAAGCGGCTGTTTGGCCGCTTCTGAAAAAGCCTTCCCTTGACCCCCTGGATATGAGGAATTATAGGCCTGTGTCATTGCTGCCATTTTTGAGCAAGGTGATTGAGAGGGTGGTTGCTCTTCAGCTCCAAGCTGTCTTGGATGAAACCGATTATCTAGACCCATTTCAAACCGGCTTTAGGACAGGCTTTGGGGTCGAGACTGCCATGGTTGCCTTGACCGACGATCTGCGTCTGAGCATTGACAGGGGTAGTGTGACCCTTTTGGTGCTCTTAGACCTCTCAGCGGCTTTCGATACAATAGATCATGCCATCCTCTTGGACCGCCTGAAGGGGTTAGGTATCGGGGGCACTGCTTTGCAGTGGTTCCGGTCCTTCCTCTCGGGCAGGTCCCAGACAGTGATGCTCGGGAACTGTAGTTCCAGTAAGAGGGAACTCACTTGTGGGGTCCCTCAGGGAGCTATTTTGTCCCCGATGTTATTTAACATCTACATGAAGCCGCTGGGTTAGATTATACGGAGTTATGGTGCTGGGTGTTATCAGTACGCTGATGACACCCAAATCTATTTCTCCATCTCTCGTTCGTCGGTCTTGAATTCCGATGGCACCTCTTCTCTCAGTGAATGTCTTCAAGCGGTAATGGGCTGGATGAGGAAAAACAGATTGAAACTGAATCCAGACAAGGCGGAGGTGCTCACGGTAGCGGCCCCGAAACCAAGAATTGGGTTGCAACCTCCAGTCCTGGATGGGGTCACACTCTCCTCCAGTGACTGTGTTCGCAGTCTGGGGGTGCTCCTTGATTCGTCGCTCCTGATGACTAATCAGGTGAATGCGACGGTCAGGAGCACCTGTTATCAGCTTCGGCTGATACGCCAGCTGCGCCCTTTTCTGGAAGTAAGGGATCTCGAGACTGTTGTGCACGCACTGGTAACCTCACGCCTCAACTTCTGTAATGCGCTTTACATGGGCCTACCCGTGTGCTTGGTTCAGAAGCTTCAGTTAGTTCAAAATATGGCAGCCAGGCTTATTTCTGGAACATCTAGGAGGGACCACATCACTCCGGTCTTGAGGTCCCTCCACTGGTTGCCTATTAGCTTCCAGGCCCAGTACAAGGTGTTGGTTATTACCTTTAAAGCCCTAAATGGCTTGGGTCCAAGCTATCTCAGGGAACGCCTCCTTCCATATATTCCTCCCCGCGCTCTCCGGTCCTCTGGGAGGAATCTGCTGCAGCCTCAAAAATCTAGGCTTGCGGCGACCTCCCAGAGGGCCTTTTCTGTTGTCGCCCCTAAACTCTGGAACAACCTGCCGGATGAGATCCGTCAGTTGACATCATTACACAGCTTTAAAAAATCTGTTAAGACGGATCTTTTGCGGCAGGACTTTCCAGACTAAATACCCCGGCCTTGGGTCCCTTGGGCCTCCTGGTCCCTTGTCTCCTCTGTTCCTCCCGTGGCCCCTTCGGTTACTGATGGATGAGGAACTCAGCAGAGGTTGATGGGGACATTATAAGTTTTTTTAATGTTTTAAGGTTATATGTTTTATTGTTATGTCTAATTTTATCTTGTTGTTATTTTAACTACTTAACATTTAATACTGTTTTAAGGGGGTGGGTAGGTTTTTCCTTTGAAATATGTTATTTAGATTTTATTGTAAGCCTCTTGGATTGTGGTCAATAAGCAAGGTATTATTATTATTATTATTATTATTATTATGCCAGAGGTGGCACTCAGAGCCCTCTCTGTGGGCACATACGCCATCACTCCAGCACAGAGTTCGCCAGAATTCATTACTAGAAAGCCAGAGGGACATGGACTTTGCAATAAATGGATTGCAATTTCTGCACTCGGTCTCTACAAAGTTCTCTATCACTGCTATAGAGTAAGATGATTTTTTTTAATTCATTCATTAATGAAATCCTGTGTTTGTCCCTGGGGGCTCCATCTTATAATTTCAGAGGTTCGTGGCCCACTAGTATACATAGCACTGGAACAGATAAAGCAATTACCTAAGATGGAAAGAACATTCATTCTTATTAATTCCTCATCTTGAAAATGTGAAGTCTTAGGCCAGGGGTAGGCAACCTTTCCCCTTTAAGGGCCGAGGGACTTCAACTCCCAGAATCCCAAGAGCTATTGGCCAACATGGGACTATTGGCCAACATGGCTGAGGCTTCTGGGAACTGAAGTCCCTCGGCCCTTAAAGGGGAAAGGTTGCCTACCCCTGTCTTAGGCTTTCATGGCCGGCATCCATAGTTTTTTGTGGGTTTTTCGGGCTATGTGGCCATGTTCTAGAAGAGTTTCTTTCTGACGTTTCGCCAGCATCTGTGGCTAGCATCTTTCTCTGAAGATGCTAGCCACAGATGCTGGTGAAACGTCAGAAAGAAATTCTTCTAGAACATGGCCACACAGCCCGAAAAACCAACAAAAAAATTATCTTGAAAACTCTGACATTTAGGAAATCCCACTGGGGAGATTAATAGACTAGCAAGAAACATGCATCCCAAGGTGTTGCAGACAAATCATTGTACATTTAAAAAATAAACTTTTTTTGCTCAAAAATCTGTTTTCTGCACACACACAAACCCAGCAGGTTTCTTCTTATTTTCTGAACAAGAAACTTTTTTTTCTGCACAGAAATCAGAGTTTTGCACAGTAAAAACTATAGGTTTTTCTATGCAGAATAATTCCTCCACAACACTTCAGTGCCATTGAACATGGGGAGAATACTGCAGATGAATGTTCATTTTCTCCCACAGTAGAGAGAAAACTATTATAATTCTTTGTTCCCACATGCAATGATGAAATGGTTGAGGATTTATATCCCTACCTAAGACAACTACATGTGTCAAGAAGTTCCTCTTTTTTACAATGCTCCATTTTTCTCGGCCGATTTTGCAAAGACCATAATTTGGGTGTTATTATCAGCTCTTGATTTAAATGCCTAAATGCTGGCTTCCTGAAATGGACTGTTGCTGTTGCTGTACAGGGGATAACATCTAACATGATTGCCATTGTGTGCTCTGTGCCCAGTATCCCTGTAAAAAGACTGGGCCATCATGGTTGTCTTGGCTTCTGAAAATCCTAGAGAAATGTCAGGGAAAGGATTAGATGTTGCTCCAAGCTTTTCTGAAAAGTAGTTCAACTGAGTACGGAAGGCTGAGCAACCGATTGTTAGAGGAATTAAATGGGAACATGGGGGAAAGGACACAGTCAAAGACTTGGAGGGAGCACTGAAACAAGAACATCCACAAAGCATTAATTAGCTAGCTGATGGAACAAGGGGGAGAAGATTCTTCAAGGTGGCGCATTAGTTCAACACACGATTAGGCCTGCCCAGCAGCAAAACAGTCAAAACAAATTGGAGAAGACAGTCCTAGAGGACTGCCCAGGAAACACAGATCAGCCAGCTGGTACGGGGTCTCAGTCCATCTTTGCCGTGGGTGATGTGAGAAAAGAGATATCACACCATGAGCACCACTGTGCCAGTGTTGTAAACAAGGCCATATAAAAGAAGGGCAAACTAAGATTAAAATCCAAGCAGTACCAGGAGGTATCCATTGAAATGTACATCACTTTGTGCATATCACTTTGCAATATGATATCAGCAGAGTTTAGTAGAAAGACGGTTTTGTTTTGTTTTGTTTTTTAAATGAATTGCTCTCGGTCATTTCCCCCCTTTTCCTTTCATTTATCCATTATTTATGCAGCTTATATTGTAAGATATTCCTATAGATACACATGTAGTATTGAGTGAAATAAGTCAGCCATAGACAAGTACTTATATATCAAAAAATGTATTTGTGTTTGTTAAACATATCTAAATGTATACTAACATTGTTATTGCCTAAACATGTGGCAGTGAAAGAATGAGAAGAGCTGCCTTGAGTATCATGGGGGTGGGGGTGGGGGATAAATAAATAAATAAATAAAGTGAAACTCATTCGAAATGAGAGTGACCAGTGACCACCTTGAAATTCTCTCTTATCTCTGTCTTTCTATCTCTCACATACACAATAAGTAAATGATGGTGAAACAGAGCTGAAGAGACCCAGCCATTTCTCTAGGTAACTGGTTACATTGGCAAACCAATGGACAGTAATCACTCTTATTATGAAAAAAAGTTCTTTCTAATGTTTAATTGAAATCCACCTGCCTGTAACTCTAATGGTTTTTGGTTTTTTTTATGTTACAGAAGGGTAGATTTTGATTTGAGCAGTAGAAGAGTGACAATAAGAGTGATTTGAAAATGGAATCAATTACCTAGATTGCTGGTTGGGTTTCTTTCTCTAGATGTCTTCAGAAGGAGGCTGGACAGATGCCTGCTGGGGATGCTCTACACAGATTTCTGAAGAATAAAGCTATTATATGTTGCAATCAACAATGTAGAAGAGACACCCTCTCTATAGAAGATATTCTTTAAATTAAGGAGAATTTTAGGTCTTTTGCAACAATTACTGTAGTTCTAGATGCATTTAATTTGGAGAGCCACCCTTAATTCCTGTGAGTTTGCTATATGAATTAGTGACATTTATATTCATGTTTAATTAAACTAGAATTCCTGCCATCAATATATATCAAGAAAAATATCATCTACAGTTTGGGGCTGCAGGGGACTTTATCATAGCCCTATCTGAAGATGCAAGGCATGAGCCTTTAATGTGCAAATCTATGAAGGCTGCATCTACACACTTCCTCCTTTTCCTATCTCCACACATAGTCTGTGCCCATTTCTTTGCTTGTCTTTAAGAGATGAAATCCATTCTCCCCTTTTACATTTTTTTAAAAAAAAATCTTCATTTTCTGCACATTTTTGAATCTTTATAAACAGTCTGAATGCATGGAACCAATTGATTAAATCACAGGTAAGCACATATTAGAAAAGGTATCATTTTTTAACATGTGGGCTTTTTTGTTGTCTGGATGCATTTGCCATCATTCTCCAACATGCAGATTACAGAGCAATTCTGAACTTGAAAATTTTTATGCAGCAAGCACTGAGCTATAGCCCCTGCCCTCTGCAAGAGTTGTCTTCAGGTTCAGATATAGAATTATGCTTAAGGATCTTGCTGAATTCAGCCAAATAGCTATCAACAGAAAAATTCCTCTCATATACACAGTATCTAATCCAGGTGGAATATCACTGTCCTTTCTTGATCTTTCTACCCAACTGCATTCTGGAGCTGCCTTCTAGTTAAGTAGTCAGTATGTGGACTTAGAAAGCATAATGTGTAAATTTGCCATTAGTTTGTGTGATGATGCTATCATGAATATTCATAAACATAAAAATAGATCAAGATCACTTTGTTTAAAAAAATCAGTTTTATTTTTAAAAATGAAGCAAATGTTCACATATTAACTTCATCCTAAATCTAAGTTCCCTGATAGCAAAGATGTTTCTATTGGCTTATAATCGACTTTTTTTTAAAAGTCCTTCTTGGTTTTGCAAGGCAATTTGTGCTTAGCAGGGCTCCATTTTTCCACATCTCTCTTTTCCATAAAGCTGCTCTCTTACTTTGAATATATCTACAAAGCAAAACAAAATGTTTGCAGAGTGCCACACAAGTAAATTAATTTGATTGTTATAATATCTTATATATATATATATAATGAGCAAAGAGTTCAGAATCTGAGGTGGGTGGAGATGAGATGAGGACCACCCAACCACATATGTAAAATGATAAAATATAATTATGGTGATAAGAGGGAAAATTTTTAGGCTAGGAAAAATAATCTAAGCAAAGAATTAGCATCTTCTAATAATCTTCTACCTAAATGATCTTGTTTTGCTTTGGTTTGTAAATTAGCTCATGATTAAAGTATCTCTCCAGTCAAGCTTCATTGTCTTCTGGTGCCTATTTTTTTAAAAAAAGAAAATGCAACCCTGACCTGAATGCACTTATAGCTCAAGTACAAGATTTGAGAGCATGAGCAGAACAGTCATTATAAAGTGAAGTACTTACAGTTTTACTGCAAAATCAATGAATTTTTCAAGTGATTTTACTGTGTTGTGCAGCTGTTCTGTTTGTTTATGATGTTTATGACACTGCAAGCCATAATGTTTTTAAAACAGATGCCCTCTTTTGGAAGCTTCTTCCACCTTTATTCTCTTTTTTTTCCAACCCATGAGTGCTTTTTCTATCATCTTCCTTTCTTCCTCCTCTTTCCCTCCCCCCTTTTTTTAATATTTGAAAGGATCTTGCATAGCACTTGGTCAAGGATATGCATCATAGCCTTACTTTGTTCTTTATCACGTTGACTTTAGTGCAGTAAAACAGAAAAATTCCAGGCTATTGTAATCCATAGTGGCCTAGCAATGGCATCAAAGAGTCAGTTTTACTGGTCCCACCTCTCCTGAAGGAGCCTCGGTGCTTATCACCAGAATCCTTTATCCCTGATAATTCTCCTTGTCATTTTCAGGGCTTGGAACAGTTACTTTTTGAGGGGACTATAGCTCCCAAAGTCTCCTGGCCAGCATGACCACTATTGGTGTAGTCTAAAATAGTAAGTTTTTTTCCAAGCTCTGGCAGTTCCTGCATTAATGCTTATCCCCTCCAAGGAACTAAGTAGTGACAAGAGCAAGAAAAAGAAGAAGCTAGCTTCACTCACTTTGCCTTTCCCTTCTGAGCAGTGACATAGATTGGACAAGAAGAAGAAGTCAAAGAAATGAGCAAAATGGCAAGAAGGTGGGTCTCCTGAAAGCACTTTGCTCCAAAACCCTTCCTCCCCGAAAAAATCTGGAGCCCACACCATGCTTTCATGTTAGTTACCCCCCATAGAACCCCATCAAGAAATTTCCCATGGTAAGAGCTGTTCAGCCATAGAGAAAACTCTTAAAAGGTGGTAGGCTTTCTTTCATTGATTTTTTTTAAAACACAGGCAAGAGGGCCATTGAAGGGAAAGCTCAGTGATTGAGCGTAAGGCCAAAGTAAAAGTACGTCCATGCTAAAGGAAAAGTATCCTGTATTAAGGAAAACATTAGAAACTGTAGGGTTACTAAGTTTTTAGGAATCTTAAGGAAAACCAGAATAAGCATTGCCAGAGCATTCTGACTCTACCATTGGCTAATTCACAATTTCTACTGATAGCAATAACAACCTGAATTTTTTAAAAAATTAATATGAATAGCTTTTACATGGTGCTTGCATGCTAACTTCTATGATGGCTTAATGACTTCTAGGTCATGATTGGCTAACAGAACTCCTGTATCTTTTGATTTACTACATGTGGTGTGCTGTTGCTAGTAATGTGTATGACTGCTTCAGTGACCTATTGCTCTTATTTAATGCTGACATCTGGGCCAACACTGCGTCATTAAATAAATTGCTCTCTTCAATTCACTATGCCTCCATTCTTGAACCCAAAACTGACCAAATTTCCCCTTCACCGCCTTTCAGGTGTACTTTAGCAGTACATTCTGTATTAGCATTAGATGGCCCTTTGGATCCTTTCCACTTCTATGATTCCTGCAAAATCTTCTCGCACATGATATGGTGTTAGCTGGAGAATAAGTAGTTCTGCAAATAAAGTTGCCAGATCACAACTTGGAGATCCTCCTATGTGGACTTGCCCAACAGTTGAAATTGTTTGTAAAAGCCCTTCTCTTTGCCAACCAAAAGCCTGATGTGTGTTGCCCTGTGCTGTCTCATTATCACTATAGGTATACTTCAGTTTTGAATGACAGCTAGCATTTATATAGTACTTTAGAAAGTTCAAAGTATTTTACATCCACTGCCTCAGGCATCCTTACAGGAATCTTGTAAGATGACATGCAGTTCCTTTGTTATGATAGTTTCACTATCATATTGTTCCCAGACACAATTTAAAAAATGATCCTTATGATCCATAAAGCTTGTCCAACTTCAGATTAGGCTAAGAAGGGGTGTATTCCTCATTGGATTTCGATATCTTGGGGAACCACTTCTCTTAGCTTAACCACTCTTTGAAGTAGGGACAAAAGCAGCAGCAGCAGCAAAAAAAACAATATAATTTTCAGCTGTGTCAACAGAGGCTAGATCTAAGGAAGTAATAGTATCACTCTATTCTGCTATTGTAAGGCCACTTGAAGTACTATGGCTATTCTTAGCCATGACAGTTCAAGAGGGATGTTGACTACCTGGAACATGTCCAGAAGAAGACAGGCAAGATGGTCTGGAAACCATGCCCTATGAAAAACAGTTGAGGGAACTGGATATATTTCACCTAAGGAAGAGAAGGTTGAGATGTGATATGACAACCATGTTGAAATATTCAAAGGCCTGTCAAGTGGCAATTGGAGTGAGCTTGCTTTCTGCTCTTCTAGAGGATCAATAAATTCAGATTAGATTCCAACTAAACATTAAGCACTTCCTGATGATAAGAGCTATTTGATAGTGAAATAGACTACCTTGGTAGGTGGTGGAGTCTCATTCATTGGCATTGTGGGTAGGGAAATTACACAATGCATGGAAAACAACAACAAAGAGTCTTAAAGCACCTTAAAGATTAACAGATTTTATTTGGCCTAAATTTTGGTGGATTTCAGCCCATGGTTTCCACTCATCACATTCCCCCAGAAGAACAAAGTAGGCTATTTGACAGTACTCCTCAATTCAGCACTAACTGGAGAAGTTCACACCAGTGATTAAATGTAACTTTTACCACCTTACACAAGTAAGGAAAGTCAAAGAAAAAAGTGCAAAAGCAGGCTTGATGCTAAACATAAAGAAAACAAAAATAATGACCACTGGCAATCTACAAAAATTCAACCTAGACAATGAGGAAATCAAAGCAGTTAAAAATTTCCCATACCTTGAATCAAACATTGATCAGAACAGAGACTACAATCAAGAAATCAGAGGAAGAGTAGGCAGTGATGAAAGTACTAGACAAGATCCTAAAGACTAAAATATACAACTGATCACTAAAGTTAGAATTGTCCAAGCCATTTTATTCCCCATCACCATGTATGGATCTGAGAGCTAGCTGGACAGTGACGAAAACAGATAAAAAGAAAATTAATTCATTTGAGACATGGTGGTGGAGAAGTGGGCTGAGAAAACCACAGATAGTCAAAAAGGCAAACAAATGTGTCCTAAAACAGATCAAGCCTGAATGCTCCTTGGAAGCCAAGATGATCAAATTGAAGCTGTCATACTTTGGCTGCATCATGAGAAAGCACAACTCATTAGAAAAGACAATGATGCTAGGAAAAGTGGAGGGCAGTAGAAAGAGAGGAAGACCCTATGCTAGATGGATAGATTCAATTAGGGAGGTCACAGGTATGATTTTACAGGACCTGAGCAGAGTAGTGGAGGACAGGGGGTCTTGGAGTTGTCTCATCCACAGGGTTGCCATGAGTTGGGGTCAACTTGAGGGCAGTTAACAACAATAACAAACACTAGTGTGCAGGTTACTTACATTGGATACTTCCACACTGAACAATTATAACTGAGATTACATTTTGACTGCTATGGCTGCATCATATGGAATCCTGGGCTTTATAGTTTCATGAGGCACTACAGCTTTGGTTGAGAAATCTAAATAACCTTTCCTAAATTGCAAATCCATAGGATGTTGCCTTGGCAGTTAAAGTCAAATCATAGCACTATAAATGGGTGGTATATCTGAGGGAGGAAGGATCTTGTTTGGATTATTTATGCCATTGACATTCAGGTTGCACTGAATGCATAATACTATACAGAGGCTGCCATGTATAATGATCCCTATATGGTGAGTGATTCAGAAATTTCAGCCGGTACAGAATGCAGCTCCCCAGACATTGGTAGATTCTGGGCAGTCTGCTCATGCAGCCAATACTCAGCAAGTTGCACTGGCTGTCAGTGGATTTCTGAGCCCGCTTTAAAGTGTTGATTTAAACTGTGAAGTGAGAGTGGGCATGTTTCAGACCCAGAGGGCTGTACCAGATTATTTTCATCTTCTCTGAAAGGGCCATGGCACATCATTGCAGCTAAGGTGGCCCATGTGAAAGCTTGAGAGGGCTCCTGTACTTTTTATGGTAATATAGAAGAGGGGATTTGCTGCTAGTTACCGTGTTGCTGCTAGTTACCGTGTTTCATAACAACTAACACCTGCTGAAATTCGTGGTACACAACCATTCAAAGTGCAAGATCCCTCTCCAGTTTTCAGTCTGACACCTCTAATTACAGCTCTAATTTGGGGTGAGATAACATTGCATCACTCCTTTACTTTTTAGGCCTTAGGACAAAATCCTTGCTATTGAGGAAGGAGCTTCCCCCTCAAACAGCATTTTAAAGTTGTCTGAAATACTTTTGTTTTTAAAGCTTCAAAAATTGGTTTTAAAAAAGAGAGGTCTTCTTGATGGCTGCTCCCAGTCTTTGGAACTGCTTCCCCAGGGAGAGCAGAATGGTTCCCTCCTTGCTCTCCTGTCAGCAACTAAAAATATTATTGTGCTAACAGGCTTTGAGAAACCACATGGGATGGGCTTTTAATTATGTGTTGTTTTATGGTTTGTATTGCCTTTTAATGAATTAAATTATGTTTTAAATGTTTAATTGTTTAATACTTTTTAAATAACTTTTCTAGTTATACTTTTATGAAAGTTTTTAAATATGTTGTTACCACCTTAAGTAACATTATTGAGAAAAAGGTGGGATATAAATTAATAAAATAATGTCAATAATAATAATTTAGAGCTGCAAAAATGGAGATGCTGAGCCCTGGAGAGGGGTTTGTAGGAGGTCCCTGAAGTCACACTGGACTCCTGGTTTAAACAGATGAATGGCGATTTGGGGGGTCTAGGTTATTTGATGGAGTGTTTTCAACTTTACTAACTTTTAGTGTTTTGAGTGTTGGACTGTTGGAGTGCAGCTTTGGCACCCAGGGTTTAAATCCCCACTTGGTTATGGAAATCCACTGTGTGACCTTGGGCAAGTCACACTCTCTCATCCTCATAAGGAAGCAAAGGCAAACCTCCTCTGAGCAAATCTTGCCAGGAAAACCTCACAATAGGTTTGCCCTAGGGCTGTCATACATAGGAAATGACTTGAAAGCAAGGAAGAAGAAGAAGAAGAAGAAGAAGAAGAAGAAGAAGAAGAAGAAGAAGACTTTGATGTTTTCACTTAGTTAACAGTCTTTTCTATCAATGCCTCAAATCTCTGGAATTAGATTCCATTGGTGGTTTGTCCAGTTTCTTTTTTGCAGGCTTATAGAAAAGCTCTAAGAACCAAGCTATTCTTTCTGGCTTTTCCCTTGCCCTTGTGCTCCTGCTTTTACTGGTAATTTCTATTTTACTGGACTGGATATTTTACAGACTGAATACTTATTAATGGGTTTTTAAAAAGTTAAATATCTTTTGTGTTAGTTTAGCCTTTGGAGGGGGTTACCATTAAAGGGTAAAAAAAATGTTTCGTATACATTTTTTAAAAATAGTTACATCAAGAAATGAAGAACAAAAGGAAAATACAACTCTTTGATATCTATTTACATTATAGAACATCCAGAAGATGCCTGCATTCAGCAATGGAGTTTTCTAATAAAGACACATTCCTATGATTCACTTTTATGCTCAATAGACAGCTAATAGATCATAATATACATTTATTGAGTTATATCTTTGTACTGCTGATATTGTTTGGGGGGTTTTGCCCTTCCTTTAATCTGTTCTCATTCAGTTTTCCATGTTTTATTTTAGCTTTCTTTTTTGAAAGCAGATCTTTTGATTCAGTGTATTCATTATATACAACTCTAAACAAAGCATCAGGTTTAGAACAGAATTTTAAGTGAGTTCATGCATGTAGAACAAATGACTTCAAGGAGAAGTCAAGGGCATTTCAAGGAGGGAGAGAGAGAGAGTACAATAGACACAAGAAACCAAAGCACAACATAACTTCAACTGCCTAAGGCTACAGCCCTTAGCGCAATCACGCACAAATAAGATTTCATTGAAAGACATGAGATGAAAATATCTTCAATCTCAGTGCTCATGAGCAACAGATATAGTGATTATAAGCTATGTTTTATGACATTCATTGACCACCAGCATTCCTATGAAATGATGAAAGAAAGAAGGGGGAATGGAGTAGGAGAAGAAGAGCAGGTAAATTTCTTCTGTAGTTAGAATCTCCCCATTCTGCCCAGGATCATCTATCACCAGCTGCCTCTTGGGAAGGATTCTGATAACTTCTTCTTCGTTGTTGTTGTTGTTGTTGTTGTTGTTGTGTGCCTTCAAGTCATTTCCAACTTATGACAAACCTAAGACGAACGTATAATGGGGTTTTCTTGGCAAAATTTGTTCAGAAGAGGTTTTCCATTGCCTTCCCTTGAGTCTAAGAGCATGTTACTTGCCCAAGATCACACAGTGGGTTTCATGGGTGAGCTGAGAATCAAAGCCTGGTCTCCTGAGTCATATCCATCACTCAAACCACAACACCACACTGGCTCATGATAACTTGTTACATGTTGAAAATGGAGACTGTGGCACATGCTCTCCCCTCACTATCTCTTTTTTTAATCATTTGATGCTGTTTGTAAGCCATTCTGAAGGATTTGCATTCTCAAGGATTTACATTCTGAAGGGTGGGATGAAATTGTAGTTATAATTATAATAATTAATTAACAGAGCCAGCCAGCCACTTATCCTAATAGCCTGAATCTTACTGTTAGGCCCAACTACAATAGACCTATAAAATCAATGGGACTTGATGTTGGCTCATCATTCAATGTGTCTATTGTGTTGTTAGTTTGCTTAATGGTTAGTGTGGAGTAATCATTAGGATTGAGGCCATCTCAGAATTTTCTCCCTTTGTGTAATAATAATAATAATAATAATAATAATAATAATTTATTTTTATCCCACCCCTCTACGCAACGCAACCGAGGTGGCTTACAACATTAAAATATACATTCCATATCCCACAATCCCACCCCCTCTTAAAATACTATTAAACAGTTGACAGTTTAAAACACACTTAAAATAATAGCACAGATAAGAAGACTGTAAGAAGACTAAGGGATGGTGTAGTAATGCTTGGCATGGGGTGCTATTTCAGTTGTTGGGTTTGTTTTACTAGTTTATCATGATAGTATCCAGGCTATCAGGACTGATTAAGCTATGAATTGCCTTAATCTTTTGCCTATCCCATGTGTGTGTGTGTGTGTGTGTATGTGTGTGTGTGTGTGTGTGTAATTGCTGGGTTCAGCCTTGCATCAAGAATCACCAGTGTGTGTGACAGCTTGGTAATTGCAAAAAGCAGGGCCTCCTAAGTAGTGGTACCCCATTCATACCACAGTGAGATCCTCCAGCTCATTCTGTACAGCATTTTCACGACACCTAGTGAAGAACAGACTTGCCAAAAGGCATGCAGAGAGTTTGCTTAAGCTTCTATAGTTTTACTCAACTATATGCAGCAAATAGTTTTTTATCATTCTATTCTGAGTTTAAAGTTTAGGTTTCTTTTTTCAAAATCCAGCATGTTTCAATTTATGTAGTTAGTTTTTAAATTTATTGTATTGCTTCTTTCCCCCATTTTTTTCATTAGCAACACCTTGAGCACAATTTTTGTTTTGGTTTTAGTGGAAAGACATGATAAAATGCAAGAAAGAGAAGGAAAATAATGCAGGGAACATCATACTGTTAATATACATTGCTGATCAGGTGCAAATCACCCAGAGATTTACCAACAGACCTTGATTTGGTAGATCATATTATGGTCACCTACAGTTGACATTACAAATGTACTGCTTGAAAGCATGCCTAGCCCAATGTTTTATGAATCCAAAGATCCATAAAGCATATATCAAGGACTTCATTAAATAACAGATAATAAGAGGACACACAATGCATGCCACACTCATTTGCAATCTTCTACTCACTTAAAAAAGGAGAGGAGATTGACAGAGTATGCCCACAGCAAAACTGCTGTTTCCAAAGTCCTTTTCAGTCCAGCTACATTAATGTATCCACAAAAATTTCAACCCTCATTCTGCTAATACTAAATTTGTACTTGTCCTTACCCTAGGCCCTGGCTGCAAGCAATAATATAAAAACAGGAACCATAATTTTGCATGGGTTGATCACCCTAAATATTGCCTCAGCTATAGTGGTAGCAAATACTTTTGTAATGGATGTAGAGGATTCTGTGGAGAGAGATGAATCCCATAAAAGGTCTGCTTTGAATTAGATATAACACTTCCATACAAGATGTGTTCAGACTATGGAGATTATCTCATTTAAAAAAACAAACCCTACTTAACCCTGCCATTTTTAAGTCTATTACGGGATGTAGTCGGGTATTATCTCATGGAAAATGCTGCCGCTGCCACCCCCCGACTGCATCCCATCTAAAACCCAGCTACAAACCACACAAAGATGGCTGATTTTCAAAGTCGGGACGCTCCCGAGTTTGCAAATTAGCCATCTGAGTGCAGCTTGTAACTGGGTTTTAAGTGGGATGTAGTCAGGCAGAGGCAGCAGTGGCATTTTCCATGAGATAATACCCAACTACATCATGTAATAGACTTAAAAATGGCAGGGATAAGTTGTTGTTTTTTAAAAAATGAGATAAACTTCTATGTTACCTTCAACAGTTATTTTCTTGCATTTGTTTCATTTCTATCATACCTTTCTTCCAAGGAACTCAAAGCAGCATAATTTGACTAAGGTGAACTCATCCTTTTTATTTTATTTAATTCCAATCCCATATGGTCTAATGTGGCACACTCTACGTGGGGCTGCCATTGAGGAATGTTCAGAAACTCCAGCTAGTAGAAAGAGCTGCAGCCAAAATGTTAATCAGAGCAGGTTACAGGAACTATACTACTGTCCTGTTACAACACCTCCACTGGCTGCCAGATTGTTTCTGGGCACAATTCAAAGTGCTGGTTCTGACTTTCTGTAACTTTCTTAAGGCAGATCTTATTGCATTCACCCATCACTGGGGTGTATGCAGCCCATATGCAACCCAGGCTTCTCTGGGCCTGTCCCGCATCTTTTCAAGAACGAGAAAATCCCATTCTTGCAAAGCTGCGATAGAAGCCCAGGTTGCATATGGGCTGCATACTGCCCAGCGCTGGGTGAATGCAATAAGATCTGCCTTAAGAAAGTTACATCCTGGTGTCTATACTGGCAGTGATGCTAATGCGATAATTTCCTATGTCTCCTCATATAAACCTGTCTGGGACTTAAGATCATCACAGTACTGAGATGTGAGATAGGACAATGGTAGAAGCCCCTAGACTCTGGAACTCCCTTCCATCTGTATTTCCGTCATCAAGCAAAAACCTTTCTATTCTGATAACCTTTTAAAACAGAAAGATTTTAAAGAACATGCTGATGGGTGCCATATTGTTTTATCGCGTTAGTTGCATTTTACCTAACTGTAATTTTGAATTGTTTGAATGCTGTGAATAGTTTAATTCTATTTTAATGTTTATTTTTGTAAGTTTTTAACTGTATTTTTCTTTTTAAATTATAAGCCACCTTGATGGAGAACAGTGGGATTTTTGTTGTGCTGTTAACTGCCATCAGCCTATGAATGAGATACCTCCATGTTACCCTATCTTCACTAGCCCTGCTCAGGTCTTGCAGACTCAGGGACGTGGCTTCCTTCACGTCCTTCACGTAATGCAGTTTTCCTCTTTTCTTACTACCTTACCAAGCTGTGATAAATGGGAATCCCTCCATTTATTGGGGGCTCCTGTGTCCCTGTGGGAGGGGGTAATGTAATATGAGGAGTGATGACATCACTGGTGGTGTGAGGGCAACCAATCAGGGCAACCATCCAATCAGATGACTGTGATAAAAGAACCTTCTGAATGGTTGTTGGAGAGACCGTTGAGGGAGTTGAGAGAGTAAGAAGCTGAGAAACAGCAAGATATCTGCTTTTAGGGTTGTTTTTTCATTAGTCAGAGATTCAGCTTTGGCTAAAATAATTATATTTTTGTAATTAATCCTTTAAGTGTGTGCCTGGAGGACCAGTTATCCTCCATGTTTTGCTCTTTAATGTTCATCACTTATTAATAAATTGTTTCCTTCATTACTCTGCCTCTTCTTAATTCCTTTTAAGGGCCTTAGCTCAGCTAATGTCTATTCTAATTGTAGGTTACCAGTATAAGGCCCAGCAATGTCCCAATGCATTGCTGGGATTTGTCAAGTTAAATCACTGGGCAGTGGCAGCGAGTTGTTTATTTTTCTTCTTAAAGGGTGTCAGGGGGTCCCATCCATTTCAGGACAGTGGAGTGGGACCATAGAGAATCTTCACACAAACATTATTGTCTTTTCTATAAGTGATGTCTTATGATACATCCAAAGTACAACAGTATGATACAGTCGTCTTGGTGTCTGGGGAGGGTTCAGGCTTGATTTGCCCTAGGACCCATTTATTTGTCTTTTTAGCAGTCCATGGTATCCATAGAATGCCAGCATCACAATGAAAATAAGTTTATTTTCTTCCAATCAACTTTTTTCACTGTCCAATTTGTAATATATACAAATTGGAAATACACAATTCTAACTTTAGTATTCAATGAGATATCTTTACACATCAAAATCTTGTCTACTTCCTTGATAGCTATCCTTCCATGTCCTAGTCTTCTTCTGGTTTCTTTACTTTAGTCTTCATTCTGAATAGTGACAGAGCCAAGGTATAAAAAATCTTGAACTATTTCAATGTAATTGTCTGCTTTATGGTTATGTGAATCACCTGTGGTCATTATTTCTGTTTTCTTAATGTTCAACTGTAAACCTGCCTTTGCACTTTCTTCCTTGACTTTCTTCAGCAATCTTTCTAAGTCTGTTAGTAGCTATTTTCTGCTAGTAGCATGGTGACATCTGCATATCTTTGTTGTTAATGTTCCTTCCTCCAGTTTTCATGCCTCCTTCCTCTACATTTAATCTTGCTTTACATATGTTCAGTATACAAGTTAAACTGATACAAGTGCCTCGCCTCATACCTTTGGCAATTGGAAACCATTCCATTTCATTGTAATCTGTCCTGACAGTAGCTTCTTATAGTATCAGGACAAGCAAATGTTATGGCACATGCATTTCTTCAAGAGCAATCCATAGTTTTTTATGACCTGCACAATCAAAGGCTTTGCTATCACCTATTAAGCATTTTTATGTAGTCCATTACTCTATGTATGGTTACAATATGATCCCTAGTATCTCTTCCTTTCCTGAACACAGCTTGGACATCTGGCATTTCTTATTCCATATATGGTAAATGCATTGTTGTAGACTTTTGAGTATGGGAGATTAATGTAATGGTCCAGTGGTTATTGAATTCCCTGGTGTTCCCTGTCTTGAGACTAGAATGTATATTGTGCATTTCCAATTTGTGGTCCATCATTTTGTTTTCCATATTTGTTGAAAAACTTGAATAAGAATTCCCCTCTATAGAATTCCCTTGAAGCAACTCTGTTCCAAGTGATTCATTTCTCCCAAGGGCTCTGAGTACAGCTTCCACTTCACTTTCCAAAATTATAAGTTGATATTCAAATTGTTCTTCCTTGAATGAATCCTTTCATCTCTTTTATATAGTTCTTCAGTGTATAGTTTCTATAGTCTTTTTTATTTCCACGCGGTCATGTAATGTGTTCCCCTGTTGGTCATAGAGCAACCCAAGTCTTGGTTTAAATTTCCCCTTGAGTTCTCAGATTTTGTGTAAGAGATCTCTTGATCTTTCTTTTTTCTTTTTTCCAGATTAATTTAGTAGTTCTCTTCATCCCTGCACACAAGTCACTGAATAACTGCATTCAGAGTTCTGGCCATATTTCTGTCACATTTTACTTTTGCTTCTCATCTGTCCTTAACTGTCTGAAGAGTTTCGTCTACCATTCATTGAGGCTTCTCTTTCTTTTTAGCTGCAGATAGTGTATTTTTACATTTTTCCCTAACAATAGGATTGACTTCAGTCCAAAGTTCAATCAGTGTGTGTGTATGTTTGTGTATGTGTGGGGGGGGGTCTTCCATTTCACTGCCACCTACATACTATTAAGGCTTCAAATTCCATATGATCTGGAAATCTAAGCAGGGTCAGACTTGATTAGTATTTGGATAGGACACTTTAAAATAATACCAGGTACATATTGTATTTCAGAGGAAGGAGCTGGCAAAACCACTTTGAGTATTCATTGCCTAATAAATATATAGGGACACCATACATTCATCAGCAATTTGAAGACCCATACACACACTCATGCTTCCATTAGAAATCCTATGACAGAACAATCCTGGGGGATATAATCTGTGACAGAAAAGATGTCATTTCCAAGGCTTGCAAAAGGAAGAGAAAGTAGGAGTAGATGTTTCTTCTTCTCCTCTCATCACTGCTATCAGACAAGGGTCCAGTGACACAGAGGACAATGGAAGATGGGGATTTTAGATCGATATAAAACAAATGCCCCGCCCAGATCTTCTCAAGAAGAGGAGCAGCTGTTCCACCATCCTGTTAAGGTACACAGTACCTTAAAATCTAGAACAGGGGTAGGCAACCTTTCCTCTTTAAGGGCCGAGGGACTTCAGCTCCCAGAAGCCTCAGCCATGTTGGCCAATAGTCCCATGTTGGCCAATAGCTCCTGGGATTCTGGGAGCTGAAGTCCCTCGGCCCTTAAAGGGGAAAGGTTGCCTACCCCTGATCCAGAGGGACCAGTGGTCTGGTTCAGCATAAGGCAGTTTCCTTTTCCTATGGCAACAGGCTTTCCAACCAATCAGGGAAAGCACCTTCACAAATAAGTGTATACTTTTCAAGCCAAATCGTTTCTTTTTTTCTGGCACCAGAAAATTGCTGGATCCACATTGCAACCACTCAGTTTGCTACTAGCTTCTGCTGTGAGCTGTCCACAGTGCTTACTTCCTGAAAGTCTCTCCCCTAGTTGAAATGTTTGGGATCAGAAGTGTTTTGAATTTCCAGGGATTTTTTCCCCAGATTTTGAAATATTTCCATATACACAATGAGATATCTTGGAGATGGGAGCCAAGTCTAAAAATGACATTTGTTTTTGTATCATATACACCTTATACACATAGCCTGAAAATAATTTTGTACACAATATTTTAAATAATGTTGTTCATGAATCAAAGTTTGTGTACACTAGACCATCAGAAAGTACTCTCATTATCTCAGACAGTTTTGGATTTTGGAGGATTTAAGATTTCCAGATAAAGGATATTTAACCTGTGTTAGACTTAAGCAGCTCATACGTCAGGGCTTGAATCTATAGACTGAGAATAAGGCATGCAAGGACACAGCTGGATGGGTGGTGTGTGCTTGTGTGAGAGTGAATGAATGAGTGGTAAGCCAAGTGGGTGCTTTTCATGAGTGTGTGTGTGAGAGAGAGAGAGAGAGAAACATTCAAACACAGAAACCTTTTGCAGCCTAAAATGATCAAGTTCAAGAAAAGCTTTCACCACTGGATTCTGTCAAATGTATAAACTAAACTTTAATCCCAAACTAGATGTTACAGAAAGAGCAAAGTAAATTATACCAAGGCAGACAATTGCTTCATCTTGTGTACACTGATTTTCTGAGGTTCCCCAGGTTTTCAAATAAAAATCTGAATCAGCCCTATCTAGAGATGCCAAGGATCATATGGGAAACTTTCACAAACTATATTCTACCTATGAGCTATAATATCTCTTCTTTCCTCTCCCCTATAACCTAGTAAAAAAAAAAGCAATCTTAAACAATCTTTGTGTACATTAAACCATCAGAGAGCAATATCCTCATAATATTGCACATTATGTGAAACTACCACCACAAGTGTCTGGAGATAAAAGGCAAGCTGGGAAAAGGGATGACCCACATCTTGGGTCTAGAGTATTTGAAGGATTGTATCTCCCTGTATGAGCCTGTTAGAGCTCTAAGATCTTTGGGAGAGACCCTTCTTTCTATCCCACTACCCTCTCAGGTTTGCTTGGTAGAAACAAGAGAGAGGGCTTTCTCAGTGGCTGCTCCAAGACTTTGGAATTCCCTCACTAGGAAGGCTCCCTCCTTGCAATCCTTCTGCCAAGAAGTAAAAACATTCTTATTCTGTCAGGCTTTTAGAGATTGACTGTGGTGGGCTGTGCTGTTTTGTTGGTTTGTTTATAGTCTTTTAATGAATTTTAATGTTTTTAACTTTACAAATTGTTTTATTGTTTTTAAGATAACTTTTATATCTATAATGTTATTGATGTTTTTGTATAGTTTTTAATCTGTGTTGTTTTAATAAGATATAAGCTGCCTTTGAGACCCATTGTTTGGATAAAGGCAACATCTAAATTAATAAAATAAATAAATAATGAAGATGTTACATGGCATATTTTGTTGTATTTGATATTATAAGAGCAAGAGAGAGGAAGAATGAAGGCTAGGGTTATTTTTATAGCAGGCATATATTTTCCATTAAGTCTGAAGTTTTACATAAAGTTAACGTGCATATATTTGGCATGCACACACACACAAACAGAGTCAGAGTGATGCTGGAGAAAACTCCTATACAGAAGTCTCTAAACCCATTTGTTCCTGCTGAATAGAACAATGCTATCTTGACATATAAGGAGCTCTCAGAAAAAATAATACTGATGGGATTCTTAAAGGGTTTTCTTTGCTCTTGTTGGGGTCTTATTTTACACATACACATATACATACACACACAGAACTCAGACTAATTAAAGACAAATAATTGACCATGTTCAAACTGAGAAGGTTGGAAAACTCCCCCCCCCCTGCATCGTGGAGACCTCCTTGGCACATAAATGGTTAGGAACCCTATCTCACAACATTGTGCTCATCTCACTATGCTGGAGAGCTCTTGAGAATGTTATTAGCTGGGTGTTCGCCTTGCCGTTTTTCCTCAGGAGGCAGATGGGTAATTACGAAGCTAATAGTCTGATTGAGAGAAATCAGATGCAGTGGTTTGCCCAATTAGATGATACATTAGCTCCCTTCTTTGTAAGCAGCTAATGTGTGAAGCAAAGTGGTATTTTGGGGGGTCAGAATCCTTAAACAAGTGCCGAGTTGCAGATTATTGTGTGCCTGTGTGTATGTGTGCATGTCTCTCTCTCTCCCTCTCTCTCTCTCTTTTTTCTAATGGAGGAAAAGTGCTAAGTCTTCATTACTAAAAGCATAGAAAATGCAAATCAGTTTCTGAAACAAAAGAGTGAAGGGACAGGCGAGAATATTTGGTGTCCAATGTGTCAACCTACAACATCAATTACATTGAAATGCAATGCATGGGAGCCTAATCAAGGATAGTATAATTGTAATAATTGCATGCTTTTGTTGGAGAGCTGCTGCCGTTGTTATTGTCAACCATTTGTTTCTTTCTATTGTTTAAAGGGGTGGTGGGGATTTTAAATATACATGTCCATCTGAAAAAAGTATGTAGGTAAAAAGGCTTGAGCTATTCCACACAATGTATGTCTTGTCTCCTGATTTTTAGCAGGCGGCAAACAAGTTCTTTAAAGCAGCGAAGTAATCGAGACAGTCAATAGTAGACAATTTAATTTAGTTTAGAGTTATTTTTGTTTACTTTGATTATCATGTGGTTCCTCCAAAGGAAAGTTACAAACATTGGGAGAAAAGATGCATGATTTCAAAATGTCGATATGCTGCTCACATAACAATGTTATTGCCTGTTTATATTCATCTGGTTGATTACTTGATTTTCTGATACTTTCTTGCTACTCTTTCTTCTAGACCTGTTCTCTTCTTCAAGCTTCATTGTATGAGCACTGCAATTTTGGTGTTTAGGAACCATGACACTTATTAATCATCTGTACAAATCTGGTACACACTTTCATCTATAAACTAAGGGTGGAGAACCTGTGAACCTCCATATTTCAATGACCTACTACACCTGCTGTCCCTCATCATTGACCAGTCTTGCTGGGGCTGATGGGAACTGGAGCTGGAGCTGATGAGAACTGGTATTGCTGGCTGGGGAATTCTGAGAGCTGTGGCCCCAAATATAACCTTTTCTGGTTTTGTACAGAAAAACCCCTCTGTAGCATCAATTGGTCTGAACAATTAACACAGATGCATAAGGCTGGAAACCCCTTTGCTATTTTTTTCCCTTATCTCATGCTCACAAGAGAAGGCCACCTGCCCAAAGTCACAAGCTAATGTGGCATATCAAGAGAGAAAGCAATGGTGTAGAGATTTGGGCTGCTGCCAAACTGCAGAATTAATGCAGTTTGACACTGCTTTAACTGTTATGGCTCTATCCAATGGAATCCTGGGATTTTTTTAGTTTGTTGTGGCACCAGAGCTCCCTGACAGAGAAGGATAAATATCTTACAAAACTACAAATCCCATATGTCCCTAGCAAAAATCTGCAGTGTGATGCAGCCCCAGTCCAAAGGGCATAGCCCATGGTCTCATCCCAAGTAGCTCTCCAAACCCATGATGAATTCTCTGCATTCTGCAAGGCTGCCTTTTTCCCTCAGACTTTAGGTGCTGAAGTGGCAGGAAAGGGTGCCTAGATAGAGAAAAGAGAAGCAGGTTGAAAAGCAAACTCCCATGCAGGTTTATACAGAGGGAACTTTATTCCTGACTCTCCTGTGTGACTATTTCTAAGGTTGCTCTGAAAGTCAGGATAACAACTTGTGCACAGGACACTGACCACAAATATTCCTCTCGAGTTTTAAGTGCATGCAGATTTCAGGATAACAACCAATGTCTTCCAGTGCCCTTTGTACCAGCAATGAATTCAAACTACAGGAAAAGAGATTCCACCCAAACATTAGGAAGAACTTCCTGATAATAAGATCTTTAAGAAATGGTATAACACTGCCTCAGAGTGTGGTGAAGTTTCCTTCACTGTAGGTTTTTAAACAGAGACTGGATGGCCATCAGAGAGTAGGTATCCATCCTGTGTTAGATGGGGTTACACTGCCCCTGAAGATGCGGGTTTGCAGTCTGGGCTACGCCTGGGCTCAGCTTTGAACCTGGAGGCCCAGCTTTCTGCAGTCACCAGGAGTGCTTTTGCATATCTAAAGCTTGCGGAGCAACTGCACCTGTTCCTTGAGATGCTGGATATGGACACAGTAGTATATGTCTTCGTTTCATCCCATTCAGACTACTGTACTACACTCTACTTGGGGCTGCCTTTGAAAAGTGTTCTGAAACTTCAGATGGTCCAAAGAGCTGTAGCCAAACTGTTAAAAGGGATAAGTTACAGAGACCACAACAGTTGTGAATTTGATTTTACTGAGTCTCTGGACCATAATAAAGAATTGAACTGAACTGATTTGAATATAAAATCTGCATTGGTGAGTGCTTTTCTGTCCCACATCTTCTTACAATATCTTATAATCTGCCAGATTTTGTCATGTTCACTTGTACCTTTATGGGATGAGATCCATGCCATATTTGCACATTTTTCAAATGTACATGTTTTACACAATTTTTTAATTGAACATACTGCCTGAACAAGGCTCCCCCTGACATTAACTAAAGCAGTATTCTACATATATTTGACACATGCATGGTATATGTACATTTTTTCAGACACATCTATCCAAACAAGGGTTGCACTATGCAAACTGCATCTATTCCATGTACAGTCCAGGAGCTGAATAATGAGTTATGCCCACCAAACTGTTCTGAAATTTCATTCTTCATACACCCTTATCAAGGAAACAAGAACAATTTTCTTAGATTTCATTTAAAGAAATTAGAACAAGTCTAAAGAAGTCAATCTCTTTACATCAAGGCATGCTTAATGGGAATTCTCATTTTTTTTCTGGTAAAAGCCTTAGCACAAAGATCAGACAAAATATTGACTCTGCAACCCTACACATATCAACCCTAAACTTAAGTCTCATTGATTTCCATGGGACTTATTTTCAGGTAAATGTACATAACACTGCAGCCTTATTTTCTCATGGCTCCTAGACACTATACCAGTCAGCTGAAACACAGAGGCACAGGAAAAGGAGGAGGCTAAAACGTTTAACATTGCCGTTAAATCTCATTCTTCACAGCTCAAAAAGAACAATGCTGTACCATCTTTATGGAGAATGCATCGCCCTCCTGCAAGAGGCTTTGCATGGATCTCTAACAATCCTGTACACCCTCCAAAACTCACCCTAATTAAAAGCAAATAATCAAATACATTCAATTTGAAAAGTTGGCAAACTCGGGTGTATTATTGTGTTAGCACCTTGGCACCAAAATGATCACATCACGCTAATCTCATTGTGCAGGAGAGCTCTCAAGTATGTTATTCACTGAGTCTGTTTCATTCTCCTCCAGCTTTTTGTCTCCTTCTCCTCCACTACTTCTTCCTTCCTTTTCTTTTTTAACTAGAAGAAACAGATGTGTTGAGCTGCATCCAAAAAGGGATGTTTATTCTCAATGCACTTCTTGTAAAATTCCATTCAAAGTAATCTTTCCTGAACCCCTCTTCATGTTTAATTCATCCTGTAGGTGTAGGGACAGGAACCATGAGCAGCTTTAGGCTAGAGGTGGGCAGAAGGTAGATTTATATCTTCTAGTAGATATCTGTGTGATTTGCAGTGGAACATCAAGGATTTCAGACTCTCTTAACTATTTAACATTAGCAATAACCAATTCCTCTCTAAATTATGCTGCCAAAATAAAGAATATTTGGGGGAGCAAGTAGTTGATTTGTGTGTGATTTGTGGATAGACTGGAAATTCTATTAGTTTCCAGTGCTCAGAATTCTTTAATTTTTTTTTTCATTTTATGTCTAAATTTGAGTTTGTATTTGATGTTTGTGGAGCATAGAACTTGGAATGGAAGTCCAGAAAGCCAATGGCATCAGTAACTATACCTGAAGAGAACAAGCTAAGTTTAATGGGATGTAGAATAGGTCCAGTGGCACATTCAGTCTATCCTTCCTGTCACCACAAAACTTCCATACTCTGCTTCACAGCATCTGCAACCTGAAGCAGCATTATTCTGCCTAATGGCCTAACTACTCAATACATGCTGCACCATCTGCCATTCTTCAGCAGCTGAACTAGTGTTAGCCATCCAGACTGGCTATTGGAGCCGCTTCAACATGAGAGAGCTTCCTGTTCCATATCTCCCTAGTTTGAACAAGGTATGTTGTAGTATCTTTGAATTTGTCCTTTGGTTTTCTTCATTATCCCACTTCCTGATTTATCTCTCAGTCTTAACATCTGATTGCCCTTGGGCCCTGATTTACTCTTTGGTCCTGGCTATTGATCCCACAGCTCCCATTTACTACGTAGCACAGACTGATGCTAATGGACCATCCTTGACAAGAATCAGCATCAAGGTTTCAATAGTAATTAATTCCAAAAACCAAAGTCTACCCTTTCTGGTCACAGATCTCATGGCACTGGATAGATTAAACTAGATTCTGGATCAAATGAAAATCCTATCTCCAATAGCATTCGGCTCTTTCAAAACAACTAGCCAGATGCTGATGGAAGCTCTAGAGGAGGATATCAAGAGAGAGACCCTTACCTGAACTTTGGCTCTAGCATATGATAGAGAGTAGATAACAGAAATATACTGCTTTTGGAACTTTTCACTTCCACTGTCTGCTATGAAGGATCTGATCCTTGTGAAAATAATCAAGGCTAGTGATCACCATCACATCTTGGGGCTATTAATCTCATAAATCCAACTCTGATCAGCTCCAACCAATGGTCAATAGTGATAAAATTTGTAATACAGGAATATCTGTAAAATCACAGGTTTCCTAGCCCTGACTTTGATGAACTATTTGTTGTGAGAAAACTACCTCCAATCTACTGCCAGTCAAATTTATTGCATGACTCTAGCCTTATTCAGGTGTTGCACACGTTACTTTCTTCAGCATGCAAGCATGAGTACCTAGCCATGCCTCCTTTATCACAATTCTTCACTTAAAAAGTAGTATGTTTGAAGAGAAGAGGTTTCAGTTTACATGGAAGTTCTACATACAACCAAAAATGTTGGGAAATTGGGAATCTTGTGCACATGGAAAGCTTCCACACACATATACCAGAGCCTCGTCTCTTCAAACACACCACTTTCCAGGTGGTCACTGTGACAAAAGAAGTTGCAGTGGGGCATTTCCCTGCTCATAAAGTGAAGAAAGCAAGTTGTTTAACCCATTAATAAGGCTTCTGAGTCTATTTGTTTATTTACTTATTAAAATATTTCTATCCCACTCTTTCTCTAAAGATCTCACGTGCATTACAATTAAATAAACTTAAAACAATAAATAATTACAAAAGTTTAAAGGATTAAAACTTTATTTAAATGGTTTCCCATTTAAAAATAAAACAGGTTAAAACAGTCATCAATAATATAACCATTAAAATGTGCAGCCTGAATAAAATCAGTTTGACTAAAAGGCTTAAATTAAAAGCCAGCTTTTAACGGTGCTGAAATGATTCTGATGTTGATGCCAGTCAGGCCTCCAGAGGGAGGGAATTGCATAACTGGGGTGCCTCCACAGAAAAGGCCCTCTCCCATGTTCTCCCACAATGTGTTTTCCCTACTGATAGGACAAGGAGGAGATCTCTAATAGATCTCAATTCTTGAGCAGACATGTAGAAAGAGAGGTGCTCACTCGAGTGTCAAGGTCCCAACCTGTCTAGGGCTTTATATATTATTGCCAGCACCTTGAATTCAGAACAGAAATGTATTGGCAACCAGAGCAATTCCTTCAGAACAGTTGTTATATGATATCAGAATGGAAAACCACTGAACATTCTAATTGCTGCATTTTGCACTAGTTGCAGTTTCTGTATTATCTACAAGAGCAGCTCCACATAAAGTACATCAGGGGTAGGCAACCTTTCCCCTTTAAGGGCCGAGGGACTTCAGCTCCCAGAAGCCTCAGCCATGTTGGCCAATAGTCCCATGTTAGCCAATAGCTCCTGGGATTCTGGGAGCTGAAGTCCCTCGGCCCTTAAAGGGGAAAGGTTGCCTACCCCTGAAGTACATCATAGTACTCTAATTGGGAAGTTCCCAGTCCATGGAGCACTGGGTAAGTTATTCAGGAAAGGCCATAGTTGGTGGACCACTTAAAGATGGCTCCAAGTACTCTGAGCCTCCAGTGACAAGGATGGATCTAGGAGTAGTCACAGACTACACCCCTGCTCTTTGAGTGGAAGTGCAACCTTATCCAGGGCAGGCAACCTACCCAATTCCTGGACTCAACAACTATCAGTCCACAGAGCCTCCATCTTATCAGGTTTCAGCTTCAGTTTATTCACCCTTATCCAGGCCATTATAGCATCCAGGTACGGCCCCAGCACCTCCACAGCCCTGATGGCTGCCAATTCTGATAACACGAAGTAGAGCTGAGAGTTATCACTCAATCCCAACACTCCTAATAACATCTCCCAGCAGCTTCATATAAATGTTAAAAGCACAGGAGACAAGACTGAACCCTGTGACACCCAACAATACAATGGCCATAGGGGTAGGCAGGAATCTTCCACTGCTACTGTCTGGAATCAACATTTTAGATAGGAACAGAACCACTGCAGAACAGTGCCTCCTACTCCCACCTGCCAGAGCCAGTCCAGTAAGAGACCATCATCAATGGCATCAAAAGCCACTGAGAAATCCAGGAGGATCAACAGGGTATCACTCCCCCGTCTTTCCCCAGGATTAAACTGTCAGTGAGAGCAACGAAGACTGACTCAGCACTGTATCATGGCCTGAAACCAGACTGAAATGGGTCATGATAATATTTTCTCTGAGAACATCTGAAGCTGCCCAACCACCACACATTCAAGAATCTTACCCAAATATTTGATATTAGTGATACGGTAGTAGTTATCAAATACCTCTGGGCCAGGAGAGGTTGCACTACAGCAAGGCATCAGATACTTGTATCAAGGCAGCAGATACCTCCCTCTGGTGTAGTCAGGTATTTACCAACCCCTGTTGTGGTTGTTAACTGCCATCAAGCTGACTTCGACACATGGAGACTCATCTCCATGTCTCCCTGTCCTCTACCTCACGGTTCAGTCCTGTAGTCTCTTTGATTGACTCTAATCACCTGTCATGTGGTCTTCCTCTCTTTCTATTGCCTTCCATCTTTCCTAGCATCACTGTCTTTTCTAATGAATCATTTTTCCTCATGATTTCCTCATATTTGCTGGAAGTCAAACTCAGCAAAATCCTCAAGTTCTAGCAAATTCCTCACTTGCCTCGAAGACAATTTCATTGTTAAAAAGGTGGAAGAGGCAACGAGGGAGTCAGCTATTTTGGATCTGATCCTAACTAACAGGGAAGACCTAGTTAATGGGGTGCAAGTAGTTGGATCCTTAGGTGGAAGTGATCATGTCCTCCTGGAGTTTATTATACAGTGGAAAGGAGAAGCCAGGCATAGTCAGACACGCATTCTAGACTTTAGGAAAGCTAATTTTAATAAACTTAGAGAAATACTGGGGGTGATCCCATGGACAGGAATACTAAAAGAGAAGGGAGTTCAAGACGGATGGGAGTTTCTCAAAAGGGAGATACTGAAGGCACAATTTCAAACCGTGCCAACGAGGAGGAAAAATGGGAGGTGTCTCAAGAAACCAGGATGGATGACTAAGGAACTTGCAACTGAACTATGTTTTAAACGGAACATGTATAAGAAATGGAAAAATGGGGAAATCACCAAAGAGGAATTCAAACAAATAGCTAGCACGTGTAGGGGTAAAGTCAGAAAAGCTAAAGCGCAGAATGAACTCAGGCTTGCTAGAGAGGTTAAGAACAATAAAAAGGGCTTTTTTGGGGGGTATGTCAGCAGCAAAAGGAAAAAGAACGAAATGGTAGGGCCACTGTGTGGAGAAGATGGCAAAAAGTTAACAGGGGACAGAGAAAAGGCAGAATTACTCAACACCTTCTTTGCTTCAGTCTTCTCAGAAAAGGCAAAGGGTGCTCAACCTGAGGATAATGGAGCAGAAGACAGAATAGGAGAATTTCAGCATAGAATAAGTAAAGAGATAGTACAGGAATACCTGGTTAATCTAAATGAATATAAGTCTCCAGGACCAGATGAATTACATCCAAGGGTATTAAAAGAACTGGCAAATGTAATATCGGAACCATTGGCAATAATCTTTGAGAACTCCTGGAAAACAGGAGAAGTCCCAGCAGACTGGAGGAGGGCAAATGTTGTCCCCATCTTCAAAAAGGGGAAAAAAGAGGATCCCAACAATTATCGTCCAGTTAGTCTGACATCAATACCAGGGAAGATTCTGGAGCAGATCATTAAACAGAGAGTCTGTGAACATCTGGAAGGTAATTTCATAATCACAAAAAGTCAACATGGGTTTCAGAGAAACAGGTCATGCCAGACAAATCTCATCTCTTTTTTTTTATATAAAATTACCAGCTTGGTAGATGAAGGGAATGCTGTGGATATAGTATATCTTGATTTCAGTAAGGCCTTTGACAAGGTTCCCCATGACATTCTTGCAAACAAGCTGGTAAAATGTGGGCTAGACAAAGTAACTGTCACATGGATTTGTAATTGGTTGACTGGGCGAACCCAAAGGGTACCCAACAATGGCTCCTTTTCAACCTGGAAAGAAGTGACCAGTGGGGTGCCACAGGGCTCTGTCCTGGGCCCAGTGCTGTTCAATATCTTTATTAATGACTTGGATGACAGTATTGCGGGCATAGTTATCAAATTTGCAGATGACACCAAATTAGGAGGAGTAGCTAATACCCCAGAGGACAGGATCAAAATTCAAAATGACTTGAACAGACTAGAAAGCTGGGCCAAAGCTAACAAAATGAAATTCAACACGGAGAAATGTAAGGTACTGCACTTAGGGCGGAAAAACGAAAAGTACAGATATACGATGGGGGACACCTGGTTGAATGAGACTACGTGTGAAAGGGTTCTAGGAATCCAGGTGGATCATAAGTTGAACATGAGTCAACAGTGCGATGCAGCAGCTAAAAAGGCCAATGCAATTTTAGGCTGCATCAGTAGAAGTATAGTGTCTAGATCAAGAGAAGTAATAGTGCCACTCTATTCTGCTTTGGTCAGGCCTCACCTGGAATACTGTGTCCAGTTCTGGGCACCACAATTCAAAAAGGATGTGGAGAAACTGGAGCGTGTCCAAAGGAGGGCAACTAAAATGGTGAAGGGTCTGGAAACCAAGCCCTATGAGGAACGACTTAGGGAGCTGGGGATGTTTAGCCTGGAGAAGAGAAGGCTGAGAGGTGATATGATAGCCATGTTTAAATATTTGAAGGGATGTCATATTGAGGAGGGAACAAGCTTGTTTTCTGCTGCTCCAGAGACTAGGACCCGAAACAATGGTTGCAAGCTGCAAGAAAAGAGATTCCACCTCAACATCAGGAAGAACTTCCTGACAGTAAGGGTGGTTCGACAGTGGAACACACTCCCTCGGAGAGTAGTGGAGTCTCCTTCCTTGGAGGTCTTTAAGCAGAGACTGGATGGCCATCTGTCGGGGATGCTTTGATTGGGAGTTCCTGCATGGCAGGGGGTTGGACTGGATGGCCCTTGTGGTCTCTTCCAACTCTATGATTCTATGATTCTATGATGTGACCAAAGTACAACAGCCTCAATTTAGTCATCTTGGCTTCAAGAGAGAGTTCAGGCTTGATCTGTTCACATTTGTTTGTCTTCTTGGCCATGGTATCCTCAGCACTTTTCTCCAGGATCACATCTCAAATGAGTTGATTTTCTTTATATCAGCTTTTTTCATTGTCCAGCTTTCACATCTTTACATTGTGATGGGGAATACAATGGCTTGGATGATCCTTGCCTTATGGTTCAGAGTTATGTCTTTGCTTTTTGTAAAACTTGTCCAGTTCTTCTATAGCTGCCCTTCCCATTCCTAGTTTTCTTCTTATTTCTTAGCTTCAGTCTCTGTTAGCTGCAGTCTCTGTTAATTCTGTATTTTAATCAAGATATGGGAACTCTTTGACTATTTGCATTTTCTTACTGTCTAGGAAGTATTATTGTAGCTCTTCCATTATCATGTTTTTGTTTTTGGTTTGGTTTGGTTTGCTTTGTTGATGTTCAGCATTAATCCAACCTTGGCACTTTCCTCCTTCATCTTCTTCAGTAATTGTTCCAGGTCTTCATTTGTTTTCATAGTAGTATTATGTCATCTGTATATCAAAGATCCTTCCTCATATCTTCACTCCTTCTGCCTCTGTGTCCAAACTCCTCTCGATATGATATTTTCTGCATATAGGTTACATAAATAGGGTGATAGTATGCAGACTTGCATGATCCCTTTTCTAACTGGGAACCAGTCTGTTTCTCTGTATTCTGTTCTGATAGCAGCCTTTTGTCCAGAGTATAGGGTGTGCATCAGGGCAATCAGGTGTTGCAGCACTCCCATTCCTCTAAGCACAAGCCATAGCTTTTTGTGATCCACCCAATCAATCCACATATGCCAGATCTCAAGCACCTAGATGGGCAAGGTTCAGTACTATATGTGGTGGTACAGACCAGTTCAAGCATCTTGCCACATCATCAGGCTGCAACAACTGAATCTGGTCCAGATGGTGTGCTGTACATCTCCCTAGACTCTGCAATAACTATGGCATTGAGTTCTGAATGAATATGGACAATTTTCTTCTCAAAGTGCTTGGCAAATTGATCATAGTAGGCAATCAATGGTTCTAATCCTGGTCTCTATGAGTCAGATACAATAGGCTCTTCGTCACTCAGAAAAGCTCTGCTGAATAGTATGCTGAAGACAGAACAGAGAAGGTATATCAAGTTCTTTTTGTATAGCAGGCACAACAAAAGGTCTTTGCCCATTTTTAGTCATATTTGTTCCCTTGCCTATTCAAATCCTAGTATACTAGTCCTAGTATTATTAGAATGTGATCTATTTGATTTTTACTCCTTCCTATGCTCTTCCTAAATTTATAAAACTTGAAGAACATCCTGGTGGCTCCTTTTCAGGAAAGGACCAAAGCTCTGTAGTAGAGAGAAACAATTTCAATATTTGATACTTCTAGATAATACTAGGATCCATCTCTGAAATCATAGAGAGTTGTTCCTAGTTGGTTCTTTAAACTTTTTGGCCTACAGACCCCAAAAGTCCTATTCAGTGTGGTCAGTAGGAAGCAATTGTGGAAGCTGAAACCCAAAACTTCTGAAGGGCCAAAGATTATCCACCCAGGGTGTTGACCTGTGCTTCTCAGACTATTTGTTGTGGAGAGACTAGCAATTTTTCCCCCAATACTCCAGGAGCTGACCTATATTTGTGCCTATTGATTACAAGTATTTCTTTCTTTCTTGGAAACTCACTAGGGAACAGTAGACAATCTCTTGGGGTCCAGTACTGGTCCAGAGAATAAGTAGCAATGGTGTAGACAGTACTGAGCTAGATGGACCAATGGCCTAACTGAATATATGGTAACTGCCTATGTTTCACTTGAATAAAAATGTATTCCTTGAAGCTTTGCTGATTCTCAGAAGTCATGAAGTAAGTACAAAACACTAAAGCACTTGTAAGGCTACCCCTGTTGTTAACACTCAAGGAAATGATTGCAGATAAAAGAAAGTATGTGATCATTTTGACTGTGCTATCAAGAAGGTTAACTTTCATTGTTGCATAAAGAAAGAGAAAAAATGACAACTTGAGTTTATACAACAGGGAGAAAAAGAATATCACACTCTGGCAGATGTCTTGGCTGTGGTAGGTTGTTTACAGGAACACAACAGAGTTCTGAAAATGGGAAAATTTCATCTGAAGGTTCCAGGAGCAAATTGGAGCATTATTCAGGGGAAATTCCACAGAGACCATGCTGGGGGAACTGTTGCTGACAAACCTGCTGTGGATGTGATGGAGCCAACAAAGAATATTTCTTGCTCCTCTAACCAAATGAAGAGGAGGGTGCAGAGAAAGGTTTTTTTAAAAGCCCGATAGCTGCAAGCTGGAGGTGTAGGTAGACTTCTCCTCCTGGGTATTAAAGCAGGCTGTTGCAAACTCTTCCAGCCTTGTTGATAACATAACCCATTACTCTGGAGATTTGTACATGAAATCCGTACCTTAGGAAAGAAATCCTCATTTAGCAGCCAAAGTGTCATATGTGGCAACTTTTTCCAGCACAGCTTTCCAGTTGCCATATGGCTAGTTTACACCCAAATTCATAGCAATGGATGAGAAAAGCTGCAGTGCATTGAAAGCAGTGACAGAGTTTTAGCCAAAGTGTCAAATAACAAACTGACCCCCAGAAAAAAAGGCTTTAGGTTATAAGTCAGCAAAGACATCATTTTTGTCCTGGCAAAAGATAGTCCCTGGATTATTGGCAGATCATATTCATTTGACAAAACTGGCACAGATGCAAAGCCTAACTACTGTTGTAGAATCAATGAGACACAGAGCAGAAGGTGTGCCCCTGCTTTTCTTTTGTGCCACTAGATGATGTAGAAGCATTAGACAAGTAGGACCTGCAACAAAATGTTCTACAAACAGAATGCTGACCAGTTATGCCACCCTCCAGGACATCCCATTCCATTTACCCCACGGCTTTCCTTTTTCTTTTTTATTCCCCATGGACATTCAACATCCTGTGGCTAAAGTAACTGGGACCAAAATAAAGTAACTGGACCAAAATAAAATAAGTAATCTTCATTTTCAGTCTTCTATTTGAAGCCCTGCCCAACCCAAGTCTTTTTAAAGGTAAAGATATGAAGGGCCATGAAGCATAAAGGCCATAAAATTTCCTTTAACAGGAGATGACTGAACACACAGATCACTTTATCTCAGTCTTGCCTTCTGGAGGGAGAGATGTAATTGTAGAATTTCAATAATTCTTTCTAAATTTGCATCTATGCATATACATTTCTGGTGATGCTTTCTTTTTCTTTTTTCAAGTGACATGTAAGTAAGCATGCTAATACCTACTTAGTATTTCTATTCCTCATTAGGATGGGATGAGACAGAACAGAATATCCTGCTGGACACGTGGGCAGCTGGCATTATATATGAAAACCATTCACTGGAGGTACCACTTGTCTAATTCATCTACTTATACTGCTTGACCAAAACGAAAATCAATTGTGTACCATTGTAACTGTGCCAGTTTTGTCAATTGTAGTGATTTGCCATTGATTCAGGATTGGCAGCTTCAATTTCCCCACCCCTGGCATCCCTGCAAGGTTTGCGCCCTCACCCTCAATGGGGTTTGCTGAATATCATCAAAGAACTCAAGTGGGAGATCTAGTCCTTCCTATAATACCAAGGACACAGTCCTGGGACCAGAGAATTGCAGTCTTCATTGTGTTGTTAATTTTTCATGAATTTTATTGTCCCAGATTCTATGGGGCTGCTGGTAAAGCCTAAATCTGTTGGTTGGGTGGTGATGAAAGATTTTCCTTCTTGCACAGATGTGCAAAGGTGCCATTCAGCTGATAGACCACAGGGGTGAGTCCAGGTGTTATAAAAGGTAGATTCTCCCAGAACAAGAAAAAGTTTGTGCCTTCTTTGTTTATGCAAGGGCAGCTTTATTACACCCAGTATTATACAGCTGATGACAGGCTCAGTTGCATGGCCAGTCAGTAGGGATGGGCAGAGCTGCATCAGAGAGGCAACTGGCTGCTCTTGCACACATTGGTGGGCAAAGATCTTGCTCATAGGGCCACTAGGTACAACTTTGCACAATGTTCAGTAAAAGTATTTATGCTGACATAACTGGGGTTTATGCCAGTATACATTACTAACAGAATTCTGGCCAGTTTCTTTGTATATATTGCATATTTATGTTGGGGGTTGTTTTATTTTTGTTTTGTGGGCCACCCAGAGAATTTGTGTTATGGAGAGAGTCCATACATTCAGAAAGTGGAGACTAGATACCTATGGTAGAGTTTCTGGAAAAATATTGCATATGGCAACCCGATGTATAATTGCTTAACTTGACACATTAGGAACTAAAACTACTTCAGAATGGAAAGCACAAGCTCTTCTTCTGAAATACAGTGACCCCTTTGATTATAGGACCAACTAAATTGCCCTTGAAGTTAATGGTAACATGTTCTATAATTTCAAGGATGCACACTGAGGATTCTTTCTTTGAGCTGAGCCTATTGAAGATGTCATTTTTCTCACAACCATAGGAAGGGGAAAATATATTTTATTTACGTAATGGAAGAAGCGCTTGACCTATAATTTTTTCTTCTCTTCCCTCATTATTTTTGCTAATTAATGATGCTGCTAATATTTGCATGCAAGCTCTCTTCCCACTTTTTCTCTAACCTCATTCCACCACCACCCTACCGCTGCTCCACTTGATTTTTACAGGGAAAGTCATAATCCTGTGTTTATTTCAGCACACTCTCTTGGCAAAGAAATTACTGTAACATCACAAATTCAGTTCTAGGCATTTGCAAGCACATCAGGAGGATGAGAGAGTGCCAACATCAGTTGCTACAGAGCTCTGTAGCCTTTCTCCCCTTTCCTCAAATTAATGTCATGCAAAACTAAAGGAGTGTTGTTTAAAACTGGATTTTATTCAAGCAGGCAAGCAACACATTTAGTCAACAATGGCTGCCAAAGTGCTCAAAGTTGACTGTGGATGGACCAATTCTAAGGCCTGGTCCCCACACAGCAGAAGGGAGTGCATGTGTGTGGAGGCATCAGAACAGATTGAAAGTAGAATCCTAGATCAACATACCTGGATATGGTTCTTAAAGCTGCATAGAAATATATAGAATTGTGCTGTAAGTGACTGCACACTGCAGTGAGGGCACTCTATTATTCAAATGCATTGTCACATGGAAAAAATGTTGGGAATTAGAGCAGAGCAATGAAAGGGCTCATCTAGGACTTTGCTTCCTAGACTCGGGTGAGGAGTTTACACCTTGTTGGAATGTTTTAAATGTAGGATGAGAGATCAGAAGCAATAGGACTGAGTAAGTCTGAAACTCAAGAGTTTGAAACTCTAAAAACTAGAATTTGAAAAAGCTGATCCCAGTCACTGTAGCCAAAACTGAGCTAGGTGGAAAATAGTCATTTCTTGTTGTGTGCCTTCAAGTCATTTTTGACTTATGACAACTCTAAGACAAACACGGCTTTCTTGCCAATATTTCTTCAGAGGGGGCTTGCCTTTGCTTCCCTCTTAGGCTGATAGAATGTGACTTGCCCCAAGTTCACCCAGTGGGTTTCCATGGCCAAGTGGGAATTTGAACCCTGGACACCAAAGTTGCACTCCAACAGTCCAACACTCAAAGCACAACAGGCTATTAAAGAGGAAAGCACTCCATGAAATAACTTAGGTTTCCACTGGGGATTTGAACCCTGGCCTCCAGAGTCGAGTACATAAACAACTACACCATGCTGGCTCTTGGAAAATAGCCATACTTGACTTAAAGCACCTTTCTTAATTTGTGCTATTGACAGAAACCAACATATTAGCAAAATTACCTTGCATTCTTCACTTGGTCGCCCAAGGCAGAAAGACCAGCTGTTGCTCCTGCTTTCACTCACCCGGAAATCATGCCTCCTTCAGTTGTTTCACTGATATATAAATACCTTAATCATAATCTCATACCCTTTGTTTCAAGGAGGAGTCCTGCTGCACAAGTATCCTGGCCTGTAGTTACTGTTATCATTGTTATTTCTCTACTCGCCATGGTGTCTTGGATTGCTATGAACCAGTGACATACCAATGCCTTCCAGATCAGTGGGTATCAGGTTTTAGTCTAACAGATTCACTACCTGGCTGACATGGAAGCCACTGTTATGTATTCAATTCTAAATTTCAGCACCAAGTTGACTGTACAATGTCATGTTGCCCTAAAAGGTGGGGGGATATGTGAAATTTAAGGGAAATTATAGATGAAAAAGAGGCCTGCAAGTGGAGGATAACTTTGGGGATCTTTTACTTGTGTATACCAGTACTAAGTGCAGAGAGCTCTCCAGTTTCAGTAAATAGAAGGGTTTTATTTAGAAATGTGCAAAGGTGCACACAAACATGCAAACTAATGAAACCTTAGGAACCATACAAGGCTATCAGAAACAAAGGTGTAGAAGGTTGAATACAGGGGAATCAGGAGTTTAAAAGATTGATAATTACCAATCCTGAACACAGGTCCACAGAAAACAGAGAATGGCTCAGACATAGAGAGAGTGAGCAAGACCCTCTGTGCACAAGGGTCTGTAAGGCACACCTCTATCTTTTAGTATGGTGGCTGTGACTGGGATGGACATTTATATCCTATTACATACCCACAAGGGGTGCTTGCTGCTCCCAAATGATCTAACAAAGCCTTTGATGGTTTTCCCATGGAATTGACAAAAAGGGATCTGGAACAACTGATGGCTTTAACTCTGGAGTGAGAAAACATTGATTGAATTTGAGATGGTCCCTGGATAGTTGGACTTTAAGAGTGAATATGAACACAGCCTGAAGTGAAGTGAAAGGTGTGATCTTTGACTGCTTTTGTGATGGGACTCATTTTATCTCCATTGTGTGAGGAAATACAAAGAGCTTGGGACAGGGGATATGGAGTTGATCAGAAAACTCATTTAATACTTATTTTAGTACTTATCTGGGTCTCCCACATGTCCTTAGGTCAGCATGATTCCTTACAAGTGTAATTTCCTAGTCTCCACAGGTCACTGTGACCTCTGAAAACATGCCCAATGTTAGATATTAATGATAAACCCCATATCCAGCTAGAGAGGTGTAGGGTATGGTAACAACACCTTCATACTTAGAGATACAAGAACAGCCCATTCCTAGATTGACCATGGATATAGGGTGCATTGGGCTTCCTATATACAATTTGTAGGTTTTAAGATGGTGTGCCCCTTCCCTACCAGTGTTAAAAAGCCTATAATGCTATTGGAATGAATCAGTCAGTGTTAAACTGAGTTACTTGAAGGAACGCCTCTCCCTACATAATCCGCCCCGCACTCTCAGAACATCTGGGAAGAATTTGCTAGACCACCATAAAACCAGACTTAATATAACTTCCCAAAGATCGTTCACGACTGCAGCCCCTAAGCTGTGGAACAGCCTGCTGGAGGAGCTCCATCTTACTATCAATTTAGACACCTTTAAGAAAGCACTCAAGACGGAGTTTTTCTGGCAGGCCTACCCACATGATTTCCTTAATGGACCTTCAAGTTAATAGTATATCTCAATTTGATTACTTGGCTTTTGGGTGAGGATGATGATCGGGTTATTTTATCTGAACTTTATAACTTTGATATTTTATTGTTGGTACTATGTATTTTTTGTACTCCTGTATTTTGTATATTGTGGTTATTTTTATTGTATATTGTGGTTATTTTTATTGATGTAATCCCGCCTCAATCCACAGGGAGAGGCAGGAAATATATAAAAATATTATTATTATTATTATTATTATTATTATTATTATTATTAGAGTAGGTCACCAGTCCCGTGGAAGACAGATGATGGGTGATAGATAATGTAAACGATCAAGAAGTGGATTCATTTAGGCAAAGCAGAAAGAAAAAGAGGCAAGTAGAGGTGTCTTCACTAGCTCTGGTTAACATACCCGGTGGCCCTACTCTGCTTGATGATAAATGTCATTTCTCATGTCAGATCTTGCCTGAAGACTTGGGTCTGTCTCCGAAACTAACATTAGCAGCTGCATGCTTTAGGTTAACCCTTCACCTGCCTCACAGCTGCTTTTGTTTTGCCCTGAGCCAAACCTTTTAAAGGAGGGTTGACTGACTTCAGAGTACATCAAGCAAGAGAGCTGCAGGACAGATAGCATACAATGGAGAACATCTGTGTATGAGTTTGTCCTTCTATAGGACATTTGCTGGGGTGTTTCCAGAGCAAGTTATATAGCTTTTTTTCCCCTGGTCTGAAAGTACAATATTACAGTGAGGCTCTGCATCAAACAGGATATGATCCAGTGCACTTTAAGCACTTGTTATATCCTTCTGTTTTCAGTCAGGGAAAAAGGTTAAATGAGTGCTTGAGAGCAATACTAAAAGGTGTTTAATACTGGCTGGTTCATTCCAATAACATTCAAACTACAGTATGAATTTTCTTTTAAACTACAGCTTCCAGAATCCGCCAGCCAGTATGGCTGGAGTTACATCAGCATAAGTCACCAGCAGGATTCTGGTTTATATTTGCTATTAGATTTCTGAATAGTTTGAAGCACATTGGCAAATATTTCTGACTCCCAACTGTTAATAACATGAAAAATAAAATGCAAAAAAAAAAACAACAACAACAACAACCCATAATCCCTGGTCATTCATTTTAGAAAACATAAGATAACAAGGTGTCAATTTTTAGTGAAGAACTGTGAACTTTGGCATTCAAATTCCTGTGCTCATACTTCTTTAATTCTTTTGTACCAGCATCTGTTTGTTAGGTCTTTGGCTTCTGATAAACACAGTTGTTCCCATGCCCATGATTATTTTGTAACTCTGTTCCACCAAACACTAATGTGGTATAGTGTGGCACAGTGGTCTGAATGCTGGACTAGGACCACATAGTACCAGGGTTCAAATCCCTGCTGTGCCATGGAAACTCATTGAGTTGCCATGGGTAAATCACACTCTTTGACTTACAAGAAGGCAGGGGCCAACCTTATCTGCAAAAACCTTGCTGCGAAAACCTCTTGATAAGATGACCATAAACCAGAACCTACTTGAAGGCACACACCAACAACAACAGAGGCACTGTCTTAGGATTTTTATGTGTACAACATTTAGTACATTTTAGGTGCTTTCTACATGATCGATTGATAGCAGCAGCACTAATATTGTTTATATAGCACTAAACTGTAAATGCTGTATACAGAGGAATTTAAGCAAATGTCCATTTAACTAAACATGACAGGTCCCTAATCCAATGAAGTTCTCTTTCACCTGTGGTGAAAAGAAACATGAATGAAAGAATGGGGAAGAGAGAAGGAAAAAGGAAAGAGACCCAGACATAGTATGGAAGCTAGTAGTGAGAGACCCAAAGTTGAATTGTTCACTCACCTATGGAGTATACTGAGAGGTCTTGGACAAGTCACTTTTTTATTTTTATACTGCAGTGATGTACAAAAAATAGTAATAGCTGATTCGGACTTGCTCTAGTCACAGCAACATAAATGAATTGAAACTGCTTGTAAGACCTGTCTGACTCCGAAGGAGGTTTCTATGGTCTACTGGTTTGAAGTCATGATGACTTGAATTTTTTTGCTAAATTAATCTCTGATACCACTGTGGAATTATAAGAGGTGAAAGCAAGTTCACAGTTCTGGTCACCTTTGTTTCCAGTGGCCATTGATACTACAAGCTATGCTGCACCTGCTGTGAAAATAAATAGGGTCAATATGGTATTATGTACTTTTTGTGTTATATACCTATCTCCCCCACTAGATGTGTGTGTCTGTGTCTGTGTCTGTATCTGTGTAAGAACACTTTCCAGGCTGTTGATGTTTCAGTATCATTCATGCATCAGCAGCACAGCTGCTCCTGCCACACCACAAATACACCCTATATAATGGGTCCATTTGGATTTTATTTTTGTTGTTGTTGTTGTTCTAAATTTTATTTTTAATTCTCAGTAAGTGAACTGACACAGGGTTACTTACATAAGTCTAGGAACTTTTGAGTTATACAAAGATGGTACAAAATATATTAAGGGTTGGGGGAAGAAACAGAAAAATCCAAAAATCAGGGTGAATGGTGGGCCTAGTAGGTTTGCACTAAACTACATCCCAAGATGGAAATTGCCTGGATGAATCAGTGTTAGGTATGACAATGCCAGGTTACATACATCTCTTTTCACTGAGATTTGGATCAATGGCCACTCTGCATCTCTGAAAACATGAAGCTGGCTAAAACTTAAGGGAGTTATCTGCTAACTTGGGCAAAGCGCACTGTCTCCTATATTAGTAGAAGCCTGGATGAAAGGGAAATATATCTAGAAATAAAGAAATAATTGCCACCGCTTCTGACAAGTGGGCCAAGATGCTTCTCTGCCATTTTCTCATCACAGGCATCTGGTAAACCTGAGGACCACATTTTCACCCAAAGGCCCTACAGTATGTAGGCTGCACCAGGCCTAATAATGGCAAAAAATATATACAAACATCAAAATCAGAAGTGACCAGATTTCCACTTCATTTTGATTTGGGATATTTCAGAGATGACTAAGATCTTTGGGGAAACCTGTTTGATGCAAAAACTGCCACTCTTGGCGGCCTTTAGGAATGGGGAGATGTCAGAGCATTCAGACTAGAAATAGGCACTTCCATATATGAACTTCACCAAACTTTCTCAAAAGGCCAGTTTAGGTTAAGGAGGTGGTACAGGAGGAAGAGATTCCCAAAACCCACAGCTGAATACCTCAGAAGAGTGCAGGTGAAGACATTGCTTGAGGAGATAATATTGTGGCTATACTGCATTGAAAACTTTCACCATGAAAGCTAATCTCATCTATACAAGAAAAAGGGGGAAAGAATCTAAAGGAACTTGGGAGCAATCAGACTTCACTAACAGCAGTTAAAATTGAAACTGAAATATCTTGGATGTTATTCACATTAGCAAATTGATGAGACTGGACATAAGTGTCAGGAAACAGGTGGCACAGTCGGATCGGCTGCGGAACTTGGGTCTCCTCTGCAGGCAGGCATTTGCAGGTTACAAAAGGCAAAAGAAAATAAAAACTGAAAGTGGAAGCATAGGAAAATGGATCATGTTGAAATAATCTACTGTTAATTATGTTTTCTAGAAAAAAAGTTGAAGGAATTGATCCTAAACCCTTTTATATCCTGATGGCTCTAACAAATCTTGAAGATGGCAATGTGTCAACAGTGAAATACATGTGCACAATTGGCCCTCCAAAAACTATCAGGACCAGGCTACAACAGAAATATCTAACTAGAAATATATGACTGGCCACTTAAAAGAATATATAGCTTAATGTAAACAGAATGTTCTAGTGTTATTTCACAATGTATCCTGGGGGGAAATGGTAGCTGGAGGCCACTATGCATACCTGCTGAACCTTAGGGCCTAAGCAGACTGCCAGAAATAGTGCACATTAAATTGAGGCACTGCCCTGGCTCAGTGCTAGGGAATCATGGGAATTGTATTTTTTTCTGAGACACTGAACCTTCTCTGTCAGAGAGCTCTGGTGCCACAATAAATTACAGTTCCCATGATTCCCTAGCACTGAGCCAGGGCAGTGCCTCAATTTAATGTGCACTATTTCTGACAGTCTGCTTAGGCCCTTAGATGAGAAACATTTTACTGTCATAGAATTTACAAACTATGTAAAAATTCAGACCTGGGGAAATCTTTGAATTGACTGGTTTTTTTAAAAGTGGTCCAGCTGGCCAGCCTCAAAACCCTTCTGAATCAAGCCAAAAGTCCATCTAAACCAGGGCTAAAGAAGCTGTTACTGGGTTATAAATATCATCATCCCTGACCACTAGCCATACTGTCCTGGGTTGGTAATGTGGTTACCCTGTCCTAATTTAAACCACCAGCAGTGGCAAGCTAGATGTTTGCGTAATGTCCATAGGAAGACACAAAAAGAAACAGCTCTCTTCCATGTTTTCCTCTGCTTCAGGTAAGTGGTATTCAAAGGGATACATTCTCTAAATCAGGGGTAGGCAACCTTTTTGAGCCGGGGGCCGGGTTGCTGTCCCTCAGACAATTGGGGGGTCGAAGCACCAAAAATAAATAAATAAATAAATAAATAAATATTTTTAAAAATTAAAAAAAATTAAAAAAATAAAAATATGCATGCACACTCTCTCAGCCCCAGAAAAGCAATGGCAAAACCCCTGTGGAGATTTTGCCAAGAAAACCCCAAGAACAAGTAATAACAACAATAATCAATATCATCATGGCAGGCGGAGGCAGCGGCAGCAGGACTGGCCTGGGGCCGATCCAAAGGCCTCGGGGGGGCGCATCTGGCCCCCGGGCCTTAGTTTGCCTACCCCTGCTCTAAATATTAGAACCAGCCCTTTCATTAGGCAGAGTCAGGAAGTGAGCTCAGATAGCAAAAGCTGGGGGGAGGCAGCAGATGTTTTTCCTCAGCTTTCTAATCATTTCCTTTTCTTGGACAGAACTATGTGTGGCCCATAGTTTGGCTTTCCACCTCTAAACTAACCTGACATCCCCAGGTTTGGTAGAGACCCCCAAGATTCAACTGCAAGTCCAGCTGGCTTCTGGCCATAGAATGGAAGATATCTTGTCCTTTGATGGAGACAGCAAATGACTAGCCCTACTAAATGCAAAGTTTCCATTTATTCACCATCTAATGATAGACCCAGGGTCCTTTCCCATTGCACAATTAAAACACAATTTCATACCTCTTTAACTTCCTCTTTAGTAATGAAATTCTGGGATTTAGAATCTCATGAGGTATTTAGAATCCTTTGCAAAAGGGCTGTAGTACATCATCAAACTACAAATCCCAGGATTCTGTATGGTGCAGCCATGGCAGTTAAAGTCTTATGCAAGTGCTACAGTTATGCAGTGTGAGAGAGCATCACCAGGATCAGCAACCAAAACACATCATGATTTGCACACACCACCAGCCAAAAACCTGTCTCCCATGCCCACTCCAATATTGTTCAAGTCATTTTTAAAATAGTAAACTACCAGTTTTACCAATGCTATTATTTTGATTATATTTTTAATACACAGATATTGTGCTTTGTTACTCACCACCATCTTTTCTCCTCTCTGCATAATTTAAAAGCAAGGACTTTTGAAAAGCAGCAGTAGGGCTTCTCACATTTTTTTTCCCCAACTCTTAACTTCTTATTCTGCATTCTCTTTGAACTAAAGTGAAATTTTCATTTTTCCATTTTTTTTATTCTCAAGTGTCTTAAGAATCTTCCTCAGACAAATACATCAGACATACCAGCACTTGTACATAGTGATGTTTGAAGGCAGATAGGTTTTGTTTTTAAAAGGGTGTAAGTATTCCTTGTATTTGCTTCATAAGTAGACCTGTTTTCTTCAACAGTCTTTCTAAAGGTGGTGTGAAATTTTGTCCCTCTCTCCCTCTTCCTTCTCCGCCATATGCTTGTTAATGGATCCAGTCATCATTAGGGTTGGTGTCACCCAATGCAGTAACTCATGGTGTCACATACACCCACTGACCTCCATCATACCACATCATACAGAATCCTTAGTAATAATTTTTGTACTGTTACACATAAATCATAATTTCCATATAGCACTGAATGTAAGGGTAATAGTTGTGACATAAAACTCCTAGCAAAATTAAAATTATGCCTTTAAATTACAATATCATATGAACAATCTAAATGTACTTACATGTACATAGTTTCAAATAGTTAAAGTGAAAATTTGGTAAGATGTGATGTTTTTAAGAAAATTTATTTTTTAAAAAAAATTAAGTTTTTTGTGGGTTTTTTGGGCTGTGTGGCCATGTTCTAGAAGAGTTTCTTTCTGACATTTCGCCAGCATCTGTGGCTGGCATCTTCAGAGATGATCTTCAGAGAGATCTGAAGATGCCAGCCACAGATGCTGGCGAAAAGTCAGAAAGAAACTCTTCTAGAACATGGCCACACAGCCCAAAGAACCCACACACACACACAAAAAAACTATGGATGTTGGCCATGAAAGCCTACGACTTCACAAAATTAAGTTGTTGGGGGTTTTTTTGTAAAAAATGGGTCATCTTCTTTCTCCTTAAACTGAGCCTCAACCTGCTCGCACTATATCTTCTGTGTTTTAAAGCAAAGCAGGCAACTATAATACAGCTTATTTCTGCCAAAGGCAGATGTTGGGCAACAGTGGTACCAGCCCCTCTTAGGGTGTTACCTGGTGTGGTACACACACACCCCTCCTGGTGATGCCCATGAATGGATCTCTTTGAGTACTATATGCTCTTTATGTGCACAGTGTGGAAATATTATTATTTTTTTACTTTTAAAACCCTATGACCAGAAAGTGGTTGTGAAACTTCTTTGAATTTAAATGGTATGAACTCCACCCTTCTAGACTATTTCAGCTAATATATTAGGCCAGCTGGGAAGCCATGAAGATAACATGCACAGCAAGCTATATGTACATGGAAGGGCTACTGCCTAGAATCTATGCAGAGTCTCCCATACATTTTGGAGAAGAACAAAGATGTTGTTCATAAACCTGCTATGCTGCTGCTTCCATTTTTCCTCCTAACTACAAATGACAATGGAGGCATACACTACAATAAGTAATTTTAGACACAGTGCATCTCACCACAGTTCAAAAGACTGTGGCCAGGTGATCCATGTGCTTGATCAGTTTACTATGTAGTTGCTAACTGCTGATGAATGACTGCAAGGATCCTATATGCTCTTCCTTCTCGTGTGTCTTTATCTTTCAAGCAGACTAACATGTTTATCACACGGAGGCAAATTACTTAAAAAATCCAAAAAAACTCTGCAAAAGTGGGTGGGGTTTTTTTTTCAGATATGTTTGTGTGAAGGAGAAATAACGTGACATTAACCCAAATGGAAAGTTGCCAAAGCCCACTCCTTTTACTTTCAGAAGATCCCAAAACTAAAAAGGAGCGGATTTTGGCAACTTTCCCTTTGGATTAATGATGCGTTATTTCTCCTTGATGCCAACATCATGTGAAAAACAACCTGCTTTTGCAGGTTATTTTCACTTTAAATCCAGTTTCTGCACAGGATCTGTCCCATGTGCTAAATTCCTTAGACTGGGCAGTCCTTAAAGGAAAGCACATCCTCACACAGAAGACTGTTCTCTGACATTCCTTCAAGCAATGCATTGTCCTCTGTCAAGCAAGGGGTTAGGTGATCAATGGTGTAACCGGGACAGTAGCTTCACCTTATTGACTTTCTAGTTATGACCCATGAAGTGTGCTATGGCTTAGATACAGAGCCAGAGTGGTGAGGTGACTTGACTGTGAGTCTGGAGACCAGGGTTTGATTCCTGCTTGGCTATGAAAACCGCTGGGTAGCCATGGGCAAGCCATACTCTCTTAACCTCAGAGGAAGGCAATGGCAAACCTCCTCTGAACAAATCTTACCAAGAAAACCCCATGACAGGAATTCTATAAGTTGGAAATGACTTCAAGGCACACATACACACAGGCTATCTTACAGAACATATCTCTTATAAGCCTACCCAGAGATCCACAAAAAAGGCCCTTCTTTCATTTCCACCATTACAAGTATGGTACGTGGGAATACAAGAGAGGGTCTTCTTAGGACCTGTCTGCACTGGCCAAAAGTCAGGAGCATTGTATTCCAGAACTGGCCCCAGATTGGTCATGATTGTCACTGCATGCACTGGGCTGCACCTGGTGCAGTGGCACAGCATTGTTCGCATGCACCAGCCAGGACAACACTGCATCAGCGTGGCTGGCCCATCCCCTATCCCTGGAGCCACAGCCATGACTGTCCTACCTGAAGGAGTTTTGTGAAGAGGCCACCTGGCACACCCCCATTTCAGACACCAACAAGATTCCAGATACTAAATTAATTTGTTTAGCAATAATCCATGACACAGATTATTAGTGGCACACTAATCCTGAACCAGGGTTTCCTTCTCTTCCTTCAGAGAGGCTTGTCACTTTTAATGCCTATAAGACAGGCAGGTATATTATGGTTCTCTCTATGCTGGGCATACATTTACCTTCTGAATGTGGCCAGAGAAAATGAGTGAGAATTTACTTTGGGATCATTTTTGAAGAATTAATCAACAGTTTGTTGCATTCAGAATTAAAACAATTTGATTGGGGGGATGCAAAACATGCACATTTTTCCATTCCTCTTAGGCTCAAGCAATTGCCTAACTATGGGGGGAAGCAGACGGGCGGCACAGGGCCGCCCCGGGAAGCTGTGGATTGGGGCCGAGGCATCCGCATTCCTCGGCCCCGCAGCGCAGCGTCTCTGCTCCAGGAAGGAGTGCTAAAATAGCGCTCCTTCCACAAGACACCAAAAGTGCGCCGCAAAAGGCGTCCGGCACACCTTCGGCGCCTCTTCCACTGCAGCGTGTGCGGACGCTGCAGCGGGAGTGCGTCGCCAGAGTGCCGGCCATGCAGAGGGCCGGCCGCTCCGACGACGTTTTGGGGAAGAGGTTGGGGTGCCCAGCGTGAGGCTGCCCCTCCCCTTCCTGGCCTCGAAGACGGCACTTTGCGCCGTCTGCTTAGGCCCTATGCTGGATGTTAATAACACATCTGTACCTTTTAGTGCCTCTTTACTGACTGTGCATGGTCACTCTTGTACCTCTAAATTCACAAATGAAAGGAAACAAGTTTTTCAAAGAATGTAAGATAAAGAAACATACAACCTTCTAACTGTAACCCTTAGGCACTGTTTTGTAAAACAAGCCTGCTCACACCTATCTTCTTGGAGATTCACATTTTTCCTTTTCTGATCCTATTGTAATTTCCTCCCATGCTTTTGACCCCCGGGTATCTTTTAGTCCTGTACATCAACAGCTAGCTAGACATGTCCACATGCAGATCATAAATAATGAAACAGACCTTGAAAATATAATATGACTTTTTATAGCTACTGTGTGATCCATAAACTCAAATAAAAACAACCTCAGAAAAATAGAGCTGAAAATCCATTATCAAATTCATGCTTCTTGCTCAGCTATAATCCCTACTAGGGGAAAAAATTAATAATAATAGCAACCCATGCTATAAATGTGTGTCCTGGGTGCATGGAATCTGATAAAAAAAATGTAAGAGGCTTATACAATCCCAAACTGTATCTTATAAATGCCTAACCTGGTCTCAAGAATGTATGAGAGACCTAGACTTCATTCCAGATGCATGGATGAGATCAAATGAACCAAAGAATATCAACATACTCTTCCATCTGTGAGTCAGAAGATCAAAGTTTGCCCCAGAACACAATGGAAATCAGATGGCAAGCTTCTATGCTTGTACAAACGCTGCATAGATTTTCATTACAAAGAGACCCAGCCTGGGCTATAGAGGCATGCAAATGTAAATATATGTGGAATCCATAGTAAAGGTGACAATGATATTAGAGGTGATACTAAATACACATCTTCTGCAAGCAGTGAGGTTGAGAAAGTGTCAATCATATAATTATATAAGCCCTCTCTCCATTACCCTCCGATGTCATCTGGGGGAGAGAACTAGGCCCAGCACCATCGGGCCTAAAATGAGAAGAAGAGCCCTCCCTCCATTACCATCTGATGTCATCTGGGGGAGAGACACTAGGCCCAGCACCATCTGCCCTGGAATAAGAAGAACCCTTACTTCTTAAAGGATGGGTGGGATTCGAGATTTTATGTTCTGTTTAATATATCTGTATGGAAATTGTAATGTTGTAAACCGCCCCGATTGCTCTGCAGAGGGGCGGGATATAAATTATTATTATTATTATTATTATTATTATTATTATTAAGAGTAATTTTTCTGAGCTTGGTTTCAGTTCTCATTGCCAGATTTAGATATTGTGTGTTTGGACAAAGAAGGAAATCTTACCTTTATGCAGCTTCGTCTATCATAATGTAGCTACAAATAAGACCACACCTATACTGCAAATATTGTGTGTTATACCAGATATAGATAGATAGATGATAGATAGATAGATAGATAGATAGATAGATATAGATAGATATAGATAGATATAGATAGATATATCCTCACAGCGCATACAGAGAGAGAGAGAGAAATTAATTTTCAGACTTGTTGTTGATAGTTGTCTGGTTCTTCCTGAAAGAACTATTGCTTCCAGAGTTCTTGCATGAGAAAAAGTACATCCGAGAAACAGAGCTGAGCATAATATGAGTAAGAGTGTCCAGAGGAGGGTGACCAAAATGGTAAAAGGTTTGGAAACCATGCCGTATGAGGAATGGCTTAGGGAGCAGGGTCTGTTTAGCCTGGAGAATAGAAGGTCAAAGGGTGACATGATAGCCATGTTCAAATATTTGAAGGGATGTCATATTGAGGATGGAGCAAGCTTGTTTTGTGCTGCTCCAGAGACTAAGGGCCTTCTGCATATGGGCTGCTCTGGGCCGCCCTGGGAAGTGGCGGATCGGGGCCATGGCAAACCCACGCCACGGCCCCAATCCTCCCTTTTTCTGCCTCAAAAAGACTGGCAAAATGCCACTCCTTTTAGGGGCAGCAAAAGGCCACCCTAAGAGCTGGCGCATGGCTCTTCCTCACCCTTTTTGGCACACTGTGTTTAAACGCTGCACCAGGAAGGCATCCATTTCAGCTAGCCTTGCCCATGATCTCATGTTTTGGTGATTTCCCAGCTGTTTTGTGGGTTTTTATTTTCTCAGTCATTGTTGTTGTTGTTATTTACTTTCAATTTATGGCAATCCCACCATAGAAGGGTTTTTTGGGGGGAGGGGGCTCTTGAGAACTTTCAGAAAGAGGGTTTCCCCAGCTATCTCTAGAGTTGCCAGGGACTAACTCCAGAACTTTTCTACATGTTGAAGTTTTGTGAGTGCAATCCCAATTCTGCCCTGTGTCCCAATATAATAGCCACACACCCCATTTATCAAATTACCTTAACATACAACTTGTGCCTAAAGGTTTCAGGCGGAAGACATTGGATACTATCTGTGAATTCCTCTTAAATCATTGGATCCTTTCTTGATAGGCCCTCCTTTTGTACAGCTGCTATCAGGAAGGCACAGTTCCACGCAGTTGGCCGTGACCTCTCAGAAAAATTCTCTGCATTTGTTCGTGACAACAAAAACTCCCACTAGGGCCAATGGACAGCAAAGGTTAAAAAAAAGGAGGGGGGAAAAACAGTAACCAAGAGCTTTACATTGCACAAATGCTAAAAGGTAAAAGAACAGAAAGCAGCAGGCCACTAAAAGCCATCTGCCATCTTGGCCCGCCCATGCATCCCCTCTCCCCAGCAGTGTTTTATATTAGTAATGATGTCTCTGTATTGTGTACAACAGAGACTGAGCTCCTTTGAGCAAGCAGGAGCAGAGTTGCTTCTTCAAGCAAGAGGGCAGCCAATGCTCCCTGACTCTAGGAAGACAATAGGGATTGCCTTCCCATTCATACTGTGTATTTATCCACTTGTGTGTGTGTGGGTTTTTCCAGTTCTCAGCCACCATTCAGATGTGACTTCAAATTGACCTGTACTGCTACAGCCACAAAGATGTTGACAGTCCTGTCAGGCTAGAAATAATAAAAAAATTTAAACACACACACACACAATCCATTATCTTATAAAATCTCTGGACTGGATACCTGCACAGCAGATATTGGAAAAGCTTAGATGAAAGTCATCCATCTCTTAAGAGGGAGAAACTAGAGATGAACAAATATATCTACATCCCATATGCATTTTATTTGCATATGTTCAGCCAGAAATCCATTTGGTCCCACTTCCATGGTAACGTCAACATTAATAAAAACATGAGGGGGGGAAAACAATCAGGAAACTTCTATGATGGAGATGTGATAAAGCAAAAATGTTTTGGATTTTGATTTATAGATTTATTGACTGACTCAAGATATATTGAAGATAAAATTTAAATTGAAACCTGGACATTTTATTTTGGGACTGTTAGATGAACAAATGGAGATTAAGTACAGGAGAATTATACAATATATGATTAGACCTGCACGACTTCTGTACGCACAGAAATGGAAAGACAAGACTACCCTAATGAAGGGTATAGACTGGATATTGAAATTGTATGATTTGGCTGTAATGAATAAATTACTATCTGAATTAAAGAGAAATCTCTGAAAGGTTTAAGAAAGCTTGGGAATCTCTAATTGCTTTTATACAGATACAACCAGGGAAATGTTCAGTAGTTGTGTTTGAAGATTAGTAGGATTAATCAACAGTAGAAAATTAAGATAAGTGATTGATGATAGAAAAAAATTAATATCACACCATATGTAACCATTAGTCAGGATTAGGATTAGCGTTAGAGTTAGGGTGCAAATTCTTGAGATAGGGAATAATGCTGATGCTCAGGCAGGATTAGAGGATTAAGGTTGGCTTGTCTGTACAGCATGCTGCACTGAAACAGCTGTACTGAACTGGGTGCACTGAAATGGCCACGCTAAAACAGCCACAGTGGGATGGCCATTCTGAAGTGTGATTTAAATTGTGAAATGGCTGCTGAAATTACCATACTGAAATGGCTGTGCTGAAACAGCCACACTGAAACATTCTAGACCCCTTTTAGGAGGGAGTTCCACAGCCTTCTCTAAGCAGAGCCATGATTGATTCATTTCTCCACATGGCCACTAGTCAGTTTCCCACTATGCTGCCAGGACACCCAAATCTTCAAACATTGTGGGAAATAGAGAAGACAAATATTTTCTGGTATGGGAGTAAAAGGGAAAGTTAGCAGAAGGAAAAAAACAAAGCAGCTTCATTTATATACCGCTTCATACGGCGCTATGGAGTGTCTAAGCAGTTTACAACTGTAAGTTCATTGCCCCCCCACAGCTGGATACTCATTTTAGTGACCTCGGAAGGATGCAGGCCTGAGTCAAGCCTGAGCCCTGGCTAGAATGTGTATCCTTGTGGTTTATGAGTGAATGACTGCAGTGCAGGCATTTAACCACTGTGCCACCAGGGCTGAAAGGCTGAACAATCATTAGAGCAGAGGGAGAAAAAGGCAGATGAGGGGGTGGAAGAAGTTGACTGGAGAGTAGAAAGAAAGGGGGAAACCAGGTGTCTGAGGTCTGTAAAGTAGTACAGGTGTGGAGGAAAAATAGCGTGGAGGAAAAAGACTAGCAAAAAGGAAACATGGGGGAGAGAATATATCTACGAAAGGGCTAATGGTTATCTGGCCCATAGGAATCTGGTGCTTCTGCTAATATTAAAGAAATGCTTTCAGTGAAATGCTTGTGATAATGCTTATATTTGAAAAAGTACATATGTACATCTTTTTGAGTTCTATGGGGCCCAACTATAATTTAATATTGCAACACTCACAATTTAAATCTATATTAAATTTGAGATATATGCACTGTCCAAAAGTTGCATGCCAGGGATTCCAGGACTCTTCTGTGTTGCTCACTGCAATCTTAAAACCCTTATTCAAGGGGAAAGGGGCTTACTCCTTAGTCCTGGCAACTACAGCTCTTTTCCAGCCCCAGTTCTCCCCGTCTTTTTGAATTCAACTAGACTCAGCCAGCAATATAGACCCTTCCTTAGGGTTTCTTCATCCACTAGACTAATCCAATAGTTTATAGGGGTCACACATACCAAAAAAAGTATATATTGGTAGGAAATAGACCATATCAGTAGGAAAAGACAATGGATGCAATACACAGAAGAGTTATATAAAAGAGATGACAACATGAATAACACATGGAATGAAGAGCCATATGAAGATGAATCCCAAATTGTAAAAAAACAAGGTGGAAGCTGCAATAAAGGAAATGGCAAAAAAACCAAGACTCCAGGAACAGATGATATTCCAACAAAACTGTTGCAATCAACATTGACAGAGTCAACTCTAGTGCTAACCAACATATGTCAACAGATATGGAAAACAAAACAATGGCCAACAGATTGGAAGCGATCGATATACATCCCCATCCACAAAAAGGGAGACACAGAGAATGCAGCAACTATAGAACCATAGCACTAAGCTCCCATGCAAGCAAAATCATACTCAAAATTCCATAACATAGGCTCCAACCATACATGAAGAGAGAAGTCCCAGAGGTCCAAGCACGGTTCAGGAAAGGATGGGGCACCAGGGATCACATTGCAAATATACGATGGCTAATAGAGCATAGCAGGAAGTTTCGAAAGAAAATCAGCATGTGCTTTATAGACTACAGCAAAGCCTTTGACTGCATAGATCATGAAAGGCTATGGAATGCCCTTAAAGACATGGGAGTACCAACACATCCAATAGTCCTAATGAGGAATCTGTACTCAGAACAAGAGGCTATTGTCAGGAAAGAACATGGAGAAATAGAACAGTTCCCAATTGGCAAAGAAGTCAGACAAGGCTGCATCCTATCACCCTACCTATTCAACTTATATGCAGAACATATTGTAAGGAAAGCAGGCTTGGACATGGAAGAGGAAGGAGTAAAAATAGGAGGAAGAAGTATCAACAATCTGAGATATGCTGACGACACCATAAAACTAGCAGAGAACCTCACAGACCTGGAACAACTACTAAGGAAGATCAAAGACGAAAGTGCAAAGGCAGGCTTACTGTTGAACATAAAGAAAACAAAAATAACAACCACAAAGAACTTACACACATTCAAGCTAGACAATGAGGAAATAGAACTAGTAAAAGAGTTGTCATATCTGGAATCAAATATTGATCGGAATGGGGACTGAAGCCAGGAAATCAGAAGAAAATTAAGAATGGAGGATGGCTATGAAAGAACTAGAAAAGATCCTAAAATGCAAAGACGTACAACTCAGCACAAAATTCAGAATCATACAAGCCATTGTATTCCCTATTACCATGTATGGATGTGAGAACTGGACAGTCAAGAAAGAAGATAGGAGGAAAATCAATGCATTTGAGATAATGCGGTGCTGGAGAAGAGTGCTGAGGATCCCATGGAGAGCCAAAAGTCAAACAAATGGGTCCTAGAGCAGATCAAGCCAGAGATATCCCTAGAAGCCAAGATGACAAGGCTTAGACTGTCATACTTTGGACACATCATGAGAAGGCATGAATCATTGGAAAAGACAATAATGTTAGGAAAGGTGGAGGGAAGTAGAAAGAAAGGAAGGACACATGCTAGATGGATGGACTTTATTAAAGAGACCACAAATATGAGTTTTCAGGAGCTGGGCAGAGCAGTAGAGGATGGGGGGGGGGGGGGCTGGAGAAGTCTCATCCATAGGGTTGCCATGGGTCGAGATCAATAAGATGGCAGTTAACAACAACAACAACAAATCGGTAGAAAAATGCTTGTGGGTTTTTAAATAAACATTTAAAAGAAAATTTTGTCCTTTTAACGAACTGAATCAAATACAAGAAGCCCCTGCTTTTCTGATAGGTTAGCTACCAGAGCACTATTAGAAAAAGGAAATGGTTGAAAAATGTAACCCATTTTTTTAAAGGCTTGCAAATGCATTTTAGCCACCAAAAATGTAAAAAACATACTGTATATCACTTTTGAATGCATGCAAAATCTAAATAACCATACTACACACATACACACACATATATAAAGTGAAATGAACAAAAGCTTACCTTTAATGTCCTGCTCCCAATTTCAACAAGATTAATAACTTTAGTACTGGCATAGCTTTTTTAATTTCCTTTAACACCTTAGCTTTATTCTTAACAGTTGTACTAACTGTTGAATGTGGAATGCCTTGTTTGCAGTCTATATCACTCATGGACATGCCTTCCTCACTGTAAGTTTGATTAGTTCTAGCGTCTCTTGAAAACTGAGAATCCTAAGAGCTCTTTTAGCTTTGTTGCTGCACTTGGTTGCTATTATGAATACTGTATAGTATTATAAGCACAAATACTGTTCTACAGTAATACTACAAGAGACACAGTGTGCACAATCTCAGAAGCACCACAAACAACTGAACAAGTACTCAAGGAGAAGTGCTCACAATCTCTGAAGCACCATGGACTGCACACAGAAGCATCATGGACTGAACATGGGAGGAAAGGCATCCTGTTATTGCCAAATGGTGGGTCCAGGGAAGCTTTACTGATGGGACAAGCGAGTGGGGATGCCTCCATGACGCTTTACTCACGGGAGAAACACACGGGGGTGTGAACCCCGATCCCACATTTTGCACAATTTCACGGCAATTGACTCACTGTAAGCCTCCCATGTGATAAAGTCCAGAGGCTTGTTTGGGACTGCAAAGGTTTCATGTATGAGCTGCTTCAGGCGTGTAAATAGGGAAATAAGAAATCTGTGAAATTCAAATACAAAGATTCACCTGACCCAATCCTGAACATCCTGATACTCCCCCTCTTGAGTTGGTTCCATTTCAAGTTCCATTTATTGACTTTATCACATGTGGCTTTTAAAGCACTTTTAAAGCCTGAAAATAGTGGCTTTGGCAATACTTATTGCACAACACCATCTCCATCTCATTTCTGCCTTGCCATCCAAGTGTGGTTGTTGTTGTTGTTGTTGTTATCATTCCACCTTCCTCTGAGTACAGGGACTCAAGGTTAGAATGCATTTTGTCATTGATGGTAAAACCCACCAATAAGCCCTGAAATGATCTGCTGTCCCATTAGTGCTCATTTGTGATGTGCTTTGTACAGCAGTTCCAGTATTGGGTGTCAGCATCTGAAAGGCACAGTGAGTAGGGCTTAGGGCAGGGAGGTGGGGGTAAGGAGGAAGAGTATGGAAGAGAGCACAAGGCTCCATTTGCGCTATTGTAAAGACATATGAAAGAGAATGCTTCAAAACCTGTATGTATCCGCTTCCCTTACTGGTGGGAACAGGGCTTGTGTGATAAATCCCTATGTCTTCATTCACTCCCTGAGTTCACTATTCAAGGGAGTGGCAGAAAAATTGGGACTAGCTTCATAACCTCTCAATGGCCAGGGATGATCCTAGTTAATCCTCTACCATCTTACTTTTTCCACTGCTTTTCAAATTGATAGTGTCTCTCTTCTCCTCCCATTTTTCTCTTTGATGTGCATGAGGTGCTCCCATTGGACCCTGACACTTCCTAGCTGATGTCCTGATGTGCATTAAAGATTGCCATTGTACACATTGGTGCCCATTGTGGAACTGGCTGTAGCTTTACTGGCTACCATGTTCTACAGTAAAAGGTGGTTATGCCATGAATCCAGACATTGCAAAAGTACTTAGTTCAATTTTACCCACATAGGCCATTTCAGAGATGTAAGTCCCAAGCAGAACACCAGCTACAATTTTTATATATTTTTTTCACAATGCCATAATTACTGAATTGCTGTATTCTGATATTTCTTGTTTTCAGTTTGTTGGCTTTGCTGCTTGGCCATGGAATCTGAATTAGTCATCCTTGGGCATTTGCATGTTCAAACTGTTGCCCTACCAATATTTTATAAAGATATTAAAAAAGGAAACTGTGAACTTAAGCTATTCCTCCAGGTTCCATTGATGTTAGTACAGTGGGCCCTTGGTATCCCCTAGGGTTTGGTTCCTGGGTCCTGTCCCGTCCCCCCACAACCCTGTTGGATACCAGAATCCATGGATGCTCAATTCTCATTATATATAAAGACATAGTAAAATGTTGTCTCTTATATAAAATAACAAAATCAAGCTTTGCTTTGCTTCCCCTCCCCCCCCCCCCCGTGACTGTTTTCAAGCTACAGATGGTTGAATCCATGGTTGCAGAGTCTGTGAATATGGAGGGACAACTGTATATCATTATTAGTTTTCTTTCTTTAAAAAAATAAGTGCACTGTTTAAAAAAAACATAGCAGCAGATGGGGAAGAAAGCAAAAGATCAATGCAGTTTTCTTGTCAACCCTCCTTAGCCATGACTTCAGCTGGTATCCACAGCCAACCACAGGATGTAAACAGATTGCCCAGCAAAAGAATCCTAGGGAGAAGAAAGGAAACCAAACCGCATCCATATAGCTCTATCTGATCACCTAATATCCCTACAAATCAAAATGAGAGATTCTAATCAGAAACAGTAGCTAAACAATAGCAGAATGGGAGGCATTGATGTATTGTTTCAAGCCAAACAAGGAGTGCTTTCCCAACCATCATCTGCTAGCAGGATACTGGGAGAACCATGGTATCATGAAGAATCTCATCATGAACAGAATTGTGGTATAACATCCTCATGTGAGATGCACCTCAGTTGACTCAGAAGGAGGAGGAAGAATTAATCCTGCCTTTTAAGAGAAGCTTTCCTTGAGGAGATCCCCTTTGAATTCCATCATTTCCAGGTGATAACTCAAATCTCTCTTTCTTATAGATACATGCATTCCCCAGCACACCTCTAATTTCTCTAAAATAGGATCAGTACTGAAAAGAAGCATTCCTGATTTGAATTTTTTCCTTCTCCCTTTAGTTCAGTTTTTTGTTTTTTGTGTGATTTGCACAGATCTTTCTTTTTAGTCTTAGTTTTACTAGTTATCTTCTTTTAAAAAAAAATTCTCTTATATTCTCTTCTAGTTTCCCTCTTTTTGATCTACATCTCTCTATCCCACTTCCTTTTCATTTATTAGCCCTCTGCCTATGCCAGGCTGCATAATTCCACAGGAAAACAACTGTCACTTGTAGAGGTTGGGAGAGATTTTACTTTCTACTTACTTTGGTTTGAGAGAATTTCTTTTTCTGCACAGCAATGTTCCATTTACACTAACAATGCAATCACACACACATCTATTCAGAGGCAAGTACCAGTTGTTTGTTGTTGTGTGCCTTCAAGCCGTTTCCAATTTATGGTGACCATAAGGAGAACCTATCATGGGGTTTTCTTGACAAGTTTCTTTGCGGGGGAGGGGGCTGCTGTTGCCATCCTCTAAGGCTGAGAGAGTATGATTTGCCCAGGGTCACCCAGCGGGTTTCACGGCTGAGCAGGGATTTGAGCCCTGTTCTCCAGAGTCATAGGAGTTTATCATAAGGGAGGCTATGTGCCTAAATCCTGTGTAGAAATGGGACTTAAATCCCACAAAAATCCCTCAAAAGCAGGGTTGTTTTCAGATTCATCAGGGGCCTTGACCATTAACATGAAAATAACCCACTCAGAAAGTGGACAAAATCGGCTGCTTTTTACTTTCAGGAGAATTCCCATTTCTGCATGGGATAAACCCCATATAATAAACTCCTATATAGTCCAATGCTCAAACCACTATACCATGCTGGTTCTGCTGCCAGTTAGTCCCAGTTAGTCCAGTAGAATTTACTCCTAGGTAAATGTGTACAAGATTGGGCCTGAGATATTCAAAAAAAGGTCATGAAAATGTGTTTATTTCTTTGTGACAATCGTTTTTTCAAACCTGATAATTCTTAACTAATTGCATTCTAGTCATCTCCTGAATTTAAAAATACTGCACATTATTTTTCCTATGCATGTTTATTCTAAGAACAGCCCTGGGAAATAGGTTACCCTGAGAAGCTACAATTGGCTCAAGGTAATCCCGTGAGTGTAATGTTATGGGGAAGCTGGGATTTGAGCTGGTTTATAATATACATTGAGTACAGTGGGTGGGTATAAACATAGATTTTATACAGTGGATATGAAAGAAAGCTATAATTCTGAGTAGATCTAATAAAGGCATTTTGATTTTAGAATAAGGCGTTATATAATATTATATTTACTGTTAACCATCCTGTGTCCTTGGATGAATTCACAGAGTATTGAATTTATTGGTTTGTTTGTTTGTCTTTTCAGCCTATTCTGAACTCAGTATATGAATTCCAGGGTTTGTCTGCTCAAAGTAGTAGTTCTGTGATCTTCCTGGTTAATAATGTTTGCCCTCTTGTCACTTGGACATATCCTTTTGATCACATTCTGATGTTGCTCAGCCACATGTATCCCAGTTTTCAGTTGTGAAATGTTGGAGCATATGAATCCTGAGGACTTAAAGAACTTTCAGAACCTTTTTTTATTATTATATTTTTTGTAAAGCTAATCTGAAATACCTCCGCCTTCCAGATGAACATTTGAACTTTTTTTAGTGAAGACCTTCTAGAAACCACTTAAGAATTGTGGTGGTTTCCCAAAAAAAAGGAGTAAAAGCAAGATACAATCCATAATGGTTCACATGTCACTTTTTTTTTTAATGAAACCAACAGTCGTCCTAATGAGGAGGAAAGAAAATCTTGGAGCCTATCTGTCTTTTTCAGATGGAAGACCAATCATGGCATCTTCTATGAGGCAGGCACACCCATTTTAAAATTCAACATGAAGCACTAGTGAAGGCAGAAATGCTGTTGGCATTATTTCTATTACACACGATTCTGCACTTGATGTCTATCAATAGACGAAGCCTAACCTCAAAAAGCAGAGATTCATCCGGGCTTGGGTAGTATTCCTAGCACAGTTTCTCTAGTTCACAATCAGCCGTCTTTCTTTTGCTTTTCATTGGCGCTTTCGGTTTTCATATTTGGAGCTCCAAAAGCCTCTCCAGTTCTCTAAATTATCAGCAGCTTTTACAGGCAAAGCTGAGTGTCCATCACTTTGAATTTTCATTGTTGCATCTGTTTTGCCATTTTAACTGCAGCAGGTTGTATTACAATGAGAGGCCATTAATAGGGAAATGGATACAAACATTTTTATTTCAAATAGCAGCTCTCGGGGAAGATCTGGAAAACAGAATCAAGCCATATGATTGTTTAAAAAAGTGGAGAGGGAGAGAAAGAGAGGCGTCCAAGCCAACAGGCACTGTGCCATTCTTTGTGAACATCTTTTAAATACAAATATCTTACCAGGGCAGAAACGAAAGGGTTGAGAGACCAGGGGGGCAAGGGGGAATGCACAGTTCACCATTTTGCATTTTCATTTTCCCTACCTTCTTCATTTTTCAAAATAATTACTATGACTTTTTTAAAAGTTTGACATAAATGTCTAGTTGAAATAAAATGCATCCACAAATATCATCATTTATTTCTGTGGCTGGAAAAAAAAATACTCCAAGCCTTCATTTCCATTCCGAAAAAAAGGGGGGAGGGAAAAAGAAAAGATGGCATATAGAAGCTGTAATGCCAATAAAGAAAGCCTTTAGAGTAATTCCTGTTTCACTCTGAAGTACATTGACCATAGACAGAGTTCATCAGTAATTATATTTAGCTAGAAAACATCCTTTTAGCTTCATAATTTCCTGGAGATTCAGAAGCAGCTAAAGAATATGGGTAATGCAAAATAAGCTGGAGAGCAAGAACAATCCTGAGTGCTTTATTTTATTTGGGGGGGTTTTTTTAAGGCAAGCTAGTCTCTGTCTAACCCTCAGAAATTATGCTTGACGCAGTGGAAATTATCTTCTCTAAAATCCCATTATTTTTTGCTTGTTTTTGTTTTTAAAAAATCCTTCCCCTTCTTCTAGATCTCCTGGGAGACAGTTAATTGAATGATTCATAGTTTAATTAAGCCTGCAACTTTTATTCAATTAGGCTGCAATCCCATAAATGTTTTCCTAGAAGTAAAGTTTTATTGAACACAATTTGGCTTACTTCTGAGTAGATATCTATGTAGTTGTACTGTTCATCAGATTAAATGATTAAATAAAATCATTTTAAAAATTGCCTCTGAGAAATTTGGCAACAGATTTTTAAAATAAATATATAGATGCTGATAAAAACTGCCAATGGTCACCATTGTCTCACACATAGAAGGAGTGTTTCTACTCAGAACATGTCCCCTATGTTATGTCTTCAGTGCTACAAAAAGTTTGCACATGTTCAAATGTACCCAAATTTAATAAATCATTCCACTGAAAACTTAAATATTTCATGGATGAAGTTTTCTCTAGCCTAATGACAGGTCCTAATTTTAATATAATTTTTAAAAATCAAACTATTATCATTTAGAATTACAGTTCATCTGTTAAAAGATTACATGCACTCAGAATAAATCTAAGGTAACACAGAGAATTGCTTTCATAAGTACAAATACATCATGAGATATATTTCATATATAGAACTTAGAAGTAGCCAGTTAAAAATAACTAATTACTTGTAACTACTTTCATTCTCTAATAGTCAAAGTATTGGAATTACATTACATTACAGTTGTAATTTAACAAGGGAAAACTTTATTCCTTTTGTAATGTAACTGTAAATATTAAGTGGTAGAATTCAAAGATATGGCCATGTCAGTCTGTAGAATTAGTATGTAGAGAGATCTTGTAGCACCTTTGAGACTAACTGAAAGAAAGAATATGTATAGAGATTTTGTAGCACCTTTGAGACTAACTGGGAAGAAAAAGAGGTTTGTAGCATGAGCTTTCGTAGACTTTAGTCTACTTCTTCAGATGCTTATGGTGGATTGAAAGCCAGGGACAGAGAGGCGTGCAGGACTTTAACTGAAGATAACTGAAACGGAAAGGAATGTTGGTTACTATAGACCCAACTATGAAAGAAATAAATTGACAACATGAGCTTTTATAGACTTAAGGGGGGTTGCAGACTGCCAGAAATAGTGCAAATTGAGTCCACTTTTAGGGTTAGGGTTAGTGCTAGGAAATCATGGGAATTGTTGTTTTTTTCTGAGACATTGAGCCTTCTCTGTCAGAGAGCTCTGGTGCCACAATAAAATACAGTTCCCATGATTCCCTAACCCTAACCCTAAAAGTGGACTCAATTTGCACTATTTCTGGCAGTCTGCAACCCCCCTAAGTCTACTCCACCAAATGCATCTGAGGAAGTAGACTTAAATCTATGAAAGCTCATGCTGCCAACTTCTTTCAATTAGTCTCAAAAGTGCTACAAGATCTCTGTAAATATAAAGGTCCTTTTATAGTTATGGGGTGTGGCCACACTATAGACTTTATTATATGACCCTTGTTCTCGCCATGATTGCATTAATGGAAGGAATTGCATACATACTAGTTTGGAAGCAGTCCCTATCACACCTCTGTTCAATTGCATAAGTGAACTGTTGCTGATCCTGCACCCTCTCTTCCATCCTCATCCTCAATATCACCTTCCTGCCTTGCGCCCTACCCAGTTTGTCAATAGGGTTGGCATCACGTGATGCAGTAACTCATGGTGCCATCCCCCACACCATTGACCTCTTCCCATCCCACACCATACAGAAGCCTTGGGGATGTTATTTGTACTCGTGTTACTCATAAATCATAATTCCCATACATCACTGAATGTCAGGGTAATAGTTGTGAAATAAACGACTAGCACAATTAGAATGATACCTTTGAATTGCAGTATCGTGTGCACAACCTCAATGTATTTATATGTACATATAGTTCCATGTGGTTCAAGTGAAAAATTGGTAAGATATGATGTTTTTAAAGAAAAATTTAAAAATAATAGTTTTAAAGCAAAAATTTGGTTAAAAGTGAGTTTTTTAAACAAAGTTTTAAAAGAATAATTTTTATAATTTTTTAATAAATTTTAAATTTTTTGGAAATTTTAAATTTTAAAAAAACTGGGACCTCTTCTTATTCCTCCCACTGAGCTTCACCCCACTCACACATCACTTCAGCATTTTCAAGGGACACAGGCGAATGTCACAGCCTGTTTCTGCCCAAAGGCAGATGTTTGAGGAGCAAAAAAGAAAAAGAAAACAAAGTTTGACAAAACACGTGGTTCTAGTATTCAACTTGTTGGGGGTAATTAGCTTACACATTGTAGACCGCTTAGGGAATGCTTAGTTCACTGATAAGCAGTATAGAAATGTACTTGCTATTGCTATTGCTGTTCTAGAACAGCAAGAGGGAGGGCAGAGTAAAAGTTACTGACAGAAAATGCCTATCCAGTCCTGGAACTGCCATGGATGTGACTTATTGCACCTGAGGACTAACACTATACTAGTGTGATTGGGAGTTTATTGACAGGTTTTTCCTATGAATGGCAAGAAGCACTAGAGAGCCAATCTAAGGCTGCACACTGCAGAAATAATCCAGGTTGATATCATTAACTGCCATGGTCCAATGCTATGGAATCCTGGGAGTTTTAGTTTGTTGTGGCACCAGAGCTCTCTGACAAAGAACAACAACAACAACAACATTTTATTTATAGCTCGTCTCTCCCTGTGGATCGAGGCAGGTCACAACAAATAGGAACAACAATAAAATACAATATACAATTAAAACCAGATTTCTAAATAATCCCCTACCCAACCCCCCTCCCAATCATAAAAAAGAAAAAGAAGCAAATAACAATATAAAGTGAATAGCATTTTAAAATACTAATTAAAAGTGGAAGAAATAACAAATTAGCTAAAAATTAGAGGTAGTTGGAGGCGAGACATCTATCTTTCTTGGGGTAGACCAGGGATATCAAGGCTAAATGTCTCGCACAACTAGTTTCCAGAATTCCATGGCATTGAGTTAAAGTGATGTGAAGCTGGATTATTTCTGCAGTGTGAATGCAGCCTTAGGAGGAATAAGGGACTGTTCCTGCCTGTCACAAGCACTCTAACAATGTTTTGAAGACAAGGCAGCAACAAGACAGAGATGGCATTGTGTGATAGGTTTTGCCAAAGGAGCTTCTTTCCTATTATTATGGCAGTTTAAAAGCCATGTGTGGTAAAGTTCTAAATGGTGGGGTACAAACACTAGACAGGGTGAGTCTGCACTGCAGAATTAATACAGATCAATGCTGCTTTAACTGGTATAACTCCATCTTATGGAATCCTGGGATTTGTAGTTTGTTGTGGCCACAGAACTCTCTGACAGTGAAGACTAAATATCTTGCAAAACTGAAAATCCCAGAATTCCATAGCTATGACAGTTAAAGCAGTGTCAAATTGCATTATTTCTCCAGTGCAGATTCAACTGTGATCCAGCCTAATGCTGTGCTGTGAATGCTGAAATGACAATGAGATGAACTGGAATAGGACATGATGAAATGTTTCCCCAGATATGCACACATGTTAATAATCCAAATCCTGTTCCAAAATGCTGGATAATTGAAAAAAGGGTGCATTGATACTCATCCTAAATTTATCCAGGCTCCAAAAACCATTAGTGGGGGAATCTCCTGGACTATCTCCTTTGCAATTCTACTCAGGAGGGCCAGTGTGGTGTAATGCGTTAAGAGTTGGGTAGGACACTGGGAGACTAGGGTTCAAATTGTGGCTTAACCATGGAAACCCACTGGGTGACCTTGGGCAACTCAGAGGATGGCAATGGCAAACCCCCTCTGAAGAAACTTGCCAAGAAAACCCTATGATAGGGTCACCTTAGCATTGCCATGAGTCAGAAATGATTTGAAGGCACATGACAACAACAAAGTACTACTCCGATGAAGGATTTCACTGCAAAATATCTCTTCACTACCATGGGCCTTACATATAATAAATTACCCATATATCACAATTTTCCACATCACATTTCCTCAAAGACTCAGCATTTAACCTTTCATTTGTATTATGTTTACAGAAAACTAAAAGAAATATGTAAAAAATTAAATTTCCTTAGTGTACCCATCTGAAAAACAGTCACGTTTTACAAATGCCTGGTTCCTTGATCATATGCTACATACATACATGTGTTTCAATATTTGATTCATATGGAGAGCCAGTGTGGTGTAGTGATTTGAACATCCTGGTTTGGCCATATAAACCAACTGGGTGACCTTGGGCAACTCAGAGGATGGTTATGGCAATCTCATGATATGTTTGCTTTAGGGTCACCATAAATCAGAAACGATTTGAAGGTGCACACACAACAACAACAACAACAGTCCATGGATGAGATGGCAGGGTTGATTTATTGGTTCTTACATATTTGTTGTTTTGTGGTACTTCACATTAACAGTAGGACAGTAGCCTCATGTAATCTCTAGAAGCCTATCTTCCTGGAGCCCTTACACGCTTTAAAATTCTAGCACTATATTCTGCTTTAACTATCATGACAACATCCTATGGAATCCTGGGATTTGTGGTTTAAGGAATGATAGAATTATCTGTTTTTAATTTTTAATTGTACTGTGTTTTTAGACTGTAAACTTCTTTGAGTCCCAGTCTGGGAGGGGAGAGCAGGATACAAATAAATATAATAATAATAATAAGTGTGAAAGGGCTCTTGATCAAGTGAGAATTCCACCCATTATGTTGATAGCTCTGGCCATGAAGATAGAGAGAGTATAAGTTGTACACGGGTACACAACAGTCTGAAAGCATTAATGAGATAAGTTTGACTTAAGTTTTGTAGTTGTTGGGAATACCTGCTTATGTAACAAAACAAAACAAAAGATTGATTAAAGTTCTAAACATCTTCCCCATATTGTCTGTGTGTACAAAATTTGAAACATTTATTATTTGTCCAAATATACCAACATACAATCAATCTTTAATTGTGAGATATATATGTTTGTGCGACCTGTTGCCACCTCACCAAACATCATATAGTGCAACACTTCAGTTTTAAGATATTGGGGAGAAGATTTGGGTAGCAATCCCATGATCAATTACTGAAGTTAAAAGAGGATCAGGCTCTTACACTTTCCAACAACTACATGCTTCAGGTATATTTACTGTAATTGTAGATATAAAATTGACTGGAGGGGAGGGGAAAAGAATTTCCATCAGAAATTACATGTGGGTGTTAAAGTGATGAAGAGGTGGACTGGAGGAGTGTTTTGTACTACAAACCAGCAGCTTGTAGCATTTGGGACACACACCTCCTCTTAAAAGCTAGCTATTTGGGTTGCTTGTGGGAAGCAGGATAGTATACATATAGTTTTAAAGATTGCAGTGATAACATCTGAGTTATACATGACTACTGAAGTTACAAACCTTCTCAGCTTGGGATTTTCCTGGTATTAATGCACAGTACCACTTCAGATATCTCCAGAAAGCAAGGAAAGGATTCACAGCACTGAAAGATTTAAATCAGTATATCCATGATTAAATGGCCACCAAAAATTTTCCACTTATTTTTTGACTTGCTATGGTTATTTGTAATCCTCAAATATTTATTAATAACTGGAAATATGGATGCTCTTTCAGGAGGATATTCAACCATCAAAAATTCCAAATCCTACCATACATAAATGCATGTAGCCCTCCTGAGAATTAATTTATATGTGTGTGTGTATATACTAATTGGTTGAGCATTTTTTAAAAATTAAAATAAAATTTTAAAGGGATATAGGAATGTATGCTTTTATTACTTAAAATCAGAATTTAGTAAGAAATGCTACCTAGGAAAGTTTTTTCATTAAAATTGAGATTCTTTTCAAGAACCTATATCCACTTCCTGCTCAGACAATGCATTCAAAGCAGCATTTTTTCTAGTAATACAAAATTATCTTTGTAACATGTAGAAAGAGAAAATGTTGCTTTCATAAAAACATCCCTAAAATGGTAAATGAATAGGGATCTTTTTAAAATTTTAATAGATTAATTCATTGATCCAGGAGTAAATTTTAACTGGTTGGTAATTTTAGTATAACTTGTAAAAAGGCTGCAACATTTAAATATACATACATTTTGAGTCTCCCTTATTTGGAATTCTGAAATTCAAACTATTCTAAAATTCAAAATTATCCACATTAGTACCTAAAGTAGTGATGTCTTTGCTTTCTAATGGATTGATGTACACAAACTTTGTTTCATGCACAAAATTATTTAAAATATTGTGTATAAGATTACCTTCAGGCTATGTGTATATGATGTATATGAAACATAAATGAATTTCATGTTTAGACTTGGGTCCTTTCTCCAAGATATCTCATTACATATATGCAAATTTTACAAAATCCGCAAAAGTCCAAAATCCAAAATACTTCTAGTCCCAAGCATTTCAGATAAGGGAGACTCAGCCTGTATAAGCAATCATGATCCAGCTGTTAATAGTAATCAGTTGGCAATTGTGATATTATCTGTTAAAAGGATGAGAAAATTGAAATATACATATAAGCAATCTATCATCCCCATTCTTGAATATTCTACAACAAAATATTTCAATGAATTCTCACCAACTAATAGCTGGTTGAGAGTACCATCCATCCATCTTTGGTTTAGACTGCTGTCCATCCATCCATGTCCTTTTCCAATAGGTCATGCCTTCCTCTCTCCCCTCCCAACCATCAGTTTTCCATTTTTCTATTCACACAACACACAACATCTTGCAGCTATGGAGCATGCTCAGTTCTCATTACACTATTTTGGGCATGGTTTGGAAAGTTCCCCTTTAGGTTTGGGAAGGTGAGAGGTTTTTTTGTCCTTCATACCTTGAAGTTCCCCAAACCAGCAGCATCTTATCATCTGATAGTGCCCTCTTGTTTCTCAGTGGCTTTACGCTGGCTCCATTTCTGTCAGCACTTCTCACCCAAGTTCTTCATTAGAGGCAAAGCATTACAGATCAAGCAACATCTAGTATGCCAGGCAAGGTTTGAGATGGATAGGATACACTGCAGATCTTTCAAAGAAACCGTAAACCAACTTTCTCCCTTTCCCCCATTCTTCCTACCCGAGTAAAATGCTTCCTTACTCTCCCTGGGAGTTTGGCAGGAGTTTTCAAACTCTCTGCCCTGGCTTTTAAAATATCCCTACAATAGCTGAGTTGGATTGAGACCAGCTGTTGGTGCATTACCATTTGTAAATGCTTTAAAAGCAACTACTTGCTTGGCAGCATCTCTTGTTGAAGAAAGAAGGTGGGGGGGGGGGAATGGCTCTTATTCAGACATTAAGAATCTTTGGGTGCCAACTTTGGCACATACAGGCCATTGTTTATACATTCCCCTCCAAGTTTCCACAAAGAATTGCAAGAAATCAGGTAAGGAACAGAGCCCACAAAACCTTGACTGATATCTTTCACACAGTCTTCATCTGTAATTCGACGCATCACGCTGGGAGTCTAATTGTTTGGAACCGAAAGAGGAGATTGCTGTTTTACTGATCCCTCGCCAATATCACCATATTCTTCTGAAACACTGGACTGACCTCCTTATTTCTCTCCTAAATGAACAAGGAGACTTTTCTTTTCTTTCTTTGCCAATGAGAAGAGAGAGTTTGCTGCACATAGATTGGATTTAGATACTGGACTGTCAAAGCATTAAACATAAGGAGGAGGGGAAATGCACACACACACACACACACTTTTAAGTACTCTTTTTTCCATACCAATAAAGAAACCACATATACCTGACACTCCTAAACCTACATGAACCCCAGCTTGGATAGATCTGTTGAAAAGAAGAGGGGGGGCTCATACATTCACAGAACATGCCCATGAATGCTTTTCCCACACACAGCCTCCCCACCTCACCCCACCCCATTATTATTCCATTGAAACTGGTGACCTTTCATTGTCTCTTCTCTTCCAACCATCTCTACCAGGGCTTGGTGCACTGGAAGAACCGAAGCATGAATGCTAACATCTCGCTCGTTGCAGCTGCTAGTACAAAAGGATTAATTTGCCATCAACCAACTCTAATGCCCTTCTGTTTCCTCGTCTTTCCCCCACCAGGGGCAGTGGTGGCAGCATCTGTTCCCCCGCTCTTTTACTGGTGCCACTCGTGCCATAACAGAGAAGGTCTGTCAGCATTTCCATGACATCCAAGGCACCTGTTTGCATTGCCAAAGAGGAGGCATTGCTTTTGCAACCTGTTCAGGAAAGAAAAATAAGAGTTCATGTTGAAATGTGAGCTGTGAATGCTTTGTCTTGGCAGGCAGATACCAGAAGTCTCTTCTATTTGTTATTACGCTATTTGTTCCATTTATTTATTTAATATTCTTGTTGAGTTTCTTATTAAAATAAAATGAGGCTAACAACAACATGGTACATGGTCAACTTTTACATCACCATCTCCCAACCCACAAAAAAAGGATAGTTTCCCAGGGAAATTTGGTATTCAATGTAAACAAATGCTGGTTTTACACAATGCTCTTTGCAACAAATGTTTGCTGCCAGTGAGGGGGACAGACGGCCATGCCTTTCACAATGATTGAGTTTTCCTGTAACAATAGACCAGGGGTAGGCAACCTTTCCCCTTTAAGGGCCGAGGGACTTCAGCTCCCAGAATCCCAGGAGCTATTGGCCAACATGGGACTATTGGCCAACATGGCTGAGGCTTCTGGGAGCTGAAGTCCCTCGGCCCTTAAAGGGGAAAGGTTGCCTACCCCTGCAATAGACCATGATTTAGGATTGTGTATATAAACAGACTATGGGGCTATAGAGACCGGCCAAAAGGGCCGGCCTGGAGGTGGAGTCGGGGCATGGCAGCTGCACACCAGCTGCCCTGACTCTGCCCCGATGCTGCCGTCATGCCACCCATGCAACGGATAGCAGGCAGCGGCAGGGTGCACCCTTCACGCAGCATTCATACACACTGCGCCAAAGGCAAGGGCAGCTTTTTGCCACTCTAAAAGGAACTGCATTTGCTAGCTCTTTTTAAAGTGGCAAAGTGCCGATTGGGGTCGCAGCATGTGGTTGCTGCAGCCCCAATCTGGCAAGGAAAGGGCACCCCCTTAGGGACTATCTATACAACCCCATGTCTGCATAAAGCATTGGGTTCAACCACTCCTTGCCCTCATTTCCTTTCCAAGAGGGAAAAGAAAACAGAATTAAATTTCACTTTAGCAGATTCCCAGTTTGTCACTGCATGTGAAGCATGAACTGTGATTTAAAACAAACTCTAGTTAATTGCTAAACAAACCACCTTCAAATGCTAGTGCATTTTGTGTGTGTGTGCAGTTCATTAAACAAGCAACATTTTGCTTCAAATGCAGACTAGTGGCTAGCAGATTTGGCTAAATCAGTTGGTGTTGGCTGCCTATCCTAAAACATCTAGAAAGACCCAAACTGGCAGAATAAATGTAAATTGCCTATATTGTAATGAGAGCCAGCATGTAGTAGTGCTTTGAGTGTTGGACTATGACTCTGGAAACCAGAATTCAGTTGCCCACTTGGCTAGGAAAGCCACTGCGTGATCTCAGGCAAATCACATGTTCTTAACCTCAGAGGAAGGCAATGGCAACCCTCCTCTGAACAAATCTTGCTAAGAGAACCTTTAGGGTCACTGTAATTCAGAAACAACTTGAAGGCACACAAAAACAGCAAAAGTGTGTGCATATAATTGGTGTGCTATACTTAATCCTGTTATGTTTTTTTTTATTTTTAATTGAAATTATTTTAATTATGTTGTGTTTTAATATATTTTAATACTAGTATTATTTAATCTTTTTTTAACTTTTGTAATTAATGTTTTAGTTGTATCCTTTCCAACTGATTGTAAGCTGTCTTGAATTCCATCTTGGGAGGCAGGCAGGATATAAATCCAATAAGTAATAGCTTTTGAGATTAATTGGAAAGAATCAAAAGCAGTGTTAGAACAAAGCAGGCAACCTTCTGACCAGTCAGTTGCTGACCCAGACCATTCTCTAGAACAGAGTGAGCATCTTTCCGCTACAGGAGATGTAGTTTGAGAAGTAGAGATTTCTGTTTCCCTATGTGACATGTTCTCTCAAAGAGGACCATGGTGGCTTAGTGGATAAGATGACAATTGTAAGGTCAGAAGGTTGGCAGTTTGAAGCCCAAGTGCCACATGATGGGGTGAGCTCCCATCACTAGTCCCAGCTTCTGCCAACCTAGCAGTTTGAAACCATGCAAATGTAAGTAGACGTACCACATCAGTGGGGAGGTAACAGCATTCGGTGTAGTCATGCTGGCCACATGACCACCAGATTCATCTACATACAGTGCTGGCTCCCTCGGCTTAAGTAACAGAGATGAGCACCGCCCCCTACAGTCGGTTATGACTAGGCATTTATGTAAAGGAGAAACCTTTACCTTTACCTTCATTCTATATAGGCATGAGTAAGGGATAACTGAAGGGAGGGTTGAAGCATATACCATAGGGGTGGGCAACTGTGGAAGATGAGGGGGGCACAAAAATGTGCCCCAAATGCTCTCTAGGAGATCATAGAGGTATATTCTTTTGGTCTTCCTAGGACCCTAGAAGGCACTTGGGGGTATTTTGAGGCCATGGGGGGAAAAACTTTTTTGGGAAAATTTTGCAAACATTTCATTTTGACTCCATGGTGCAGGTGGACTCCTAATGTAGTGGCAATGCCATCCATCATCACCCCTGGAGATCATCTGGGGCCATTTCACAGCAGAAAAAGAATGTGAAAAAACATTTTGGCAAGAAAAAGAAAGTGACCCCTGGAAGCCATAAAAACAGCTCTGGGGATACATGAAGCCAATAGCCACACTTTGTCCACCCTGATGTACCTTTCCCAGGGATGATGGAAGCTGATGTTACTCATATGTGTTACAGGATAAAAAAAATATGGAAATGACTTCCAACTTGCCCATCTGAGTTTTATTTATGTCTTTGTACAACTTATTTTCTTTTTTGACAATTGTAAATTCTTCTTATAATTTAATTCTATGATCCAATATCTCATCCTCTCCCTTGTAATTTACTGGGGGGAAACTTGCTGTCCCACATTTTTATCTGCTTTTGAAATATCCCAGTTTCTCTCTCATCCCTCCCACTTTCCCCCTTTTCCTCAGCTTACTTCCATTAGTGCAAACTCAGTTCAAAGTGAAAAGCAGTTTCCATTCAATTGGCTCAGCAGAGGGGAGAGGAGAGGAGAGAGTGTAATTTTTCCTTCCCTGTAGACTCAGGCAAAGCAAACTTTGCAGCTGCTCCTCCTAATTTGTGTGTTCTTACTCATTAATAACTTTTGGTATCTTGACCACATTATGATATTGCAAATGTAACCCAGGAGCTTATCGCTTGGGGTTTTAAGCCGAATCACGCCTCCCAGGCTGTGGCCAGGAGGCAGGATGGAGGCAGGGATTATCACCTGCTAAATCACTGCCAAATCTCTGGCAGGGTCCCAGCTGGGTGCAGCCAGTGCTTTTTCAAAACTGGAAAGCGTTCTGATTTCTAAAAAGCACTGGCTGAGCCCAGCTAGGACCTGGGCTGATGGCGGCCAGTGATTCAGCAGCAATTAAGGATGCTATAATCTCACGTCTCCATCCTGCCTCCTAGCTGCAGCCCAGGAGGCTTGGTTCAGTTTAAAACACCAAGCGATAAGCTCCCCAGTGTTCATCTGTGAAGTGCTGGAGAGTATGGAAATGCAAATAGTGCTCCTAGAGGCCTAGCAGAGCAGCAGATTTCTTTCTGGGGGAAAAGCCTAAAATGTTTTTGCAGGAGGAAGGAGAATATGATCCTTGCAAAGCAAATCTGGAGGTTGCCAAAGAAAGTGTCCCCAAGGATCGTGTAAGACCTGCACATTGTCCACACCCATCATAGCTGAAGGTCTGATGCTCTGGCTTTCATTAGAAGGAAGCAGAAGCACTGTGGTGTGGATACCAGAACCTATGAGAAAAGTTAAGTCTGCATCTGTAGTAAAGTGCTCTGCCCTAGGGTCCTGGTATACAAAAGGTTGATATGGAGTTCTCACACTTTTCTCAGTGTCAAAATCTGTGGTCTAGTTCTCAGAATGGACCCAAGAATAAACACATTTGAGTCTAATTTGAAATAAACCCCAATTAACTCATTTTATTTACCACCACCATGTAAATTTTAGTAGGAACAGGAAAAAGGTGGCTATGGGAAGGGCCAGGGCCAGGAGCAAGCTAATTATGAACTGAACCTGAACTTCAGAAAGACTTGGACTCACTTCATAATTAGAACAGAATTTCTGAAAAGGGCAGGCATAACTGCATCACTAGTTTTAAAAAAACAATGTGATACAGTGGATAGAATGTGGGTGTAGGTTTATTACTAATTTATTTCTGTAGGTTTATTACTAATTTATGTTTATTACTAAAAACAGGTAATAGACTGAAGGTTTATTACTAATTTATTTCTAGGATTTCTACTCCACACACATTCTTTCTGTAAAATAATCCAGGCAATTTACAAACAATAAAACAATACAAGTGGCTCACATATTACATGAGGGCTCCATTCTGGGACCTTTCACATAGTACAATTTTTGCATAAAATCTGGAACTCTGTTTTTCTTACCTGAAGTGAATGACTGAGAAATCACAGCCAACGAAAACTATCAATATTGACCTTATGATATAAAGGTATTGTCTAAAAAGGAAACGTGATCAGAAGGAGGGTTATCAAAAGGTAGTCCTGTATTGTAGTGCCAGGATGAGGTCAATGGTTCGATGTCAATATTGGGAACAGACATTGTCAGTGGTAGGATGTCAACTACAGGAGCAGACAGTGTCGATGGCTGGGGTTCCTCATTTGCAGAAACCTTTTGGAAGAACATCATAATAGAAAGTCGCCTCTCTCTTTTAAAATTTATCAAAGTGTTACTGCAGAAGTTGTAATGCTAAGGTGATCATACGGGTTATTTTAATGCTGTGCTCCATCCAAGGATCATGTTCCTTAATTTTGTCCTTTAATGTCTGTGCAATTTGAAAAACTTTGACAAACTTCTCTAATGTCCACGTGGCTGGTTCTGCTTCCTTTCCTTTTTCCTTCTTCTTCTAAAGAGGTCTTAACAAGTTCTTCCAGTTCCTCATCGGTTAACACTTCCTCATGGCGGTCAATGTATTCCCTCACTTCCTCATCCAGCATGTCAGAAAATCCTCCACCAAGTTGTTTTGCTGCATCAATGTTTCTCCTAACTTCTCCTGGGGTGGCATGAAAATCCTCCACAACGTCACTTCATAAGTTCTTCCAGCAGGCACTTAGAGTTTCTGATTTTAATACATTCATTGCAGCTTTGATTAATGTTATGGTGTCAGTAATAGTGAAGGATTTCCAGCACTGCATGAGACCCACAGAAGGGTCTGCATCAATTTCTGCTACAATGCACTCAAGGCCATGTACACCAGGGGGTGTACATGGCCTTGACAATACAAATTATGCCCTGGTCAAGGGGCTGAATCAATGAAGCTGTATTGGGAAGCAAGAAAACAATGTTGATGTTTTCATTTTCATAGCAAACAGATTCAGGATGGCCACATGTATTATTTACTATTAATAGAAATTTAAATGGCAAACTTTGCTGTCACAATTTTTTTTTCACTTCTGGTACGAAGCATTGGTGAAACCGTTTATTAAACAAGATGGTGGTCACCCACACTTTCCTATTATGTTGCCAGAAAATAGACAGATAAACTTTGTGTTTGTTTGTTGTTGTTTTAAGAGCATGTGGGTTCTTTGATTGGTACACTATGGCTGGCTTCATCATATGCCTGCAGAGGTGCCACACAGAACCAGAACTAATCTGTCTTTTATGCTTTGTGCCTTGCAGTTTTATGAATGTATATTCTAATGGGCATTTTTCCCCAGAAGAGCCCATTTTCACTGCAAATAAACACCTGCTTTGGATGGTGTATGCTTTCTCCTCAATCAGCTTCTTAACTCTTCTGGAAATGTAGCAGCAGCTTCTTCATTGGCAGACACAGCCTCTCTAGTCAGTTTGACATTTTTAAGTCCATGCCTATCCGCAAATTCATGCAACCACCCTCTACTTGTAAATGACTTGATAGATAGTAAATGACTTGATAGAACTCATTTCAGGGGATGCCCATACGGGATCAATGCTTTCTGGCTCAATACCTTGCTGCCAATGGGAATAGATTTTCTGTGCATGTCCTCCAACCACAAATTTAAGGCATTATCCATTTTTACTACAGACTTAATGGGCACTCTGGGTGTAAATCTTGCAGATTGAGATGCCATAGCAAAACTACCATGAATTTATTTTCTTTATTCACAACCTCATTGATAGAAGATTTGTTCTTTCGTTACATTTTAGCAACTCAGAACACTTTTTTTTTCTTTCTTCATCAAGTTCAGAAGTTTCACCTACTCACTCAAAGAAAGTATTTTATGGATTTTCTTTGGCTTCTCCAGATTGCCAACATCACAATTTCTTGCGCCTTGAGGCCATTTTTCATTGGCACAACCACTTCACTGGCACAACCAGCAAGAGCAACAAATGGCACATGCTAATCAACAGGAGCTACTCAACACTGAACATAAGGTAGTTTGAACACAGTAAGTAATATGGGATAGCACATACAGTACAAGATAGTGTGAGTAGCATGAAGGGGGTCTTTACGTAAAGTTGGAGCTGCATAATATGGATTTGTGTAGATGTCCTGGTGGCACAGTGGTTAAATGCCAGTATTGCAGCCACTCACAGCCACAAGGTTGTGAGTTCAATCCCAGGCAGGGCTCCAGGTTCTACTCAGCCTTGCCCCCTTCCGTAGATCACTAAAATGAGTACCCAGCTTGTTGGGGGCAATTAGCTTACACATTGTAAACTGTTTATGGAGTACTTAAGTGCATTGATAGCAGTATAGGAACGTACTTGCTATTACTTGCTATTGCCATTGTGTATTATGCAAGCCGCCTGTCCTTTTATTTGAAACAAAAACTTTAGCTAACTCAATAAGAATTTAATTCAACAATAATGAAATATTCTTGATGTAGTGATAACATAACAAAAAGGACCTACAGACAGTAAAAGCAGTTTTAGTTTTCAAAGCTACTTTATTTAATTCTATAAGAATCTCAATGTTAGTGACTTTACAGACTGGCAGAAATAGTGCAGCTTGAGGCCACTTTAACTGTCCTGGCTCAATGCTAAGGAATCATGGGAACTTTATTGTGGCACTCTGGCAGAGAAGGCTCAATGTCCCAGAAAAAATATAATTCCCATGATTCCCTAGCACTGAGCCAGGACAGTTAAAGTGGCCTCAAGTTGCACTATTTCTGCCAGTCTGTAAAGGCCCTTAGACTGGATTCAAATTTTGGGAAAGTAGAAGTGCTCTGTAACTTCCTGAAGATGTGGGGTTCACCAAGCTCATCCGTGATCTTCTAAACTCAGGAACTGAACATGCAATGCACTGCTTATGCAGGTTGAAGCTTCATTGGGTGTATAATGAAATAGTTTGTCTCCTAGTGGTGTTGAGAAAAGCTCTAAATCATTTAATTCTCCAGATGCTGTAGACATCTAATCTTTCTGTCCATTTAAAGGTACCCCCCAGATGTTTTTAGATTTCATTTCTCACCAGTCCCAAGTTAGCATTATGCCCTTATATACATGGGAGAATGTAACAAGATAGGTTCTGTGGCACACAAGCACCATCCTATTGATCAGGTAATAGATATGGTCAGGAACCATAGTTCTATGGTACAACACATATTTTGGGTGTAGCAAATCCCTATTTCAATTCCTGGCAGCTTTAGTTGAAAACATCAGGTGGAAAATGAAGTGGAAAGAACTTTATCTGAGATTCTGAAGACCAAGGTGTAGAAACTATGTCCCTCCAAATGTGGTTGGTCTGCAATTCCCAGTAGCCCTGCTCAGGATAGTCAATAGTCCAACTGCTGTCCAAGAAGATCAGGAGTGCTATCAATTGCCCATCCCTGTATGGACTCAGTGTCTGTCCAAGTACACAGGATTAAGCTAGATGACAAATAACCCAGTTAGCTTCCTATTTTCCACTATCTCTTGAAAACTGAATCTAGCGAGTACATGTATAAATGTGTGATGTAGGGAGAGAATCTGAATGTATTCCTGGTTATATCACTAAGAACCACAGGTATACAAACAGCCCTCCATATCCACGTGGTGTTTTTTTTATCCATAGATTCAAGCATCCATGGCTTGAAAATATTTCAAAAAGATATAAATTCCAAAAAGCAAACCTTGATTTTGCCATTTGATATAAGGGGCACCATTTTACTATGCCATTGTATTTAATGGGATTTGAGCATCCACGGATTTTGGTATCCATAGGAGGTCCTGGAATCAAATCCCAGCAGATACCAAGGGCCCACTGTAATCATAAGATACACTTTCAATTTACTCTTCAACAGAAGCAAAATTTCAGCCCAAACCCCAAATTGTAATTGACCAATTTTTATTCTGAGCTTATGCTTATTCAAGGAGAGCCTCCCCCTCCCTGAGTTTCAATGGATCTTGACATCAGTGTAAAGTACTTAAAATACTGCTCTTAGTTCTACAAGTCAATGGAAAGTCTAGTTTGAAATCAGTGGCTTGGATCCAAAGATGTCTTGTATAGATAAACAGGTGTTTTAAATAACTTTTGGTAGCATTTGCCTAAGGCAGTTCCATCAAACTCTACAAATTATTCTATCTCAGAGTTCCCAGATAACAAGATCTGGGCTCTCTTCTCTGAGTTTCAAGGTGGGGGGAGGAATCGCAGAGAGAAAGCATTGCCTTCAAAAGCATATGTATATATGTTGTAGGTTTTTTATTTGACTAAAATATTTGCATTTGATGATTAATGTAGCATGATGCCCTGCATCACAAGAGGTTATCGCTAGGTTTCAAGTTTTGGCCCCAAATTCCCAGAGCCTGGTATAGGCCTTCCATGGCAACCCTGCTCAACATCTTTATTTCATATCGTGCTGCAGCTCCATCTGCCCATCATTACAATGTGCAGCCTTGGGGGATATGGAGTAGGGGAAGGGCCAGGTAAGACCTATGACATGAGTCCACCCAACTTTCTCTGGATCCATGTACCATAATCAGCTCACCTTTAAATAATTCCACATAACCACTCCACGGTTCATCATTCTCTTAAATAATCACTTCGATACATGGAAGAAAACCCTATTAATTGGCAAAAATATATGGATTTCATTTCTTCTCTATGTGGTATGCAGGATTTTGTTGTTGCTGTTTCTTGCGTGCCCTCAAGTTGTTTCCGACTTGTGGTGACCCTGAGGTGAACCTATCATGGGATTTTCTTGGCATGTTTCTTCAAGGGGGGGGGGGGCTATGCCATCACCTTCCTCTGAGAGAATGTGACTTGCCCAAGGTCACCCAGTGTGTTTCATGGCCAAGCGGGGATTCGAACCCTGTTCTCCAGAGTGGTTGTCCAATGCTCAAAGTACTACCTCATGCTGGCTCTAACCCAGCACAAATAAAACACAAGAGGTTCAGATCCTATTTAAATTATCTCATTAGAAAATGGACTTAGATGTACTTTAAGAAATCCCTTCTTTGGGGAAGCATGGAAGACATTTTTCTCAAATCAATTATTACCAAAATAATAATTGCTTGCTTAATAAACAATCTGGCATTAGGTGAAAGATACCTAATGCCAAATCAGCAGTCCTAATCTTCTGATATGTTCTGTAACTCTAGAATGTTCTTTATTGCTGGCAGACCCCAGTTTCAGTATAGGATCTTCATGTGTGTATGTGTGTAGACAGACAGATATGAAGAAAATGATGGCTTATATCATGACAAAGACTATACTCTTATTCTGTCATGTTTTTAAACAGCACACTACACCACAAGGCTTGATTTGACAAGAAAACAAAAAGAGGGTGAACAAAAAAAAAGTACCTCCTAAAATACGAAATTCGTGAGGTATATGAATTATTTAACAGGCAGCTGAATAAGAGAAAACTCAACAGAAGACTACCGGGGGGGGGGGACCCTCACAGCCAGCCACCCAACCCAGGGTAGATCCTTTCCCTGAAGCCTAGGACAATGAAATAAATTTTATATCTCTGATTTACTTGCTAGCAGACAAGGCTAGCTTGCGATTGCCCCCACCCTGCACCCCCTTTCCAAAAAAAATAGAGAGAGAAAAGCAAGCAAGCGCCTGATGGGTATCATTCTCCATTATCTCTCAAACCTTTGCCACCAGCATGCAGATAGAAGCAGCAAAAAAAGAGGGAGAAAAGGAAACGTGTGTATAAAAGCATTGGTTAAACAAGCCCACAGTAATTCTTATTTGCTGGAGGTTTTAGAGAGCAGATGTAGGATTGGCAAGGCCTTGGAGCTGGCTATATTGTACTCGCTCATTCAGAGCCAACATGGAAATAACACAGAAAAGCTGCAGGGGTTTTTTTGGTGTTGTTTGTGAGTGCGCGTGTGTGCATGTTTGCCGTTTTGCCATCCGCTCATCGAAGGTTTCTTGGATTCACATTGACCCATAGGAGGGAGGGAGGGAGAGGAAAAGAGATTGGGGCATGATCCAAAAGAAATATGACTTGTATCAGCAGCTGCCTGAGAGACTCTCCATTGACTTTGCTAAGCGGCTGCCTCTTTTGTAGGAGCACATGGCCCTCTGCTGTATCACTCCCATTGCTTGCGTTGGGTGGCTTCAGTTGTTAGAATATGAACAAACAAATGGAGAAAACACACACACACACACACACACTGCCAGCAGCACCAAAGGAGCATTTTCAGCTGCCAGACAATAACTTAGATAGTTATAGCTGCCATCACTAGTTCACACAAGCTTTTTAAATAACTTTTGGCAGCATTCAGTATCACAGCACAAAAGCAAAGTTGGCACTTCAATGCATACTTTGTTTGACATAACTGTAGGCAGTATCCAGCTGATACCTTAATGTGTGTGTGTGTATGTGTGTGTGCTACTCTTAATGTACATACTATTAGATCAAACACTGAGTTCATCCTATTCTCCCACCTCCTCCCTGCAACAGCCCATGTTTCCTTCCAAATGTCACCATTAAATTGTAAGATGGGAATCAAACCAGATTAACAGGAGACAGGATGCTGGAGCATCTCGCCAGTCTCAGCAAGTGACCCAGATAAGAAAGTGGAATGGAGTGGGGAGGCATGAACGTACAAAAAAGAATAGTTGGAGTGGCAATAGCAGTGGTATTATTTTTTTAAAAAAATAATTTGTCAAACTGTGCTCCTTTTGAGCCAGGAATGGTAGAATAACAGAGCCAAGGCCTCCTCTGCATTTACCATACTTTTAAAATCATCTTTGCAAGCCCAAACATATAAACAGGCACAGGCACAATTAAAGCTTCAGCATCGGCCCTTCCTAGTCGCATAGGCTGTAAATCATATGCAGGCACTCAAAAGATTTCATCCATGTTTCATCTGTCATTTTTGGCAAATTCAGCTTTCTCATCCAACCACACCTGGGGACTGCTGAAGTAGATACATACATGGTCTTTTGACTGGGGAGGTGTTTGTGGATTTATTTTTTATTTTATTTATTTTTTTGTATCTTTCAGAGTAAACAGATTTAAGTGCACAGCTTGCTTTTTTTCCCCTCTGTAAACATCCTGAAAGCAAAAGCTATCAGCAACCAATTTCCCACCCCCCAGGGACTCCACCAAGGCTCCTTCCTTCTTCCCAAAAAACAGAAGTGTGAGGAAGTCAAAGAATAATGAAAGCACCAGAAGCTTCTGGGAAGAAGAACTCAGCTACATATGGTCCATGGGCCACAGTATTCCAATCCTTTGTTGTTAGCTACCCATGAGTTGATCTCAACCCAGTCCTTGGTTTGAATTTACCTTTGATTTCCCAGATCTTGTGGAATAGATTTCTTGCTCTTTCTTTTTTGTTGCTGTCTTCTATTTCTCTGCACTGGTCATTGTAGTAGTTTTCTTTATCTTTATGCACCAGCCATTGTACTGTTGCATTTATGGTTCTTAGTTTGTTCCTATCTCCATTTTGTTTTGTTTCTCTTCTTTCCTTTATGGCTTATAGTATTTTATCTGTCATCCATGGTTTCTTCTCTTTCTTTTTGTCTACTGAAAGGTTTAACTGCTTTAAATAAAGTTATCTGGGACTACATCCACTGCAATGGAAAGAAGTTTGCCTACTCATTTAATTACTCATTTAATTACCATGTCATATCTCATTTAATTACTATGATTTTATTCTGTTTTAATTGTTAATGGATTTTAATCATTTAATCGTTTAATAATGTTCGGGGGGGGATTGTGTTTTTTATTGTAATTGAGTTTTATGCTGTAAACCGCCCTGATTGGGCAACCATTGGGCGGTATATAAATAAATTTTATTATTATTATTATTATTACTGCTGTAGATCAAGTGATAAAAAAGTAAAGGTAAAGGTATTCTTTACTTTTTTCTTTACTTATTTCTTTTCCTTATTATATCTTATGTGTTTTAACTCTGGAGGCCAGAGTTCAAATCCCAGCTCAACCATGTAAGCCCAACGGGTGCCCTTGTGCAAGTCACACACTCTCAGCCTCAGAGGATGGCAATGGCAAATACCTTCTAAAGAAACCTGCCAAGAAAACCCTGTGAAAGGGTCATCTTATGGTCACCATAAGTTGAAAATGAATTGAAGGCACACAACAGCAACCAAGTTAAATGAAATTGTGGTTTAATTCTCTTTTAACTCTTGTATTAATAGAAATGGTGACTCAAGTGGTTGAGACGCTGATTCTGTTGATTGCAAGATTGGCAGGTTGGCAGTTCAAGGCCTAGGTGCTGCATGATGGGGTGAGTGTCTGCCAACCTAGCAGTTCAAAAGCATGCAAATGCAAGCAGATAAACAGATATCACTCTAGTGGGCAGGTAGAGAGCATTCTGTGCAATCATGCTGGCCACATAATCACAGAATAGTATCTGACAATGCTGGCTCTTTGGCTTAGTAACAGAGATGGGCACTGCCCCCTATGGTCGGACACGATTTTACAACCTTGTCAACAGGTTTACCTTTATCTATTAATAGTTATTGTTATTTTTAAATTGCACTTTGTTTTATGGTTGTGAGCTGCCTTGAATCCTATGTTGGGAGAAAAGTAGGATAGAAATTAAATAACTAAATAAAATAAATAAATATCTGCACCTAATTGTCCCTCAAAGGAGCTAAGGAGCTAAGCCATAGGGTGGTATACAAATTATTATTATTATTATTATTATTATTATTATTATTACAAAGCAAACAAAGAAGTAACCCTTATTATCCCGATGTATATTCATCATAACCCCTTAAAGCATCACAGATGAATGAGGCTTTAGAATAACAGAATTGTAAAGCTGGAAGGATTGCAAGTGCAATGCAGGAATACACACCAAAAGAACTCCTGAGAGATGCCAATCCAAAAGACCTCCAAAGAAGGAGAGTCCACAATCCCAAGGCAGTCTATTCCATTGTTGAACAGTTCTTACAGTAAACCAATTCTTCTTAATGTTTTGGTGGAATCTCTTTTCTTGTAATTTGAATCCCCTGGTTCATGTTCTAGTCCCTCTCATGACATCTCTCTATCTTCTCTTTTCCAAGCTATACTCAACTCCCCATGTCATATCTCATTAGTTTCCAGCTCTTTGATCATCTTGGTCATCCTTCTCTAGACACTTTCCAGCTTCACAATATTCTTCTTGAACTCTAGTGGTTACCCAAGGCTCTCTTGACCTGTATAAAATCTGTTTTGTACAACCTGGAGGATCACAATAGCTAGGTTTTTAGAACTGCTATCATTTTTCTTAAGCTGCATCTTCATTGCAAAAATGATGCAGTTTGACACTTCTTTAACTGTCATAGCTCAATGCTATGGAACTCTGGAATTTGTAGTTTGTTTTAGCACCAGAGATCCCTGACAGAGAAGGCTAATAGCTCACATGACTACAAATCTCAGAGTTACATAGCATGCCAGTTAAAGTAGTGTCAAGCTGCATTACTTCTGCAGTGCAGATGCAACCTTAAACAGGAATTATAAAATAAAAATCTTTTAAAAATGTACTTGCATGTGCAAAACTTTGAAACTATTTTTTTCCAAAACTAATATTTTTTGGTGGGGGGATCTGAAATGTAGTGATTATTCAAAAGCAAATATTCACCCAAAGGTATTTGGTTTCATTTTTAAAACTCTCTGAAAATAAAGATTGAAGTTTAGTTTTTCAGATTTCTAGCTTTCCTAAAAATTCTGACCTAAATCCAGTTGTTAGTTCCAACTATGAGAGTTGACTTACCAAATTAATGGAATTAATGGAAACATGATAAATCAGCACAAGTCCCATTGATTTGGTTGGTCTACTCAAATCAGAATTAATCATTAGATTTTGGTCTCTGGCTTCATCTGCACTTCAGAAATAATGCAGTTTGACACCACTTTAATTCAATGCTATGAATTCCTGGGATCTGAAGTTAGTTTGGCACCAGAGCTCTCTGAAGACTAAATATCTCACATAACTACAAATTCCAGAATTTCATAGCATTAGCCATGACAGTTAAAATAGTGTAAAATTGCATTATTTCTGAAGTGCAGATACTGCTTCTTGTGTTATAATTTCATGCTATGTGTCTATTTCAAGCCTCAAAGTGGATTCTTTTTGGAACTGCCCTCAGTCTCATTTAAGCTCACAGCGTCTTCTAGGAACATATGTGAATTTACCTTGCATTAATTTTCCTTGCTAAGTGACCCTTCCTTCCTTCCTTCCTTCCTTCCTTCCTTCCTTCCTTCCTTTCTTTTTTTTTGGGGGGGGGGAGGGGGAGGGGGGGACTAAGACTTGCCAGAGGGAACTTTCTGAAATGTATACTTTATTACTGAGCATTTCAAGAGCAAAAATACAATAAAACTGTTACAAAATTTAAAAAAACTCTCTGCAAATAACCATTGAATATTCAAAATTTCCAGCTTTCTTTAAAATTCTGGGCTAAATCTATCTCAACTACCAGAATAGGCTCATTTAATAACTGGGAAAACAAAACTCAACATTTGTGCAAATTCCATTTGATTCAGTATGTCTGCTCTAATTGTGTCTATCACTTGAGTTTAGGCGCTGCCTTTTAATTCCATGCTGTCTTTCTTTCAGCTCCGATCACTTTCCTAGATACCAATTTCCTCCAGGAATCTATAAGTCTGGCATGAGATGAATTTATTTCCATCACAAGTGACTATTTTTCTTCTCTAAATATTGTTTTTAAATGAATACACTCCTTTATAGCAATGCACAAGAATATATACCTGCTTGAGTGCCATTGCTTCTTTACTTAACTGTGCAGAGTAAGATTTTATGAAGGAATGGATTGTTGGAGTGTAATAAAAAGATGCAAAGGAAGCATCCTCCACCAGATCAAACTACTGCCTTCTTCAGGCACCCCAAAAGCAGATGACAATTAAATGAGGGCACAGGACTCTGGCCCTCATTTCCCCTGGCATACCAGGTCCTACACTTTTATTAGCTTTAAGTGGAGATTCTGCAGGGCACTAACAGAACACAGTCTGAATAGTGATAAAACAGGGGACTCAGTTGTATGGAGCCTTCTCCTGATGTCATGCCATCTAACTGTCCCAATTTGGTAGGGACAGCCCCAACTAATCCTCTCGTCCCACTTTTTCAGCTGCTTTTAAAATGTCCCAGTTTCTCTCTCTTCCTCAAACTTTCCCTCTTTGTTCTCAGATTACTTCACTTGCAGCAACAGAGTTGAAATACAAAAGTACAGTCACAGCTGTGGCTTTGACTTTTGCAGATTTGCTTATTCACAGGTTTCATTCATATGTTCTCTCTAGGAATCTCTAGATCCTCCAGCTCAACTCTATGGGCAACATCTGCAGCAATCATGTTGGAGGACCTAGAGATTCCTAGAGGTAACACTTCTTTAGGCATTTCTAACTCCGGAACAATTCTGTTGACAACAGTGCAATTCTATGGACAACTTCTGGCAGATATTGATCATAGAATTGCATTGGAGGACCTACAAATGCCTAGAGAAGTGTTCTCTCTGGTAAAAAAAAAAAATAGTGGGTTTTTTATTTGCATTTTTTTTCATTTTCACAGAGATCTTGTGCATTTAACCCCAGCAAATGTGGAGGGCCCAATATAGGACATTTTCACACTAGACCCACCAAAGCTGCCTGGAGCTGACCGTGCCTCTCATTCCGGAATGGCTCCGGCGGTGGCAACTTAATTCCTTTTTAAAAAAGGAATTACCTTGCCGGGGCTGATGCCGGAGTTAGCGCTGGATCGGCCGGAGTGAGGCCGGACTTGCTGCGACGTGAGTGTGAACACACGGAGCAAGGAGCCGGACTGACACAGGGATGGCACCGGAAGGGGCGGGGTTTGCTGCGATATGAGTGTGAACACACTGGAAAAGGAGCCGGACTGGGGCCGGAGGGAGGTTGGATTGCGTCCGCCTAAAGCCCCGTGTGAAAACGCCCGTAGTTTGCGGTCAGTTAATTCAGCAAGGGGGAAAGGAAGTGAGGAGAGATGGGACAGGATAAGATGACACAAGAAGGTGGAATCCTGACTTCTCTGATCAGAGAAGGTGAAAACACACTGCTGCAATTTCTCCTAGTTTGAGCATTCTTCCTTATTAATATTTGTTGCAATCTTGACCACACTCTGATGTTGCTTGGCTACACATGTTCCAGTTTTAATCTGTAAAATGTTGAAGGGTAAAGGATGTCAGTTGAACATAAACATATAAACTTAGAAATGTTACTTTTTTGGTGGGACAACTCCCTGAATTCCAGACAACATGGTTTTATCGGTCACTGAAGCCAAAAAGTCTCAGGCAGGAGAGATTGAAGATTTCTCCCTTCCTCTCTCCAGGATGCACACAAATCCTAGAAAAAGGTGGCACGTTGAAGACTTTTCCCTCTGAATATTCTCCTTTATTTTGATTTATATGTTAAGGTCATCCAACTATTCTGCCTACACAAACATACAATTTCTTGGAATGATTCTAGACCTGGGGCATTATGGAGGATGCAAAATGGTGATCCGGCTATACATACAGCTGCTGCTGGCTGCTGCTGCAACTCCTAACAGAAATGTAGGGGAGGAAGAAAGTGAGGTGTTAGTTGTACATACTCTAAGGCCACTTTGGTTGCATCTTCACTGCAGAATTAATGCAGTTTGACCCCACTTTTAACTGTTGACTTTCTGACTTATTTCTGACTTATAGTAATTCTAAGGAGAACCTATCATGGGGTTTTCTTGCCAAGTTTCTTCAGATGAAGTTTGCCATTGCCATCTTCTGATACTGAGAGAGTGTGAACTGGCCAAGGTCACCCAGGTGGTTTTCATGCCTGAGCCGGGATTCAAACCCTGGTCTCCAGAGCCATAGTCCAACACGCAAACCACTACACCATGCAAACCATTACACCATGCATTTCACCAAACCACTTTAACTGCTATGGCTCAATGCTGTGGAATTCTGGGATTTATAATTCTATGAGCTATGTAGCCTTCTCTGTCAGAGAGCTGTCATGCCACAACAAACTAAAATTCCCAGGATTCCGTAGGATGAAACCATGACAGTTAAAGTAGTGTCAAACTGTATTAATTCTGCAGTGTAGCAGCTGCCTAGGTGGCATTCGGTATGGAGGCTGATTTCTAGAGTGGAAGAATAAAGGTTTTACCTCAGCTCAGGTGCCATTGTAACTTGTGAGCCATCCCTCTGAGAAATAGATAGAGACCAATTGAATCAATTGTTGACTTGTGAGTCAACACATACATAAATCACATTGTTTTAATGTATCTACTTCAGTTGGGACTAGCAATAGGATCCAGGCCACTGATGTCCTCATGTACTTGTTAACTTATATACTAATTTCCCATTGTGTGATATCCTCACTGCCCATGCATAATATAACAACCTGACATATCTTAGTATACTGAAAACTCCTTCAAAATGAACACGACTTGTGTATTACAAGTTGCTCTATTATTCATGGGTTTGCACTTGCATACATGTGCCTTATTACTAGGCATATTACACACATGAAGAAAAGCGCTTGAACCCTAGTTCCAACTAGAGCAGAGCCCTGAAACTACTGAAGTTACATAGGATTTGACTTGCCAAGTTACCATTGATTCAGTAAATCTGCTCTAGTGGGGACTAACAGGATTTAGGCCAAGATGTACAGTTGGATTGTAGACATATTGATTTTGACATCGTTCTTACTGTGTTTAGTAGTGCTTTTTTCCCAATTTAAGCATGCAGTGGACTGCAGTCTCGACTTGCCAAAGAAGAACAGCTGAAAACTAACGAAATTGAAACTTCCTCCGGAGGGAAACAATGAGGCCACCATCACCAGCTACTTAGGTTTATTAGATTTTCTACTTAGCATCTTTACCACTCTAGTACAGGAAGTTGTCTCGGCGTGAGCCAAACAAGAAGTTTATGACTGCCCTTTGCACTCATTGTTAAAATGAAGTTCATTCTGGATTGCCTTAAAAAATCTAAGCCTACATAATCATCCTATCCTTGTAGAGCTGAAACAGGTAATATAACTTCCCCTTGTCTTCCATGACAAATGTCCCTCCTTCTTACACTGGAAGCCTCTCTTAATTCCTACTTCCTGCATAGGAGGCCTTCTGTTTCCTATAAAGAAGAATTACTCATTGCTTATATGCAAAATAAAGCTGTTTCCTTCTCTTTAGTAAGGCATCACAGTTTGAAGATAGTTTTGTCCTGATAAAATGGGAAGAAATGAGAAGTTGAGAGTGTAAAAAATAATTATTTATAAATTATTTATAAAAAACCGAACTAGGAAGGTTACTAGTCGGAAAGTTATTTCTAATATTTATAGCTCCACGGCCCCAAAATAAGTTAATTGCTGTTATTAAAAAAAAATTAAAAGTAACTCTGCATTTTCTCATCTATCAAAAGGAACTAAAATTGTTAGATACTTTTAAAAGAAAAATCTGAATTTTAAATTTTAAAATTTATTTAAAAAAAAAATAGGGCTTCTCCTTTCTCCTTCCACTGAGCCTCGCCCCACTCACGCCATCTCTTCAGCATTTGAAATGAATTTTAAATGAAGGATTTTAAATATGGATTGTTTTGATATGTGTATAACCTATGTGTCTTTTTAAATTGATGTGTGTTTTAAACTGATGTGTTTTAAATGATGCTGTTTGTTTATTGTTGTTGTCCCGTGCCTTGATCCATGGGGAGAGACAGGTAAGAAGTTTGTTGTTGTTGTCGTTGTTGTTGTTGGGATGCAGGCAAATGCCACAGCTCATTTCTGCCCAAAGGCAGATGTTTGAGGAACACCTCTTAGGGTATCATTTGGTTCAGTCTGACCCTCACACAGCCCCCCAGTGATGCCCCTGCTTGAGTCCAGGTTATTTGAAAGACCGTATCTTCCTTTATGAGCCCAGTAGAGCTCTAAGATCATCTGGACAGGCCCTTCTCTCTGTCCCACCACTCTGTCAGGCTCATTTGGTGGGAACAAGGGAGAGGGCTATCTTGGTGGCTGCTCCCAGACTTTGGAACTCCCTCCTTAGAGAGGCTAGGATGTCCCCATCCCAACTTTCCTTTTAGCAGCAGGCGGTGGCGTCACTGGGATGTGCAGGGGGTTCAGACCTCACAAGGTGACCCCCTAAGGGAGGGTGACACCACTGCTCCTCAAACACTTACCTTTTGGCAGAAATGGGTGGTGCCATTCATCTGCTTCCCTGTAGAATGCTAGGGTGAAGCTCAGTGGGAGGAAAAAGAAAAGGGTCCAGAAATTTTAAAAAATATTTCAAATTTTATTTTTTTATTTTTTTAACAAAATGAATTTTTAATTTTTTTTTCATTTTTTGAAATTTTCTTTTAAACCATCACATTTTAACCCAATCATCACTATGTATATGTAAATACATTTAGGTTGTGCATATGATATTGTAATTTGAAAGTATAGTTTTAATTTTGCTAGTTGTTTATATCACAAATATTAGCTTTGCATTCAGTGGTATATGGGGATCACGATTGATGATTAACATTAGTGCAAAAAAGCATTACTAAGGATTCTGTGTGGTGCAAAATGGGAGGAGGTCAATGCGGGGGTGACACCATGACTTGCCGCACCGGGTGACACCAACCCTAGGGATGCCACTGGCAGCAGGTAAAAATACTTTTGTGCCATTGGCTTTATCAAGCTGACAAGGGTTGGATGCTGTGTGGCTCAGATTTTAAAGTTTGTATAGATTTTTTAATGCACATTAACATTTTAAATGTTTAATGTTTTTAGCTTTATAAATTGTTTAATTGTGTTTTAACTTTATATTTTTAACGTATTTGTATTATTTTTAAATTTGTTGTAGGTGCCTTGAGTCCTATATCAGGAGAAAGGTGGGATATAAATGAAATAATAAGAATAATAATACCATATAATTTGACTCATGAAGCAATGAATACTAAGGCAGCTAAGTATTTTTCCACATTGCTTTCTGCTGGCCATAGCGAGGAGGGAGGGAGGGAAGGAGGTGTCCAGGTGAGTTTATACAGAATCTGCAGTGGCTGCTCTGGAGATCAGAGGTGAACAGTTTTTAAAAAGCTTTTTTTCCCAAGTCAACTCTCTTGCCCTGAGATTCCTTCCCTCACCCTGAGATCCCTGCTTTGCCCTAATTCCTCTGGGAAAATTGCCAGATCTGAGAAGTAACCTAAAACCATCCACAAATTGCCCGTCCCTGTTCTAAAGATTATGGAAGTTGGAATTCACTGGCAAACCTCAAATATGTTTCGAACATATATGAAGCAGCCTTTAAAATTAGACACAAAAGAGAGCCTTATGGTGCTATATGTATAGAGCAGGGGTAGGCAACCTTTTTCAGCCGGGGGCCGGTCCGCTGAAGTCCTCCCTTCCAGCGGGCAGGGGGGGGAATGGCGGCGCTTGCGCTCACACGCACACGCACAACCCCCACCTCCACGCACGACCCCCACCGCGTGCGCTGCCGCCGCCACTGCCACACATGTTGCACCCACCATTTTGTTTTCCAAAACGGCGGCCACGACGCGTTTGTGCATGTGCAGTACTCCTGCGCATGTGCAAATGCGTCACAGCTGCGCGGTAGCCAAAACTCACGGCAGTGGCAGGAGGCGGCGCCAGCGGCAGTGGTCGGCGGGGGCCGGTAAGCAGGGGGGCCCGGGCCGGAACTGGCCCCCGGGCCGTAGATTGCCGACCCCTGGTATAGAGACTTCAAGGATCAATTCAGTGAAAAGAAAATTAAGGATGTTGTATAAATAAAATGAATACAAGCAATAAGGAAGTAGTGCAAATGTTTGACAGTTTTGTTTGCATAATGTATAGTTATGTTTGTTTGTTTGTGACTGATTTATGTGTTATGTGCAATGTGGAATATATGGTGTTTCTTTAACCTTTGGAAACCAAATAAAAATATTTGTTTTAAAAGAGAGAGAGTGAGAGAGCATTATGCTGTACTTCAGTATTTCCCTCTTGGAGCAACATTATGCAGAAAATGTTCTAATATCACAACATTGTGCAGTGTTTGATTAAATCTCTTTCCAGTGAAACCAACAGTCTTAAATGTGTAAAGGTCCCTGGAAGTATTCCATGTAGGTTGGGATATATGAAACCTTGTGTATACTTAAAAGATGCACACACAGTTCCCTAACGGCCACTGTTAATTTATCTTTGACTAAAAGATGCAGCCAAAGTGCTGTAAGCAACATGTCCATTGTTAATTGTGATAGTCTTGCTTCCTAGGTAACTGGGATTCAAATTATGCTGTCAATGCTGCTGTCCATTTCATAATGAGCTGGAAAAGTTTAAACAAAAGTATATAAGTAGGATTATAGTCCAGTATTCTGACAAAGTTAACTCTAATCTTGAACTACAATCACAATCAGTATCTCTTATAGAAAACTGGATCTTTGAAAAGTTACTTTTCTGGACTATGGGCCTCAGCAGACGGAGGCCCCGGAGACGCCGCGGGTCGGAGCGCCGCCGGAGTTCAGCCTCCGGACCGCGGCGCTCCTGCGGTGCATCTAAAAGGAGCACCAAATTGGCGCTCCTTTTAGATGTAAGGGAAAGTGCGCCCTAAAAGCGGCGGGCGCACTTTCCCTGGCTCAAACGGTGCAGCGCATGTGGACGCTGCGCCGTGAGGTCATCCCCGGTGCGCCAGCCGTGCGGACGGACGGCGCTTCTGGGGGCGACCTCGGGGAGAGGAAGGGGCGCTGCTCGTGCGGCTGCCCCTCCTCTTCCCTGCCCGGAAGACGACTCTTTTAGTCGTCTGCCGAGGCCCTATGATTCCTACAATTTTTCAACTAGTGATCATGGTAGCTAAGCAATTTTGGGAGCTGTAGATTAAATAAAATAACTTTTCCAAGCTTCTGAATGGTTTTTAATTACAAGAAAACTTCCCCCATGGCTTTTTTCAGGTTCATTGGATAGGGACAGGCCTCAGCCCAAGATTCAGTGTGGACAGAAATGGCACAAAGCTGCCAGTTTGCTATTATAGGATTACTGCCTTAAAGAGAGATGGCCACCTGCTGAGCTACAGGCCATAACAAAGGCAATTTTTTTCTGGCCAAGATTTCCTTTTTACTTGTTTGCTTGCTTGCTTGAATTATCTCCCTCCCTTCAATAGGTTCCCAGAGCAGCCTACAAAAAAGAAAAAGTTTTAAAATCGCAATAAAACATGGTAAAACAAAAACATGAAAACAAAAATCAGAGGGACAAGCTAGACAGCAGGGCTTGTTCCACTGTTCCAGACAGAGCTTGGAAAAATCACTTTCTTGGACTACAGCTCTCAAAATCTCCCAACCAAAATGGCTAGTGGCCATGCTGGCTGTAGGATTCTGGGAGTTTTCCCCTCCAAGAACCAGTATCCATCTGCTACCACTCTACTCAGCTTCATCAGACTGGGAGATGGCAGCAAGGCCCCTTTCCATGGTATCAGGCAAAAGAGAGATGCTTCTACCCTCCCTTTGGGTGATAGAAGACAGTGGCACAGGTCGCATTTTGCATGACTGTTTGCTTCCTTAAGCCATCTTTAAAAGTGTTTATCATTGAAAGCTGGGGTTACATATCTATCCTAAGTCAAATAATATATTAAAAAAACATTAAAATAGCACAGTAAATAAAACACTTGGGTGAACTTGAAAGTTTTTTGTGGTGTGTGGCCATGTTCTAGAAGAGTTTCTTTCTGCTGTTTCACCAGCATCTGTGGCTGGCATCTTCAGAGAATGCTGGAATAGAAGAGAGTGGGTATATATATACTGTGAGACCCTGGGTAGGGAGGAGTGCTTCCCATGTAAACTGTGTATTGTTCTGTTGTTGATGGCAGGGCCTCAGGGTGGGAGGATATGCAAACGAGGATTATTGTCTGCTAATTGGTGATCCTTGTCTGCTGGGAAAGCCCCTGACCCTGGGTGATTTCCCATTTGCATTTGCTGAGTGCTGATTTTCCTATTTTGCAGGACTGGATTTCTCACAGTACATATATATACCCACTCTCTTCCATGCCAGCATTCTCTGAAGATGCCAGACACAGATGCTGGTGAAACATCAGAAAGAAACTCTTCTAGAACATGGCCACACAGCCTGAAAAACCCACAAAAAACGATGGATGCTGGCCATGGAAGCCCACAACTTCACATTGAGCTTGAAAGGGTTGAGTGACCTCAGAGGTTTGTAAAAAAAAAAAAAAACATCAAACTAGTAGGGTGCCAGGATTTGGCCTGAGTGTCCGGTTTTTGTGGGTTATCTCCAGGCATGGGACAAGGGCACACATTCTCCAGTTTGGATGGGATCAGGTTAAGACTCGAGAAAAGGATTCTGTGAATATCTCCAACTCAGCTATTAAAACACCAGCTTATTAATATTTGCAAGGTTTAATTTATTTGTTGCTGCAACTTACAAAGGCTTTCCAGAGGGTTTAGCATTTAGCAACAGCACTTACATTTCTGTACCACTTAATAGTGAACTCAGCACTCTCTAAGCAGTTTACAATCTGTAAGCCAATTGCTCCCAAAAAGCTGGGTACTGATTTTATCGACCTATGAAAGGATGGATGGCTGAGTCATCCTAGATCCCTGTGGGATCTAACTCACAATACTGTGGCTGCAGTACCACCAGTTTAACTTCCTCCTTCCCTCCCTGGGACAAAACACGCTGCAGAAATAACCCAGTTTGACACCACTTTAACTGCCCTGGCTCAATGCTAGGGAATTCTGGGAACTGTAGTTTTGTGACACATTTAGCCTTCTCTGTCAGAGAGCTCTGGTGCCCCAAGAAACTACAATTCCCAGGATTCCCTAGCACTGGGCCAGGGCGGTTAAAGCCGAGTGAAACTGGATTATTTCTGCAGTGTGTTTTGGCCTCCATCTTAGAACCAGGACTCACCTTCCACTCTGCTCCACATCCATCTTCTACCTAGAGACATGTTGGCTTGATTAATACTGACCTGACAATGGACGTTTTCACACTAGACCCACCAAAGCCACCTGGAGCCGACCGTGCCGCTCATTCCGGAATGACTCTGGCGGCGGCAACTTAATTCCTTTTTAAAAAAGGAATTACCTTGCCAGGGCTGATGCCAGAGGACGTTCGGAGTTAGCGCTGGATTGGCCAGAGTGAGGCCGGACTTGCTGCGACATGAGTGTGAACACACGGAGCAAGGAGCCGGACTGACGCAGGGATGGCACCGGAAGGGGCGGGGTTTGCTGCGACATGAGTGTGAACACACTGGAAAAGGAGCCGGACTGGGGCCGGAGGGAGGTAGGATTGCATCCTCCTAAAGCCCCATGTGAAAACGCCCATAGTTGAGCAGAAGTCCATTTCAAGTTTTGATTGTAAAGTGGAGAGGCTTGAGGGAAATCTTCAGCCTGCTTCCATACAAAATTGCAACACCTAGAATCACAAAACTTCAAGAACTGGAGAGAGAGAAAAGGTTTATTTATTGCAACTCTGTTTTCCAGCTGGAAGGCATTAGGACTAAGGAACCTAGGACTTCAAAAATAGCCTTGATGGCCACATGTATCCCATACCTTCCAACATTTCACAGATGAAAACTGGGAGACATGTGGTCATGCAACATCACAGTATGGTCAAGATAGCAAAAGTTATTAATGAGAAAGAATACACAAGTGAGGAAAAGCTGCAGCAGTTTGCTTTGATCTGCAGTCAAGAAATCAGAAGAAAACAAGGAATGGGGGGGGGGGGAGGGTTTGGCCATGAAAGATCTAGACAAAATCCTAACGTACAAAGACATAAAATTGAACACTAATGTTAGGCTCATCCAAAACACGGTATGTCCATTACCACGTACGAGTGTGATAGCTGGAGAAGTGAAGAAAGCAGATAGAAAATTAGCTCATTTGAGATGTGGTGCTGGAGAACAGTGCTGAAGATCCCATGGCTGGCCAAAAAGACAAACAAATGGCTCCATGAATAGATCAAGACTGAACTTCCCCTGGAAGCCAAGATGACTAAACAGGCTGTCGCACTTTGGCCACATCATGAAAAGGCATAAGTCATTAGAAAAAGCAATAATGCTAGGAAAGGTAGAATGTAGTAGAAAGTGGGAAATGGTAATCAAGGAGGCCAAGGGGCTAAACCTTCAGATTCAGAGAGGTTGAGGATAAGGGGACTTGGAGATGTCTTATCCACAGAGTATCCATGAGGTCAACATCAAGGCAATTAACAACAACAACCAGGAGAAGCAAGATCCACCCTTGCTCTCCTCTTTCCCCTTGTTGAGTTTATTGAGTACAAATTATTTTTATACTTTGAACTGAGTTTACATCAATTGAAGTAAACCTAAGGACAAAGGGAGAAGGTGGGAGGAGGAGAGGAAAACTGGGACATTTTAGTAGCACCTGGAAAAAATGGGAGGACAGAGGATTAATCAGGATTGTCCCTGCCAAACTGGAACAGTTGGAAGGTGTGATAGCCTAAGGGCCAAAGTTACCCAGTCAGCAGAATTAAACAAAACAAGCAGCATAGAAGAAATGGATAGAACATTTAAGGAAATTGGGAAACTACAAGATAGGTATTTGGTCAGTTTCCTCAGAAAGAATGATGCAAAGACGGGACGTTTCCCTACCAAATTTTCATCATAATGTGTTAAAGGCATGATTGCTGTTGTAAGAAGAGGCTAATCATTTTTTGAGTAGGCCCACTGAAACCACTGAGACTTGTCATTCATGTGTTAATCTTAAATTTCATTGATTTCAGATGGATCTACTTGTAAGAGCAAACAGCAATAGCAAACAAAAAATAATAATTTTTAACCTTTTGATCTGACAGAAGCAATAGTTCCTTCATTTGATTGAAAGCACAGATATATTGATAAGCACAGGTTAATTGATAAGATTCTTTATTTCTGTAAGATCAAGAGAGATCCTTAAAATGTGTTCATTCTTGAGTTGCTATCATTTTTGTAATTTCTTGTTTCTTCTTGTGTTTCTTAGATGTACATTATTTTAAATACACACTCAAATGTATTTCAGATATTCATTATATGAAAACGGATTTCTTAAAGCTAGTAGCCTTACATTGCATATGCACTGCCGAAGTAATCCAGTTTGATGCCACATTAACTGCTATGGCTCAGTGCTATGGAATTCTGGCAACTGTATTTTTGTGAGACATTACCTTCTCTATCAGAGAACTCTGGTGCCACAACATACTGCAAATCCCAAAATTCTATAACATGGAGATATGGCAGTTAAAGTGATGTTAAACTGAATTATTTCTGCAGTATGGGTGCAGGCTTAGTAATTGCTAGTTTTCATGTGTAGACATGGGCCAAAATGGGTTTTTTTTAAATCTTTTAAGCCTGTTTCTAACCCTTTAAATGTATTTAATATATTTTTAGTCTACTTATTCTCATTGTTTTTAATTGTTTGAATTTGTTTACAGTGATTTTACTTATATGCTGTCCTGAAATCTCTTGATATAGAACAGTAACGTCACTGGGGGGTGCGGGCCACACCGAGTGACACCTGAGAAGGGGGGGCACCACAGAAGAGGGGGGTGACACCCGGTCAGTCCTGGGCCCTTCCCAGGACCCAGTGGCTGCTCCCTGGGGCCACATGGGGCATCTCCAGCCACTCCCGCGTGCTCCAGCATGCCCTGGAAGTCCGTCAAAAGTCCCACACCAGACGTCTCACCCCCCATGAGTGACCATATCAGGTGACACCAACCCTAGGGACATCACTGATATAAAATACATTTTTAGTCTACTTATTTTCATTGTTTTTTAATTGTTTTGTTTACAGTGATTTTATTCACAAGCTGCCCTATATCTCTTGATATAGAGTATGTATATTTAAATTAATTAATTCTTAGCCTATTGTCAATGTTACTGCTTTCTTTCTTGCTTCTCAAAGCTGTTTTTGTCCCCATGGGTGTGGTTTTTTTTATTTTTCATACTTAATATTTTGGTCTTAACTGCTTTAACTTGTTTTTAGGCTCACTATCAGTTTGTTGTTCTAACTGTATTTTAAGTAAATTTTATTGCATTTCATTTTGCATTTATGTGCCTTGCCTTGAGAACTCGAGCGAGAGGGTGATTCACACATTGAATGAACGTATGAAGAGATAAATCAATAATCCAAGCAGCCCTGACATTTGATTCTTTTACTTTAACCAAGACCTCCAACACTGTTTAGGGCCACTATTACTAAAATTAAAAGAACATTCATCATTACCAGTCCAAAGGAAGTCACAGAAAGGTGGGGGGAACTACTTTGCAGTGTTATTTATACATTTCATTTGACTGAATGCTTTGTGAATAACCACCAAGATTCTCCCCAACCCCTACACCCCCAATTGCCAGTTTCCCCTGTTTGTGTGGGCTTTGCACAGTACGAGGGAAGAGAAAGACACAAACAGGAACACGCCATTGTTAAAGCACACGCTTTGGCAGGAAGACTCAGACAGCTGTAGAAACTGTAACAAATCTAGGCCTGCCAGCAATATGGTTCCTTCATGTGACAAACTATAGTCTTTTCCAACTATGCCAGAGCATTCAACTGATTGGCTACGTCCACCTTCTTTATCCTAAACTCTATTGCAGGGAAGTCACACATTTGATACCTGCCAACCTGCACTAATGGTAAGACTGAATTAGTCTCTGTCCAGTCCAAGCAAGCAAAAGATGGTCAGGTTGTTGTTGTTTTTCAGTATTTCCATTCATTGCTTTGCCATATGTTAAAGGGTATTACATTAAAACATTTTGGCCAAAAAATGGGTGGGGGAAATGAATGCTGAAGAGGACGCTTCTGCTCTGCATGTACACTGGAACCAGTTTGCCAAGCTTATCTGATGTCAATCAACTATATTACACCAGTTGCCTTACAATGGAAAATGAACTCTTGCAAAAGCTTTGCTTTGGTTCAGGAAGTCAAACTAAACCTGAACCCAAAATCAAAATAAACCCTCTCCCCAACCAATACCCCAATCTGGACAGAACTCAAACCCATATTGAAAGTCTCTGTTGAAGGTATACTGGACAGGGGGGAAAACCAGGCTATCAGACTAAAGATTCAGTGAAACCAAGAAAAATTTGTCATGTTGGGATGGGGACATTTTTACCCTTTCTCCCACATTTAAATTTCCCAAACTCAAGGTTATTTCATTGTGAAGATGAAGAAATCTATAATAATGATGTTTATTTAATCTATAAATGAGGTTACCGGAATAAAAACTGGAGAGGACTTTTGTACCTTTCATAGTTGAGCAGCTAGGGGAATTTGGAAGTTTAGGTTTCTACTGCATTTGATTGGGGGGGGGGGGGTGTTAAGTCCAGTTCCCTTCATTCCAAATATGAAGAAATTTGCAAATTTCAGTAAATATGGGAATTGAACTGAACTGAAATTCTTATGCAACCCACTGATGTGATGTACTTTCTAGCCCTTCTCGAGCATTTGGAAAGTGCAGTGTCTCCGCATTAGTTCTATTCTAATTAGGACTAACAACAGGGTTTAGGCTCTTGAATCACAACATCTCTTATAATCTCCATTGGGTGTGCTGTCTACAAGTGATGGAAGCTCTAGTCTGGCAACATGTGGATGGCCATTCATTCCCTGTTCCTGTTTTAGATGAAAGCAAATGGCCCAATGAAACCTCAGAAGGCACAGGCTTAACCTGATGGCTGAAGTGCAGATCTTGAACTTTCTACTTAGGCAAGATGATCCAGGAATGATCCACTGCTCACCTCATCATTGATGGGGTCCTTCACAACTCCAGCATGCCTGCAAGGGTCTTCCTGTTGCTTTTTTCATAACTGAGTTAAGCAATGAGGTAGGAGGTGGCTCCATAACACTCCTTTATAAACAACCTTTCCACAACATTGCTGTAGCTGGGGTGTCTGGCTTTTCTCCTCCACCCATCAGTGACTCCTCTGACATTTCCCTGCCATTTAAGGAGCATTAAAGGCATTGTGCAGCTTGTGATTATAGCTACATCTGAGGGGATACTGCACCTGAGGGGAAGAGTCTGGGTCAGGTGCTTCAACTTATACCTCTCTTATGGACTTGATGGCTTTTTCTCCTTCGTTTTTCCAATCCTGAGCTAGGCTGCTGAACAGAAAAAGGACCTGACTTGTCTTCAGGACTCCACTAGGTCCCTTTCCTTTCCTGTTGGCCAGGTGAGTCTTCATCCAAGGATTCCTTGTAGGTGGTAAGGCATGATACTTTGCTTTAAGCAAAATCAGAGATATGTGAAATAACACCTTCTTCCACTTTCAGCCCGGAGTCTGGAAATGTGGGGGGTGCCAAGTCTGGCAGAGTGGGGAGGGGAGGGAGTTGCTTTTGCCTGGCTGGGAGGGAGAGTGAGGAGGGAGAAGGTGGATCCTTCATAGTCATCAGGCTGCTAACATCAGATTGAAAGTGGAAGGAGTTTGGAAATGTAAGGGAGATGTGACAAGGTTACAAAGAGAGTTACTGGTGGTGGTCTTGGTGGGAAAGGACTCTGTATCATTCATGTCTGGGCGAGGCTAACATATTCATGCTTTTTTCATTTTCACAAGGATCCTCTGCCCCAACCCTTGCGAATGTGAAGGCGTGACTGTATTTGCATATATGCTTTATAAAACAGTAAGAACACATAATACAGGGGTAGGCAACCTTTCCCCTTTAAGGGCCGAGGGACTTCAACTCCCAGAAGCCTCAGCCATGTTGGCCAATAGTCCCATGTTGGCCAATAGTTCCTGGGATTCTGGGAGTTGAAGTCCCTCGGCCCTTAAAGGGGAAAGGTTGCCTACCCCTGACATAATACAATGAAGAAGAAGAATACCACCAACCTAAGTGGTTAATACAGAGTGCCTGTCCCATATGCAGGCTTGCCATCTATGGACTCAAGCTCATGTGGATGGCAAGCCCCGGGCATTAAAATGGCTCATGCATCCATGGCGCACATGTAGTGCTGCACCCCAGAGTGCACAGCCATAGCAAACAACAGGACCTGAGGTCCTGCGTTTTTTTCCCATACGTGGGGGGGGGCGGGTTCTGAAATGGATCCTCCACATATACAAAGGGTCCACTGTAATAAAAACTACTGTGGAGACAATGACAAAATAATTAATGAAACATTATACAATTGTTAAATCACATAATTAATATATCAAGGAAAGGGGGGAAATGTAGAATATCCTTTTAAGCAAATGCAAAGTTGGTTATAACCCAGAACACTTCTGATTGATAATTCCTCTGGGGACTCGTCATACATGAGACTTTGGGTGGTCCTGATCCCTAATTCCTCACCATTTGAGGAAAATCAGACTCCTCCCCAGTCTAGACTTGGGATGTTTAAGCTAGGGGCTTACTTGTCCACAAGCAGTGAGGGTTGTTGCCTGGAAAAAATAAGTTGACAGAGAACAATCCACCACTCCTTTGGGACCTTGGCAACACAAACTGTTGCACACCATTTTTTTAAAAAAAATGCAAACAGGAAAATGAGAAATGCAACTATTCAAGTGAAATTATGAAATAAAGAAAACCAGGGAAAACATGACTGTCTTTTCAAATATGGAATCAACTTTTTTCCCCCCAGAAAGTAGAGCACAGGAAAGTTACTTCACCCCAAAACAAAAAGGAATATACACTCTCAGGAATCTGTTTTATTTTCCATTACAAAAGGCAATGATCTGACCATGGAGCTGCCAAAAACCTTATTGTGTAGTTCTTTTGAAACATTCAGAAAATGTGCCTAACTCTTTGGTTGGGTTCTGACTGGCAACACATCCAGGCTGTTCCATAATATCATTGTCCAAGAAATCTGTCTGTAGACCTCAGCAAGCATCACCAGCCAACAACCCACCAGGAAAAATAGAAACACAATACTGCAGAAAATTCCCTTTCAGTCGGCACCTTCCTCCTTGGCAGGTAGTTTTGAACAAACCAGTCTTTATTCATCCTTGCTTTGGCTCCTGTGATACACATGAAGCCAAACAGCCAAGATGAATTTAGCATAGGTACTCTAAGAAGAAGAACTGGAGTTTGTGGACCTTCCAGGTGGTGGGAAGGGAGAACTGTGTGATACACAAAAATCAAGGAAAACTATAGACTGTATTATCACTTTATGTTCATAATAGGTTGTTGCCTGTGAGATAACTACATCTGAAAACCTTAGCATGAAGCATGCACAAAATAAGCTTTTGCTTTCAGAAGCTATAAAAGCTTAATTAGAACTTAGATAATTAAAGATTTCACAGTTTTTTTGGGGGGATAAAACACAGCCATTCATACAAATCAACCATGGCACGCTTTCAGTAAAATGCTATATAATGCTTATTTTCATCCAAATATTGTTTACATGATCAGTTTCTCAAAAGAGAATGCTTTCTTGCTAAGATTCGAGGAACACACATTGCAATTGGTCTGCTCTGAGGATTTAAAACTGAAATGGTATTTGGAGACCTTGCTTTAAAATGATTAGCAGTCTTCATGGGATTTATTCATTGCAGCTGTAGTCTTCGTACTACTGAACTCGTAAAGCCTCATTCACAAAAGCACAAATATATCACAAATGGATTGATGCAGCTGTTATGTAGTTGTATTTGTGTTTTATAAGCTCTTGGTATCCTGCTTTTCTGTCAGTACAAACCTCCAAGTTGACTACTAAATTTAACCCCTCCCCATCCCATCCCATTAATTTAGCTACAACTAAAGCACCAAAACAGGACTTCTTGTTATTCATAGACAATTGGAATGCAAAAGTAGAAAACAGAGCAGAATCAAAGATTTGTAGATAAATTTGGCCTCGGATCAAGAAATGAAGCAAGAGACTGACTGACTCAATACAAATACACTTAAAACCCAGCATCCTGACCCAAAGCAGGAGATAACAAGGAGATGGCTGCTGAGGAGCCAGTTGGGTATGCTGTTATTGTGTGATCCTCTGCCACCTTAGAGTGAGAAAGGTCCCACCTCTGAGCTGGCCATTACCTCATATGCCTTGCCTCTCCATCCTAAACTGAGGTACCACCAGTTAGGGATGCAAGGAAGACTTAGCACTATTCATTAAACACAGGATTCTGGTTTCTCCATTCTTGAATCAAGTCTTTTATGGGCTGTGAAATTTGGCACTTGCTCAACCAAAATGTGGGAATATTCATTTTATTTCATTTACAAATGAAGTGATGGGGCAAGAACTTCAAGGGAAAATTCAATGTGCAAGATTATAAACTTTATGTCAACAACCATTCTGATATGGGCTTAAAACCAGGGTGTGGTGAATAGAATGTCCAGCTGGCCAATCAGGAGGCAGCTGAGGGCCAACCAATAGAATTCAAGCTGGGAGCACTTGAAAAAAAATTCAAGGTGACAGTTGGAGAGAGCAGTTGGGATTTTGGAGAGAGTTAAGCCAGAGAGAGAGAGAGCTGAATTTCTGGGAGTTCCTGAGGAAACTGTAAATTGTATTAGTTGGAGTCTAGACAGGAGGGACTCAGGACACATACAGAACTCTAAGGAAGGGAGTTGCTGTTGTGTTATATCCTGAGGGTCATTGCTAGCCTGTGTGGCTGAAATATTAAAAGGGAATTGGAAACAATCATTGTTTATATGTAACCAAGAGAAACTATAGTGACAAGCTTTGATACAAGTTATATTTATTCCATTCTGTTCTAGAATAAACTTTTATTCTCATTTAAACATCACTTGGAATGTTTTCAAACCAAACAGTGCTACTAACCTTTTAAAGCTTTTGGTGTGGGTCCTTTTGCATATATTTGGGTGACAGCGGTGGAGTGGCAAAAAACCCCAGGACTGCCATCTTAAAAAAAAAATCAGTGCTAAGGTGAAAGCTGGCAAGAGGATTCACCATATAATTTGGTGGCAGCGGTGGGATCTGACAAATCTGGTATCCAGAAGTGTGCTCGAATTGTAGGGGTCTGAATGCGACATACCAGACACCCAATATTTGGTTTAAAGTGGAAAGGTTAAAAAACCAACTGTTTGAAATCTAGGCGTTGGTGTCAGTAAAGTGATCTCTGAGGTAATCACACAAGAGTATTTGTAGAAGATTACTTGGAAACTGACCATGCTAGAAGTTAACTAGTCTCTGAGGTAAATGTGCTGAGGAATAAAATGTGTGGTAGGAGACTGGTGGCAAGAGTAAAAGCACACTTAGTGGTTCCTGAGGTAAAAGTTAGTGGTAAAGTAAGGAATCACTACTCTGACTTCAAGATTCAAGTGTTGTCTTTACGTTCAGTTGAGGCACTGACATTTTAGATGTATTTCTTGAGGTAAAAGTTTTAGGTAATTGTAGGGAAATACTATCAACATGTCTCCTAAAAACGTTAAAACCCCAGCAGTGGCTGAATTGGCAGAAGGAGAGGAGGTTAGAGAAGAAATGGTGGCTAATCTTGACACTGCCATTTCTGAACCTCAAGAAAGTTTAGAGATTTGGAAAATAAAAGAAAGAATAGAAAGGGCCAGAATAAAAGAAAAAGAAAATGATAGACTTTTAAAGGAAAAAGAAAATGAGAGACTTTTTAAAAGAAAAAGAGATTGAAAAGGAACAAAAAATTGAAATTGAGAGACTAAGGGTAAGACAAGCTGAAATGGATTTTCAATTTAGGATGAGGAGTCTGGATCAGAGAATTCCTCATATCCAATTAGGGGCTGAGGTAAATAGGGCACCTCAGATTAACATGAAAAGATTTCCCAGATATGATAAAGGGGACAATATTGATTCCTTCTTCATAAATTTTGAGAGAGCTTGTGAAGAATTGAAAATAAAAGAAGAAGGATGAGTTATATTAGATCCCAGATTTGTGGTGGTCTAACAGAAACCTATTCTCACCTTTTTCCCAGTCTGAGACTCAAGATAGCTTGCCAAAGTTAAAACAAACCAGGCTAAAAGCTTTACAGTTAGATCTAAACCAAAACTTGCAAACTTTACGATAAGAACATTATAACTTTATGATAGAGCTCCTAACTCTACCCTGTGGTGGCAGTGAGTTCCACACTTCAACTGTGTGCTGTGATTTTGTGCTAACTCTCAGCAACTGTTGCCATGTATCTTAAGGGCGAACAGGGGAGCTGCATCTGTTTGAAATTGCAATGAGAAAGCCAGAATGGAAGGTTGCATGGGTTGAAAAAGAGGGGGCTCCTATGAAGACCCATCCCCAGGGCTTGCTTAAAGGTAAAGGTATTCCCCATTGACAAAGTTGTCAAGTTGTGTCCAACTATAGGGGGGGTGCTCATCTCCGTTACTAAGCCGAAGAGCCAGCATTGTCGGAGACTATTCTGTGATCATAATAATAATAATAATAATAATTATTTATATCCCGCCCCTCTGCAGAGCAATCGGGGCGGCTTACAATATTAAAATTTCCATACATATATATTAATACAATTTAAACAACATAAAAATCCCAAATCCCACCCGTCCTTTAAGAAGTAAGGGTTCTTCTTATTCTAGGCCGGGTGGTGCTGGGCTTAGTATCTCTCCCCCAGATGACATCGGATGGAATGGAGGGAAGGCTCTTCTTCTTATTTTAGGCCCGATGGTGCTGGGCTTAGTGTCTCTCTCCCAGATGACATCGGATGGAATGGAGGGAGGGCAGCATGATTGCACTGAACACTGTTTACCTTTACCTTCCCACCGAAGTGGTACTTATTTATCTCCTTGCATTTGCATGCTTTCAAACTGCTGGGTTGGCAGAAGCTGGGACTTGTGACAGGCGCTCACCCCATCATGCAGCACCCAGGCCAACCTGCCGATCTTGCAATCAACAGTCAGTGTCTTAACCACTTGAGGGAGGGGTCTGTTTGTAGAAAATAGGCACAACTTAATAAAGCTTTTTTTTCTTTTTTGATGGGACTTCATCTCCCCAAGTCCTCATCCAGCACAGCCATTGATCCATGTTGGCTGGGTGATTCTGGGAGTCATATTGTACTGCAATGGCCTGGGCCCAAATATGGCCCAGACACCATAGGAACTATTTCCTAGGGGCAAGTTTTGCCTGAGGAAAAGGGTATCTTTCTCACATGCCATCCTGAAGATAGGATGGCATGTAAATTTCGTGGCCCTTACTTGCCCATTTCAGACTGAGTGTCCTACATGACTTCGCATTACACAGTTGTATTACAACAGGCAGACTTCACAGCTATATACTGGTACTGGCAAAATTCATTTTTCTATTTGCAGGTTATGGTTCCATTGCAACCACCTTAATCAACATTGGAGGAGGTGCACTTAATCTTCTAAGTGGCAGCTTCACCTTTGGGATTGTGCCAGGGCAAGAGACCATAGGAGCCAACATAAAGCAAAGCACAGAGCTGAGAATGCTGTTAGGAGAGAACCCAAGGGCTCATCTAGACTAACCCACCACTATAGCATCCCTGTGAGGTGGTCCATGATTGGAGTGTTGGATTATGACTCTGGGAAACTAGGATTTGAATTCCTGTTTAGCTATAATCCAAGACTCACCTCAAAATCCAAGTTCCCTGAGAGTCCAGCACTCCCAAAACTGATGTCTCTCTCCAGCTATTCCCAAAGGGAGACGTTTCTGAGAGTGGACAAAGTCCAGGTCAATTGTATCTTTTCCTAAACTCTGTGTCTTTCAGTCATGAAACCATAAAATAATAAAACTCTCCATAAAACTCTCTTATAACAAAGAGGATGGCCTATGTTTAGTCATGCAAATAGCATCACCCAACATCATTTGAGCCTATGTTCTCCCTCTTACTGTTATGTGGGAATTTTGGGGAAATGGGTCAGTTCACTTGGGCGAGACAAGCCAATGATATTATCTTGCTTCACAGAGCAGCCAAGAAGAGCAATTCAAGTTTCCAACCTCCTTCAGGTTTGAGAAGAATAAGGTCAGAAATTTACATCACCACCACTAGAATGATGGGTTCAAACCCCAGTTCACCCATTTCTGGATCTTGCTTCATGCCACACCACCAGAACTGTGACAAGATAATGAGCAACAATGATGGAAGTATACATTAACAGTTTAATCAAATAGGGCATAACAGCAAAAGGAGAGTGGATGAGAAGGCAGTTAAACCCTGACTGCTTTACAGGGTAGAGGTTCTCTGAGGGGTCATTCAGACAAATGTGTTGGGGATTTTAGCAGAATAATGCAAATAACCTCATTCACACATTCTGGGTTTGTTATTCACACCATGAAACTGCATCTATGTGCCTCTCAGGGAGTTTGGTTGCTCACATGTACAAGCACTCGAATAAACATGGAGTTGACTATGCGAATGCATTCAAAATGTGTTCAAGGCATGCAGAGTTTAACCCTGGGTCTATTCACATTGGTTATTCACACTTCTAACAATGTGAATCTTTTTTAAAAACTCAGAGGGGGAACAGTATTGATTATCCCAGGTTAAGTGGGGTTTGGGGCAGCCCTCAACTTAATTGGGTGTGTTTGGGGTGAATGTGAACAATGGAGATTCAACCTGTATTCATCCTGGATTATTTTCACCATCTGAATAACCTCTGACTTTATATCCCACACTCCGCACCACATCTCCAAGCATAGTGAAGCCTTCAACTTCAACATTAGGCATCAGGGAGGTACCTCCTCACTCCAACACTGTTTGGCCACTTCTTCCCAAGCCCATGAAAACCATGGGGAAGCCTGGGAAGAAGAAAGAAGCATACAAAGAAGACGGCAGCTTGTCATAATGGACATCAACATCATAGCCATCAAAGTTCCCCCAAGTAAGTCTGAGTGGTCCTACTTACTGCTGTACACAGTCCTCCTCCCTTAAAACTCAGGGAATTACGAGATTTCTAACCTACTTATTAGCTGTGTTTTGGAAATCTTACCTATAACTAAAAATGACTTCTAAACCTTGTGCAGGGAGTGAGGCTTCCAAGATTAAACCCAACTACAAACTAATTCTGAATCAATTCTGATGTATTATTTCTTTCACTCTTGGCAATGACAGAGAAATAAAGAGGGGACAGAATTCAACATCGAAGTGTCCTTCATTTTTATTTACTGACAGCCTTACCTGCTGTTTTGTTGATAAATCAGGAAAGCTGTATTAGCAACAAAATTCTGATAATATACAGCTGCATAACCCAGATTAAGAAAAGCAAAGACCTAAACAATTATTTGCCAGGGCCAGGGAAAGTGTAAGGTAGGTTGTTAACTGTCTTTGCATCAAGAAGTTCTGAAATGGTCGAGCAGTTTTTAATTGCCATTAAAAATATAAAATATGGAGATAAAGCCCTTTGTGCCTTCATTCCATCATGATAGGGTTGCAAGTTAATGATATATTAACCACTGCTATATATTATAGGGTCAGAAAGAACATCCCCTCTTAGTCCAGGGGGGCCATACTGTATGGTTAACCTTTGGCTTAGGTTGCTGTCAACAGGACTGTCAATCAGTAAGCAGGATGTCTGGCTTCTGAAGCTCTGGCAAGCCAATTGTTGTCCACAGCTATGAATTCTGTCAATTATCGTTCAATGGGTATATATATATTGCTCAGCAGGTATTTGGCCTTTCTTGGCAGACTGAATCACTAGATCTTGTTAAAAAGAAACTAGCGGGTTTTCAACAATGTTAGATCCAGACATTGTAGTATTTCAGGCCCACTGAAATCAATTGGATACAATCATCATTAACTGAAGTCCCAGTGATTTTGATTATGACATACTGCAAGCCATAACTAAAAGTTAAAAGTTTCATTCTGTCCATTCCACTCTGAATGCTGAGAAACTGACCATTCCTCAGCTGCATGTGCACTGCAAAAATAATGCAGTTTGACACTGCTTTAACTGTCATAGCTCCATCCTATGGAATCCTGGGATCTGTAGTTTTTGTGGCACCAGAGCTCCCTCACAGAGAAGACCAAATATTGCATAAAGTTACAAATCTGAGAATTCCATAACAATGAGCCATGGCAGCTAAACCAGTGTCAAATTGCATTATTTCTGCAGTGCAGATGAAGCCTATGTTTTTCCCTCTCATGATGGGTGTTATCGGATGGCACCCAAATAAATAGAAGACCCCGTGACATACTACTATTCTGCCTTCTTCTGGCATAAATGTGATCATGGAATCCTAAAAGCTGTCCAAGCTCTAGAAGGTTCTGTCAAGCCAGAAAGCCTCATCAATTGAAAATTGGCCACCAGAAATTAACTGGTCACAGCTATGAACACAATGAATATGTGGAATCATTGTGATCTGTATCAATGAAGGGGCTATTTGCAGTGATGGATTCCATGGTATTTAAGCCATCATGGTGTACTAGTTTTGAATGTTGGACTATGACTCTGGAGATCAGGGTTCAATTCCTCACTTGGCCATGGGAACCCACTAGGTGACCTTGGATGAGTTGCATACTCTCAGCCCGTTATAAAGTTGCCATATGTTGGAAATGGCTTGAAGGCACACAACAACAACAAAGGTAGAAGCGTAAGAAGAGTCATGCTGGATGAGATCAAAAGTCCTTTCTAGTCCACCATTCTAGTCCACAGAATACTAAATGAGTCCAGTGGCCAACCAGTTACCTGTGCGAAGCCCTCCAGCAGGCCATGAGTACAGTAGCACCTTCCTAGGGTGTATCCACACTGCAGAATTATAGCTGTCTGACATGGTTCCATCCTTCAGAATCCTGAACTTTCTAGTCTGGTGAGGCAGCCAGACTTTCAGACAGAGAAGGCTAAATACTTCACAAAACAACAAATCCTACAATTCCTCAGGATGGAACCATGACAAAGTGGTATCCAAGTGCCATAACTGTGTCAAGTTAATACATTGCTACTCATCCTGCTCTCTATCCAGTGGACACTTTCCAGCTTTTGATACTGGAGGTTATATATAGGTACAGGTGTACCTCAGTTAATGAAGTAGATGTGTTCCTGAACATTACCTCTTTAACAGAACATTTGGGGCCAGTCAGAGATAGTGTGGAAAGAATAGGGATATGTTCTGACAGAACAAAAAAGAGCAGTTCAACATGTTTCACCAGTGTCTTCATTCAGCACTAACAGTATGCACATGTGAAATGAAACAACCAGGTCAGGTAAGTCTTGCATACGTAAGCAAAAACAATAGGCCAATAGAAAATATCTTCCAAAATGAGTCCAGGATTTCTTTCTTTCTTTCTTTCTTTCTTTCTTTCTTTCTTTCTTCGGTCTATTTTTATTATGATTTTCTTTTTTCTGGCCGAATTTATAAATCTTTTTTTTTTTTTAACATACAGGCAGGACTTGTTGGAGCAACCTTATCAGCTCTCCCCTTTACTCTCTGTTTCGCTATTCACACATGGTCAATAAGGGATTCCAGAGGCAGCTGCTGTTACTTTTTCTTTTGCAAGCAGGCACACACAACTAGAGTAAATAATACATCTTGACACAACTTTAGGTGCTGTAGCTCCCTCCTATGGAATCTTGGGATTTGGAGTTCAAGGTCACAAGACCTTTCATCTTCTCTGCCAAAGAGCACAGGTGCCCCACAAGGATACAAATCCCAAGATTCTGTAAAGTGGAGATATGGCAATTAAAATAGTATCAAATTACATTATTTCTATATCTTCTGTATTTCTACAGTCCTTCACCACCCTCCCAATGCCAATGTTGTGTTTTTTTAAAAAAAAATCTTCCAGCTACACAGAGGAGAAGGAAGAAAATGAGGGGGGCACTGATTGGTAAAGTAGCCTTTTTATCAGAGATTTTGTAAAAAGTAGCCTTTTTATCAGAGATTTTGTTAACTGAAGTAAGTCTGCATTGTGCATAGTAGCTATAACTAGTAGACAATAATACAAACCAGATCAGCCTCAAAGAGTTGGAGATTTTTCTTATATATGTTTCTGATCCCATTACTGGATGATTCTGCAAGTCCGTTCCACACACAAGAATGTAGAGATTTATTTTAAAATGTACTCTCAGATGGTCTGAGAGAATAAGATGAGAGACAAAGGAGAAGAAATAGAAAACTCACAATTTGTTATGTTGGAGATTTATGAGCTACATGTCAAAATACAGTATTTCCTGAAGGACAAGTAAAATTGAAATACAATCATTTTTAAACAAAATAACATTAAAATAATAGAGAAAAAATACAATAAGCAGAAAAAATACAATAAGCAGAAGGGAAGAAAATAATTCATTTCAACCAGGCAGTATAGCAGCAGCCCTACAAGCAGTTGTTGATGTACTAAGAGTATTATGTTTTAGAATACTAAAATCATCATTTGTGTTACACTTGGTTATGACAATTCTGGGATCCAAGCTGTAAGGAATTGTGCTACTCCTGTGTTGTGTTCAGGTTCTCATATCTGAGGTACCAACACAATGTCCATCTCCTCTCTAGAGTATTGAAGCAGATTGTTCCATCAAAATATTTTAAAAATCCAAATTTTGTCTTCTTCTAGCTTCTGGTTAAGCCTGATTTACTATGTTGTAAAAACCACAGTGGAGCATAGAGGCACTATTGAATAATTTCATTGCCTGAATTTTGGCTGTCTGAATGGCTTTGCTCTTCTGCTTCCTTTATAACAGCTCTGAACACTGTTAAGTATTGCCCATACATCAACACTGAAGGGCACAGCCATAATTTTTTAGTCTCACACACCCCAATGTAAATCAAAAGTTACTACTAACCTCACAAAACTTAATGGAATTATATCAATGTAAAACAGGTAAAAGGTATTGTCTCTCTCAGGGGTTTTAGCCACTGGTGAAGCCACACAGTGTGATGAATCATGGAATCATAGAATTAAAAAATCATAGTGTTGGAAGGGCTGTCAAGACCAACTCCTTGTTCAGTGCAGGATCTCCAACTAAAGCATCCCCAGTAGGTAGCTGTCTTGCTTCTTCCTACATACATGCAGAGAAGGAGATTCCCACCATTAATTTTTATAGTTTACAAAAATGTTACTTTGCAGGGAAAATGTGCTTTGGGGGTATTTTATGGGAATTTGTTCTGAATTTAGACCATTTCTTATGTTATTGGGGAAATGAATTGTAACAAGTAATTGCACATAACTAGTTACTCCCAAGGCTCCTTGTCCTGTTTGCAGACCTCACATGATATCTAATGGGAAACAGGAATCTGAACTAGGTGGACCTTTGGCCTGATCTTTCTAGCCTATATTTCTGTTCCTACAAGAGGCTGGAGAAGCTGCCGGGTTGTGGGTTTTGGCTATTTTCTGTCTTCTAGCTCTTGACTAGAATAAAGTAACTTTTCCAGGCTCTGGCTTTTATGTGTTTTTCATATGTAAAGGCTAGAACAGGCAGAAGATTAATGGATGGAGTGGGAAAGGAGAAAGGTAGATTAGGAAATTGGTATGTGTCCTACTTTCTAAAGGTCAGTTCTCTGTTTGAAGGACTTTATAGTCCAAAACCAGTTTAAAGAGATACACACACAGAGATACAAACATACAAAGGTGGTTTGGAGTTCGCCATCACCAGTGAGCACTCAATCAGCAGGTTGCACATAGGTCAACTGATCATAGCCTACCTTGCTATGGTGAGATGTATTATAATTAGGTTTAAATTATAGTAGTGAGTAAGTATCTAGCCATATAAATTAGCATATGCAACTTTTATACAAATCTGTGCCCTCCTTTTTCCCCCTTTCTTGGTAACATGTAAGTAGCCATCCTTTGTTCCCAGCAAGTGACAGGCGAGGGAAGAGAAGCAATGAGATTTGGAGAGTGGTGATAGTAGTGCTGGAAGGAATTACCCAATATCTATCAGAACAAGGGCTATGTCCAGGACAGGAAGCAGCAGGCAGATAAGTGGGACTCTAAAATGGAGTCTCTTCTGTCAACTAGATAATGTCCTCAACAGAAAACAGCAGCCTACATTCTTCAGATCATGAAGAACAACACAGGAGACTGCCTCACTGAGCCGGGGGCTGGGGGAAGAGACAAGAACACTTGGCATCTTGCAAGATGAAAGCTTTTAGGATAATCTCGCTATTCATCAATCAGCATCTCTTCTTCCATGCAGTGAGGTGTTCACAGCCGCAGGTGTTTGGGGGTATCTGGGGGGGCAGGAGAAGAAAACAGGACAAAAGTTCATTGTTTCCCTAACAATTTGCAAGAATATCTGAAATAGAAAATGAAGTTTTGTCATTTGCATGGCAAGGGGGAGAGGGAAAAAGAGGAAGTATTGTTAGGTGTTGGTAATGTAAAAACATAAGTATGCTGTTATTTATGTAATTAGTTATTGCTTTCATTATGGGTGCAGTCTTAATGGTTATAGTATTTATGTATAATTACCTTAATATTCACTGAAATTTCCAAGTAGCTCCCTAATTAACTGTCTCAAATATATAATTACATTGCATCTTTACGCAAGACTTGCCTAATTAATGTCGTTACACCATTTCTTTTGTGAATGTGCATTATTAAACGCTCTTTGCATCATTCTTTTGACTTCTTGTAATTCATGCTTTACAAAAATTAAGACCCCTGAATTAGAAACCTTCCAGAGCAACCATCTCCAGCCATAAGCACTGGATGACATCTTTCTTTGAACAAAGCAACAAACTTGGTAACCCTCATTATCAGTCTCTGCCACAAAAAGGTTTCTCGAGGGAGATGAAGATATCCCAGGTGGCATTGTTTTTCACTGGGAGATGGAAAACAGAGGCATGATGGGGGAAAGAACTAAGTGCCAGCCGTGAAGCCAGATCTTCTCAGTATATACCCCACTAGTCAAGCAAGCCCACCTGCTGGAGATTCTGACAACAACATGGGTCCACTCCAGCCACATAGTCAGTTGGCCAAACCATTAGCCAGAAGGAAGATTATGTAAGACTGTTTCAGGCAGTATACCTAAACAGGGTATGCAGAAATGCATAAGGCGCTCACGACCAGGTACACTGTCTATCTCCTGCCTTGCTCCCTGCTTCCAGTTTTGCCCAGCTGAGTGGCAAAGTCTGAAGGGAAGCTCTAGTTAGCATTACTTGGATTTGAACAGCACTCTCTATGTGGTGGGGACTCTGCTTTATCAGAGATCTCTGATGCATGGGAAGGAAGTTCTCCTCCAACAGTTAAGTGAATAGGAGTAGAAATCCTCTATAGAATTCCTTCCTCCATGCCCTGGTTTGAGATTCAAGGTATAGAGGTGCTAGGAAGGATAGCCCAACATGCATAGCTTCCATAAGGCTTAGGTGCATTTGTATATCCTGGTTGGACAAAATGCTTGTGGCCAGGTCTATAGTGTTAAATGGGGGAAAACTACTCAGAAGCTACTCAGGCAGTCTGTGTTCACTTCCTGGAAGGAATTAATACTATGTTAAGAGCTACACCCATTTTCTCTGGCATGAGCTATGAGATGAGAGGAACGAATAAATTACATAAAAATGTAGGCCTAAATCTGATGGTTAATCTTAACTAGAATAAATCCATTGAATCAATGGGAGTTGGATAAGTCAAGATTTACATAAGTTTCATTAATTCAATGGCTCTACTCTAACATAGGCATCATTTCACAGATAAAAACTAGAACATGTGTAACCAAGAACATCAGTGTGATCAAGAAGGCAAAAGCTATTAATGAGGAAGAAGGCACAAGCTAGGAAAGGATGCAAGAATTTCCTTTTGCCTGAGCCTATTGGGAAGGATAAGATTCCACTTCTCCTCTCCTTCTTCCCCCACTGAGATAATAAGTGACAACTACTTTTGCATTTTGCTTAGTTTGCTGTAATTGTCATGCTGAGGACAAAGAGGGAGGAGGAGAGAGAAACTGGGACATTTTCAAAGCAGCTGAAAAACACAAGATGACAGAGGATTAATCAGGACTATCCCTGCAAAATTGTGACAGTTGGAGAGCATGCTATAACTGGAACTAACAATTAGATTTATTATAGAACCTAACGTTGGTTTAGAAAACAGTGCCTGCTTAAATCTTTAAGCAGTCTTACAATCACATTTACAATCACAGCATCAAGTGTACCAAAAATCCGCCTTAAAAACCAGGCAGCTGTACTGAATGAAGGAGTTCTGTGACAGGGTGCTGAAAAATGAAATGCCGAGTCCCCTCCTGCCAATGAGCCATAGTGTAATGTGGAGTTGTGACAGAACTCCACAGGAGTCTTTATTTCTATTTATCGCACCATGACTCACTCATGGGAGGGGGCTGGCTATGTCATCCTTCATCACCCTGCTTGCCAGCATTATAGAACTCCATCATTCAGTACAGCTACCTGGTTATTAAGGTATTTTGGGGGGAATCAGATTGGGAGACGGAGTGGTTATGATGTCTTAGCTATTTGTCCCATGGAGGATCTAAACCCAAGTTTCCAAGCTCTAATTTAAACCCTCAGCATTGTGCGTTCACATCTGAAGGATTTAAGCAGCAGTATACATTAAATCAGAGTGCGGCCTACACATTTTTACTCCATGGAACTAAAGTTTACTTCTGAGTAAACATAGATAGGACAATTGAGTTTGTAGTACAATTTCTTTCTTCTTTCCTCCATTCTGACCCTGTGCATCCTCTACAGATGTTTGAGGAGTGTTCTATTCTTTGCCTTTCTTGTTCATACATTCCTTTTTTGAGCCTTATTGTTTGACTTGAGCAATGAGGTTTTTTAAAGAGTTTTAAAAATATATGTCCTTTCACTTGCACATATTTTTGCAAAGCTATATAGAAATGGGAGCCCACTGAACTCTACCTTTTCTTTTACTCATTGGTATATCCTCCCATTTTCATGTACTTTTTGCAAAGCTATATAAAAATGGGAGCCCAGCAACATATACAGTTGGTCCTTCACATTTGTGGTTTTCAATTTTGTGGATTTGATTATTTGTGAATTGGATTAAAATGTTCTCTCTAGGAATCTCTAAGTCCTCCATCGCAATTCTGCCAGAAGATGACCACAGAGTTGTACTGAAGAACCTAAAAGTTCCTAGAAAAAAATACTTCTCTGGGCATTTGTAGGTCCTCCAGAATGATTCTATAATCAACTTCTGGCAGTTCTTGGCCATAGTTGCTCTGCAGGACCTGGATATTCTAGAGAGGTAATCTGCCAGGTAAAAAGAATAGTGATTTTTGTTATTTGTGGTTTTTCCATATTCGCGGGGGTCTTTCACCCCTAACCCCAATGAATGTGAAGGGACCACTATACCCTTTCTTCTGCTCATTGGTTTTCATCCATACCTCCCAACAAGTAATGAGGAACAAAATAAAGAGCAAAAGACTATTGTTGTTTTTAAGGGATGATTTTTAAAATAAGTTGCTTGGGAGAAGTTTTGTGAAAGTTTTCAAAGAAAAAAACTTATCTTTTCATTCATTGTTTATACTCCCTGGGCAAATGTTCAGTTGCTTTGCTCACTTTTTCCTCTCCATTGACATCCTTTGCCCTCAATGAGGTCATCCCATCACCAAATGTGATTGACTACATATCACTCTACCATTCCACTCATTATATGACACCCAGATTGAGTAAGGTCATGTAAGAAGGAAACAGAAGCAGTAACCAGAAGAAAAGGGTCTGAAGCACTAATGGGAGAAACAGTGGCACTGAACAAGTTTTTTAAAATGTCAAGATCTACACAAAGTATAGTAGGAAGTTACAGCAGATCTCTCTTCCAATACTTCCTTTAATTAAAAAATTAAAAAATGACATTTTGATTTAATTCTTAAATAAATAAATAAAACCTTGAGTTTAATTGGTGTATCTCGTTGTTGTTATTGTTTGGCTTCATGAATTTCTGACTTATGTCAACCCTATGGTGAATCTATTGCAGAGGGGATTTTTTGGCAAGATTTATTCAGAGAGGATTTGCCATTGCCTTCCTCTTAGGCTGAGATAGTGTGATTCGTTGAACGTCACTCAGCGGATTTCCATGACTGAGCAGAGATTTGAACCCTGGTCTCCCAGAGTCTTAGTTCAGCACTCAGACCACTACAAAATGCTGGGTCCTCAACACCATAACAGTCTTTACAAATTCTTCAAAAAAGTTGTATCTGTTTGTTTATTAATTGATAGCCTATCTTTTCTCTTGTGAACTGAAGTCAGCATACATGGCTCTTCTACCCAATTTATCCTCATGTCAGCCCTGTGAGATAGCCTTCTCTGCCAAAGAGTGCTGGTGCCTCACAACGCTACAAATGCCAGGATTCTACAGGATGAAGGCTGGCAGTTAAAGTGGTGTCAAATTGCATTATTTCTAAGATGTAGATTCACTCTCAATCTCAAAAGTGCTACAAGATACCTTTGTAGACCAGACCACTTACCAGGTCTTACAGCTTAGTGCAAATTATAAACTATGGCCTCCAAGTCTCAACCAAATATCTTAGTAGGCCCTACACTACAACAGCCTGGATGTTCTTCCCTTTAGAAAGCTATTAAAATAAATCAACACAATTTGTGACTCACTAAGGCAAATTCAACCCACCCTCCCCATCCATCATCCATCCACCACTTTATTAATACACCCCCTACCTTTATCTCAGACAGGGACTCAAGGCATCTTATTTTTAAAAAGGCAGAAAATGCAATAAAAATACAAAATTAAGATTAAAACAGTATTAAATAATAACAGAATTAAACCCATTTAAAAACTTACTTTAAAACAAAGTTTTAAAAGAGTACAGAACCTTAAATAGCACTTATTAAAAATCCAATGGTTTGTTGGAAAAGAACAGCAAAGAAGGAGCTATCCTAGCTTCCCTAAGAAGGGAGTTCCAAAATGTGGGAGCAGCCACAGAGAAGGCTTTCTCCTATGTTCCTACCAACTGTTTCTGGGAAGGTGGTGAGATAGAGAAAAGTGCCTCCTCTGCAGATGCAGATGCTCAGGCAGGCTCATAGGGGACAATATGGTCCTTCCAGTTTATATGATATGCTACAGAGTCTCATACCTGGGATCAAGTATTGATAGAAATGGGGACTGCAGTCAGGAAATCAAAAGATTAAGAATGGGGAGGGTGGCTATGAAAGAACTAGAAAAGATTTTAAAATGCAAATATATACAACTGAGCACAAAAGTTAGAATCATACAAGCCATTGTATTCTCTGTTACCATGTATGGATGTGAGAGCTGGACAGTTAAGAAAGATGATGGGAAGAAAATCAACTCTTTTGAGATGTGTTGCTGGAGAAGAGTCCTGAGGATCCCAGGGACAGCCAAAAAGACAAACAAATGGATCCTAGAGCAGATCAAGCTGGAAAGCTCCCTGGAAGCCAAGATGACCAAACTGAGGCTGTCGTACTTAGAACACATCATGAGTAGAGAAGACTCATTCGAAAATACAATAATACTGGGGAAAGTAGAGGGAAGTAGAAAGAGAAGAAGGCCACATTCCAGATGGATGGACTCTATTAAGGAAGTCATGGGTAGGAGTTTGCAGTATTTAAGCAGAGCAATGGAGGATAGGGGTCTTGGAGATGTCTCATCCATAGGGTCGTCATGGATTGAGATCGACTCAAGGACACTTAACAACAAAACAGAGTTTTGCTAAAGATCTTGGTTTCATGCATGTCTAAGACTTGTGAAAAACAGAAAGGTGGCAGGTACCTCATAGGCCACAATACATGATGAGCTATAATCACCTTAGTGGGAGGCACATTGTGCATATTTGACCTTAAAAATGACCTTCATAGATTGGAGAGCTGGGCCAAAACTAACAGAATTCAATTCAATGAAGATAAATGTAAGGTACTACATTTAGGCAGGAAAAATGAAATGCAGAAATATAGAATGGATGACACATGGCTTGACAATAGAAAATGTAAAAAGGATCTGGGGTCTTAGTAGTCCAATGCTAAACATAAGTCAACAAGGTGATGTGGAAGCCAAAAAGCCAACACAATTCTAGGCTGCCTTAACAAGAGGATAGTGTCCAGCTTGATACAGGTCATGGAAGCACTCTATTTTGCATTGCCCAGACCTCATTTGGAATACTGGATCCAGCTCTGGGGACCACAGTTCAAAAAAATGATATGACCAAGCTGGAATGGGTCCAGAGGAGGGCAACCAAGGTTATATCCAGCCTTATTGAGAAGGCTCATATTTTGTTCCTGTTCTTTCTGGTTTTATACTGGATTAAAATAAACTGACCTGGGAAGATGGTATAAAAAGTTTCTGTTCATATCAGGAGATGACAGAAAATATTCTGTGATACAAAAAAAAGGTGTATGTATCTCCAAATTAAAATTAGAAAGAAGGGGAATAAAATCTGGGACTTCTGGTCTTTAAAATTAGTTTGCATGTGCCCCAAGATAGTCAAAATTCTGGAAAACAAGATTTCTGAGGAACGACTGAGGAAGCCAAGTATGTTAACTTGGAGAAGAGAAGACTGAGAAGCAACATGTTATAAATATCTGAAGGAATGTTATGTTGTAGTTCAGCAAGCATGTTTTCTGCTGCTCTGGGAACTTCAACACAAACCAGTGTATTCAAGTTTCAAGAAAAGGGATTCCATCTAACCATTAGGAAGAACTTCTTGATTGTAAGAGCTATTTGAAAGTGGAATAGACTGCCACAGAAGTGAGGGAATCTCATTCTTTATATATTTCTAAACAGGGGTTGGATGGGCATCTTTCAGGAGTGCTGTAATTATGCAGTATTGCATGTCTGGAGGTTCAACTGGATTGTCCTTGCAGTCCCTTCCAGCTCTGTAATTCTGATTCTAAAATAGTAATATACAGCAAGAATATATCATTCTGGTGGTTCTAGTCCTTGGATTCTCCAAGTGTGATACAAATTGTACTGGGGGGGGGGGGAATCTTGTTTGGTGCCAGGAAAAAAAAAGTGTCTGGAAGTCCACTTCTGGTTCTGAAAAAATGTATTTTTAAAATATTAAACAGTACAGGGTGTGGGATGCAATTATTTTAAATGTGAATTGCTGATCCTGGGGTCTTCCATGGGAGGCAATTCACCCTTTGTTTTTTTCAGAAAAGGGCCAGCTGGGGAATCTTCAGGATTTAAGGGCTGTAAAAACACCCAGGGTTGCACTTTGTTCACCCTGATGTACAAAGCTTCTTCTTTTAAAAAAAAAATGGCACCACTACATTCACTAGAATATGATTTGTAATTCAGAAAAGCAGTGGAAAGAGCAAGTTTATTATGACTTTGCTATCAGCTACAACAGCTATTAATAAAGGGAAGTTTCCTAGAATTTCTTAGGTGTGTCATGGAACATGTTTCATCTGAGATCTCCCAACTTGTATTTTTATCATTGAGTAGCCAGTGCATCAAAATATAGCCTTAGGGCCTTACCAACTTATTGCACTGGAAATGTACAGTTGTCAATTAGTTCTGGGAGAAATCAGAGATAAATGTTTGTTAATATCCCCCCCCCAAAAAACAAAAAAAACACAGTTCTATTAGTGTCGTGAGATGAGAGATGCCCTTTCTGGAACAATTTACAACCATGTTGATATTGACTTTAAAAAAAAAATCAGAATTAGTGAGAAGCCAAGGGCTACACTAGATAGAACATTTGGCTTTTTTAAAAAAGAGAAGTGCCCCTCCAAGTGGTGAAAAATGTGTGTTTGCCATAGCACATGATTTTTCTCACCTATATATCTTGCATTCAGCATGCTTTGTTTTATATCAGTCATTGGAAAGTAAACCCAGGATTAATTCCCAAGTCTGATTACTGAGACATGCGTGTCTCTGGGAAACTTGTTTAGGAAAGAAATGGGTAAATCATAGGGGATACATTTTCCTCTTAATATCCTGAATCTAGTTAGAGAGATTTAACATGGTAGATCCTCTTTTGTTAAATCAATGGCTCTTAGTGGCCATAAGATACACAGGAAAGTAGCATAAAGTTTCATAATTATAAGAATTGGAGGAGAAAACATAAAGCACCATAGTATGACTGACCAAGGAATAGGGATGGGGAAATATCCATTTCATGTTTCCTTAGACTTCTGAGATAAAGGGCATGTCTACATGGGCCAATTAAACCAGTTGTTCCACACACACACACTGGCCCCAGCCTATCTACATGATACAGGGCCAAATCCCCAATTGTGTACTGTCTTCATGATGTGAGGCCAATTCTACACCAAATCCACCCTATCCCTCCCTTAAGCTGAACAACCCTCACCTTTTGCTCCAGAATTTGTAGGAAAATCCAGAATACTCCATAGTAACTAGAACACTCTAGGAGGAGCCTGGAGTATTCCAGCCAGTGTAGGCAAGCCCAAAAAGCACCTTGTTCAGAAATCCATTTATCTAAAAGGCATTTCAAAGAAATAAAATGTGTAGGGAACCAGGCATGGTTTAAAAAATGCTATCCACTGAAAAATACACACAGAGATATTTCACTCATTGTGGGAGAGTGCATACAAAAATACATGCATTCAAAGAAATGCATACAAAAACAAACATTGGAAGAAAACGCACATAAAAATGTGTACCATTTTTCCATACCAAAAAAAAGGGGGGAGGGAGAGACTTCACAATACAGTGGGTCCTTTTTATACACGGGGGATCTGTTCCGGACCCACCCACCCCCGTGTATGGCAAAACCTGCCTATACTCGAGTCCCATTGAAAACAGTGGGTGTGCACGCCATTTTGTCCTCCCAGGCTTGCCATCCATGTGACGTTAAGTCTGCATATAGGAAGCCCATGTATGGCGTGGGCAGACTGTACAATAGACAAAGGACTGGACAAGAAAACAGGTGGTATTCTGAGAAATAAAACAAGCTAAAGTGGAGAGCTTTTCTACCTCACTACTGAAGAAGCTGTAGTACCCCTCAAAAAAAAAGTGGAATTGATAACATAAAGCATGTTGCTAGAAGACACATTCTAGCTGATATGAATTTTTTAAAAAGAGAATTGCTCTGGAGCCAAGTGTCTTCTTATCTGGAAGAAAAAGAACCATTGAACTCAATGGGGGTTACTTCCAACCAGATATTACAGAGCTGTACAGTTACTATTTTTAAATCACAAGACCCTTTGGGTATAGCTAAAATAAACTTAAATTAATTTCAGACCTCCCAAAAAAGTAACATGAATTTGTCTTTTCAGTTGTTTTGTTTGCCTTTCAACCATAATCAAGTATGATATATTAACAAGTAATCAGCCACCTAACCATTACGTCAATTGTCTCAATACTAAAATTTATCTCTTCTTTTTCTTGTTTTTCCTGTGCTGCTGGGGATATTAAATTTAATAGTGTTTTTCATATGCAAATGAACTGTGGAATAAATGTTCTTTGCACCTTCTGGATGGGTTTCCATTACAGATTTTTTAAAAGGGAGTGAGGGAAGAAATATATACTCAAGAGTTACCAAAATAATCAACCATTGGACATCTGGAAGACAAAACACATACAGGAAAATACAGCCAGAGGGGAAGGATTAATGATAACAGGAAGCATTAAATATGTCAAAACAAAAGAGGTAATAGACTCTGCTATGGTGAACCAGTTCACCATCAGCATAAGTTCCTGAGGAATCTTCTGAGACAAGTGAGGTGACGTCTGCTCTTCACTACTAGCAGTCAAACGCAAAAATGGTCTAGTAACCTTTTTAACCTCTCTTTGTTACTTCATCATGGTAATATCTCAATATATCTAAAATGACTGTCCTCTCATTTAAACAGTACAGTTTAGAAGTGTAAAGGATTCAGTTGTACCAGTTAAACTGAAACAATTGTATGTTCAAGACCTCAGTATCATTGCACCAGAACTAGGATTCTTGAATTCAAAGACATAGCCATGTTAGTCTGGAAAATCAGTATTCAAAGGAATCTTGCAGCATCTTTGAAACTACACTCGTCCCTCCACATTTGCGGCTTTGACTTTTGCGGATTTTATTATTCACAGATTTTATTAATATATTCTCTCTAGGAATGTCCAGGTCCTCCAGCGCAACTCTATGGTCAACTTTAACCAAATGTGGCACTGAAGGACCTAGAGATTCCTAGAAAGAACACTCTACTAGGCATTTGTAGCTCTTCCAACACAATTCTATGGTTAATGTCCAGCAGATCTTGACCACAGAGTTGCTCAGGAGGACCTAGAGATTCCTAGAGAGGTGTTCTCTCAGGTAAAAACATAGTGTTTTGTTATTTGCAGTTTTTCCACACTAACAGGAGTCCTGTACCTCTAACCCCAGTGAATGTGGAGGGATGAGTGTAACTGAAAGATAGAAATTGATAGCATGAGTTTTTGTAGACTTGAGCCTGCTTCTATATGCATCTCAGGAAGTAGGGTCAAGTCTACAAAAGCTCATGCTACCAACTTCTATCTTTAGTCTCAAAGATGCTGCAAGACTATAGACTGAAGGAAGAAAAACCATATAAAAGACAGTATCTTCCTACACAGGCCTATCTGGGTTTTCTAGGATCTTCTGAGGAGGGCTTTCTCTCAACCCAACCACCATCAAAAGTTGGTGAGGATATGAAGAGAGCCTTCTTGGTGGATACTCCAATGCTATGGAGTTTCCCTCCAAGCAAGCGAAAGGTTGGTGGTTCTTTTTTACTTAAGCAGGCCTTTGGTTCTTAATTCATGTTGCAAATGAGTATTTTAATGGGGTGTATATTACTGTTCTTATTTCTAAATATATTCTAAGCTGTTTAAAATACCTTAACACAATTTTTTTATTTTTAAAAATACTTTTGTACTATATACTGTTTTAATTTTGTTTTATTTTTACTTAGGTCCAAAACACACTGCAGAAATAATCCAGTTTGACACTACGAAGCTTATCACATTCTTAAATAATACAGCTTACCTGATCTGGTTTAAAATTTAAATTGGGTGGCATCCTGATATTATCAAAAGGATTTAGCTGCTGAAATCGCTGATCACCCTGCATCCATCCCCGCTCCCAGGGCTGCTCCAGTGGCCATTTTCTTAAGCCGGAAAACTCCTGGCTTCAAAAAGAGGCACGCTGAGCACCCCTGGGAGCAGGGATGGGCCCGGGATGGACCTGGGTGGCAATTTCGGTAGCTTAATCCTTCTGATAATATCAGGATGCCACCAGATCAACCTGAAAGAGAGAGGTTGGTAGCATGAGCTTTCGTATCCTGAAGTCTACTTCCTCAGATGCATAGGGTGGAGTGGAACAGACCAGGGACAGACCTATATAAGCAGTCTGTGTGTGACAATGTCCATAAACTTTGTGGGTGTGGAGATGAGGTGACAGGTTCAGTTTTAACAATGGTTGTTGGAGTAGGAAGGATGTTGCCTAAAGCCAAGGTGAGTAGATAACCATATGAATGAGTATTGGGATGTAGTGTGGGCACCAAAAAGAAGACATGATGAACTGGTTAAGAGAGCCCCCATAAGGCTGGGGGTAGCTCAGTATACTACATGCATTATAACACTAACTAATGCCCCAACCTCATGGAGTTCACCTTGTTGGTGTCCAGCATCATAGAGAGCTATAATTACACCAGGTCAATTCATTGGTTCATCTATCCTACTTTTGACTATTCTATCTGTCAGAGGCTCTCCATGATCTTACGTGGAGAGGGGTCTTTTACTTCAACATCACATCATCACTGGATCTTTAATTATCAAAAGTCTTTAATTATCAAAGATTGAACTCAATCCTTTTACATGCAAAGTATATTTTCTACCACTGACATTGACAAGTACTCTGTCTGCCTCTGGAAAAAACAATAATGCTGGGAAAGGTAGAGGGAAGTAGGAAAAGAGGAAGGCCACATGCCAGATGGATGGACTCTATTAAGGAGATCATGGGTATTAAGGGGTTACAGGATTTAAGCCAGGGGTAGGCAACCTTTTTGAGCCAGGGGCCGGGTTGCTGTCCCTCAGACAATTGGGGGGCCAAAGCACCAAAAATAAATAAATAAATAAATAAATAAATAAATTTTAAAAAAATTAAAATATGCATGCACACTCTCTCAGCCCCAGAAAAGCCATGGCAAACCCCCTGTGGAGATTTTGCCAAGAAAACCCCAAGAACAAGTAATAACAACAATAATCAATACCATCATGGCAGGGGGCGGGGGGGTGGCGACGGCGGCAGCAGGACCGGCCTGGGGCTGGTCCAAAGGTCTCGGGGGGGCCGCATCCAGCCCCCGGGCCTTAGATTGCCTACCCCTGATTTAAGCAGAATAGTGGAGGACAGAGGGTCTTGGAGATGTCTCATCCATAGGATGAGTAAAGATCGACTCAAGGGCAGTTAACAACAACAACAAACTCCAGAGTCATAGTTCAACACTCAACTACTGTGCCATACTAGTTCATCTGTAGTAATGGTTATGTTTTCCAAAGAGTCTTCTCTTCTCATGATGTGTCCAATGTACAACAGTCTCAGTTTGGTCATCTTGGCTTCCAGGGAGGTTTCCAGTTTGATCTGCTCTAGGACTCACTTGTTTGTCCTTTTGGCTGTCCATGGGATCCCCAGCACTCTTCTCCAGCACCACATCTCAAATGCATTTATTTTCTTCCTATCATCTTTCTTAACTGTCCAGCTCTCACATCCATACACAGTAATAGGGAATACAATGGCTTGTATGAGTCTAACTTTTGTGCATCTTGGACATAAAACCCACTGGATGAGCTTGGGCAGGTCACATAATCTCAACCTTAGGGGAAGGCAATGGCAAACTTTCTCTCACCAAACTTCACCAAGAAAACCCATGATAGGGTCACCTTAGGGTTGCCATAAGTCAAAAACAACTTGAAGACAGACACACAACAACAAATAAATAAATAAGCAAAAAAACCCACAAATAACTATACACATTTCAGAAACAACCAACAAAAATTAAACCTAATTATTACATTCATCTCTTTAATAAAAAATACAATTTTCTCTTCTAAAAGAGCCAAGAAATTAAACTACTGATTGACAAATGATTCCCAAATGAAAGGTTTCAAACATAAATATTGAGTGTGCTTTTTAAGAAGTCCTGCTCATTCTTTAAAAGGAAAATATATATATACTGCTAAGAAAGATAATGTAATGATGACAAAATTATTACCAGGGATAGATGACTTCACAGAAATGTGTGTGTGTTTGTGTGTGTGTGTGCGTGAGAGATTAAGATTTTAAGACCACCCACAATCAACATACATGGATTGGAGCCTGAAGAGAATATGTAAGAAGAGGCCACAATAGAAGAGGCAGGAGAGAAGCTATTTTGCTTAAGCAGATGCAATTGTGAATTTCATTGGAAGCCTCAGAACACTTACTTGTTTTGTTTGATTAGTGTTCCTCCATTTGTGCAAAATTGATGCATCATCAGGGATGAGGAAGAGGAGGAGGGAGGGAGGCACAGCCACAAATCCTTAAAACCCTAAGGGCAAATCTGGCTATGCACATTAGTTGCAATAGTCACATTTTGCAGTGCTTTCAGGAGCAGGACAACAAGGGCTTTGTTCAACTTGATCATCTCATCAAAAAGACAAAGAGAAAGAGAGAGAGAGAGAGAGAATAAAAGTTGGGAAGCAAGAGTAAATGGGTATGATCTGAATGCATATTTGTGTTACATCTAATACAAGCAGCATCATAGACGAACAAGATCAAATAAATGGTAAAACCTGACAAAGGGAAGAATAGATGGTATGTGGAGCCATCTGTTTTGGAGGACACCCAAGTCTGTCTGAATCTGCCGGGCCAAACTACCAGCTATTCTAAGATCCTCCATTCCAAGAGTGGCCTCATACACATCCACACAATCAGCTTCTCTCGCCATCACTTTGGCTGCAACTTTTTTGTGCAATTAAGTAATTTATTCCTTTCTTCATCCTCCTGATTCTAATGAATCCAAGCCACAAACAAGCCCCAGTTGCTCCTATTCAAGGAGTCTGATTGCATCTGGCAGTAATTGCTGAAAATCCTGAAGAGGAAACAGGGAAGGAAAGCATATTGTTTGTGGGGGTAATAGGTGAAGACCTGCCTCTCTTGACCTATAATACATTAGTGTCAGTGAACATTTGGCAGCCTTCAGATGATTAGCAATGAAGATGAATCAAGCAAAAAAAAAAAAAAGGAGGTAGAAATCTGCCTCATCTGAATCGCCAGAACTGCATACATTTGCATGTTGATTAGCTGTTCCTTTGTCTATGCTCCTAATTATTATGACACATTATGTCTTCATCATGCAAGATTCTGATCTGTCTTGTTCAAAATGCATGTAGAAAAAAGTGCTGTTTATTGATTCGACATGTAACTTTAATTTTTATGTTTGCTTTAATTAAATACATATTTGATTGCCTTTGACTTGTGTGTTAGAAGGTTTTTTTCTTTTACTATTCTTTATTCCATCCTGTTGACAAACAAACAGGTAACCTTTCTTTATTATGCCCCAATCACTTGCTAATGCAAAGTCCCTCCCCCTTCCATTCGTCTTTCTATCGTAATATGATGTTTTAAAAATTATGTAAGAAATCAACCTTTGAAAACCTAGATTCTTCCAACAGTTTACTGAGATAAATCACAAAAATGTCGGCATGATGACAAGCAGAAGCACTTCTTATTACCAAAACCAATAACAGTTTTTACATCACATGTGGACTGGAATCTGGAGAGATTGTGTGTTATAGGTTTTTACCAGCAACTGATATTACTGCTGTCCTAGTCATCCCTAGCAAGATTGTTTAAGTTAACTTCTTGGACATCAACAGTCTGTGCATCATTAACTTCATGAGTAAAACATATAATTGTCTATGAATTTTTCTTACATCATTAGAACATTCAGCATCTTTAATTTTCTGCTTCTGTCAGATGGGAAACATAATACCTTCCTAAGTATATTTAGATGGAAATCTTGGCCCCCAGACCTACTGGCTGGAGTGGTTAAAACTGGAATAGGGGAGCCCCACTAGTGGTGGGATTTATGGAAGATACAACTTCCCTAGAGACACAAATTATGAGAGTGGAAAGTTTTGTAAACACAGAACTATCAGTGCTGATATTTTTGCTGGTGACAGGTCTCAAAATGTGGCCTTCCATGGATCAGACAGAGATAACTCTGGATCCAAACCCTCTTGTCTCACTGAAGTTCAATTTCATCAACTTTGCGAGCTTGCACCTAGCACATTTGCTTTCCTTCCTCCTGTTTTGATTGGAACCAACAGGGAGGATTTATTAAAATAAAAAACTGCTTTGTAGGAAAGAAGATACAGATATTTCAACAAGCTGTAGAAAAGGGAGATTAGAATGTTATCACCCCCTGCACTGTATTTGGGGTCTCCATATTTTCATATTTCTTGGAACACTAGGTGGAGTTCCCATGAGAAAGGAGCAATGACTCAAGGGCATGTACATGATCCAGGTTACAATCAAAAATAAATGTGCATGCTGACTACTACTTCACCCTGGACTCTTTTGCATTTCCCTTGCACTGAGAGACAAAACAGGTCTCATTGCACTGAAACAGTAAGCCAGCGACTTCTGCCTACCCCCTGCCATGTTTCCAGCCAACTTCCCTATCCATCCAATCTGGGGCTGTCTTCATCCAATCACTGTTTTTGTTACTCTAAAGTTGAAGCCATCATCCAGTCTAGAATCCCATGGTCAGTTCCTGGGAAAGCAATGTGGTCTTTGTTACGTTGCTAGAGATCATCAAGCACACCCCAGAGGTTAGTTTTCAGATATAAATATTGGTCCCAGAACCTAGCCTCGTTGCACACACAGTACACATAGAGTCTCCAGTTTGCACTCTGTATATGAGCTGTGTTGGCCTCACACCCCAGTCTGAGCCACTTCCACTTTCCATGCTGTGACTGTTTGAATTACTATCATGTGTTTGATTGCACTCTTGCATATTTCTGAATAAAACTTTCTTAATTCACCCAAACCTGGAGTCCTCCTCAGTTATAGCCAGTATACACTGGTGCCAATGGTTCTAAAATTACCCACCCTCTTGCAAACTTATGTTAATTCCCAAAATCCCCCCAGTTCCCTCCATCTTTCTTTGTGTAACAAGAAGCAATTCTTGTTGCACAAAAACCAACTCAATCAGCCTGTTCCCAACTGTTACCCAGCAGTGGCCTTTTCATCAAACTTTAGTAGAGAAATGGGAAGCAGAGCCATTCCATTGGCTTTGCTGGAAGACCAAACCTATTAGGTTTTTCCTGTTGCTGAACTGGTTCTGAACACTTCAATTTAAAAAATATATATTCATCCTTGCTTCCTCATTTCTTTTTCCTTTAGTGTCATATCTTTTCACATTTCTCACAGAAACTAAAATGACTAAACTGGTGGTGTCATATTTTGGGCATATCATGATACAATATGACTCACTGGAGAAGACAGTCAGAAAATAAGAAGACTGCATTACGGGTGGATAGACTCAATCAAGGAAGCCACAGCCCTGAGTTTGCAAGACATGAGTGGAGCAGCTGATGACAAGGGTTCTTGGAAGTCTCCCATTCATCACCATAAATCAACTTGGCAGTAATGACAACATGAACTTTTCCACTTGCAAGTCTACAGGTGGAGAGTGCCTTTGTTTAACATGTAAGCCTTTGTGAAACCCTTTTCAGCTGTTGTTAACTGATGTCAAGTCAACTTCAACTTATGGCAACCCTATGAATGAGAGACCTCCAAGTCACCTTGTCATCAACAATCCTGTTCTGGTCTTATAAACTCAGGATGTGGCCTCCTTGACTGTTTTCAGCTGCAGAGTAGAGTAAAAATACTTTAAATCAGGACTGGACAACTGCAACAGATCTTGGAGTCAAATTCTGCCTCTGAGAACCTCTGAGGGCCACAAAGACTGCCCAAAATGGCTAAATGTTGGGGGGAAACAGAAGGGACAAAAAGTCACATTGAAAAATGACTGTTTTTGAATGTTAAACAGTGCAGGAGAATTCTACAAGGAGTCCATGTCCCTGCTTCTGACCTCATCGCACTGGGCAGGCTTTACATGGAGCTCCTATCCACAAGGAAGCAATGGAACCTGTCCAAAAACAGGTCGTTGCCTTTCCCTGAACCGCTCAGCATGGGGAGGGGGATGACAGGGCTCTTGGGGGGGTTGCAGACTGCCAGAAATAGTGCAAATTGAGTCCACTTTTAGGGTTAGGGTTAGTGCTAGGGAATCATGGGATTTTTTTTTCTGAGACATTGAGCTGTCTCTGTCAAAGAGCTCTGGTGCCACAATAAAATAGTTCCCATGATTCCCTAACCCTAACCCTAAAAGTGGACTCAATTTGCACTATTTCTGGCAGTCTGCAACCCTCCTTGATGTGTAGAAACTGGATTGATCTGAATCAGACCTGATCCAGTTGTCCACATGCCAAAAGAACATCAGGTCACTGTTTTCCTGGAAAATATCAGGATTTTCTCCAACTTTGCTTTGTTCAGAGAAAACTTGGGGGGGGGGACAGGGATCCTCCCTGGAAGTAGCCATACATCATCAAGATTGCCAGCACTTGCTTTGGGATGAGTACAGCATTTTTCATTGATATAGACAAGCCTTTAAGTAAGGAATACTCAAAGGTACTTTGGCCAGTTCCTTCCTCTGAAATATCACCTACAGCACCTGTAGTCAATAGTGGTCTCCTACTGAAGTACTAACCTGGGCTGACCTTCCAAGATCAGACAGGATCTGGTGCCTTTAGGGTACTTAGGCCCCTATTTGCATGGCAGACAGAAATGAACAAATCAAATGACAGAGAGATAGAGAGACAGAGAGACAAATATTGCTAAAATAGAAATGCATTGATAGGGGAAATTTCACCTGTTGGTTTTGGATTGTAAAGCAGCTGAAGGCAATTAAAGTCTGCATTTAAAAAAAAAAGGCAGCTGGTGGGCTCTCCAAAGTGGAAATCACATTCAGGTTGGAAAGTATACAAAGACATTATATTACCCTCAATAGAATGGCTTACACCTCAAGGAGCATCTTAGCAAGGATACAGCCCCCTGCCATCTTGGTGGCTTACTAAGATCTTGTTGGCTAGGGGGGTCTGCTAACAGTAGTAGGATTGGAGCCAATACAAATATGACTGGGCTGAATGCCAAATAGGAGACCATATCGTATACAGTAGCTAGTGAGTCTCTAATTAGAAGAGATAGAAAATTGCCTGGGGCTACTAACATATATTTTATTATGCATTTGGGAGCTCCAAAGCCAGAGAATCCAGTATACCTGGGAGGGAAGGAGAAAATCCACATAAAGCCATGTCTCCTAATCTTTTTAACATGAATATTATGTTGCTGCTTAAATGCTGGTTTTATACGTCATCCTTCATAAAGTAAATGACTCTTAAATGATACTCGCAAGCCATTTGGCCTTTGAAAATGCGTAGACTTGTCTGGAGAGGGATCACTAATCCAACTAAGGCATTTTTAGAACAGAATCCTTCAAGCACAGACTTTATCTTTCTAAAGAAGCACTTAACTGCAAATCCTATATCCAAATACAGAGCCAAGCAGGCCTGCTAAGCTTATGGGTTGGGAGAGCAAAAGGTATAATGCCTGTTGGCCACACTGCAGGGAAAGGCATAGCAGGCAAAATAAGAATAAGAATAAGAATAATTTTAAATCCATCATTACTTAATAGCAAGTTGCACAATGGATGAAATCCTGTTGTCTTTCACATACATAAATTCCCCTAAGGAAGCTCATGACACATTTTTGTTCAAGGAAGAACAGCCATATTCAGTTCACATTTCCAAAAGCAAAGGTGTGCATGTGGTGCCATGGTGTATGTTTGTGCACATAGATGTATATGGGCACTGTGCATAGGCCTGCACAGAGGTGTAATCACATTGCACATGCAGATACACTTGTCTGTTTGATTGTGCATTTGGTTGCACAATGTCACCATTCACTAATGAGACAGCAGCCCATCCTGCACAGGCCAAAAAAAAAAATTCTGGTGCAAATTTTCCTGATGACATCCAGACAATTCAGCATCAAACCCATTGTATATCCTCCCTTAAAACATTTTTTAAAACTCACCTTTTGCTCTAGATCTTCTCAGAAGATTTGGATCCCTCCATTACGATGCCAGGTGGCTGTTTACAATACGTCCCACTGTAAAAAAAAAAAAAAAATCACCGCCACTGCTGCCACCACAATGAGTGAGGTAATAATAATAATAATAATAATAATAATAATAATAATAATAATAATAAATTTATTTATATACTGCCTCTCTGTAAAATACAACCAAAGCAGCTTACATGATAAAACAAACAATCCCACCCCCCTAAAATACAATCAAAAATGAAAAACAAACTTAAAAATAAACTACAAAAACATTCCAACAAATGACAAATAATTTAAAATAACTATAGTGGAAATCAGGGACAGGCATAACTATTTTCGGTGGCCAGTTACCTACTCAGGAAAGGCCTGCTGGAAGAGGTCCGTCTTAATCGCTTTTTTAAAGCTATTTAAGATGGTCAAATGACAGATCTCATCCAGCAGGCCATTCCAAAGTCTGGGAGCGATAGCCAAAAAGGTCCTCTGGGCAGTTGCAGATAATATAGTTTGTATAGGTTGCAATAAATTCTTCCCAGAGGACCTTAATGTGCGGGGTAGATTATATGGAAAGAGGCAGTCCCGAAGATAGGTTGGACTCAAGCCATTTAGGGCTTTAAAAGTAATAAACAACACCTTGTACTGCACCTGGAAACTGATAGTCAGCCAGTGAAGCAATCTTAGAATATGTGTTATGTGGTCTCTTCTTGTTTTACCTGAGACCAGCCTGACTGCCATATTCTGTACCAATTGAAGTTTCCGAACGAGGCACAAGGGTAGCCCATGTAGAGTGCATTGCAGAAATCAAGGTTACCAGCACATGTACCACAGTTTTGAGGTCCCTGACCTCCAGGAAAGGGCTTAGTTGGCGTATCAGCCGAAACTGATAACAGGCACTCCTGACCACCTCATTCACCTGATTTGTCATCTGAAGCTACGGATCTAGGAGCACCCCAGACTGCAAACACAGTCCTTTGAGGAAAGTGTGACCCCAACTAGGAATGGAGATTGTATCCCAATACCTGGGTTCGAGGCCATTACCATTAGTACCTCCATTTTGTCTGGATTCAGTCTCAATCTGTTTTTCCTCATCCAGTCCATTACCACTTTAAGACATTCATTGAGAGGAGAAATGCCATCTGAAGTCAAAGTTGTAGACCAAGACATGGAGAAATATATCTTGGTGTCATCAGTGTACTGATAACACCCCACCTCAGAATGAGCAGCTTACTGCAACTGTAGTGGCACAGGACAGCACAGCAGGACATACATGCAAACAGCTGTGCAGCATCACAAAAAAAGGGCCCTGAGATAACAGGAAGACCTTGGGGCTGCTCCAAGATCAGAATAGTCCAGACTGCTCCTGGAGCATTCTGGCCTGTGCAGACCCCATCAGTGTTGATCAATGGTTGCACAACCTCATGAACATAAAGTTATACATCTCCACAAGGTAGGATCTTGACCAAAGAGTATTCTCTGCACTGAGTGACATGACTTGCTCAAAAGCAATATTAGGAATATCCTAAGGCCTCCAAAATGCTCGCCATGTCAAACTCTATCCATCACTGGTTCATCATTTCCTTTATTTACATATATTACACTGATGTTCTTGTCTACCTGTCCTACAGATTTTGTTTCATACGTCTTTGATAAATAAACTCAAATGTTGCTGGTGTTGGTAGTGTTTTTACTACTAGCTGTTGCCACTTATGCATCAACAAAAATCCTTTAAAAATGCATAACTGGACCCAATCCAGGTAAGGCTTTAAAGTTAATAACCAACATTTTCTACTTTGCCCAGAAATTAACTGACAGCCAGTGGGATGATTTTAAGAACAGCGTAACCACTGCAGCACAGTACCTCCCATTCCCAACTCCCCCAGGCATTCCAGAAGGATACCATGGTGTATGGTATCAAACGCTGCTGAGAAGTCCAAGTTCACCAATAGGTATATATTCACCCTGTCAGTGGAGATTATTGCATGGAGAAATACTCCTGATGTAGATCCAGGATTTTAAAGCCAAAATTATCACATGTGCCAGTGGCCAGGCTTGTGCAACCTGGATGCAGCCTGGACCCCAGCCACATTTTTCCAGCAACGTTTCAAAAACGGCAAGTTCCCATTTTTGAAAAGTTGCTGGATAAGTGTAGCTGGGGTCTGGGCTGCATCTGAGTTGCACTCAGCCAGCTGCTTTGAGATTAGTGGGAGACCAAAATGTAGGACATCTGGGATTAGTGGGAGGCCCAACAAGTTGGACAAGCATACTTTAGCAGACCCCTATTGTGTTAGGCCAAAAATTGTCAATGGCCAATATTTGAGGAGATGCCTCTTTCCCCACCTGCTCCCATAAGAAATGTGTCTAAAATGTTAAACATGTCAGGGTAGCTGTAGTTCATGGATGCTTAGGAGACCCCTTGGAGCTCTCCTGGAAAGCTGGAAATGTCCATTGGATCCCCAATGTGTAAATGAAAGACCATAAGCCTCCATTTAAGCAGAATGAGGTAACCACTAGTTCCAGAGTGAGGTGATCAACTCAAGCAAATTTTGGGTACCGTGGAAGAGCAGTAAATTGATAGTTATTAGATGGGATAAATGTGTTGGGAGGTTTCAGTGTTTATTGTTGTATTTCTTGGGGTAGAGGTTAAACATCCAAACAATGTTTTTGTTGTCCCGATTATACTGTGGTAATTGCCAGCACTAACTGCCACATTTTATTCCCATACTTGAGTGTGTTTTTCCTTTTTAATTCTGAGACATAGGGTGTATCGACAGTGTAGAAATAATGCAATTTGATACCACTTTAACTGCCTTCTCTACCAAGGAGTGCTGGTGCCTCACAAAACAAATCCCAGGATTCTATAGGATGGAGCCATGGCAGTTAAAGTGGTGTCAAACTGCATTATTTCTACAGTGCAGATGCACCCATAGTGGAACAAAATGAAATCAGCCTTTGTTCCTTTCTCTTAAAAGAGAGAGAGAGAGAGAGAGAGAGAGAGAGAGGATTATAGCATGTTGATCAAATGGCATGATTGCACTTTAGCATTGTTTTTTAAAAAAACCAAACATTATTTTAAAAAATAAAAGAGGAGGAAAGTTGTCTTTCTAACCATAGGACAAGCTCAATAAACCATGCTCCAGGTTTAAAAAAAACAAAAACCTCTGGGGGACCCCTAGTGCAGCTTCATGAAATTACTAGAAACAAACTAGAAGTGGAGGTAAAAACAACTGGCAAAATAATTGCAAAATCCAAGGAGTTATACAGTTAGAAGTTTTCTTTAGATCAGTGTGGAAGAGCCTGTCTACTAGGCTATTTTATACTTTTACTTCCAGGGTTGGAGAGCTGTGCTTATGGGATTTTATACGTCACATCCCAAAATAATTTGGCTGGCTTTGGATTCTCTGGTTCTTGACTTGGAGAGGAAGGCTATCATTTACTATTCTTCCTCAGGCAGCAAAATATCTTAGGCCAGCCCTGTTCAACCGGTGAAGGCTCTCTTCATCCCTGTACCATTGTTCCAGAGATAGTTCTACCTGTTGACATTGTGAGCAACATGCAGTTGTAGGATCTCTGCCAGGAAAAAAGAGGCAACCTTACAGATTACAGTTAAAAACAAAAAGAATAAGATCAACAGTAATCTCTGCAGTCATTCTGGCTGATAAACAGGGGGAAAGATGCAGCTGAGGTGTAAGAACAGATTCGCACAGGGCAGACAACTGAACATTTAATTTATTTACCTCTCCTAACAGATACCTAGGGTGACATTTATTAATAAACGACATTATCAGGTGTCGGATATGTAGCTCACAGAAATTAATTACCCAGCTCCTGGTAAAACCATAACAAGCCTGCAGTGCTGTAACGTTTGTGCTAATTGAAAATGAGATAAGTGCTGTGGGTGCAATTTGCATTCAATGCAGTGTATTAATTATCTTTGGTTCTCTTCATGATAAATATACCTGACTGAATCACTCTGCTAATTTGCCAGGTAATAGAGTTATAAGTGAATTCCCTCAGGTGACCGAGCAAAGGCTTCAGCCCTGTTGGAACATCAAGGAACTTCTGTCTCTACTGAGCACTTCAGTGGGTTAGCAAAAACTCTTGCCGTTTCAACCCATACCGAGTTCAAAGAGCACGCTCACAACCCTGCTCATTGCCCTGTTCATAGACTTTTTGAATTAAAACTACAATTTTAATATATTATTTTAACATATGAACAAAAAATGTTAGTTTCTCTAATGGATTGGGCGCCTGGGCTTGTATCTCAAACGTTTGAGTTTGGAACCCATTTGTTACTCTGTTTCTTAGATTTTCTGAATTAAACATTTGACATTTAAATAGGGACTCCAAATATTTGCTTGCTTAATGGGTGGGATGACCAGGCTTATACTTTCAAAGAGCTACATTTTGTGAGATATGTGTCTCGAATCAATGCATACCCCTCCCCAGGTTTATCACTAAAATGGTGACAAGGGAACTTCAGTGTATCAGATTCCTTTGGAAAATGTTATATTTGAATGCCCCCTCCTGGGGTGAGCCCTGGTATGTAATGCATTAGGAAGAACTCTTGATTTTGATGAGACAGATAAATAGATAGATAGAGATATATAGATATAGATATATGCACATGCTCCCTAGAGGTGAGTGGGAACTTCATCATATCAGTTTCCCTTGGAAAATGTATTTGAATGCCCCCTTCAACAATGAGCCTTGGTATGTAGTACATTAAGAAGAATTCTTGATTTCGGTTTTGTGTGTGTGTGTGTGTGTGTGTGTGTGTGTGTGCATGCACATACTCACTAGAGGAGGAATCAATGCATACTCCCTCCCCAAGTTTATCACTAAAATGAGGACAAGAGAACTCACCATATCAGATTTCTTTGGAAAGTGTTATATTAGAATGTTCCCTCCTGGCATGAACCCTGGTACTTAGTGCATTAGGAAGAACTCTTGATTTTGATGAGTTTTCTCCATACACACACACACACACACACATATATGCACATACTCACTAGAGGAGATATGTGGTAGGAATTTGTATGTCTTTGGTCCCACCGGGGAAGAAAGGCAAGATATAAATCAAACCAATAAAGAACATATTAGAGGTTTCATGCTACCAGTGATCGACAGATGCTGCTGTTTCCATCTTTCTTTCTTTCTTTCTGTACCATGCTGACTGTAGAGTTCTGGGAGCTGTAAATCAAAAGAGTAACTTTTCCAAACTTTGATCTGTGTGGCTTAGACTCAGAGAGTGATTATTTGATTACTTATTTCAGTTCATATCACTCTTCCTCCAAGACACAGAAGATAGTACATATTAATACCTCTCACCCCTCTTTTGCCATCAAAATAGGTATCTGAGCTAAATTAGGCAGAAAGATGGTAACTGGCCAAAACCTACCCAGCAAGCCACAGGGCTTAGTTGAGCTTGGGACTTTCCAGTCTAAGCCAACACTACAGTGACTGTAAATCACATGGAGGGGATCTTGCACAAGGTGGACAATATCCATGTCTAGACATATGAATATTTTGTTTTTGCTACATACTGAACAATGTTAAATGTGATATCTATAACCTTACCCACGTCTGGTTCTGGCCCTCCCTACTGCTTTGACCCTGTCCATGGCCATTGCTAGAATTCAGGACCACTCCTTCTCCAGAGAATTTAACCAAGAGAGGAAAGTGTTCCTTCCTCTACTCAGGACAATATTCCATTATGGTTGCACCCACACTGCAAAAATAATCCAGTTTGGCACCATTTTAACTGGCAGAACAAACCACACTTCCCAGAATTCCATAGAATTGGAATTACACTTCCCAGAATTCCATAACATTGAGCCATGGCAGTTAAAGTAGTGCCAAAACGGATTATTTTTGCAGTGTGGGTGCAGCCTATGCTAGCTGTTTCCTGAATCTATATTGGGAGTTATAACGTGTTCTGCTACTGCAGAATTGTTCAAAAACAGGGTCAAATCTTCTTCTCCATGGCTCCAAATGGTGAAAGTGTTCAAATGGTATTTAAAAACACTGAAATTCTGGAGTCTGGACCATGCCAACAACTATCAGTTCAGAATGCACAGGGAAGCTATTGAAATCAACAAATACCTAGACAATTTTAACAGGAAAGAAGAAACCCTGAAAGTAAACAATGCCTACCAGTCCTCAAAAACACCAAAATCAGGACTCGGCAAATGCAAACAAACTTCACCCAGGGTCAGCAGGTTTCCCAAAAACAATGGACCATTAATTAAATAGACAATAATCCTCTTTGCATATCCTCCCACCCTGAAGCCTTGGCTTAACAGAACAATACAGAGATTTACATGCTAATCCTCTCAACCAAGGGTCACATGGCATATATACCCCACACACCTCCATGCCACCATTCTCTGAAGATGCCAGCCACAGCTGCAGGTAAAATGTCAGGAATACATTCTTCTAGAACACAGCCTCACAGACCAAAAAACCCACAAAAACTTAATTCTTGATTACTTTTCCTAGTATGAAAGGTTTGTATGAAATGAGTAAATGCTTTCAAAATGATTTCTTATTTGTATTTGCATTCCCCCCCCCCTTTACTATCTGTTCCATAAATAAGCGACCTGTTGTGATTTAATTCTATTTTGTGAGGAATACAAATTAATTGAGTTTAGAAAACCACAAACAATTAGGAACACCCAACTATACTCTTTCATCTCCACATGTTAATTTCTTCAGTTTCCTCTGTATTAATTATTAGAAAACCAGGCTGCAAAAGCCTTCAGGTACTACAACTTTCTATGTTCATCAGAATGTGGATTCCTCTTGCTCTATCAAGGTCAGGGAAGTAAAGGATACTTTCCAATTTTATTCTTCAACAAGGAAAGGTATCCCTACACATTTTTTAAAAAAAATCCATTAAGGAAGCAGTCAATTTAATTGTTACAGATTTTTTATTATTTATTTATTTATTTATTTATTGTGGGGTAGGAAAATAAGTGGACATTCTGGTTAGGAAATTCCAGGATTGTAATCCCCAAAAGTAACTTTATCAAGCCCTGATTTTCAAAGTGCCTTTAGAAGCTTCAGTTGCCCCAGAATGCTAGTCAAAGTGCTCTCTGAAACATAGCTGAGTGAGCACATTCATGTCCTTTTTAGAACAACAGCACAAATTGCCACTACCCTTCTATGCACAATTCAAAGTGCTGATGTTATCAGCTTTAAAGCCTTCAATGGCTTGGGTCCTAAAAAGCAGCATCCTCCATTGTCATCCTGCCCATATCACAAGATCTGGTGAAAAGACTTTGTTTTCAGCATCCTGACATGGGTAGATGCTGTTGAGTTAGTTTATTTTGTGAGAGGGTATTCTTTGTAGTTACACCCAAGTTGCAGAAATCTGATTACTAATGGGCAATTTCATGGCCTCTGCTCTTCCTTCTTAATGTGGCTCTTGATTTTCAATCCAGATCTAGTTGATTATCACACTATTGAGTTGCTTTGGGTTGCATTTGTGCTTCAGTGGAGTTAGTTCCCATGTTTGTTTTTTCCCATTCGAAATGCAATGCCATGGCAAAGGAAGATCTACAACAGTTCATTCTAGATAATGAGGAAATTGAAATAGTCAATAAATTATCATACCTTGGATCAAATATTGATCAAAATGGAGACTGCAGTCAAGAAATAGAAGAAGGATATGAATGGAAAGGGCAGCTATGAAGGAACTGGACAGCATCCTAAAGATATAACTCTGAACACCAAAGTGACGATCATCCAAGCCACTGTATGAGAGCTGGACAGTGAAGAAAGCAGACAGAAAGAGAATAAACTCATTTGAGATGTGATGCTGGAGAAGAGGATACCAAGAATGGCAAAGAAGACAAGCAAATAGATTCTAGAATCAGAATTAAGCCTGAACTCTCCCTGGAGGCCATGATGACTAAATTGAGGCTGTCATATTTTGACCACATCCTGAGAAGGCATGAATCATTACAAAAGACAATGGTGCTAGGAAAGCCAGAGGACAGTAGAAAGCGGGGAAGACTACACGCCAGATGGTTAGACTTGATCAGGGAGGCCACAGGTATGAGCCTGCAAGACCTAAGCAGAGAAGTGGAGGACTTGGAGATGTCTCATCCACAGGGTTGCTATGACTCGAGATTGACTGGAGGGCTGTTAACAACAACAACAACAGTGATTCACACCATCCCATTTGTTCCACCTCCTGATCTATTATTATATTTCATTTTTTTAAAAGAAGGAGACATAATATTGCAATTGTGCTATTACATAACAATGCTACTAGGGAACCACCACCACTCCCTCACCCGATCAGGAAGATGAACACATGCCAAGCCACTTCCACCATTTTTTCCTTTCCTTTTTTCTATAAACCAGCACCTGGTCAGTTCTGCTTTTACATATTACAGCCTGTACAGACTGGCCAAAAGGGCTGGCCTGGGGGTGGAGTCAGGCCATGGTGACCACATGCCAGCCACCTCAACTCCGCCCTGATGCCGCAGTTACACCATGCGCCCCACCGCATGTTGGACAGCATCAGGGTGCTCCCTTGGCACAGCATACAGACACACTGTGCCAAAGGAGTGCAGAAAAGCCACCACCGCAGCAAGGGCAGCTTTTTGCCACTTCAAAAAGGAGTGATGTTTGCCAGCTCTTTTTGGAGCGCCAAAGTGCTGGATCGGGGCCACAGCATGTGGTTGCTGCGGCCCCAATCCAGTGCTCCAGGGGTGGCACAGAGCTGCCCCTTAGGGCCCATCTGTAGAGCCCCCTACTCTCTTAAATTTTTCTATATTTACTCTTTATTTTTTCTTTAAACTTTTCCTAATTCCTCTGGGCATTAATCCTCAATAGGATTACATTGGAATTGTGCTATTGTGCTACTCCTCTTATTTAAAAAGATAATTCAAAATGTTATATTGTGAAAAAATATATGCTGGAGAACAGATAACAAATCTGCAGCACTTTTCTTGGAAACTCATGGACATAGCAACAGCTGTTGTGCATGGCCACACCTCCGAGTGCTTGCATCACTGGAAACATGCCCATGTGCATCGTATGATTGACATTTTTTTGAAAAAGACTCAGGATGAATTGAACATATACAAAATTGAGAATCCATTTTGTTGGGGTGCAAAAGTAAGTGTGAACTTGAACCGTGTTAAATGGACATGGAGGCATTCAGTAATGGAAAATGTAATGTGAACTTTGTTCCATTTCAGATATATTCTGTGGTCCCAGATCAATGCGACTCATAAACCAGGTTTTTTGCAAGTGTGAATGAGCCCCTGGTGTCCTCCCAGCCCAGCCACCAGAGGTAGTCTGTTTTTTCCCTAACGGAGATCCTTGAGGAATCCCCAAGGTAGAAGCAATGAAACCACACCAACACCACACACACTATGTTCCTAATATCTCGATGAAGTGAAATGCTACATTTGAACCCAAAGTAGTTACTAAACCATATTGGGATATTGCTAGCAGAGCCAAGAGTGTAACATGAAATCAAAGAACCTCAGTTCAACTTCTGGTCTTAGGTGCCTTCTTTCTTACTGCAATTTATGGCCCTGTGCTTATGGATTAAACTTTCCAACTGAACATAGTAGAGAACAGATTTGCTTTAGTGATGATCTAACTTTTGACTTCAGTTTCATCAATATCAAAAAGTCTATTGATATTTTCAGGAGACAGCAAACTTCTTTCCTGCTTAACTGTGCAAGTTCAGATAAATACAAAGCTGCTCTCAGAAGGGAGAGTGCAATTTTTGTACCACCGGGGACAAACAATATTTTTGAAAAAATCACATATCCCAACTTGTAACTTTGTTTGCATTTTGAAAGGAAAACTGAGGTGTTGTGAACAACATGGTGCGACAGCAAGCTGGAGGTGGGTGGGGGTTGAAGAAAGAACTGTTAACAAAAATCTTAACTTTGACTCTGAAACACATCTGTTAAATAGCCTAATGGCATTATTGCAGCGAAAAACAGAGAGACTTGAAAATGCTGTATACATTATTACTCTCATTATCCACCAACTGCAAGAATGCTGCACTAAAACTAACTCAAAACACCTCAGGGAAGGTAATTGCTACTAATGGATCTGAAGTGTGTAAAATTGGGCATTATTACCCAGTCATCATATCCTTGAATCGCCAAAGCCGTAGGATATTGCAGCTACTGGGCTCGCTCATCTCTCAATCATGGGAGAAATTTGAGAAAAGTGGCAAGCTCTCCTTCATTTTGCATTAGAAGGAAAATTCAACAACAGCAGCTAAATATTACACCAGCCTGTTTGTGACCCAGGAGTTTGCAGAGGGTCAGCGTTTTGCTTTTCTAAATCACCATTTCCCATGCTTTGGAACACGCCTCTATAGTTACTTTTTTCTAGTGAAGCAACTTACTTGAGACAGTAATATTTTGCTCACTGATATATGTCCATACTTTGTATGTGGGTTGCTATGGACCCACAATCCTGTGCAGCACAAATCCTATTGAAATCAACAGGAGATGCTAAGAACATTAGTGTACAATGTACCCTACTGCTCTTAGCATGTCATCTTTTTTTCAATAGGATTCTGCTCACCCCAATGAGGCTCATGGAGCTGGCATCCATCTCTCCTTTACCTGCCTCCATGTCTGGTTTGTGACTGGTTCCATTGTCATAAAAATTTTATACCATTGAGATTATCATTTTCACAGCCTGATCCCTGATTGGTTGGACTCATACAGTGATAAATCCCTTTCAGATGTGGTGCATGCAGGAAAATGGTGCTGAAGCAGCAACAGATCACACACATAATAGCTGAGAGCAGGTACCAGAATATATGTGAAAAACCAAAAGGTTCTTGTGTATGTGTGTGAATTTTCAATGGCACTACTCACTACTCATCTGCTTGCTTGACCTCTTCTCAAAGGAGCCCCACCACAGCTTTACAGAAAGTAGGCAGGTAGTAACATGAGGTGAGGGTAGAAAGGAAAGTGGGAGGTATAAACAAGGTGCAAGAGTGGGGGATGTGGTAGCATAAGAGACTAGAAGGGAAAGGTTGAGGTTGTAGCAGCATGGAATAAGGAAGGGGATGAGGCAACAGCCATGGAGGCCTTCCAAAATGGGGAGCAGCACAATACATTGACCAGCTTCCTTTCAATGTCCAACAAGCAAGCTCAACACAGTCATATGAAAGATCTTTGTTTGAAGGCTCTCTAAACTGTTTTTTTAAGTACCCTTGTCTATGCTGACTAGGGCTGCTGGGTATTGCAGGTCAGCAACATCTGGAGAGAAGTTTAATTCGCACCCTATAATAGACAAAGTAACTATTTCATATCCTTCCATTATCTCTTGGAATTTGATCAATTGTCTGCCTCCCTTGAATTATATCACCTGCCTTTGGCACTTTGGGGATTCCTCAAGGATCTCCGTTAGGGAAAAACCAGACTACATATCCTAGGAGAGCCAGTGTGGTGTAGTGGTTTGTGCCTTGGACTATGACTCTGGAAACCAGTTTCAAATCCAGGCTTGGCCATGGAAAATTGCTGAGTGACCTTGAGCAAGTCATACTCCCAGCCTCAGAGGATTGCAATGGCACACCCCTCTGATGAAACTTGCCAGGAAAACTCCATGAACCTTAGGGACACCATAAGTCAAAAACAACTTGAAGGAACACAACAGCAACGACATGCCTACATATCCTCCAACATTTCACATGGACATGTGTGGCCCGGAAAACCCACAGAAAACTATGCAGCAGTTTGCCTTTGTCTGAGTCTGCAGGGAAGGGCAAGATTTGACCCTTTCTTGTGCTCTCCCCCAGCTAGGTTAATGGAGTGCAAAGTACTTTTGCATTGTGAATTCAGTTTGCAGCAAGCTGAGGATAAATAGGAAAGTGGGAAGAGGAGAGAGAAACTGGGATTGTAAAAGCAACTGAAAAGTGAAATGACAAGAGAATTGATTGGGACTGTCTCCAACCAGAACAGTTGGAAAATATGGACCTACAGGTGTTACATTTAGGATTTGATCTTTTTCATGTTATAGGGCTCCTCCAGACAGGGCAAATATGTAGGAGTGTCCTGCAGCTTGCAGTATTTTTCTCCTGTAATTCTGAAGTTTTTTTGGGGGGGAAATAGCCAAATGTTTCTTTTTTTAATTCTAAGACACATGACAGCAAAAAAGTATCTTTCCCTTCTCCTCCTTTTTGCCTTTTTATTTTTGTTGTTGTTGCTATGCTTTAAAAAAAAATAGTGAAATTGGTAATCTATGTGCATCTGTGATCTGTTAGTGCATCTGTGAAATGCCACTTTGCACTATAATGTTATAAATACCTTTTGAAAAATTAAAATTCAGAGAAAATTTGCCTTTCACCCATAGGATCATTTCTGCAAATTAATGCTTTATTTTGTTTTCTTTTGTTTTTAAATATCTTTTTTAAAAAGAATGTTGAGAACTGGAAAATGGAAGAGCTTTCATTAGAAGCCTGGTGGAAGAGACTGTGGGAGACATGGTTAATGGAAAAACTTACAAACATGAGAGAGTCAAAAGGGCAAATGAGACCAGCGTTGTTTACTCAGAAATGGTTTCATTTTATTGAGTGTATTAATAACAATCCACAATTACTAAAAACCCATCACTTGGGTCTATGGAAAGATGTACTGCAAACTAATCCATCAGTTGACTAGTATACACCTTTTTAAAAAATTACATCCATGTATGGTTGATCTGTTAATTAGTTGATGATTTTTAACCACTACCACTGCAGACATCAAGACCAGCTCAAGGCATTTTACTGCCTGAGGTGAAAGACAAGATGGCAGCCCTTCCTCAAATCATATACAGCAGCTGACTAGAAAGAGAGCCAGCATGGTGTAGAGGTCTGATTGCTGGACTAGGACTGTGGGAGACCAGGGTTGAATACCTGCTTGGCCATGAGAACCCGGTGCGTGATTTTGGGCAAGTTACACTGTCAACCTCAGAGGAAGGCAATGGCAGACTCAATCTTGTCAAGAAAACCCTGGGATAGGTTCACCTTAGGGTATCTATAAGTCAAAAATGACTTGAAGATACACATGAAGAACAAAGCTGATTTGAAAGGCTCACTTGAACACTGGATGAGGCAGCAGTACCACTAGGCCTAATGGTGGAGCATCCCTGCTGGACTTAAAACCTGACTGTTTGTCATATATGTCTGCTTGTACATACTTTGCATGCTATGTGAAATTAGACATACAATCCACCTTATCATAGTAGTATATCGTAAAGCAACATATCCACATAGAATAGAATGTATTGAGGTTAAAACTCAGGACCACATGCACTGCAAGTTGGCTGTCTCTGCTCTGTATGCTGCATCTGGTTTCCCATTACTGTTTGTCTGCAGTACAGGAATGGAAAGTGGCTCTTATCCAAAGTCCATGGTCAACTGGATTTCCAGTGGCATTAAAATTATATTGTGCATAGAAAGTTTTTACAAGCAGATTCAGTCCTTGTCCTAAATGGTGTCGGCTGGGATGATGACAAGACACTGACTGGTGGAAGACAAACTGGGTAGTCTCAGGCAGGTCAAGGTGACAATAGACTTAACGTATTCTATTATTAATTCAGACTTCAGTCATATGTAATAGAGCCAGACATATTTTGGGTGAACAAGACCAGTAGTGAATCAAGGTATTGATCTTGATTTATACATATTCCCTTTTCTTAACCAAGCACTTTGCAGAATTGCCATGAATACATAGATTTATGTCTGTCACAATGGCAAAAGCAAACTATTCCATCCAGGCCTGATGTGAGATATAGTAATGATTTTAACATTGGCAGTAACACAACACAGCCTTCTAGAAAGCAATTGCCACCAGATTAAAAAAAAAAAAAAAGCAAAGGACCAGTCATTGTAGAAGTCAAAGTGTTAGCAGGAAAGCTGAAGACTACAGGGAGCATTTAATACATGGATACTATTCCCATTCCCAAAGTTGTCCTTCAGTGAAGACTCACCAGGAAAAGGATTCTAGGTCACGTAAGTATTCATTTTGATTATCCAACCTTAGAATACACAGAGGTGGCAAATTCCCCTTCACAGCTCAGAAAACTGCTTTTAAAAGTAATTTAGTACAATACAGTGTCAAGTCCCCCAAAGTAGTTGGTTGTTGTTGTTGTTATTATTATTATTATTATTATTATTATTATTATTAACTGTATCTATATGCTTTGTCATTATTCAAATACAGTACAACCCACTATCCATGGGGTATAAGTTCCAGGACTTACCATGGAAATCCAAAACTACAAATAATAGTGAACCCTATTGAAATATTGAAATTTGAAGTGTGGTGCTGGAGATTCCATGGACAGCCAAATGGACAAACAAATGGGTCCTAGAACATATCAAGCCAGAGATATCCCTAGAAGCCAAGATGACAAAGCTTAGACTGTCGTACTTTGGACACATCATGAGAAGGCATGAATTGTTGGAAAAGACAATAATGTTAGGAAAGGTGGAGGGAAGTAAAAAGAGAGGAAGGCCACATGCTAGATGGATGGATTTGGAGTTTGGAGGAGCTGGGCAGAGCAGTAAAAGACAGGGGGGGCCTGGAGATGTCTCATCCATAGGGTTGCCATGGGTCAAGATTGATGCAAAGGCAGTTAACAACAACAAAAATTGAAATAAACACCTTTCCATGGAAGCATACCATACAATCATGCTGGAGGATCTAGGAAACGCCTAGAGAGGACATATTTTTTCAGAAGTGGGTAAGTGAAACTACAGGTCCTGGTCCCATGGATGCAGGGTCATGTTGTAGTTGCGTTTAAGTTATTTTTTTAAATGAGAGCACTATAAGCCACTGGCCCATGGAACAAAAATACACACACCCATGTAGAGACTACACACAATCTGTAACTATAAAATTAACTCACAACAGTTACAGTTACACAGGAAAAGAAATTATGTTAACCATTATATCCTTGTAATGATGTTGTAATTATATATTTATGTCTGAGTTTTTGCAAATGGATATTAATTACAGTTGCCTCTTGTTGATTGCAAAAAGTTATTTCCAAACTCTGTTTCCCATCCATTGTACCAGAAGAGCACCTGAAAGGGCTCCATGCTGTACCAGGTTAAATTTCCAAGCCATCTTCCAAGATATGTCCATATTGGGGAGATTATAGTAGGGCCAAAGCACACTGCAGAAATAACCCAGTTTGTGACTGCTTTAAGTGCCCTGGCTCACTGCTAGGGAATCCTAGGAATTGTAATTTATCATGGCACCAGAGCTCTCTGGGAACTACAGTTCCCAGAATTCCCTAACACTGAGCCAGGGCAGTTAAAGTGGTCTCAAACTGGATTATTTCTGCAGTGTGTTTTGGCCCGTAGTCTGGTCTAGACATAACTAGTGCATGCATAACTGAGGTTAAGACTGGTTTTTCTGGGTAGATCCTTCTAGCTAGAGATGCTTGAGGAATTAGTATTTTGCTAATTCCTGTATAAACTGAACTGATTCACATCTCCTGATCTAATGTGTTGATTAAAATATAGCTAGCCACTGGATTTCACATTTTCCATACTATGGTGATGGAGTTCTCAGATCAAAACCAGCACCAAAATGTGCTTCAAAATGCATTTTGAAATGTCTGATTTGAGGTTGAATAGGTTCAGAAATCTGACTCTCAACACATCTTCACTCCTTAAAATTTAAGGTAGTGATGTTTCGCTTTTGGCCATTTGAATCCATATTATTTGTAAGGAATGGAAGAGACAACATCTCACACTGAGAGATGGGGATGAAGATCAAGGCTTCAGAGAGGAGTGGGATCAGAGGGAGTCACTGTAGATCAGGAGTCCATTCACATTACAGAATTATAGTGCTATTATTCCACTTGAACTGTCATGGTTCCATCCTATGGAATCCTGGGACTGGCAGTTTAGGGAAGGATACCCCTTGGTATCTGCTGGGGTTTGCCAGCACCCCCCATGGATACCAAAATCTGTGGATGCTCAAGTTCCATTAAATACAATGGCATAATTCAACTGTGTCCCTTATATAAAATGGCAAAATCAAGGTTTGCTTTTGGAATATATATATATATATATATATATTCCAAAGCCCAGCTAATACAATATTTTCAAGCCATGGATGGCTGAATCCAGCATTATTTCTACAATGGAGATGCACTCACACACAAAAATGCATCTTTTTGGGTCTCTTGGTTTGATCTCAAAAAGGTGTCTCATTTTGAGATAGTTTTATAGACCTTGAACTTCAAGTACTATCCATGTTACAGTGAACCCTTAGTATCCACTAGAGTTTGGTTCCAGGATCCCCCTATCCCCGGATACCAAAATCCATGGATGTTCAAATCCCATTAAAAACAATGGATAGTAAAATGATGTCCCTTATATAAAATAGCAAAATCATGGTTTGCTTTTTCAGAATTTATATATATATATTGAATATTTAAAAGCTGTGGATGCTTCAAGCCATTGATACGTAATCAGTGGATACAGAGGACTAACTGTAGTAACTTGGAGGGTGGGAGGCAGAAAATGTTACTTTCACAGACTACAATTGCCCCCTCAGCAAGGGAAGTTATGGTCCAAAAATAGGAACATTTCCAAGCTCAGCTAATTTTTACTTGCTGACTCCAGATTTATGGCTTTGTAGCTCAAGTGGACAAGAGAGCCACAGTTTTCAAATCTGGAGGTCCTTTTTCCGACTCTTGATGTGGCAGGTGTCATGCATACAAAGGCAGTGGGTGATCCATTCATGTCTCACTTAGCATTGATGCAATGATCTTCCAAATGCCATCTGATCCTAACTGAGTCAGGATATATTTTCTGCTTCTATAGCCTTTTCTTGAAGTGATAGCAATATGGCAGTGGGGAGCTGAGGGAGAGCAGTTTTCAATATTTGTCATTATTATAGGTTACATATACAGAAAGAAAAGTTAATTAAGCTTTTAAAAAAATCCATCACACATCAATGGTAGCATTTTAATGAGTACAAAAAGTTGAGGTGTTTACTGCCAATTAAAGTGGTTTTTTTCAAAATAAGCATTAATTAACACGGAAATTCAGAAGAAAGTTATGCCTTGTCAAAGAAAGGCCAGAACCGGCAGTGCCCACTTCAGCACCCATTCATATTCAGATAGTAATTACCACCAACCCTATATTTTCCATAATAATGAGGACAGGCTGTTATGTCTGTCAAACAAACAGAGAAAAAGTGGTGGGTTCAAATATACCTCAACCTGAATCAAACTTTGGAGGGGGGGGAAAGAAATTCTTTTAGGAAAGTTCTCTTTACTGCATCAGTGGGCAGAAGCAACTGAGCTTGGAAAAGTTACCTTTGTGAAGTACAGCTCTCAGAAACTCTCATCCCCAGCCAACATGGCCAAAGGCTAGGTAATGTGGGAGGATTCTGGGAGTTGTAGTAGCCATGCTGGTTGGAGGATTGTTGGTTTTGTACTACACAAAAGTAACTTCCTCAAGGACTGGAGGCAGTTCATCAGAAGCTATCTTTAAATACTGCTTCAGCATTTTGGCTCATCAACTCTGTATTGTGTGCTGGCTGTCAGGTGGGTTGTCTTAAAATATCTCAAATAGAGGTCATTTTGATGGTACCTTTGATCCTTTATGCCATGCCACCACGCCACCCTGAAGCCAGTTTTTTGCCGGTCTGCTTTGCCCCTTTCTCTTTTCTGGCATCTCTCAGCAGGGGTAGCCATAGGTAAGTCTGGTTCTTCATCGGAGAGTTGTGGCTTTAATGAACTTTGCTCTTGTGGCTGCTGGGAATTCAGCCCCTGTGCTGGTTGCAGACTCTCCTCCTGGGACTGCAGCAGCCCAAGCATGCCCCTGGGCTCTCAGACTCTCCGTCAGAGTGTTCAGACTCAGAGAACATGCCAGGATCCTGGAGGCAGGGCATGACAACCTCGGAAAGAGGGGAAATGAGAGTGTTTAGTTTTGTGGATGTATGGGGTATAAGCCAACACAAAATTTGAATTATTGTGTGCTTTAATTATACTGTACTGTGATAACACTGGCTCTTCATTCCTGACAACATATGTTAGTGTTGAACATCTATAGTTTCCAAATAAAGCTTTCTGATTTTTGTTACTGGTTTTCTGAACTCTGGCTTAGCGGTTAAGACACTGACTGTGACAATCGCATGGTTGGCTGGTCTGCAGTTCAAGACCCAAGTGCCATGTGATGGAGTGAGCTCCTGTCAATAGTCCTAGGTTCTCCAAACAACTGTAAGGGACAAATTAAATTCATGATATGCAAGGTTGACAGTCAGGAGGTAGCTATCAGCTTGTATTCTACCTAAATGTCAAATGAAAGTCTGTGTTCTACTTAAATATTAAATGAAAGAATTGAGTTCACTTAACTTTGGAGATTATCACACTACCTTTAAAATGCATTAAATTAATATGCATCACCCAAACTGAAGTAAAATTTGGCTGCATCTGGATGCTATTGCATGGATTTTCCCTGAAAAACCGCCACCGGAATGCAGCCTGAATTAATGCAGCCCGGCCGACTTAACTTGCTTCAGCAGCCATTTTTCTAAGTCAGAAAGATCCAACTTAGAAAAATGGCTGCCAAAATGAATTAAGTCAGCCGGGCTGAATTCAGGATGCATTCCGATGGTGATTTTTCAGGGGAAATCCATGTGATAGCATCCGGATGCAGCCCGAATTTTATTTCAGTTTAGACTAGGGAAGTCTCTTTTTAATGCGTTTTAAAAGTAGTGTGATAATCTCCTTTGTTGTTGTAGTGTGCCTTCAAGTCATTTCTGATTTATGGTGATCCTATCATGGGGTTTTCTTGGCAAGGCTTGTTCAGGGGAGGTCTGCCATTGCCTTCCCTTGAGGCCGAGAGAGTGTGACTTGCCCTAGGTCACCCAGTGGGTTTCATGGCAGAGCTGGGGACCAACCCTAGTTTCCAGAGTCACAGTCCAACACTCAAACCACGCTAACTTACCCATGTGTTTAGAAAAAGGTGAAAGATTTCTACAATCTGAAGAGAAGCCAGGGTTGACTTTATTGTTCTGACATATTAGAACATATTAGAACAATTATTTTATTTACTGAGTGTACTTTAATTTTAAAAAATCTTACCAGTTTCTCTGTAAAATTAAAATATTGTCCACATTCATAAATTACATGATGCACACATTTCTGTATCAATGAAAGTCCTGCACCCCAAAGTATATATTGTTGTTGTTGTCATCTTATTCAGTCTATATTTTTAAAAATCCTTCAAATAGGGGACAAGCCTTTTATTAAGTGACACCTGATAGGACAAGCTTTCTTGCCCTCAAATAAGGGACACCTTTTACAATAAGGAACACTTGGCAGCCCATCACATTTAGAGCTTAGGAAGGTTATTTTTTTTTCCTTATGCCTTTTCCAAGATTCCAACATTTGGAATTGTTATTTTATTCTAACACAGCTTTCAGGATTCCCAAGACAGCAGAACCATGTTTTAAGCCACAAAACTGATTGATCTCAGAGGAGCGGGGTACAAAAATTTATTATTATTATTATTATTATTATTATTATTATTATTATTATTATTTTCCCCCTCAATCTCTGCTCAAGGATCCTAGTGGCTGGGTCACTTCAGTGGGAAGAAGTGCGTTGTTCTTATGTCCTATATGGTCTTGGCTATTGTGTGAAGCAGAGTGATAGACCAGAGAAGCCTTTGGCCCAAACCAGCTGGACTTTTCTTTTATCACTATCTTCTCTCTGCCAAGCCTACCTCAGAAAGTTGTAATGAGGATGAAATGGGTTTGCTCCCTGTATATCGCCTTGAGTTTCTTGAGGCAGGAGGATCCCAAAGTTGTAAACAAAGAGAGAAATAATAACAACATAATGAATAAAGAGCTCTTGATTGGGGATTTTTAAAATCCTTAACTTGTATTCACAAAATGCCTCCCTGGACAAAGCTGCTCCAAACTGTATTTTTCCTAATTGCCCTGGATTGAGCCAAGTCTTTCCTCGTAACCACCCTCTCCTCATTTGAGGAACAAAGGTCAGCTCAGATTTTCCAAAACGGATACAAATCTTTAATTTTAGATACTACATTTCCAAGGCCTGTGCCAACAATGTGACAGAGAAAGAGAGAGGGAGGGAAGAGAGAGGGGACGAACATGCACTGGCATTGCAGCAGAGGCTGTTCTGAAACAGCAGGGCAGGTCAGAAAGCCATCCCTGGAATGACGGCCACAAGACAGTCCAGAGGTTCCATGCAGCCTGCCAGAAAAGCTAAACCAAAACACACAAAAGGTTCACGTGAGCTCCTGCAATGTAATGGGTGGAACTCCTAAAGGGGCCATTCACTACTCCTGTTAGCTTATCTCAGATGGACAGCAGAGAGGCTGCCAAATATCAAAGCCGATCTGCGTTTCAACCTGGAAAAAAAGAAAATAAAGCTCATCGTGAAGCTTGGAAATGACCAGTCAACAAACACTGCAAGTTCTTCGTAACTAATTCCTTTCCCCCAAGTACCAAAGGTAGAAACAGTTGCATTATTATTGTAATTTAATAAGAGGTAAAACTTCACTTCTTTTACAGTATAGCTCTGGCTTCTTCCATCCTCAATGGAGCCTGTGAACCTTGCACAAGATGGAAGCAGTTCTGAGTTTACAAGGGGGCTTTCCACTTTCCAAAGGGAGACTCAAACTTGCTTTTCCATTTCCCAGCAAGCCCATTTGTGTTACTGAATGAGCCAATCTGAGAGTCTGCAGACCCAGGATATTTAAGATAATATGCAGACTGCATGACAGATACCCTTTTCATGCTACAAAATTGTAGAACTGTGATTCCATTTTAACTGCCATGGTTCCAGTCTATGGAATCATAGGATTTGGAGTTCACAATTCTCAGCCACAGAACACTACTGCTGCATCAAACTACAAATCCCAGGATCCAAAGGCTGGATCCACGGCAATTAAATTAAAATCATAACACTATAATTCCACAGTGTTAAAGGGCCGTGAGATCAAATCTTGCCTGTCCACCCCACCAAGCCTGCATTTCATAATATCTTGCTTGGTGAAATGATCCAGAAAACTTGAAAACTCACAATATTTTCCCCTTTTGGTTGGCCCTGTAATGGTATTACCATGATATAGTTTTTGGAACTTTTTTGAGGCCAACACAGCTATCCCTTCTTTGGCTGTATTTTTTTAACTACATATACATACACACAATGAGAGCGAGGTAATGGGATAACAGATCATAGCTTGGAAAGCTACTTATTTAATTGGTCATTGGTTCATGTTAGTCCTTGTGTTTGAGAAGTAGCCAATTCCATTACTAACTACAATACTGAAAAGCAACTTATTTCTTTTTGCACTGCCTTTTACTTTTTCATTACTTTCTGCTATTTTTTTGAGGGGGAAATAAACTTAGGGCTGATAAAAGAATAGCTTAAAAGTGAACAATTTATTTCAAACTCCTCTTTGAAAATAACTAGAAACCATAACTTGTTGCACCAGTAACCTAATCTTGATTTTGCTCTTGATGTTACTTTTGAAATACAGCTTTGTTATAAACCCATGTGCTGTATTATCTAAAAAATAGTAAATTATTATAACTGACTACATTGCTTGTATCTTGTTATCACCAGCATCTGTGGGGGAAAGCAATGCAATGTGTTGATTTTGAAAGGTTTGAAAGGTTTGTCTTGAAAGGTTTGACACAATTTGTGCCTTGAGGGGGGATCACTGCTGAAGTTAGGCACATAGCCTGAAGGCTCTGCAGGAAGAAAGTAATGCTTTCTCCAAATGTACACCTTGTTTATATATGGCTCAGGAGGCGAGAGAAGATTGGTTAAGAAGCATGAAAGGTTCTCCTTGCATACAATTTACAATTTCCCTTGGGATTTTTTTTCCTTTAAAAAACATGTCTGCACTAGTCAGCAGCTGATGAAATGCAAATTTACTAATTTGAAAGATTTCTTCCATGTCTTTCCAGAAAAAAAAATCTGAGTTAACTAACCAGGAGTAAAGTGATATAAATAATATCAATGAAATGTATAGCAGATAAAATCTAAAGGACCAAGAGTTAAAGGCTAAATATATCACAGATGGTTAAACCTTTGAATTTTTGTTTTAATTACCTGTTTATCTTCTGTTCACTTAGACATTAATGTCTGGGGGGAGGATCAATCAGGCAATACCTGAACTATTTAAAGATGGTTTCTGTAAAAGATGTATCTTTTACAAAATGGTGGAAAGCCATCAGTAAGAGTGTAATTTAGGCCTCCTGAAGTAGTGAGTCCCAGAACATAGGTGCACATTTTGCAGTCTGGTGCAAAGAAATATCCTCTCCATCAAGGTGCACAGTATTCAAGGCACCTATTCTGCCAGACAGTATTCTGCCATCAAGGCAGAAAAACTCATAAGTGCCTCATCCCAACCCTGGTAGTAAAATACAATAATAGCAAATTAAATATCTGAGATGCTGGATGTTCTTTTGTAAAACTCCAAATATACTGTTTGTGGTGGCTGCCTCACTCTGCCTAGTGGTAGGACTTGCTGTAGTGGCCACAGAAGATCCCCTGTCCTGTAGATGTCACATTTAGAACATATATAGAAGTGGTGGAAAAGGTCTGTTTCATGGTATTTGATTGTCCTCAGTTGTGCGTCTTGCATTCATAGAATCATAGAATCATAGAGTTGGAAGAGACTACAAGGGCCATCCAGTCCAACTCCCCTGCCATGCAGGAACTCAAAATCAAAGCATCCCCAACAGATGGCCATCCAGCCTCTGTTTAAAGACCTCCAAAGAAGGAGACTCCACACTCCGAGGGAGTGTGTCCCATTGTTGAACAGCTCTCACTGTCAGGAAGTGCCTCCTAATGTTGAGGTGGAATCTCATTTCCTGTAGCTTGCATCCATTGTTCCAGGTCCTGTTCACTGGAGCAGCAGAAAACAAGCTAGCTCCCTCCTCAATATGACATCCCTTCAAATATTTAAACAGGGCTATCACATCCCCTCTTAGCCATCTCTTCTCCAGGCTAAACATACCCAGTTCCCTAAGTAATTCCTCATAGGGCATGGTTTCCAGACCATTCACCATTTTAGTCACCCTCCTCTGGATACGCTCCAGATTTTCAACATCCTTTTTGAATTGTGGTGCCCAGAGCTGGACACAGTATTCCAGGTGGGGCCTGACCAAAGCAGAATACAGTGGCACTATTACTTCCCTTGATTAAATAACCCGGCCTTGAGACCTTGAGACTTGCGACCGACTCTTCTCAAAAACACTTGTTAAATTCCCTTTAGCAGGGCAACTGGTTGGTATGAATTTTTATAAATATATTAGTTGTATTCTGTTTTTAATTAATTAATAATAATAATAATAATAATAATAATAATTTATATCCCGCCCCTCTGTCAGGCAATTGGGGTGGCGTACAACATTATAAAACATCAAAACAATAAATCAAAATGAAACCCCATCCCTCTTAAAACTATTAAATCAATTTATGATTTAAAACTATTAAATCAATTGGATTGATTTAATAGTTTTTTAAAGGGGGGGAGGGGGGAATGGTGTGTTTTAGATTGCATTTATTGTATATTGTATTTTATTATGTTCACCGCCTGGATTGGTTCGCCAGAGGGCGGTATATAAATAACATTTATTATTATTATTATTATTATTATTATTATTATTATTATTATTATATCCCTTTCACACATAGTCTCTTTAGGCCAGGTGTTCCCCATCTTGTATTTATGCATTTCACTTTTTATTTGTTATTTATTTATTTATTTATTTATTTATTTTTGCCCTAAGTGCAGTACCTTACATTTCTCTGTGTTGAAATTCATTTTGTTAGCTTTGGCCTAGCTTTCTAATCTATTAAGATCATTTTGAATTTTCATCCTGTTCTCTGGGCTATTCCTTCTAATTTGGTGTCATCTACAAATTTGGGAAGCATGCCCCCTATTCTTTCATCCAAGTCATTGATAAAAATGTTGAATAGCACTGGGCCCAGGACAGAACCCTGTGGCACCCCACTGGTCACTTCTCTCCAGGATGAAGAGGAGCCATTGCTGAGCACCCTTTGGGTTCGGTCAGTCAACCAGTTACTAATCCACCTAACAGTTGTATTGTCTAGCCCACATTTTACTGTCATGTTTACTATCTTGGTCATTGTGCCTTGGTCATTGAAACGTAAATGCAGGCTTAATTTGCAGGTCAGATTGCTCAAGTATACATCTATGAGGAAATCCTCTTATAGAATGGGGGAAAGTGTCCCTCTAGGGAGCATTTGTACCAGTTAATGTTTAGTTTGGTCCCCTTGTGACCCATCAGGCAGCGGATCAGTAATGACAATAAAGAGACAGAGCTGTCAGGGGACAGACGGAAACTCTGAAAGCAAGTTTAAATAAAATTCCTGGTTCCCTAGAACTTCTGTTTGATTCTTGATGGTAACAAAAACTGTGTGAAACAAGAGGGCCCCATACGACAGTCTTATAAGCCCTTTTAAGGGTTTTGACTTCACATCACTAGAAATATGTGAAGGAGAGACTCAACCCATCCTATACATTGCACTACTTTTTGGCTCCACTGTCCTGGAGGGACACAAAGCCATCAAGAATGCTACAGGAAATTCACAAAACTTGTATTCCCGACTTCACCTAATGTAGCTGCCATCTTTCACAATGCCATTGAAAGAATCCTAACCATCTGACCAGTTTCTGGTAGACCAAATGGGCCTATACTAATATTATGCTTCCCCAGATCTAGTCTTATCATTAAGTGGAATAAAAGGACTCCGGTTGGCTATGGCAGACCATCAAGATGTCTTCTGAATTTGGGAGAATCCCGCGGTGAAGACTGCTCACCCAACATGGTTTTAGTGATGATTTTTGGCAGCTAGATTACCCTCCTGGTAACGGGAATTCAGAAGGGGCTTTGGTACAAGATAGATAAAAGGATATTTTTGCCCTGTACTCAAAGAATTTTATGGAGAAACAGAGGCTACCAAGAAGCTACCCATTCACGTTGCAGTAACTGCCAAGGATCAGCTGGGAATGCCACGAATTTTTAATATTGCTTTTAATTTGAGTGCTTAGGGACATCTGGAAATGGAATGGAGTGGGGGTTTTTTTATTGAGACTAAAAACTGTTTGAATACATTTTGATATACCCAATGTAGATTTTGGTGCTCTGAATACAATAGGGTGAAACAAATTACAAAGAACAAACAAGATAGAAGGAACTTTTTAGCTTGAATCCGATTCTGCTTGACAATATAGTTTAAGTCAATTAGTGTGGAAAATTATACTGTACTGTACCAAAACTTGTTTGTTTTAGTTGGTTTACCTTGGGTTGCAACATCTCTGGTTTTTTCATTGAGGCTACTAGTGTGAGAAACTTCACTGTGTCCTGAGGAGTGGCTGCTTCCAACATGCAGACACTCCAAAAGTGCGTTGGATCAGTGATAGGACTGAAAGCTATCAGCTGAAGCAACAGTTAAACTGCAGTAGAAGCCTAACAGATGGGAGAGAAGGAAGACCAGAGAAGACTTAGGCTGCTTAAGGCTAGCAAACTTTTATTGAAGAGAAACTGAATCTCTATTGACTTTGAGGGACACTGGTGAAGAAGGTTCCAACCCAGCATGGTTACAACACTGCTATTTTGGGGCAAAGAGTCACCAAAGGGTTTGTTTTTTTTATTGGGCTCCTTTCTTCCTTGTTTTTCCTTATTTACTCATCAGTGAAATTAGAATAAATACAGCCACTGGAACTGATAGAGATCTGGGCATTGGAAGCATAATGAATTCTACTGAATTCATGAACTAATGAAGTTTAATTTTCAAGAATCTATATTGAAAAATTGATAATATATGGATATTTTGGACACTTTGAGATTATCATTTTGATATTATTATATTGCTATATTATATTCCAATGTGATTGCAGTTTATGATTGAATTATTGTTTTCCTGAAATAGAGAGTTGAAAAAGCTATAAAACAATATTGAACTTGGATGTTTAAATTAGATTTACATGTTGATTTTAGATTAATTAAGGATCAAATCTGACATAGATAATTGGTTGCTTTGTATTGTAAAGACTTTGTTTAGATGAATAATTAGCCTCTGTTTTGAGTGCTACATTTGGTCCTAATTAATTTTGGGCCATTGCAGGCTTGCCTAAAGGTTCGGCCTGGGAATGGAGTTGCGGCAAGGCAGCTGCATGCCAGCTGCCCTGACTTCACCCTGACCCCATCCAGACTCCGTGCGCCTGTTTTCATGGCACACAGCATCATCATCATCATCATCATCATCATCATCAAATTTATTTGTATCCCGCCCTTTGGGAAACCCAATCAGGATGGGTCACAACAATAAAATCATACATAGTAAATCACAGCATTCCCACCCACCCCCCTTAAAACAGTATTAAATCAATAACAAATTAAAACACATTTAAACAATTTAAAAACACATTACATATAACATCTTGCAACAGCGACATTGGGCCATGGCAATGTTTGCTCATTCCCTCTGTAGAAAAGCTATGGAAAGATCATTTGAAGGGAGGAAGTAGCCAAGGCCGGGATACTTAGTCTGGAAAGGCCTGCCGGAAGAGATCCGTCTTGACAGCTCTTTTAAAGCTATCTAGCGATGTTAATTGACGGATCTCATCCGGCAGGCCATTCCAGAGTCTGGGGGTGACAACTGAAAAAGCCTTCTGGGAGGTTGCCGAAAGCCTGGACTTTTGAGGCTGCAGCAAATTCCTCCCAGAGGACCGGAGAGTGCGGGGAGGATTGTATGGGAGAAGGCGGTTCCTGAGATAGTTTGGACCCAAGCCATTTAGGGCTTTAAAGGTAATAACCAACACCTTGTACTGGGCCCGGAAGCTGATAGGCAGCCAGTGGAGGGACCTCAGAACTGGAGTAATGTGGTCCCTCCTGGATGTTCCTGAGACAAGTCTGGCTGCCATATTTTGTACCAGCTGTAATTTTCCGAACCAAGCATAGCCCCATGTAGAGCACATTACAGAAATCAAGGCGTGAGGTTACCAGCGCATGCACAACAGTCTCGAGATCCCTTACTTCCAGAAAAGGGCGCAGCTGGCATATCAGCCGAAGCTGATAACAGGCACTCCTGACTGTCGCATTTACCTGATTTATCAAGGAGCACCCCCAGACCAAACACTGGAGGAGAGTGTGACCCCATCCAGGACTGGAGGTTGCAGCCCGATTCTTGGTTTTGGGGCCGCTACCGTGAGCGGTCTTGTCTGGATTCAGTTTCAATCTGTTTTTCCTCATCCAGCACATTACCGCCCGAAGACATTCATTGAGAGAGGAGATGCCATTAGAATTTGAGGCCGACAAATGAGACACAGAGAAACAGATTTGGGTGTCATCAGCGTACTGATAACATCCAGCACCATAACTCCGTATGATCTCACCCATGGGCTTCATATAGATGTTAAACAACATTGGGGACAAAATAGCCCCCTGAGGGACCCCACAAGTGAGGTCCCTCTTGCAGGAGCTACAGTCCCTGAGCAGCACCCTCTGGGACCTGCCCGAGAGGAAGGACCGGAACCACTGCAATGCAGTGCCCCCGATACCTAACCCCCTCAGGTGATCCAAGAGGATGCCGTGATCTATCGTGTCAAAAGCTGCTGAGAGGTCTAGGAGCACCAACAGGGTCACACTACCCCTGTCGACGCTCAGACGCAGATTGTCGGTCAAGGCAACCATGGCAGTCTCAACCCCAAAGCCTGTCCTGAAGCCGGTTTGAAATGGGTCTAGATAATCGGTTTCATCCAAGACTGCTTGGAGCTGAAGAGCAACCGCCCTCTCGATTACCTTGCTCAAAAATGGCAGCAAAGAAACAGGCCTGTAGTTACTCATATCCAGGGGGTCCAGGGAAAGTTTTTTCAGAAGTGGCCTAACAGCCGCTTCCTTCAAACAAGATGGAACATGTCCTTCCCTGAAGGATGCATTGATGATATCCATAAGGAATCTCCTCAATGCATTCCCCCCCGGACGGCCAGCCATGATGGGCAAGAATCGAGAGGGCAGGTTGTTTTCCTCAGCTTACCAAGCAGCTTGTCCACGTCCTTGGTACTCACAAATTGCAGCTGATCCAGAATAACTTCATTGACGGAGTCGCTGGACACCTCTCCTATCGATTCTGTTACAACAATGGTGTCTAAGTCAGCTCTTATCTGAGAGATTTTATCTGCAAAGAAGTTGTTAAACGCGTCACAGCAGGCCGTCGTCGGGTTAAGTAAGGGATTTGGCACAGGGGGCACCTGTGTCATCTCCCTCACCACCCTAAACAGCTCTGCTGGACAGGACTCTGCAGACGCAATACGTGCAGAGGAGAAGGCTCTCTTTGCTGCATGTATTGCCTCCCAATAGGAACGAAGAAAGTTCCTATGGCGAGTTCTGTCGGATAAGAGCCGAGTCTTCCGCCACCTGCGCTCTAGTTGTTGTCCAAACCGCTTCATTCTCCTAAGCTCAGGTGTATACCATGGCTTACGGTTTGAAGTGGGTTGGCAAGGACACTTGGGAGCGATCGTGTCGATTGCCCTGGTAAGATCGGTGTTCCACGTATTAACCAGAGCATCGACAGGGTCACTGGCATTCCCAACCATTAAACCCTCTAAGGCTCTCTGGAATCCAATTGGTTCCATTAGCCTTCGAGGGCGGACCATTCTAATGGGTCCACCACCCCCGGTGGGGCGGATATTGGCTCTAAGTTTCATCTTGACCAGGAAATGATCTGTCCATGACAATGCGGAAGTGTTTACAACTTCCGCCCACGGATATTCCTGTTCTGCACTAAAGATCATAATGCCCTCTTGGCACAGCATGCACACACACTATGCCAAAAGGCTGCAAAAAAGCCATGGACGTGGCTGAAAGGGTGGCTTTTTGCCGCCCCCAAAAGGAGCAGCATTTTGCGACTCTTTGGGGGGTGGCAAAAAGGAGGACCTGGGCTGCAGCATGTGGTTGCGGCAGCCCCCATCCATCGCTGCCAAGGATAGATGATTTGAAATTGGAAATGAATGATATTAAAGCTGAAATTAGAAATGAACTTAAAACTGAACTAAAAGCCATGCGAAGTTCTGTGGACAAACTCTCAATAGAATTTTCTAGATTTAAGACCAAAGTGGATAAATTAGAGGGAAGGCAAGAACAAGCTGAAGAGAAAATTAAGGAAATTCAATGTCAACAGGAAATGCAGCATGAAGAAAAGATGCAGAGTGAGATGAAAATTAGAGGAAAATGCCTAAAATTAAGGGGTGTACCTTAACGGGAGAAAGAAAACCTATATGTAGACATAATCCTGATTTTGGCAGATTATCTTGGTAAAGAAGATTACCTTTTTGAATTGGAGGTAGACAAATTGTTCAACAAAGAAATATGCCTTGGAATATCGTTATATATTTTGTTTGGAAATATACTAAAGATTTAATTTTGAGACAGCAAAAGGAAAGCCCTTTGAAAATTAAAGGCCAAGACATACAGATATTTAGAGATATCCCTCCTGGGGTGTTGAAGAAAAGGAAGGAATATGCTTGCTTGATTAGTCAGCTGAGAGAAAAAGAGATCAATTATAGATGGTTGCTTCCAGAGGGTATATCCCTCTGGTATAAGGAAAAAATGGGATATTAGAAGAAATAAAAAATAAGTTCCAAATTAGATAAAAGGATAGATGATTTGAAATTGGAAATGAATGATATTAAAGTTGAAATCAGAAATAAACTTAAAACTGAACTGAAAGCCAATACAGGAAGCAAGAAGGTTCCTAGAATTTAATGGGAATGAATTTAAAAGAGAAAGAAAATTGAAAAGGTGAGTTAAGGATGTAAATGTATTATAAGAATAGGAAAAAGTGAGAAAGATAAACAATCCAATAAAATGAGGGAGGAATTAGGAAAGGAGGATATTGAGGAAAGAATGGCTGATAGAGTTGAAAGCAGAATAAGAAGTAAAGGGGAAAGAGAGATTGATTGAATTTTGTATATTAAAAAAAAAAGAAAGAGAGATTGATACAACTACATATGAATCAGCTGTTAGTAGGGAAAATTCTGGAGAACAAAGACAGGCAGAAGGTGAAGAGGTAGAAGCAGAAATTATTTCAGATCCAAAGAGCTTAGAAGGGGATTGTAAGGAAGAGATTCCAGACACTAATGAGTAGATGTATCAAAGTTTTATCCTGGAAAGTGAAAGGATTGAACAATGTGATCAAAAGGATTTTTTCATTATTTGACAAAATTAGATAATGATATAACATGTCTCAAAAAGTCAAGATTAAAAGAGAAAACAGTAATTACCTTAAGAATAATAAGTTAGGATATGAATACATGTTGTTACCTCCTAATAGGAAAAAAGGAGTGGTACTCTACCTTAAAAGCAAATATGATTCTAAGGTAATACTTAATGACCCAAAAGGTCGCTATATTGGTGTGCAGATAGATATAATGAGCGAAAAAACTTAGGTCCTAGGAATTTATGCTCCTACTCAAAGTAAAGGTTTTTTGTTTTTTTAAGAGATTTGTTTAATAAAATGCAAGGATTAAATTATGACTTGTTAATTCTAATGGGGGGATTTTAATGGGGGTCATAGAACCTTGATAGATTTGCTAAAAAAGCGATAAAACATAACCAAGGGAAACTCCCTAAAGTTTTGATATGATGGATTTCTTTCCATTGGCTGATGCATGGAGATTGAAATATAACCAGGTGAGAGAATATACTTTTTTTTCTGAGGCCCATAAATCCTGGGCGAGATTAGACATTTTATTTCAGCTGCACTATCTATGAAAGTATCCTCAGTTGAAGTTAAACCTAATATGTTGTCTGATCACAATCCTATATTGATGGAAATGGGCTATAAAAAAGGGATCTCAAATTGGAGACTTTTATTGTTGAAAGATCCTAAAGTTATAAAGGAGGGAGAAGAATATTTAAAGAATTATTTCTGAGAAGATAAAACACAAGATATGAGAATGAACACTATTTGGAAAGTCTCTAAGGCAGTGATGAGGGTTTTTAATGAAGAAAGGAAGTGGGGAAAAAGAAAAACGATCTAAGGAGCTAGATAAGCTACAAAAGGATTTAAATGATAAAAGATGTCATCTAAAAATTGACCTCTCAAATAAGATACTATTAGAAGAAATAAAAAAAACAAAATAAGTATGAAAATGAAATTTACCCAGCAAAAATATTTCAAGTTTGGAAATAAGCCAGGTAATCGTCTAGCTTATAAACTATGGAAAGAAAAAGAAAATAAAGTAATTACGTAGCTGAGGTGATATAGTAATATTTGTGTTGAGCAGGAAGACTTGAAAAACTGTATTTCAGAATTTTTGGAGAATTTGTATAAGCAAGACAAAGTTAATTCTGATGAAATTAGCATGTATTTAAATTCTTTAAAGATCCAACCATTTAATGATGAGCAAAGAGAAATATTAAATGGTAAAACAACAGTGCAAGAAGTCCTTGAGGAGATAAGGAAAACTAAAGGGCTCTACAGACAGCCCCTAAGGGGCGGCTCCGTGCCATCCTTGGAGTGCCGGATCAGGGCCGCAGCAACCGCAAGCCACAGCACCTGTCTGGCACTTTGCCACTCCAAAAAGAGCTGGCAAATGCCACTCCTTTTTTTTTGGAGCAGTAAAAAGCTGCCCTTGCTGCTGCCATGGCTTTTCTATGCTCCTTTGGCTCAGTGTGTCTGTACGCTGTGCCAAGGGAGCGCCCTGATGCCTCCCACTGTGCGTTGGGGCATGTGGCATGACAGTGGCATTGGGGTGGAGTTGGGATGGGTGGTGTGCAGTCGCCACTCCCTGACTCCACCACTTTAATTAAGAAAATATTATGTTAAAGGAATCAAGGATATATGTTAAATAAGAATTCACACTATTATGTTATGGGATTGGGAGAGTAAAATTGTTAGTATAATGGTCAATCATGTCATTTAAGGAATAACAAATCAGATCAGAACAAAGTTTGGGATGTAATAATAATAATAATAATAATAATAAAATTTATTTATATCCCGCCTCTCCAAATAGATTGAAGTGGATAACAATAATAAAACAACATTAAAATACAGTAAAACATATCGCATAAATACTCCCATCCACAATAAAAAGTACATTTCAGTTATTAAAACAAAGCAAACCAAACCAGGGGCAATTAAGGGGCAATTGATGGGAGGCAACTGAGAGGCTAGTCCGGGAAGGCCTACCAGAAGAGATACGTCTTGACTGCCTTCTTAAAGGAGTCGAGACTAGCAGTGTGGCGAATCTCCTCCAGCAGGCTGTTCCATAACTTGGGAGCAGCAGAAGAAAAGGTCCTCTGGGTAACCGCTGCCAGCCTAGTTTTTGCTGGCTGCAATAAGTTTTTACCAGAGACCTCATTGTACGGGAGAAGGCAATCCTGTAAGTAAGCTGGGCCCAAGCCATGAAGGGCTTTAAAGGTACCAGCACTTTGTACTGTGCCCAGAAGATAATAGGCAGCCAGTGAAGGGACTTTAATATAGGTGTTATATGGTCACCTCTAGATCTCCCAGTGACCAATTTGGCTGCCATATTTTGAATTAATTGAAGTTTCCGGACTAAGTGCAAGGGCAGCCCTATGCAGGACACATTACAGAAGTCATGAGGTTACCAGTGCATGCACCAGTTTTTAGGTCCTCAAGTTCCAGAAAGGGCCGCAGTTAACATATCAACCGAAGCTGATAACAGGCACTCCTGGCCATTGCATCTATCTGGGCTGACGTCTGGAGCGACGGATCCAGGAGCACCCCAAAGCCGCAAACACAGTCCTTTAGGGGAAGTGTGACCCCATCCAGGACCAGTTGACAAACCTCCATATCCAGACTAGGGCCTCTGACAGCGAGCACCTCCATCTTATCTGGATTCAGCTTCAGTCTGTTTTTCTTCAAGTTATGTTGTGTAATGTTGTATTTATTTTGTTACAGGGGACAAGTGAATGGTATGATATATATATATGTTATGTTTTTTATGTTTAATTGTGTTGTTTGGTCTTTTCTGTTGTCTGTATGAAAGTATTTGTTATACTGTGTCTATTGCTTTATTTTATATTTTCAATAAAGTTTATTTAAAAAATAAAAGACAATAAATATTTATCTACTTTGTTGTAATTGTCTTTTTACTGCCAAATAGGGGGACACTTATTTATGGAATTTTCTGCTTCAGCTGCCAGAATAACTTGGTAGTCTCCTATACAATGTGCCTTGAGTTGTATAAATAATGAGTGGTGGGGTGAGCTCAGCAAAATGTCTGGAGCTTCCTATATCTTGTGGAAAAATTTGAAGGATCTATGAGTAGCAACACCATATGAATTTCAGGGTTGTTGTTTTTTAAAAAAATAAATTATCCACAAGTCAACATGCTGAGCAGTTGAATGAATGCAAGGCTTATGGGCTGTGCTTGTTTCATAGGTTACAAGAGGAGAGACCCAATGTATTCCATATTAATAACTCTGCCACATATGATCTGTGATAACCTGGGCTAGACATCCTATGCTGGGCAACAATAGGGCAAGCACATGTTTTACATCAGTCTTGGTAAATGAGCTAGTTATCCTTTCCTTAGCATACTGTGAACAAGGACAAACATACTCTATAGAGGTCTTTGCTGCCTTATTGGCAAGAAAAATTCTTTAGGCAGACAAGATGAACAAAGCAAAATAGATCTACACACACACACACACACACTAAAACCTTCCTTGCAAAGAATGGCATTCTTGGTGCTGTGCCTTGAACATGGGTGGCATTTCTCTGCACTTCTTCAAAAGTACTTTATTCATATCTAGCGGGTCACGGGGATTTAAATGCCAAGAGTTCAAGGGAAAAATTTGTTTCATCCCACAAAGAGGTTGCCTTTGTTACGACAGTCTCATCCCTATCTGAAGACACGAGCAAGTGGTGCTTATAGCTATCTTCTTTAGTATTAGTATTAGTATTTTTAGTATGCAGCTTTTCATTAGAAATGTCACCTTTCTAAAGCAACCTGTTATTGCGTGTTTCCCAAGCCAAGCACATGGCCTCTAAGGAGAGAATTTTATCTTAACATTTAGAGCTATCTGTGTTTCTCTTTCAAGGAGTTCCATGCCTTAAGGCACCTGAAAAACAGTAGCTGCACAAGAAGGTAGTTACACAAGTTGCATCAGGATGGGACAGGCAGTGAAGCAAGAACATGTAAAGGATCAGACAGTAGTCACCTTGCTTTGTACACTTGCATCTTTAATGCACGTAATTTACACACACACACACACACATACACTTTCTTTGTTCCCTCAGTTGAGACCATTTTCTCAAAGAATCAATGTGCCTAACAACAAAATAAGCCACATGACAGGCTCACAAGCCGCCAACACAACTGTCTGTGATGCCTGCCAATGAACCAGATGCCGCCACATATTGGCATCTGGGGTCTGGAACAGCAACCAAGCTCTCTCCAGTTTGGCTGGGCATTCTGACTCCAACTGCTGAAGGAGACAAAAGAAAGGGGGGAGAAAGAGAGCAGAGAAAAGGAGAAAGGGGAACACACCTAAAGATAGCTTTGTTCGGAAGGACTTTGAGCGATAAGGCTTGCCATTCTCCCCACATTCATCTGTGACATCTGCAAATGAACATGGAAAAGCACACATATAAGTGCCAAGTAGGGCTTTCTCTAGAAATCAGAACCTGTCATTCATGAAAACCTATATAAGGTGAGCTTATGGGCATCCTCAGCAGCTCTCTACAAAGCACAAAGAGATATGTTCTTCAAATATGCTCCTAGTCTAACATTTATTCTCTTAAATAAATAAATTTGAACAATAAAACATTGGCATGGCACTTCCTTGTGCAACCTTGGAACTGCAGTCCATAATGCACCCATTTATACATTTATATTCTTTCTCTGTTATATTTATAAGCCTTTTTTTCCTCCAAGCAGCTCACAGCAGTATACAAGATCCTCTTCCCTATTTTATCTTCTCAATAACCCTGTGAGGTCAATTAGGGTGAGAGAAATAGTGTGTGACTGGCCTGTGGTTACCCACAGCATTTTCTGTTTATGGTTTTGAACCCAAGTCTCCTCAATACCATTCTAACATTCCAAGTGCTGCATCATGTTGGCTTTTTTGCAGAGGACAGAATAAACTCAGGAGAAATTAATTCAGAGATAACATGCATGAGATTGTACTGCACACATATACATCTTAAGGAAAAATAGACTTTTCTGCAAACTATTGCCTCTGTTCTCTGTCACGATGGGAAACAATTGTTCTTTGTTACATATTTCTAAAATACCTGAGCAATGGTTGGCTACAGTTGCATCATCACAACAACCTTGTATGGTAGGTAAGGCTGAGAAAGTGACAAGCTCAAGTGAGACCTTCAAAACTAGAGATGAGGATATTACTATTCCAAGTCTGTTCCAGTGTCTTTAGTGATAACATCACCCTGGCTTTCTCTTTATTTTCTTTTTTCTAGGCATACATATATTAGCTCAAGCCAATATTTATTGGATGATGATAGGTTTTATATAGGAAAGACAGAGTTTGGCAAAGTTACTTTTCTGGACTATAAAACTCCCACAGAGTCCCAGCCCATATGCCATGGGCCATACTGGCCAGATCATTCTGGGAACTGTAGTCCAAAATGATTCTGCCAAGCTCTGTGTGTTTGTGTAAAGTAATATGTACAATGCCGATGCTCCAGGCAGGGAGTCATGTGTGTTGCCTCTCCATTTGTGTACTTTTCTACCCTGGCTCTCTAAGTATAGTGGATCTCCAGCACATCTTATTTCTTTATTTATGCCTTCATTCCTTCATTAATTAGTTAATTGATTAAAAATGAAGTACATTTGTATATTACCAAAAATTCAAGAAGAGTAACTTTGAGGTAATGAAGAAAGTATGGGAACTGGCCATTTAAAGGAAGGAGGTAAGGAAATCCACTTTAAGAAGGAAACTCCTACTTATTCACTAGATCAACAAACAACCAAACCAATCTTTTTGTTTGGTATAGCAGTTAGAACATTGGACCAGGAGTGGAAGGACCCAGGTTTACATCCCTCTTCAACTGTGATGCTCATTGCATCACTGTGAGCCAGCCCCTACAAGAGTGTCCTGAGAATCAACAGGAAAGATGAAAAAACATTCTCTTAAACTGATGCTGCATTATATAACTCACTTTCCAAAAGTATCCACTGATCTGGTTATTATCACTTCTGTCCTTTGTTGTCCTGTGCCTAAAGGCAGCAAGTTCCAGGGGAGGCAAGCCATAATAAAGCTGTTGCAGGTGAATGAAGCCAGTCTGGGTTGTATAAAGGTAATCAAAGGACTTCCCTGAAGTTGAACTAGCAACGATCCAACCATTCCCAAATCCAGTCACAAAAACCCAGCAATCAGAATAACCAAAGAGAAAAGGGAAAGACAAAGAGATCCAAAACATAAGAGAGTCCAGAGATGAAGAATCCAAAATAAATCCACAAGCACAAAGAGTTTGGAAAGTCTGGTAGACAGTTGCAAACACAAAACTTCTAGCAGCTGCTGGAAGATGTGAGAGCTGCCTGACCTTGAGAGGCCAGCTGGTTAATTGGTCAGCATTTTTCATTTTAGCCTGTGCAAAGAGGCATTGCCTCCTTTAGTGCTACTCCCAATCCTGTTAATGTGCTGCAAAGCGTACTGGCTGAGGTGGGGGCCAATTTTCAGCTATGTCTGCCACTAGTTGTTCAGATTCAGAGATGAAGCCCACATCTGTAGCCAGAGTCTTCAAATTCTGACTCCTCTATATCAGACTCCTCAGAATCTACAGACTGCATTACATTTTTTTTTCTAACTTAGATCAATATCTGTAGGATATAACTAAACCCTGAGCCTGGCCAAACCCTTTTTGCTGCTGAACGTCTCTATTAACATCTTCAGAAGCCAACTGTAATGGCAAATGAATCTTACTTTGTGACACGAGTGATGAAACAGCATTCTCCAACTTATCCAAGGGCAATAGGCCAGCTTAGAGGACATTCAGCTGCATCCTCCAACAGGGGAGTAGTCTCTCAACACCATTCAGCATTTGTCACCTGAAGCAACTGCCTTGAATTGACTTAGGACCTTATCACATGGGGTCTGAAGCAGAGCTAATCCAAAGGGCATCCACAGCTAATACATATTATTTCCCCATGTTTATACACGACGCTGCCCCAGAACACGGAGCTAATCCGTATTGTTTCCCCGTGTTTATACACGACGCTGTCCCAGAACACGGAGCTAATCCGTATTGTTTCCCCGTGTTTATACACGATGCTGCCCCTGAACTCGGCAGAACACGGAGCTAATCCGTAAGGAATAGAGAGATTTTGACATTCGGTTTGTCGGGGAAGTACAAGGGAGCCTTCGCATTCATTGCGCAATGGTAGGCAGGGAGAAAATCCCAGCGAGGGGAAGGGATTGCCTTGGCAAAAGGCAAACCGGATTGGAGAAAAGAAGGAGAGGAGGAGGGAAGAGGGAGGCGATCTCTCTCGCATTTTTCCCCACCGACACGCCACTGTGGGCTGCCTTCCCTTCTCCAGTCCTCCAGCCCTCCTCCTCCTCCTCGGTCCCCTTGGCTGCCTTTCCTCCCGACTCCTTCCTCCCATCCTTGCCATCCACATTCTGCGATGCCGGCTTTTTGTGACGGGAGAGAAGGGAGCCTTCGTATTAATTGCGCAATGGCCAAACGGGCGATATTCCGTTCGTTTCGCTATAGAACTGAATTTATTCCTACTTCGGGTATTTTTCGCTTATTCTTCGCTTCGTGGCCAGCGTTTGATAAGGTCCTTAATGGTTGCATCAACCCTAACCACTCACTGAATTTCTCTGAAGAGTAGGAAGTTTTAGAGATGCAGTGCTTGATTTCCTTTAGAAGGACGTCACTGGTGGCTAACTGGCATTTTGTAATATTTACATTTAAATGTTATGTTTGCTTGTTGGGGATTTTATATTTATATTTTTGTGTTTTTACTCTTGGGCAGTGGAGGCTGATCACTTCCATGGCAGTGTGGCACTTGACAATTTAGGGCCTAAGCAGACTGCCAGAAATAGTGCACATTAAATTGAGGCACTGCCCTGGCTCAGTGCTAGGGAATCATGGGAACTGTAATTTATTGTGGCACCAGAGCTCTCTGACAGAGAAGGCTCAATGTCTCAGAAAAAAAATACAGTTCCCATGATTCCCTAGCACTGAGCCAGGGCAGTGCCTCAATTTAATGTGCACTATTTCTGGCAGTCTGCTTAGGCCTTTAGTCTGAAGTTCACTGAAGTTATCCAAAGTACTGGGCCTTATGTCCCAAATTGGTTCAGCACATTCAATACTGCCTTTAAATTCTCAACTAATATCCAGGACTAACGTAGAAGTCACCATCCACCACTACTCATGACTAGTTTTGCTTTTTTTGCTTATTAGCCCTCTTGTGTCCTGTGAAGATGCATCACTTGAATATCACAGACTCTGGTCAAGTCCAAGTATTGCCTTAAAGCAACCCTTGCAGCAAACCCTAGTTATAAAAACTGCTGGGAATCCCACCACAACTCTTCCATTGTCTTTTCCTTTTCTCTGTCCCATGATTTTTCAAGTTGGTTGAGAAGCGGCCTTTCTCCAGATGGTAAGAGGTGTATACAGTGGTATTGGGAGAGTGTAGTCACTTGGGATTGCTGTGAAAGTGATCCTAGTACAGACCATACAGACCTTTGCAAAAAGCTTTCAAAGTGATGCATATACATGATACACAGAAACAGCAGAGTTGTGAGTGGTAGCTTCCTGCCCTTGTTGTATGAAACCTTGCTGGACAAAATGCTCAGCTAAACAGTTTCCTGCATATTAGTGCCTATAATTCAATTAATTTGCCTTTCCATCATATTTGGGGGAAGAGAATTGCTCAGAAGTTTGCACACTGCCAAGGCCAGACCATCCAAAAATACGCCGCTTATTAACCCCCAGTCAAATTAGAAAGAGGTTTTGCATTGCTGGTTTTTTGAAAGAGCCTCTGACCATCACGACATCTGTTGTTTTCTTGGCTGGCCCTCCCCTAATTCAGTTTTAGCCAGATCATTTGCCAGCTGGCCAGTGTGGTTTACTTCCCCCAGAAGGGCTTTTCCCAGATCAGCCAAACCTAGGATCTTGGGTTTTACAGCTGCAGAATCAGGGTGAATGCCTTCCCTCTTTTCTGTCCTTCTGCCGGTGCCCAACACAAGGCCAGATCAACCCTCCAGCAGGAGTTTTAATCCTTGTTGAGCACTTTGCTGGCCAAGAAGATGGAGGTAGAGCTGCCTTTGGCGGATGGAGGCCCCCGGTCCCTAAGAGCTGGAGCACTGCCTTAAGCTGTGTCACCCATCCACAGAAGCTTGGGAGCATTATCTCTTCTGTACTCACATTAGTCCTTCTTGGCCCAGTAGCAAGGATATGAGGAATGCAATTCATCCTGAGCAGAAAAAAGCCAGTAGATCCATTGGTACTGCTGCCAATGTCTCTACCACCCTCTAACTATATTGTTCTCCTTGTTCCTTGGAGAATGATAGGTGTTCTTGTCCAAGAGCAACCCTGCCATTAAGCAAAGTGAGGCAAACACTTCAGGTGACAAATAATGAGTGAGGGGCAGCAGTGACATATCACTCCATTAAAGATCATATTAAAATCCAGAGTAGATTCACTGGTCTACTGACATGGAAGCCACCCATCACTGTCCCTGTGTAAAAACAAAAATCAGAGTTAAGTTGTCCTCTGCCACACAATTTGTCCTGGGCTCTTTATGCCACCTTCTGCTCTGGTCGGGGGATCTTTCATGTTTTAGAACATCTTCCTACTTTTCAATTTGTGCCAAAGTGCCAAACAAGAAATAGTAAAGAACAATATTGTGACCAGTGGAGGTTACATCCTTGAGCATGAAAATGCTCACTTTGGGGAGTACATTTTCTCAGAAAACACTGAGTGAATCTCGGTGGTCATGCTGGCTGGAAGATTCTGGTAAACGTAGTCCAAAAACCTCTTTCCATGCTCTGGTCCTCCCTCCACCTTTTGAGACCCAGTACGTAAAACACTGCAAGAGATGAAAGTTATTGGACTACTTAGCACTCCAAGGATTGTTCAGTTTTCATCTTGGCGCTTGGTTGCACCATTCAGAACTGCCTGCGCTTGGAAGCTGTGAGAAAAGGAGCATTAAAGGCTTCTCATTTAGATTGCAGACATTTCCTGGTTGAACACTCCCCACCGTCTCCTTCTAAACAGTGGCATTAAAGAGCTGTTACAACTTCTTTTAATAAAGTATTGATGGCTACGAAAGCAAATAAGCACTCATTTTATTACTTAAATTGCTACCATAAATCCTGCCAAAGAGGAAGCTGCTGTTTCTTCAGCTTCCCATTTGTTGTCCTTGAGAAAATAAATGACACCGCAGTTGCAAGAACACGAAATCATTACACTTCCCCTTCCCTTGCATCTTATTTAGTCTAGTAGGTCTCTGTTCAGTGGAATAACCCTAAGCAGTCATTGCTCCAAAGCGTGACAATCAGCACACCTTGGTAGGGACATTTTCAAGACTTGATGATGATTTACAAGTCAAATGGAAGGTTGTTTGCAAGTTTGCTATAGCAACTCTGAGTTCACATAATCTACAAAGGATCCAACACATCATGCCCTGAGCTGAAGAGTGAACAAAGTACAGGCCTTCAGCAGCATTGAATGTCCCTCCTCAAGCTATCTTTGAGCCCTTAACTCTTCCAAGCTACCTGGACCACCTGAAAGGATGAATTGCCTTAAGAAGCAGTAATTGACCTCCTAGATAGGTTACAAAGCACCCCACCTCCAATTTAACTGTGTGTGTTTTTAAAAAAATCAAAACCAGGAGCCCTTTTACACTTTACAATGACTGCATCCGCACTGCAGAAATAATCCAGTTTGACACCACTTTAACTGCCGTGGCCCAATGCTATGGAATTCTAGGAAATGTAGTTTGTTGTGCTCTGAGCCCTACTCTGGTGCCACAGCAAACGACAATTCCTATAGGAGTTAAAGTGATGTTAAACCAGATTATTTCTGCAGTGCGGATGCAGCCAGTGGTGGTAAGATGATTCCACTTTAAATGCCATGGCACCATCATGTGCAATCCTGGGCTTTGCATTTTAGGGATGGATATTTAGAATTCAGAGATCCAGAGCGGTTAGTGCTTTGAGTGTTGGACTAGGATTCCAAAGACCAGAGTTTGAATCCCCACTTGGCCATGGAAACCCACTTGCAATTCCACTTGGGCAAGTCACACTCTCTCAGCCTTAGAGGAAAGCAATGGCGAACCTTCTCTAAACAAATCTTGCCAAGAAAACACTAGGATATGGTCGACATATGTCAAAGTTGACTTGAAGGTATACAATGGATGCATCTACACTGCATAATTGATGCAGTTTGACACCACTTTAACTTCCATGGCTCAATGCTATGAAATTGTGGGGTTTGCAGTTTTGTGAGATATTTAGCCTTCTCTGTCAGAGAGCTCTGGTGCCATGACAAACTACAAATCCCAGGATTCCATAGGATGGAACCATGACAGTTAAAATGGTGTCAAACTGCATTAATTCTGCAGTGTGGCAGCAGCCAACAACAAAAAAATTATAATTGTCAGGCAGACATCTCTAGGGCCTAACTAAATTTTGTTTCCTGGAAAAAAAGGAAAATGGGGAGGAGGGTTGAACAATTGTATTTTGGAATATTTTCTTTTAGAGTCATGTATAAAAGGTTTAAGAAAAGGTGTTCATACACTTCTTGTTGTGTACTTTCAAGTCATTTCTGGCCTATGGTGATCCTAAGGCAATCCTATCATGGGTTTTTCATGGCAAGATTTGTTCAGAGGGGGATTTGCCTTTGGTTTTACTGCTGCCCAATTATTTCTAAAAACTATGTAACAGGAAGAGAATGTACAGTATCTGATCATTACAGTTCCAGGTCTTTGCATCTTTTTCTCATTTCATTTTATGAGAATAAATGCTTTATGTCTGCTTGACACCACGGAAGATTAGATGAGACAAAATAATTTTCTCTGTTTTACTAACCCTGATGGTTTCTTCTGTTTTTATTGTTTTCTCCCACTTTGAAAAAAAAGTGGCAAAACCAAAGAGGTTCCATATCATTTGGAACCTGGTAGTTCAATCTGTAACAAATTTTTAAAAAAGGAATTCAGGTTGTACCTGTTCTCTGAAAACCCATTCACACTACAGAATTATAGTGCTATTATTTTACTATAATTGCTCTGGTCCTGTCCTGTAGACTCCTGGGACTTGCAGAATAGGGAGGGCCCTTTAGAATTCTGAGCCAGAGAGTTCTAGTGCTCCACAAACTACAATCCCCAGGATTCTGTAGGATGGACCCTGGCAGTTAAAGTGGAATAGCATTGTACCTCTATAGTGCAAATGGACCCTGGGTGAACTGTACCTTACATATACCTCTTGCTTTAGGTTCCTAACATAACAAATTTTCAATCTGTAAAAGGATGCTAATATCACTTTTCGAAAGGCTGCATCCACACTGGAGAAATAATCTGGTTTGAGACCGCTTTAACTGCCCTGGCTTAATACTAGGGAATTCGGGCACTGTAGTTTTGTGAGACATTTAGCCTTCTCTGTCAGAGAGGTCTGGTGCCATGATAAACTACAATTCCCAGGATTCCCTAGAAATGAACCAGTGTAGTTAAAGCAGTCTCAAATTGGGTTACCTCTGCAGTGTGTTTCAGACCAAAAAAAGTCTGGAATTGTTGCTGTTGTTGTTAAACTGATCCCCCCCCCCCCCATGATATCAACATTTCTGGAAATTTTGTATCTCTTTTTTGTTACAAGCCCAAAATTTTGGAAATTCCCAAGGGAGATCTGTATAGCTCCCTTGCTGTCATCCTTTCAGAAGCAGATTAAAATGTTCTTGTTCACATGTTGCTTATGTTAACACACTTATTATCCTCACTACTGTTTTATTAATATATTCTAACTGTATTTTTAAATTCTTTTTATTCTTTCACTGACATTTTTTTATTCTTTCACTGACATTATTGTAGAACAGGGGTAGGCAACCTTTTTGAGCCTTAGGCCAGTCCCCTGAAGTCCTCCCCTCTGCCGGGCTGAGGGGGGCGAATGGTGGCACGCGCGCACGATCACGCACGCGCATCCCCCCCCCACGCACGCCCCACGCATGCTGCCGCCGCTGCCGTCACAGCGCGCGCGGCCATTTTGATTTCCAAAATGGCAGCCGCGCCGCGTTTGCGCATGCGCAGGAGTACTGCGCATGCGCAAACGAGTCGTAGCCGCCATTTTGGAAATCAAAATGGCGACCACGGCATACGCGGCCGCACAGCAGCTAAAACGTGCGGCGGCGGTGGCAGCAGAGGTCCACCTGGGCCGATAAGTGCAGCGACCTGGGCCGGAACTGGCCCGGGGGCCGCCCTGTTTTAGAAGGTGTCTCATTGTGGAATCCATTTTATAAAAAAATCCTACCAAATAATTTTTAAAAGATGGTTTTTAAAGAAGAGCATTTTTTTAATATATAAAAGAGCATTTATTAATATATTCTAACTGTATTTTGAAACAGCCAACGATGTTCACAGAACTCAGAAGAGTTACTTTTTGGACTATGGCTACCCCCTAAGCTCCGGCCACTGGGATATATTAATTCATTTGTCATTTATTGTTAAAATATTTTTAAGTATGTTTTATTTTTAAGTATGTTTTAAAGTTTGATTGTTTATTTGTATTTGAGGGGGGGCTATTGGGGGACAGGATTGTTTGTTTTATTGTGTAAGTTGCCCCAGTTGTATTATACAGAGAGGCGAGATACAAATTATTATTATTATTTCCAAAAAAGTAACTTTTTCAAACTGTGGATCTTGTGCACCAGCATAACCTTAGGGATAGTTGCATTCACAATGAGATCCTCTTCCAAAACTGCACCAAGGGTAGTGCCAAAAGGAAGCTCTATATTTCTCTCCGCTTCAGAAATTTCCTCACCTCTCAGCACGGGAAGTTGTTGCTCCTGCTTACCTGAGACAAGTTCCTGTTATGTAGCCATGGGACACTTTTGTTCAAATGAAGTTTTGGAGAATGATGTAATCTTGGATAGCCATCCAAGTAGTAATTCTCCTGGTGACCTGGTTGCAGCCTACAGTGTTTTTACAGTCCCGTGGTTTGTGTTTTTATCACAAGGGAGAGACAAGGGGAAAACGGGAGCAGAACAATTTCAAAAGGGGAAGAAAAAGAGCCTCCAGATTTCCTTTGGTTCAATGAAGTCTTTTCCTTTTCCATTTTATGTTAATATCCCATTCTGGTGGCTAACAGATGCAGCCTGTTCAGATGCACATGGGGTGGAAACTCATAAAACACTAAGGTTACCATCTGAACTAGGATGATCAGAAAGAGTTGTTGAAAAGCCTGAAAACTCCTTTTCTAAAGGAATGTGCCCTTTGCTCTCCGGATAAAGCTGAGGGAAAGAAAAGAAGAAGAAAAAACAGCAAGGAGATACTAACCCATCTGTTGCGTGGAAGCAACCTGGTGCCTTGTATGAGTGTTCAAGTGAGTTTGCTATGTTTTGGTGCTAGTCATAGAGATCTGGGTTTATAAAATGAACAAGGCCACCTCAAGACCATTTGCTGGTGCCTACAAGCAAGGGGAGAAAATGGTGCCATGTCTCCACTCCATCTACAGAAGCCAACTGGACTGGCAGCTGAATCTTCCTTGAACACTGGCAACAGGACTACATCTTCCACAGCGCTGGCACACAACAGACCAGTTTAGGGGGCTAGAAGTAGCCTATGCTTCATAAGGAGGAAAGTAAAGGAATCTCAAGGGGAATGGGCCAAAAAGTTGCCATGTTGCCTTCAACTGCCTCACTAATGGACGAGGCCAGCCCTGAATATGAAGAACACCAAAGTCTCTAACTTGCATCAGTTACTTAATCTGGCTCTCCTTCTCTTTGCCATCCTTGCAACCAATGCTTCCTTAGTAAAAGAAGGGGAACAGTTCCCTTCCATGGTATGATTCTCTTTAAAATTCTGATAGATATCTTTCTTTCTTTTTAAAGGCCTAAATCCAATTGACAATCCTAACTAGAGTAGATTCCTTAACTCATAGGATGAAAACTGCTGGAAAGCTTTACCTGGCACAAAGCAATTTTGGTCCTGAGGACAAAATGTCTAAACACACATCGCACCAATTTTTCCAGTACTGTCCTGGGACTCAACAGCTTTTGGAACATCAAGGTACTCTCAGGAATGTACTCTTAAACAGTTTGGGCTTACAAAGAAGAAATTCCTTCCCAGCATCTAACAGGGAACTGAAGAAGGTACCAATATGCAAGGGACATATTTCAGAACTTTACTGTGACAATTCATGGTTCTGGCAATCCTTCCGACATAACCGGAATATCTATCAGAAACAACACTCTGCTTAGAGATAGCAAAGAAAGTAGGAGAGAAATTCACCCTGTCCTGCTCACACTACAATCTGGAGATAATATGCACACCACACAAATTGGAGAATTCACTACAATAAGTTAATTGTGATGGCTCTCAACATCAATGGCTTTAATGGGAGGTTGGACAAATTCAAGGAGGCACCATCAGGAGCTGCTAGTCCTGAATAATCTATGAGTGGCAGTATGCTTTGTAAATCCACTGCTGTGGACCATGACTCCTGTCCTGCTTGTTGGCTTCCCATAAACAACTTCTAGGACACTATGTGAATGGAATATGTTATCTGCAAGAATTACTTTATTCCCCAATAACATTTGAGTACCATTTTTGTATCTTAGAAGGGTCATATTAAAATGATAAAAACACTCTTTTAACAGTCCATAAATGTGATAAAACATACATTTTTAAAAATCTCTTTAATTTTAATGCAAATATTATTGTGGGGTATCTGACTACCCTCTCCCAAACAACATTTGGAGCTTGTGGTGTTGGGTTTCTCTTCCCCCCACCTCCCACTCAGCGAAACCACCAGCATGTTCTTAAGTTCTGGTGGCACATCTACCATAATTGCAATGGACAAAGAGGTGAATAAAGGAGGTGAGTAGTCAGTGGACATAATCCACCTGAAACAGGGTCTAAGCAACTCAATTAAAAATGGCAGTTTTCAAGGAAAATGCAGCCATCTTCTTGTAGAAATCCCACTTGTTTCAATTGTGGCATTTTGCCCATGACAAGTAGAAGATAATTTTAATTTTGGCCATGCTGGCTGGAGAAATCTGGAAGTTGTCATCCAAAAATGTGGGTTTTCCCCCCTACGTACTGTGTATAACACTACTGCTGGTGAAGTTTCCAAATGTGCCTTAGTGGGCCAATTTAATATAGGACACACCTCCCTCAATTAAGCAGTTTTATTTGGAGGCTGTCTCCTCCTTAGGAGGGATACACAGTACCACAAGAAAACCAGATACAAATTGACTGTTTCTCAACAAAGAAACTGAGTGACAATGGAATCTGGGAACAGACAGAATGACATTTTCAAAAACAAATGCTTATCTGCACATGCAAATAAAATTATGAAATACTAAGTTCTTGTACCTACGGCATTTCAGTCTGTATTGAGGCTCTTCACAGAGGAACATTCCCCACGTAATCAAAAAGACAAAAGAAAAACATGAGAACTTGCTTCCTAGAAAGCAAAGGCAGCAGAAGACAGGCTGGACAACATTCTCCCTGCCTTACTGTTGTTGTTTTATAGCTTCAAGTCAACTCCAACCTATGAAGACCGTATCATAGGGTTTTCTTGGCAAGGTTTATTCAGAGAAGGTTGTCATTGCCTTCCACTAAAGCTAAGAGTGTCACCTGCCCAAGTTCTCCCTGTAGGTCTCCAAAGCTAAGTGGGGAGAGATTTGAACCATGGTCTCTCACAGTCCTAGTCCAACACTCAACCACTACACCACACTGCCTCCCCCTGCCTGATATATGCCAGTTTTGCCATGGTCAAAAAGTTTTTCATTTGGAAAAGCATCCCCACCAGCGACTTGAGATTCCACAGACTCAAAAACTCTGTACCATCAGATTTACCTGCCTTTAGATCAAACCTAAAATGTCCAATACCACATAAAGGAATGTGTGGTCTTCCAGGTGCTGCTGCACAACAACTCTCATCATCCTGCACTGTTGGTTAAGGCCAATGAGAGTTTCAGCCCAACAATATCTGGAGAACCAAAATATGGCAGCTCAGCGTTATTGTTGTAAAGCATCGTATATACATATGTTTATTCTGCATGCCAGTTCCTTGGTCCAAGTTAAATTCTAATGCAATCATTATCTGGCTGAGAGAAAACACTTCCTGCCTTGTTGTGACTTAAAACACATAATTCACTTGAGGTTAAAGGGTCAGTGCTTTAAAACAAACATTGCCAACAATAAAGCACAATATAACAATAGCAGGATTACCCTCTTCGATCTTTTGGCAGATGATATGCAGCCATTTTGATGTTACATTGCATGATACTATGAGTTTTTATTTCTCCTTCACATGGAGACTGCAGAAGCACCATCATAGCATTTTACTTTGCGTATGTCATTAATAAGTTATTATTTCCCAATTCCACAACTTCCTACCTATCTCAGGTTTATCGAGCTAAGGGAAGAAGTATATTGATGCTATAGAAAGGGAGCAGAACTATTTTTAACTGGCATATACAATAGGTGCTGGCATATACAACAGGAGTTTCACACTATCATCACTTTAAAAAATATGCAAACCCAAGGAGTAAATGTGTGTTTTATACAATTCCGCATTAAGGAACTAGATGTGATTGCAAGTACGTTGTTGTTGCCAAAAACTTTGCTCTTGTGTTGATCTCCTGATTTTCATGCCTTCTCCATCTCAACCCTAAGTGGCTGGCAATAATGCAAATGGGTTAAGGAAATGTTTGGCACGACAGTGCCACTTGTTTCCAAAACACTGCAGAGAATGGGATGGGATGTTCTTGATGTTCTGTAATCTTTTTCCCACTGCTTTCCAGCCTCCAAGACTGATTTGATCAGTGCTCAGTAGTGTAGATCACACCTGACGTTTGCTTAGTCATTGATTCTGGTTAAAACAGTTCTTTTTTTTAGTGCAGTTGTCCCAATTCTCAGCATTATTCATTCTTGCCCAAGATTTATGAAGGCTTTTACAATGGCAGCAGGCCAAAAAAGGTCTCTGTCAGAAATCATAAGCATGGGCAGAAGACTCATGTGATCTTTCACTTTGTCAACTCCGCCCAGTCGATGAGGGCAAAAAATGGATGAGATTTGATATCTTCTACTCCGGCAATTCCAGCACCAAGACGCTCCCCAGAATTGAACTGCAAAAGCTTTAAGAAAAAGATACATTAGGGAAATGGAAATGAAAGAGCTCAAGAAATAAAACAGGCACGTGGCCCTCCAGATGTTGGACTCCCATCAGCCCCAGCCAGCTTCATGAGTAGTCAAGGCAGATGGTAGTTATAGTCCAATAACATTTGGAGGACCACAGATTCCATCCCTGGAATTAAAAGAAACAACCAAACATCTCAAGTTGCGCTTGCTGCAGCATATCAGCAGGGGGGTTGTACGTTCTGCCAGGGCCAAATGGCTAAATTTCAGCTTCAAGTATTGCACATAAATGTCTTCTAATATATAGCCATGTTTTTCTAATATTCATGATGCAAAGTCTTCTGCTATTTAATTTTCTCATGCAAGAATGAAGAATTTCAGTTTTCTCCCACCTGGGATAGATAGCAAGACCTTTTGTGCATTTTTGACGAAGGTGGGGTTTTTTTTTGGGGGGGGGGGTTGCATTTGTGGACTTTTCTGCAGAAAAAAAATAATTTAGGTAACAAAATAATATCTTTCTTCAAGCCCATAGTTGTGTGCAAAGCTAATATTTTTAGCATCTGTTGCACAAAATAGAGTTTTCTGCTTTCACACACATAAAGTGTTTTTTGTTTTAAAAAATGCAAAATAATATATCTAAATATGCAGTTTTGAAGGGGCTGACAGTTTTTTTCACTGGGTTCACTGATCTTTCAACACATCTTTTCATATCAAGAAAAATTTCAGATGTTCTACACATCTTAACTAATGCGTGTAGGTAAAAGAAGAGGGAGAGACCTCACACACTCAGTGCCTTATATAAGAAAACCAGAGCAATGCACTGTGTCATTTGGACTGCTTCCTGGCTTCTCACAGTCTAGTTTCACCAAGATTAGTTGGACAACCAAGAGAGTACCAACACTCTTCTCCCGCAGTCACTGGTTGTATGCTAATTCTTATTTTACTACTGTGATGTACCAGTTCTTTATTTATTTCTTAATTATCCATTAATTATTTCTTATGCTCCAGGCCCCACCTGCAATCTTAGCTGCACCCCTTTAAAAAAAATCCTGAATGTGAAGAGGTACCCAGAATCGCTCCAACATTTTTTTAAGGGGGCAGATTATGGGCAACATTATGAAAACTAAGTAGCTTGTTTATTTTGTGCTGAAAAAAAATCTACAATATATTCAGACAAGGGGAATGAATATATGTAGAAAGTGAAGCAGATTCTTCATATCTGCAGATTCTGATGGAAAATGATTGTTTGAAAGGAAGTAACCAGCAAAGAGGCATGAAAATATTTACCAAGGATAAAGGAGCCGAAGTTTACATTTTGCCATCTTATGAGACTGTCGCATTCTAAATAAACAGTTCAAAAGAATAATTTCATTTCTGGATTTCCTCTAAAGGACTGACTAAAGTATAATGCAACACCCTACCTCCAATTGTCATTTACGAGTACTCTGCATTCTTTGGGGCACATGCCTTCAAACGCATACACCCAATAATCAAAGTGAGAAATTTCCCCATAAAATGTATTCATTTGCACATCTTAAGTTGGCTCCGCCACTTAAAATCTTCCTAGCCTCCCTTGGTAAAGATAAGTCAGATAGCAAAACAAGCCTCCTTTGTGAATATACATGAGCCGGCAGATAAGCAGTCACAGTCACTGTCACTCTGCCATCCTCTCGAAAAATGTAACAAGTGACAGCAGGTGGTGAAGTTAAGGGCAAAGAAATTTATGTTCTGAAGGTTTTCCCCTTTGCAAGAAAAAGAACTTTAATCTCCAAAAGCAAATGCAGAATAAATTGCAGTAGATCTACATGGATAGAAAACACGCTGGTTTAATATGCTGGCTGGGACAACCTTTGAGAAATACCTTGTAGGCAGTGTGCCAGTTCAGACAGCCTTAAGCACTTCATTTAAAATCTTTAGACAATTGAAATTAAATAATAATGCTTCTGAATTGTAGAGTTGGCTAGATAGAGAGACCTTTTTTTGGTGTTTTTTCTTTAAATGAGGTCACTGGTTTTGGAAGCTGTGTCACAGGACACATTTGGCATGTGTCTGCACAGTGTTCCTCTCCTAGGCATTTAGCGATGGGTTGACCCAAGCAACCTGTGAGGGGGTGGAAGAGGAAAATCACAATGACAAATGACTAGCCATGCCAAGAGCCCCTTTTTCCTTTTCCTGACAAAGCTTCCTCAAAGAATGAATGGTAGTTTCCTTGGATAGACATACAACAGAAGGTTGATTTACTAGCCAATGGTGCAGACCCTTCCACCAAAAGTCATCCACGTGCAGCCGAGGGCTGGGACAGCTTCCTGTTCAACCCAAGTGACTTTGAACTTGGTGAGGAGGGAAATAGCTTAACGGTCTCAGAGGAGTTGAGTGTTGCTATGTATTTCTTTAATAAAAGGTCTCAAAGATGTCAGTGGTAAAATTCCATTTATTTTCAAACCCTTTGGAGGGAGAAAGCTAGTCATGGGTGAATCAAGTAAGGGGTGATTTTTTTTAATCAAGCGAGGTTAGGTAACGGGTGAATTTATCATGATGGTACTTGGATTATTAACTATTCCATTCACAATAGATAGGTTTGGATCACCACTGCAAAAGTTCTTCTTAAAGATCTAGCTCAGTGAAATCAGTGGGGTTCTGCAGTAAATTCAGACTTTTATTATATTTCCATGATTGCAGCTGTAAAAGGTTCTTATTCTCCGTCATGCCTTAACCTATTTCCAGGATGAATCAGGTTTTAAAATAGGGGTGAGGAAATTCTGACCTTCCAAGACAATTTGGATTATAATGCCCATAATCTCTTACAATTGGCTATGTTGTCTGAAGCTTCTAGGAGCTGAAGACTCCCAGTTGAAGGGCCAAAGATCATCCACCTTTGTTTTAAATGTCTGACATCCATCCATTTTTACCTGCTTACAAAAATGGTCCACAAACATTATGGCCAGCACCCTCTTAGTAACATATACAGACATAGGCCCAAGATAAGCCAGTGGATATGTGTGTTTGTTTGGTGATAGTGGAAGTTGGTATTCTTTTGCTCCCTCCACAACAACCAAAGCCCCCTGCCTGCACTCAATGCTTAACTGATACAGCCCTCATGGCCATTTAGTGGCTAAAGAAGAGGCAGGGACTGGAGAAGTGTCTGGCTAGATACCTGTAGCCAGGCACAGAATCATTACATCCACTGAGGCCTCCAGAGGACCTTGGAAGATCTCAGCAGATATTATCATTGATCTGTGTCTGGCTATAGGGACATAGCCATACATTTCTCTAACCTGCCCTGTGTGTTTGTTTGATGATAGTGGTTGGTTGTGGGAGGGAGTACAGAAGCTAAACAGTGAGATAAGGTGAAGGAAGTTTAGAGGAGAGGTATAGTATACTGCTACCTGCAGAACTTTTATGCTCTGCTCTGCCATGTAGGATCTTGACCTATGACATCACAGATTTTTATGGACATATCATTATTGCAGACTGCTCCTCTAACTATTCATTCGTCAACGCTTCTGATATCTTTCCAGCTTTTAAAGAACAGGTGCAGTTCTATCTGCTTCTGTGCTTTCTGAAATGCTAAACAAAGATGGGGCGCTTCTGTTGTGGAAAGATACAGTACTAGGAATCCCACCAAAACCTCTGAGTATATTTTCAGATTTGAATTCATTAGCATCTGATAAAGTATAGTTCAAACACAAGGGCAACGAACAAGGGAATTACCTGCTGAAGAAGGGATCTGGCCTCTTCTGAGATGTGATCTGGCAAATTCAAACAGGTATGGGTATTTATACCAGCTGGGTGACACTCCACCAGGGTCTAGAGTCAACCAACAAGAAATGTGATGCATAAGTAAGACAGCTGGATGACGAGGAAAATGAGTAATGCATGCTACCATTCTTATAAGTCTACAGTCGATCCATAGGGAGAGGCGGGAAATATAAATAAAAATTATTATTATTATTATTATTATTATTATTATTATTATTATATAACAAGACAACGATCTCTTAGTATCATGTGCGTAAAACAATTTAAAACCATATTCATAAATATTGTGACCAGTTAGGTCCCAAAGTTTTAGCTATGTTTTTACTAAATAAAGCCAGTGCTGCCATTAGTCAGGACTTCAAGTGCAGAGATAAGGTCTCAGAGCATTACCCTCCAAGTTCAGATGATGAGAGTGTTTCTCCGAAGACATTATTCAATCCTGTCTTAGAATTACTGTCCCTTGACAGCCAAAGACTGGAGTTTTACCTGTAAGATGATCTAGGAACCTATCTCAGGCTGTGTTCGCAAGGGCCAAATAACATGTCCTTCCCTCCATCCTGATGGTGATCAATCCAGATGGGTCCAGACCCCAGTCCTGGTGTGAACTGTCCGGACTATGTACAGCCAATTAAGTACTAAAGACATGGTATACCACCCTTAATAGGAGCCCTGGTGGCGCAGTGGTTAAATGCCTATACTGCAGCCACTCACTCATAGACCACAAGGTTGTGAGTTCAATACTAGCCAGGGCTCAGGCTAGACTCAGGCCTGCATCCTTCCGAGGTCGCTAAAATGAGTACCCAATTGTTGGCGGGCAATGAGCTTACAGTTGTAAACCGCTTAGACATCCCATAGCGCGATAAGAAGCGGTATATAAATGAAGCTGCTTTTTTTTTTTTAATATGGATTTTAAAAAGTTACCTTTTGCTCCAGATTTTCCCATAAGATCTGGAGCGATAGCAGATGGCTGTTTTTGACATGTCTTGCTTGCCACCCGCCACTGCAAGTCACTCCCTCTGAGGTCGAAGCAAAGCACCTAGCCATGTGATCAACGTTGAGTGCCTCGGTTTTGGCCTCAGAGCAACTTGCACCAGCAGTGGCTGGCACAGCAGGACACACAATCAAACAGCTGCCTGTCATCACTCTGGAGTGCCCAGGTAATGGGGAGGGGGGGAGACATCAGGGCAGCTTTGGGATCCAGGATACTTCAGGCTGCTCCCACAGTATTCTGGCCTGTACACACATGGCCTGCCAACACTGATTTAAAAATAAATACAAAAAACCAAAAACAAAACACCACTATCTCCTAACTAAATATTGGTATTACAATACCAGCATGTCCTATACAGAAAACCTCAAAATGTTTGGCAGCTTTTTACTGAGGGGATTTTTGAGAAATTGGCAGGGGGGACTGAAGGTGAAAAATTAGGGAGTGCTCACATAGATAAATTCTCTCCCTCATTCAGTTTATATGAGGAAGAATAATATAAGCAGCACAGACCGCATTAAATGGGTGACTTGCCTTGATTCAGTCTTCATATACATCCCAAAAGGAAAATGGCAATGTCTAGAAATAATGGGAAATGTTGTTCAACCCAACCTATCACAATCTCAAACAGAGGTGCAACATATACATTTCCATGCTGGCTAGAAAATTGTGGGAGCTTCTGGGAGATGGAGCCCACAAAGTGTATTGTTCAAGTTCTTGAACTGAACAAAATCCTGTCCCTTTGCCCAAAGTATGTGTGTGTGTGTGTGTGTGTGTGTGTGTGTGTGTATATATATATATATATATATATATATATGCAGCAAGACAATGCAACACCATCAGTTGTTCTGAATGCCTTAACATGTTGAAGAACTCTGTGTGCTATAGAAGCTTATACCTTGCACCAAAGTAAATTAAAGTGTAAACAACCCTTGCCATAAATCTTTTACTAAATACGGTAATATTCAGTACTGCCTTACCTTCCCAGTAAGGAGTTCAAAGAGAAGGGCGCCTAGACTCCACCAGTCACAAGCCTCTGTTTCTTCAAAGACAACACCAACTTCTGAATCAAAGACATTTGCAATTAAAATGCAAGGATCAAGTACACCTTCAAATGCATATTTACAAGGAGACTGTAATGCTGATGGAGCATATCTGAAGTTATTAAGATTGTTATCTTGCTACTGAGGGCTGCCATATTTTTTCAGCACAGACACACACATTATGAACAAAATAATATGCACTTCTAACAGGAATATCAGTTAAATATCAAGACTTAATATCTTTTCACATACTTGTGTATGCATGCACACATGCACAAAAAAATCCGTTCCTGCCTTATGTAATTATGGAAACAAAACTGCTCCTTCTTATTGTGTCTGTCCAGCTATGCAATGTGAAGAGAAATGCATTCCTCCTACTGCAGCAGAGGTAGGAGCATGCCTCCAAGAAGATATTTCAGTGACTTGTACAGGAGCATCTCTTAAGCGCACGTAGCAATGGTAAAAGGATAGGATTATGGAGCTCATTGAGTATCCTTGACAAAGCATTTATCTCTCAGCAACAAAAGATGACATGGTTTTAGCAACTCAGCAATGCATTTTTAATTATTCTCTCACCTTGCTGGCCCATCTTGAGGTTCTAAGACAGGCTACAAACCAAGATATACGAAATGATGCATCTTGGAATGACAGTGAAGTTACTGACAGATTCTGTACATGGTGAGATCTGGGGACAACTAGGAATGAAAGTGGGGTATGTTTTCTGGGGGCATCTCTGATGTGATGTGAAGGGAATACTCTCTATCGATCAGAAGGGGGTGTTCTCTATGCATACAACTTTCAGGCACTCAACCTTGGACAGCTGCTTAATCACAGAAGGTGCAGGCTGCCAGGCTTTCTTTTTTATGCCTTCAGCTGGCAATGGCAGCAGCAGGCAAAGCTCTGGATGCCCCTTCATTTATATTTAGAGTTATCCAATTTTATGGGAACTCTCAAAGCCCATGGGCACTTTTAATGAGTTTCAAGACTCAAACACTACTGGAATAATACCTTACAATGCACAGAACTGTAGAGCTTGGATGCTTTTTCTTAATGACTTTTTATTTTACTCTTCCATCTCCTAGTATCTCCATTTTGTAGCTTGGCCTTTCAAAGATGGCCATTTCCACTTTCAGAATTAAGGAAGACATTTTCCTTAATCAAGGAAAAGCTACAGGAAAACATTTGCTGTACACTCTGCTTTTCTTTGAATGGGTCAGATTATTTCCCCTGCAGCCTATTGCTAGTAATAGATTCAGTACAGTGTATCAAATAAGTATGGTTATCTTTACTCACAAAATGCATCACAGGGGAAATTAGAAAAGTGTAGATGGTGAAGTGCTTTCAAGTGATACACAATCCAGCCAGCTAAATGTGATTCTACATGGAGAAAAGGCTCTCCTCATCCACCAAAAGAAAGCTTTAACATTGCCATTAATCTAAACCCAAATACCAATTCTTAATAATGAAGCCATTGCATTCACATCAGCCAAGTCATCTGTACAGTAAACACAAGTGACCTACAAACTTAAGTGACCAGTAGGGTTGTTTCCTGTTACTGCAATTCTTTCTAGCAGGGCTTTGAATTCCTTAGTCGGTATGAGCAATGGTGGGGGATATTCAGAGACAAATTTGGTATATTTGGATTTGGACCAATTACAAACAATTATGACAAGTTAGATGGCCACTGGTCTCTTTTGGTCCACAGGATTTCAGGTAAACATCATTCTGACACAACTGAAGGTGCAAGGGCCTCAACCTGGTACATTTGGCATACAAAGCATATTCTCCACGCCTGATCTACAGCCCCTCTCTGATCCAATTCTTTAATGCCTTTGCAGCATTATAAGCCCCTTTCTATACTGTGGGTTATTTTACGTATTCTGATGTTACCAGGCATCTTCCAGATACATCTACTGTTCTCTGCAGAAGTATTCACCTCCTTTTGACTTCTCCACGTTTTGTTGTGTTACAATCTGGAGTTGAAATGGATATAACTGGCATTGTTACCACTTGATCTACTCCACAAAATGAAGGTGCAAAATTTTTTCATTGTGGCCCAAAATTTCAGAAAACAAAAAGCTGTCTCTTGGGGTTAATGATGTCTACTACAAGGTACAGCAGTTGCTCAAACCCCTTGTACAAGAGTTCTTCATTGACAAATATCTATGTACATGTGTATACACATCTTATCTTGGAAATGTTACTTTTGGGTACTACAGCTTCCAGAATCTCCTAACTATCATAGCCACTGGGCCACGATTCTGAGAACTATACTCCCCAGAAAGTAACTTTTCCAAACTCTGACACACAAGCACAAAGAGATATACCAATACAGACTAGTTCACTGAGGGGGGAAGCAGACGGGAGCTTCCCGTGCGCCGCGGGACGGAGCGCCGCTGGACCGCGGCAGCCGCACCGCGGCGCACCGTCGGCGACTCTAAAAGGAGCACCAAATTGGCGCTCCTTTTAGATTTCAGGGAAAGTGTGCCCTAAAAGCGGCGGGCGCACTTTCCCCGACTCAAACGCCGCGGCGCGTGCGGTCGCCGTGGCGTGAGGTCATCCTCGGAGCGCCGGCCGTGCGGAGGGCCGGCGACTCCGAGGGCGACCTCAGGAAGAGGAAGGGGCGCCGCTCGTGCGGCTGCCCCTCCTCTTCCCTGCCCGGAAGACGACTCTATTAGTCGTCTGCCGAGGCCCTGAGTCTTGCAACATCTCTTCTGATAGTCCACATCCAGGATCTAAGCCTTTCTCAATCCTGTTCTCTGAACACACAACGGATTGAACCTGTAACTTTCTGCACTTTTTAAAAAAATGCTCTGTTAGCAAGCTCATTATTCTTCAAGATAGGGAAATAGCATAAAAAGATTCCTGCCTATCAATTTGCACCATTCTACTTTCAAGGAGAGGCTGAGAATATATTCTTTCTCCACATTTCTGTTGGCCGGGGAGTGTATGTTGGGTAGTTCCTCATTATTAAAGCAGCCCTGCACTTCATTCAGTTTCAGCTCTCCCGCTATGTTCATATCCAAAGCAACAATAACACATCCATCACTTTCCATGCCATTATCAAGCTCTAAGATGAAAGCCATTGGGCCATAGACTAGGCCAACCCAGAAATCCAATAGCTTTAAGAGGAGCTGACTTTCCCCCTCCTTTGCTTATGAGAACCTAATTGGACATAAAATTTGAATGGATACATTTTATATACAACATATATATATATATGGATATTACTACCTGGGCTTCTGCCTTAATCTCTTCTCTGCCTCTACTCTAATCTTGTTTTCCTCCCATTCCAGATTACATTCTTGCTATCCTTGATCTATGGACTGCCAACCTGGAATCCTTCCTTGGCCTCAATCTTGGCCTGAATAGGACCTTGCACCATCCTGAGCACATGACATGCTGAAATCAGAACAAGGCCACTGTGCCCGAAATTCTTCTGATTCCAGATCCTCTTTGGATTTTGTCTCCCACTAGCTACACTACTTCATGCTCATCCTGCACTAGACAAATGCTTTGGAAACTTCATTTGAAATGACAAACCTCATCATTAGGTTTAAAAGCAAAGCATATGCACACTTCTTAAAAGAAAGAAAGAAAGAAACTTTTGACCATAACAAACAAAAGCATGAAATACGAGGAGCATTTCATTTAATAGCGCATGAGCATTTCTGTTCTGCTTTGTGAAAGAAAGGGGAGTGGGAACCCTCCATGTGCTCAAAGAGATTAACAGTGATGGTAGGGATCTTTCTTTTTCTTCCTGCTAGCTACTCCAAGATGGATTTTAACACTTCCTCTAAAGCCATCTGGCAATATGAAAAGGACAAAGTTGTTTAGCGCTGTGTTATCAAAGATGATAAACATTCGTTCCCAGCCTGCCCTTCTTGGCTACTTCCAATTATATTGAAAAACAACTAATCTTTTCCCCTGTTTTTTTAGCAGAGCTTGGAAAAGTTACTTTTTGGACTACAGCTTCCAGAACTGATAAACAGCATGACCAGTGGCCTTGCTGGTTTTGGAAGGGGATTTCTATTTATTAAATTAATTTAATTTATAAACTGCCTATCTCCTGACATGGGAACCAAAGAGTTATAAATCCAAACAGTAACTTTTACATGCTCTTCTTTACATATATGTGTGTGTGTGTGTGTGTGTGTATGAGAGACAGTTAGATCTTGCATCCTAATGCAAGAAAAAATGGTGGTAAGGCATGCATTTGTTTATCCACTGAGTATACAGTATACAACAAAGTGATGGCCAGCATTCCAAGGGTTCATTCATATTACACAATTATAGTGTGATTATTCCACTTTAACTCAGTCAGATAACTCTAGGGCCTCACCAAATTACAAACCCTGGAATTCCACAGGGTAGAACCATGGAGTTAAAATGGAATAATAGCATTATAAATGTGTAGTCAGTTTGGTGTAGTGGCATGAGCACTGGACTACAGCTCTGGAGATTTGGGTTTGATTCCCTGCTTCACCATGGGGACATACTGGGTTACCTTGGGTGAGTCACACTGTCTCAGCCCCTAAAAAACATGACAATGTCGCCTTAGGGTGGCCATCATTTAGAAATGACCTGTAGGCACACAACAACAATTGTGTAGACTGAACAGACCTCAAGCAATGGTATTGGGAGTTCCAATGGTCCTCTGAAGTTCTCCTGCCTATCCGAGCTCTCCATTCACTTGGAGCAGGGGTAGGCAACCTTTCCCCTTTAAGGGCCGAGGGACTTCAGCTCCCAGAATCCCAGGAGCTATTGGCCAACATGGGACTATTGGCCAACATGGCTGAGGCTTCTGGGAGCTGAAGTCCCTCAGCCCTTAAAGGGGAAAGGTTGCCTACCCCTGACTTGGAGGGTCAACTCTATTCACACAACAGATCTGGTTACTGAAGCTCCATATGCCTGCAGGACTCAGGATTAAAGCTCAACACTTCCACCACCCCATATGTATATTTTCTTCGAACGTCTTATGCAAATAAAATCATTTTTCTCCACAACATCATTTTTCCCTCCCTGAAAGGTCAGCATAAGCAAGGTGAGACTCCAGGTGTTAATAACACTGGAAGCAAGGAAGGTTTGTTGCTGAGCAGAGAGAAGCTTTAAAAGACTTTATAGCAACAGCACTCCTCAAGAGCTTTCGAAGGCATCAAGAGGTAAGAGCTAGAGAGCTCTAAGTTGATCTTCTGGGTCACTTGATGGACATGGAGGAGGGAACATCAACACACAACCTTGCTGTAGCATGCAAGCCCTAGCCTATCATTCTAGACATATAGAGAAAAGCTGTAGATATTTCAGAGTGTGTGTTGGGGGGGGCGCGGAGGGACATTTTTGCATACATTCAGATACCCTTTTCTGTAGGTAGCTGGCAGCTGCAGCAAAAAAGAAAAAGAGAAAACATCCTCAGTTGGAGGATGTTGATGATATTGGGGATGAGAAAAAAATGTATCTCAATTCTACAGCTCATGATTTGCAGATAGAAGGTCCCAGGTTGAATCCTCGTTGCCCGTAGGATACGGTGGAAGACACCACAAAAGCCTCCTCCCTAGAGCTACAGAGAGATGCTGATCATAGGAGTATATATCACTGGACTTTATGTGGACTAATACTATGATTCCTTATGCAGCAATTGGATCCTGCTGGGTGACATCAGGATCCAATTTTGCACCAAGTTAAGCATAGTTGATCAATTGCAGATTCAAGATATATTCTTTAGTCAGCTATCATTCCTTGTAGGAAATGGTTACCTTCTCCCCTCCCCACACTCACACATCTATTTAAAATTGCACTTTTATAAACCTCAGATTAGTTGTGAGCTAACAGCAGCAGCTTCTGCCGTTTGCCTTCTTTCGCTGGCAATGACTCTTTTAAAATTCAAGATCATAAACTTGGCAAGCAAAAAAATTTATGTCAATAACAGAAGGTGATCATTTGCATTTCAAAATTTATCTTTTCTTGCTTTCCCCTCAATTAGACCAAAACATGTTGATTTAAAAGGTTTGTGTGTATGTGTGTGTGTTTTTGTTTCTTTTTTCAAACTTATTTATAGAGCAGAATAATGGCCCCCCTGCTAGTTTGGCATTTGCTCAAAATTTTCTGTCCCTGTAGATCGAATCTGTTACTGGAATTTTTCCCTCCCGCCCTCCTCCCCCTTTCAAAATACTAAGGCACATTAACCAAGAGATAAAAAGATCGGTCGCTGATATTACAAAGCATAGGGCAGGTGGTTAATGTTTTTTTAGCTCAAATATGTGATAAGGATTCCCAGGGGACACCCAGAGCAAAGGGATGTTTAAACAGAAGTGAAACATTTGCATCATGAGATCAGGACAACTTTGCCCTTTTAGTCAAACACCACCCGCTTTGATGCACTTAATTTATAATAAATATATATAAATTGTATACATTTGTGTACGATTTTTAAAAATGAAGATGAATGTTCGCACAACCAAGCTTCTTATGGCACCTTAAAAACCAGCACATTTGCTGTGCCATAAGGTTCCAGTGAAAACAGTCCCCTTCACAAGATGCCTGAAATGCAATACTCTCATGAGTTACAACTATATGTACAAAAGGTCAGATGGAGAGTAATCCCAGAAGCTTATATGATGAGTCCCTTAGTACTGAAAGTGCCACAAAAGACTTCATGGTGTTACTGCCATAAATTAACATAGCTACCCCTCTGCAAATGGAAGGAGACTGGAATTACTGATGTGCTGCTTATGTTTACATACTGGTTAGTCATTTTCCATTGAAGAGGTTAACGTATATCCAACCATCCAGCACTAGTTGGTGTAGGGAGCATGACATCCAATCCCTGAACAGCATCACTAATAATGAGCTGTGTTGGAAGCTGCATTCCAGCAACATCTATAGTAGTCCTCCAGGTGTTATTGGACTGCAGCTCCCAGCAACCCTAGCCAGCACAGCCAAATGGCGAGGAATGCAGGGAGTTGTAGTCAAGCAACATTTGGAGGGCTGCATGATTCCCACTCCTGATCTATACAGTTCCATGTCCTTAGGGAAACTGTGCAGCCCTCCAGCTGTTGAACTGGAAACTCCCTGAATTATTCTCCACTGGCTATGCTGTCCAGGACTGCTGGGAGTTGCAGTCCAACAACAACATCTGCAGCCCTACACAATTCCCACCCCTTATCTACACTGTGTAGCAGCAACTCTCCGGGGTTTTAGATGGGAGTTTCTCAGAATCTCCAAAACTTCAACCTTCTGGATGCAAGTGATGAGGTCTAAGATGCTGCAATGCTATCTTCATTTCACAGTCTACCAGATGTTATTGATTAGAATTCTGGGCCATCAGTGTGTCGCAATCTATCCAAGAATCTAGAAGTTAGTACGGTATTTGTCAGATAACATGGCACATTCCAAGTACAGTTTTTGCAAATGTGCTATTGTTATCCTGTCTATAGCAATTTCATTAATTTTTTTTTTACTCTTATGATTATCAGTCAAGAGCAGAACTCACAACTTTAGCTTAAATTACACCTTCTCCCTTGTTAGCAGTTGTAGCAAAGACTACTACTGAATGTTTTCTTCCTCCTCCTCTGCTTTGCGTATCTGACTACTATTAGAACAATTTTATGAGACACAGGCTGCATCTGCACTGCAGAAATAATGCAGTTTGACACTGCTTTAACTGCTATGCCTCAATGCTAAGGAATTCAGGGATTTGTAGTTTTGTGAGGTATTTAGCCCCTTCTGTCAGAGAGCTCTGGTGCCACAACAAACTGCAAATCCCAAGATTCCATAGGATGCAGCCATGACAGTTAAAGTGATGTCAAACTGCACTAATTCTGAATGGTGTTTGTCGCAAGTTCTTTCTATTCTGCATATGAAGAAATTTGCAAATATATTGCAAATTCTTCTTTTAAAAAAACAAACAAACAAACACCTTCAAATGAACTTCTCGCCCACTCCTACATTCAGTGTCATGACATAATGACACTATTTAGAGAAGGAATATTCAGCACATAGAACCATTTTTGGCAGTAACACTGATAACAACTTGAAGTTCTGCTCTTATTACAGTAAATCTCACAAACACAGTTGCGGTGTGGTTGTTTTTTTGCTACACAAACGTTTTAGAGAAATAACACATAAGATGATTATTACTGCTGGGGTGGATTTTGGAATTAACCATCCCTCTTTCAGTTTTAGGGAATGGGAAAATATTACTTTTATTGGGGCAACAAGCATTTTATTTGGCCAGCCCTATGTCAGGAGATTATTGATTTCAAGTTAAATGGAATTATTTTACGAACTAGGGGGAAATGGCCAAATGTGCGATCCTAGCTAGAATCTTCAACCACATGTATTGCTGAAAGAGCAGATGAGCACAATTAATTACTACAATGCTCTTCTCTATCTGGAGCATTCATGCAGCACAGAGAAACACTGGGCCAAGGTGACCACAGAAATCAGTTAATAGTAGGTTGCCACCTACTGGTCTACGCTGAGAATTCATTCCCTCGACAAAAGCTGTTTTCGGGCCAAAGAGGCTTTACCAACAAATGTATGTTTCCAAACCAGACAGAGCCTTTGTTTATGGAAAAGCAAATTTGAGAGATGTGCCATTTTTCTGTTCTAAGTCGTGGTGTTGTTGTTTTTTCCTCCCATTACAAACATCAAGAACATTTTTATGTACAGCCAGCCCTCCGTATCCATGGATTCTGCCTGATTATTCATGGCTAGAAAATATTAAAAATATATTTTTTAAAAAAATCCAAAAAGCAAACCTTGATTTTGCCATTTTATATAAGGAACGTCTCTTTACTCTTTTGGTATCCAAGGGGGTCCTGGGACCAAACCCCAGTGGACACCAAGGACCCACTGTATTGAAAACATTTGCCTTCCTTAGACATGGACATGTTTTACATTATTCTTGTTTTATATTGTATGTTTTAATTTTGTAACAGATTTAATAACTTTTTAAGGGGGGGAGGGATTCAGATTTTACTTTTGTATGTTATATTTTATTGTTGTTAGCCGTCCCGATTGATCTCAAAGGGGCGGGATATAAATAAATTATTATTATTATTATTATTATTATTATTATTATGATGTTACTTTTGGAGGGACTACAACTCTCAGAATCCCCCACTTTAAAAAGTAAACATTCCCAAGCTCTGGTCCTCCTCCCAATCTCTGAAGACAATCTCTGCAAAGATGAGTATTTCATGTGTACCTTTGAGCTGGACTAATAAAAACAGTATTCTGTACATCAACATTGCCTTATTTTTCTGGGATAAGAAAAGCAATACTGTTTTTAGAATGGGACAATAACCGTTAAAGAAGAAACAACTGAACTTCAAGGACACAGCCTACAGACAGCATCTCACCCCTATAGCCTGCACAGACTGGAGCATCAAGTGGCTTCTAGAGGAGAGAGAAAAAATGGAAGCAAAGTGTAACTATACAATTATGGAGCTCTCTCAATGCCTTTACACCAGATACATTTGCTTAACTTGTGAGAACTGTTTTGCCATCTCGGACTGGTCTCTCATCTGCATTCTGTTTCTAGACAGAGGTCTAATGTTTGGAAATGTCATTTTTGGGACTGTGACTCCTAGGTGATAGCCTGCCCATGGGTTCTTGAAATCTGGTAGACTTGGCCTTTGGTATCCTCTGGGGTTTGGTTCCAGGACGCCCCATGGATGCACAAGTCCATGGAGGCCCAAGTCCCCTTATATACCATGGTATAGTGAAATGGTGTCCCTTATATAAAACATATCAACATTTGCCTTTTGGAATCTATTATCTTTTTGGAATGCAGTGGATAGTTGAATTTGTGTATAAAGAATCCATGGATATGGATGACCGGTTGTATTTGAGAGTCTATTACGTTCGTACACAGAGTTCCATTTTAAGTGCCATGTCTCTTAGACACAGATTATCTCATCCTTTGTGTGCACCTGATCTTTTTTAAGACCATCAAAGACATCTGCCATTACATCTTGGGCTAACTACTGGGACACATGTTATTGATGTGCTTTAACATGTTCGGATTAAATGCTTTACCATGCAACTGAAAGCAGGCCTGGTGGCACAAAGCTGGCATGCCTATTAAACAACAAGCTTATAATTGGATTGGTACACTGTGTATCAATGTAGCTAAGGGAAAAGGTAATTCCTAATAAACCCACCACTGTATCCAATCTCACACTCCATGCACACACACTTGCCTCTCCGTTTTCACGGGGGATCCATTCTGGAACCCCCCTCCCACCAAAACAGAAACTCACTAATATTCGAGCCCTATTGGCTTGAATGGCTGTGCACACTCCATTTTATCCTATGAAGCTTGTCCCTCTGTGAAGAATCAAGACCGCAGACTTCAAGTCCACGAAAATGAAGGGGCAAGTGTGTGTGTGTGTGTATCTGCAGCAGAAGATGGTATGGTCTGGAGCCTTTCTCCTTTATCCGAATCAGTACAACATGGAAAGGCACCTGCCTTTGCAAACAGGTTAACTGAAACTGGCTGGTTCCAACACAGAAATTGCTAACCAATTATGTATCCACACAGCAGAATTAAAGCAATTTGACATTGCCATGACTATCATATAGAATCCTGGAATGTGTAGTTTGGTGAGGTATTCAGCCTGATCTGTCAGAGGGTTCTGCTGCCTCACAAACTTCAAATCCCAGGTTTCTGTAGGATAGAGTCGTGGCAGTTAAAGCAGTATCAAACTGCTTTAATTCTGCTGTGTGGAAACACGTCCAGGAGATGGTTCTTGTATAGACTCTCAAATTGACAGGGGATTAGAGGTGCTCCCATAAACCCTAGCCAGCAAAACCAATGAAAAAGGATAATAGGAATTGCAATACCAGGAGCATCTGGAGTTCACACATTCCTCATCTCTAGAATAAACAATCCACATTTTTGTTATGTCACCATTCACACTGGTTCCCAATCTGTATATAATTGATATATATTCAGCCACAATTATGCCCAAAACAGTCTCTTTAGTAACAAATATGGCCAGATCATCTGAGGGTGAAAGTATATGGGGCAAAGAACACAGGGCTGAGAAACATGTTGAAATTTTTCACCCTTGTTGTGTGCAGCAATGAAAACCCATGATGTGGCATCAGTTTGCATCTTCCCATTCATGTCTTAGGCGATAGCTGACTGGAGGCAAAGGAAGTGCATGAGATGGGGATGATTATGCCAGTCATTTTCATCACTACAAACTATGGCCCTTTTCACACTACACAAGGATAACAATTTGATAGACAATTTGCTATGGCTTCATCCCTCGGAATCCTGAAATTTATACAGCAGTCCCTTTATTTATACACCCAACCCCTCCTGGATACCAAAATCCATGGATGCTCAAGTCCCATTAAATACAGTGGCAAAGTGAAATTGTGTCCCTTATATACAATAGCAAAAAAGACTTGCTTTTTGGAATTTATATTATTTTTTAATATTTTCAAGCCATGGATGGTTGAATCCGTAGATAAAAAGTCCATGGATAAGGAGAGATATGTAGTTGCATGAAGTGTTTAGAATCCTCTGGCAGAAAAGTCATCCTCACCGAACTTCAAATCCCAGAGAGTTTACATGCAGCATGGTAGTTAAAGTGGTATGGAAATGCTATAATTGTGATCAGGAAGTCAACGAAGGACTGCTATTTGTGCTACCTTCCCCCGTTTTTGTTTTGTTTTGTGGGTTTTAGGGTTTTGCTTTGTTTTGTTACATCTCACCAGGATGGACTCCAAATCTGAGGCAACCCTCAACAAAATGCCCTGTGGCAGATCCTTACCAGTGTCATCAGGTCCCCTGGCAGACAACAGCAAACAAAAACAGGTCCAAGCACTGCTGAGTGGCTTAGAGTTACGTTAAGCTTCAGTGCCTTGAAGCAATGGTACATTATGGGGAACTGCAGAAAAATAAAATGGCTGCTTCCAGACCCATTTATCTGGTGCTGGTCAGAACACTAGATACATTGTGTTAAAAGGATTCTAAGGTGGGTGCAGCATCCCCAAAATCTGTCCCTGGTCTTGTGTCACTTAGCATTCAGGGGTAGCTGTGTTGGCCATTTAGCAAATTCAAACAAAAATCCATCAGTGATTCTTTTATTGGCCAACCAAAATGCACAATATACTTGTTTCAAGCTTTTGAAGCTCCATGGGCTTCTTCATCAGGCAAGATGTTACCATCTGAAGAAGCCCATGGAGCTTCAAAAGCTTGCAACAAGTATATTGTGCATTTTGGTTGGCCAATAAAGGAATCATTGATGGATTTTTGTGTCACTTATATTTTTTTTTCATGTGGTTTTAAAGTCCATCAGAGGAAAGCTACAGATTCTTACTACTGTGCCTGACAGAATGAGCATTAGTAAAAAACCCTCAAATGACTCCTCATCCCATGTCGCAGTTTAACATGGCCGATGATAGTTTTCATATTATCATCTGTAGCATTTGAAATCCCAAATTCAAAAACACAATTCAAGATATCACTGTTCAGATAAAGTGGAATCCAGTTTCATTTTTTACCCCTTCTTCCTCCCCTTTCCTCATGTAGTTGCTTCACTTAAACTGGTGTAAGAAACTTAAGGCTCTCCTATTTTTGTGGGTGTTGCACTCCAGTCATCCCTTGCCACCATTTGTGCTAGCTAGGACTGCTGGGAGCAGTAAGCCAACAACAGGAAGGGCCACAAGTTGCCCACCCATGGTCTAAATTGCATGCCATTAGGTTTTGTCACACTTCAAATTATGTTACACAATACATTGATTCCTAAATTAGGAGTGGACAGTTGTGGCCCTCCAAATGTTTTTTGGATTGCAACTCCTGTAATTCCTTACCATGTATTATGAAGGCTAGGGCTGAGGGGGATTGCAGGACAAAACACACAGTCCACCTCCATCTTAAGTACTTAAAATTTCATATGAGATGGAATTCCTCCAACACCCCCTTCTTCCATATTCCAACTCCCATTGATTTGGCCTCTGAGGAAGAGAAAAGCAGCCAGCTTCTACTGGACAAAATCCCTTCCCTACTGCCATCCCCTTTTCCTTGTGTTTTCTGTCTTATTTAGATTGTAAACTTGAGGACAGGGAACGTCAAATTAACGATTTGCAATCCACTCCGGGAACCTTTTTGGCTGTAGAGTGGGGTATAGGTACTCTAAATAAATAAACAAACATTTCCTCTGGTAACTTTTCTATTTTTTACATCTACTTCACAAAGGGCATGTCTACACAGGCCAACTGCACCAATTTCTTTCTGCTTTCATGTTTACACAACTCAGGGACAAATCCCTGATTCAAGTGAGGACTGTCTTCACGAGGGAAGGCCAGTTTCACACCAAATCCCCCCTATCCCTGCTGAAGTCAGCTTTTACAAACTCAACTTTTGCTCTGGATTTTGCAAGAAAACCCAGAGCACTTCATAGTGATGCCTGGTGGATGTTTACACACATATCCTGCTTTGCTGCCTGGTGCCACAGCCATGAGTTGTTCCCACTGAGGTCACAATGAGATGCCCAGCCATGTGATTGAAGCTGGACACTTCATTTATGACTTCAGAGGGAGTGAATTGCACCAACAATGGTGGCACCAGGTGGCACAGCAGGATGCGTGTGTAGACAGCTGCCCAGCATTGCTACAGAGTACAGAGGTAATGGAGAGAATCTGGGGTAACTCTGGGTGTAGACGAGTCCAAAAACACAAACTAACAATAGACAACCTCATCTTGATGAGCCATTAAATATTTGCAGCCTTCTAGAGGTTTAACCTTCAAAAACACTTGCTGCAATAATAGAGTATACACATCTGTACATGCGTCTCAGGTTGGAGCAGTCTTAGTGAATATAGCTATACAGTGTGATTAAGTGATTTGAGATCTGGTCACTCAAATGCATGACTCAAAACACCGACATGGACAAACTTTAAGCACTGAAAGTCTGTAGATGTAATCTGTGAATTAAATTGGAATAAAAGCCCCAGAAAGTAGGATTCCTTGTAACAAAGCCACTGCAACATATTTCACCTCACTGTGTGCTGCATGTGTTGGGCTCCTTCAAGCCATTTCCGACTTCTGGAAACCCTAAGGTGAACCCATCATGGGGTTTTCCTGGCAAGATTTGTTCAGAGAAGTTTGCTATTGCCTCCCCTGAGGATGGGAGCATGTGACTTACCCAAGGTCACTCAGTGGGTTTCATAGCTGAGTTAGGAATCGGACCCTGGTCTCCAGAGTCATAGCCCAATACTCAAACCACTACACCACCCTGGCTCTCTTCACTAAAGAAGAAATAAAATGCTGTTTAACAAAGGTCCCAACTCTAAGCAATCTTGGATGATACAAGTTATCTAGGACCATTTCAAATCAGCTTCAGAGCAGAATATGGAGCTGAGACTGTTAGGGTCACTTCAGTGGATGACCTTCACCCAAACATTGACAGGGTGATACTTTTGGACTTTTCAGCAGCATTCAATACCCTCTGCCACAGTATCCTTCTGGAATGCCTGAGGGGTTTGGGGGCACTGTACTTCAGTATTTTCTGTCCTGTCTCTCAGGTAGGTTCCAGATGGTGGTGCTTAAGGATCACTGCTCCTCAAAAGAAAGAAAGAAAAAAAGATCTGTTATATGGCAAGGTGCCATTCTATCCCCAATGCCGTTCAATAATTACATGAAACCATTGGGAGAGATCTTCCAGAGACATGGGGGTGGGGTGCTATCAGTATGCTGATGATACCCAAATACAGTTGGCCCTACATATCCATAGATTTTTTTTATCCATGGATTCAACCATCCATGGCTTGAAAATATTCAAAAATAATAAATTCCAAAGCCAAACCTTGTTTTTTCCATTTTATATAAGGGACACCATTTCACTGTGCCTTCATTTTTACCTGAGCATCCACTGATTTTGGTATCCACAGGGGGTTCTGGAACCAAACTCCAGCGGATACCAAGGGCCCACTGTATATTTTGCCATGATTCAAAAACAACTTCATCTAAAGAGAGTGTCTCTCTTCTGAAAAAATGCCTGGAGGAGGTAATGGGTTGGATGAGGAAAAACCAACTGAAGTTGAATCCAGACAAGATGGAGGTGCTTACAGTCAAGGGTCCTAACCTCAGTTTGGAGGTGTGTCAACCAGTTCTGGATGGTGTTACACTTCCCCTGAAAGACTGTTTTCAGCCTGGGAGTACATCTGGATCTGTCATTCCAAATGTCAGCCCATATCAGTTTCAATGGTTATGTCAGCTACATCCTTTCCTGGAGCTGGAGGACCTAAATATTGTGGTGCATGTGCTGGTAAACTCAAGGCTGGACTTCAGCAATGTCTTGTACATCGGGCTATCTCTGTACCAAGTCCAGAAACCTCTGTTAGTTCAAAACATGGTAGCCAGTGAGCCTATTACAACAGCATTAAAATCACTCAACTGGGTCCTAATTAGTTTCCAGGCAAGGTATGAAGTGTGTTTGTTATTACCTTTAAAGCTCTACATGGTTTGGGGCTAGGTTGCCTATGGGATTGCCTCCTCCCATTTAATCCACCCCTTACAATCAGGTCCTCTGGAAGACATTTACTCCAGTCATCCAAGATTACGTAGGCAACCGTCACCCAGAGGACTTTTTCTTCAGCCACCCCTAGACAGTGGAATACCCTGTTGGAAGAGTTTTGACAGCTGAATATGCTGTCTGAATTTAAAATAGCATTAAAAACTAGTCTCTTCCATCAAGCCTATCCAGAGGATTTTTTAAATTTTGAATTTTAAATTTTATACTATGGACTGATTGTTTTAATATTGGTCTTATGTGTTCTTTTAAACTGATGCTATGTGTGTTAACTGGTTTACGTGTTTTTAACAGAAGTTATGTGTTGTCCTATATTTTAACCTGAATGGATCTTTCCCCGATATGTTGGTCTGTTTATGGAAGACTCACTCCACTCATGACCACCAGATTCTATTGTCTAATTCATGAGGATGAGAAACTGTACTGACTTCCCCAGAACCCTTGAAGGGGCCCATCCACCCAATTGCTGCCAACAAACTAGCTGATGCTTCTAGCTCATGTTTCAAGCAGTGAGGAGAAATGGGATGGAAGCATAAATGGTCCACAGATCACATGTCGTTCATACTTGATCCAGGCAAAGGGTAAGATGTTCTATTTGCAAGGGTCTGAACTGCTAGGTTGGAAGGAGGGGAATTCTGCATTTTTTCTGTTATATACAATTTTGGTGTGAGGTTGGTCTTGATTTTTGATTCCTCGATATTTTATTCATGTAGTACTGATTTTCTATTAATTCTATTAGAATTACAGAATCATAAAGTTGGAAGGGTCCACAAGGGACATTCAGTTCATAAATTTGGAAGGGTCCACAAGGGACATTCAGTTCAACCCCCTGCCATTCCTACTGACTTTATCTCAGTATTTATGTTAATTTGAAGTACTCCAATATGCCCATTTATACACTAGAAAGACATACTATCTAGATCTAGATCTATAAATGTTACTGTTGTTGTGCCATTTGTTTTTATGTTAGTTTATGGCTGAAGGCTAAACAATGAGCACAGCATCATAACACTGTAGCAAAATGAAGACAACAAAAGGTTATAGGATAAAAACTAATAATTGGCCTCAAATAAACAGCAAATGGTGGGGGAGGGGGGAGGATCAATATACTTCTGGCTTGTTTCAAATGTACATGTATCCATTCATTAACACTAATCTGCAGGGACATTTTAAAGTGCTAACCGTATTTATATATTAACTGATCATCAATTTTCTCATGAAATTCACAATTCTAATCATATTTTACCCTAAGACACATTTTATTTTTGCCAAGCTGTCCATGGCAAAAGTCAGAGAAATGAGAAATCTAAAGGATAATAACCTTCCAACTTGCCTATTAGTAAAGGAGTAGATGAGTCCACACAGTAATCAACTAGGATGGAGACTTTATGTACTTATAAAATTCAACATTGCTAGTATAATGGTATAACATTACAAGTATATCTACTTGCATTTGCATGCTTTCAAACTGCTAGGCTGGCAGAAGCTGGGGCTAGTGACAGGAGCTCACCCTGTCATGCAGCATCTGGGTCTCAACCTGCTAATCTTGCAATCAACAGAGTCAACATCTTAACCACTTGAGCCACTGCATCCCTTTAGTATAATGGGCCCTTGGTACCCACTGGGGTTTGGTTCCATAACCCCCTGTGGATACCAAAATTTATGGATATTCAAGAGCCATTATATTCAGTGGTGTTCTAAAATGGTGTCCCTTATATACAATGGCAAAATCTATGTTTGCTTTTTAGAATTATTGCTTTTTGAATATTTTCAAGCCATGTATGGTTGATTCCATGGATGCAGAATCCATGAATCTGGAGGGCAGACTGTACTCTGGTTTGATTATATATAGCATTTGATTGAATGTTACTGAATTTTATTGTATTTTATTGAAATTTGTTGTAGATTGTCCCTAATCTCACCTCCCCCCAAGATCCAGTTTAGGGGATTCCCAAGCAACTATTATGGAAAGAGACGATAGAAAGGCTCCTTACATTTCTCCTGGATGCCACTTTTCCACCAGCAGAACACCAGTACATTGCCCATTATAAAAACAAATGAAAAAGAATGCTCTGAACTCATTCATTAGACAAAGAGGACCTAATCTTAAATAGTAATGGGAGGTGGAGTAGAGAACTCTTTGAAGATCTCAATGAAGGGCAGAATCTGGTGGAAGGAAGCAGTCCTTTCAAATATTCTCCCTCAAGCTATAAAAGCAACAGGAAATGCCTTATCCTGAATCAAAAAAGTTCCTTCCCCCTCAATCTTTGCCCATCATGGCTGGGGGGGGGGGATGTGAGACAATTCCTCAGGGACATCATCAATGCATCCCTCAGGGAAGGCTATATTCCATCTTGTTTGAAGGAAGTGGTGGTTAGGTTGCTTCTGAAAAAGCCTTCCCTGGACCCCCTGGATATGAACAACTATAGGTTGGTCTCTTTACTACCTTTTTTGAGCAAAGTGATCAAGAGGGCGGTTGCTCTTCAACTCCAAGCTGTCTTGGATGAAACCGATTATCTAGACCCATTTTAAACTGGCTTTAGGACCGGTTGCCTTGGCTAATGACCTCTGTTTGAGCATCGACAGGGGTAGTGTGACCCTGCTGGTGCTCTTGGATCTCTCAGCGGCTTTTGATACAATAAATCACAACATCCTCTTGGATTGCCTGAGAAGGTTAGGAATCAGAGGCACTGCTTTGCAGTGGTTCTGTTCTTTCCTCTCGGGTAGATACCAGAGGGTGTTGTTCGGGGACAGTTGCTCCAGTAGGAACGAGCTTAAATGCGGCGTCCAGCAGGGCGCAATCCTGTTCCTGATGTTGTTCAATATATACATGAAGCCGCTGGGAGAGATATTATTATTATTATCATCATCATCATCATCATCATCATCATCATCATCATCATCATCCAGAGGCATGGGGCAGGGTGTTATCAGTACGCTGATGACACCCAAATATATTTCTCCATGTCTCGGTCGTCAACTATGACTTCAGATGGCGTCTCTCCTCTCAATCACTGTCTTAAGGCAGTAATGGGCTATATGAGGAAAAACAGATTGAGATTGAATCCAGATAAGACAGAGGTACTAACAGTAGGAGCCCCAAAACTAGGTATTGGAATACAATCTTGAGTCCTGAACGGGGTCACACTCTCTGTGAAGGACTGTGTTCGCAGTCTGGAGGTGCTCTTAGATCTGTCGCTCCAGATGACTAATCAGGTAAATGCGATGGTCAAGAGCGCCTGTTATCAGTTTTGGCTGATACGCCAGCTGTGCCCTTTCCTGGAAGTAAGGGATCTTGAAACTGTAGTATACGCGCTGGTAACCTCTTGGCTTGATTTCTGTAATGCGCTTTACATGGGGCTACTCTCATGCTCGGTCCGGAAGCTTCAACTAGTACAAAACATGGCAGACAGGCTGGTCTCCGGTACATCTAGGAGATACCACATAACACTGGTCCTAAGATCACTACACTGGCTGCCAATTAGCTTCCGGGCTCAGTACAAGGTGTTGGTTATTACCCTTAAAGCCCTACATGGCTTGGGCCCAACCTATCTTCGGGACCGCCTTCTTCCATATAATCTGCTCCGCGCACTCCGGTCCTCTGGGAGGAATTTGCTTCAGCCTATTAAAACTAGGCTGTCTGCAACCTCCCAGAGGACCTTCTCATCGATCGCTCTCAGACTGTGGAATGGCCTGCTGGACAAGATCCGTCATATTACCAACCTAAACAGCTTCAAGAAAGCTGTAAAGATGGATCTCTTTCGGCAGGCCTTTCCTGACTAGGCTTCCCAACCTAAGCTCAGCTCTCCTTCATCCCCTCACAGATCTATCACTCAATGTCTGCCCTCCTATTATGGTTTTATTATTTGTTTAATTGTTGTTTGTTTGTTCTAATTATATGGTGTTTAATACTGTTTTAAGGGGTGGGAGGGTTTTGGAATTGTATATTTGGGGTGTTTTTACTATTGTAAGCCACCCTGATTGCACTGCAGAGGGGCGGGATATAAATAAAAATTATTATTATTATTATTATTATTATTATTATTATTATTATTATTATTATTATTATAAAAATCCAAGTCACAAATGACTTTCACAGCCTTCTCCTTAGAAGGGGGATTTTGGAAAGGAACACAAAATGGAATCTTTCTTCTGACTTCCAATTCTGAGTAGCAAGCTTTCAAATTCTGTAATATTTAAAGTTCCCACATAGCTGATCAGAATTGTTCTAAGGGTAGCCCTGCAAAGGACTGCAGAGCAAAGCATTTGGAACTTGCCCAGCTTGGAAGAGGATGTTCATAAGAAACTTGCCCATCTCCCAGCAGGAGATTTGTATTGAACATAGTCTGGGCCTCAATATTACCTAAGGTGCTAAATCTGTGTCTATGGGTGCATGAAATCAGATTGCAAAGGCGAAATCATATGATTGAGTGCTAACTTTCCCTGCACATAGAAAACTAGTTCAGCAGAGATGTCTAGTTTTCTGTGATGAGACATCTTTTTGTAGAGGGTAACATCAGAGATCCCAAGCCCAGGTTAGTGAGAAGCACAGAAAAATTAAGTGCAAGGCATTTGCGTTTCCTGATTCTTCCACAATTCACCACACCATTCTGAAGCTGACTCATCTACAGTTTTGTTTCCTGTTGGATCCAAGCTACATCATTTGTACTTAAGCCCTATACATAAGATGGAGATTGCACTAGCTCCTCTTCTCTCCATACCAGCTTCTATGGCTCTCCCCAAATGAAAAGTGATAGCCTGAAGAGCCTCTATCAATGGAGTCTATTTACATTATCTAGAAGACTACATTAAAGATTGTGTAGACAGCCTCCACAGACAAAGTGGCTAGACATAAGAAGAGCAACAGAAGTAGCAAGAGGTGAGGATAAGCCCCCTCCTTATGTGTTTATTCTATTTAACTAGAGAACATGTACAAGGGGCTACAGTCTCCAATGAAATCAATAGGTCCTAGGTTTACAATAAGCTTTCTTTAGAACTTTAAGACACATGAAAATATAGTATTGTTACAGTGCTTTCTGGCATTCCCTGTTTATCTATATCTGGATGCATTCTGGATCTATGTAAGAACATCTTCCGGGATGCACTATAGATCCACACAATGGAGGTTTCCACAGCCTCCCTCCCACATGATACATTTTGACTCCTATCCATTTCCATGAACTATGCACAGAGGCTGGTTTCCAATCCCATGTCCTCTTAATGAAAAAAGTTCTCAGTAATGTTATGCATACATGTTAAAGCTACCATTCATAGCAAGGTTCTCCTGCTAAGCAATGCTTTGTTATTACCATGTCAGATTCCAAGGTAACATTTTAAACATTATTTTTTTAAAAAATGCCAGCAGATATTGAACAGCTTGTATTCCCAAGGAACAGAGGGTGGGATGGGATGAAAGCTCCATGAGAAAATGAAAGCTGCTAATCTGTTTTCCAAGTGAAACATTTGAGGTGATTGCTCTAACCTGGGGCACAGTACATTCTCTCTATGGCATCGCTGTCACAGGAATCTTCAACCTCACTCCACCTGCTAAAATACGTTAGCTGAATGTGTCCTAAAAACAAAACGACAGGAGAAATCAAAACATTTTTCCCTTCCATTTTCTGCAGAAGTGAACTGTAATTACTCCTTTTGTAGCTAAAAACAGTATCATTAAGAATAATGGCATCATTAAGTACTAGAAGCTATTACTGGGGGTGAATTTGCTGCACTGATAATGAAGCTCTAGACAGGAAATGAAGATACTAATTACAAGATAAAACGCCTACTCAGTTAATTGGAAGCAACAGCGAATAAAAAGAAATGCATTTGCAGAAGTTCCTGACCTCGATCATTCAATAAGATGTTGTTTGGGTTCAAATCACGGCACACAATTCCTTCTCGATGCAAGGCATCAAGGGCTACAACCATTTCAGCTGCCCATCTTTGAACGCAGTCCTCTGGGAGGTAAAACCTGGAGGTTAGTGCTAATCTTTCATCGAGGTCCTGAAAAATTTGGTGTATTTCATTCTCTCCTCTGACCCTCACATCTGACTCTTTGCTTTCTGTTTTGTGTAACAAAGATGGAACCGTTCCCTCTTTCCTGGAGTCTTCAAGATGATCAGAAAACAGCAGAACAGCTTCATTGTCTATATCTGTTTTACATACTTTAGTGCTTGCTTGTGTGTTATATGTCAACCAAATGTCTTCCCTGCTGAATGCATCCAATGATGAAGATACTCCTATTCCAGGCCCTCGAAAGGGAGTTCTGTCACCACATCCAGTTGGGTCACTGGTAGTCATGTGAAATGTCCTGATTGTTTCCTGGTTGTCACTGTGCTTCCCTCTTGTATCTTCTCCAGCCAAATGTTCTGCCTTTTGCTCAAGCACTCTACACGGCTCTGCACTGTTGTTCAGCTGCAAGACATCTGGAGTTTCCAAATGTTTGCTTTCCAAAATGTCTCCATTTTGCTCCATCAGCTTGGCAGGACTATCCACTATAGCATCTTTTGCTGGCTCTATTATGCCTGGTAAATTCACCAGGAGGTCAGGCCTTCCTTCATCCACGCTACTGACACCATCGAAGGCTACATCTTTAAAAGAGATCACTGGCACAGAATCGTTTGAACCCCTGCTGATCGTATCTTGACATGCAGGGCCCAATTTGTTTTCTATGGCATCAAGGCCTTTATCTTGGTCTGGCATAGACAAAAACTGTTTTAATGATTCCGATTTTAAGCTATAAAATTTATCTCCAAAATCAAGCCCCAGAAGTTCAGTGGTACTGTCTTTACTGTCAATCCTGAATAATTCCATGGGGCTGTTCTTAGATTTACTTAGCGATTCTGATATCCTAGTAGGGCTAGCTCTTTCTGGATCAGCATCATCAGCAAAAACATTTACTTCCTGAGATGTGAATGCAGATCCCAAATTCCCACTGGTAACAACAGTGTGTGCCTGGAAGCCCCCTGACTCTTTGGTAGTGAGAATGCCATCATTTGTTTTCAGGATAGGCTCCTCGTTTAATGAACTGGGATCAACCTTTTCTTGTCCATATTCATTGCATAATGTTAAATAACTTGTAGTGCATTCTTCCTCTGAACTGCACCCAGAATCAATCCACTTAGGAGAACTTTCCTGGCCATCTTCCTGGTTACTACTACCATCGTGAGAACTTGGAGTGAGACTGGTCTTCAACGGTAAAACCTTCAGCATGCTCCCATCATTGCTTTCTCTAGAATCAATGCTACCTCCACCATCTTGGGGACTAGGAGTTGCCTGATGCAAATGTATTTTGGTAGAGCTGGATCTTCTAGATTTAGGGACATCAAAGCTTTCTTCAGGACTCCTGTTCAAAAACTTACTGATATAAGACCAAAGTTTGCCTCCTACAACAGAAAAGAAAGTAATCAAAGTTAGATGTATTCCAAGACTGCTTAACCACAGTGAGAGAGAGAAGTAGATCTGCATGTTAGACTTGCTAAAACAAAGGAAGATATTTTACGAAAGTCTGCTTTTCATCCCTTAATCCTACTTAATTTGTGAACTAACATTACATCTGCACTAGCCTTGTGTTTCATCAATCTCTGAAATATAAAACAGTTTATTGTTGTTTTAGTTTAGGCCTATCTTATGTTTTGCTTTATACAAGCAAAAAATTAGCTTTGATTTAATCCCAATTTAGAAAGTTATAGAAAGCATAGTTATTGGTAATTGACTGCAATTAGAGATTACAAATCTGAAGATATTTTGAGTTTACAAACACAGGTAGGCATGTTTACCAAATTTTAAAATTTTCTTTTAAGTAGAGATTGGTAGCAATCACATTTGGTAGTTTGATTCACATTTTAAGACAAAAGTATAAAATTACCAACTTCCAAACACACAACATGAATCAGAACACAATTAACAGTGGAATCTGCACATTTCTACATGCTGTGATATATAACATGTATGCAAATAAAGAAGAAAAATAGCTGAACTTTGAGTTTAATAGGGAAAGTGAATACAAGAATGCATATAACGCATATAAGTATGTACACCTCACCTCGCCGACTCTCCTCCCTTCCCTTCCCTTTTGGAAGACTTAAAAAGAAACTTGTGAGTTGATGTAGAAACAGTAGTAGTAGTAATAATAATAATAATAATAATAATAATAATACATTTTATTTATAGCCTGTCTCTCCCTGCGGATCAAGGCGGGTTACCACAAATAGGAATAACAATAAAATGCAATATACAATTAAAACCTTGGAAGTAACAGTGGCAATCCAGAGTCAGAATGCCCTAAGAAAGCTATCTTCTAGCAGTTGTCTATCTAGCCCATATTGTCTACCTTCACTGACAGTGGCTTCCCACTACCTCCTGATTCTGTTGACTAGAGATAGTAGGGTTTGACCTTAGGACCTTTTACATGCAAAACAGATGGTGTACCACTAAGCTAAGAGCCCTTCCAAGGGATTCATATCCAAGGCTTTAAAGATGAGTATTTGTATCTAACTACTAGCCTCTGACCTCTCCAAGCCCAGCTTCTTTTGTTGTTCTGTTTACCATCTCCACATTTACATTTATATTTTAAACTCCTGGGGATGAGACCTGTGTTTTGTTCTACAACGTGCAACATTCACTAATTGTGCTTTATAAATAATTGCCACAATTACAAATGAAACTCTAAGCTGTTAATTTCACATTGCTTTTTGAAAGCTGTCATTATTTTATCGACTGACTCCCAAAAGTTTAAGAAAAATTCTACACAACTGCCTTTAGAGCTTAACAATGAAAATGAAGGAAAATCACATTTTCTATTTTTGGTGCACATTTTGGTTCAAAGAATGAATATCTTTGGAACAGAAAATCACCTACCTATAAATATTTTGAGAAAGACATCACAGAAGAAATATGGAGACATTTTTAATAGTTGTGCATGTTAAGAGAAAAAGAATAAACCATTCCCTCCTCTCTTCCTTTTCTTTTTCAAAAAGCCAATATAGGTCACAGAGGAGCAATATTTCCATCTGGGTATATAATTATGTCTTTACAAATGACACACTAATAATCTTTCCCATCTTGCACTGCGACTGATAAAATCAAGTAAATGCATTACCCAAATCTAATACACTATTGGCCATTCATTACTATGTAAAATTATGGAGGTGGAGGAATCAATTGATGCAAAGGAGTTTCTGTAAGTTTTCAGCTTTGTCCCCTACTGGTCAAAGTTATGACAGAATACATAAGCATAAAGATAAGCACAATATATGTTATAAGACTCTAATTCAGGGACCTCCAAATGATGTTGGACTCCAGCTCCCTTCAACCTCAACCAGAATGTCCACCTGCTGGGATTATTAACGTTATTCTTCCACAACATCTGGAGAACCACAGCTTCACTAAGCCTCTTCTAATCAATTCAACAAACCAAACCATATGTGACACTTGAGACATGCAACAGAATACTCTACTATGTATCAAAGGTTGAAGAGCAGAAATACTGGGAGAGGAGAGTCTGGTAAGGATAACAGGGGTATTGTGTTATTGTGTGCCTGCAAGTCATTTCCAACTTATAGAGACCCTAAGGCTAACCTATCACAGGGCTTTCTGAAACTAAGTATAACTCACCAAAGGTCACCCATTGAGTTTCATGGCCGAACGGGGAACTAAACCCTGGTCTCCAGATTTCTAGTCCAACGTTCAAACCAATACACCAGGGGTAGGCAACCTTTCCCCTTTAAGGGCCGAGGGACTTCAGCTCCCAGAATCCCAGGAGCTATTGGCCAACATGGGACTATTGGCCAACATGGCTGAGGCTACTGGGAGCTGAAGTCCCTCGGCCCTTAAAGGGGAAAGGTTGCCTACCCCTGCACTACACCATGCAGGGCTATACCCTCCCATTTTATTTTCTAGAGTTGTCCCCTGAGGCTGCTGTTGATCCTCCAGGGAAAATGTCTACAAACATCAGGTTGAAAACAATATAAGAGGGAAAAGAGTGAAGCCCCTGTTTCATGGTGCAGCTATGATGCAATTCAGAATCCAGTCCAAAAAAAAAAGGTAAAGGTTTCCCCTTTGACAAGGTTGTCAAGTTGTGTCCAACTGTAGAGGGCAGTGATCATCTCTGTTATTAAGCTGGGAGAGGCAGCATTGTCGAAGATGATATTCATGGTCATGTGGCCAGCATGACTGAACAGAAAGCTGTCACCTTCCAATCAAAGTAGTATCTATTTATCTACATGCACTTTTACATGCTTTCAAACTGCTAGGTTGGCAGAATCTGGGACTAGTGACAGGAACTCACTCCATTACACAGCACTTGGGTCTTGAACTGCTGACCTTGTAATCATCACCGTTAGCGTCATAGCCACCACATTCAGTCCAAACATAGCTGCTTTTCATAAAGAAAAAAGATGTTTGGGTAGCCATGTAATACAAGGCCTAGTGCAATCCAAGCACTTCTAATTTGGATTCATGTTAGGACCAAATGTGGCCATATCTACATATCAAGCAACAGAGCAGGGTTTTTCAATCCCTGAACTCTAGTCTTCTATAAGCGGTCACTAGAAGTTCTGGAAGAAATTGTGATTTTAAAAATAAATAAATAAACTTTTAAAAGGTAAAATCATGTTTATGTAGGAGTTCTCTGAGACCTGAAAATTATTTCAAGGCTTCCTCCAGATAGAAAAAGGCTTCTATAGAAGATATGACCAGAGGTAAGGTTACAAATCTTTATTTTTATTTTTTTCCCCTCCTCACTTGCAAGATGACAAGCTATTTTCTGTTAGTTTCAAGACAAATTTTGCATTTCAAAGAAAGAGTTTTGCACAAATTATAGAAACACAAAAATTTGGGTAGCTAAACCCAATTAGTAAGAATTCTGGACTGTACGAACTGTTCAACAATGGAATAGACTGCATTAGAAGCTGTAGTCTCTCCTTCTTTGATGGTTTTCAAGCAGAGATTAGGTGGTCATATCTCAGAAGTGCTTTCGTTGTATCTTGTATGGTAGGGGGTTAGACTAGGTGACTCGGGGGGGGTGGGTCTCTAGCAGTCCTGTGATTTTATGATTCTAAGCTATGATAGTTACTGCCTTGTTGCCTGGATCAGTAAAAATTAGAAGAATCAGATTGGTTGTTTGCATCTTTTGAATCAATCAGCCAGTTCTACCAATTTTGCTCTGTGGTGTGTGTGTGTGTGTGTGTGTCTGTGCATATGTGTGTGTGTACTCTGTTTTGCTTTGCTTCAGAAAAAGAAAAAAGATAACAATTTTGTGCAGATATTTTTGCAGAAAGTGCAGAAACTTCTACCGGGTGGGAATGCACTAATTGGGATGCTGGAGGCAAAATCAAAAAATGGGACTGGGTTAATAAACATGATGGATTATTTTGACATGTCAAGAAAGAATGCCTTGTTAAAAATGAAACATGCAAGGGTAACTGTGTTGGCCATTTAGCAAATTCAAACAAAAATCCACCATCTTAACTAAGGACAGAAACATTAAAATGCAAGCATCTGATTAACATCTCCAACTTTTTCTCCTGTTTAGTTTGTAACATAATGCCTGATGAAGAAGCCAGTGGAGCTTCGAAAGCTTGCAACAAGTATATTGTGCATTTTGGTTAGCCAATGAAGGTATCACTGTTTGGTGGATTTTTGTTTTAATTTGCCAAAAATAATAATTAGCAAAATTGCTCCATATCGCTTGTCAAAGCCAGGGGAAAAACCATGGTTGCCAGCTTTATGTGCTTCCAACAAAATGTATGGTTGGCAGTACATCTGACCCTTCAGACTTTTGACTAGAAATAAATACTACTAGTAAAGCATTGTCCTGTTATAATATTAGAGCTTGCTAACAGGAAACATCTTCATTCTGAAGTTTCTTGAGAGCTTTCCAAATTGATATGAACTCCAGCTTGTTTATGCTTAAAAAGATTTGACACTTTCCAACAGCCACTTAAACTTTGATATCCATCAAAGTTCCCCCCTCCACAACCTCCTTAAAGATTCTTTTTGAAGCATCTGTTTCTATCATTTCTGGTACTGAACCGCTAAGTTGTGTAGTGAGGCCTCAGACTGACTTTCAATCACATCACATCTTGCCAAGTGCAGATACTTTATGAATGTTCTCATTTCCAACAAGCCATTAAATATATTGTGACCAAGATTTTTTTTTTTTTTTTTGGGGGGGGGGGGAGACACCACCTGATTGATCTAAGATGTTTAGATATGCTTAAAGGACAAGGAGGGGTGGGATTTCACTGCCGATCCACATTTCCAGTTAAAAGGATGCTTGGCATTAAGATTTCTGCAACTGGTTCAGTAGATGCATTCTAAAATTAACAAAAGAGGGGAGACTGTCGGTACAGGTAGAAATAAAAAAGACTAGTTTACCATTATGCAAAGGGGTATTAACATGTCTATGTCTTTGAATTCTAGCCTACCATTTTGACTGGAACTTCCTTGTCCCCACCAATCCTCGACATTGTCCAATTCTTTCAGATTCTCTTTCTGTTATTCATATGAAGGTGAAGGTGTCTTTTAAACTCTCCTTTCTTGGGGTTGGAATGTGTATTGAGCATGAGCAATCTGTGGGCCATTGTTTCATTTTCCATATTTATTGATAGATTCTGAAGCAACTCTATTGATATAATATCTGTTCCTGGTGTTTTATTTCTTTCAAGTGCTCTGGACGCATCTACTACTTCACTTTCTAACATTGTAGGTTCATCTTCAAATGATTCTTTCTTGAATGAATCTGTCATCCTTTAAATTCTTGTACATAGCTGTCAGTGTAACATTTCTATAGTCTTTTTATTTCCACTTGATCATATAATTTGTTTTCTTGTTGATCATGGGGTATCCCCACCCTTGGTTTAAATCTCCCTTTGATTTCTTGTATCTTGTGTATGAGGTTTCTTATTCTTCCTTTTTTGTTGTCATCTTCTATTTGTCTGACATAGAAGGCTGTACCAGTAGCACGCTGCCATCTGCATAGCCTCTTGCCTCACAGGAACACACAATAGCACCACCATGGAAACATAGTGTCATTGGTGGGTGCAGCATTCAAGCAAAAATAATTCTGTAACTTGTGCCAGTTTTTAAATGAGGTGGGGGGGACTGGTGGAGGCTTTGTGAAGCCACAAAAGTAGGGGTCAGGGTCTGCATGGGACTTGCAGTCCACTCCTTCCCTATCTTTGGTTTAAATACTCCCTACAGAAAAGGAACACAAGCCAGTATCAACTCAGCATTTGTAATCCTGGTTTGTGGGGAGTGCCAAATCATAATGCACTAGTTCACATCTAACAGCAAGACTGTGGTTTAAATGAACACAAAGACTTCTTTAAAAACAAGTGCATTGTGGGAGAAAAAAAGAGGAATGAAAGGAGTGCTTAAGCTTTTCATGCATTTTGACTTCAAACTCTTATCTGACTCTTATTTAATGGGATCCTTCTTATGGGGGAATGCTTTATTTCTAAACTTTGTATGATTTTATACTTTTATAAGCTATGGTTTTAATGTGATTATTTTTAATTATGCTTTAAATTTTATCATCAGGTTTTAGCAGATTTTTTTTGTGAGCTGCCTTGGGTCTTACTTCAGAAGAAGGACAGCACATTAAAATGAAATAAATAAATAAATAAATAATAAAGATAGGTCACCCAAAGATGTTGAGGATGCAGGAAGGAACCCTGCTGTCCTTCTCCATCTGTGCCAGAGATATTTCTAATGTTTGTCGTTGTTGCTGCTGTTGATGTATGCCTTCACGTCATTTTTAACTTATGGCAATCCTAAGGCAACACTAGAGCCAGCATGGCATAGTGGTTTGAATTTTGGACTATGACTCTGGAGTCCAGGGTTTGGTTCTCCAGTCAATCATGGAAATCCATTGGATAACCTTGGGCAAGTCACCCACTCTCAGCCCCAGAAAACCCATAATAGGTTCACCTTAGGGACACCATAAGTCTGAAATGACTTGAAGGAACACAATAACAAGGCAACCTTATCACAGGGATTTCTTGGTAAGACTAGTGTGGGTAAATATAATAACCATAGAAGATCCATTCCCTACTTGACTCCAACGGTCTTCCTACTCAACCTGTAGCAGGGTCTGAAAGGGTGGGGAAACGATGGATGAAATTTCCTATTTCACCTACCTCCAAGAGTACCAGGTATAAGGGGTCAAAGCCATGCATCCTTGGGGAAGATTTGTATGAAAACAAACATTGTGAGGATGGTCCAGGGTGAAAAACACATGTCCACACATATTTGCTGCAGAAGGCATTTCCTTATCTACATTGTAGAGTGGGGTAGTACATGGCAGTGGGCAGTACACAGCACCATATCCAAATGAGGAATACTGGATGCAGGTCATTAATCAGATGTGCAGCAATTTCTAATATAATGGCCGTGCTATGTAAAAGGGCTGCATGAACAAGGAGTGATCTAAGCTTCATTGCATTCTTAATGTTCTCAGCTTCCCAAGGGCAAACAAGAACTTTCTGACAGGGTTTTGGGGTTTCTTGAGCCTCTATTTCAAACAAGTTTAGGTTTTTCAAAATATATATTAGGACCACTTTAAACCCTCCATTCTGTTCAAAAACAAAAGGGATAATTAAATGTACAGAGCAGTTATATTCATGTATTATTGGGATGGGGGAAATCAAAAGGTAATTATTCTTTGCCACCTGTTCCCTGAACATACCAGTCATTTCCTAAAGACAATGAAGGCATAACTCTGTAGTACTGCTTTGAACTACTTTGCAATGCCACTGGCTATTTTCTTAAAACATCCAGATCAGAACAACTGTGTAACTGTAGAAACTCAACAAAAGCTCTTGTAGTATGTTTTTAAGTGAAATTTAAAAGTATCTTGACTAGATATTAGGTATTTTAAAACTATAACAGGAACTAGGACATTTGCCAAAAATGAATAATCTTCTTTTCTTCTCCCTGAAAACCTATCTTTAATTTCAAATTGCAGTTAAATCCAGGGAAGGGGACCTACAGCTCCCCAACCATTGTAGGATTCCAGTTAACATCAACCCAGTTAGTCCAGCCAGTGTTAAAGGGCGATGAGAGTTGTACCCCAACATCATGTAAAGGTCCAAAGGCTTCACCACCTTGGTTTAAATCAGGGGTAGGCAACCTTTTTGAGCCGGGGGCCGGGTTGCTGTCCCTCAGACAATTGGGGGGCTGAAGCACCAAAAATAAATAAATAAATAAATATAAAATAAAAATGTTTTTAAAAATAAAATTTTTTAAAAATATGCATGCACACTCTCTCAGTCCCAGAAAAGCCATGGCAAAACCCCTGCAGAGATTTTGCCAAGAAAACCACAAGAACAAGTAATAACAACAATAATCAATATCATCATGGAAATGACTGGAAGGCAGACCCACAAACAAGCAGGGATGCATGCACACTGTCTCAGCACCAGAAAAGCCATGATGGCAAAACCCCTGTGGAGATATTGCCAAGAAAACCCCAAGAACAAGTAATAACAACAATATTCAATATCATCATGGTGGGCGGCGGCGGCGGGTGGCGGTGGCGGCAGGACCGGTGTGGGGCCGGTCCAAAGGCCTCAGGGGGCCGCATCCGGCCCCCGGGCCTTAGGTTGCCTACCTCTGGTTTAAATCATCTCTGTCCAGTTTGGGAAACAAAATTCTTTGTGATAATTAATGGAGACATAACATGATGGTTATTTTTAAAAACTGGAGTTTAAATTCAGAGCGACCATTATTAAAAATTAAGACTGGCTTTAGAGTTAGGAAGAGTGGTTTCCCAGGCTAAACATTTAAAAATGGAGGAGATAAAAACAGGGTCAAATTCCAGATGTGAAGGGGACCTCTGACCATCATATACTGCAAAACTTGGGAAAGGTACTTTTTGGAGCTCTCAGAATCCTTCAGTGAGCATGGCCAATAGGAGACTACTCCAAGGGGCCCCATAACAGTATGGTTTCCATCCAGATTGAGTCTGCTATTCACTTGAAAAATTAACTTCTAAACAATTAGTAATAGTGTGATGGGTGCTGGATGATGGTGTTATTTTGACTAGAATAGCCAGCCCATGGCCATTGTGACACAGTATCTATTTTGTTGCTTCACTGAAATAACCATAGAATCATAGAGTTGGAAGAGACCTCAAGGGCCATCCAACTTAACCTCCCTGCCATGCAGGAATACAGAATCAAAGCAGTTCTGACATCCAGCCTCTGTTTAAAGACCTCCAAAGAAGGAGACTCCACCATACTCCGAGGGAGTGCGTTCCACTGCCAAAAAGCTCTTACTACCAGGAAGTTCCTCCTAACTTTTAGGTAGAATCTCTTTTCCTGTCGCTTAAATCCATTGCTCTGTGTTTTAGTCTCTGGAGCAGCAGAAAACAAGCTTGCTCCATTCTCAATATAACATCCTTTCAAATGTTTAAACATGGCTATCATGTCAATTCTTAAACTTCTCTTCCTCAGATCCCCAAGGGTCTCCTTATAGAGCATGATTTGCAGAACTTTTGCCATTTTGGTCACCCTCTTTGGGATGCACTCCAGCTTGTTGTTGTTGCTGTTGTTATTATAATTATTATTATATTTTCTTATATTCCACCTTTGTCTCAATATAGGGACTCAAAGAAGCAAACAGCAGATTTAAAACAATACAATATACAGGCCAACATTAAAATGTAAAAATATAAACTTTTTAAAAAATTAATATCCCTCTTAAATTGTGGTGCCTAGAACTGGACACAGTATTCCAGGTGAGGTCTGACCAAAGCAGAATTCCCTAGATTTTGACAGTACACTCATATTGATGCAAACTAGGTTCATATTGGCTTTTTTAGCTGCTGCATCACACTTTTTAATTAATAGAAATAGCCATGTTACTCTGGAATATCAGTATAAAAAGGGGTTCTTGTAGCCCCTCCTTTTGAGACTCAATGAAAGAAAGAAGTTGGTAGCATGAGCTTTCATGGACTTGAGCCTGCTTCCTCAGATACATGCATCTGAGGAAGTAGAGTCAAGTCTACAAAAGCTCATGCCACCAACTTCTTTCTTTTAATCTCAAAAAAGATCCCTTTGTATACTCTGCATACTGCTACAAGATCTCTTTGGATGCTCTTGACTCATGTTCAGCTTGTTGTCTACTAAGACTCCTAGATCCCTTTCACACATACTGTTGTCAAACCAAGTGTCACCCATCCTATATCTGAGCCTTTAATTTTTTTTTCTCCCTGAGTACAGTACCTTACATTTTTCCTTGTTGAAATCCACTCAACCACTCTGAAAAAGAGTAATGTGAAAGCTTTGTTTTTGGAGGTCAAAACAGAAAGGCAACTGCCCCTTCCTGTACTCTGTGTTTTGTTGTTCAGAGGGAGTAAAAGGAGCTCTGGTCACAAAATGCAAAAAAGTGTCAAACCCACAAAATGAAGACCACGTGAGAGAAAACAACTGAAAACAGGATCATGTATTTATGTACTTTGCAGCTGTGTTGTGTGATGTTCCAAAACCTCTAGCTCGAAAGACAGAGCTCCAATGTATGGATGTCATTGACTGAACAGCAGACCCACTCCCCTCCCCATTTCTGGAACATATCTGAATCTGCAGACCAACCTTCAGCATGGTGCAGTACAAGGAACACCGATTCCTCCGAGATGATGTACTTGTGCAGAGCCACCATGTTGGGCACACAGCGGGGAATGATGGTCTTTCTCTTCCTGCTGTACTCGCTACTTTTCCTTAGACCCTGACAGAGAACAAAAAGGTCAGTTGTACCCTCAGTTGCCTTTGGAGCATGCTGTGCTCTGTGCTTATCAACCAAACTAATCTATCCAAGTTACTCCAGGCTTCAGAGAAACCACTCATCTGCTGCTCTATGCCCCTCAGTCCCCTGAGGCCCTGCTGATGGCATCTGGCGCATATCCAGAGAACAGAAGATGGCACAAAGCTGCCATTAAAATCAATTACATGGGTCAATGTTTTCATTAGAATCTCTCGCAAACCAAGTCATCAGAATGACACTCAGTTATTTCCCTATGACCCTTTATTTGAAAGAAGCCTCATTTTTAGGGGGAGTGCTGTGTTTTAAGTTTTAAAGTAAACTGTTAAATTCACCGACATTCCAATGGCAACCATCCCTCCCCCATTTTTATGGACTGAAGTAAGCACACATTTCCATCAGACTTAAAGGAAGGGAGAGAGGTGACGTGATTTGTTCCCAGAAGGTTATGGTTTCTAAATGCGGCATACACATAGAAATGAGCCATAAGAGAAGCCCTGCTACTGGTGGACATGCAAACCAAACTGTGTTTCAGTTCACTTGGGTCAAGTCTTATAAAAGACATGAGGCTGCTACTAAAAAAAAATAAATAAAAAAAAAAAAACAGTCCCTATCTCCTTCTCTTCTCTCCCAACAACATCTAACACAAAGCAAACAGCCAACATGATATATGCTGGGCCTAGAAAGCACTATATGGCTTAGGTCCAGACTAGCTGAAAGATTATGGGCCTTTACAGACTGCCAGAAATAGTGCAGCTTGAGGCCACTTTAACTGTCCTAGGTCAGTGCAAGGGAATCATGGGATTTTTTTTTTTCTGGGACATTGAGCCTTCTCTGTCAGAGAGCTCTGGTGCCACAATAAAAGTTCCCATGATTCCTTAGCACTGAGTCAGGACAGTTAAAGTGGCCTCAAGCTGCACTATTTCTGGCAGTCTGTAAAGGCCCTATATCTCTCCCTACGAACCTGCCAGAGTTTTAAGATTTATAGTGGAAGGCTTTCTCTCAGTCCCACTACCACCAGTGAGGCTCTGACAGAGAGCCTTCTCAGTGGCTGCTCCCAACTTCTAGAATTCCCTTTCACAGGAGGCTAGGCTGGTCCCTCCCTGCTTTTGTTTTGCCGGCAGTTTTTTGTTTAAGCAGTCTTTTAATATGTAAGCAGGGGAGCTTCTTATTGGGATATTTTTTCTATCTTTTAAAACTTTTGAATGTCTTTTAAATTATTTTATACTGTTTTATGTGGTGATTTTAAATATTTTTAAATGTTTATTGGGAAGGGTTTTTTTAATTGATTCTATCTAGAAACCACCCAGGGTCTCACTGTGGGAGAAAGCTGGCATACAAACGAAATTAATAAAATAAATAAATAATTACAAATAAATGATATCACCAAACTATCATTGTTCCCACCTCTGCACCGCTTCATTCAGTGCACATTTTGATTTATTAGATGTTATAAGGAGTGAGAAAAGCAAGTGACACAAGGCTGTCACTCTAAGCCAGGGGTAGGCAACCTTTTTGAGCCGGGGGCCGGGTTGCTGTCCCTCAGACAATTGGGGGGCTGAAGCACCAAAAATAAATAAATAAATAAATATAAAATAAAAATGTTTTTAAAAATAAAATTTTTTAAAAATATGCATGCACACTCTCTCAGTCCCAGAAAAGCCATGGCAAAACCCCTGCAGAGATTTTGCCAAGAAAACCACAAGAACAAGTAATAACAACAATAATCAATATCATCATGGAAATGACTGGAAGGCAGACCCACAAACAAGCAGGGATGCATGCACACTGTCTCAGCACCAGAAAAGCCATGATGGCAAAACCCCTGTGGAGATATTGCCAAGAAAACCCCAAGAACAAGTAATAACAACAATATTCAATATCATCATGGTGGGCGGCGGCGGCGGGTGGCGGTGGCGGCAGGACCGGTGTGGGGCCGGTCCAAAGGCCTCAGGGGGCCGCATCCGGCCCCCGGGCCTTAGGTTGCCTACCTCTGCTCTAAGCAGTAGCCACACATTTCATATTCTTGCTTATTGCAATGTTAGGCACAATAAAGAAATGATTCCATAAATCAGGGGTCCCCAAACTACGGGCCGCGGGCCGAACCCAGCCCGTTGAGGCCTTTCAACCGGCCTGCCGCCATTGCCGCGCGCGCGAGGCTACATTTTGTGTTCCAAAATGGCACATAACTCCAGGCGCCATTTTGGGACACAAAACGGCACCATAGTGCGCATGCGCGCGTGACGCCAGGCGCCATTTTGGAACACCAAATGGTGCCCGGCATCACGCGCGCATGCGCACTACTCAGGTGCCATTTTGTGTTCCAAAATGGCGCCCAGAGTCATGCACATACATGCGCGACGTCAGGCACATGTGCACGATTCCAGGCACCATTTTGGAACACAAAATGGCGCCCGAGTAGTGCGCATGTGCGCGCACCTCAGGCCGCCATTTTTTTTCCAGCCCTCCGAAGATCTGGGGGCCAGCGAACCGGCCCCCGGCTGACAAAGTGTGGGGACCCCTGCCATAAATGTTCCCATCCCTAAGGAGTTCACAATCATGTAACTGTAACTGTCTTGCCAAACAGGGGCATATTCCTTCACCAGAACTTCTTTATCAATGTGGGCAATTCAGTAGTATAAGGAACAGAAGTGTCATACACACCCCTATGTACCTGCCATGTTTTCAGTTTTGGAACACCTTTATGAGGTCACGGTATGAGCTTGTTGTCATGTTACTGGATAACATCCTCTCTGACACCACCCACCCACCCATTCTATTCTGTGCCACTCTGGGAATGCCTATAAGGAAGAAAATCACATGGGTATCAAGGCTGGGCCATTGATAGTAATCCAAGGTAAGCCAAAAGGTGGCATCTAGAAGTCATGGAACAAAATCAGTAGTCAAGATCAAAGAGTACCAGTAAGTCAAGAGGAGAAACACAAGTTAAGGCTAAAGAACAATGAAAGACACAGGAATACACCTGCACCTTAATGCTTGAGCAAAGCTCAACAGAAACAAGAAGCTGCATCATAGATCCCATTGTTAGCCTAAGTAAGCAGAGTTATTCCAGTTCTGAGGATACTTCACCAAAAAAGCTGCCTCTTTCGGTTCAGTAGCTCACTGCTTGGGCCAAATGTCTGCCAATCCTAAACAGTTCCTGACAACAGGCCCATTATTATGTTATTAAATCACTTCAGAAAGTGCCACCTATTGGCAAGGAACCACACACAGTTGCCTTTCCTTGCAGGTAAAAATTAATGATGCAGAGAATAACTATAGAATTGGCTTCTCTATACAAACAGAATGGCATGAGATGTAGCCACAGGGAAAGAAAAGCTATGCCCTCCAGAAATGTAAGAATGATATCTGAATCTTGATCCTCACACACTCTCAAAGCATACTATAAGATGGGTAGCAGCAGCAACTCATCTGTCTAGTACCAGTTCTGGTAGCCAGTGAAGAATCCCTTCATTTTGCCGAGTAGTATATTTCAATCCAAAAGATTTCCAATTAAACAGTGACTGTGGTATTCTCCCTCCTTTGCTCAACCTGTAAGGCACAGTGATGGAAGTGCTCCAACAGTACAAACTATTGACCTATTGTGGAAGCTTAATAGTGAAGATAAGCAACAAAGCCATTCCCACTTCCCACAAAACAACTTCTCTGGATTTACTAGCCTGAACTACAAGAGGGTAAGTGGGTAGATGACATAGGGCAGTATCCTACTGACACCTTGAGTAATTATGGGAGAAATAGTGACTTACCTTAAGTATAAATGTCTCCTGAGTTCTAGTGTCCATTACAAGTAAAACCTAAATGAAACAAATAATTTAAAAAATGGTTACCCAATCAGAGTGCAATCCTGTCATAACAAGGCTGAGATCTTGTACTGCACATTGAAGCATAAATGACTCACCATTTAGCCTCTGCAGCCCTTCATGCACTCACAGCCATTCAGTGACCAGTGGAGGGAAGCATTAAAGACATACCTGGCTATGTCCCTATAGTAAGACACAGACCATCATCAGCTGAAATCCCATGAGGTCCTCCGAAGATCTCAGCTGATGATTTCATTGGCCCATATTTGGCTACAAGGACACAGCCAGGCACTTCTCCAATCCCACCCCCTTCTCTCTAATGTTACTGAATAGTTATGGTGAGCTGCAGCATTTAAACTGTGATATGGAGCAGTGGGGAGGTCTGATCATTGCAGGGAGTGGAAGAGAATAACAACCTTCTCAATGACCCCCCCCCAGAGACACACAAGTGTAAGGTGGACTTATGCCTCTATATGTCTTGAAACGGCAAAGGGCCTTCTAAGTCACAACGTCATCTGGAGCTGTGCTGAATCCAAATCCCTCCCAGCCTAGGGAAGCTGAAGATTACTTAGGGATACCCATATACTGGCCTAATTTCATGAGAGTATTATGATTTTGTCACTGGATCTCTTCAGCAAGTAAAAGAGATGAAAAAGCCACAGAAAGGGGGCATAACTTGGCTCACCTCATGCCCACCCTTCTCTACTCACATTCCAGCTCTTTTGCCAGTAGATTTTAGGCAACACTGCAGATCTTTGAGATTAGCTGACAGATTGCTCTATCAGCAGATCTTTGAGATCAGTCAAGAGCAGGACATTTTTGCCAGCAGAATAACATGTACACTATTTTACCCTCTTCCGGGGAGTACACCTTTGAATTCAGATTGCATTGTTAATCAACCAGACTGAACAATTTAAAAGGCATCTCCAGTTAACATAGAAACAAGTATTTTAAAACAGCAGCTTAAGATTTTTAATTAATATGTGGACACCATAGATGGCATTTATGAATAGCTGGCTCAGAAGAGGTATTCCCTGCTGTTTCATAATAGGGACCACCTTGGAAGAGTGATGTCATCATTTGTTGGTGCATCTTTTGTTGAAGCAAAAGATGGCATGCCTCTTGTAAGATACTACCTGTTATGACACAATTGCTGAGCATCCAAATGAGAGCTCCCTCACTTGAGAAATCTTTATTCATTTGCAGGTTTAATTCACTCATAATTCTGATGTAAATCAAATAAGATATATTGTTGTTGCTTAAATCATATGACATCCTGGAAAGATACCCTCTCAAAACTGCCACATCTCTTCATTGATTGGGTCCAGTTTACACAAAACCCTTTACATACTTTGCGTATGCAACAGGCAATATTTACTCGTTCTCTTCCTGAGCATACACGGAACTCTAAATGTAAACTGTGTGAACAAGATGTAGTGACAATCTCCATCTTGGACAGCATTAAAATGGGACTCTGGCTGGGTTACACAAGCAGGAAGATGCTATTGTGATCATAGACTGTTTGCAAGCTATCAGGCCTAACCAGTCCAGCATTCTGTTCCCACAGTGGTCAACAAAATGCCTATGGGAGGTCAACAGGATGGACATGAGCACAAAAGGATACTGCCTCAGACTTCTAAACCAATATGCTGATTATGCATGGAACTACCAAATAAAATGTCTTGGCTTTTTTGTTTCCTTTCCTCATGAAGAACTAGTTCTGCATGGAAGGGGAACAATGTCTATCTATACAGAGGGAAGCAATTTTAATAAAAAAAAATGAACTGTTTTGTGAATTAGAACTTTACTGAATTTGATTTCAATAGCTCAGGGGCACTTCAGATTCAACAAGATTCCATATATTTTTGCCTAAAACATTCAGCATGTATTACATGAGAGGTATTACATGAGAAAAAGTAGAACTTGGAAAAAGTAACTTTTTAAAAGTATAACCTCCAGAAATTCCTGGCAACATGACCACTGGATGAAGGGGGATTCTGGGAACTGTAGTTCAAAAAGTAACATTTCTAAGGTCAGAGGGAAAATGTGGGGTTGCACTCAAGGTCTGCACCTCCTCTGTTACTTTCCCCTCACTCAACTCCACTGCCTTCCACACGCTGGAAACACAGGAGTTTCCTACTCACCTTCCTTATACAGTCACCCTTCTGTTTTCATAGACTTCAAGTGTGCATCCCTCGCCCGTTCACGGGCAGCAAATGAAGGGGGACAAAATGGGCTTTGTGCCCATGGTGCATGCCTCTATTTAAGCCAATGGGGCTTGAATATCCGCAATTTTCCATTTTCAGAGGGGGGGGGTATGGAATGGATCCCCCGCAAGAATGGAGAGGTGACTGTACATGGACAATCTGTAGATTTTTTTCTAATAGACACAATGTTCATATATACATGAGTTAGTTCAGGGTCATGACAATAAAATATGCAAGGGTTGGTCTTAAGCTGTGCAACTGGTGAATTTTCCATCAAGACTAGGCTTGTAAAGCAGGGTTATTTAAATACAGAGTAGGAAGTGATGGGATAAATCATAGCAAGAAAACTGAGTTGCAGTCTCCCTGTTTGGCCACAAAGCATGGGGAGGAAAAGACATGCCAAATTAAAATAGATAAAGATGGTTAGAAAGTGATACATCAGTTTTCCCAGGGACTTTGTCTTTTTGACCAAGTTTGTTTGCAACTAGCTAACACTCACATTGAGGCAGTAAATACAAGAACATATGTGATTTTTTAAAAAATGTGCCCTTTGACTGTCAATTTCTCCCAAACAGGTGTTGGTTAAATGATTATAAATTGGCCCCTGGATACACCTCTTCAACTGAGCCGTACAGGACTGGAGATAATATAATTAGAGTGAAAACATCAGGCTGGTGAATGCTTTCCATCTGCTTGGCAATAATGTTTAGTTAACAATAGTCTTTAAAAAGAAGCACCTTCAACTTCCCTTCTTAAAGTTATTTATAGGGCCATTCTTAACACCCCAGCACTCCTGCTAACAAGAGCTTTAGCCACTTGGAAATTATTAGCCATACGGCTAATTTCAAAAAAGAAATGTCTGCATGCAACATCTGCAGCTCTCCAAATTTACATGAAGCAACCTCATTTTAGAGTCATTTCTTAATGAATGGGCCTACGACTCTGGATTAATATTATCATTGCATACACAAAGATCATAAGGAGCCAAGCATGCTTTTTGAAAAATATCAACACTAGGCTAATCAGTAATGAAGCCGTCAGCATAAAGGACAAAATAATCACTTCTTTAACCCTCAAGAGTGCTGGATCATTTGTAGACAAGAACACACCAATTTAATAACACTGCTCATGGCTTTGCTCACCTTACTAAAGACAAAAATCTAATTTGGATTAATTTGATATGATCATCTTCCCAATCAAAACACCCAATGCAGACTTTTATTTCAGGATAAAACAACTGCTGTAACCAAGCCGTCATGAAATAATTACCTTTGATACCGTATCATTATTGGGACAACACAATTAAAAGAATGCTCTCTTTAATTCCTTGTATTTGCTTATCTAAATCTAGCTATTATGTGACTGGATTACTGTACTTATTGTTCAAGTAAGAGTAGGCCATAAGTTGATCAGAGGTCACATATCATCATCACACTTTTTTGCTGCACTTTCTTTGGAATTCCTACAAATAACCCAGTATATAGTTCACACAACTCATTCTTGTCTACCTTGGAAGTAAAACTTTTACAAGGCTTGTGGCTGAGGGGACAGGACTGTGTAGAATGGTTTAATGACAAAAGAGAGACACTTGTTACAGAAAGAACATGGAAGAACCCCATGTGGAAGGATCAGGGGTGTATCAATGGACATTGCCAGCTCTTGCTTCTAACTACAGTGAAAACAAAACAAAATGAGAAGTATATATAATTTCACAAAGCAGGAAGCATCTTCTTAGAGCATATACACAGAATTCTAAGCAGAGATGTGGCATGGAAACTTTTCCAAAGCTATGTTTTCCATTGGATAATTTCTATACCATATCATCTATCTATCTATCTATCTATCTATCTATCTATCTATCTATCTGTCTGTCTGTCTGTCTCTCGTGATTTGGGTTTTCCCAAATTTAATAATTTGGGTCAGTTCTTATCAAAAAAGAAGTAAACAGAATTCGCAACCATCTGCATCAATCATATTTTAGACAAAGTTATTCCCAGCAAAGCAAGGACCATGACTTTTAACTGGGGTGCACTGTGTACTTATTATTATCATCATCATCATCATGGGCCTTTGCAGACTGCTCGAAATAGTGCAAATTGAGTCCACTTTAACTGCCCTGGCTCAGTGCTAGGGAATCATGGGAATTGTATTTTTTTCTGAGACATTGAGCCTTCTCTGTCAGAGAGCTCTGGCGCCACAATAAACTACAGTTCCCATGATTCCCTAGCACTGAGTCAGGGCAGTTCAAGTGGACTCAATTTGCACTATTTCTGGCAGTCTGCAAAGGCCCTATATCATAAATGTCTTTTTTACTATTTTAAATAACAATTTTTAACCTGGTTGTTTATCATTTGAACTGTGCTTGGTTTTAACTTATATTGTGAGCTGACATGGGCCCCATAGTGAGAGAAATGTGGAATATAAATAAAATGAAATAAAGTAAAATATAACTATCTAACAATGCAACCCTGTACATGTTTATTTAGAGGAAACTGATTATATTCCAATGGATTTACTTCCTGTGTTTAAGATTGCAGCCAAAATCTAGTCTGTTTTTAACCTGGCATTTGTTGGAGGTCGCCCATCCAAGTAATAACCAGGGCTGACTCAACTTAGCTCCCAGGTGTCTTTAGGGTATTTAGGCACATTACAATTAAATCAAAGTGGGTAGCCTCTACTGGGAATCTACCTTTTGTTCCCAGACCCTCTGGGGGCAGCACAGACTAGCAGAAATCCCACTCAAATGGCGGGGGGCGGGGAACTAGAAGTGGCCAGGAATCTACTTCTGGTTTTGGAAAAAGGCTGAGATGCCTTAATGATACATTGTGCAAGCGGGCTGTGATCTACTTAAAAGGTGATTCATTGCTTCTAGAGGCTTCCAAGAAAGACACAGATGGGGCAGAAAAGGGGGAACTGGGTTTTTGTTTTATTTTTTGCAAAAACAGCCTTGGAGCCAAATTTAGCCCCAGAGCCATCTTTTGTCCACCCCTGCTTTACATGGCTCTGTGGTCAATAGGAGCAGCAGCTCTTCAGCAAATTCCTCTTTTTAAAATCTCTCAAAATGCTTTAAAGCAAAATATGTAGATCAGGATGAAAAACTACAACTAAAAAAACCAAGTCAGTGCCTTCAAAGGAGTCTTTGTGCTTTGACAGTAGTTTGAGTCTCCAAGTCAGCCGTATAAAAGCTCTAAAAATGAATGCAAATTAGGACAAATTATTATAAATGGAACAGCAAGGGAAGATTATGATATCTAAGATGCTAGGAACATGGTAATTTGGGAGGAGGGCAGGACTGTAATTTTTTTTTTATTTTAAAAAAAATCCTATTTTATTTTTATACCTCAAAAATTAATCGATACAAGTGTTGTTATTCTAACATCTCTGTACATAAGGTACCTGCCTGAAAGAAATCAGAAAAATACCGCTAATGATAGATGTTTATTCCCAAATTAAACTGAATAAGGCTTACTCTCAGGCAAGTGTGCATCTTAATTCCACATAAAAGTTTCAGAGCTATAGTTTGGTCAAAATCACTTAATTCCACCACAAGTCAGCCCACTCCAAACCTCCTCTGAAAATACTTGACATTATTTTGAACAAGCTAGCAGCTCAGTTTACCAAAAAAAGAAAAAGAAAGAAAATAACAGGTTAGTATGTGTAAATAAATGCATTTTTAAAAATAATCTGAGCCTGGGGGGGTGGGGGGGTGGGGAGAGAAAAAGCTGGAAAATAACCACTATTTAGCCTAAAGAAAAGTTGATTTTAGAAACCTTTAAATACATAGAAATTAGCAACTGTTTCAGTATGCTAATTTTTTTAATTAAAAGATACTTCTACAGCAAGAGCTCTTTCATATGCACTGCTGACTCTTCATCAAAAGCAAAGTTTCCAACTTAACACCAGCATAGCTGGTGGCAGCCTGAAGGGTTACCATCTGCTGCCACCCCAAGTCACGGTGGCCACCTTCAGAACATATGCATCAAAGCGCCAAGATAAGAGACAGAAGGAATACCGCAGAAGTCGGCAGAAGGGGAGTCACAGGCCCAGAGGCAGGCAACAGGCAAGCCACCCGAAAGAGGGAATATGGTGAGCCATTAGTCACCTTATTCAACTCCCTTCCAAGGTCACGAGGGACACAACTGGATGAAACCAAAGCTACAAATAAATGCACCTCCTCAGACAGCGGTTAAGCAAGAGTGGAATTATTCTATCAACTTAGACAAGGGCTTTAGCTCCCTTTCCTTCACCCACCCACCCAGCCACCTGCTCCACTATCTATTTTCAAAATACATTTTTACTTCCGACCTACTCGCTTCAAATTAGAAACAGCTATCTTTTTAAAAAAAAAAAAAAGTTTTGAAGAAACAATTTCGCATTTATGAAGTCGTAGGCTTTCATGGCCGGCATCCATAGTTTTTTGTGGGTTTTTCGGGCCATGTTCTAGAAGAGTTTCTTTCTGACATTTGGCCAGCATCTGTGGCTGGCATCTTCAGAGAATGCTGGCAAAACGTCAGAAAGAAACTCTTCTAGAACATGGCCACAAAAAACTAATTTCTCATTTAGTCTGGCAGTAGATATCTCTTCATCAAGCAGGAAAGGCTGTTGCCAAAGCAAACAACTGAGATGTGTGTAAGGGTATGTGCCTACCTGTTGACGCATGGTGACCCCCATGAGCTTCATCAGGTTTTAGCAATAGCAATAGTATGTACATTTCTATTATCACTTATCAGTGAACTCAGCACCCTCTAAGCAGTTTACAATCTGTAAGCTAATTGCCCCCAACAAACTGGGTACTCATTTTACGGACCTATGAAAGGATGGAAGGCTGAGTCAACCTTGGAGTCCTCTGGGATCAAACTCACAACCTTGTGGCTGCAGTACCGACATTTAACCACTGCGTCACCAGGGCTCCCTATGGTTTTCTTAAGCAAGGAATACTTAGTGGTGGTTTTGCAAGTTTCTTCCTCTGAAATATAGCCTACAGCACCTGGTATATGTTGGCAGTTTCCCATCCAAGTACTAACCAGGGCTGACCCTTCTTAGCTTCCAAGACGAGGTGGGATTTTGTTCCTTTGGGGTATTTAGGAGAAAGGCAGGGAGTATGTTAGCTTTTTCTGCCTGAGGAACCCCAAGAATTATCCATATATCAAATTTGATCTTGCTTAGCTCAGCATCCAAGATCAGACAGGATCTGGTGCCTTTGGGTTATTCAGGCTCAAACAACTGGTAGTTGCAAAGAAATATTATTTGCTGTGGCTGTTTAGGATTGGCTGGTGGAGAACGGCAACGACAACAGCAGCGACTTCTTTCCCCACACTGAGAGTAGAGGGCAAATGCTCTGAGAGTCCCCAGGAAACAAAACCTGAGCTGCATACCTTGATCTCTTTCGTTCCCATCTTTTCAATCAGTTTTGCTCACAGCTCAGAAATTACTTTTTTTAAAGAAAACAGGAACAGTTGTAAAACAACAAAAAGTATTTAGTTATGACTAAAAAGCAATTCTACTCTCACATCTGTTGAAACCAGCAAACAGAGATACTTTTTTGGTACCTTATTAAAAACAAATGTGAATGGAGCACCACAACACACAGCGTGAGGCAGAACTTGAGTATTCCTCCTCCACTATTTAGTGAGATCACACCCACATAACTACAAAGGTAACTACAGATGTTTTAATTTACACTGTAAATGGAAGGAAGCTATCCCTCACTAAATTTCAATCAATATTTCACTTAGTTATACCTACGTTGGAAAGGGGAACTAATTTAAAGTAGGTTTTTATAACTAGTCACTTCCAAACTTTTGTATTCTTGCAAAACTAAATCAACTATCCTTTTGACTGTAAAAAGCCCTAAATGGCTTGGGTCCAACCTATATTCGGGACTGCCTCCTCCCATATAATCCTCCCCGCGCTCTCCGGTCCTCTGGGAGGAACTTGCTCCAGCCAATAAAATCAAGGCTGTCTGCAACCTCCCAGAGGGCATTCTCGGTAATCTCCCCCAGATTATGGAACAGCCTGCCGGACAAGATCCGTCAGATTATGAATTTAAGCAGCTTCAAAAAGGCTGTGAGGACGGATCTCTTTCCTCATTAGAATTCCCAGCCTCAGGAGCCTTTTTAATTTATTAGGCTTTTAACTTACCTCTCCTATTGTTGCTGCCTTGTTTGTTTCCCTGTTTTAGACTGTTTTTTAATTTTGATGTTTTATTTATGCTGTTTTAATGGATTTCTGATTTAATACTTTTTTAAGGGGTGGGTGGGCTCTGGGATTTTAGTGTGTACTGTGAGATATGTATGCAATTTTAATTTTTGTAAGCCGCCCCGATTGTTCGTCAGAGGGGCGGGGTCGAATTATTATTATTATTATTATTATTTTAGTAAAGGATAGCTTCCCTTCATTTACAATGTAAATTAAAACATCTGTAGTATGCAGCTCAGGTTTTGTTTCTTGGGGACATTCAGAGCACTTGCCCTCGACTCTTAATGTGGGGAACGAAATAGTTGATGTTGACCAAGGATGCCAGGTGATAGCAAATATTTTGATGGAAGAGAGTCTTTTAAGGAAATAGATGGTTCAGTTTTTAAATACTGAAAAATGTGGTGTTCAGCCAGAAAATAAATGGAAGGGGAACAAAACTCTACAAGATGACTTAGTAGGAGCAGGAGTAGGCAGAACAAGGTCAAATTCTTCACAGGCTGGAAAAGTTAAGGTCCTGTACAGACTGCCAGAAATAATCCATCTTGAGACCACTTTAACTGTCCTGGCTCAATGCTAAGTAATCATGGGAATTGTAGTTTTTTCCTGAGACATTGAGCCTTCTCTGTCAGAGAGCTCTGGTGCCACAATAAACTACAGTTCCCATGATTCCCTAGCACTGAGCCAGAGCAGTTAAAGTGGCCTCAAGGTGGATTATTTCTGGCAATCTTTTGGTCTACAACTCCTTGAATGATCATAGTGGCAGGGTACCCTGGAAGTTGTAGTGCAAGAAGTATTCCCCCCTCCAGCTCTGAAATACTGGCTCAAGCATAATGTACCAATTTCTGAGCACATCTTGACATAAACATTACCAGCATCCTACTGCATACCACACAGATTGCACAGAAAGTAGGCAATTAAACCTGCAATTTTAAAAGATTAAATGTGTACATTTTTAAAAAAGATCAGTAGTGGCATAATACACAAGGGTATTACTATAACTGTAATTAATGAGCCACAATGCTGTTTTCTCCTGCTAAAAGTCAACATAAAAATAACACAAGATCTTCATGAAATTCCATGACACCAATTTTTTTAAAAGTAGATCATAAAACCTGGAAGAAATTGCACAAACTTGAAGATCTCCGAGGACCAAAGCAAATATGTGCGAAATCTGCAATCAGATCTTCCCATTTATTTTTAATTACTTAAAAGCATCTGTGGGCCACTGCTGATTTAATTAGGGAAGATCTGTGAGATCTGTTGAGAAGGAGGGGGGAAAGTGTATGTTTATGTGCCTCAAAATTGCCTGTCAACTTTTGGTGACCCCATGAATTTCATAAGGTTTTCTTAGGCTGCATCAGCACTACAGAAATAATCCAGTTTGATATGTTAACTATCATGGCTCAATGTTATAGAGTTCTAGAATTGTAGTTTCGGTGAGATATTTAGCCTTCTCTGTCAGAACACACTAGTGCTACAACAAATTACAATTTCCACAATTCCATAGTATTGAGCCATCGTAGTTAAAGTGTGTGAAACTGCAGTTTTTTTCTGCAGTGCGATGCAGCCACAGAGAAGGAATACTCGCATGTGGTTTTGCTAGCTCCTTCCTTGGAAACATAGGGTCGAAACAGATGGCCCCGAAGGAGCGGCGTCATGCCACCCCTTTGATCGCCGGGTTGGGGTTGCGGCAACTGCACGCAATGCCGCCAACCCAGTGTTTCCCCGGTGCAAACTGAAAAAAGGCGCCTTTGCCACCACCATGGCGGCTTTTCAGTGTTTCTGTGGTGTAGCATGCAGTGCCAAAACACTGTGAAGCCCCCACACATGCAGTCAGCCGTGCGTCTTCCCGGCGGCATGTTGCTGTCTGAATGCCACACACCCCAGGCTGCTAGGAAGCTGGCTCTTACTGCCAGTCTGTTTCGCGCCATAGTCTACAACACCTGGTATTTGTTGGCAGTCTCCCATCCAAGTACTAACCAGAGCTGCTCCTTTCTACCTTCCAAGATCAGATGGGATCAGATGCCTTTAGGGTATTTAAGAGAAAGATGAAGATCATATTAGGGTTTTTTCTGCCTGAGAAACCCCAAGAACTATTCATATGTGAATACTAGGAATTGTTAACACAAAATTAGCAGCCTGTTCACCAAATTCTAATTGTCAGGATTCCCTAGGCAAAGACATTGTAGGTAAGGTCTGTAGTATAGTGATACACTACTACACTTTGTAACATAAAGATACATAAAAGCATTCCCTTCTTAAAGAAAGACAGGTCTAAACATGTGGTGACCAATTTTAACTTTGGGGACATGTTATTCCCTCGGACATGGGTGCGACAACAGAAGCATATTTCTGTCCCACAAACTGATCTCCTCATGGACTCTACTGTTGGTGCACTACATCAAAAATCCAAATGCAAATTTAATATGGAAATTGACATGTAATTCCTGTGTCATATATCTGTCTCTCACAAATAGACAAAATTCAAAACTTGGAAAGCTACTTTTAAGAAGACCCAGTGTAATGACTCACTGAGGCCATCCATGACTGAGCATCAGCAAGATGGTACTCAGGGTCCCAGAACACCGTTTTGCACTAATCCATTATGGATTACTTCAGCATGTCTTTATATTCATTTTTACCAAATGCAGTTTTCCAAACTCTGATGTGAAATACCACTCCCACCCTAGCTTTACTACATACATATTAAAATTTAGCAGAACTGCAAAGAACCAGATGAACTGGTTTCATTCGGGGTACTCAGCTGGCCACATCATGGGCTATACCACCTGCCTAAACATCTGCAGTGTGGATCACTTCCAGGAGGCAAGAATCCCCATTAGCTGGCTGTGCTTTCTTTCCCCACTTCTCTGTCTCTCTCTCTCTCTCTTTTTTTTTTTTCCTTGCCAGCAAGAGAGAAGAGCACACACAAGGCTGGCAAGCCTCTCTGTGTTTGCTGATCTTGGGTCTATTTCTTTTATTTGCAAGATTGGCCTAGAAGGCAGTGACTACTGCCTCCAGTTTGCTGACTGCCAGCATCTCACTGTCTCACTGACTGAAGTAGTCTAGCTCCATTTTGCTGCTACACAAACATTTCTGGTCAGTGCCCAACAATGGATGAATCCCACACATGGCCGCACCCCAAGACTTACAGCTATCTGCTCCATCCCTCCTGGTGCAGGATTATGAGGTTAAGTAGTTCCTGGACTCTCCCATCTTCTTACAGATTTACAAAGTATACACAGCTGAAAGCTATCATCAGCTGGTCAAATTGCTCTTGCACATCTAGGCTGTTTAATAAATATGCAAAGAAAGAAACACCAGGCCAGATCAGACCTTTATAAGCAGATGCAAGCAGATGAAAAGGGAAAAGACACTGACTTACAAGCCTGACCTGATGCCACTGAAGGAAATGGAACTAAATTGATTCTAATGTAAGTGCCCTGAAGTTCATAATTCAGGCAGAAAAACAATACTGAAAGGTCTCCTGGTATTTCAAGTTTAATGCATCACACATCATAACATGGAAAGAGAAAATTGCTACTTCTTCTTGAGACCACACATAGACTCTGTTATAACAATCAACTATATATATGTATTGGTATATGTAACATATGTGTGTGTGTGTGTGTGTGTGTATCATTCTTTTTTTCTCCAAAAGAACTCAAAATTGCACCCCAGTCCAGAGCCTTAGGCATGATGTCACACTGGTGAGGGAACATGCTCCAGCTAATAATCAGAAGGGTCCCCACTCCTTCCAACCTCTGGACTTTTTCAGTTTGCAAGTTCAAATGCACTTGTGAGGGGTACATTTTCTCTTGCCACTGCAAACAAGGCAGCATTTTTATTTACCCATTCACTTGCAAAATGTATATCCTGCTTCAATACTTCAAGAAAAATATCTGACATATCAGAGAACTGTTCTAAAGTAAACAATCAACATGTATACTAAAAACAAAAACAAAAAGCAATATGAAATTATTTTATTTTTGAATTGTCAGGGACAGTGGCCAAAACTTCATGGAAGCATAAAGATCATAAAGATATCAACTTTTCAACAGAGGTAATTCTTTTTTGAAACGAGCTCTTTACAAGGTAATGAGATCCTATTAAAGATGAGGTGGAATCAGGTCCCTCTTTGCAGGAAGATCTCTAAATTAGGCACAGCCACAGAGAAACCCCTCCTGTTTCAACCACAACTCTGACACTGAGATATGCAAGTCTTTTCAAGTAGCGTGAGTGCCGTGATGACTTGGCTTAGGACAAAGCTGGCTACCAAACATTGGCTGCCAGTCCATGGCAAGTTTCGGGGGGGGGGGGGGGGGAGAGAAACAGTTTGTAGTCAATGGACACAAATAAGATCCCAATCCCTAGCACACGGGGGGGGGGGGGGGGGGAGGGAGAGAGAGACCTGGCTGGTCCCTCATATCAGACATAATAGACACTGAATCAGGAAACTAAAAGGTATGTTCTTACAAAACTATATCTACAGCAGGGATGAGACTCATGCAGCCTACCAGATCTTGCTGGACTGTAAGACCAAGTAGTCCTAACTAGTACAGACAGCACTAAGGAAGGCTAGGAGTTCCCATCCAACAACAATGAGAGAGCTGCATGACCTCCCACTTGGCTCTAGAAGAAAGAATACTGAAGGTGGCTAGTGATCCTTTGTTGAATAAGCGGGAGTGTGAGGAGACAGTAACACCCTTCCCCTCTAACTCTAGTAGAAATTAGAAGACCAGGACTGGTGAATCAAGGATTCAACTTTACTTAGGGAAAGAAATGCATTTCTGTCTCCCACCCTGATAGACCAAAATGTGAAGAAAATGAGAGTCCTGAGCCACAAACCCATACATTCCAATACAGTTTGCAAAGGCTGCCAAGACACTACTGCAAAATGTATGTGCTGGGGAAATTCCATGAAGCTAAAAAATGTGAGAGAGGTTTTGATTTCTAGGTATTATTTGGTCATATACAGTCTCCTATAAGGTAAACAACCATTCCCCAGTCTCTTGGCGTCATAGATAACAAAATATACCATGTAACCTTCATAATAATTTCCCTAGGACCATGATACATAAATAAGAGATGCAAGTATTGGCGGGAGGGGAGGGGTAGCACATGCAAAACCATGTTAGTTTCCTCTTCACTAGTTCTCCAAAACTGAGCACAGGAATCTCCAGAAGGAAAGCCAGCTTTCGACAGTCTTCTTCATTGGCTGTCAATTTCTTTATTTCAGTTAGTATAAACGGTGCTACAAGATCTCTCTAGATACTGGTTCTACAGATGAAGATGGCTATTATCTTTGAATCCACTGGCAGAGTTATTTCTTGGCATGCTTATCTTATCAAAGTCTCAGTCTTCCTAGGGGCCTCCTTTAAGCTGCACACTTATATAGGAAACCTTTTTGAATTATTCCCACAGGACCTGACAGATGAAAATCATTACAACAGGTCATCAGTGTAAATTTAGAGATAACACCATGAGTAAGAATTTAGCATCCTATCTATAAGACTATCCTAAAATATCCATCTGAGTGAACAAATTCCAGCCTCACAATGCCATCTATGCAAAGTGCCCATTTATCAGCATTTGCACTACTGTTTGAGTGAGGAGGTAGGTACCATCTTTTCTGTGAGATAAGGCTGCACAATTTTCTATCTTATGTTCTTTCAAAGTTGTCATTCATGTGAGAAGCCTGGTAACTTATTGGCACTTTTCTTCTTTTTTGCAAGTGCACAGTAACCAGGGCATTTTTTGAAGAAGAAAAAAACCAGCTCTTTTCTCACAGAATGGCACCAAACATGTGCCTTATACTTTAGCTCAAATATATTTTGCATGACCTTACATGAATTGCTTAGATAAAAGCCTTTTTTTCCTTCTACTTTTGTTATTTTAAAGTGCAGATGCATTTGAGTCATTTTCCCCCTTTGTTTCATATCCTTAAGATCCACAGCTTCAAAGATAGAATGTCAGCATGCAGTCGATTTATGACTGAACTCTTGAAGAGACACTGAAGAATTACCTTGTCAATCACCCCAAGGACTCTAAAGGCCTTCAGTTCCTCGGCAGGGCTCCTTAGGTTCCAAGAGGGCCTTGAACTTAGTGATCCTGGAGGCTAATGGAAGATATCAAAGATTACAACATCAATCAGGGTGGTACTTGAAGGAAGACTGCCTGCTGAAGCAAATGCCAGGCTGAAGGAAACTAAATTTATCATAAATCAGAGAGAGGGGAGATGAAAGAAGTTTGCTGTTTGTCCTTAATGCAAAAAAAGAATAAAGAAGAAGTTGAGAGTAAATAAATTGCAGGGACACTGAAAATGGAGATATAGCAAAAAGGAATATTAATATATATATATATATATATATATAATTTAGACAGTTTCTCTGCTCTTGGTACACTCAATGAAATTCAGGAACACTGCTGAAAAAAACTACCCATACCCATAACTCTAGGCATGAAGGAAGAGGAATATAAATAGAGTTGCAGAAGTATAGGGCAGCCAAAGGTAATGTTCTATGGAAATCTTCTTCTTGAATATATCTGAAAATATCCTTACCCAACCTGCTGTTCTTTTTATATTGCTGGAATATAGCTCCCTCCACCCCTAACCTTTATTGGCCTTGCTGGTTCTGGATGATGCGAATTGCAGTTTAAAATACCTGGAAAACAATGGGCTGGGGAAAACTGAAGTAATGTGTTGTTGTTTTTTACATGTCTAGCCCAGTGATCCACAAATTGGCATGAACTGTCTGCATCAAGAAAAGTTATGTATTATGCAAACAGATTTCCATGTAATCAGAATCTGCATGGAATATAAGGCCTTTACAGACTGTCAGAAAGAGGCCACTTTAACTGTCCTGGCTCAGTGCTAGGGAATCATGGGAAGTGTATTTTTTTCTGGGACACTGAGCCTTCTCTGTCAGAGAGCTCTGGTGCCACAATAAACTACAGTTCCCATGATTCCTTAGCACTCAGCCAGGACAGTTAAAGTGGCCTCAAGCTGCATTATTTCTGGCAATCTGTAAAGACCCATAGATTATCTGGAGACAGGGCCATTAATGGCTAACACTGGGAGTAGGCAGAAGCGCATCTTTGTTCCTGACAGTCATATGACACTCCCTTCACATAGGTCACATATAACAGGACAGAACAAGGACAGATAATCTTGAGCCTGCCGGATAGTCTGGAAAAGGGGAAGAGATTTAAAAACTGAGGTGATGGCGTAATCTCCCCCTGGCTTTCATACAAAGTTTTTCTTTGCATCAGTGGGACAAACAAAATGATTTCAGAAGCCCAGGGGTGTGAAAATCTGCTTTTAAATTTGGCTATAATCACAACAGTAAGATTAATGTAGAAGATTCCTTTTCTTTATGGCATGGTTTGGCAAATTACAAATCACGAGCCCCATGCAGCTCCCCAAGACACAACCTCAGATTACCACCCTAATAGTAAATTTCTTTACTGTCACAAGCTTATGTTACAATTTCTACCCAATAAGAGATTTCTTTTTCCATGTTGTTTTTTGCTTGCCATGAAAAAAACAGCTCAAATCAAAAACAGAAAAAACAATAATTGCCATTCAGTAAATCAGATTAATCTCCCCTACCCCCACTTTCCCTGTTGTCAGCAACTATCTGCCTTTGACTTTTCTTAGGGTTGTTCAAAGTAAGATGAAGACTCATTTGCCCTCTTTTGTCCTTCCATGATACAAATGTAAACAGACAGGAAGTTTGCAACTTTTAACGTTTGCTACGAGAGCAGTCATTGACAATCACACATAGTTTTGTGTGGCTACAATAAAAGACATCTAAGCTAAGAACAGAAAGGTCCTCGGGGATTTATTTTTATTTTATTTTTATATTTTTTGCTCTTGTTGAAGGAGGGTAAAGTCAAGATTTGTTAAAGGATAGCTTGGGCCTAAACTGCAAATCTAAGGGCAAGGATTCCAATTCTACAAATGCAAACTTAGCTCTTTCTACCAGAAGTGCTACAATGCTCACACCAACGTCTGCTCCAGCATCCACCCTTCTGAAATGCTAGCCTAGAGAAAACTCTGTATCTGTCTATAGTTTTTTGTGGGTTTTTCGGGCTGTGTGGCCATGTTCTAGAAGAGTTTCTTTCTGACGTTTCTCCAGCATCTGTGGCTGGCATCTTTTTTCTCTGAAGATGCCAGCCACAGATGCTGGCGAAACGTCAGAAAGAAACTCTTCTAGAACATGGCCACACAGCCCGAAAAACACAAAAAAAACCTATGGATTAAGGCCATGAAAGCCTACGACTTCACTCTGTATCTGTCTGTCTATCTATCTACCTGATTGACTGATTGATTCCTCATTTTTCTGCCAAAAAATGTATCTGAGGTAGTTAAAAATAACAATATACAAATTCCTTGTTCGCTTTTCATTAAGAGGACCTTCTTAAATAGGAATCTACAGATAATTATGCCACTACTGTAACAGTGGTTTTATTTTTATATGTTTATTTAGACTTCTTTATTGCTGATCCAATTTTTAACATAATACTCTTCTTTCCTAAGAAAATCGGTGAGAAGCTAAGCATTATTCCTAATGAGGACAGGAAGATCATCCATAGTTTATTCCATTTGTTTATTTGGCATAATTCACTTTTCTTTCATTAATCACAAGGAGATGCAAGCAGCTATGAACAGCAGAAATACACTGAAATATGTATACTCAGGGACACACAACTCAATAACAGTTAAATTGCCCTGGAAATAAAGCAGAACCTACCCCTGATGTTGAACCATCTTCTGAGGAGGGTCTGCAATATAGGCTGGAAATTTTTTCTGCTCTCATCAGATATTCTGAAGTCTTCCTCTTCACTGCTTCACGACGGGTTGGACTTGATTCCCCTGTGTGCCAAAAGAGAATATTTATTGTTACAAGACCAACACCTTTGCAAATGTTAACCTTTCTTTCTTTCTTTTTTGCTATCTTTCCTTTCTTGGTCTCCCTACGTTTTCAGCTCAAGGCAATGCTTTTCCAAGTGTGTTCTACAATATACTGGAATTCACCAAACATTTATTGGAAATTCCTCAACATGAGGCTAAACAATAACAGAAAAGAATCTAAATTTGCCCATCTACCACCTGTTTATGTGCAACTGTAGGAAGGTTTGTGCTGGGTTTTAAGAGACATTCTTCAGTCGCATGTCACACTGATGGCAACATGCAGTGGTGACTGGTGGTTTCCATGTCACTAGCTCAGCAAATGCCCTCCAAGTTTTAGTCCAAACTTTAAACAATCTACCCAAAGCACTGACACCTATCTCCAGGTTCAGCGCATTTAATATCTCCTCCAAAGCCCAAATTACAGCCCTAAACACATTTTCTGCTCCATTGACATGGAAGCCACCACCTGCTATGAGCATCAAGACAGTCAGAAACAACCACGCCCTTGGAAGGTTGTGGGCGAATCCTTTTGGACAGCAGTGCTGGCTGACTCCCATCACTTTGACTCAATAATGTACTGCTTAACAGAAACAGCTGGATATCCGTTTTTCCTTCTACTTGTGATGGATTCTCTTAATTATACATACTGTTGACTAGTTGTCTTTCTTTTTTCTGTTGCAAGATCTGAAATAAGAAATGCTACAAAATTCAAGGTAACAAAACAAGTACTCAGCAGCAAAGAAATCCACACATTAAGATATTTTGTTAAAAAAAATTAATATGTTAACTACATATATCAATTATATTCACCCTCTCTAACACACACACTCTACAGATCAAGATGAGAATTGTGCAGTCTGTGAGCTGCATGCATTCTCAAAGGGTTTCTTCTGTGCAATCCCCAGATTGTCTGACCTGAAAATATTCAAGGGGACGGGGGGGGGGGGATGCTAAGCCTTCATAGGGCCTCATTCTCTCTTCAAAAGTTGTTTTGGGGGCTATACCACTGAAAGACCTGGAAGAACATTTTGAGAAAACCAGAAGTTTAGTTTCAAAAAATGAGTGCTTTCAGCATGCAGGTGGTGGAAATGAGGCAGGTACAGACCCAGATCTCCAGAGATCCCAATGCCTGCTATAACACTGACAGGCTGCTATAGAAAGAACTACACATACTCTATCTCTCCTTTCTCCCATTCTCTCCAATGGGAATCCAAAAATCAGATGAATGTCAATATTTGCATGTGATTTTCAATTCCTGATTAACATCATGAGTATAATGTTCTTAATTTCTTCTCACTTTTTTTCCACTTCTTAGATACAGTTCAAATATAGGCAAGATTAATCCAGGAGTCTTTGCCTTTGCACCAAATTTTAGACATTTACTCTTTTGTTATCCACACACATTGCACAATCATGAACACACAGGTAAAAAAATAATTTAACATTAATTTTTTTAGGATTTTATAGCTATCAGCTATAGAACTAAAGAAAAACATTTGTCTTCCCCTTAAATGAAACTATACATAGATGTTGCTAATAACAATGCTCTTTTGAGTTTGAAATTTTTAATGTACTACGCATGCCAAAGAAATCCCTGATTTCTCTACAGAATGCCACTACAGAAACATTAAAACAGGAAACAAAGGAATCCTTAATGATCCTCAAATGTTAAAATTCCTGTTTCTAACAAAATCTTGAGATCTTCAATATTGCATTCAACCCCACATTATTTCTAAATACACCTTGGGATTTTTGTTATGCTTTGAGGATTCTTTTAGTAGAGGAAAACACATTAGGGATACAAGTGTTAACTGCATTAAAGCTTTTTAATTATTCTTTATAGCAAGATCATGCAAGGTCACCCCACTTCAAACAAAATATTCATTTTCTATTTAGGTGTTTTCCTAGATACCAGCAGATATTTGTGTTTCATTTGATAAAGATCAAAGTTTTTTCACCTAAATCAGTCATATTTTTGAAAAAGCAACAATGTCGTTTTAAATGTTTTAAAAAAAATAGCCTCCTCTGAAGAAAGATATAAAAAGTGTGGTAATGCTGATGGCAGAAACCTTCAAATAAAAACCCTTCGAGATTCCTCCTCTCTCTCTCTCTCTCTTCCTCCCTCTCTCTCTCCATTTGCTATACAGCAGCTGTGCCTCACACAAATTCACATGAATGAAAATATTTAGGCGAGAAACCACCCCCTTAGCTTGTTTTCCATATGACTTTCCTGTAATTATTTTGTAAACTGTTCACACAACAATACATAAAAACATCTGCAAAAACAGGTAATTAATGTGTCAAGCTAAACTAATGCATTTTTATGGTGGCCGTGCTTCGTCAACTGTAATTATAACTCTTTTTAAGCAAATGATGATGTGTTTGTTGCAATGTGAAAGTGGTTATTTTGAGATGCTCTGTTCACCGTTACTGCAAACAGAATATTAAAAAAGAAAAAGCGGGGGGAGACTATACAGCGACTACGAAACACATAACAGGATTCTGAGCCTTTTCTAGTCTTTTGCTTCCTTCATTGCAAACTAACTTGCATCTTAAGAAATTAATGTTTCTTCTATTTGTGCCAGCACCTGGGCTAGTCAGGTCAAAATGAACTCTCCTGTGCCACCAAAGGGTAAATACAGTAAAGGAGCAGGAAAAACATATTTTCCCTGTACCTCCAATGGTGGACTCCCATGCAGCACTTGTACGTGTTGCAACTTCACTGGTATGACATTTGTGTATCCCACAGTTAACATATACAGTAGTGTGGATCAATATGCAAAGGGATTTTGTAGCACCTTTCAGAATGAGAGACAGAAGCTGGTAACATAAGCTTTCATATACTTAACTCTACTTTCTCAGAGGCATCAGCTTAAATAGTACTAAAACTCATATTGTGCACAAAACATATACTTCGATAGATTCCCAGATAAAAACAGGGAACCTCTAAATATCTTGTTACACATTGAGTTTCACAGGCATATTCTACTCATGGTGCCTACATGTACGAGTTGCATATTTACACAGTTAGGTAGGCAATGATCTACATCCAGGTTATTCACTTATTCATAAATGGAAGAAAGGGCTTTCTGTCTAGGACTTTCATTGTATATGGATTTGTGGTACATTATGAAGAAGTTCAATGAATGCTCATTTGGATGACATTCTCTTTTGTACTATAGCTTTCAGTTGTCAAAGAGAGCATGTCATCAATACACTCTTTACTACATAATCCATTTGATCCAGAACATTTCCCCATATGAAGCTACTCCAGAAAGAAAAGTGATGTGTAAATACTGCTTGGATGTGAGAAGTTCCGTTATTTATGATTCTTAACATAACAAATGTGTTTCTTTTGCCTCCTTTTGCAGCTGTTTTAAAATTAATGCTTTGCATCTACATCCTATCTGTGTAAATAAGGAATATTAATTCTTAAAACTACTGTGGAATGAGCCAAAAAGCGTTAAAGCGCAATAATTGAAAGCAAGAGAAGAAATTGCATTTTCTTTTGCTACATGTCAACTACTTTCCTTGGTTGGCTTCAAAAGCAACAGAAATAATCAATTTGTTTTATCAATAAAGAACTCTGCTTGTTAATTTCACAGCAGAGGCTTGAGGGCTTGACAATGGCAAGCACAGGACAAGGCGCCCTCAATGTGGAAGTCATTTATTCGGGAGAGGCCATTTGAGGAAAGTAGAATTTGATCACCAATAAATGCCAATCACATAAAAAAAGATTAGGCGCTTCGGTATATGGAGGCTGCCAGAGCAAAAGAGAGAGAATTGCTTTGGTCACATGATATAAAATATTGCTCAGATAAGTCTTCCCTGCTGATACAGGCGCCTTCTGCACTTTCCCCTATTTCTCAGAAAGAGAGTGTTTGGATTGCAGTATTGTAAATGAAAGTTCAGTTTCACAATAGAGCCTTTCTTATAATGAGAATGTGTTTCCTCTATTGATTAGATTAAAGGAGCTGATCCTATGGTAATAGAAACATGCAAACACATGCCTGCCCAAGCACTGCCCAGCAGCTAACACAATGGGATATCCTTCAAACTAGCCAATCTAGAAGCCTGGTGGCAAATATTTTTTTTGTTTTTTCATGCATTAGACTTTTAGAGCAAAGCAAAGCAGTTTCATTTATATACCGCTTCATACTGCGCTATGGGATGTCTAAGTGGTTTACAACTGTAAGCTCATTGCCCCCCAACAGTTGTGTACTCATTTTAGTGACCTCAGAAGGATGCAGGCCTGAGTCTAGCGTGAGCCCTGGCTAGTGTTGAACTCACAACCTTGTGGTTTATGAGTGAGCGTCTGCAGTACAGGCATTTAACCACTGCGCCACTATCCCACTTTTCTCTCAGAACTAGCACTCAGGATGGCTAATACTAAGACTGAGCAAAACAAACACAATCAAAACACAGAGCAGATACACTAAAAACCCAAGATTAAATACACCATTTTAAAAAATGCAAATAAAAGAAACATCCACCCAAATGAAAGCCTCTTCTGCAGCAACACACCTTAACCTTTCTTCCATTTAGGAATAAGTGATTGCCGCGCAGAGGGGCGGGCTATAAATAAAATATTATTATTATTGTTGTTGTTGTTGTTGTTGTCAAAGGCCTGCCTGAATAAAAAAGGGCTTTGCCTACTGGAGGAAGACCAGCATAGAAGGGACCATCCCAAACTCCTTTGGTGGGTTCCAAGGTTTCGGAATAGCTAATGGAAGGGCTTCCTTGCATACCCACCAAACATGTATCCATGCTAGATGAATAAAAAAGTAAAGGTTTCCCTTTTGACATAATTGTCAAGTCATGTCCAACTGTAGGGGACAGTACTCATCTCCATTACTAAGCCGAGGGATCAGCATTGTCAAAGACGACTCCATGATCAGCATGACTGCATGGAACAGTTACCTTCCCACTGAAGTGGTACCTATTTATCTACTTGGTCTTTTACATGCTTTCAAACTGCTAGATTGACAGACACTGGGACTAGTGATGGGAGCGCAATCCATCACACGTCACTTGGGCCTTCAACTGCCAACCTGCTGATCTTGCAATCATCAGAGTCAGCAGCATCTTAACCCCTGAGCTACTACATCCCACTGAGGAATACAGGGATATAAATTACATATAAATAAGTAAATAAATAAATATCTATGAGGTTTATAGGACCAAGATTTCAAAACCTGAACAGGTTTATATGAAATACAGCCCAATGTTGAAGGATTTTCACTACTAAAAGGATTTAAATACCATGTAGACACCCCTTGTGATATCTGCTGTTTTGAACAACCACAATTGTCTTCCTCACTACAGCTCTTGTCATGCATAGCTAGCAAGCCTTGAATAATTAACTTTGTACTCTCTGTTCTAAAACTTACCCTTGCATCCATGCACTGACTGTTCTTTCTTTTTGCATGTGCATCTTAAATACTTGTGCAATTAGCTCATCTCAAAGATTAACCCACTTTTCAGATTCTTCATTGCTATCTTTCCTAGCAGTCCTTTTGCTCCATTCTGTTGCCTGTTCCATACTCCAAAGTTTCCTGTGCCTTTTCTTTAACCACTTTGTTGCCTCTTTTATTTACAAGGGATCCATTTGCTTTATATACATAAAAGGAAAAAAGAGAAAACCACATCCCCTGGTAAAGCAGCAACTGAACCCAATGCTAGATTCCATATATATATTGCAGCATAATCTGAGAGCTCCCTATTTCTGCTTTTGGCAATACATCTTAAGTACACATGGAATCTGCAAGATCTTCTGAACTATTATTTCAAAAGCCATTTCTGATTGAGGCCAATGAAGTGGAAAACAGTGTTACCTATGGCTACTAATCATGAGCGCTACATATATTTCCAGTATAAAAAACAGTATGTCTCTCACAACCAGTAGCAGGGGAATATGACCTGAAGGGTGCTACTGGACTGCATGTGGGCTTCCCATAATAATCTATGTGAACAGAATGCTACATCAGAGAGTCCTTTGGCCTGATCTAGTAGGAGTCTTCTCTCCACTAAGGTAGGTCATTCCTAATCAATCCTATTCATGTAGTTGCAGAGTTATTGCCTTCCAGAGAGAAAGAGCTTCCTCCTTTCATTTGTATTAGTCTCAAAATCCAAACTGGAACATATTCCAGAATCCTTCAGGCCTCCTTCTTTGGGCTGGCATTCAGAAGCAGCTAAACTGGCAAGAGACTGTTTTGTTTTTCTTTCGTGAATTATGTGTTCATACTGAATTGTAAAAATCTGGGATTTTGCTCAACGTGAAGAAAAGAAAACAGAGGGAGAAACAACAGCTTCCAGGTTCCAGCAAGAAAACAAAATAGTGCCAGAAGCACTCTATCTTCCAGCTTAGGCACCAAAGAAACAGGAGGAATCTGTTTTTAGAGCCGTATTCTGAAGCTGATCAGACAACCCCAAAACAGTGGGAGAGAAGAATTGAGAAGACCAAGAAGGATTCCAGGCCCCTCTGCATTCTGTTTTGGAAGAGCTTTCAACTCAGCTCAGAGACAGGGAGAGATGTCCAAGAATCAGGGTAGCATGAGAGGAGCTTGTTAGACAACAAAGAAGAACTCAGCAGACGCCTGATCCTGAGAAACAGGCTATGGCAGCTTGAATAACGAACACAACTTAGATACAGGGGCTGTAGGAAAAGAATACATTTGCATTCCACATTGCTTGGGAGATACTGAAGTGCCTGTTTTTTTAAAAAATAAATTTTTGCAAACTATTTTTTCATTACCAAAAAAGAAAGAAAGAAAGAAAGAAAGAAAGAAAGAAAGAAAGAAAGAAAGAAGCTAACAATAATATGCTTTTCTGCTGCCACATTGGACCAAATTTCATTGATACAGAAGATGTTTCCATATGCAAACTGCTGCAGGGAAAAGATGGTAGCTCAAACAGAACTATGCAAGGACTGAGATACTTCCCAGAATGTTCTGCAACAGGAGTAAGCAACCTGTTGGAACAAAAGTCGGCAATGTCCACCCCTTTGGCTATGTTGTCTGGGGCTGGTGGGAGTTGTAGTCCATTCTAGCCCAATATATCTGGGAGGTACCAAAAGTTGCCTGCCCCCCACTCATTGAGATGCACAGATTCTGCAGCTGACATATTTACTTAATTTTTTTCTTGCTTTCCCAGTCAAAAGCTCCAGTCAGCTTAGAAAATGAAATAAGGTAATAACAACATGGGTGGGGGGGGAACCTTCCCTTTTTGAGATATTTCTGATAGCCACCCCTTTGAGGAGAAAAAAATGAAAAGGTTTCTCTCTTGCAATTCAACAGTGAAAATAGGGAGGACAATGTTTCTGCATGGCACGCGGTTCATTCAAGGACTTACCCAGAAAAGGGTCAATTAAGAAGGAGGCTGCTTGCTAAAGCAGAGGGCAATCAATGGGCCTGGAGGGGTGTGCCGACCTCAGACTGCTCTGCACACTGATCAAAGACAGGACGGGCAGCATCCATTTTACAGAAGGCCAGGTCGTGTCCTTCCTTCTCAACAACCAGAGCCATACAAATTCAGGCCGAGTCAATGTGTTCTTATGACATTCGGTGCAGAGATATGAAGTGATCAGAATCAGAAAAGAACTGGAGGGTGAGGATATGGATTTTCCATCCATGTCCCCCAAAGCTTTTGGTTTCTTTAAAAAAAAAAACACCTGGAAATAGGGATTCCAGAATATTTGCTTCTGGAATAATGACCAAAATGCTTATGACAAGCTATTCATACATTAGCTCCCAAAATTATTTCTAAAAAGTATGTAGCAAGAAGACTGTCATTTAAGACTATGTATAGGATCATATTATTATAATTCCTAGTCTTGATTTCCTTCTCTCACCTCTTTTTATGGGAATGAGTGCTTTATGTCTCCTTGATGCTATGCAGGTCTAGAGGAAACGAAAAATAAATCTTTGTTTTACTAATATTGATCATTTTTCCTGGTTTTATTGTTTTTGCCTGCTTCGCTTGAAGGTCAGGATCCTATAGCTGAATTCATAATTAATTAATTATTAAAATTCGATTTGCAATTATTGTCTGAATAAAGTGTACTTTTAATAAACCAAACATTACAATTTTATGCCAAGTCAATCTGTAAAAGGTAGTAATGTTGAACTGAATCAGAAGAAACCTCTGTACAAATGTAGGGGTAGAGTCAGTGTGGAAAACAACCCTACTTTTATCTTCACAAAAAGTCCCCTTGAGGTACTACAGAATCTAATTACTTACAATCTTTCAGTTCCTAATAAAGATACTACTGCAATAAGTACTTGAAATCAAGTCAGAATGAAGACTGTTCCTTTTTACCCTACAGACCCCAGCTAAGGATCAGAATGACTTAATGGCAGTAGAATCATAGAGAGAGAGAGAGATACTGTAGCACCTTTGAGACTATAGGCCTTTGCAGACTGCCAGAAATAGTGCACATTAAATTGAGGCACTGCCCTGGCTCAGTGCTAGGGAATCATGGGAACCGTAATTTATTGTGGCACCAGAGCTCTCTGACAGAGAAGGCTCAATGTCCCAGAAAAAAATACAATTCCCATGACTCCCTAGCACTGAGCCAGGGCAGTGCCTCAATTTAATGTGCACTATTTCTGGCAGTCTGCAAAGGCCCTAACTAAAGAAAGAAGTTGGCAGCATGAGCTTTCATAAACTTAAGACTACTTCCTCAGATGCATTTGGACAGTAGAGTTTATCCTGGATATGGGAAAATCAAGTTGAAAACCCAGACAGGCCACAAGAATCAATGTGTATCCTTGATTAAGGCACCACCACTTAGTCTAAGGGAAAAGCAACTTGGTGCCCTTCAGATGTTTTGTCTGACAAATCCCATAAACTCCAGTTAACACTGGAATGGTCAAGGATTATGGGAGTTAAGCACATTGAGGGCATCAGTTTGCCTACTCCAAACCAACTTGCAGTGTTGTGAAATTGAGGCCTCACTCTCATGACATAATGTGGTGATGTGTTGACATTGCAGCCACATTTCCTTAACATGCACAGCTCAGAAAAAACAGCTATGACATAGCATCCTGTTCACATGTTATTTCTCCCTTTTCTACTTCATTGGTTGCCACTTGCAGGGATCAGGGAAACTGTAATGGGCTAGAAACACACCACAACTGTAGATTAATTTACCCATCATAGCCTCTTGTCATACTGAAAACCCTGTTGTGGATCCAATGCAATGTCATTTTCAGCTCTGGAATGTTTTCTTTTGAAAAATTGAGACCACTTCTGGAAATACTGCAGAAAGTTCTTTATACTATTTGTTGTTGTTGTTGTTCAGATGGGTAAAGTTTGGAAGGAATGATGTTGTCTCATCCAAAATAAAGCAGTCAGTCATCCAAAATAAAGCAAGCTACAGAATGATCAAGAAATATCTCGAATAATACAGCTCATTCCTTTTCCCCAGGAACCCCCATCAATGCATCATCTTTGACTATCAAATACTGGAGATAAGCAACAAGGGAACTTTCTTGTGAGAATCCCACACACATTTTTAACATGAATGGAGACAAAACAGTGAAACAGATATTCTAATGATTACATTTTAGATTTTTTTAAAATGATTATTTCTAAAAGACAATGAAGAAAATTATCTAGCCTTCTTCAACCTGGTACCCCCAAGATGTGTTGAACTAGTGCCCTTCATCACCAGCCAAGATAGTCAAAGGATAATGGGAGCTGTGGTTCAACACAGCTCAAAGGCATCTGTGATGATCTCTGGGCTAGCATCCAAACTAGCAACCCTGTCTGGCCCTGAGCCCACGGCAGATCATTTGTCCCTGGTCTCTTAGGCCACCATTTCCACTCCTGTTGAGCTGACTGGGACCCTTCTGAGACCATCTAGTCCAGCCACCACTACCCAGTGAATTCACAATGTATTAGCCTTAGCACACACTAGGACTTGCTAGGGAGTTCTAATTCCTACCCTTGCTAAGTTAACCAAGCTATAACCAAGCATAGAAATGAAGAAAATACAAAAAGCACAGCCATTTCATCCAAGCTAGAAAAATAACCAAAAAGGCCTAATCGCTTTATCTAGTAGTACATGGTCTTAACTCTACTTACAAACTCAGATGGGCTTTGTAGTCCTGAGTGTTTCTGGATGCTAGGAGCTGGCTCAACTAGCATCCCTTAGGCCTGCCCCTGGGCCCACAGAGTCCCAACAGCTGGGCAGGCAGACAAAGGAGACTCAGACCACATGGGTCCTTGAGGCCTTTTAAAAACTCTGTTGGGAAAATTCTCAAAGTTCCCGGTGCTGCTCAACTGATTGGCCAGTTAAGCATTATGTCAGCTGTGATGCAAATTCATTAGAATGTGATAACAATTCTCATTAGCATGGACCTTCCCTCCCCACTTAACCCTTTGTTGTCAGGGAGAGGTCCTCCCGTGACTGTGGAGGGAACTCCTAGTCATGACAGCATCACTTGGGGGAAGGCTATTATTATCTATCCTTTTTAAGTTAGGGCAGGTTTTAAAGATGAAGAAGAACACATTTGGGTCATTCCCAAGCTGAGGCAGAAATAAGAATGTCAACTGGCTGGTCTTGCTCTCTAGTCATTTCACTGGACGCAGCTCTGTCCACTTGGAACCTCCTCAAGGAACAGAATCTGGGCCAAGAGGTTTCTTGTTCTCTGATGCCTTGGGAAGTCATCAGACAGCAGCTTCCCAGCCTCCAACAAGAGATTGGCATAGGATTACTTTTGCCCTGAAGTGACAAGCAAATCAGTTTTCTTGGAAAGACCTGTAAGTGGAAAGCGAAAAGAGAGAGTAGGCAAAAAGCAACATAGCCCAACCAAGGATTTAAAATTCTCTGTTGACCGAGGGTGATGTCTCTGGTCACGAGAGACAGTTCTGTGCCTCAGAAGATCTGGCAATCTTCAGTGGCTTGGCTCCATAACCAACATTTATTGGTCGAACTAAGCCAAGGATGAAAAGGATAAAGCCAAAGAGATAGGCATGTTGTTGTTTTTTGCACTTTGGTTTCTCTTGTTTGGATTGTACAGAGATTTTAAAACCATAAGGGGCAATTCTGAAGAATGATCTGAAGAGAAAATAGTAACACATGCTTTCATTCATGGACTCTCTTCATGTGATGAAGAAATTATAATCACAGTGGCTCTCTCCCAGTCAATGGGGAATAGCTCAGATAACCCTACGGATATGAGGATGGGGTGTTTTACAGTCACATTGTTACAGTTCATACCTGAGGAGTAATACATATCTCTTTCTCTCTCTCTCCTTTTTAAAAAAATGAATTATTATTTCTAAGTAAAGTTGATAATATAAGCAACAACCAAGAAGAATACTACACAACCACACAATAAAATCAATAAGAAAAGAGAGCATAGGATTAATAAACATTATAAAATGAAACTCACTAATTGCATCCTTAATATTGCAAGGATGGGTTTTGGGACAGCGAATGTAAAATAGCCTGAGGAAAGAAATAGTAACTAACTAGATTCCTAGTATTTATTTCTATACTTATTTATTTACTTCATTCATATGCCACCTTTCTCCCAGGATGGGATTTAAGGCTGCTGAATCATAGCCAGAATATAAAGATAGATACACACCCATGCCACATCTCACTGGAATATGTTTAGTAGCTTGAAGGGCTTCCACTTGGTGATATATAAAAAGTATGATAATATAACATTATTTTTAACATGTTACTTTTTTATGTGATGTACTTGCTGAATGAGCTTTGAGAAGTTTCTCAAATCATAATCAATCCAGTGTTGTTTGGACAATTGCTTATGGGATCTCTAACTATAGGTTTTACATAACTTTGCTGATGCATCACAACTGATTGTCAAAGCTGTTGTGTAGGACTACAATGTAGTTAGATTCAAAACAACAAAGAAGAATAGCTTTAGGAAATACTGTGAAAACATAAGAGCAGCCATGCTGGATCAGCCAAAGGCCTATCTAGTCCAACATTCAGTTAAACCAGGGGTAGGCAACTTTTTGAGCCGGGGGCCGAGTTGCTGTCCCTCAGACAATTGGGGGGCCGAAGCACCAAAAATATAAATAAATAAATAAATAAATAAATAAGAAAACCGCCACTCCCCTCCCCCTCGGCCCAGCCGAGACCTGGGCTACGGGAGACCGGCCCAGGTCTTAAAAAGGTTGCCTTCCCCTGCACTATGGGGTGATAGTGGTGAGGGACTCCTGATTTTTGAACTGCAACTTGCTGTTCCCTCCCTCACTACCATAGTTGGCCAGTGGGTTTTACTCAGAGGTAGGCAAACTAAGGCCCGGGGGCTGCCGCCGCCACCCCCCGCTGCCCGCCATGATGATATTGATTATTGTTGTTATTACTTGTTCTTGGGGGTTTTCTTGGCAAAATCTCCACAGGGGTTTTGCCATGGCTTTTCTGGGGCTGAGAGAGTGTGCATGCAATTTTTTTATTTTATTTTTTAAATTAAATTTTATTTATTTATTTATTTATTTATTTATGGTGCTTCGGCCCCCCAATTGTCTGAAGGACAGCAACCCGGCCCCCGGCTCAAAAAGGTTGCCTACCCCTGAACTATGGCATATCCTATACCTTGGAATATGTGAAACAGGTGAGTAGCAAAGAGCAACATAGGGCCTTTGCAGACTGCCAGAAATAGTGCAAACTGAGTCCACTTTAAGGGTTAGGGTTAGTGCTAGGGAATCATGGGAATTGTTTTGTTTTGTTTTCCCTGAGACATTGAGCCTTCTCTGTCAGAGAGCTCTGGTGCCACAATAAACTACAGTTCCATGATTCCCTAGCACTGAGTCAGGGCAGTTAAATTTGCACTATTTCTGGCAGTCTGTAAAAGGCCCTAAGTTACATGCCTCACTCCTACCCATAAAGAACCATTGACTTATTTTTGCAAAAGGATCCCTTCCACATAGCCATAAGTATTTGAAGTCTCAAAGGTGCTATAACAGGGGTAGGCAACCTTTCCCCTTTAAGGGCCGAGGGACTTCAGCTCCCAGAATCTCAGGAGCTATTGGCCAACATGGGACTATTGGCCAACATGGCTGAGGCTTCTGGGAGCTGAAGTCCCTCGGCCCTTAAAGGGGAAAGGTTGCCTACCCCTGTGCTATAAGATCCCTCTGTATACTGATTCTACAGACTAACACGGCTATACCTTTGAAATGAAGAAGATAGCTGGATGTAGTTAGTGAATGATTTTGGATTACTGTAAAGCAAGGGTGGGCAAAATATGGATCCCAGGTCTGTTTTGTGGGCCCCGGGAGCCAAAACTAATTCAGAATTCCCCCAAATGCACTCTAAGGAGTATGGAGGGCATTTCTATCATGTCTGGAGGCTCCCCATGGACCTCCCAGAGGTCAAAAACAATTTTTGCAAAAAAAAAAAAAAATTAAAACTGCCCTGAAATGAGCCAAAATGTCCTCTAGAGGCCATGAGTTGCATTTCCATGACATTTTGCAGAGTCCCTGGACCAATTTAGGCCCAAAAGAGGCCTTTTTTATGATCCAAAACATGATAAAAATGCCACCATAACTACTACAGGCTTTGGTGGGGGGATCTGTTTTTGCAGGAGCAGATGTAGCCCTCCAAGGTCTTCTACAGGGCTAATACAGCCGCCTAGCCTTCCAGAGTTACCCACCCCTGCCCTAAAGCAAGTTTTGTCAATATTAGAGGCTTATCAGGAATATCCTCACCCGTATTTTGCCCCCAAACATCCAATTATTCCTTCAAGTTACAGGAAAAAATATCTTGCTTCTATACTGCTGATGTTGTAGCCTCCTTCAAGCAGCACCCTGGCTGCAGTGGCTCACAAATGTAAGGATCATTTGCACCTAGCACCTTCCCTGGTCTCTTAATTCTGCCACATGTCACTACCTCCTCTGCCTCCTCCACCACAACCAGAGCTGCCTCCTGGCAGTCTCTCCTCATAAGGCATGGTATCCAGACCCTTTGCCATTTTGGTCGCCCTCCTTTGGATACACTCCAGATACTCAACATCCTTTCTGAATTGTGGTGCCCAGAACTGGACACAGTGTTCCAAGTGAGGCCTAACCAAAGCAGAATAGAGTGGAACTATTACTTCCCTTGATTCAGACACTATACTTCTATTGATAAAGCCTAGAATCGCATTGGCCTTTTTAGCTGCCGCATCACACTGTTGACTCACCTGATGCCAAGACAAATTAGCAGGGCCAACTGAAATACTGGCTCACAGGCTTAAAGCTTCTTTGCTCTTGGCATCTGACACTCTTCACTGCCTTCTCATATTTGCCAGCCTCCTCCATCCCCAGCTGCTTCCTTTCTCTTCCAGACTGTCAACCTCCACCAGCTGCCTCAGCTTACCAGCCCCCTGCACACCTAGGACTCTCTACCTAAAACTCCTGGCACATTAGATGCTGCTTACCACACCAATCCTGCTTGCCATCAGGCTGTGCCCACCTGGCAAGCTGAGCTGCCTACCTACCTTTATCAATCTCTCTTTCTCTTTTCACTGCCTACCCATAGCAGTAATTGTCTTCTTGGTTGTCCAGCCTACAAGATGCCATCACCATCAAGAGGCTTTGCCTGCTTCTGCCTGCTGCTGCCCAATCAGCAGCTTTATTTTATTTTATTTATATTCCAACTTTCTCCCAGCCCAAATTTCAAGGCAGCTTACAACAATGTAAACAGAAGTGTAACGTAAAAAATTCATGCAAAAGTTAAAACGCAATTAAACCACAATTCTGTTTAAAAACACACAAGTTAAACAGAGTTTTGAAAAATCACATTTAAAACATAATAGAAGAGACAAAGTTTGCCTCATTAACAGTTCCACCTGGTGCAAATAGTTAAAAAACCAAAGGCTTGCCTAAATAAAAAGGTATTTTCCTGCCAGGAGCAAGACAGCAGGGTGGGGGCATCAAAAACTCCAGCGGAAGGGAGTTTCACAACTTGAGGGTCGCCACTGAGAAGGCTCTCTCCTGTATTCTCACTAAACATGCCTGTGATGGTAGTGGGACACAAAAGAGAAAGCCCTCTCCTGCTTTAAAACTCAAGCTAGCTCATACACAGAGACACGGTCTTTCAGGTAGTGTGGTTATAACCAGCACTTTGAATTCTGCCTGGAAATAGGCCAGTAACCAGTGGAGCTATTTCAACAAGGGAGTTAATATGATCCCTGTAAACAGATCCAGTCAGTAGTCAGGTCACAGCATTTTGAACCTGCTCAAGTTTCTGGAGAGTTTCCAAATACTGCCTCACATAGCATACATTGCAGTACAGTGGGCCTTTGGTATCTGCTGGGATTTGGTTCCAAAATTCTCCATGGATACCAAAATCTATGGATGCTCAAGTTCCATTAAATACAATGGCGTAGTGAAATTGTATTTCTTATATAAAATTATATTGAATCCCATTGTGGGGGAAAAGTGGGATATAAATCCTTGAAATAAATAAATAAATAAATAAATAAAATGACAAAATGAAGGTTTGCTTGTTGGAATCTAGATATTTTTTTCAATATTTTCAAACTGTGGATGGTTGAATCTGTGGATAATGAATCCGTGGCTATGGAGGGCTAACTAATCTAAATGGAATTAGCATAGATGCTTCAAGTAGAACTCCTGGCATACCTTTTTCACTTTGCAGTGTGGTCCTTTCACCATCACAGGGACTGTTTTCCATCTAGTAAAGATGCTGCTGGAAGTCAGACATGCACCTCTCCCTATCTGTTCCCATCCCTTGGTCTGTCAGGTCCCATCACCTGTCTTCACTGTCTACCCATCTAGCAACTCACTCCCAGGCAACCTAAGCAAATACATCATCTTTTGCTCCACAAATACATGATTAGGGAGACTGTACCTACCTGGAAAGTGCAGCATTTAGCTCTGAACAGCTGCCTCTCTGCCTCTGTGATTGCCTGCTTCCTCTCCATCCAATATATACGTACTACTGTCCCCAAACACTTACGGAACACTGTACATTCCATTTCCTCCGCTCCGCTGCCAACATCGCCTACATTGCTTTTGCCAGAGCTCAGAAACAGTACTTTCAGGGTTGCGGCTTCCAGAATTCCCCATCACAGTGGCCATGAGACAGTGGGAACTATAGTCAAAACTGTTTTATCCATTGATTTATTGACTTTATAACCCACCTTATTCCCAATACAGGACCCAAAGCAACTTACAATGTAAGTGAAAGCAAAACACCTAAAACAATATATAGCACAAATGTTTAAAAAGCATTAAACAACCAATCTAATTAAAAGATTAATTTAAAACAATTAAAAACAAATTCAGTACATATTAACACATAGAGGAAGTCCCTGGTTATCCTACAGGTTAGGGACCAAAAAACTGTCAGAAAGTGGAATTGAATGGCACCAAGCTGACTTGTTGGGGGGACAGCACATGGAATAGTGGTGTAGACCTGGCTCAAAAGTGCAGTGCATGGCTATAATTTAGATGTCAAAGCAATGGAACATCCAAAAAGTGTCTTTAAAAAGAGGTGAATGCCTGTATTAAAAAATACACCACATCCATTCAACATCCTACTGCCCTTATGATGGGGAAAAGTAAGAACTTTTTCAACCTCAGGCCTTTGCCTGAGTCTTTTCTCTAAACATCCATTCTATCAATGCCACCAAGAGTCACTTTTTTAAAATCCTTAACTGGTTTTCAGTTGACTTAACTCCCTCATTCCTGCACCCATCTTCCTGAAACTTTGCAAATTTCTTACCTTGGGGCTACTGCTATTATGTGCTCTATATTCATATAAACTGTCCAAATAAAATTACTTAGGGAGGGAACAAGAAGCCAATCCCTTTTTACAAAATGCTACAACTATACATGAAAATTGTACAGATTTTCTACTTTGAATTAAATGTATCATTTCCAACAATTTCAGAACAATGGTGCACACTTAGGATTGGGGGTAAAATTTGTCTTCTTCTGAATACCTTCCAAATGTAAAGGTTGCTATTGTACAAAAATCCCTGAACCTAATAAAACTTGGTAGCACCTGATTCCTTCAAGAGAAGAAACTATGCCTACACATTTCTTCCCATTCTACCATGAAATAAATACACTCTTGGCAGTTTAATCTTTTTAAAATGTATATCAATTTAAAGATAAAACATAAAATATCAATTTGTCAGAAAGTTGGTAGTCATATTCTGCTCCTCAGGGGTTACTACTGCTATACAGAAGAAAGGTTATAACAGGCCTTTGATTTCTAATGATAGTCATAGGACATGACCAAGGTTTGGGACCTGAATAAAATCAGACAGCCTCCAAAACAGTCCAAGCTAAACTAAGCCAGTTTTGAAACCACCAGGTTTGACCAAATCTTGTGATCACTATACATCTGCAGTATTTAATGTGCAAGGGCAATGAACACACCTAACATCTATTGCAGTTCAAAGCATCAATGTGTAACAAAAGCATATTAAGAGATTATTATTATTATTATTATTATTATTATTATTATTATTATTTATAAAGCACTGTAAGTTTGCACAGCGCTGTACATAAGAGCACACAAAGCTGCTGCTAGTCAGAGTAAACAATATTGGTATCTGTGAACAAATAGTCTGATGGTATACAGCATCTTTCTATGTTTCCATGTACACCTTCAAACAATTTTCAAATACAGCAGCCCACATTGAATCGAACATCAATATGGGGGAATCAAGCTCTGGCAGTATCTCAGATTTTTCTCACTTTACACTATTTTCATTCCTTTCACAAATAAAGTATTAATATTTTATTTAATTTGTTTAAGAACATTTCACTCTACTTTTCATTTTGAAAAGACCACAGTTATTTACAATTAGTACAGGTACAACACCAATTGCTAGAAATAATTATACAACAATAATAACATCACCAGGCATCATTAAAATTAATTCATTAAATACAGAGATAACGAACAGTAATCAGAAAAAATGCCTAAGAAATCAGTCTTTGTCTGATGGAAGAAATACCCATCAATCAGAGACTGCCCAATCTCAATGAGGAAACTATCCTAAACGGTGGGAGCCACAATAGAGGTCCTTCTCCACATCCAAACCAAATGAACCTTACTAAGCCCACAGTACAATACACAGAGCCTCCAGCTAAGAGCATAAAAACTATACCTGTGTGTGTGTGTGTGTTAACTGGTGAAAGGCAAGAAGATTCCCCAAAGGCTAACAAATTCCATACACCGTAACAATAAATGTTCATTGAGCTACAAAGACAAGACTTGATGCCAGTCTATGTACAACTGTCAAACTACGATTGCATACTATCACTATGGAACCCAGTTAATACCAAACTATCACAGTAGATCAAATGCAAACCCCAGAGAAGTACAGATAAGCCAAGCAGGAGCTTGGCAGTTAAATGCCAGTGAATATGTATCCTACTATCCTAGATCCCTTCAGCTCCTTTCAAATATGTAAGCCTCATTCATTGTGTAATTCATTCAGGAGGATATGAAAACTGATCCCTTATTATTACAGAAACTTTAAACATGCATGGGATGCTTTTCTTCAGGATTCAACTACTAAACGAGTTTGATGTTAAGTGGTGATTAAAAACTACAACAGGAATCCAGCATAAACAGAGCAAAAGAGAATGGGGGGAGTTCTCCAAGATGAAACTGGATGTAGAGTGCTCTCAAATCCATAGATATAACAAGCCATTAAAAGGGCAAAAGCAAAATATCAGGGGAATTTTTCTCCTGCCTTTTCCTCCCTGTAAGCTGCCCCTGAAGTTTGAGAAGCATCAAATCATACTTGCTTGGTGCCACCAAGTGGTAATAATATAGTTCTGCAATTTTACTGTCAGTTTCAACCACCACCAAATCAATATTTTCATAATGCCTTCTATTTTTAATGTCACGTCAATGCAATAAAATTGTAAAGAGGGGGGCAGGGGAGGAAAGAAGTCCCCTTTTGTTCATGTTTTGAGATGAGGGAAAGAGAAATGGGAGAAAGCAAAAATATACTTTTCTCAAGTCAGAAGACACTTAAAGGGAATAAAACCATCTGCAGCCTCATACATGTCCGTGACATAGAAGGCTTCTTAATTAATATGAATTCATACTGTTTATAGTACTGTTGTCACATGCCTTCAAGTCAGCTACAACCTATGGTGACCGTATCCTAAGTTTTTTGAAACATTTATGCCCAAACATTGACCCCCAAATCCTGAGTCAATTTATATACTGGTCAATACAGTAATATACGTTATAATAATATACATTATATATGGGTCAATACAGTAATACAGAGATCCCAGAGGTCCAAGCAGTGTTCAGGAAAGGAAGAGGCACAAGGGATCACATTGCAAACATACGATGGTTAATGGAGCACACCAGGGAAATCCAAAAGAAAATCAGCATGTGCTTTATAGACTATAGCAAAGCCTTTGACTGCATAGATCTATGGCTATGGAATGCCCTTAAAGACATGGGAGTGCCAACACATCTGACAGTCTTGATGAGGAATCTGCACTCAGGACAAGAGGCTACTATCAGAACAGAACACGGAGAAACAGAATGGTTCCCAATTGGCAAAGGGGTCAGACAAGGCTGTATCCTTTTACCCTATCTGTTCAACTTGTATGCAGAACATATTATAAGAAAAACAGGCTTGAACACAGAAGGAGAGTGAAAATAGGAGGAAAGAATATCAACAATCTAAGATATGCAGATGACACCATAATACTAGCAGAAAACGTCACAGACCTGGAACACCTACTGAGGAAGATCAAAGAAGAAAATGCAAGGACAGGCTTATTGTTGAACATAAAGAAAATAAAAATAATGACCATTGAGGACCTTCACAAGTTCAAGCTAGACAATGAAGAAATAGAAATAGTAAAAGAATTCCCATACCTGGGATCAAACATTGATAGAAATGGGGACAGCGGTCAGGAAATCAGAAGAAGACTAAGAATGGGGATGGTGGCTATGAAAGAACTAGAAAAGATTCTAAAATGCAAAGATATACAACTCAGCACAAAAGTAAGAATCATACAAGCCATTGCATTTCCTATTACCATCTATGGATGTGAGAGCTGGATAGTTAAGAAAGATGATAGGAAGAAAATCAATTCCTCTGATACGTGGTGCTGGAGAAGAGTGCTGTGGATCCCATGAACAGCCAAAAGGACAAACAAGTGGGTCCCAGAGCAGATCAAGCCAGAAACCTCTCTGGAAGCCAAGATGACCAAACTGTCATACTTCAGACACATCATGAGAAGGGAGGACTCTTTTGAAAAAACAATAATGCTGGGGAAGATGGAGGGAAGTAGGAAGAGAGGAAGGCCACATGCCAGATGGATGGACTCTATTAAGGAGGTCACAGGTATTAAGGGGTTGCAGGAATTAAGCAGAGCATGCAGGACAGAGGGTCTTGGAAATGTCTCATCCATAGGATCGCCTGGGTCGAGATCATCTTGAGGGCAGTTAACAACAACAAACAGTAATACTGCTTAGAAAGGTCCTGATTGAATTTCCACCCCAATGTCCCACTCTCTTTGCCTTAGCAGTGATTTCTGAAAGAGCTGCCAAGGCAGGGAATGCATGCCTATGTATGAAAGAGGTGATTTCCTTCTCAATCAGATGTTAAAATCTTCCTTTCCCATCCTCTTCCTCCTCTGGATCTCTTTCCCACAGAACCCATTCCCTCCACTTCCCTTCCTTTCTCAATCCAATGTTAAAACTTTCTCCTCCAGCACCAGGGAAGTGGTGTTTGGTGGTCGGAAGAAGTCCAGAGAGGGAGAAGGAGGGAGGGAAGTGCTGCTTTCCTTTTGTTTTGTCCTTTACATCCTTTGTTACCTGCCCCTAAGTTTTACCCTCAACTTATCCACAGGTCATGTCAAAATCCTTGATTTTGGCCCTAAAACCTTCCCTCGACTCATACATGAGGTCAACTTATAGTCAAGTATATATGGTATATTCTACACTGCCTGTGGTGTCTGGAAAGTCAGCTCCCTGGAACCAAACTTCTCATAGCTGATTTATCACATGGCAAGCAAAAAAAAAAAAAAAAAAAAAAAAAATCAGACAATGAATGGGAAATGGCTATAAAGAATGAGGACTGAAACAGCTATAGATGCTAAACCCAGGCATGTTTTAGCAGTGGAAGGAGTTCTGGTGTCCTATTTAAAAGAAAAGTGCATACTATGAGAGAGCTGAAGCTTAGGAAAAAATACTTTTGACTACAACTTCCAAAATCCCCTAGCAAGTATGCTCAGTGATCCTGGTTCACTGAAGGACTCTGAGAGCTGTAGTCCAAAAAATTGACATTTCCAAGCTTGGAGGCAGGCTAACATCTAACATAATGAAGATGCAAACATTTCTGCTTAGTGGGAGGCAAATGACTGTGAACATCTTTGCTGATAGGGAATGGATAAAGGCTTAAATACACTAAAAAGCAGCTTTGGGTGCAGCAAAAATAAAGAAGGAAAGAAGTAAAATCATACCTTGAACGCCTTCCAGGAGCAGATCCACTCCTTTCTTGTAAAAACTATAGGCAGCCTCATAGTCTTCTTCTTCTTCCTTCTTCAAGGCCAGCTTTATCAGCTCCCCTGCTTTGTCCAGATAGTCTCGCCGGCCAAGCCTGGCCTTTAAGCCCCCAGTAAACAGACCACGGCTTTCTCTTTCACCATCAGGCTTGCTCCATTCATGATCTGAAAAGGCAGAGGCCTGTGCTGGATGTTCAGCAGTAAAGGATCGACTGGGAGAATTCTGGTTAGATGCCATTCCATCATCTAACTCAGCAAAAGAGTCCACATCCACAGTCAAAGAAATTAGGTCACTGTCACTGGAGAAACCTGAAGAGTAAAAGAAGAATGGAGTCAGGGTACACTCAGTAGCATCACTGGTGGGGAAGGGTGTGGATCACACCAGGTGACACCATGAAAGGGGGGTGACACCACTGCCCTGGGCCCCAGGGGTGAGCAAAGAACTTGCTGCTGCCACCATGGTTGCAAGAGTAAGGGAGAAGTGGGTTCCCCTCCCCACCACTGTTGTTACTCCAGGAGGCAGAGTCCCCCCCTCCACTTGGCTCTCCCCCTGTCTCTGCCTCATGGTGGTGGAGGCGGCAGGGGCAGGTGGTAACCTTGCAGGACTTCAGCCAGAGAGAGCCCACTGGTTGGCCAGGCATGCTCTTGGTCCTGCAGCTGGTGGGGGCGGGCTGGGTACCATGCTGGAGATGAGCTGTTTGCCACCAGGCTGGCCCTGTGTGTTCTCGCCCTGCCTGCTGCTCTGGTTGCTGCAGCCGCCACCCTCTTCCTCCTCCTGGTGCATTCCCCGTGCTCAGTGCAAAGCGGTGGCATGAAGGCACAGAGCTTGTCTCCACACACACACACAAACACACCCAGGAGTCAGAAAAGCAGGAGGATAAAACCCAGGGTGTCCTCATATATATTATATATAAATATAAATATATTCTCTGGTGGGGCAGGGAAACCATTGCCTGAAAATCCTGCTCCGGCAATCTGCTGCAGAAGAAGGCAGGGACAGCCACGTTTTAATACCTTGCTATATTGGTGTGACTGTACATGAAGCTCCCTCTGTTGTAACAGCCACCTAGAAGAGTGGGATACCCTGCTGAAATCCCCTCTTCTATGTAAATGTTAAAGCAGAGATTGGGAGAAGATGGGGGATTCTTTTTTAACTACAACTCCCAGAATCCTTTTCCAATATTGCTGTTTCCCTGAGGATGCCCCAAAGCTATTCCCCAGCTCATGCTGCTGCTGCTGGCCCAGTCCCATCCCCTCCAATCAGAGGGAAACTTCCTTTTAGATAAGCCACAGCAAAAGGAGGAGAATCTAATTAACTTAAAGGCAGCAGGTCTGGTCTGATCTTGGAAGCTGCTGCTGATACAACTTCATGGGGCATGAAAAATGAGGGGGGGGGGGGGAATGGAGGAAAGAATTTTTCTTACAGTAAAAATTAAATATAAATCAGTAAAGGATGAGTCTGTAAGGTCATTTTTAATGTTACTGTATAACATTTTCTTCCAAACTGGGACCACTGGGCTGTAGTTGTATGTTGTCAAATTGGCTTTGTTTTGTGTTTATACTCTGTCCCCTATTAACCTTTCTGGTGATAATAGATATACTGGTGATAATAGATATACTACTCAATTTTTAATTGAGGAAAAGAGGCAGATGTCTCTAGGAAGCAACCTCATTCATTGACACAGACTGGTTTGCATCCTCAGAAATATTCTTCCATGATGAATACATCCTTAGAAGTATTCTTCAAATTCTATTCTTTTCTTACCAAACATTTATCCACATGAAACTATGTAAATGTAAATACATTTAAGCTGTGCATATGTTATTGCAGCCCTGGTGGCGCAGTGGTTAAATGCCTGTACTGCAGCCACTCACTCATAGACCACAAGGTTGCGAGTTCAATACCAGCCAGGGCTGAGGCTCGACTCAGGCTTGCATCCTTCCGAGGTCGCTAAAATGAGTACCCAGATTGTTGGGGGGCAATCAGCTCACAGTTGTAAACCGCTTAGACATCCCATAGCGTGATATGAAGCGGTATATAAATAAGCTGCTTTGCTTTGCTTTTATTGTAATTTAAAGGTATTTTAATTTTGCTAGTTGTTTATGTCACAACTATTACCATTACATTCAGTGATTTATGAGTAAAATTAGTGCAAAAAAATTACTAAGGATTCTGTATGGTGTGGTATGAGAGGAAGTCAACTGGGGGGGGTGACACCATGAGTGGCCGCACCGGGTGACACCAATCCTAGTGACGCCACTGGGTACACTAAGAACTCCTCTAGTTTAGCCTTCATATTCTGAGATATCACTCTTGTGCTTGGTTCGGAAACTACAGAATATGGCAGCCAGATTAGTGTCTAGAACATCCAGGAGGGACCATATTACTCCGGTTTTAAGGTCCCTCCACTGGCTGCCCATAAATTTCCGGGCCCAGTACAAGGTGTTGGTTATCACCTTTAAAGCCCTAAATGGCTTGGGTCCAAACTATCTCAGGGACCGCCTTCTCCCTTATAATCCTCCCCGCACACTCTGGTCCTCTGGGAGGAATTTGCTGCAGCCACAAAAAGCTAGGCTTGCAACTACCTCCCAGAGGGCTTTTTCAGTTGTCGCCCCCAAACTATGGAACGGCCTGCCGGATGAGATCCGTCAATTGACATCTGTGAACAGCTTTAAAAAGGCTGTCAAGACAGATCTCTTCCGGCAGGCCTTTCCGGGATAGATAACCCTGGCCTCAGGAACCCCTCTATAAGATGGTTCTGGGGCTTCATTTGTTAATTAAGTATTGCCGTTGCTCACTGGGATTGGTTTTTAAATTACTGTTGTGTTGCATGTTGTTTTAACTTGGATTGATTTAATAATGTTTTAAGGGGGAGGGGAAATCTGATTTATTTTGTATTATGTAATATTTTATTGATGTTAGCCGCCCCGATTGACCTCAAAGGGGCAGGATATAAATAAATTTTATTATTATTATTATTATTATTATTATTATTATTATTATTATTATTATTATTAAACTAGTGGTATCCTACATTTAACCTGTGGCTGCATCCATCCTTCACCCATTTTTACATGCCCCCAGCCTCCGTACCACATGGCTGAACCTCCCTTATCTGAAATGGTTGAGACTAGAAGTATTTTGGCTTTTGGATTTTTCAGATTTTGGAATATTTGCATATACTTTATGAGATACCTTAGAGATGGGGCCCAAGTCTAAACACAAAATTCATTTATATAGAGATTTTGTAGCACCTTTCAGAAATTCTACCACTTTGGAAAGCACCAAATTTAGCTGAATGAAGTGGAAAATCCATCAACCTCTTCAAGAAACTTGCCCAGATACAGACAGATATCTTCTTTTTCAACAAGTGCAAGCAATGGGATGTCGTTCCTGGGGACCTACGTGTGGGGAGCCCTTTGCAAAACTATGTATCATGTAGAGTTCATGGGTTCTACTCATGCTGACTGGTTCTGCAGTAGCCAATATTCCTTTTCAGTTTTCTTCATTTAAACTCCTACACTCCTGTCTGTCCCTGGCTTCCACTCCACCATAAGCATCTTAGAATCATAGAATCATAGAGTTGGAAGAGACCACAAAGGCCATCCAGTCCAACCCCCTGCCATGCAGGAACTCCCAATCAAAGTATCCCTGACAGATGGCCATCCAGCCTCTGCTTAAAGACCTCCAAGGAAGGAGAGTCCACTACTCTCCGAGGGAGTGTGTTCCACTGTCAAACCGCCCTTACTGTCAGGAAGTTCCTCCTAATATTGAGGTGGAATCTCTTTTCTTGCAGCTTGCATCCATTGTTTCGGGTCCTAGTCTCTGGAGCAGCAGAAAACAAGCTTGTTCCCTCCTCGATATGACATCCCTTCAAATATTTAAACACAGCTATCATATCACCTCTCATCCTTCTCTTCTCCAGGCTAAACATCCCCAACTCCCTAAGTCGTTCCTCATAGGGCTTGGTTTCCAGACCCTTCACCATTTTAGTTGCCCTCCTTTGGACACGCTCCAGTTTCTCCACATCCTTTTTGAATTGTGGTGCCCAGAACTGGACACAGTATTCCAGGTGAGGCCTGACCAAAGCAGAATAGAGTGGTACTATTACTTCTCTTGATCTAGACACTATACTTCTACTGATGCAACCTAAAATTGCATTGGCCTTTTTAGCTGCTGCATCGCACTATTGACTCATGTTCAATTTGTGGTCCACCTGGATTCCTAGATCCCTTTCACACGTAGTCTCATTCAGCCAGGTGTCCCCCATCGTATATCTGTACTTTTTGTTTTTCCGCCCTAACTGCAGTAACTTACATTTCTCCGTGTTGAATTTCATTTTGTTAGCTTTGGCCCAACTTTCTAGTCTGTTCAAGTCATTTTGAATTTTGATCCTGTCCTCTGGGGTATTAGCTGCTCCTCCTAATTTGGTGTCATCTGCAAATTTGATAACTATGCCCCCGATATCATCATCCAAGTCATTAATAAAGATATTGAATAGCACTGGGCCCAGGACAGAGCCCTGTGGCACCCCACTGGTCACTTCTTTCCAGAAGTGAAAGAAGTAGACTAAAGTCTACGAAAGCTAATGCTACAAACATCCTCTTTTTTCAGTTAGTCTCAAAGGTGCTACAAAATCTCTATATATAGTAATTCTACAGACTAGCACGGCTATATCTTTGAATTCTAAAAAAATAATTTGTATTTCATATATGCCTTATACCAGGGGTAGGCAACCTTTCCCCTTTAAGGGCCAAGGGACTTCAGCTCCCAGAAGCCTCAGCCATGTTGGCCAATAGTCCCATGTTAGCCAATAGCTCCTGGGATTCTGGGAGCTGAAGTCCCTCGGCCCTTAAAGGGGAAAGGTTGCCTACCCCGCCTTATACACATGAAAGTAATTTTAAACATATGTTTAATAATTTTGTGCATGAAGCAAAGTTTGTGTACACTGGACCACAAGAAAGCAAGATGTCACTATCTCAGTCACCCTTGAAAAAAGTTTTGGATTTTGGAGTATTTTGGATTTCAAAATTCTGGAGACTCAAGGGAGTGCAATCTGTATTACAACAATATGGATAAATCAAAGCAGCTTTCTATATTTGTGTTAAAAGAAAAGTTGCTCTCATCCAACTTTCCCCCACCCACAACAATCTGCAATACTATCTACCAGTGATAACACTAAAGTACAGGTCTGCATTAAGGATGACCTGAAAGGATGTATGTGAGGCACCTTGAACACTCTGAACTGCTGTGTAGTTTTAAAAAACTCGGCTCTAGATACGTCAGTAGAAGGTCTACAGTCCAGAGCTCTCTCAAAAGGAAGAACATATGAACAAGCAGTCATCAACCCAAGAACTAGTTTTTAAGTGCCCACCACCAAAAGATATTCCTAAATCATTTTTCTAATGCTTGGCCATCCTTTCACTCATTTCCATTGTGTAGCTCTCCCTCATCACCAAGTTCCTTCAAGTTTCACTCCCACAACAGGCACCCTGTGAAGGACTGACAAAATACCATTTCCATGTGGGCGTCTTGTCTGTTACAGAACTGGCTCCAGGTTATGTGTTTAGTCAAAAGAAACTCCACTGTGTGGAGTGCAATTCAAGGTTTCAGCTCATCTCAGAAGCGACAAGAAATGCCACAATTGCCCTGTTTGCATTAATCCCCAGAAGAAAGAAGCATTCAAGGACTTCCAATTCATTCCATTTATTCTTACCTCCATATTCTGATTGGCTAAGTGTCACATCATCAAGGACGCCTACATCTTTCCGAGCTTCAAAAACAAAGAAAAGAGGAGGAAGGAGTATGTGAAAAGTAAGTTGATGATTCTTTATAAATGAGAACAAGTACTGAGATTATATTAATTAAAAGACAGGAAGTAGTTGGACAAGGAATATATTGCAGCTCAGAATCAAAAACAGAAAGACCGTTTGTCACATGAATGCATATTACAAAGAAATACACATTTTTAAATTCACAAAGTCCAAGCTATCTGTATTCTAAAGGTCTCAACCAACCTTGAAGTCGGGAGCCTCCATACTAATCTGTTCTTGTCATATCAGGTGTGACAGTTAATGAAGCAACATATTTGCAAACAGTAAGATCCAAACCATGAAGGTTTGCAAAGAGAGGCACAAAAGAAAAAGCAAGGCATTGGATAAAATGGAGTGTCTCAACAGTTAATGAAGCAACATATTTGTAAGCAATAAGATCCAAACCTTGAAGGTTTGAAAGAGAGGCACAAAAGAAAAAGCAAGGAAGGCACTGGATCAATGGAGTGTCTCAACCCACAACCGGTAAATTTACTCCCTCTGGGTTTTGTCATTTTTAGAGGAGACTGTACAGGTTTCCTTCTCTAAATGTGGAAGTTATCACCATTACATGATTAACAACTGAGAATTCTACTAAGAAGAGCAAAGTAAAATCAACCTTGTGAAAAAAGGCTTCAGCACTATACATCCTATTGGTTAAAACTGTACTGACTGCCAGCATGGTGTAGCATTTTGAGTGCTGTACTATGACTCTGGAGACCAGGGTTCAAATCCCCAGTCAGTCATGGAAACCCAGTCTCAGAGGAAGGCAAAGGTAAACCCTCTCTGAACAAGTCTTGCTAAGAAAACCCCAAGACAGGGTCACCATAAATCAGAAGCAACCTGAAGATGTACAAAAATATATTAAATATGTCTGTGATACTGAAAGATATTGGGATATTTTAAGCACTTCAAATGCACTTGAGCAAAGTGCTGTCTGAGAAATTCTAGGAGCTGTAGTAGAAATAGTAAAGTAAAATTCTAGGAGCTGTAGTAAAAAAAAAGTTTAAACTATAGACTTGCAGCAGAATCTATGCATGTTTTCTTGCAAAAAGTTCCACACTGCGTTCAGTGGGGATTACATTTATAGTTTAGGTGTTGCTTGAAGGATAACTGTTTCCTTATATTAGATTATTCCATGGGATACATATCTGAATTCCAAGGTCCAGACCTGAGGCCCTTCTGAAAGCCTTCTTCAAATGAAATAAGCCAGTAAAATACTTAAGAGAAGATTTTTTTTCAGTGGTGATGCCTCATTTATGGAATTATCTCCAAGGAGGTTACCTTCATGCTGATATTGCCACATTTCCAGTAACAAGTCCTTTTCTTAGCCTTTCAGTTTCCAAAATGTCACAGAATTGCTGTCTTTAGTAACATATGAAAAATTCAGTTTACATTTCATTGAGAATTTACCATAATTATACTTCCAGAACATAAAAAAGTACTAGAAGTATGTTTGCTATCAAGATTCATATAACAAAAAGCAAACAAAAGTGTGCAATTTAATGAAAATTCTAGATAAAAATATGTTTCATTCACTGGAAAAAAATCACTTGAAAATGCATATAACTTAAATATTATGTAAGATTTGCGTCCAGATTATTTAAAGGACTGTATCCCCCTATATGAACCCTCCTCTGTTACAGCACCTTCTCAGGTTCATTTTGTGCAAACAAGGGAGAGGACCTTCTTGGTGGCTGCTCCCAGACTTTGGAAATCCCACATGTATCTGAGGAATTAGGCTCAACTCTACAAAAGCTCATGCTACCAACTTCTATCTTTCAGTTAGCCTCAAAGGTGCTGCAAGATCCCAATGCATACTGATTTTCCAGACAAACACGGCTATGTCTTTGAATGATGATGATGATGATGATATGCAAATAAATATGGTTCCATTTTATAACTAAAAGGGAAGCTTTCTTTTTTTAAAGATACATATGAATTTTAAGTTAGACTAAAATAAACTCACAGTTCAATGGTGAACTGACATGGAAGTTAACAGTGGAAAAATCAGAAGCTCACTTAAACTAAACTTGACAAATTAACCCATCTTTGGGTGCTTTACTTTGATTTATTCTGTGATTGTTTTAATTTGTTTTAAATTTTACATTATTTCTTATATTTGTGTATTTTTCAAAACTGCTCAGAAAGCAGTGCTATTAGGACATTACAGAAATATAGTAAACAAATAAATGGAACTGCAATGCTAAAAAGCACCTTCTAGAAACAGAAAACTCCACAAACAATCTGAATAAGTATCAACATAACAGGCTTTATCCCATATAGGAAAAGAACAACTTTTGAGAGATGGGAAGATGTCTTCCCATTTAACAGTTCTGAGATATTTCACATACTTGCATGAATCAGAAAATTATAGATGAAATGCTAATGCTGCCATCTAGAGGAGATAAGGATAAAAATATATATTTTTTAAATTTCTTGACCATCCTACCATTCAGCATATTGTTTGCTCTGGGGAGAAAGAATATAAAACAAGATAGATGCCAACCTTCAGAACTGCAGATAGATAAGCTGTCTGTCAGAGAATCCAAAAGAGGTTCTGCAGGGCCAATAAGCTCAGACCCATCATGTACTTCTCCGTCCTAAAAAGAGAAACAGAGATAAGAGAGAAATTATCACTCCAGTTATTTACTGTGAATTTGTTCACCTTTGATTTTGGGGCAGAGGGCAATTTAAAAAGTCACCAGATGATGGAGGCTTAGAAAATGATCCAAAGTTCTAGATTCTCTTCATGCAGAATGAATGTGTCCAATCAAATCCATGCTTCTTCTGTAGCTGATACACTGGTGAGGACTTATTTTGTTCAGCAAAGGATAGTAAATGTATAATCCAGTAGCCAGGACCAGATCACTCCATTGCAAACAGAGACCAGATCTGTCTGTCAGTATAATCAGCTGGCTAGAATGGTGTGGGTGTGGGTAGGTGTGTGGGTGTGCTATACTTCTATATGAGCAATATTCTAAGCTGCCTACATGTTCCAGAAGAGTACTGTCTACTTTAAAACAACCCTGTTCCATTACAGTTCATAAACCTCGCGAGAATTTATAAAGGCTACTCAGCAAAATGTTGGAAGTGTCAAAAGGAGATAGGGACGTATATCCACATATGGTGGAAGTGTAAAAGGACTAAAAAAAATTGGAAGAGGATTCATAGAATAATAGAAAAATCCTCCAAATCAAAATGTCAATGGATCCTAAGATGTACCTGTTAAGTATATGTGAGGATAAAATTTTAGAGCAAAATCATGGTAAACTGTTGTTTTACATGACAACATGTGCCAGAATGGTATTTGCTAGAAACTGGAAATCTAAGAAAATCCCTGACTCAGAGGAATGGTTTGATAAACTGTTAAAATTAGAACAAATGGATATTTTGACAAATTTATTAAGGGGACAAGATTTTGAAGAAGCGGAGAAATCTTGGATGTTAATATATGAATATATAAAAACCATAATATAGAGGGAGATACAATATGAAGATTCTTTGTTATGTTTACAAAGGGATTCTTGGAGAACCAAGTAAAAGAAATACTCTATTCTTTATTTAATTTCTTTGATGTTAAAATAGATTTTATTTAGATGTGATAGAATATAGTTAATGATTTAAGGGAAAAGTAATAAGTAAAGAACTTTAGTTTAAAGGGAAAAAAAGTATATATATAATTCTAAGTGGCAAGAATTTATAGTAAGGGGATAGTTGGGTAATATATCTTTAGAAGACTTAATTCATGTTCTGGAAGTTTATGTATGTATTGGGTAATTGTGTAACTGTTTAGTGTTATATGTTAGGTGTTATTTGTTTGAAGTGTCTAACTGTTATGTGTCATATATTTTATGTCTAATTGTTATACGTCTGTTTTTAATCAATAAAACTTAATTTAAAAAAAAAAGTTCATAAACCTGAAAGTTATCTTAGGGTCAAAGCAGATAGGCAGGAAGGGGTGGTCAGAAGCCGCTCTGAGTCCGATCGCCCCAGACTGCAGCAAACATATGCCATGGTCCCAAGGATGCCTCCTCCCATGACCCCAAATAGTAACAGAAGAGATCCGCTCCTTTTGAGGCCAGACTTGGGCCACTTTAGGAAGTCCCAGGGAGGCCCCAGGTAAATGCCACACCCTCAGAGAGGCCAGAAGCCACCCCCGTCTACCTATCTGTTTCAGCCATTGCCATATACACAAGACCTTTCTCTGGAGGGAAAGTTAGTCTATCCCCATGGAGGAACTGTTGTTGTTGTTGTTGTTGAGCTCAACTTATAGCAACCCTGTGAATGAGACATCTCCAAGACCCATGTTTCACTGCTCTGCTTAGGTCCTGCAGATTCAAGACTGTGACCTCTCCGACTGAGTCCATGCATCTTCATAGAATCACAGAGTTAGAAGAAACAATAAGGGCCATCCAGTCCAACCCCCATGCCATGCAGGAACACACAATTAAAGCATCCCCAATAGATGGCCATACAGCCTCTGTTTAAAAACTTCCAAAGAAGGAGACCCTACCATACTCCAAGGGAGTGTGTTCCACTATCAAACAGCAGTTTTCTTTGTTCTCACACACTAGTCTTGAACAGTTTCATTCATGCTTCTGATTTTATTCCTATCTCCCTTTACTTTTGCTTTACATCTTTCTTTTACTGCTTGCAGTGTTCCATCTGTTATCCATTGTTTCTTCACTTTCTTTTTGGGCACCAATAGTGTTTTTCTGCATTCTTTCTTGACAAAGAGCCTGAACAGACGGGGGGGGGGGGGGGAGTTTACATGCCGCACGCTCTGATAACATCTTAAAGCCGTCCAGAAGCCAGGCAGCCGCGCAGACGTGAACAGCTTCAAGACACTCCAGCGGCATAGAGTTTACATGCAGCATGTGACCAGAGCATCTTGAAGCCAGTTTCCAGCTATGGCAGAGGCGCGAAAAGCTGGCTTTTTGCCGGTCAAAAAAGGAGCAGATCTTATCTGCTTTGTTGGCTAACTTCAAAGCGGATTCCCCCCTGAGTCCCTAACTTCTAACCATAGTTCTTCTGGTTCCTGGTCAATTATGCTTAATAATGCAAAACTATTTCTTACATTGTCTGTAAATTCCGTTGAGATGTTGCTCACATTGTATTTTGGTATCATGACTGGTTTGGTGTTTTTCTTCAGCTTTACTCTAATTTTTTATATAAGTAGTTCATGATCTGTGCCACAATCAGCACTGATCTAGTTTTGGCCACAAGAATGGGGCTTCTCCAACTTTTGCTTCCAGTCATGAAGTCTATCTGATTTTTGTATTTACCATCTGGCGATATCCATGTGTATAGTCTCCTCTCGGGCTTAGATTTGCAATTAATAGATTGTTGGCCTCAGTCATTCTACTGCTTCATTTCTTGTACCTAATCTAAAACTTCCTATGTTTTTTATTCTTCCTTGCTTCCTTTAGTGTTCCAGTCACCTATTATTAGCAAACAATCCTGTTTTGGAGCACTATCAATTTCTTCCTGGACTCCATCACAGAATCTCTTGATGTTATTGTTATGTGCCATCAAATTAACTTTGACTTATAGTGACCCTATAAATGAGAAACTTCTAAGAGAGCCAGTTATTAGCAGCCCTGCTCATACTGCTGCATAAAATATACTAAGTAGTATATAAAACATCAGAATCTCCTGCCCTACCTAATGGTATGAAGGAAGAACTGCTTTACTCATAATGGTATTTCATCAGTGTCCAATTCAGTTACATGTACACTATTTCCTTCTTGGTTAGCACAGACGTAGAGGGAGTGATGCCCCTCCAGCTGTAAGACTACAATTCCCACCATCCCTGACTCACAGCAGTCTTAGTGTGCAAAGTGCATTGTTTGTGTATGAGCCTTCAAGTTGCCTGTCAACTTATGAAGATCCAATGAAGTGCATTACATGCCTTTTAATTCAGCCTTCAAGCAACCCTGCAAGGCTAATCATTAGCAATTCCATTTGCAGATGGAGAATGGAAGCTAAAACATGAGTGGCCGTAGGCCTTAGGCATTTTCTAATACTCCATCATTATCACAGTTAACATATACTTTCCTGATATTTATGTCTAACAGTATGCCTATCAACTCTCATAAAGTAGAATGAGGATTTCACTCTTACTGCCAAGTGGGATCATTTAGGAGAATCAGAGTGGCTCAGAAGTATTAACCTTAAAGAAATCTTCAAGCTGTTTGCTGTTATAGAGTGCTGGGATGTTGGCAGAAAACTGAAGCAAATCTTCTGCACACTGTCTTCTCTCTTCAATCACACTCTCTTCAAATCGCCCTGAAACATAAAAAGATCAACATCCTGAGAAATAATTGAGCTTTTTTTTTTCCTTGAAGAACCCCTTATGAGAAGAACAGTCTCTGTCTACTTAGTCACAAAATTGCTTCAGGAGACAGCAACAAGCTTCACGCTTTCCATTCTCAAATGTCCCCAGAATCTGCAATTGAGTGTCCTGCAACTGAGTAAATGATACAATCTGGCAGCCACTAGCAGAATCCAAGTCTCAGTCTTTTTTAAGGAGATGCAAAGCAACACTCTTGATTAGCCAAGAGACACTAACATATGTCCATCAAAATCCACACATTAAATTCTGTAGAGCTTGTCACGTTGTGGATGCTTACCCATACTGTACTCAGCTACAGCCTAGATCTTCTGATACAGACCACAGCACCAATTACTCAGCTAATACTAGGGACAGAGTGGGAACTTGAGTTTCACTAAAGAGAGCTATACCCACACGAAATTCCCACTGCTGGAAGAAATGGAAGGCAATTGTTTTACCAGTTCTAGTAAAGCCTAAAGCCCCTCCTATCATGAGAAAATCTGGCCAGAACACTCGGCTGTCCCTGGAGTATTTTGGCCCCAAAGCTCCCTCAACTTCCCTGTTACTTGCATGTTTCTTTCCCATTGGTTGCATGCTACAAATGGTACCATACAGGACCTGATTCAGTTCAGGTCTACATAATCATAACATGAATTTTGGAATTAATTTTGAAATGTTTGCATATACAGTAGCCCCTCCACATCCATGGATTCTTTATCCACAGATTCAGTCATCCACGGCTTGAAAATATTTTTAAAATATCTAAATCCCAAAAAACAAGCATTAATTTTGCCACTTTATATAAGGGGCAGCATTTTACTAGGACATTTTATTTAACGGAACTTGAGCATCCACGGATTTTGGTATCTATGGGGGTTCCTGGATCTAAACCGCAGCGGATACCAAGGGCCCACTGTACATAATGAGGTATCTTGGAATTTAGACCCAAGTCGAAACATGAAATTCTTTTATGTTTTGTATACACCTTATAAATATAACCTGGAGGTAATTTTATACCAAATATTTTATCGTAAATAATTTTTGTATGAGACAAAGTTTGTGTAGGCTTAACTGTCAGAAAGCAAAGGTATCACTATCTCAGCCACCTACGTGAACAATTTTCTATTTTGGAGTATTTCAGATTTTGGAATTCTAGATATGGGAGACTTAGCTGTATGTGGAAACATCATGTGTGTATTTGCCTTCAAGAGGTCTGTTGATTTATAGTGACCCCATGAATTTCAAAAGGTTTTCTTAGGCAACTAATACTCAGAGGTAGTTTTGCCAGTTCCTTCCTTTGAAATATAGCCAACAGAATCTGGTATTCCCTTGGTTGTCTCCCATCCAATTACTGACCTGCTTAGCTTTCAAGATCAGATGGGACCTGGGACCTTCAGGATATTTAGGCCTAGTTATGGTTTTAAACGATTGCTCTGCAGAGGGGCGGGATATAAATGATGATGATGATGATGATGATGATGATGGAATCTTCAGAGAAGGGAAGAGAATTACACAGTCCCCCAGGGCTACATGATTCTCATTCCCGACCAACAGGTTATAGGAAATAAAGGGACAGAATCCAGTGGAGAACTGCATGCCTTGGATATAGAAATTCTGGGATTCAGCCCCCAGCATCTTGATGTTGGGCTAGAAAAGACATATGCCCTGCCATGAAGCCTTGGAGAAACACAGACAATCAGATGGGTGAACTAACTGACCACAGTAGCTCTCTACCTACTTTGTCAAGGTTGGTGCTGATAACTTACATTAAGCTAGTGGCAACCACAGTTCAAAAAGAGAGCCAACATTTCTCTTACCTAATGTCCTGGACTTTCCTTGGTATTTTTGTTTAAAAACAAATTTGGTAACAGACACCAAGAAAGACCTCTAGAGAAGAGCCAAGTGAGGTCACATTAAACAAACATTTACTTCCCCAATGATGTAAAGCAGTGGTCCCCAACCTTTTTATTGCCGTGGACCGGTCAACGTTTGATAATTTTTCCGCGGCCCACTGGGGGGGGGGGTTGCGGCGTCGCGTTGATTATTAAATCAAAACAAGCAGTAGCAGGGCGGCCCGGTGCCATTTGTTCTGCGGACCACTGATGTAAAGCACTTTAACAGAAGCAATGAAATAAAAAATATTTTACTCACTAAAAAACAGGTGGGGTGCCATTGCTCTGACAGTTAATATGTTCATATGGCACTTCCAGAAGCTTCACGTGTAGTGACACCATCCTTCTGGTACTCAATGTTGTATATCTAAGGTCACTTCTATCCATTAAGAAAATGGTGAAGATTTGGGGTTTATGGAGGCTTTTCTGCTGGGGGAGAGTTGGATTGCTCTGTCACAATGATTAAGAGTGCAGCTACACTGTAGAAATAATGCAGTTTAACACCATTTTAAGTGATGTAGCTCCATCCTATGGAATCCTGAAATTTGCAGTTTTATCAAGTCTTTAACCTTCTCTGCCAAAGAGTGCTGGTGCCTAATAAAGCTACAAATCCTGGTACTTTTACTACAACTACAGATTCTGTAGGATGGAGCCATGGCAGTTAAAGTGATGTCAGATTGCATTATTTCTACAGTTTAGATGCACCCTAAGATCTTGTTTGTTATTTTGTACTTTGAGTTTTTCTTGATGGTTGCTTTTAGATACATACAATCTAGAGCAGCACTTCCTTGGCACAAACAAACCTCAAGACCAACTTTCCCTAATGTGGCATCCTCCAGGTATGGTAGACTCATCACTGTTCATGATGACTGGGGATGATGAGAGTTGTAACCAACACATCAGGAGGACATCAGGTACTCTGGAGACTCTAGTCTTGAGAATCTTCTGTAGGATGTTCTTAGTTTTTGGAAGCCTCCTAGAGGGTTTGACCATGAAGTCAAACAGAAATTTAAAATAGCAGTTCAGAGTGCATGTTATATCAATTTATGTAGGTACAAGTTTCACTGGACTCAGTGATACTTTCTTCTCTTACTCAAGCTCACCTTTCTGGAGCCTGTGCTCTTAACTCTACTGTCATTAACTTGGTGTTCCCATGCTTTGTGCCAATGCTCTTTTTCCAGTGGGGAAGATGGAAAAGACCAAGTCAAATTCAGGAAAGCAGCATGAACTTTCCCCATCAAAGGATTTCATCCAGTTGTGTTTGGGGCTCTATTGTAACAGTAGTGAAGAACAAATATAACAGCTCATCATACTTCAAATGTGGGAACTGAAGAATTTTCCATCTATTTTCTGAGGGATGAAGACAAGCATGCAACAGCACTTGCAGCCAACAGCAGTACTAATAAATTCTAATTTCTTTGGTTGTATGTGGCTGCAGAGGAAGGGCTGTCTACTAAGAGCCAGAGAATCAAGGACTGTTGGAATCTAGTCCATATAAAGAATCCTACTAAGGGAAAACTCAGGCAAGATTAATTTAAATGCCCATGGAAACTCACACCTCATTTTGGCCTTCTGCATCCTGGCCTGTGCTATCATTAGGCCATCTAAGCAGCCATCTAGGACACAGACTTGTGGGAAGAAGCCCTATTAACTTTTGAGGGGCTACAGTTTTATACAGCTTATTTTTTTAATCCTTGTAAAAATGCAAATCAGCAATTTGTATCTTTTATTTTAAGATAAAATACTTCTGCAGTGCTATGAAATACAATTAATTATAAAGTCTTAAGGAAAAAATCTATACAGTTGTCCCTCTGTTTTCGCGGACTTGAAGTCTGCGACCCTCGCTTATCCACAAGGGACAAATGGAGGGGCACAAAATGGGGCGCACGGCATACCCCTGCAGACATGCGCCTCCATTCAAGCTAATATGGCTTGAATATTTGCATTTTTCCTTTTTCGCGGGGGGAAGGGTCCAGAACGGATCCCTTACGAAAAAGGAGGGGTGACTGTATTCTGTTTTTTTATTTATCCTTTTTATATGTATTTTTATTTTCACTTTTTAAATGTGATATTGTTGACTGAGGGGGAAAAAATCTCTTCTTAGTTGGCAACGTGTGTTGTTCACAGAACTATATCTGGGTTCTTATTTTTATTATATATACACCACCTGATTATTGGCTCAATTCAGCTGCCATGCCAACCCATGGTTGGTGTTAACAATACAGTCAGCCCTCTATATTCACAGATTCTTTATCCATGGATTCAGCCATCCACAGCTTGAAAATATTTAAAAAAATATTAATTCCAAAAAGCAAATCTTGATTTTATTTTTTATTTTTTGCCATTTTATATAAGTGACACCATTTAACTATGTCACTGTATTTATTGGGACTTAAGCATCCAGGATTTTTGTATCTACAGGGGTTCCTGGAACCAAACTCCAATGGGTACCAAGGGCCCACTGTGTATAACAACCTCCTGCATGGCTTGATCTTCCAAGCATAGAGTATGAAGCTTATTCTTTTTTTCCCCTCCATCTGCTGAATGTATTGCTTCCTACATCAATGAGCTCACTACTGCCACTACAATGCAACAATCTCTTAAGGCACAGAAATGGCCCCAACTACAGTTTGTCAACAGTCTGATATTCAGGGATCATAGTTGTTACTAAGAGTGATGTGAATGACAGCTTCAAACCATGGTTTGATATATCTGTATTTGCCAACTCTTCACACACCATGGTTTGTAGGGTAGCATAGGTTCAGACATGGGCCTAAATCCAATTGTTATTTTGAATGAGAATATAATGATTGAATTAATGTTAAGTCAACACTTAATGCAAGTTCAAATGATTCAATGGATCTACCCCATAGAATCATAGGGTTGGAAGGGGCTGCAATTATTCCAGTTATAATTAATAACTTAATTTAGTCCACAGACTCTACAAACATGGTTTGGCATTATGCAGCCACAACAGGTATTCTACAGAAGAAGAAGAAGAAGAAGAAGAAGAAGAAGAAGAAGAAGAAGAAGGAGGAGGTTCCCATTTATCTAACAGCCCCAGGATTGGGAGGAAAACTATAGCACCAAAAAAAAAATACAGCTACAATTCATAGCAGTTTAATGTGTTTTTCTAATACAGAGATGAAGAAAGGGGACCAGCAACAAAATGTTACAAGTATGGTGCATCTCTGTTCCCATCACTCCATTCCATTCCCAATCTCACACTCCCAGTTTTCCAATTCCCCAGCTCAACAGTAAAGTTGGCATTCTGTCAATCTTCACTGGGTCATTTTCACAATTTCCTCCCACACCCAGCTACTGGTTTCTAAAGAATTTATTTTGTGTGCTTCTGCAATTAAGTCTGTAGATACCTTCCTGCTACCTGTGGGTGGCTACACAACAGCTCTCGCAACCTGAACATGGGAAATAGAGGGAATGAGTGCTTTTTTCAAAAGGACTACGTACTTTATTGCCTGAATAAAGGAGAAAACATATTTTTAAAACTTCAAGTACTCCCATCAGGAGCTAATAAGTACACATTAGTTTGACAATGGAACACAAGAGTTTCCCTTCACGTATTACCAGTTATTAATTTACTGCTTTTATATCCTTCCTTTATTCTAAGGAATTCAGTGCAGTATGCATGGTAGCTCCACCACATATTTTATCCTCATTACAGTCCTAATGAAAATGATTAGACTAACTGATTGATTGGTATCAAGATCACACTAACCAATACACAACAGTGGTTCACATCATAAAATCATGTGTACCAGAATACATATTCTTCTAGGGGCAACCCTCCCCAAGATGTCAGGAGTAGGGTCTGAGCTTGGAAAAAGTAGTGGACTCAGGAACGATTGCTCTGGGTAGGGCTAGTGTAATTATTATTATTATTATTAGTTATTATTATTATCATTATTATTATTATTTATAGCCTGCCTAATCACTAGGAATCTGGGCGGGTTACAGCAATAAAAGTGCACAGAATACAATAAAATTCAAAATTAGTCCTTTCCCAACCCCTCCCCCACCCAATACTAAAATTATAATTAAAAAATCACAATTTAAGAGCAAAAATACAACAAGATTTTTAAAAAAGGGCAGATAATTGGTGGATAGAGTGACATAGATCACCTTGTGCGGGAAGAGGAGTTAAGTTGGGAAGGCCTGCAAAGTTTAGTGTAGAGATGTGCATGTCCATTAAACTAGGAGTGAGGGTCAACCAGGAAAAACAAAGGCTACCAGCACAAAAGCAGAGATTAACCACAAGCTAAACACAAGTCAATAGTGTGATGTAGCACCCAAAATAGTCAATTCAATTCTAGGCTCCATCAGCAGGAGTAGTCACAGTACCATTCTACAGCTGGCCCTCTGTATCAGTAGGGGTTTGGTTCCGGACACTCCAGCAGATACCAAAAATGGCAGGACCTCAAGTTCAATTCTCATCAATGGATGCCAACGTGCACATGGCCGCACTGGCATGGATGCTTGCATGCACCACCACTGACGATAATGGGGTAGGATCATCTGCGGATGCTCCAATCCACAGATGACTAGCCCGCCAATATGGAGGGCCAACTGTATTCTAGTTTGGTCAGACCACAGCTGTGTACAGTTCTGGGCACTATAGTTTGAGAAGGATATTGCCAAACTGAAACATATCTAGAGTTGAGTAACCAAGACAGTAAAAGGTCAAGAAATCAAGGCTTATGAAGGAGGTCTGAAAGGGCTGGGTTTCTTTAGTCTGTAGAAGAAAAGATTGAGATATGTCATGATAATGTCATTCAGAAGAAGGCGACAGCTTGATTTCTGCTGCTCCAGAGGACATCACCCATTCAATGTGCAACAAAAGAGATTCCATTTAAACATTAGAAGGAACTTCCCGATGTCAACATCTCTTCTGCAGTGGAATGGACTACCTTGATGGGTAGAGGACTCTCTTTCATCGGAGGTCCTTAAACAGAGGTTAGATGGCCATCTCTCAGGCATGCTTTAGCTGTGGTGGTTTCCTACATAGCATGGGGTTGGTCTGGATGGCCCTGGTGGTCCCTTCCAATTCTATTATTCTCTGATTCTATGACAGAGCAGCACTGATGGTCACCTGTCTACATGATTTTCCCTACAAGTCACTTAAAAGGTGGAGGATGATTCCAGACAAAAAGTGGCTAATGCTAACAATCAAAGGAAATTGTGCAGCTATTCTACCTTTTTTTTCTTAATGGATGGTGTTGTTGTTGTTTTTCCTAATAAGAAAAAGTCCAAAAGAAGCAGTTGGAAAACATGGCAAAAGAACAAGAAACTGATACCATCATGTTCATCTGGGAAATTCAGTGAATTAGGCAATGCAACTGCACAATAAAAACCCTCTCTAGAAAGCACCCACAAACCACAAGGCCATCAACAGGGTGATAAAGATGCACAGCTGCAGCCTCTAACTAGTGAAGAGGAGGAGGATCATGATACACTAAATATGGCTGGGCTTAGGCCACAGAGATGGTGCTTAGGGAGAAACAAATGGTTTTGCAACAAAAACTGGAATGTGCAATGCAATTTCTAGCCAGTCATGCCATTGTCTTGAATAATCCATTTTCGCCATTTTTAAAAAAAAATCATTTCTGCAACAGACACTTGGCATTCTATGGCCATTGGGCATATTTAGTTCCTGTTTGGCTGTTTTAGGTTCTCCCCACATCTTTATATTTATTTTGTTTTATCCATCTGCAAATGGTAATGTTCCCTCAAGTTAGCTATTATCTCCCTCCTGCCCATGGCAGATGCCATTTTGGCTACATAGGGCAACTCACTGAGTTCACTCTTGTTAAACAGAATAATAAATGAGCTATTAGAACTTTGGTGAAGAAGGGTGGCTTATAATGCCTTCCATACAAAAGTCCACCCTCTCAACCTATAGCCATTTGGGTTACCTATTCGATAAGAGTCACTAAGATGTCAAAATACATTTACAGTTCCATTCATCACATGCTGGAAACCAGCATTTAAAAGCTACAACTAAATAAAAGAGTATGTTTTTTAAACTATTGAAAATGTTACCACAATGCAGCTGAATTTTTTTTTAAAAAAAAAATATGGTTCCTCAGAGCATCTAGCTCTAGATTTGAAATGGACTTTCAGTGTAAACCTTCTTAGGAGAATAAATCTACAGTCCAGGGTGATGTAGTGGGTTTGAGTGTTGGACTACAACTCTGGAGACCAGGGTTTGATTCCCAGCTGGGCCATGAAACCCACTGACCATGGGCAAGTGACATGATCTCAGTGTCAGGGGAAGACAATGGCAAACCTCCTCTGAACAAATCTTGCCAAGAAAACCCTGGGATATGGTCACCATAAGTCGGAAATGCACGCAACAAGGCCCATTTATCTCAATGAAACATACTTCTGATTGCATAGAATTGTACTTATGGTATACAGAAAGCAGAATTTCCTGACAGTTTTTAAAGCATTCTGTTCAAAACAAACCTCTTGAAAGTAAGAAAAACAGGTTTTGCTTGTATTTTTTAAATGCGAGAACAGATGAACGATTGTCAGCCACATCTCCTTAATTTTTCTATTCTAAACATAAAAAACTTTCCAGTCCTGCTGTCTTCCTTCCATACAGTCGTTATCCCTTTTATTGGGCTATTACTTTTGCCAAAGTATTACTCCTCATGCACATCATTGAAAACCCAAGCCGCAGTAACAACAATATTTTACAATCTCTAGTTCAACAGAGCTGTTAAATAATACAATCTTTGAGCACATTTTCCCCAGTATTCTGTTGTTATTTATACAACACAAAAAAACTTAACTAGACAAAAAAAGTGATCATCTGAAGAGAAAAAAAGTAAAAACAAAACTGCTTTGTCTCTAATGGATTCCCATATGGAAAACTCTGAAGTAAAACATTGTGAAAGTGTTCAAAATTATATTTAATGTTGGACCTGCCAGAACATGTTGCAGCATGAAGTGCTCTATCCTATTGCACGACACTGCACTTCATCCAATCTCCCCCAGTCTAATTTTTCTGTTCCAGTCTCCCCCCACCAAGGCATTTTATACCCACTGACCATGCTTGATCTTCACTGAACCGTTTTGGGTGGGTCTTTCCCTTACTTCCTCCCCATGAACTACTGTATATACTCATATATAAGTCTATTGAGAACCAGGATGGTGTAGAATCATAGAGTTGGAAGAGACCACAAGGGCCATCCAGATTAACCCTCTGCCATGCTGTAGTGGTTTGAGTGTTGGGACAACTCTGGAGTCCAGGGTTTGATTCCCAGCTTAGCCATGAAACCCACTGGGTAACCCTGGGGCAGTCACACTCTCTAAGCCTCCTCTGAACAAATGGCAAATGCCTATCCTCCTCTGAACATATCACACCAAGAAAACCCCATGATAGGGTTGCCTTAGGGGTGCCAGAAGTTGGGAACAACTGGAAGGCACACAGCAAAAACAATGTAAGTGTAGAAAATTTAGTCAAAAAGTGATCCAAAAAACCTGGGTCAACTTACCCACGGGTCAATGTAAGTACTGTATTTTTAACTCTCATCAACAAAGGAACCATCTCCTTCTCTGAGTAGAGTGGCAAAAGGCGCGAGCTTAATCCATCCCAGGAGCACCTAAAAGAAGCATCAACCCCCCTCTCCTCTCGCTGCTACTGTGCCACTTCTGACGTTTTTGAATGTCTGGGTGGGAAAATGATGGTGGTAGTAGCTCTTTGGCACTTCCCCTCAAAGGAGCACCAAGAGGAATCAGAATTCGAAGGATATGAATAAGACATCTGTGTATGTTTGGCAGCATTTTCTGGGTTAAAATCAGGCAAAATTATCATCTTAAAATTAAAGGCTATAATCACAGCTAATGTAGATGCCATTTTCATAGTTTGCCTTTTTATCCTTTTTGAGATGCATACATTACCTTAGTCCTATCTGTGCCTAGTCACCTCCCACACACATCACACAACCATCATTTACCTCAGTTCCCTCCTCATCCAGGATTTAGGGAGAGTACAAAGAGTCACACTTGTTGGAATCTTTTAAAGTTCTATGGCATCGTTTTCCTTTGCTTCATCCTTTACATTCTTGTTACATGGCCCAAAGTTTTACCCTCAACTTATCTGTGGGTTATATCAAAATCCATAAATTTGGCTCTAAAACCTGCCCTCGACCTATATATGAGGTTGACTTACAGTCAAGTATATACAGTAGCCTCAATCTTAGTATTCCTCCAGGCATGATACCTCTAGGTGTCAATGGAGCCATTTCAGCAGCATACATAATGCCTAAAGCAGTGGTTCTCAACATTTGGTCCTCAGAGTCTGGATCATAGAATTAAATCAATTCATATTCATAATAGTTCATTCCTCACTCTAGAAGAGGCTGAGAACCAGGACTACACACACTCTTACTGTTGTGTGTTTCTTCACTATCAAGCAAAGCAATAATCAAGAGCTATTGTGGGGTAGTGGTTTGAGTGTTGGACTACAACTGAAGACCAGGGGGTTCAATTCCCTGCTCGGCCATGAAACACATTGGGTGACCTTGGGCAAAGCGCACGCTCTCAGCCTCAGGGGAAGGCAATGGCAAACCTCTGAACAAATCTGGCCAAGAAAACTCAGTGATAGGACCGCCATATGGTTGCTATAAACAACTTGAAGGCACACAACAACAAATAGCAATAATCAGACTTATTTTAAAGAAGAGAATCGTAGCTGTGATATAGATTGTTTCAGTGCGATTGTGGGGGGTGGAGGGGCTTAACACTGTAATTTCTTTTCTTTTTAGCCAGTAGTGCAATCCTAGTAAAGATATAATGATATCTGATCAACCACAGCTCATTCATCTTTACAGTTCCCTCTTCCCATCTCATGTACAAATCCCCCTCCTTCTTCCTGTCTTATGTATAAATTGCAAATTATTTCCCCAGTCATTTTCAAAGGTAAGAATGTCTACCACAACAATTGTACCAGCTTTTTCACTATCCCTTCACAGTTTGCAAACATGTTTGGAATCATAAACCAGGAGCCCAGACTTACCTGCAGCCCCTTTGCAAGCTGCAGCATGGTGCAGAGCAGCAGGGAGCCATTATGTTTCCCTCTGCACACTGATCTTCCTTGCATGAGCCTGTGTCTTTTTCACAGGCCTGGGAAAGACAGCCAATCAATGAACCAAACAGACATCCCAGGAGCTAAACACTGAAGTTTTAGTCTTCACTCTGTTCCACCCAGGGAGATTATACTGGGAGATTAAAAGCTCTTCCCAGCATTTAGGGCTGGGCTGGATTGCAGGAGATTACCTTGTGGAGAAGCAAGGAGGTGGAAAGATGGAAAAGTGGCAATGAAGACCAAGTGGCAGCAGTGAAGAGGAAGAGTAGGAAGCAGCGTCTGCCATAATAACAAAGCAACAGTGGCAGTAATAAGGAGGGAGAACGGTCAATGGTGATGGTGACAAGGCTGTAGTTAGAGATAAGAGGCAACAGATAGAGGAAGAAACAGCAGAGAGAGTTGATGTAGCTTAGCAAGTGGAAGGCCAGGCCACCGCCGCTGCCGCCAGAGGAACAAAAGTCCTTGCAAGGGATATAACAAAGTTCATGTCAGAGCTGCATCACAGGCCCTGGCTCTTGTAACAGCTAGGCTCTTGTCAGTATTCCTCCTACTTTGGTGTCATATGCAAATTTGGTAAGCATGCCCTCTAGTCTTTAATTAATGACTTGGACAAAAGAATAGAGGGCATGCTTATCAAATTTGCAGATAACACCAAATTAGGAGGAGTAACTAATACTCCAGAGAAGAGGATCAAAATTCAAAATGACCTTAATAGATTAGAAAGCTGGGCCAAAGCTAACAAAATGAACTTCAACAAGGATAAATGTAAAGTACTGAACTTAGGCAGAAAAAATGAAATGCACAGATATAGGATGGGGGACACTGGCTTGACAAGGCTACATGTGAAAGCAATCTAGGAGTCCTGGTAGACCACAAGTTGAACATGAGTAAACAGTATGATGTGGCAGCTAAAAAGGCCAATGTGATTCCAGGTTGCATCTATAGAAATATAGCGTCTAGATCAAGGGAAGTAATAGTGCCACTCTATTCTGCTTTGGTCAGGCCTCACCTGGAATACTATGTCCAGTTCTGGGCACCACAATTCAAAAAGGATGTTGACAAGCTGGAGCATGTCCAGAGGAAGGCGACCAAAATGGTGAAGGGTCTGGAAACCATGCCTTATGAGGAGAGACTTAGGGGGCTGGGTATGTTTAGCCTGAAGAAGAGGCAGTTAAAAGGTGATATGATGGCCCTGTTTACGTATTGGGAGGGGTATCATATTGAGGATGGAGCAAGCTTGTTTTCCGCTGCTCCAGAGAATAGGACACGGAACAACGGATGCAAACTACAGCAAAAGAGATTCCACCTAAACATTAGGAGGAACCTCTCTTTCAGAGAGTAGTAGAGTCTCCTTCTTTGGAGGTTTTTAAACAAAGGCTGGATGGCCATCTGCTTTGTGTATTCTTGCTTGGCAGGGGGCTGGACTGGATGGCCCTTGTGGTCTCTTCCAACTCTATGATTCCATTCTACAAGTACTGCCTCAGGCCTTAACTATGGCTGGAACCCTCTTATTGAGCTATGTCAGGGGTTGGACACTAATAAGAAGGGAACTATAACTGGGAGAGGCTCAGGAATTTTGCCAAGGGAAATGGACATTCTTAAGTGGAGCAACTCACTAGACAGAAAGCCAGGGCTATCTAGAAGTGATGCGTGAGTCTGGTTAATCCTTCATTCTGTCTGTATTAACAGAAGACTGTGAAACAGAACCTGTCCTTTAATAGACACCCTTAACTCCCCTTTTTAAACCCAGTTTTTCTTCCTTGATTATCTTATAGACTCATAGTATCACAGAATTGGAAGAGACCACAAGGGCCATCCGGTCCAACCCCCTGCCATGTTACAGTGTGCAAATATACTTCTTTAAATATTAGTGCCCTTGTTTTTCTCTGCCCTCCTCCTTTAACTCCATCATACCACTAATAAATAAGTCTTGTAAAAAAAAACAATAAGAAACAGATAACAAAGGGGCCATACAGACGGCCCCTATGAGGCGGCTCTGTGCCGCCCCTGAGAGCACCAGATTGAGGCAGCGGCAACCACATGCTGCAGCCTCAATCCAGCTTTTTGCTGCTCCAAAAAGAGCTGGCAAATGATAAGGAGCTGGGATCATTATTTACTCATTATCCTCACTGCTAATTAATTCTTAAACTATTCAGATGCTAATCTTAGTAGGATCACGTAACTTAAAGAAGCTAAAACGGGATTAAACATTTGTGGCTGACATTCTCTATTATCATTCAAGGTGCCAGCCAAGGCAAAATAATCTGAAGGAACAAAGAAGAGACAGCCTTCCCCACCCAGGCCTAACAGCTATATGAATGGGGTGAGCTTGCAGTAGGTAAGAATCAAACAGCAGCTGAGCCACATAAACATTGCCAAGCAGGAGACTGGCAAGGAAGGAATCAGTGGATACCAACATCCTTCAGGGAATGACCTTGAAGCCAGATGTTATAAGTGCGGCCTGTCCAGGGACTATACATTTGGGAGCCTCAAAGCTCTCCCTGTATTATAATAATAATAATAATAATAATAATAATAATAATAAGTTTTATTTTTAACCCGCCCCTCTGCAGCGCAATCGGGGCGGCTTACAGCAATTAAAATACAATAATTAAAAGACAATCCAATATCCCAATCCCTCCACCCACATCCCTCCCGCACCCCTTAAAACAGAATTAAACTTGAGAGTATATTAAAAGAATGACTATATAACAATAAAAAGTAAAAACAACAAAACAGCAAAAGGCTTGATGAGGAGAGTTCAGTGTTTCATTCTCTGAGGAGGGTTATTCCGGGAAGGCCTGCCAGAAGAGATCCGTCTTAACTGCTTTCTTAAAAGCAGTAAGTGTTGTAATAAGACGGATCTCGTCCGACAGGCCATTCCATAATTTAGGGGCAATGGCGGAAAATGCCCTCTGCGAAGTCTGTGTCGACTTCGACTTCGGTTGTTGCAGTAGGTTCTTTCCAGCTGACCGAAGGGCACAGGGGGGCTCATATGGGGAGAGGCGGTCCCTGAGATAAGTTGGACCCAAGCCATGTAGGGCTTTAAAGGTCAAAACCAACACCTTATACTGCGCCCGGAAACTAATTGGCAGCCAGTGGAGGGATTTCAGCACTGGTGTAATATGCTCCCTCCTGGATGTTCCGGTGATTAATCTGGCTGCCATATTTTGCACCAACTGAAGTTTCCGAGTTAGGCACAAGGGTAGCCCCATGTAGAGCGCGTTGCAGTAATCTAGACGTGAGGTTACCAGTGCGTGCACAACGGTTTCCAGGTCTTTCTTATCCAGGTATGGGCGCAGCTGGCGTATCAGCCGAAGCTGATAACAGGCACTCCTGACTGTCGCATTCACCTGACTAGTCATGTGAAGCGACGAGTCAAGAAGTACCCCCAGACTGCGCACACAGTCCTTGGAGGAGAGTGTGACCCCATCCAGGACTGGGGGCTGTAATCCCGGGCCTGGCTTCGGACCAGTAACCGTGAGCACCTCCGTTTTGTCTGGATTCAACTTCAATTTGTTTTTCCTCATCCAATCCATTACCGCTCCAAGGCAGTCATTGAGAGGAGAGATGCCATCAGAAGTCTGAGACGATGATTTGGTCATGGAGAAATAAATCTGGGTGTCGTCAGCGTACTGAAGACACCGCGCTCCATGCCTCCGAATGATCTCTCCCAGCGGTTTCATATAAATGTTAAATAACATCGGAGACAGGATGGCGCCCTGAGGGACGCCACAATTAAGCTCTATTTTAGAAGAGCAACTGTCCCCGAGCCTCACTCTCTGGGATCTGCCAGAGAGGAAGGAACGGAACCATTGCAAAGCAGTGCCTCCAATTCCTAGCTCTCTCAGCCGATCCAAGAGAATGGCGTGATCTATAGTATCAAAGGCCGCTGAGAGGTCCAAGAGCACCAACAGGGTCACACTACCCCTGTCGGTGCTCAAGCGGAGGTCATCGGTCAGAGCAACCAAGGCAGTCTCAACCCCAAATCCTGTCCTGAAGCCAGTTTGAAATGGATCGAGATAATCGGTTTCATCCAAGATAGCTTGGAGCTGGGAGGCAACTGCCCTCTCGATCACCTTGCTTAAAAATGGCAGCAAGGAGACTGGTCTATAGTTGTTTCTGTCCAGGGGATCCAGGGAAGGCTTTTTTAAGAGTGGCCTAACTGCCGCCTCTTTTAAGCAAGATGGTATACTGCCTTCCCTGAGGGACGCGTTGATTGTGTCTTGGAGGAACACCCTCAACGCGTCCCCACCCTGGACGACCAGCCATGATGGACAAGGATCGAGAGGGCAAGTTGTCTTCCTCATCCTACCAAGCAACTTGTCCACGTCCTCGGTACTCACAAATTGGAATTGATCCAGTAAAATGCCATCAACGGAGTTACTGGACGCCTCGTCCACAGATCCTGCCAAATTATTGGTGTCCAAGTCGGCTCTTATCCGAGAGATTTTATCTGCAAAGTGGATATTAAATGCCTCACAGCAGGCTGTCGTTGGGTTAAGTAGAGGGTTTGGCGCAGGAGATATCCGCGTCAAATCCCCCACCACCCTAAACAGCTCTGCCGGGCGAGACTCTGCAGACGCAATACGTGCAGAACAGAAAGATTTCTGCGCTGCACGTAAAGCCTCCCTATAGGAGTCAAGATGCTTCCTAAGGCGAGTTCTGTCGGATAAGAGACGAGTCTTTCGCCATTCGCACTCTAGTCGTTGTCCAACCCGCTTCATCCTTCTGAGATCTTCTGTATACCATGGTTTACGATTCGAAGCGGGTTGGAAAGGACGCTTGGGAGCGATCGTGTCGATAGCCTTGGTAAGATTGGTGTTCCACGTATTAACCAAAGCTTCGGCAGAATCACCGGCATTACTCACCATTAAACCCTCTAAGGCTTTCTGGAAACCAATTGGATCCATTAGCCTTCGAGGGCGGACCATTCTAATCGGTCCACCACCCCCGGGAGGGCGAACAGTAGCCTTTAGTTCCACCTTGATCAGAAAGTGATCCGTCCATGACAATGCGGAGGTTTTTATGACCTCCGCCCACGGATATTCCTGCTCCGTACTAAAGACCGCATCGAGGGTATGGCCAGCACAATGTGTGGGCCCATTGACCAACTGGGATAGGCCCATGTTTGTCATGGAATCCATGAACTCCCGAGCTGCGCCGGTTAAATCCTGTAAACTGGTTTCGAGTGGGATGTTGAAGTCGCCCAGAACTAAGAGTCTGGGCGACTCCAACAGCAACTCAGAAACCAGGGCGGTCAGCTCGGTCAGGGAGTCTGTTAAGCAACGGGGTGGCCGGTATACCAACAGAATCCCCAAACTATCCCTGGTCTTCAGGCTAAGGTACATACACTCGATGTGCGCCGTTTTCCGGATAGGCTTTCTGATCAAGGTCAAGGTGCTCTTATGGACCAAGGCTATGCCGCCCCCCCGCCCACTTTCTCTCACCTGCTCACAAACTGAGTACCCAGCCGGGAGAGCTTGCGCCCATGTTACAGAGCTAGCATCCCCCAGCCAGGTCTCAGTAAAACAAGCCAGGTCGGCCATCTCATCCACTAACAGATCATGGATTATATGGGTCTTCCAGTGATTCCCAAACTTTTGTACTGAAGATGTTTTGGACTTCAGTTCCCACAACTTCTGACAGTTGACCAAGCTTGCTGGGGCTTCTGGGAGATGGAAGTCCAAAGCATCTGGAGAACCAACGTTGGGAATCACTACTGTATTCAGTCTTGGACTGCCGTCCTGTTGTTATTCTTGTGTACCTTCCAGTTGTTTCTGCACTGCAGAAATATTGCAGTTTGACACTGCTTTAACTACCATAACTCAATTCTACAGAATTTTGCAACTTTTGTCAGAGAGCTCTGATGTCACAAACTACAAATCCTAGGACTCCCCAAGATGGAGACATCACAGTTAAAGCAGTATCAAACAGCATCATTTCTGCAGTACAGATTCAGCCTTGGCAAGCTTTGTTCAGAGGGGGCTTGCCTTTTGCATTCCTCTAAGAGTGAGAGAGTGTGACTTGCCCAAAATCACAAATGAGGTTTCCATGGCTGAACAAGGTCTCCAGAGTTGTAATCCAATCCAATCACTACACCACACTGGCTCACTAACAGAAACTGACTTCCTGCCCACCCTCTATTTCAAGATTTTGTTCTATGCAATTTCCCCCTTTTCTCACAATTTTAACAGTATGGTATGGAGCAAGATTTATTTTGGGGAGAAAACAGGACTGCTACATCCTCCCTATCCTGTTGGGGGTCACTTTAAGGGACTATGGAGGTACAGGTATACACAAGGACCTGCCTGACTCCCAGGTCATGGGAAATCATAGAGTGGCAGCTCACAAAATGGGCTTCCTCAGCTGTTACCCTGTGGTTATCCCCTGGCATCCAGGTCAGAGAATGGGGCTTATCACAGATGATAGGCAGACCATCCAGTTACTGGATCTATGCCAAGCCAACACTTTACAACTATAATAATAAAGCTGTGGCTTTTTAAAAATTTCTAGTCCAAGAGTTGTTTATTTTATTTTATTTTTTATATTGGTACCTCTACCTCTGCCAGCCGCTCATTGCTAGGTCTGCAACTACAAACTATGATCTGGAGTTAACTGTGATTTTCAAAAGTATACATGTAAGGGGGGAATCTGCACAAATGGAAGGGGCAACAAATAATCCTGAAATATTCCTGAAATTCAAATCACTGTTAAGAGATAAAAAAAGATTGCACCAAATCACATCTACTTTGAATTCACAGAAGTGTTAGCACAGATCTGCAACTCAGCAGGGTATGTATCACTTTTATCTGTAAGTCTGCAATAATCATGAATTATTATTATGTTACAGGTAGAAAGAGAAAATAACTTCTTTTTGCAACTGTGATTATTTCATTTCAACACAACACAACACAAACACACCCACACATACTTATCAGTTGGTAAGGTGTTTCCAGCAAAAGCCAACTTCAGTTAGCACCGGAGTACTATAAACGTCCACATTTGTTCAGCAATCAGTCGTTCCCAAACAATTTTAGCAATTAAAAAAACTTATGCTTACCAAATACTACTGCTTTAGCAAAAGGAGGAAACAATTCTGTATGCCTGAATAAGTGTTTATGAATCTGCCAGAGTTCTTTGTGCAATTTCTTAAAGTCACTGTATCTCTTCCAAACGACTATCTGAAGCAAAACAGAAAACAAACACACCCATGAAGCAATTATTACTGCTAGTTGAGCATTTACTAAGTATGGCAGAAACAAACATGGTAGCTTACTATGGGTACCCTAGAAGACATATTTTAAGTCACTAAAATCCTTAGCTAAAGCAATAAATTCTACTAAACCTTTGTCATTGGAACTTAAAATAGACCCAGGGTGGGGTCTATTTTCTTTCCACCACCCTTTTACACTTTCCCCAAATTAGCCAATGTAGTCACAACAGATAAGTGTCCAATATAGTCCCTCAAATCACATAAAGCATCATCTTTGCTCAGAAAGTGATGGGTGAACACAGAAGTTCAAGCATGCCAATAATCTTAAAGAGCAAATGTATAAATTTAGAAGAAGAAAAGTGCCACCGTCGTTGGCTTTATGCTATTTAGCTTATTTCTCAGCCTTAGTAATTTCTCATATGGAAAATAAAAGTACTAACTGGTTGCTTTTTATCAGTGTTTTGTCAGTCCTATGAGTCAGTTTTGGAGTACCATGTTAAGAACCCTGCTATCTGTTAACTGACATATCGATTTATGTATATCCCATTGTGTGGTTCATGGGGTGCAAGAGAAGAGAGTGGAGAACCTATGGTCCTCCAGTAACTGTTGAATTACAATTCCCAACGTACCTCACTACTGGCCAGGCTTATGGACATTAGAGTTCAAAAACGTATGGAAGGAAACAGATTCCCCAGCCCTGGAGTAGATAGCTGACTCCATCCTCTAACCCACAATTTTGTGTCTGGCTCTAGCTGGTAGACTTTAATGTTCTAGTAAAAAAACTAAAACAGACCCAGAAGCCAAAAATCTACCTATACCATTATCGGGGGTGGGTGGGAACGGCCTCAGTAATACACCCAATGAACTCAACATTACTCAAATCACTGCTATATACAGTCAGAATTGCATTGTCACATATTCATCTCTTTCCCAAGAAGTAAAAAGTTCCATTGGAAAAGTTACTATTTGACTCCCAGAATTCTCAAATTCATGGCTTACTTGGCTTACATATTGTCTTGGAAGAGAGACAAGTGTCTTGAAATATCTGATTTAGGGGGGAAGCAGATGGGCGGCCATGGGCCGCCCCGGGAAGCTGTGCCGCGGGGCTGAGATATCCCCACACCTCGGCCCCGCAGCGCAGCTTCGCCGCTCCTGGAAGGAGCACTAAATTGGCGCTCCTTCCACAAGTCGCCGAAGGTGCGCCGCAAAAGGCTGCCGGCGCACCTTCAGTGACTCTTCCGCTGCAGCGTGTGCGAACGCTGCAGCAGGCGGTCCTCCTCAGAGCGTCGGCTGTGCGGAGGGCCGGCTGCTCCGAGGACGACCTGGGGAAGGGGTTGGGGCACCCACCGTGCAGCTGCCCCTCCCCTTCCCTGCCCCCAAAACAGCTCTTTAAGCCGTCTGCTTCCCCCCCGAAGTTACATATACACAGGTGGCATCTTGTAATATTTAAGACTGTTGTTGTGTGCCTTCAAGTCATTTCCAACTTATGGTGGCCCTAAGGTGAACCTATTATAGGGTTTTCTTGGCAAGATTTGTTCAGAGAGAGTTTGCCATTACCTTTCTCTGGGGCTGAGAGTATGTGACTTGCCCAACTATGGCTGAGCAGAGATTTGAGTCTACAGACTCCAGGTCCAGTATTCAAACCACTATAGCACACTTGTTATCAATATTTAAGGTAGTTTCATAGATTTCATTCATTTACAAATAGAAAGGTAGATAATGATAGGGCGCTGATGAAGATAACATTTTGGATTCTGAGCAAGGTAGAAGATTCACTATCTCTACATCACAGAAAAAGACCCTCAATATCCCAAGATGCTTTGGCCTTCAACTAATGTTCTCTGTTCCCTTCTAACTAGCCCTTTTTGGATGTCTCAACAAATAAAATACACGTGGGTGTAAAGTGAGGAAGAGGGGGGAATGCAAATATCTCCACACAGCTTCCCTACACTGAATGTTTTGTATATCAGAAAATAGCAAAAATGTCTATAGAGATACAGTACTTACAACTGTGCATACGAAGAAGCCTCCTTGTAATTGAGAAGCTAACAACATGATGTGAAGGCCAATGGCAGGGTGGCTACTAAGCATTTTTAGGCTAACTCTCTCTGCAGACATTTAAAAGGGGAAGAAGCAAACAACTCATTGTTGTCTTTTTGTGGAGAACAAGAGGGTGAAAAATAAAGCCTCCACTATGTGTGCAGCTTCTCTGCACTAAACAGAAACCTTGATTTATTTATTTTTTGGTGTTTTGATCACATGGAGTTTCCACAGGTACTGACAGTCCCTCTTTCCAGACTATTGTTTTCTATGTGAAGAGAATAGTAACAAGAGAGCTACAGAGCAAACCTGTTACCTTTGTTCACGTGTTCAGGTTAGCCCTATCTAAGCATCTGCAAAGAATTTCAGAAGCCCTCTTCAGATTTTCACACTGAATGTGTGAGTATCCAAAGTGAAGCCAGCAGTCACAAAAAACATTCTGGATGTGACTGGCAAACACAATTTAAAGCCCTCTCATATTTAATTGAACATCTAAATAAGACTCATCTCCTTCCCTATTCACTCATGCACAGACTTTAGTCTAAAATATTGTGTCCACTTCTGGACACCACAGTTCAAGAAGGATACTGACTAGCTGGAACATGTCCAAAAAAGGGGGAACAAGATGACTGAACATCTGGAAACCAAGCCTTATGAACAACAGCTTAGGGAGCTGGGCATGTTTAGCTTGGGGAAGGGAAGACTGATAGTCATGTTTAGATATCTGAAGCGATATCATGTAGAACAGAGACCAAGCTTGGTTTCTGCTGCTCCAAAGACAAACTAAAGGATTCAAATTGCAAGAAAAGAGATTCCACCTAAACCTTAGAAAGAACTTTCTAATGATAAGCCCTGTTTGAAAGTGGAACACACTGTCTCAGAGGGTGGGGGAATTCTCCTTTTTTGGAGGTCTTTCAACAGAGGTTGGATGGCCATCTCTCGGGACTGCTTTAGGTATGTACAGTGGGCCCTTGGCCCTTTTAATATTTTCAAGCCATGGATGGTTGAAACCATGGTTTAAAAATCTGAGGGACAACTGTATTTCTGCATGGCAGAGAGTTGAAGTAGGTGTTCTTTGTAGTCCCTTGCAACTATATCATTCTATGCATATATTCTATGAGTCTTCAAGTCTTAGCTTCATTCAGAACAACCAGGTAGCAAACACCATCATAGTGTTTGCAGTACCTCATAATGGATGAGACACATAAAAGCAGAATGATACACATTCTGCCTGGCATGGCAAACATTTTCCTAGTGTTAAGTTCCTAAAAGAAAAATGAAGAGAAGAGGTAAAATAAGGACCAGACAATAAGAACAGAGCTAAAAATATAGCACTAAACAAATTAAACACTAGAGAGAAGTGAATTATGCACATTCACCTTATATACAGCTGACCCCCCCACATTTGTGGCTTTAACTTTTGCGGATTTGATTATTTGCAGTTTTGATTAGTATGTTCTCTCTAGAAATTTCTAGGTCCTCCAGTGCAACTCTGCCAGAAGCTGACCATAGAGTTGTGCTGGAGAACTAGAAGTTCCTAGAGAAAACACTTCTCTAGGCATTTGTAGGTCCTCCAGCATAATTCTTATGATCAACATCTGGCAGATGTTGACCACAGAGTTGCACTGAAAGACCTGGATATTCTTAGAGAGGTGTTCTCTCTGATAAAAAGAATAGTGTTGTTTTTTATTTTCACCCCTAACCCCAGTGAATGTAGAGGGACCACTGTATATCATTTTGGTTCAAGAGATAAATATGATACTCATTAGATACCTGTATTGGTAATGACTGCAGTTTTTTGGTTAGAAAGAGAAAAGAAAGATGCTATCATTTTTTTATGTCCAATATGTAGAAACATTGAACAAGACAGGCAACATTGACACTGACTGCAAACGAAAATTTGTTTACAAAACTATTTGAGCAAAGTTTCTATTTATGATGGTAGAGAAGGATTTCATCCAGGCTAAGGAATCTATACCCAGGAAGGCATTGTTAAGGTGCCGACAGACATCCAAACTGCCAATCAAGCCAATAATGAGGGATGATATATTGATTTTATATTTTTTATATAACTGTATATTATATATTTTATATTATATATTTCATTTCTATGCCACTTTCCTCCCAGAAAGGAACCCAAGGCAGCTAACAAGATAAAAACATTTTAAAAGACTTTACAATAAAAACTTTAAAACCATTGAAATCATCTCGGTAAAACAATAGAGACAGCCCGAACACCGGCACCAGCAGCGGCCTTGGTGAGGACTCTGAGCTGGGCGGGGAGCGCTCTAGCCCACCCCCTCCTCCCCTGAAACACCTGGCTCCAGGGAGGCCTTATAGCCAGCCCGACAGCCCGAACACTGGCACCAGTGGCGGCCTTGGCATTCTAAGGCCGCGGAGGACTGTTTTGGCTAGCCTGAAGCCCTCGGAGGACCACCTGAGCGGCTTGAGCCGCCGCACCTGCGTGCAGCCGGGAGGAGCACCGGTGGACATAAAGTCCCCACCTGATTCCATCTTCCTCTGGCACTACGCGGCGAGCGGCGGCGTTCTAAGGCCACGGAGGACTGTTTTGGCCAGCCTGCAGCCCTCGGAGGACCATAATGATATTGAAAGATTATGTATTTTTAAATTGTATATTTTTAATTATTGTTATTTAACTTGTTTAGTTTGATTTGTTTTGGGGGGATGGGTGGGTGGGTGTGGGAAGGAGGGATGGGATTTGAATTGATTTATTTGTTCTGATGTTTGTTTTGATGTTTTGAAATGTTTTGAAATGTTGTACGCCGCCCCGATTGCCTAGCAGAGGGGCGGGATATAAATAAAAATTATTATTATTATTATTATTATTATTATTATTATTATTATTATTATTAATATAAATTAACACAAAAACATACAAAAGTTAAAAACATAATAACATGATGGGAATAACAGTTCATCAACATCAGAAGGGTAATAACTTTTTTTATTCCTGGACTTATATATTCTCTCTTTCTCACACACATGCACCATACTAATAATGATAAAGGAAAGATATATACATCCCTGTACACACATATTCAATTGCGCAACCCCTCCATACCATTTAAAATTGAAAGAATCAGACATAACTACTTATAGATAAGTCTGTTACAGCACCACATGTTCACATGCAGGATCTGCATAAACTCATCTCTGGACAATGAATACAACATTTCTGACATTGAATCAGTTGTGGACATTATCCTGTTTAGGCTTTTATGTGCCACTGCATTTCTTTCATTCACTGCCCTGCAAAGAATAAGGAAACATTCCTTATTCAGATGTATTTCTTCCTCACAGTACTGTAGGGTCTAATCAAGTCCTTTTATAAAATAAAAACCAAGGTTGCACCATTCCGCTCCAAGTTTAATTTAGTCTAATTTAATTAATTTATTTTTATTTTACTTTAGTTAAATCAGGGGTAGGCAACCTTTCCCCTTTAAGGGCCGAGGGACTTCAGCTCCCAGAATGCCAGGAGCTATTGGCCAACATGGGACTATTGGCCAACATGGCTGAGGCTTGTGGGAGCTGAAGTCCCTCGGCCCTTAAAGGGGAAAGGTTGCCTACCCCTGAGTTAAATCCTGCTGGCAAAACACGTGCCTCAGACAGGATACTGAAATAAAGGGGTCCTAGGGGGATTGTAAAATGGCTGACTTCAGCTTTAAAGGGAACTGAAACATAAAACTGACAAAATGTTACACTGAGCAAACACAATGACACAAATTCACTGCAAAAATATTTAGGCAGATGACAGATGATGAAGAACACATCAGTCATCTGAAAGAGGGACAGCACAAGGCTTTTATCAAGAATCTCACATCTGTTTACCAAAGAGCTCTAAGTAGCCAACCATTTTACTCACAACTTGCCCTGTGGTGACTAGGCACAGAAGTTTTAAATTCATCTTCTTGGTTAATATAGATACTGTATATACTCCACTATAAGTCCCAAATTGACCCTAAAATCCTAGGTCAATTTATATATGAGTCAATATACTAATACTACTTAGAAAGGCCCTGAAACAAGCAAGCCTGATGCCCCACTCTTGGTGCCTTGAGACACATGTTTTGTGTGTGTGTGTGTGTGTGTGTGTGTTTGTGTACGAGGCTCCCAGTCCGATTTGCAAGGCTTCTCTTCCCATGGAAGAAACTCCCCATTTAACACCACTTCCTTCTCTTTCTAATCCAATTTGCAAGCCTTCTCTTCCCATCAAAGAAATGCCAGTTTTAACTCCACTTGCTTCCTTTCTCAATCCGATGTCAAAACCTCTCCTTCAGTACCTGGACATCGGTGTTAGGTGGTCAAGAGAGGTCCAGAGAAGAAGGAGACAGGGAAGTGGTATTTTCCCCTTTCCATCTTTTGTTATAGCCCCGAGCTTTACCCTTGACTTATCCACGGGTCATATCAAAATCCATGACTTTGACCCTGAAATCTTCCCTTGACTTATACATGAGGTCAACTTATACATGAGGAGTATACACGATATGTATAGGTGAACATGCTAATCTACTTTTTCTGGACTAGGAACCTCTATGGAAGCATTTGCAGGACAGTTTTAATGTGGGACAGCTTTCTGGTGAGAATCTGGGATAATTTAGAGGAAAGAGTAAAAGGTAATATGGCAGGATATAATATTCAAGATACAAATATAGAAAACAGGGATGGAGAATGGGCACATGTCATCTGGACTCTCAGAGTGAAGATCTCAGAGACTAGCATATTTTATTGATTCTCTCCAGTCCTACTTCCCAGCCTTAGTTATCTCTATTCTTCTACCTGCCCACGTCAAAAAATGCAAATTCTTGCCAAGACTAATCCTTAGAGGCAAAAACAATTATTCATATTTAATTTATAAATTATTGTGAATATCATAATTAACAAGTAATTATACTAACATTAAACTTATAATTAACTGTGGGACTGACCGGCTTTTGAATATAGACAAGTTCAAAATTCTGAGGGGTCCACAACTGATTTTTGGGAAATACAAATGCGAAATTCTGGGGAAACTGGGATTTAAAGGTGTTTTTTCCCCATTCCGGGGGTGGGGGGAGAGAAAGGATAAATAGTGTCCCCACCCCTTATTTTCTGAGGTTTGCACACTTCTATCCAGAAATGCTGAATCTGGGTCGTCATGCAGTGAAGGAGTTGTGATATTTATATGTGAGGATGATAGAAAGATAAAGGGTGCACTGAAGAAATAATCCAGTTCAATACTACTTTAACTGCCATGGCGCAACACTATAGAATTCTGTGAATTGTAGTTTGTTGAGAAGACAAAATGTCCCCAAAACTACCATTCCCAGCATTCCACAGCACTGAGCCATGGCAATTGAAGTGGTTTCAAACTGGATTACTTCTGCAATGCAGATACAGCCAAAGAGAGACAGACACAGAAGCTAACTGTAGATAGGCAGAAATGTACACAAAACACAAAATTAACTTCACATAGCTCCAACTATAAGTAATGTTGACTGATATCTACCAAAATAATTTCATCCAAACTGCAGTAACTATTCTCTCGCCAATTTTCCTCCATTTTCACATTTTAAACATCAGACGTTCCACATGGACAAATGGCAGATTATTTTCTGGCAGGCTTTAAAATGTTTCACTCTGCACCCAGCATCTGGGCCAAAGTATATTTTTAATGTATGAACCCTGGTTTCCCAAAGTACTGTGAATATGCTTTATTCTTAATGACCAAGTTGAACAACTGTTTGTATTCAAAAGGCACTAATAATATATGAGTAATAAAGCAATGGTATCTGTGGCTATTGCTTCAAGAACATAACAGATATTGTTTCTATTTTCAGTAGATAAACACAGAGGGGAACTTCTGCTAGAACGAAGCTCCTCTAGGCATAACAGGTCAGACCTGGACATTGTGTGGGCCATTACACAGTCTGCTAACTGTGTGACAACCAACCAAACACACAATGAGCTTCTAAGTTTTGTTACTTGAGTGGGTTTGCAAAAAACAGGTAAAGATGGATATGAATGAATTTCACCCACCAACTCTTCCACATCTGAAAAAATGAAATCTTAAAAATATGAATGTGGGAAAGAGCAACCAACAGACTTACTAATTAATTAAATAATTTCTATAATGCCTTTCTGCCAGGAGGGACCCAAGGTGGCTCACAAATAAAATATTTTTAAAATCTCAATAAAATTCAAACAATTAAAATCATCTACAACAATATAAAATTTCATAAAAATATACAAAAGTTAAAAGCATAACTAAAACCCACCTGCTCCATAAAAACCACCCTGACATCAATTATATATCAAATACCTGCTTAAATAAAAATGTCTTGGCTTGCCAACGAAAAGCAAGCAGGGAGGGACTTACCCATCAACGCAAAGATGGGCACACATAGAATATTTCACTATGACTGCATCTATACTACAAAAATAATCCAGGCTGATGCCATTTTAATTGTCATGGCTCCATGCAATGGAATTCTGGGAACTCCATATCATGGAATTTGTTTGTTGTGGCAAAAGAGCTATCTTACAGAGGAGACCAAATATCTCACAAAACTACAGTTCCGAGAATTCCATACCATTGAGCCATGGCCAATAAAGTGATGTCAACATGGATTATTTCTGCAGTGTGGATGCAGCCTATGTTAGTACTGAATTAAGGTTGTCACCTCTTTTTTTCTGAAAGGCATCTGTGTGTGTGTATGTGCCCTCAAGTCACCTGTCGACTTAGGATGGCCCCATGAATTTCACAGGGTTTCTTAGGCAATGAATATTCAGAGGTAGCTTTGCCAGTTCCTTCTTCTGAAGTACAGCTTAAAGCTCCTGGTATTCACTGGTGCTCTCCCATCCAAGTACTAACCAGGGCTGACTCTGCTTAGCTTCCAAAATCAGACAGGAACCTACCTCTTTAAAAGCTACATGGCAGACAGGTCCTCTCCATGCTAAGAATAAGAGCGTCTATCAAATAAGGCTGGTGCAAATGGGTAACAATTTGTTCTTATTTTATTTTTATATGAACTTGCCAAAGTCCACAAATTTCTTAACAGAGTATTTTAAAAAAAATAATGTAGAATATTATCAACCTTAAAAATAGAGATCTATAGTACTTACAAGACTATAACAGAGCTCAGAGATTATTTAGTACTTCTATTTAATGTCCGTTCGTCATTAACTCTCAAAATCCCCCAGCTATCATGGCTACTGGCCATGGCATTCGAGAACCTGGGAGATGTAGTATGAAAAAGTACTGTTTCCATGTTCTGGGTACAATTCAGTATTGTTGGACCTCAAAGTCACAAGTGGTGCAGACCAAGAGTAAAGTTACAGAAAGGTGAGAAAAGAACAAACAAAATCTATTCTAATACCAGTGTCTCCCATCAATCACATATTCAATAGAAAAAAAGGAGAGAAAAGACAAGACCAAAAACTACAGAATGCTAATGAAATAAGACATATTTAAAATAATAATAATAATTATTATTATTATTATTATTATTATTATTATTATTATTGACTTTCTCCTCCTGAGATGAGGAAAGACAACTATAATCTTAAGCACACTTAACTTTGAAGTAAGAACTACTGAAGTCACCAGGTCTGCCTCTGAAGAACATCTTGAAGACAGAAGTACTCCCCACAAAACCCCTCAAATTTGCAAAGAGAAGAAGCAGAAACTAGTGGCAAGAGGTACATGTAAGCTGACAAAACAATTGGCAACTGAACCTCTCTCTGAGTTATTTTAAGTTCATTCCACAGAGAGTTTAGAGCAATTAGCTTCAGTCACTAGGCTACAAACTACAAACCTTGTCACTATCACAGGAGAGTTTCTTGCCAATAGCAAGGAAACTTTGTTCTTCAGTAGGGGAAGAAGAACCGTAACATCTTCTATACAGCCTTCCCCCAGATTTTTGGGAATACAGTGCTCTTCACTCCTGATTCTTTACTGCCTGCCTTGCGGTGCAGTGGTTTAACTGTTAGACCATGACTCTGGGTTCAAATTCCCACTCAGCCATGAAAACCTACTTGGTGATCTTGGGTAGGTCACAGTCAGTCAGCCTCAGGGGGAGACAATTTGTAACTTCTGCAGAATAGAGCCAGCATGGCATGGCACTTTGCGTGTTGGACTATAACCCTGGATACCAGGATTTGATTCTGCCCTTGACCATGAAACCCAACTGGGTTTCCTTGAGCAAGTCACATTCTCTCAAGAGTGGCAAACCCCACTCTGAAGAAATTTGCCAAGAAAACCCTGTGAAAACCCTTAAGGGGTCACCATAAATCCGAAACGACTTGCAGGCAGACAACACAACATATGGCTTGAGAGAGCACAAAACATCTGGAGGGCACCTATGTTCCTACATACATCTATGTTCCTATGTGCCTTGCTAACAGCAATTTCCAGTACACAGTGAGAGCAGCAATGGCAATCTGGTGCCATTACTTTTTTCTGTTATTAATGGAGTTTAAATTTTATCAACTGGATTTTATTTCATTTTATTTTATTTTGCTTTATTTCTAAGTTTTATGGTCCATAATACTCTACAACATATATAATAATCCTTACTAATTATTAACATTATTACAGCACATAATTTTCAGCTTGTCCGATGGCTGTATCCAAGTAAATTAATACCCGGTACCTATAATGTGGAATATCTTATTACACTCATCCCTCCACATTCGCTGGGGTTAAGGGCACAGGACCTCTGTGAATGTGGAAAAACCACAAATAACAAAATCACTATGTTTTCACCTGAGAGAACACCTCTCTATGAATCTCTAGGTCAGGGGTAGGCAACCTTTTTGAGCCGGGGGCCGGGTTGCTGTCCCTCAGACAATTGGGGGTACAAAGCAGCAAAAATAAATAAATAAATAAATAAATTTTAAAAAAAATAATTAAAAAAAATGCATGCACACTCTCTCAGCCCCAGAAAAGCCATGGCAAACCCTCCGTGGAGATTTTGCCAAGAAAACCCCAAGAACAAGTAATAACAACAATAATCAATATCATCATGGTGGGCAGCGGGGGGCGGCAGCGGCGGCAGGACCAGCCTGGGGCCAGTCCAAAGGCCTCAGGGGGCCGCATCCAGGCCCCCGGGCCTTAGGTTGCCAACCCCTGGGGTAGCCACTGTGTAAACAGAATGCTAAATAAGATAGGCATTTTGTCAGATCCAACATGAGTCCTCTCACGTAAGCAAACAAAAGTCTTGGGAACCACTAACTGGATACAGGAAATGTATTACTATATGTACTTTATAAACTAATATCTATATGAGTGTCAACGTTTTGTTATACTGACTCATAATAACTAAATACAATGAATTTCCTTTTCAAATGGCTGTTAGTGTTGTTTAACTTGGCAGTCATATGCTGCCTGAAAATTTAACAGTGTTGGAACATATAGGCCAGGGGTCAGCACCTTTTTGGGGGGTGGGGCCGGTCCCCCTGTCCCCTGGGCTGCGGTGGTGCGCGCACGCATGCGCACTACCACCACAGTGGTGCGCTCACGCAGCATGCATGTGCATGGCGGCAGGCACCATCTTGGAAGGCCAAACGGCACCCGCCATGGTGCGCTCGCACACGCATGTGCATGGCGGCGGGCTGGTGATCCCCAGAAGCTCTTTGTGAGAAATAAGCTGTTTCTAAATGTATATAGCATATTTCTTAATGACACAATCTGTAGGCAACCAACTATTTTCTGTATATGAGTAAAACTTTAAAATCTTAACTTACACTAAAAGTTGTTCCAAAAGTTGTTACACTAAAAGGTGTTCCAAAATGGCGCCTGCCGTAGTGTGCATGCGTACGTGAACACGGGCGCCATTTTGGAAAGAAAAATGGAGCTTCGCGTCGCGCGCGGCGGCAGGGGCGGCCACGGGCCAGTTCCAAGGCCTCGCCAGGCCAGATCCGGCCCATGGGCTGTAGGTTGCCAACCCCTGATATAGGCTCACAGAATAGATATGATCCTCAGAAAACATATTCCCAGATATGTTCTCATTAGGATTCTCCTTGGAAAAGATAAACAACAAGTTATGAGCTAGATCAAAATATGCCTAAACCAGAGCCCCATTTTATTTTGCCATAATATTCTTAAAGAGAAGTTCAAAGAAGAAACATAAAAGGGGGGGGGGTTGAGATAAGCAGAAATGAATGAACAGGAGAACACTTGTTTACTCAGTATTACAGACAGCAGAAGCAATTTCTTAGACAATAAAACACTGATTTCTCTCCTTTTTGTTTCTGTTTATAAGACATCACATATCCAAAATCCACTCCTGCAAGTTTAAGACTCCTCCACCAGCAACCTCTATAATATAATTTCTCTGTCTCTGTCTGTCTGTCTGTCATGCTATACCAATCCACGTTTCATCAAAGAGGCATCAAACTTGTTGTGTTATGTAACTGGACCACAACAAACACTACAGTAATGGTTTGAACCCAGTCCATCAATCACTTTGGTTTCTTTCTAAGCAAACAATTCAGATTCCTGTAATTTATTTTTTTATTTTTATATATATATATTTATTTTTTATTTTTTGCTTTAGAATGTACATTTATGAACTGATTTGACATAATAATATTTATACTTAGGCTGACATGCTGAATATTTTCATGCAAATTTAGACTTACTAGCAAACTTCACCTTTTCTTTCCGCTCGCCCCACAAAACTGCTGTTTTCACACATTTTGCAAAGAATTTGGACAGAAACAAATTTTAAGGTTTGTAGATGTTACTAGACAAACATTTGTTTCACTTAAATCAAAAATAAACAGGATCTTTTAGCAGTGTTGAGTAAATCTGACATCAACCTGAATAGCACCAGGTAAATTTCACAGTACGGGGAATATAAGAGGATTTAAAAATGTATTTCATTTGATATAAACATATGAACCAAACAAACAAATAACCAAATGACAAATTATTCCTGAATTTAAGTGATGTGGGTATGTAATGCTCCCTTCCCCAAATCAGTTCCCTCTAGATTCACTGGAATCCAATTTCCATCATTCCCAGGCTGCATAGTCAATGATGGCTGAGCACTATGGGAAATTCAAGCCATCGGAAGGACCCCAAGCTGGAGAAGAGTGGTATAATACCCTTTTCATTAAAGAAAGGACAACATTTTGAAATATTTATGTAATACCTTACAGAATGGCCCAGGACTACAGACAAAAGGACTCTATAATATATACCCTAGCTATCTTCAAAAATACCCAGTTGCACAGGAGTTGGAATAGCCCTTAGTCTGATACACCAAAGCCACCAACCAAAGCGGTGCAAATGTCATGGTTAGACAGACTGGTGTGAATCATATTGCTTAGTCCTGAATAAAGTAGATCCACTGAATTCAATTTTGGCTCATGAGGTAACACACAGGCAAATCTCACTGACTGAATGGCCTACTCTAGCTGGGATAAACAGTAAGATTCCATCTACTGTATTCACCTCATCTCAGCAGTGCCATGGCTACTGAGATAGGTAGGGAACACTGTCTGCACAGTCCAACTATATGGCATCTTGAGGGGCTTCCCACTTTATGCCTGTTATAGGGAACTGCCACATAGTAGGGGAAGATACTATCTCTAGAACTCTTTCTTGCAGATTACTTCTCCCAACTTTTTTGGACTTGCCTACACTGCTTCAAACTCCTTTTAAAAACCCACCCTCCTCCTGAATCTAGAGTGATATGGTCAAACAACTCATGGCCTTAAACAACCCAGATTTGGGGTATCCTACCTTATTGTGGAGTTTTTAAAAACTCTAGAGTTTGCACCACCATTGTAATGTCTAGGTTGGATGCCTTGTTTCCCTCAGAGCAACTGGCACGCTAGCAGTGCTGGCGCTACTAAGGGAAGAGAAGAGAAAAACCTCACAGTTCGGGCTGAGAAATGTCCCAGACAAGATTTGAAGGTGGCAGGGGCAGCAGGGGCGAGAGCAACAGGCCCAAGAAGCTCCACAGGGACAGGCAGGTAGTGTAGACAATCTACCTGATGTCTCTGCAGAGGAAAAGGTATGTGAGGTGGATCCGGGGCAGGAGTTCATTCAAACTTTTGCCCTAGTGTAGATTAGCCCTTCATCAACTGTAAATTTATGTTATGGAACACTGCCACTGTGTGACTGAAGTCGCTACTACAAGGCACATTTAAATTACAGTATAGTTGTCCCTCCATTTTCACGGGGATCTATTCTGGTCAGCCCAGCCCAGCCCAGCCCAGCCCAAAAATGGAAATTCGCAAATATTCAAGCCCCACAGGCTTGAATGGCCGCAAGCTCCTGCACACATTTTAACCCGCCCCGCTTGCTGGTCCACAAAGGACCAAGACTGCAGGCTCAAAGTCCACAAAAATGGAAGGACAAGTCTAATATTAAATGATTCAATTTAGAAACCAAGCAACCCTCAGGCTGTTACTGAGTGCCCCATTCTGCAGCTTTCTCAGTCACATACAAGTAGTATTTTTAATTCTCTTTGGGTACTCAGGAATTCTGTTCTATACCTGGAATAGCCCTTTTGCCTTCCCCTAACTGGCCAGTTCCTGCCAAGGCAACCTTCTTTTCAAAGCTCACTCCCTATATGGTTTCCTGAGCTGTCAAAGCTCCATTGTTCCATGTTGTTTCTACCAATTCTCCCTCCTCCACCTCCTCCTCGTGCAAGACTCCATAGCTCTGTGGTAGGCATGTTCTGCATGGCAAAGGTCCCCATTACCTAAAAGGTTCAGGTAGAAGGTAACGGGAAAGACTTCTGTGGGCCAGGGCACATAGTCACAATTGGGCTGGGCCCCAAAGTGGGCTGCCACCATGGTCCAAACTGGCACCACCAGGAACCGGATTATATCTGTTCCTTTTCGCTCTGGTCCTTTGGACCAGAGTGCAGCTTCCAGCCACTTTGGAGACATACGTCATTTGACCCCCAAAGCAGCCAGAAGCCACCTCATTTGGCCCATGTGTTTTGACCTGCCCCAGTCTGCATCTGCACTGCAGAAATGATGCAGCTTGATTCCACTTTAGCTGTCATGGCTCAGTGTTATGGAATCCTGAGACTTGTAGTTTGTTGTGACACCAGAGCCCTCTGACAAAGAAGGCTAAATATCTCACAAAACTGCAAATCCCAGAATTCCATTGCATTGAGCCATGGCAATTAAAGCAGTGTCAAACTGCATTATTTCTGTAGTACAGATGCACCCTCAGACTCTAGAGAGTAGCTGTCAATCAAAGTAGGCAATACCAGTATAGCCGGACAAAAAGTCTGACCTGGTATATAAGAAGCTTCCGAAGTTCCTAACCCTGATCCTCCTTTATCAGCTTTATTTTCCCTTCTTTTCCTCTACCATCTTGGTGCATCACTTTCATGATCCATAGTACCTGGCACTTATGGGTATTACAATTATATAAATAAAGATGATGATGACAATGATAATAACATACACAATAATAGCATGTATCATTTCCTCAGTAAGCAAGCATCTGCTACTTATGTCTACCTTATCTCTCTGACCACCTGACTTTTCACTTTCTTTTCCCAGTTCAAGCTGTCATGTTTTATTATGAACCTACATGTGCATATGCAGTTAGGCTGGAGTGTGCAGAGAATGAACAATGCATTTTGAAAAATCATGGAGGTGACCAGGAGAAGATATGTAGCATATTATCATGACATTCCCCTCTGCTAGCACTGAAGGCAAAGACACAAACCAATTTAATTAGATTGGCATTAAGTAAATATTATAAAGGAAAAAGTGCACTTTCCCAAGCTTTCAAGTTAACTATACCAAATTTTGTATTACAAATTTCATTTGTATTACAAATGTCTAACTAGCGTTTTTTGTAACAAAGATGGAACAGATACACACACACGTTTGTGACATACATATGTTGAGAATGACTATGGCAAGTGTCAAAACTGTTTTTTTTTTTTTTAAAGAAGATAAAAATAAGAATGTGAACAAAAGCATCTTTCAAAATGGAAACACATTACCTCCTGGACATCTTCTGGATTTTTTCGTGAAACAATCTGAAAAACAAAAGCATATACCTTGTCAGTAGTTGCACTCTGATATTTATATATAAAGGAAAGGATGCAGATTAGACATGAAAATATTTTTATTAAGACATCTTACATTTGGCTTACTTCATATCAGCTTGACTGTAAAGAAAATGTATGCTATATATTCAGGGGTAGCTGTGTTGTATGCTATATATGTATGTATTTAATCTGTACTGTTATTTAAGTGCAAGTAACAAAAGAAGAGTTGAAGTGCTGGCTTGAGACCTAAAGCACTTGGTTGAAACATCCTCAGCCACACACCTTATTGGGTGATGTGGAGGTAGCAAATGACTCAGTGCTCATCATACTTTAGTGCCTTATTGTAAAGATAAAATGGGGAGAAAACCTTATACTTCCATGAATCTGACTGGAAAATGATGGCATACATTGTTATCTGCAGTCTACCTTACAGAGTGATGCCCATGTAATTGCTAAATCCAGTAACTCTGTAGATATGTACTGAACTGCAATGAAGCAGTTCTTTTAAGCATAGTCTGCAAATTTATACAAACCTATCTGAGAAGTGGCTTCAATGAACTCAAATGGACTTGTTTCTGAACAGACATATATACAATTGCACTATAAATCATATGATTTACTGACCTGCAGTGTGAATTCAGTTGTTGAAGCATGGTTGGCATATTAATATAGCTTTATTTTATCGATCAAGATTAAACCTGATATCAACCTGGAGATACATACTGCTCTAGATGTTTAAAATTCTATATCTCTTTTTTTAATCACAGGTTAAAGTGATCTCACTCTGAATATTCAAGAAACTAGACGTGCCCTCTCTAACACTGAGGTGGATTAATTATCCTAACACAAGGAAGACAGATAGATTGAATATGGAAAAGAAATTAACTCAGGTCAGTTGGTCCAATTATGTTGCTCTTACAGACAAACCTGAAGGAATTAACCACTGAGAAGCATAGAGAAATGACCAAGACTGGCAATCAAACCATAATTGTTGGTGCTATGTGAGAGTGCTCAGAGGCAGCACATGCAACTATTAAAAATCTGATGAAGCATTTAAGAGAATGATGCTTATAACTGTGGATAAATTCACTGAAAACCTGGAGCATATTGCTCAAAGGGTAAATCAAAAGATTTCAAGAAGCAACATGGCCAACAAGAGTTCTACCCAGGAGGCATACCACCCCATATATCCTTTTACCAGCATCCAGTTTGGGATCACAGTATGGTGTGTCTTCACTACTGATCAGGTGATGCTCCAATTAAAGTAGTGAGAACCAAGTTTCATCATCCTGTATCTTGGTCCCCCACTCTGTCAGACAAAACAGTTGCAGAAAGAACAGACTGCAGCTATCCTTGTTCTATCTCTCCCTCTCTTTCTTTGTAGCGTGTGTATATGGATTATATACGATATGCTGCTCCCAAATTACAGGCACGTAGATTGTGCATTTCCTATATGCAGCGGTACCTGTGTGTGTATGTTGTATGCTTTCAAGTCATTTCCAACTTAGGGCAAACCTAAGGTTAACCTATCATGGGATTTCCTTGGCTACATTTATTCAGAGGAGGTTTGCCATTGCCTTCCCCTGAGGCTGAGAGCATGTAACTTGTCCAACGTCACCCAGTGGGTTTTATGGCCAAGCATGAAATCGAATCCTAGTCTCCAGGGCTGTAGTCCAACAGTCATACTATCACACCACACTGATACCTAGCTTTGAGTAAACATGCATAAGATGAGCATGCCTTCGCATTTCTTTGTCATTTCTTCCTGAAGATGAAAACAGTGAACTACAAACTGATTTCTCCATTTTCCTTAAACTTTAAAGTTTAGTATAAGGAAGGTTATGGGCTTTAAAATTCAAATTCTAGTGGCTTTCCAGTCCCTATTTCCCCCATGTCCCTTTGCATAGTCCTTCAGTTGCCATCAGAGCTACTCAGCAAACAGAGGGTTCCCACTCACTAATATGGACACAGCCTGTAGCTTACTTTCCTCCTTTTTAAATATTTAAATCCAGTAAGCAAGTGTTGAGAATTAAGCTAAATTAATGCAAAGTGTTATAAGAGCAACCAAAATGAAATTGAGTAGGGTTGTTTTGCTCCATTCTGCAGCAACAAAAACTAAAACACTTTATCCAAATGCTTGTTAACAATATTAAAGCATTACTTTAAGAAAGATATTTCCTGTCCACCCTAACCCTGTACTCCAAGCTTGAAATGCATCAGCCCAATGCATTTGGGGCTACGTAAACCAAAAGAGCAAAATGTAATGTACTTAAAACTGTGCAGACAGAGAAAAAGAATCACAAACTTCACCCTGCTGTAGTTTTTTAACGTATCTGTAATACAGGTATACACAAAATTTTAACCTCTTAAATCTGTCTACAGATTTTTATGTATTGACTTAAAAACATATCTCTCATTCATGGAACTATTCCAGCTTTCACTGTTTACTACTCACATACCTTTCATAATCTGCAATATCTTTCAGCACAGTATGCCTTACATTTTTTTTAATCTTCTCTTCTCCACCCCATCCATATCACAACCTCAGGTTTATGATTAAGTAAGTGGACTGTCCTAAGAATGCATGAATCTGGTTTTCTTATCTATTATCCTGCTGTACAAGTTTGTTCTTGTCTTCTGGGAGAAAGGCTCTATGCTTCATTCCTCTCACACTGAAACAGCTCAGCTTTCATGAATGGTGGTCAATAAATCTGTACTGTTGCTATTGTGTGCCTTCAGGTCCTTTCCAATTTATGGTAACTCTAAGATGAATTTATCATGTTGTTTTCTTGACAACATTTGTTTGCCACTGCCTTCCTTTGAAGCTGAGTGTGTGACTTGTCCAAGGTCACCCAATGTGTTTCCACACAGCAAAGCAATAATTTGAATTCTGGTCTACCAAAGTCCAACATTCAAACCACCTTATTACATTGGATTTCAAAAGAAGGCTTGTTGATGGCTTTTGCAAGAGATGAATTAGCTATCAATGGGTTTGGTGTTGTTATGTGTTTCAAATCATTTCCAGCTTCTGGAGACTCTAAAGTGGACTTATCGCAGGGTTTTCTTGGCAAGATTTCTTCAACAGGAGTTTACCATTACCCAGTAGGTAATGGCTGAGAGAATGTGACTAACCAAAGGTCACCCAGTAGGTTTCCATGGTCAAGCAGAGATTCACACCCTAATCACCCAGAGTCCTAGTCCAATGCTCAAACACTGCCTCTAAATTTGTAGAGCTGATAAAATGGAAAATGGAAGAGGGATAATGTGGCCTAAGAAATTAGTCCACAAACATTACCAGCCTTCCAAAAAAATACAAGCCCACTGAGAAATGGTAGAGACAGACAAAGAGCTCCATTCCTCACCTGCCCCTATTCTGTCAGCCTGCAGGAAACTATGCATTTGTTGCTGCTACTATGTGCCTTGTTATTTCTGACTTATGGTGACCCTAAGGCAAACCTATCACAGAGTTTCCTTGCCAAAAGTTGGTCAGAGGGGGGTTGCCTTTGTCATTCTCAGAGGCTGAGAGAGTGTGATTTGCCCAGGGTCACCAGTGGGTTTCCATACAAGGATTCAAACCCTGGATTGATAATCCAATGCTCAAACCAGTACATCATGCTGAACCTAACTAGGCATTTGTTCTTGTTAATGGCCTTCTAGTCAACTTCAGCTTATGGTGACCCCATGAATGGAAGACCTCCAAGTCACCCTGTTACCAACAGCCATGCTCAGCTCAGGTCTTGCAATTCCAGGGCATGGCTGCCTTGATTGAGTCTAACCTCCTGTAATGTGGCCTTCTTTTCCTACTGCCTTCCACCTTACTAAGTATTATTGTCTCTTCAAGTGAGTCATCTCTTCTCATGATATGGCCAAAGTACAACAGTCTCAGTTTAGTCATCTTGGCTTGTTGGGAGAGTTCAGGCTTGATTTCCTCTAGGACCTATTTATTTCTCTTTTCAGCAGGCTACAATATCCACAGAACTCTTCTCCAGCTCCACATTTCAAATGGGTTGAACTTCTTCCTTTCAGCTTTCTTCACTGTCCAGCTTTCACAACCATGCATAGAAATTGGAAATGCAATAGCACGGACAAAACTGACTTTAATATTCAATGATATAGCTTTACACCCCAGGAGCTTGTCGAGTTCCCTCATAGCTTCCGTTCCTAGTCTTCTTCTGATTTCTTGATTGCAGTCCCCTTTTGATTAATAAATGAACCAAGGTATAGGAAACGGAAAATTGCAAATATTCAAGCCCCATTGGCTTGAATGGCAGTGTGTGCCATGGGCCACCCGCAAATGGATGAGGGATGCAGATACCAAGTCTGCAAAAACAGAGGGCCGATTATACTGGAATGCAATTCCTATTCATCCACAGCGACCAAGCAAGTGCTTAACTATAAAGCTGAGCTGAAGATTTTTTGTGCCATAAAGTGGAAGAAGGAAGGAAGGAAGGCAGTCCTTCCCAACCCCATACTATAACTGTAATGGCCAAAGCTTGAAAACATTAGGTTCTTGGACTAAAGCTCCCAGAAACCTATTTGCCATGCTGCTTGAACAATTCTGAAAGATGTTGTTGTTGCTGTTTGTAACCTGCCTCTCCCTATGGTTAGACATATAACATCAGTTAAAAACATTTAACACCTGTTAAAAGTATAAAACCAAAAACATTAAAAACAGTCCATTTATATTTGGAAACGTGTAATTTGAAAAGCTTTTCTTTCTTTTTTTTTTGCCTGCTAGAAGATACTGGTCTTTAGTGCTGTTTTAAATTCAGCTGTCAAATCTTTTACAACAAGTCATCCCACTCTCTGGGGGAAGATGAAGGAAAAGTCCTCTGGATGACAGTTGCCAACCTAGTCCTGGCCTACAGAAGTCCCCCAGAGGACTTGAATGTATAAAATGGATTATACAGGAGAAGGCAATCCCATAAGTAAACTAAACCATGTAGGGCTTCAAGGTAATAACCAACACCTTGTACTTTGCCCAGAAACTAACTGGCACCCAGAATGTAATATCTGTGTAATATGATCACTCCTAGATGTACTAGTAACCAATCTCACTGCCATGTCTTGAACTAACTGAAGTTTCCAATCTTGATACAGAGGTAGCCCAATGTACAGTCCACTGCAGACATCCAGCCTTGAGATTACCAGAATGTGCATTACCATCTTTATATCCTTTGGTATAGACGCAAAAGTTTGATCACTAAACAAAAGATCATGATGGGATTTCTATGACCAAACACATTTTTGTAATTCTGTGCTTAGCTATAGAGGAGCAAATGTTTTCTTCTTCAGAGTACTGTAGTTGGGGGATGGGGGGGACGGGACCAAAGTAGCCCAATGACAACTGAGCATGTCCACAGAAATTGGCGGGGTATACTTAATGGGAACAGAATTGAAACAATGAAAGTGGGAATCATGTGACCATCTGATAGTGCTGGATTACAATTTCCAGCATTCCATACCATTATCTAGCTAGGGCTGATGAGACTTATAGTCCAACAACATCTGCAGGGCTGCACATTTTGCACTCCTGGCAGAGTGCCTTGGATGAGGGCACTGGACAGGAACATGCTACACTGCAACCTTCTGCTGCAGTTCCCATTTATGTGAAAAATATTAGTAACTGTGAATCAGGAACTCTTCACTTCTCATCCTGCCCATCTATGGGATCACAGAGTTGCTAGGTAGCCTTAGGGCAAAGGTTATGGCATTGACACTGGCTTCAGGGAGGCATCAGCTGAACCATGAAAATGGTTCCAGGAAAGTGAGGAGCAAAGTTCCAACGTGGAATAGTACCATGAGGCGAATGTATTTTCCTCAATGCAGCAATCCAAACAAGGGTGAGTTGATTTCTCTCTAGTAAAGGACTTAGCACTGGATCTATGGAAACCATATCATAACATCTTAATTTCAGAAGAAATTCTTCAGGGTCCTGAGAGTGTTTCCCTGATGCGACTTTAAGCAGAGTCAGAGACGTCCAGATCTATTCTTATCAGAGCTGGATTACTTGCCAGCTGAGAGGTCTCTGCACCAGAATCCCAGACTTGAAAACGATGAGTTGTTACTTGGAAATGTTACTTTTGGGGATTACAACCTCCACAATTCAGCAACCAGCTAGCCATATTGACTGAGGTATTCTAGGGGCTGTAGTCTAAAAAAAACTTTTCATGGCTCTGTTCTACACAAGACAGCAGGCTACATGCATACAATTCTGTGTAGATTTCTTCAAAAGCTGAATTTGAACAGATGGCTGGTGCTAGGCAAAAGGGAGGTAAAGAGGAAGGTTTTGCCAGAACAGTGTGTTTTGCTCTCTAAATAAGAAAATGGATTCTACCTATTGAGCAGAATCCCATGAGGCCAGCTTTGGCTAAGTAATGGGAGTTCCTTCAGGCCAAACTGACCTGTGTGTTTGTTTATGATAGGTTGTTTGTTCTCTAATTTTTGGCCAGCCAAATAAATGTTCAGGAAATATGAGAGGTGCTGCTGTTTCAGTGATAATGGGCAGGAGGAGATATGGTGGTGTAAGTAGAAGAAGCCAATGGAGGAGAAGGGAGAGAGACATCTCATGGCTGTTCCTCCTTCTGGTTCACCATTAAGTCAACAGATTCCTGGCTGCTCTAGTAGAACTCCCTCAGACCACTGCTTAATGCCAAGTCAGTGACTGGGAAGAGTGTGTCTACAGGACAGCAACCAAAATGGTGAAAGGTCTGGAAACCATGCCTTAGGGAACTGGGTATGTTTAGCCTGGAGAAGGTTAAGAGGTGACATGATAGCCATTCTTAAATATTTGAAAGGATGTCATGTTGAAGATAGAGCAAGTTTGTTTTCTGCTGCTCCAGAGACTAAGACCTGGCGCAATGGATTCAAACTACAGGAAAAGAGTTTCCACCTAAACATTAGGAAGAACTTCCTGAGGGTAAGCACTATTCGACAGTGGAATACACTGCCCTGGAGAATGGTGGAGTCTCCTTCTTTAGAGATTTTTAAACAGAGGCTGGATGGCCATCTTGTCATCTTGTCAGGAGTGCTTTGATTTCATAGAATCATAGAATCATAGAATCATAGAGTTGGAAGAGACCACAAGGGCCATCCAGTCCAACCCCCTGCCATGCAGGAACTCCCAATCAAAGCATCCCTGACAGATGCTTTGGCCATCTGTCCCTGACATCTGTCCCTGACAGATGGCCATCCAGCCTCTGCTTAAAGACCTCCAAGGAAGGAGACTCCAAGGAAGGAAGATTTGTGTCTTCCTACATGGCAGGGGGTTGGACTGGATAGCCCTTGGGGTCTCTTCCAACTCTATGATTCTGTTCTATGATTCCAAGTGTTGTATGATCCAGGACTTCATCTTAGACAAACAAGCTGACCTTGCATGTATAACTGAAACCTGGTTAACTGAAAAGCAGGGTTAACAGGTCAGCAAGAAAATCAACCTGAGATTGGGATCACAGCCTGTTCTGAATAGGGTTGCTCTCCCTCTGAAAGATCAGGTTCATAGCTTGGAAGGTGCTCTTGGACCCAGTCCTTCTCCTGGAAAGCCAGGTTGCTGTAATGGACAGGAGCACCTTTGCTCAGCTTCGGCTGTTGCACCAGCTGCACCCTTTCTTAGGGAAGGCAGATCTGGCCACAGCAAGGTCATGCCTTAGTTACCTCTGCTCTGCATGGGACTGTCCTTGCAAAGTATTTGGAAGCTGCATCAAGTGCAAAATACAGTAGCCAGACTGGCGTCAGGTGTGCATTTTAGAAACCATATAACACCAATCCTGCCAGAACTACAGTGGTTTTGCTTCCAAGCTCAAGTTAAGGTGCTGGTTTGGCCTACAAAGTCCTAAATGACTTGAGGCCAAGATATCTGAAAGGCCACCTCCTCTCATATGAACCTGTCAGAAATTTGAGATCTTCAGAAGAGGCCTGTTGCATGACCCAAGACTATGAAGTTTGGTTGCTGGGTACACATAACAGAGGTTTCTCTATACCAGCACCTCAACTGTGGAACTCCCTATCCAAGAAAGTTAGGCTGGGCCCCATTTCTTTTAAGCTCCTGGCCAGCAGCCAAAACAGTGCTGTTCCACACGGCATTCAGTGTTTGAAACTGTTATTTTAACTGTTTCAAAACTGGATTCTATGATTATTTTATTTTAGACTGCTTTCAGGAGTTTTAAAAAGTATATTTCAATGTGTTTTTAAAATGTTTTTATATTTAAATTGCTTTAATTAGTTTTCTTTTTTCACTGCCTCCGGAGCCCTTGTGGGCTGAAATGATACAGAAAAACTTTTCCATTTCAGCCTTCTCTGTCTAGGAAGAATTCCACAATGTCCTCCATTTTGAGCAGGACCGAGAAGCATGAACTGATCTTTTTAGGAGAGTTTGTAGCTGGTTTTTTTTTTTTTTTTTGGTCATGTCCTCCCTTTTCCTGGAAAGTTCTCCATTTTACAGCGCTTTGTCCTCCTTTGTGGTGAGGACACCTGGTCACCCTGGGAGAAAAGGATCCTGTAACCAGTGTGACGAGACCTCCTCCTTTTCCCGGACACATCCTCCATTTCAACCTAATCTCCAGGAGGAGTTCCACACCATCTACGCCAGGGGTAGGCAACCTTTCCCCTTTAAGGGCCGAGGGACTTCAGCTCCCAGAAGCCTCAGCCATGTTGGCCAATAGTCCCATGTTGGCCAATAGCTCCTGGGATTCTGGGAGCTGAAGTCCCTCGGCCCTTAAAGGGGAAAGGTTGCCTACCCCTGATCTACGCTGTAGAAATAATGCAGTTTTACACCACTTTTAAGTGCTGTAGCTCCATCCTATGAAGAGACAGTGAGGCACAGGGTGCGATTTCACACCCTGCTCCTTTGGCAATGCTCAGGATGGAGAACCTTGTGGAACTCCTCCTGGACAGAGTCGGTTGAAATGGAGGACATGGCAAAAATCAAAGCCAAACCAAACCAAAACCGAAACACTCCTATAGAAAGATCAATTCATGCTTCTCAGGCCTGCTCAAAATGGAGGACCTCTCGAGACCAGGGTGCGATTTCACACTCGGATATGAAACCCACTGGGTAACCTTGGGCAAATCACATTCTCTCAGCCTCAGGGGAAGGCAAAGGCAACCCCTCCTCGAACAACTCTTGCCAAAAAACTATATGATAGGTTGGCCTTAGGGTCGCCATAAGTCAGAAAGAACTTGAACATACAGCAGCAGCAATAAAGCTCCATCTTATGGGATTTGTGGTTTTACAAGGCCTTCTCTGCCCAACTGGTGCCTCACCAAATGAACGATTTTGCTTTTAGCATATTAGTATATTATTCTAGTATTTTAGTATTTTATAGTGTTGTGTTTGATCATTCACTTTTGACCATATATGTCTGCTGTACTGCCCTTTGGTGAAAATTATCATCATCATCATCATCATCATCATCATCTGAAAAGAGACAGGAGAAGGTGAACTGCAAGATCTCCTCCTCTCCCTACCTTCCTGATCTCTGCCACAGAAAACAGGGGAAGAAGGATCCTGGAATCAAGGGTGACCAGAGGTCCTCCTTTTTCCAGGACCTGCTCCATTTTCAACCTACTCTGACCAGGAGAAATTCCTACTCTTTACAGGAATGTTTTTAGCTTTAATTTTGTCATATCCTCTATGTCAACCTCCTATCCAGGAGGAATTCCACAATGTCCTCCATTTTGAGCATTCCCAAGAAGCATGTATTTACATTTCTAGGAGTGCTTTGAGCTTTTATTTGGTCATGTCCTCCCTTTTCCTAGAAAGTCCTGCATGTTATGGTGCCTTGCCTTCCTTTGCAGTTAGGACTCCTGGGAAAGAAAAATCCTGGAACCAGGGTGACCAGAACTCCTCCTTTTCCGGAACCTGTCCTCCATTTCAGCCTACTCTGTCCAGGAGGAATTCCACAAAGTCCTCCATTTTGAGCAGGACTGAGAAGCATGAATTGATCTTTCTAGGAATGTTTTAGCTTTAATCTTGTCATGTCCTCCATTTCAACCTACTGTCCAGGAGGAATTCCACAAGGTCCTCCTTTTTGAACATTAATTTACATTTATAGACAGGGAGATCATACACGTCCTCCCTTTCTAGGGCATGTCCTCCATTTCAACCTACTGTCCAAGAGGAATTCCACAATGTCCACCATTTTGAACATAAATTTACACTTATAGACAAGGAGATCATACACGTCCTCCCTTTCTAGGGCCTGTCCTCCATTCCAACCTACTGCCCAGGAGGAATTCCACAAGGTCCTGCTTTTTGAGCATTAATTTACATTTATGGACAAGGAGATCATACACGTCCTCCCTTTCTAGGGCCTGTCCTCCATTCCAACCTACTGTCCAGGAGGAGTTCCACAAGGTCCTCCATTTTGAGCAGGCCTGAGAAGCATGAATTGATCTTTTTTCTAGGAGTGTTTCGGTTTGGCTTGGCTTGGCTTTGATTTTTGCCATGTCCTCCATTTCAACCGACTCTGTCCAGGAGGAGTTCCACAAGGTTCTCCATCCTGAGCATTGCCAAAGGAGCAGGTATTTAATTCACATTTTCTAAAGAGTGCTTTGAGCTTTGGATTTGGTCATGCCCTCCGCCTCCATTTTGTCCTCCTCGGCGGTGAGGTGAGGAGGACCCTTGGTCAGTCACCCTGACCCTGGAGGCCCCTGTTGTTTATTAGCATGGAAAGGCCACCCTCCCTCCCTCCCTCCCAGCCCCTCCGAGGAGGCAGGCACTCACTCTGGCGGTGACCTTATAGAGGGTGTATCCTCGCGGGTGCCGCTTGGGCTCCGTCACTGTGTAGAAGCGGCCCACCGACGCGCCGGCGCCGACGCCATCTCGCGGGGAGAGCATCCTGGGCCCCGAGGCCTGTTGGCGCCTCCTTGGATTTTTGGATCCCTGTCAGGCCTGAGGCAGAGGCCGCGAAGGCCGCGAAGAGGGGAGCCTCCGCCGCGCATCCGGACCCTGGCTGTCTCCGCCCTCCCAACGGATCCCCTTCGATCCCTCCTCCAAGAAGGAAGGAGGGAGGAAGGGAGGGAAGGAGGGAAAGAAGGAGGCCGGCCGGAAGATGCTCTCCAATGGCTCCCTTTCTCCTCAGGAGGAGTCGCTGAGGGGAGCCAGAACATCCTTGTCTTGAAAGGACGGGAAATGGAGGCGCCTTTCTTTCAACCCTCTTTGAGTCCTGGCTAGAACTGACCCTGGGAACCTTGCTGGGAAATAAATGAGTCTTTTCCAGCCCTGCTGCTTAAATTATTATTATTATTATTATTATTATTCTGTTTATTTATACTCCACCTGCCTCTCAGTACAGGAACTTAAGGCCGCTAACAACTCTAAAACAGTCCAAGTTAAAACGGTATAAAACATTAAAAATACAAAATTTAAAAAACATTATTATTATTATTATTATGTTTCTCCCAATACAGGGACTCAAGGTGGCTAACAACTCTAAAACAGTCCAAGTTAAAACTGTACAAAACATTAAAAATACAAAGTTTAAAAAACAATTATTATTCTGTTTATTTCTATCCCGCCTTTCTCCCAGTACAGGGACTCAAGGCGGCTAACAACTCTAAAACAGTCCAAGTTAAAACGGTATGAAACATTAAAAATACAAAGCTAAAAAACAATTATTATTATAATTATTATTACTATTCTGTTTATTTCTATTCCACCTTTCTCCCAGTACAGGGACTCAAGGTGGCTAACAACTCTAAAACAGTTTAAGTTAAAACGGTATAAAACATTAAAAATACAAAGTTAAAAAACAATTATTATTATTATTTTTATGTTTATTTCTATCCCACCTTTCAGGGACTCAAGGCGGCTAACAACTCTTAAAACAGTACAAATTAAAATGGTATAAAACATTAAAAATGCAAAGTTTAAAAAACAATTATTATTATTATTATTATTACCCCATCCTGTTTCCCTAAACTGGGACTCAGGGCGGCTCACAACATTTGAGAAATAGCAGTAACAATTAAAAGCATACAAAAATAGTACATTAAAACAGAATTAAATTACACTCATCCCTCTACATTTGCAGCTTTGGCTTTTGCGGATTTCATTATTCACAGATTTTATTAATATGTTCGTTCTAGGAATGTCTAGGTCCTCCAGCACAACTCTGGTCAATTTAACCAAATGTCGCACTGAAGGACCTAGAAATTCCTAGAGAGAACACTCCACTAGGCATTTGTATCTAATTTTATGGTCGGTGTCTGGCAGATGTTGACCACAGAGTTGCACTGGAAGATGAGATTCCCAAAGAGGTGTTCTCTCAGGTAAAAACAGTGCTTTTGTTATTTGCATTTTTTCCACATTGACGGGGGTCCTGTGCCCCTAACCCCAGCGAATGTGGAGGAACAAGTTGTATTATTATTATATTTATTTATATCCTGCCCTTTTCCATAAACTGGGACTCAGGGCTGCTCATAACATTTGAAAAACAGTAGTACAATTAAAAGCATACAAAAATAGTTCACTTTAAAACAGAATTAAATTATTACAATATTAAAGTTACATGTTAAAAGAATAAAACAATAAATTAAACAATTAAAAAGATAAAAATTGTGTTTTTAAAAAAAATACTTTAAAATGATACATTTTCTTAGACATGTCTTTCTTTAATCTCTGCCTAAATCCTGGTTTAGTCCTGGCTAGAAAGACCTGGAAATATGGAGGAAATAGATGTGTCTTTTTAATCTTCACCTAAATCCTGTTTTAATCCTGGCTAGATTAAATTTTGGGGGAAACAGATGTGTCTTTCTCTGCTGAGGTGCTTAAGTTCTTAGAAAAATTACATTAAGTTTTGCCTAAATCCTGTTTTAGCCTAGCTAGAGCACACCCAGGGAATCCATTGGATTTATCGAAATATGGGGGAGGGTCCAAAACACACTACAGAAATAATCCAGTTTGAGAGTGCTTTAACTGCGCTGGCCCAATGCTAGGGAATCCTTTGAATTGTAGTTTATTGTGGCTAAATGTCTCACAAAACTACAGTTCCCAGAATTCCACAGCATTCAGCCAGGCCAGTTAAAGCAGTCTCAAACTGCATTATTTCTGCAGTGCATTTTGGACCCTAGTGAAATTTAATTTTCTAAATGCCTATTTTACGTTAGCCTAAAACAAACAAATAAAAAGGTTATAACTAGGTAGGTTAGTTTAAGTAGTTTAAGGGCCTTTACAGACTGCCAGAAATAGTGCAGCTTGAGGCCACTTTAACTGTCCTGGCTCAGTGCTAAGGAATCATGGGAACTCTAGTTTATTGTGGCACCAGAGCTCTTTGACAGAGAAGGCTCAATGTCCCAGAAAAAAATACAATTCCTATGATTCCCTAGCACTGAGCCAGGGCAGTTAAAGTAACCTCAATCTGCATTATTTCTGGCAGTCTGTAAAGGCCCTAAGATAGATAATAGATGCCCACTCCATCCCAAAAGTCACTCCTGGTGTTAACTTTCAGCAACATATGTAACCAAAGGGATCAATCTGTTCTTTTATCAGGAGCAATGTTTTCCTGGCAGTGTGCTGTATAGGGAGGGATAGAGAAGGGGTATCAGAGAATAAAGATGGTGAAAGGAATAGAGAGAAAAATAGTTCTGGATGCAACCCTTGCAGGCTTCAGTCCCCAACAGCAAAACCTCAAGTAAATGTGACTCCAAACAGGAGGAAAAACTTGGTAGCCTATTTTATGCCATGGCTGCTTATGTGCCAAGAATGTTATAAGGTATCATGTAATCCAGTGGTTCTCAACCTTTCATCATTCCCCGTTCTTCTGGACTTCAGCTTCCAGAACCCCTAAATATTGACCATACTGGCTAGAATTTCCAGTAGCTGATTTAAGTGTATCAAATAATTTCTTAAAATCTATTCATACGTATACTTCATGTGCTCAGCGAACATTGCATGTGAGGGGAATGACTTCTTATACATGTCTACATATAAGAAACATATGCAGGTGGTAGCCATGTTGGCCATATAGCAAAATACAATAACACCCAAAATCTACAAAGCTGATACCTTTAATCAGTCAACCAAAATGCACAAAATATATGCTGTTTGCATAGATATACCTCCAAAGAGCATCAATAACACTTTGAGAAAATGCAAGCCTTGTGACTAACATCGTCCTTTTATATTTTTTTTCTCCAGTATGATCCTTAACACTTTTGCCTGAAGCAGCAGCCAGTGGAGCTTTGAAAGTTTGCATCATGTATTTTGTGCATTTTGGTTGGCCGATTAAAGGTATCACTGTTTTGTGGATTTTGGATGTCTACATGTGTACAGCTTCTCAGGATTCCCCTCATTTTGGATTGTGAGATCACATTAGAACAACAGTGGTTCCAAAGTTTGATACACAGCAGCCAGTATTGCCATGACAACTTCAACAGTTCGCCATGACCATCCCAATTTAATTTCCAGAGGCCAGATCCTACTTTAATTGCTCACTGACAATATTTTCATTTGAAGTTCAAACTACATGTGGAGCAGCAACATGGCTATAAGGTTTGTTGCTTGTTGGTTAATTTTGTATATAGAAACTGAATGGTTGTTTACCCCAGTTCTGCATATGTTCACTTGGAGGGCTGCCTCACTTTGCTCAGTAGGGCTTACTCTTAAGTAAGTGTGCACAGGACTGCAGCCCTAGTAAAAGTATTCAAAAGCCCTAATTCAGTGGAGCAAATTCCCAAGCATACATAGAATTGCATCTTTGGGGGTTTTTTTCTGTACATATATTGAAATGGTTTATAGTCTGTATACACAGTATCAGCTCAATTTTGTATTTAATATACTTTCCTTACTGGTATGTAACCTCTTATAGCATATTCAGGGGTAGCTGTGTTGGCCACGCAGCAAAATACAACAAAATCCAAAATCTTCAAAAGAGCAATACCATTATTGGCCAACCAAAATGCTGAAAATACATCATGTAAGCTTTCAAAGCTTCACTGGCTTCATCAGGCAGAGATGTTAAAAATTTTATTGCACAGATTTCTTAAGCCACAAGGTGATGGCCCCATATCAGCCCATGGAGAATACATTGAGATTTCTTTTTGTACAAACAGAATTTGATGCATCTCTTGTTAAAAGGCACCTTAAGAGGCTGTCACAAAAGGGAAATAATTCATTCAAGGCCGATAATGTGCTTTTTTGCTGGACTCATTCCTATTCCTAGGAAGGACTCCCAAGCAAGCCTGTGAAATGGAGTGAAAAAAATTAACAGAACCTGCATAGGAAAAGCTCCCTGTGTTATTTAGAAAGAAAAGATTTGTTTAAATTTATATCCCACTCTGGAAATATGTTATTACAAACAAACAATGTTTGAAAGTGGAACACACTCCCTCCTTGGAGGCTGGATGGCCATCTGTCAGGGATACTTTGATTTTGAGTTCCTGTATGGCAGGGGGTTGGACTGGATGGCCTTGGGGTTTCTTCCAACTCTATGATTCTATGAATATATCAGAACAAGCTATGAACAAATCTACAAAACCAGTGTAAACATATTTCGCTCATGCTATTTGTGGGACTACTGGAAAAGTATCAGGCTGTAGTAATCCATTCACATAAAAAAAAGTTTCTGGTCCTGTGACACCACTATTCAGTCCACATTATGGTTGTTTGTGGTAGGTATTTGCTGGCACTGAAGAAAGTCAGAAGATCAGTTTGCCAAAGACAATAGAATCTGGTCTGGCCAGGCTACATCAAAAAATCAGCAGATGATCATGGGCTCAAGAAATAGATGAATCAGCCCAATTGCTATTCACTACAGTAAAATGTATTTTCAGATGTATTCAGCTTTGAAATGTAGGAAGCCTTAGAGTGATACATCCAAGCTGTTTGCCTTAATGTACAAGAACACATTAAGACCATAGCTTGAAATGAAAATTAAGAGAAGAGTGAAACAAATAGACTGGAATTCCCCAACCCTTAGGAGCTGGGTAAGAGAGCCAGCATGGTAGTGGCTTGAACACTGGACTAATACTCTGGAGACCAGGGGTCGAATCCTTGTTTGGCCATGGAAACCCACTGGGTGACTCCCCCCCCCGAACAAATTCTGCCAAGAAAACCTTGTGATAGGTGTACCTTATGTGTGCCTTGTTTTCCTTCAAGTCATTTCACTTATGACACCCAAAGGCGAACCTATCACAGGTTTTCTTGGCAAGTTGCTTCAGACCTTAGTGTCACCATAATCAGAAAGCACTTGAAGGCACACAGCACCAACAAAGGAGGAAATTATGGTAAACACTGCTTTCCCTATCACAATTCAATTCAAAGTGCTGCTTATGACCAATAAAAGTCCTATATGGTTCAGGTTCCGATTATTTGAAAACCCTTCTCTTCCTCTATGAGTCAGTGTGAGGATTAAGCTCCTTGCAGGGCAGCTTCCTCTCCATCCCGCTACTGTCAGAAGCCCATTTGGTCAGGATGCTAGAGAAGGTCTTTTTGGTAGCTGGTCCCAGACTACAATTCCATCCCACAAGAAGTCAGGCTTGTTACCTCTCCTCTCCCCTTCCACCATCACTTAATGGCCTTTTCATTTGATTATCAATTGGTTGTGCAGAAAGATCTTTTAACAGGATATGTGCTTTAATTTTTTTTTATTACGTTTTTAAATGAATGGTAGTCTTTTAATTTACTGATGTTATCATGCTTGTATCATATTTGTGATGACACAATAACTTGCCTTTTTTAACATTAGGATTTTTTTAACTGTGTTGTGTTTTAACATTCTTACAAATCATCTTAGATTCCATTTCCAGAGAAAGGTATGACACAAATAAATAAATGTGGGAAAGATGATTTAAAAGCAGAATCAGCCAAACACCTGTATAACTACTAAGTGATCAAGAACTATTGAACTCCCACTGAATTCTGTTTAAGAATTAAGCACAGTTTAGTCAGACCTAACATGTAAATCCTTATTAGAGAAAAGAAAGCCAAGAATTGCCAGTTGCCAGTAATACCTACACATTTGAATGCATATATGTAAATCCCTAAACTTTACGATACAGCTTTACTGGCACCTGTTGTTTTTTTCTTTAAGTTTGGCTGAAGGCTGAACTGTTTTTCAGCCTAGCCTACCTCATACGGTTGAACACCAAAATCCTGTAATAAAGTGCAGAATAAAATCTAATAATGAAACCAGCAGCTTAAGTACAGGGAGCCAATGTGGTATAGGGGTTTCAGCATTGGACTAGGACACTGGAAGACCAGGGTTCAAATCCTCACTCAACCACAGAAACTCCACTGGGTGACCCTGGGTAAGTCACACACTCTCAGCCTCAAAGGCAAACCACCACCATCACCCATGAACAGATCTTGCCAAGAAAACCTCCATTAGTTCATCTTAGGGTCACGATAAGTCAGAAATGACTTTTAGGCACACAAGAACAAACTTAAATACAAATAGAAACATGATATATAAAGAGGATGAAAAATATTTATTTAAAATATAAAAACAAAACAAGTTCCAGCACCATGGAACATGGAGCCACTGCAGTTTAAAGTAGTGTCAACCTGGATCATTCCTGCAGTGTGGATGCAGCCCAGGCAAGGCATGTGGAAAGGCAAGGGATTATGGCCCTTTGCTACAGTTCTTCAATATGAGAAACCAGCAAGAGGTGCCAATATGGAAATATGGCAACAGAAAAGTGAAAGCATGTTTGTCTCTGCCTGATAGTTCCTCTGCAGCTGAGGAAGGAGGCTCAAGTCTTGGAAAGCTCATGAGACCAACTTCTCTCTTTCTGTTCGTCTCAGAGATGCATCACAAACTGACAGTTCCCAGAATCCCACAGCACGGAGCCAGGGTGGTTTAAAGCAGTGTCTATCTGGATTATTCCTGAAGTGTGGATGCAACCCAAGGGAGTGTGGAAAGACCTCCTTGCTTCCCAGGGTCTTTCAGGCTTTCCTCGGCTTTGAGATCTTCAAGGTTTCCTCAGGCAAGGTCTTCAAAGCCTTCCTCAACTTCAAGGTCTTAAAAACTTTCCTCAGGTGAGTTTTTTCAGGCTTTCCTTAACTTTAAGGTCTTCCAGGCTTTCCTCAGGTGAGGTCTTCAAGACTTTCTTCAACATCAAGGTCTTCCAGATTTTCCTCAGGCAAGATCTTCCAAACTTCCAAGTCTTCCAGGCTTTCCTCATGTGAGTTTTTTTCAAGCATTCCTCAACTTCGAGATCATCCAGGCATCCCTCAACTTTTGAGGTCTTCCAGGTTTTCCTCAGGCAAGGTCTTCCAAACTTCCTTCAGCTTCCCTCAACCTCAAGGTCCCCCAGGCCTTCCTCAGTCGAGGTTTTGGCTCAGATACTGCAGAAACATGTTGCCCAGCCGGGGCAGGTCCTCCTCTCCTTCTCCGGGGTTCATCTTGGCGTAGCTGAGGAACTGCCTCCGAAGCCGGCTCAGCTCAGCCAGGCTGACGGGGCGACGGAGCAGGAGCCCCTGGGGAGGCGCCTCGGGGCCTTCTCCTCCTCGGGCCGCCATTCCCTCCAGGGCGATTGGGACGAACTCCCCGGGCTGGGCCCCGTTCCTCTGGGCCTCCATGAGGGCGGCCAGGGCGTCCTGGGTGAGGCGGTCGAGCCGGTGGAGGAAGCCGGCGGCCTGGAGGGGCTGGGCCCGAGTGGAGCGGTTGGGAGCCGGAGGGCGGCGCTCGAAGAGGGCGGCGCGGATCTCGGGCACCGGCAAGGGCTCGGCGGGGTCGGCGGGAGCCACGAAGAGAGGCCGGTCCCAGCGGTTGCGGGAGTCCGGGGGCTCCAGGGGAGGCCTGTCCGGCCGAGGGGCGCCTCCCGGGCAGAGGAGGAGGCAGTGCGGGGTCTGGGCCTGCTTGCTGAGGCAGAAGAGCTCGTAGCGGAAGCTCTTCAGCTCGCTCCCGCCGTCCACGATCACCACCGAAGACGACGCCCGGCCGCGGCCCAGCAGCCGCTCCGCCTCAGCCCGCAAGGCCGAGCGGCCCTCGCCGGCCGACGCCTCGGAGACCACGGAGACCTCGCAGCCCTCAGAGGCCTCGGCCAGCGCCGCCCTCAGCTCCTCCGCCCGCCGGGTCTTGCCGCTCCCCGGTAGGCCGCACAGCAGCACCAAAGGCATCGCCACCACCGTCGCCTCAACGTGCCGTCACGGTTTCCGGTGCTCTCGCCCTCAAATAAAATGGCGGCAAGGACGTTTCCGGTTAACAACCCTGAACAAATAGGGCGCCTTAGCTCTTCTTCGGCATAGCGCCTTCGCCTCAGCGCTGCGACTTCCGTTGCTGGGCGATAACGCCCCGTGCCCTCAACCAAGGTGGCGGCAAGGGCGTTTCCAGTGAAACACCCTGAACAAACAGGGCGCCTTAGATCTTCAGCAGCATAGCGCCTTCGCCGCAGAGACACGGCTTCCGTTGCTGGAAGATGAGGCCCCCGTCGCCCTCAAACAAGATGGCGGCAGCGGCGTTTCCCGTGAAGCAACTCTGAACGAACATGATGGGCAAGTAATCCCCAATGACTCCCTATGGCCAAGTATTCTCCAATGGTTCTCTATGGGCAAGTATGGTTTTCCTATGGACAATCCTGTCATTGGTTTTTAGTACGTCCCACCAAAACTTGCTCCCCGTGAGGCATGATGGGAATGGCAGAATTGTAGAACACTGCACCTGGTGTAAACGAACCCGGAAGTCTAGGTGGTAGTGAGTTTAACTTTTTTTATACCTCTATGGTCGACACGTGGGAGAAGCCGGCGAAACTACAATTCCCATGAGCCTCGGCGGAAGTGGCGGCGAGGTCTTTCTCTGTGGGAGGCGCTTCCTCCCGTTCCCGCTCCTTTGGGTCCGCCGAAGGGAAGCTGGAACCGGAGCTCCGGTGGAGGAGAGGCAGCGGCAGCCGGTGGTTGGGCGGCCCTCTGCGATGCCCCCTTTAGAGGGCGGGCGCCGGGAGGAAGAGGAGCGCCGGCCGAAGGAGAGGGAAGGCGTCCCCCCGGAGGTGAGGCTGAGGGAGGGGCCTAAGGCCGGCTGCACACTGCAGCTCCCATCATCCCCAGGAGTGGGGGCAGATGAGGCCCAAACATGTCCCAGCGAGAGGGTGCACGCTGCTTACGTTGTGTTTTCATATATATATAATTTATAATATATATATATATATATATATATATATATATATATACATACACACAGAAGTTAAAACTCATAATCTAAAACACCTAAATCTAAAATTTTATGGAAATGGAATGTATTTGATATGAGTTTGTCTTTTGGCTTTGGAATTACTGATAATAAAAATATTTTTAAACTATAAAAATTAAAATAAAGAACATATATATATGTTTTACATTACAGATAGATTGTATTATCTATCTATAATATTATATATATACACACACACACACACACATATATATATATACACACACATATATATATATATATATATATATGCATATATATATGGTTTTTACTTTAATTTTTATGGTTTTTAAAAATATTTTTATTATCAATACATAGAAACATCTTGTAGCACCTTTGAGACTAAGTGAAAGAAAGAAATATCTTTCTTTCAGTTAGGACCTGTACAGACTGCCAGAAATAATCCATTTTGAGACTACTTTAACTGCCCTGGCTCAGTGCTAGGGAATCATGGGAATTTGGCCTTCTCTGTAAGAGAGTTCTGGTGCCACAATAAACTACAGTTCCCATGATTCCCTAGCACTGAGCCAGGGCAGTTAAAGTGGTCTCAAACTTGATTATTTCTGACGGTCTGTTCAGGCCCTTAGTCTCAAAGGTGCTACAAGATCTCGCTACGTACTGATTCTACAGAAGGACACAGCTATATCTTTGAATGTTTATTATCAGTAATTCCAAAAACAAAAGACAAACTCATGGTCCCACAGAATTCTGTAGTGTCAATTCCTGCAATGGTGGCCCAAAATTGCCAGACAGCTCCTTCAGTTTCTTGACAGGAATGTTTCTCTTACTTCTCTCTCACACACATATCACTTAAGAGGTGTATTATTATTGGTTATTATTATTTTCTTTATTTATGGGATTTTTATCCCATGCTTCTCCCAAAATGGGATTCAAGGGGGCTAAAGGGATTGCTTGGAATCCCATGGGATTATCTGGAACAATTACTAAGGAAACTTAAAGAAAAGAGTGTAAAGGCAGGCATACTGCTGAACGTAAATACAGGAAAAGAAATTCCACCTCAACATTGGGAAGAACTTCCAGACTAAGAACTGTTTGGCAGTCGAATATGCTCCCTTGGAGAGTGGTGGAGTCTCCTTCCTTTGTGGTTTTTAAACAGAGGCTGGATGGCCATCTTTTGGGGATGCTTTGATTGTGAGTTCCTGCATGGCAGGGGGGTTGGACTTGATGGCCCTTGTGGTCTCTTCCAACTCTTATGATTCTGTAAAAAAAAACAGAAATGATGACCATAAATTCAATTTAAGCAACAAGGAAATCGAATTAGTTAAAGAATTCATGTACCTTGGATCAAACATTGATGGTGACTGCATTCAAGAAATAAGGAGAAGACTAGAAATGGGAAGGTCAGCTATGAAAGAACCAGACAAGATCCTAAAGAGTAAGGATATACAACTGAGCACTAAAGTTAGAATCGTACAAGCCATTGTATTCCCCATCACCACCTAGGGATGTAAGAGCTGGACAGTGAAGAAAGCAGATAAGAAGAAAATCAACTCATTTGGGATGTGGTGCTGGAGAAGCAGGCTGAAGATACCATGGACAGCCAAAAAGACAAACAAATGGGTCCTTGAACAGATCAAGCCTGAAATCTCCTTGGAAGCCAAGATGATAAAACTGAAGCTGTTGTACTTTGGTCACATCATGAGAAGACATGAACGAATGAACTAGGTATAGAGGGCAAAGGTTTGTCCTTTTGCTGGACAGAGACAAGGGTCTGTTACCTGGATTGCCTCTTCAGCCTCAGAGGGAGAGAGGTAGCCCTAGCTCCATCAGGCCTAGCCTAGACTAAGAAGAAGAGCCCTCCCTCCAGTCCATCTGCCATGGTCCAGGCCTCAGAGGGAGAGAAGAACTGCTGGACCTGATCCCCTTCCCCTCTACCATTCCCTTCTCATTTTGTGTCATGTCTTTTTAGATTGTAAGCCTAAGGGCTGGGAACCGTTTAAGCCGCTCTGAGAGCCTTTGTGGCTGAAGAGTGGGGTATAAATACTCCAGATAAATAAATAAATAGTTGGAAAATGGAATAATGCTGGGAAAGAGAGAAGGTTGTAGGAGGAGAGGAAGATAGACAAATGGATAGACTTAATTAGGGAGGTCAGGGGCATGAATGAAATTACAGGACCTCAGCAGAGCAGTGGAGGACAGAGGAACTTGAAGATGCCTCATCCACAGGGTTGCCATGAGTTGGGATTGACTTGAAGGTGGTTAACAACAACAATGGGATTCGAGGTGGCTAAGGAGAGCCAGCGTGGCCCAGTGGTTTGAGTGGTGGACTATGACTCTGGAGACCAGGGTCCAATTACTGCTCAGCCATGAAACCGACTGGGTGACCTTGGGCAAGTCACACACTCTGAACCCCAAAGAAACTCTGAACAAATCTTGCCAGGAAAACCCCATGATAGGGTTGCCATGAGTCAGACACAACTTGAAGGCACACAATGAACAACAACGTTTTAGTAGACAGACAGAGGGTTGCACTGTTCTACAATGTGAACAAAAACAATATTACACTGTTTGAATCAGAGCTTGGAAAAGCTCTTTTGGGGGCTTCAAGCCCAATCTCCCCAGCCAGCACGCCCTGCTTTCTTAAGGAGTCTGCAGTTTGTAGTCCAAAAAAATAGCTTTTCTGAGCTTTGGAGGGTGGGTCTGCCAGCAGCTAGTGGCCATAACAGTGAAATGGATCTTCCAATATATAGTCTGTATACAGTCTGTCTTTCACTTTCTGTTTTGTGTATTCAGATGTATTCAGAAGACAAAGCTGAAGCCCCAGGCTTTCTGTACTTCCCAGATGCAAACAGTTTGTCATAAAGAATTCAGAGACATTGCCATGTTAGTCTGAAATATCAGTATGCAAAGGGTTCTTGTAGCACCTGTGAAACTAACTGTGCGAAAGAAGTTGTAGCATGAGCGTTCATGTTTACTTCCTCGGATGCATAGAGTGAACTGATGCCCAGGGAGGACCTTTGTGGACTGTATGAATAATCGTGGAAATGCAAAACTTTAACTATATTAAAGAATGTTGGTAATGCTGATTCTTTTTTTTAATAAATTTTATTTATAAAAACAAAACATAACAAATTAATAAACGTAACCATAACAATAAACATAACACAAATACAAATACAGACAAATACAAACATAAATCTACTTTCATCATCATCCATAACACAGTCAATCAAACCAACATCTGTACCTTATTCTGATTCGTATTCCTTTGTTTCTTTCGTATTTACAATAAACTCTAAAGGTCTTCTGAATATTTGTATTTCTCAAACATTACTGTTATCTTAGTACTTCCAACAGGTGTATTTTCATCCATGTATAACTGAATTATTTTCATTTTGTATTTATATTCTGGTCTTTTTCTTCTTCTATTCTTTTTAGACATGTCCATTCATCTTTTAAGTCTTTACCTCTCAATTTTTCAGTCAGGCTATCCATATTAGCAACTTCACTTAATTTAATCTGCCATTCTTCTTTGGTGGGAATTCTATTTGTTTTCCAATATTGTGCATACAGGATTCTTGCCGATGTAAACATATACAATAATTTTCTGGAGTGAGTTTTTCTGATGTTTTTGTCTAATTTGTTTATCATATTTAGAAGAATAATTCTTGGATCAAGTTTTATTTTTACCACAAGTAAAATGATGTTTACTATCATTGTCCAATAACGTTTGGCTTCCTGACAATGCCACCACAAGTGTATAAAATCACCGCCTTGTTTTTGGCATTTCCAACATAGAGTGTTTCCTGTTTTATATAATTTGTTTAATTTCGCTGGGGTCATGTACTATTGGTAGAACATTTTATAATAGTTTTCTATATAGTTTTGGCACAAAGTGAATTTGTTAGTTATTTTCCAGGAGTATTCCCAGCTTTCTAGATCAATTGGTTTTCCAATGATTTGTGCCCATTTTATCATTGTATGTTTGACTTTTTCATTATCTAAGTCTCTGTATTTTATTAACTTATAGTATTTTGTAATGTGTTTTCCTTCTTCTCCAAATATTATTTTATCTATTTCATTTTTTTCATCATTAAATTTGGTGAACATCATTACATCCTCCCAGAATTGTGATCTTAATTGATTATACAAAAACCAATTTATTTTTATGTTGTCTTCTTGAAATGCTTCTATAGTTTTGAATTGAGGTGTTTGCTCAGTTTTAATAATTAGTGTATCTTTATATAATAACCATTTTTCTCCTTTATATATGGATCTGTAATGTAAAGCTTCCTGTGTCGAGATCCAAAGAGGTGCGCCTATATAGAATTGTTTTTTGATTTTCAACCATACTCTTAGTAAAGCTTTTCTGATTATGTGAAATTCGAAATCTTTATTAGCTTTTAGCTTATCATACCACATGTATGCATGGTATCCGAAGTGTAAATTACTACCTTCTAGCTTCAGCAGTTTCTCATTCTCTAACTTTATCCATTCTTCCAACCAACATAGGCAAGAAGAATAGTAATAAAGTTTTAAGTTTGGAAGTGCAAATCCTCCTTTATCTTTATCATCAGTTAGTATCTTCTATTTAATTCTAGCTTTTTTCCCTTCCCATAGGAATTTTGATAGTTCTTTGATAGTTCTTTCTGCCATTTATCAAAGCAACTTTTGTTAGCTAAAACAGGCAAATTTTGAAAAAGATACATAAACTTGGGGAGGATATTCATTTTGATGACGGAGATCCTGCCTGAAAATGAAAGTTTCAATTTTGTCCACCTTTCAAGATCTTTTTAAATTTCTGTCCATGTTTTCTTGTAGTTATTTTGATAGAGATCTATGTTTCTTTTGGTCAATGTGATGCCTAAGTATTTGGCCTTATTTTGTATAATATAATTTGTTACCGTCTTTAGTTCCAATTCTTCCTGTGGTGTCATGTTTTTAGTTAATATAATCGTTTTTCTTCATTGATTTTTAAAGCCAGAAAATCTTCCAAATTCTTTTATTGTTTCAGTCAAATGATTTATGCTGTTTAATGGTTCCTCTAAAAAGCAGATTAAATCATCTGCATAAGCTTTCAGTTTAAACTGTTCATTCTAAATGCTGGTAATGCTGATTCTTGTCTCTTCCTCCTCTCCCCCTTCTTGAAGTAAGATGCATCAGTCAGAAATCCTAAGCTCCACTTTGATGTAGTCTTATCCACAGTTCCTGAGAGTAAGCTTCTGTCAAATTTAGTACGGTCACCCCTCTGGTTTCACGGACTTAGAGTCTGCATCCCTCGCCCATTCGCAGGTGGCAAACGGAGGGAGACAAAATGGGGGGGGCACCCCTGGACACATGCTGCCATTCAAACCAAATCTGGAACGGATCCCCCGCGAAAACGGAGGGGCGATGGTAGTACTAATATCAGGCTAGATGCACAGGGTGGTTGTTCTGATACTTGTACTTCAGAGCAAGCTGTATTGAACTTAATGAGAGGTGTCCATTATCACCCTCACCACACCAAGGACTAAAGGGATAAAAAAATGCAGTAGCTGTTTGATCTAGAAGAAAAAACTGTCCAAAACATAAAAGGGTGATAATAAGCTAATTAGGCTCAACTATAAAGTCGCAAGGGAGTAAGCAATATTTCAAATCCATTGAAATTCTTTTTATCAGTTTCATTGTGTAATGAAATAACGAAAAAGACATAAGAGAAGAAAGAAGAATTTTGCTCAGCAAAATGAAAAGTCTTTGTGACATAGGGCCGATACAGACGGCCCATTTGGGGTGGCTCTCGGTCGCCCCTGGGAGTGGCAGATCAGGGCTGCAGCAACCGCATACCGCGGCCCCAATCCCCCTTTTTGCCGCCCCAAAAGAGCAGCAAAATGGAGGGTGTCCTGACACCGTGCGGACAGGCGCGCAGCATCAGGGTGGAGTCAAGGCGGCTGGCATGTGGTTTCCCCAGCCCCACTCCACCCTCAGGCCAGCCTGTAGTGCTGGTCTGCATCGGCCCATAGTCATTACACAACTAAATGTGGGAGATGTTTTGCAGAAGTAATTAGGTTAAGCCTTGCTAGGTTAAATAGTCTAGCTGTGGCTGGGAACTGCATTCCACAAACATCTGAAAAACCACAGAGTTTCCAACAGCGGTGTAGCTACGGCCACTTGTAGCAGAAATCCAAGGGATGTGAATGTTGTATTTTTTTCTGAGACATTGAGCCTTCTCTGTCAGAGAGCTCTGGTGCCACAATAAACTACAGTTCCCATGATTCCTTAGCACTGAGCCAGGACAGTTAAAGTGGCCTCAAGCTGCACTATTTCTGGCAGTCTGTAAAGGCCCTCAATCTGCTTGTAGTGAGGTCTCTTTTCTTACTCCACTTTACCAAGCTTTATTGTCTTTTCTAATGAGTTAGTCATCTCTTGATATATCCAAAGTATTTAGTCATCTTCACTTCTAGTGAGTCTTCAGTCTTGTTTTGCTCTAAAATCCATTCCTTTGGCTATTACTTATGCTTCCCAAATGTTTGATAAAGAACTTCTCAGAACAACCTCAAAAATTCCAAAAAGGCATCTCTAAGCTGTTTGCGATGCCTCTTTTGCAGTTGTCTGGCCACTTTTTTTTGTAGCATTCCTGCTACAAGTGGCAGCCCAACACACAATGTTGGGCTGAGCTAGAGGTGATGTTAATTATGAATGCAACTCATACGTGCATTTGTCTTGTGTAAGTAATGGGGTGGTGGGTATCAGAGAAACATTGGAGTGCTTGCAAGACAGGGAGAAGATGCCTTTGCTGCAGTTCTGATTTTTTAAAAAAAATGATCCCTCAAAAGCTATTATTTACATTGAGTTCTGCATAACAAAATGATCCATGTGGACTGAATCCATGCATTTCACCTCACTTCTGGTGTGGCTCTGAAGGGAAACTAGCATAGAAAAGGGGGACTTGCCTGTAGATCAAAGGCGAAAAGCCTTTGGCCCTCCAGAAGGTTTTTCCTACAACTCTGGTCACGATGGTTAATGGTAAGGGTTTGTGGGTATTGTAATCCAAACTATCTGAATGACTAAAAGTTCTGCATCTCTGCTGTAAACGAAAAATATACCTTTAAAAAACTGTCTGACAAAAATCCCCATTCTGATTTTAATACTATTTGACAACACCTGTTTGCAGTTCTTTGAAGAAGAGTCTATTAAAGATTCTGCAGATACCATCAAACTAATCCTTTGGGTACTTACCGTCTTACCAAAGAAGCCTTACAAATGTTGGTTTTTTCTCCTAGATATCCCATGCTGTCCCGCCATGTACAGAGGCTGGGCAGAGAGAGGATTTTCCACTGGGATCTTGCTCAAAGCCTCATCCAGAATGGGCAACCTTTTCAGTGCATAAAGAGGACTAAGCATTATTCTTGGGCTTTTTATCCATATGTTAACTCTCAGGATTGCTTTGCAAGCTGGAGGCTTCCCCTGTTTTGGAACTGGCAGCTCCCCAACTTTGTGCAGAGTTGCTCCATTCATTTGTGTACTGCAAAGATGAAATCTGAGGAAGAAGAGCCATCTTTAAAACGGAGAAAATGTAGTGAGAATCAGGACATTACTTGCAGTCCTAGTGAAATACTGAATACCGGTTCTTCAAATGAAACACCACCATCTCCTCAACATAATGAAGAAAACACGCAAAAATCAAGAGGTACTGGGGCTTTTTAATGCCTTAATAATTTATTCTTAATATTTGTGTGTTTGTGCATGTGTTTGCTACTTAGTGAAGAGAGAACCAGTGTGGTGGATAATACTTCAAACAGGGCATTGGACAAGATGGCCTACAAACCCTTTTCCACCTCTGTGATTTACAGGATTTAGCCTTGGGTGACCTTGGGTCAACAGCTTTCAAGCATACTTGGTATCTTTGGGCCAATGAAATCTCTTCAGCCTAATCTAGCTCACAGCATTGTTGTGACAATAGAATTGGAAGACATTGTGTACCTGTGTACCTTGGAAGAAGGGTAGAATTTTAAAATGGTAAATATTTTTCCTAAATTTCCCGTTTGACAACAATGCTGAATTTCACTGAGATGCCATATTTAATTAGTTTACTCACATGAACATATTTTCATAAGATCACACTTTACTTTCATGTTTACGTACATTCTGGATAGATTCAAATTGGGTCTGTGCACTGATGGTAGAACGTAAAAGAACCAGTTTCATCCCTTTGCGATGGGGTACTCTCCCAGTCTCTCCCTGCCACACGAGCTTTGCTCTGGAAGATCTTGCCTAATCCTGTAGAGCAGGTATTGAAGTTTGTGGTGGTTACCTGGGAAGAGGGAATCTTCCTCTTCCAACATGTGCTAATAGGCATCTTCTGTTGGTGCATGGACCCAATTAATTCCTGATCCTTTTGTTTTCCCCTATAGAATCCAGGCTAATGGGATCATATGTATGGATATTCCAGGGCTATCCTACCTCTTTTGCTTTTGGTCCATGAAATAGCTGTCTTTTCTGTGAGGAACCTAACAGGAGTTGCGGGAGTTATGGTGCAGGCAATTTTTGGGTAATGCTGTTGTGAATAAACAGTCCAGGCATCTGAGGAAGTAGCCTCAAGACTCATGCTAACAACTGCTATCTTTCAGTTAGTCTTAAAGATGCTGCAAGATCCCTTTGTATATAATGCATGTATCAAGATGCTTCCTCCACTGTAAAAAGAAGCAAATGTTACTGCATAATTATTAGAAATCCTGGTCAATAAGATACTTGTTTTTGCTAGTTTGTTTATTTTAAAGCATATATGCCTCGTCTTTTTTAAAAAAAAACTTTTTCAGATGGGCTTATCATGAGAGAGAGAAATGGAATAAAACAAACAGGAAAACTTAATTAAATGTTAACTTGGGATTTCCTAGCTGTGCATGAAGAGAATAAGATGCTAACTTAGAAAACTTGGAAACATAGTTGAACTATAGCTCCTGAAGTCTCCCAGCATGACCACAGGGGTCCTGGGAGTTATAGTCCCCCAAAGGAACTTGCCTAAGCTTTGTTGTTACTGCTAGGAAGATTCTTTCTCTTTCTCGTGAGCACCAGAAAAGCGCTGGTACAGATTGAGCAGGTTCCTCCTTGTTTCCTGTATACTCACAATGATAAATAATTAGTCAGGAATATTCACGCAAGAAAGAAAGAAAAAAAACATTTGTTGTGTTTCATCAGGTGTGATCAAGCGACATTGGGAATACTTCTGTCAGCAAAATGAAAAAATGAAGATCATTGAAGAGGAGACACGAGTCGGTCAGGATAATAAAGACTCATGGGAAAAATTTGATTTTACTGTTATGTCATACAACATCCTTTCCCAGAACTTGTTAGAAGACAACTTCCACCTGTATAAACACTGCCAAGGCCACATACTCACTTGGAACTATCGGTTTCCCAACATTCTTGAGGAGATCAAACAGCTCGATGCAGATGTAAGTGGAAAGCCCCCCAGCTGTCAATACGAAAGCAGTAGATGTGTAGCAGGATATAACTTTTTCAGACTGTAAGTTGCACATTACATTTTTAAAGTGTAATGACATGTACTTGATGCCATCTCTTTGTTTAATCCTTTCTCAAAACACACATTTTGACTTTTTCCCTTAAAGCTTCAATCCCATGTGCCTTTACTTGGAAGTGGATTTCTTTGAATTCAGTGTGATGTTGGCAAGTGGAAGCATGTATGAATGTGTGTGAATAGAACAAACTGAATACAGAAAGTTGAATACAGAGGTGTCATTCCACTGACAGAATTGGGAGGGAGGGTCCTTTCCTTCCCTCTCCCCATAATCCCTCACATGGGGAGACCTCTAGAGCAGGTTTTTGGAGCACAGGTGGCTGCATAGAGGAGGGGGAAAGAGAAAGATCCATCACATTGACAGACGCAGTGTAGGATTTAGAGTCATTGGCATTACTTTCAAGAAAACTTGCATAAAATTATGCTTAACAGTAATTAAGTCCTATTGATTTCAGTGGGAGATATAAGGCACTTAGAGAGATTTTATTGAAATTAAGTAAGAGTTGAAAATGTTTAGTGTGGATTAATTTATCTACATAATGCATCTGTAACATTGCCTGATATGCAGTGCTTTTCTGTTGTGGTATTGTGTTTCCTTTGTAACAATGTTGTTCAAAGTCACAAATCAGTTTTGTTTTTTCCCAAAATTGTTAGCGTAGTAATTTTAGGAGGCGTTCATATGCTGTTGGGGTTGATCTGGTGTTTTGTCTTCCTGTCTTATTCCACAGGTACTTTGTTTACAAGAGGTACAAAAAGACCAGTATGGAACACAGATCAAGCCAAGTTTGGAAGCTTTAGGTATAACATGTTCATTATATATGTCATTGTTTAGATTGCTTAGAATAAATGTTAGTCCAAACAGAGGGTCAGACTAAATGTGTATGTGTTTATCAAGCATGTACTGGCTCATTTGATTATAAAGTGACTGGATTATATCAAATGGAGTTTATAACTAGTCCTTCCCAGTTTACCTTGCCTTGCTTTTTCTGCTTTTAGCCATTTACCCCTAATCACAGTACAACTGATACTTTTGTCCATGATAGTGAACATAATAGGATCCTGAAGCACTATAACAATTTGTACTTTGTCAGAAACAATTTCATCAGATGGAGAATAGCCTCCCAGTGAATATTCCTTCATTTTAAGGGCCCTGTGCTTAAGCAGCTCCTTTGATTACTAGTTGCTTATGTGTTATGGTTCCTGACGTCTACATGGAGTCTGGTGGAAATGCGTCTCTAAAATAGAAAATAAATAGAATACAGAATGAAAGCATGCATTATTAAAACTACCTTTGAAATAAGTAACAGGCTATTATTTATTATCTGTTATCAATATATTTTGTCTTTTTAAAATAAACTGCCCCAAATGTTTTGCAATAGAGCAGCATAAATATGTCAATAAATAAAATGACTTAAATTAGTGGTACACACATACAGAAACAGAACTTTTGAAAACAGTTACAAAGGTTGAAAATTAAATGCTGGTCCATTTTGAATTCTTCAGGTGTCTTGTATTCTTCCATTGCAAAAGTTGTTCCCAACAGTCACTACACTGCCATGCATTTCAGACCGTAGCCTTCAAATCCAACAATCACTATTTGGTAGTAAATACAATTAAAACAGCATGTTAAAATAATACAGTCGGCCCTCCGTTTTCACGGGGGTCCATTCTGGACGGACACACACCCTGCGAGAACGGAGACTCACCAATATTCAAGCCCCATAGGCTTTGATGGGGCATGCGCCCATGGGAGCATGCCCTATTGATTTTAACGGAGGTCACCCCCGTGAATACGCAAAACCACGGACCTCAAGTCCGCGAGAGGTGCCTGTATAGCTAAAACAATCTAATATAAAAATGAAAAAAAGCATTAAACAACAGGCCACTTAAAAACATCAATTTAGAAAAATTAAAAACCCATTAACAGCCCTGATGGCGCAGTGGTTAAATGCCTGTACTGCAGCCACTCATTCATAGACCACAAGGTTGTGAGTTCAATACCAGCCAGGACTGAGGCTCGACTCAGGCCTGCATCCTTCCGAGGTCGCTAAAATGAGTACCCAGCTTGTTGGGGGGCAATCAGCTCACAGTTGTAAACCGCTTAGACATCCCATAGCGCGATATGAAGCGGTATATAAATGAAGCTGCTTTGATTACAAACTACCACAACCATTACAGTATCCCAACCAGTTAAACGCTAAAGGCATGTTTTATTTTGGCTTGCTGCCAAAAACGGAGCAAAGCAGGGACAAATCAAGCCTCTCTTGGAAGAGAATCCCATAGATGTTGAGAAGAATAGACACTACTGGTGGAATGGAGTTTCACTCCACATCCCCATGCCCCTCATATGCACTAATATCTTTTGTCAGTTTACTTGAATTAAAATTAATACCTAAGTCTCTAGAGATAATTATACCCAAATAAGTACTAGAATTTGAGCAATATTGAAACTGGCATGCTTTAAGAACTCTAGAGTCCATCTTGTCTCCCACAGGAAGTATTTCTGACTTGGACTAGTTAGTTGAAATCCAGATCAACTGCTAGGGCTTTGAAATGAACAATGATCATCTGCAAAAAGAATGTTTTCAAATTCTAAATCGACATGCACAAATCCATTGATCCTGGAATTTTGTCTAATGGCACATGCTAAGGGTTCCAAGCCCAAATTGAATATTAAAGCAGATAATGGATATGTCTGCCTTATGTAAACAGAAGTTTACTTGCATGATGTTGGCTGTAGCCCACAGTCTTAAGTGACTCTTTTGAATGTATCTGAAGATGGTCCATCCTCTTGAGAAGTCTGAGCACTTGGTGGCCCAGACAAATCATAACTGAAAAATGAAAAACAACACAATGTGGTGCCCATCCCCATTTCTTTATCCTCTTTTTTGCAGGTTATCATTGTGAGTACAAGATGAGGACCGGCAGAAAGCCAGATGGCTGTGCCACTTGCTTCAAAACCTCCAAGTTCAATCTCCTCTCATCAAATCCTGTGGAATTCTTCCGCCACAACATCCCGCTCTTGGACAGAGATAACGTGGGCCTGGTTTTGCTCTTGGAGCCTCGGTTTTATTGCAAGACTACCACTGCCATCTGCGTGGCCAACACACATCTGCTGTATAATCCAAGACGTGGGGACATAAAGCTCACCCAACTAGCCATGCTGCTGGCAGAAATTACCAATGTAGCCATTCGGGAAAACGGGCATTTCTGTCCCCTTGTCATCTGTGGTGACTTCAATTCCGTCCCTCATTCTCCACTATACAATTTCCTAAGGGAAGGAAAGCTAAATTATGAAGGACTGGCAATAGGGAAAGTAGGTACCCATATATAAAGCTGGAGTTAAAAATAATTGGTGCCCAGTGCACAAGTGATAAAATGGATGGCGCCTGGCTTACAACATTCTAAAATGTACTCTTTGGTCCAACACCAGTGGAGTATGTGGCAGGAACCATCAGAATTGTGTTTGGGAGAATCCTGGATTTCCTTGGAAACTTTTTTTTTTTTTTTAGGTTCTCCAATGAGCTGATTGGAGAACCATAACCACAGGGAAGTGGCAAGGCATGTAGCCTGCTTCTGTTGTAAATAGCCAAGAGCCTCTCTCATTTGTGCAAAGATACATCAAAGGCTCTATAATAGACAAGACAAGGTGAAAAGTGTTCACTTAGAAGGAGAAAATGTGAAAGCCAAGGATGTAGTGAGTAGAATGTTGGATAAGGGAGACCACAGTTCAAATGTAAGGCTATGGATGCCATCCTGAGCTCAGTGAGAGAATGGTGTGATAAGATGTAGTGGTAAAATGAGATTCAAGGAGTTGTCCAATGTTGGAAGATTAGCTGCTGCAACAAAAAAGGGGGGGAAAACCAGGTGCCATTTTTAGGATTTATCTCATTATATTGTGACATGCCAGGGGTGAGGTGGGGAGTTTTCCATCCTTGAAAGAACATAGAAGTGGCCCCATGAGGTAGCCCATCACAAAAATACACAGCAGCCATATGCCATTGCTGTCCATATGTTTAACCACCATGAGGAGGAGCTATTTATGTGTACAGATGTATATGCTTATGTGACCCCCCCCCAAAGGTTGCAAGGTTGCAGTTCCTGTCATCCTTCACTATTGGCTGTGCTGATTAGGGTTCCTGGGAGTTGCAGTTCAACAATATCTTGAGGACTGCACTATTCTAAGACCTGGCCAATAGGTTTTCTTCATAAAGGGAGACCTTGGTTCAGTCAGAATCCCTGCACATGTGATAGAACTCAACACATCCATATATCAGGGCCCTTTATATATTGGAGTGTGTGGCTGCTGCAAGTCTCAGGGAGGCACTAGCCTGCACAGCCCAACAAATCTCTCTTATGTTATTTTGACATCAGGGGTACCTATTTGGATACACCACTCTAAGGGCTTTCAAACAGGCTGTCTCATTAGGAGCATATGGTTAGGGGGAAACATGCTGGTTGAGATAACTTTTCCTTTTAATATCGGGGCTAAGGATACATGTATGCTAAAAGCTTAAATATTCAGAACAGCCACCCCCTAACCCCTAGAAGAGTCTGGGCTAATGACATCTGCAGCACTTTCATGGAACAACAGTCAGCACTGTATTGCCACTGAACTCATGTTGTGGAACAGAAAAGTCTTAATAACTGAAAAGCAACATATCCTGATATGCTGGACTAGAACACAGTAAACCATATATTTCTAGGTGCATCCATGTAGCAAATCTAAATCATGCTGTGGGACAAAATGAGAAGCAACAGCAAAATATGTATGGGGGTGTATTTAGATTTTAAGCTTGGCTAGGAGTACACTTCTCAAAAACAACCCATGTGTCCTCTGAGCAACTTTTTTTAGCATGGAAATGTCAGTTATTTTGCAACTGCACCACTAAAATTTAGTAACGTACTATTAATTTCAGCATTTGAGACTCCAGGCACAAAAACAGCTGGTGTAACCACATGTTGGCTACACCTGAATTTTTTTAAATGGCTATTTCTCTCACCAAAGATTCCAAAACCAAGTGACTATGGGATATAAGTTCTTCAAAGGATTGAAAATTGTCTAAGCTACCGAGTCAGAATAAGCATAACAGTTTTCACAATAGTACAAGTAAACAGTTGGGTCGCTGTAAGGTTTATGTCCAAAAAGTACTCTTAGCATTTATAAATAATATATTCCAAGAATAGTACATATTTTTGCCAACCCAAAATTGACTCCAAGGAGCTAGTTTTCCACCTTGTATGCTGTTGAGCATTTGAAACGGGGGGAAAAAACCCACTGTTCTGGTAATGAAAAATTATTTACAGCTGCTCAAGGCTCACTTCCAGAAGCTGTTGTGGCCCACCAGGTGGTCAGAGGAATCAAAAATGACTTCCAACCACTTCAGGATATCCATCTCAGCCTAAATAAATAGTCTCATGTTGAAAATAAACATTAATCCCCTTCTCAAAATTTGAGAGTGAAACTTTACTGCTAACAAGCTATAAGCCATCACAAAATGTGTTGTTTGACTTTATGTTGTTTTTAAGGTATCTGGCCAAGAACAGTCTCCAAGAGGTAATAGGATACTCACTATCCCTATTTGGCCTCGAAGCCTTGGCATTTCTCAGGACTGTATGTATGAGGAGCAGGAGAAGCAGCTGGGAAAAGAGAAAGGTAAATTTCTGTCTTGATACCTGGATTGGCTTTCTGACCATTTCACTTGCTTTCTGAGATGTTTATAATTGTGTTTGCTAATAGAAGCTCAGGTCTAAACATGTAAATGTATTGGGAACACATCAAGAGTCAAAACATTTGTAGATGTTTGCAGTACTCTTGCATGAATTCAGTAGAACTAACAGAAAATACAGTTCACTGTTGTTTTGGCCAAGCAGCTGCAGATCGACTCATTCGGAGTTCAGTAGATAAGCAACAGCTGTAGGGCTTTCTCAGCCGGGGGGGGGGGGTCCATTGGTTGTGGAGAGCACATCCTTAGCATGTGGAACAAGGTTGGTTTGAGGTTCCAGTATACCCCACACCTTCCTCAGATGTTACACCCCTTCACCATCACACTGTCATTTAGTAGTTTCCCAGCTTTTTAAATGTTTCCCCCATTCTAAAAGGCTGAAATGACTCTCCTGAGGTGTAGTTGTTGGCAGTAAGAGCCTTTAATTCTCAGACTCATCCTTTTTGCTTGTGAAGGCCCTCAATAAAATTCATCTCTTAGAATAAAAGTATTTCCACACCACTGATGCAGGACAAGAGCAAGCAAAGTGTAGCCTTATAGATGTTCCTGAACTGCAGCTCCCAGCAATCCTTACTATTAGGTATTCTGGCTAGGATGGATGAGAGTTGTAATTCAGTAACATCAGGGGGGCTGCACTTTGCCCATTCTTAATGTAGACCCAATTCCTGTCATATTTAGGATTTTTTGTTACTGTTTTTAAGTTTGGCAACAAGTGATGTGAAAAATTGGCACCTGAGACACTAGCCATCTGCTGTTGTTCAGTGTAGACATTGGTCCAAAACAGGCTGCAGAAATAATCCAATGAGACCGCTTTAACTGCCCTGCCTCAATACTAGGGAATTCTAGAAACTGTAGTTTTGTGAGACATTTAGTCTTCTCTGTCAGAGATCTGGTGCCACAATAAACCACCCAGGATTCCTTAACACTGAGCCAGGGCAATTAAAGCAGCCACAAACTGGATTATTTCTGCATTGTGTTTTGGGCCAATATTGGAGAAGATGGACAAGTAGTGACCAATTGTAAGACAACTTCCTATAATACTGTGCTTCTCTCTCTCTCTCTCTCTCTCTCTCTCTCTCTTTTTTTTTTTTTTTAAGATAAAGAAGAGATTGAAGAAGAAAGTTCAAAAAATTCAGAGGAGATCATAGTTGTATCAAAAAGGTAAATTTTGATCAGTTTGCTGTCTTATTAGCAGATTTCAGTCCATGAAAACTTGGATTTTGTTGGCATTATAAAAATGCAGAAATAAAATTTGTGCTATAACTAAATATTATATACAGTCTTGTACAAAACAAGCATGAATTATATAATGAAGGGATAGGCAACCTTTCCCCTTTAAGGGCCGAGGGACTTCAGCTCCCAGAAGCCTCAGCCATGTTGGCCAATAGTCCCATGTTGGCCAATAGCTCCTGGGATTCTGGGAGCTGAAGTCCCTCAGCCCTTAAAGGGGAAAGGTTGCCTACCCCTGATATAATGTAATTTGACGTGGGTGTTATCTACACCATAGTTTAGTCTTTACATGGATAGGCTTCGGGCTTGTTCACTCCCTTCTTATTCTCAAGTAGTAGCCATAGGAAGAAAAATCAGAAAAATGGCTTTTGTTTTTAATTAACTGCAATTTGTTGCTATATTCAAATCCAAACACGCTTTGGTTACTGTTAACTGTGGTCTGTCCAAAGAAGGTAGGCTCACTAATGGCAATTGAAAGTTGTTAAGGTCAGTCATGGATGAAGTCAATTAGAGTTCATCCTAGTTTGGGTATAATATACTTCTGATTTCCTTCTCACCATGCTAGGGGTGGAGAAAGTAGGAAGAGCATTCAAATTTAGGCTTTGTTCATATAAATGCTAAACTGTGGCTTAGTGTTAGGTGTAAACCTCACCCTACCTTAACCGGAATGTAATTGCTGAATGTATAATCACACTGAAACTTGTATGAAAAAGAAGAAATCCTTGTTTTGATGACAAATACTCCTTTAAAAACCTGTGGCTCATGCACATGAGAATCCCCTTTGCAGTGATACTATTCTCAACTTTGAATACTGTATTTGTATATAGACAGAACAGTGCAGCAATGAACAGAATCATCTGGAACTGTACCAACCTTCAGAAACTAGTATACCTCATTTGTAATCTTGTGTTGCTGCAGACACTGATACTTTTGAAACACTGTGCCCCATTTTAGATTGCCCACGGACTTACACCACAGTTTCCAGTTGTCTTCAGTCTACTCTCATTATTTTCCTGAAAGTGGAATTCCAGAAGTAACAACTTGCCACTCCAGAAGCGCAGTCACTGTGGATTACATTTTCTATTCTGCAACAAAGGATAGCAGAACTGAGGAGTCAGGTGATGAAATTTGTAGCAAATATCTTTTTCCTCATTCTGTTCCAGTCAACAAAATGAGTACCAATAATCCACCACAGTGAAGCTGCTTGAAAAATAGGAAAAAAGAGCTGGACACCAGCTCTGCCTTGACTTTCAATATTGATTGAGCAAACAGCTAATTCCACTCTACTGTCATGCTAATACAAACGTGCCATAGCATTCTGCTAATGGATTGTTGCCACTATAGGCCACACATATTTGCAGCCTGAACTGACCAGTGTTCCTTGTTTCATGGCTTTTGTTATGTGAACTGACTCAGCTGCCTACATGTTTGTGTTCTCAGGTTGCAGGTGGATTAAAAAATAAATGAACCTGGCCTGCTCTTAGACATTTAACGTAAGCTGGATCCATAGAAATGAGCAAGTTAAGTTGTTCACTGCACAGAGATGACCCCTGTTACCTTCTGTGGTTCAGGCTGTTGTTTTACATGGCAAAGCAAGGGCCTGTAAGGAAAAATGTTTCCTGTCCTGTTCAGTTTTATTCTGATCTGTTTCTTCCTCTGGAAGAGGGAAAGCATTGTGAAGCCTAAGTGCTCAATTTGTTACTTATATTTTAAGTGATCTGATTGTTCCAAATAAAAGATGTCTTGGCTGCACTCTTTCAAAAATTAAAATTAAGTCATTCAATCTGACAATAGTAATTCTTACAGAAAGTCTCCAGGTGGTGCTATAACGTTACTGTGTGCCTTCAAGCAGATCTCCATTCCAGCAAGAGGAAAAATATCTCTAGCAGGAATTCTTACACAAAGCTATTAAATTTAAACCTGTCAGTTCTGTAGGAATTCCAGGACATAGTTTGACACAGAAATCTGCAAATCTCACAATTTAGCAATCAAGTCTGCAGCTCAGAAATGTAATGAGACATGCATATATTAAGGAAAGGTGTGCCCAGAGATGTGCATCTCAGGAATTGTTCAAAAAAATGCCCTACATTAGAGAGGAGAAAGGCCCATAATTCCTCACCATTGGCTAACAGCTGGGGTTGATGGGAATTATAAGGCAAAAAGCATCTTGGAGAGCCACAGCTGCACATCTCTGGCCTATGTAGCACACTAGTACTGTCCACAATATTGTTGTATGTTGTACACACACATCTGAAAGTCTTTTCTTTCTCTTACAGGAGCTGGATGTGTTTTTGATGGAGGTCTGAATCTCCTTGGTCGATTGTCTCTGGTAACTGAGCAAGATCTGTGGGCAGTCAATGGACTTCCCAACAAAACCAACTCTTCTGATCACCTCCCACTCCTAGCTAAGTTCAGACTGGAAGAATAACACCCCAATCATTAGGACTGTTCATTTTTATCCTGTCATCACACATACTGAAAACAACTGGAGAGAGCATGCCTCCTGTGTGGTTTTAAAAAATACCTATTTTGTAAATTATTACCATCACTCAGATATAGAAGCAAATTGTATTTTTACATGGGGATCCCTTTTTTTAAATAATGGAAAGTATTTGTGCTGTATTTTTTTAAGAAATACAATTGTGGTGGGTTTTTTGTGTTTTTTTTTTGCAGAGATGAAATAAAGTGTTTTTAAAATATACCGTGATCCATTTTATTTGACTTACTAATATTCTAGATATTCTTTCAATCTGGTGGGAAAATATTGAGGTCAGAATGGCTATTTGGTTATTTTCCCATATTCCTCCAAGGAGATTAGTAGTCATATATCTTACTACACGTCATGGCCTCAGAAGCCCAGTAGAATGGGTTAAGATTGGCACTCTTAACTTCAGCATGCACTAGAACTCATGTGTTCTAACGTCTTAACTTGGCACTGTTTTCTGTTATACTCCTCAGATGTCTTAGTACTTCATCTAACCTTGGCATTGGGCAGCATTGTGTTCAAGCACTGTAAGGGCAACTATGAGTTGAGTGTGCTGAAAATGTTTATCCTTATTACTTACTTTTCTATCCCACCTTTTTTCCAGTCAGCTCAAGGTCATTGCTATCCCAGGATGATCAGTCACGGTAAGTTCCAACCTCTCAGTCCTCCCTATGCAAATCCTCCCAACAACCCTGTATCAGGCTGAGAGACAGTGACTGGTCACCCAATGAGTTTCATTGGTCACTAGGGACTTAGACCTAAATCTGTGTGCTAGTCCAACATTGTAACTGCTACACTACACTTTGTCCAAGCTGCAAGGTTTTCTTGCAAATGCCTGCATTCTGAATACGTTTGGGGCCATTTTTCCTGCTCTCTGCCTTACCTCCCTTTGTTAACCATTCTTGATGTTTGACAGCCTACAAAGTAAGAAATCCTAAATGAAATACCTTTGTATTGAATATGTTCTCTGCTTGGCCTGGTTGTCTGGATGGGATATTTGATCATAACAGGCAAATTGCTGTTAACATTCTTGGCCTCTGATGCAGTTGCTGAAAACTCAGAGGAAGATTTAACCTGCAATTCTGCTAGCTCAAAAGGCAAAGGGTCAAGCCCTTTACTAAGAAGACTATAATTGTACAGTATTCTCCTTTTTCTGGCTCTAAGAAACCATTGCTCACTAAGAGTCCTGCAGCCTTTATTGACATTCATATATTTCCTTTTAAAACAGCAAGAGGCATACACAATCAGTGAGCAAAAAGCATCATGAAGGAGCAATGCACCTGATGTAACCTTTGTATTTGGAGGTTGATATTTTTTTAAAGAAAAAGCCAGACTGAATTTCCCCATAGGCTTGACTGAACAGATGGAAACACAGTTTGTGAATCTGATCATCCAAATACGATTATAACTCTACAGGGCACTTTAAAAAACTTGCTAATGGCTTAATGTGACACACATAATTTATGCAAGCCACATGGGTGTATATTACTGGTGAAGGGCCCAAAGTCTGAAATGAATAAACCCATTCATTTCAGTATGGATTGTGACCTAACAGTTCCCTTGTGTAGAAATTTAAAAAACTTCCTTCCAATTTCACCTTTTGTCCTTGGGAGATTTGATTTTCTAAAGTGATCCATTCAGCAGCAAAGCACATGTTTTGCATTCATATGTACTGGGGGAACTTTGGGTGAGACACCATACAGTCCATGGGCTGCATTTCATCCTCTTTTAAGCAGCGATGTGATATTTGGAGATAGCATGTTTCTGCGGGATCGGTGACCTTTCAGGAATAATAAAAGGCCAGATTCCCAGGAAAAGGGGAATCACTTCCCTTGGTATGTGAACATCCAAGTAAACAAAACTATTGAAAGTGCTTCATCTTTCCCCCAAATATTCTGCATTTCCTCTACAAAGGAGCTCTTTACACCTAAAGCAGTAAGCCAGCCTCTCTGCCTACCCCTGTTGCGATCATAGCCGAACATTTCCATCTAACCTTCCCAAGGCCATCTCGAACCCATAGTTGCTTTTGTTTAAACCAACCAGTCCAGAATCCCTTTGGAGATTCCTGGGACAAGCCATTCAGCCTTTGTTACCTGGCAACATAGCCCAGGGGTAGGCAACCTTTTTGAGCCGGGGGCCAGGTTGCTGTCCCTCAGACAATTGGGGAGCCGAAGCACCATAAATAAATAAATAAATATAAAATTAAAAAAACATTAAAAAATAAAAAAAAATGCATGCACACTCTCTCAGCCCCAGAAAAGCCATGGCAAAATCCCTGTGGAGATTTTGCCAAGAAAACCCCAAGAACAAGTAATAACAACAATAATCAATATCATCATGGCGGGCGGCAGCAGGACTGGCCTGGGGCCGGTCCAAAGGCCTCGGGGGGCCACATCCGGCCCCCAGGCCTTAGGTTGCCTACTCTCGACATAGCCCATCACCTTGGGCTACTTTTAAGTTATAAATACATCCTCAAACATAGCCTCTGCACACAGCCTAGCCTACATGCATGCCCACATTCTGTATATGTTCTGTGCTGTTCTCAGACTCACTCACTCCATTCTGAGTCACTCCAGCCTTCCATAGTCATACCTTCAGACAAGTAGATACAACCCCATTGCAACCCCTAATGACTCCACTATCCCATTTCACTTTTCTATTTTAGTTAGCTCTGTATGATGTGTGTGTTTGAAATGTGTGTGTGTGTACACATGTACATGTACATACATTCTTTATCTTCTAAATAAAGATTTCTTACCAAGAATCTGGAGTCTTCCCAGTTAGTACTGGTATATATTGGTGCTCCTCAGTCTAAAGGTTACCCAAACCTCTTGTAAAGCTAATTTCCCCAACATTTGAAGTATCTCTGACAGCTGGCAGGGACCCCCCAGTCCTCCTACCTGTTCTTTTGGTAACCACCTGGAGTCCTATACAACCCATGGGATGCACTTTCTGTCAAGGTTCAGGTATCTGGAATTTCATCTTTTTTTAAAAAAAGATTGCTAGGCCTTACGGCTGTGACATTTGGGAAAAGTGTAATCTCAAAATGAAGAATTCAGAGACATAGCCATGTTAGTCTGGAATATCAAGCCTGAAACAGATGGGCAAAAAGAACTAGCTTTGGGCCACTTCGGAGGCGCGGTGTGCAGATGATGCATGCCCCCGTATCAGCCGGAGGTTGCACCAAGGCTGCCTTAGGCGGCCCAAACCCAACCACAAAAGGAGCAGAGAAAAACCACTCCTTGATGGTTGTTCGTTCCAGGCTAACTGTGGAAAAGGCATTGTAGCATGAGCTTTCATAGACCTCTACTTCCACTGATGCATAGAATGAACTGGTGCTCAAAAAGCACCTTTGGTCTCAAAGGTGCTGCAAGATCCCTTTGCAATACTCAAAATGAAGAATTTCAGTGGCAGAGCCCCAGTTTCTTGTCTAGCTTTTTGACCTTCATAATGATTAACAGAAACAAAATGCAAAATAACTATTTGCATTATATGTGCAGATTACAGAATTCTGCTTTGGTTGGTACTCTGCTACTCAGTTATTCTAGATTAATGGGCTCAGTGTGTTTTAAGACTGTATTTAATGGAAAGCCTTCCCTATGACAACAAAATTTAGTTCCTTACTTAACAAGTAGGACTTTAAAAAGTAAAAGTGTCCAGGAGAAACAAACTCACCATTTTGTGATTTCCAACTTAAAAGGTTGACTGTCACTGATACTTGCACTGACCCTGTACTGACCTACTGAGAAGCCCGTAATGAGACTTATTTCTGAATAAGCATTTCAGGATTGCAGAGTTAGGTCAAATCTGCACTGCAAACAAACATAATACATTTTGGCATCACTTTAACTGCCACGGGTCAGTACTATGGAATTCTGGGATCCATAGTTTTATTTAGCCTTCTGTCAGAGAGCTCTGGTAACACAGCAAATTATAAATCCCAGGATTCCATAGGATGGATCCATGGCAGTCAAAGCAGTTTCAAACTGCACTAATTCTGTAGTGCAGATTAGACTTTAGTCTGCTGCTCCTACACATTTCCCTATTTGTCCAAAATGTCTAATGTATAGAAACAACGTATTTTCATAAGAAATATGAGGGAATCAGGTTGTGGCTGCAGTCCATCATTCCCGCAGTGTAATGTAAATGTCCATAGAAGGAGGCATGCTATGCCAGCCCTGTGCAGATTAGCAATGTTGTGCAACGCATGTCAATGACCATTGTGCTGTGTGTAGTTGACAAGTGCAATGCACAACTCCACTTTTGCTATTGTCAGCAGAACACCTCTCTTACACGAAGGCAAATCATTTGCCTGGCATGCATAGAGTGACTTAAACATGTATATGTCATTAACAGAATGCTAGCCTGTGTGTATCATAAAAACCCACTTCCAGGGATGAAGTACAGAATGTGGTAATAGGTGCCAAGTATCTTTGCTTTCAGGTTGATTTGTGTGTTTGTAAAAAGAGTTTCTAGCACTTCTGAAGCAGCAGAGTGGGAACAATATCCATTACAATACAGGCTCAGCTGAAATCTCGAAAATTGGAAAGATTTTTGATAAATTTCAAGACACCATCAGTATTATCCTTGACTTTCCCCCATGACTCAATTATTTAGAATAATATAGCACTTTAGAATTGTGAAAAAGAGGTGATTATTTGTTGTTGTGTACCTTCAAGTCATTTCTGACTTGTGGCAACCCTAAGGCAAATCTATCATTGGGTTTTCTTGGCAAGATTTGTCCAGAGCAGGTTTGCCATTGCCTTCCTCTGAGGCTGAGAGCATGTGACTTGCTCAAGATCACCTGGTGGGTTTTATGACTGAGCTGGGAATTGGTCTAACACTCAAACCACTATAAAAATCCATCAGTGATATCTTTATTGGCAACCAAAATGCACAATATACTTGTTGCATATACTCAATATACTCAAGCCACTATGTCACACTGGCTCTCTGAAAAAGAGGAAAAAGGCATACATTAATAAATTGCATAGTTTAAGCAAGTTAGAGCATCAAATGGAGGTGGGTTATTACAAAAGCTGGAGTACCATGTTGTGATTTTTTGTGTGTTTTCACTTAAAAAGTTTATGCCTAGACACACATATACATCGTTCCAGAATCTTTACCAAATGGTTTGCCTCTATCCCAAGCCTTTGTATTGAACTGACTGGAAATCTGCTTAGCACCACTTGTCTGTAAAAGAGAAATGAAATACAATTGAACTTTTCTTGACCTGAGCTTGAAAGATAGAGGTGCTTATTCAAATACTTCAGAGGAAGTGCTGATGCCTTTTGGAATAGCTTCCTCTGATTAAAATGCCTGTTCAAGTGCTATTTGAGTACTGGCAGAAAGGGAGAGACAGGAAAGAGACATAGAACAGTACAAGGCAGGGCTTTGCTGCAGCTTTGTCACCTTTACCTGTTCTGTATGGCCATTTAAAAAGAAGCACCTGCCTGAAAAACATCGTAAGCTGTAGGGGGGGGGAAGGGATTTTGAGTTGTTTTATACTATGTACTATTTTACTGTTGTAAGCCGCCCCGATTGTTCGCAGAGGGGTGGGATATAAATAAATTTTATTATTATTAATTATTATTATTATTATATTGGTCAGGCTATGGGTCCATCTAATCCAGTATTGTCCTGAGTGTGGAGGTAATGAGTTACAAATCACAGATTGCTTGTAATTCACTTTTCAAATAATGAAGATGTAACTAAATTGCATAGTGACCATAACAAATAAGGGAACACATCATTTGTTTCACAGCCTAACTGTTCAGTTTTATTGGTACAGAGATGTTGCTTGCTTGCTTGCTTGCTTGATTGATTGATTGATTGATTTATAGGATTTATATCCCGCCTTTTTCCCAAAATAGGATTCAAGGCAGCCACTAAATTTACTAAATGTTGGAGGAGGAATATGGTTCAGTGCTTGTGCTGCTCACTGCTTCATGCTGTTGGTGGTGCTAATGTAATAGATGTGAGCAGCAGGAGAATGTGCTTTGTGCCACAGACCAGCAGCTTAGAGCATTCACATGTGTTTTTCTGCCCCAAAGCTAACGGCTTTATATTCCTTTTGAGAAATGGGAGAGTTAAAAGATTTTCCCCCAAAATTGTGACTATAATAGAAGCCGTTAACTTTCCCCCTTCAATCTACATCTGGCATCCTGCTAATAGGTTATGATGGTATAAATCTGCTTTATGACCTTACAACTCATGTTTTTGATCATGGCACATGACAGGGTTCTCTATCACCCATGCAACAATCAAAATGCTCCCCAAAAACCTACTTTGGAAGCCATCCCTTCCCCAGTCATTTCCAGGTTTTCAGAGAGTGAGGGGATCAGTGGCAATATATCCAGCTAGGGATTCCTTTTCAAGGCTCTAGGCCAGGGACGCTCAATCTTTGATCCTCCAGCTGTTTTGTACCGCAGTTCCCAAGAGCTTTTGCCAGCATGGCCAATGATGACAGGCTCTGGAAGCTGAAACATCAGAAGGACCAAAGGTTGAGAACCCCTAGATATTTGTTCCTAAACTGAATCACACTGAGAGAACATTGCTGAAAAGGGCAATTCAGTTCTGTATCCAAACCTTTCCCTCTTCTGGTAACATCGATACAATAAATTAGGTCAACACACAGTATATGTTTTGCCACTTCATTGGCATCTGCTTGCAGGTGTGTGGGCAATCAGCAGCAGCCAGTCCTATCCCATACCTCATATTTTAAGGCTAAGATCCTACAAATCTATAACTAAGTTTTGTGTCCTGGCCAGACCTCCTGAACCTGGCTTACCAGCCAGTAGTCACTCCAAGCAAAGCTGCGGCAACAATCTTTGTTGCAATTTCTCATCACACCACAGATCGCTGTCAGGGAGGAGCTGGAAACATCACCTTGCTGTGCCCAGATTGCCAGCAGAACAGACCTTTATTGCTTAGAGTGGCTCCTTGGAGTTTAAAGTGGAGTTAAGGAGGCATTTATAATTGTAGGACTAGTGCCATGATTATATTTGCATCGTCTAAGAATATGGTGTAGTTATGGATCTGTAACTGCATTACAGGATAACAGCTAGCAATTTAGGGAAGGAGGACAAGACAGTTATGTGATAAAATGTTCTCTGTCTGTCTGTGTGACACTCACACACACACTCACACATAGTGCACAGCAGTAAAGATCCTGCTAAGAATACCATGGGCAAAGGAGGGAAGAAGCTTCCTAAAACAGACTTGTTCAAAGATGAGCCAGCCATGTGAGCAAGATGCTAGGCACTGTTTTCATAGTCCAGGCTCATCTTGGTCAGTGAGCAGAGCTGTCTTTTAAAAGCAGCAGAGAAAATCCATTGTCCATGACTACACTGGCTAAGATGTTCTGAAAATGGTAATAATATTTTTTTTAAAAGTAATGGCTGGCATCCTGGTTAGTATTCACAATGCTGTAAGCTGGATTTACAACATCGTAAATTTTTGAGTTCATGTTTGCAGTCACCGCAATGACCAAATATTTCTTCCCTCCTACCCAAAAAAATCACTTTAGAAACCAGGTAGCACCACAGGAATAGTGATTTCCAGTGTGCTGGGGAATAGGGTGGTGAAAAAGTGTCTACTCCTCTCCTGGCAGCAAGGCACTTTCCAACAAGCAGTTAAGACAGGACAACATGGAGTCACTACCAGACTCACTACTGGTAGGTGCTTCTTCACTCCTTGTCCTGCTCACTGTGTCTCAAAAATCTCTATGCTGATGGCACTGCCAAGCTTCTAGGATGGGTTTTGGAGGGTCACAATGGGAGATGTGACTGTGACAATGGAAGCCTGTCATCTTGCATCATCTGATGCAAGATCTCAGCCAACATTTCTAAGTTTTCAGAAGTAGTTACTGTCCTGGAGCTGCTTCTACAGTGTTCTCTTTAATAGTGGTTGGTGTGAGCTCACTCAATTGGATCAGGACAATTTAGCTTCCTGCAGCAAACCTTAATCTTAAACAATTAAATTTCCGTTAAACAATAGTTTTAGTTTTTAAAAATAACAACACAGAAGGCTACTTTTTAAAAAAAAAAAAAAAAAGAGACTTCCAATACATTTTATTAAAGTTCCATGCTGCACTGAACATACAAATGGTGATAAAAGCAAAACATCATGCACATTTTTTACTCAGAACAGAACAGCATTTGACAGAATGATGGCAATTAGAAACCTAGTCTCTGAAATCACAGTTTTTCATTTTTTGCAAAACTTTGCAAAAATTGCAAGTATGTGTTGTGATAGAATAGGATTCATCTGTACGTTAAGGAAAACAACACAACACCTGGATACAAAATAATTCACCCATTTTAGAAAAGCATCAAAGACTATAGAAGGTATTTGGAATGAAGAGCAAAATACAATGTTACATTTTTACTGCATCACTCCCCTTAATTTCGAGAGACAACATACAAGTGAAGTTCATAATAATTTGTGCTCCAACTGCTTCCAGTAGATTAGAAATATACATTATAGTCTTTTAGAAAAAGAAGAAAAGATAGAGATTTCTGAGTAACTCCAAAGAACTCAAGAGGTTTTGTAAAACAGAGTCCATTTATCAAATTAAAAACATCCAAATTTTATGTGGGTTAAAAATCACCATGATAAGAAAAAGTGTCATATTAATTGACCCCCAGTAGGTGCTGTATACTTGTTTTAATAAATAAATAAATCTGTATTTGTTTACATTTTCACAAAGCAATTGAAGTTATCCAGAACACAACCACACTGCCTACAGAAGGGCACAACCAGAGCTTTGGAATTATACTTTCTGGAACTTAAATGCCCAGAAAATCCCTGAGCTGATGGCCAAGCTGGCTATGGGAATCTGGGAGTTCTAGTCCAAAAAAGTAGCATTTTCAAAATTTTCAGGTTCCCTGCAGCTCCCTATCAGTGTGTGCATATTGCTGGCACATTGCATCTTGCCAGGCCATCACTACAAATGTGAGGTCCTGCTATCATCTCCTGGATTAGATGCAGCTGTAACACCACTGATTCTTTCTCTTAGTTGTTATGGTTAAGAGATTGAAAGCAAACCACAAGTTCAAAAACTCACATCCACTCCTCCATCTCTTCTGAAAGCTAATCTTGGTTTTAAATTTAACATGCCCTGATGTAAGCCATGGTTCACTTGTTACTAGGTATTAAAATTATGGTTTGAACTAAGTTGGTAACACATTTTTTGAGAGAGACTGATAAGTAACTTATTTTTGGACTACATCTTCAAGAGTTTTTCAGCCAGCATGGAGAAATCTGGGAATTGTAGTCCAAAGAAATACTTTCCCTATTCTCTGGGTTTTGAGGAAACCTGGCTTTCATTAACTACAGGCTGCGCACTTAATGGAACACATGGAACCAAACAAACCTGTCATGATGGGAAAGGAGGTGCAAAATCAACCTGAGAGGAAGGGGAATGTACTCTAGCATGACCTGCTCTTAGGAAGCTTTGCAATGCACAATTACTTGGGATTTACTTCCAAATAAAAGCCCCTGTGTAAGGTTCTATGACAGCACAATTTTAGACTTGTCTACTCAGAAGTAAGCCCCACTGAGATCAACAGTGTTTACTCCTACTCAAGTGGGAGTAGAATTGACCAGCCTACAGCTGAGGGTCACATACAGCCCTACAACAAGCCTAATTTCATGTAGCCCTTTGTCTGACATCATAAACCACCTCCAAACAAAAAGGCTTGGACTTCTGGCATAAAGTATCTGTTCCTTTCTCTACAGCCTGCTGGATAAGAAAGAAGAAAAAGAAGAAAGTGAGTTTTTTGTGGGTTTTTTGGGCTGTGTGGCCATGTTCTAGAAAAGTTTCTTTCTGACGTTTCGATGCCAGCCACAGCCAGCCACAGATGCTGGCGAAACGTCAGAAAGAAACTCTTCTAGAACATGGCCACACAGCCCAAAAAACCCACAAAAAACTATGGATGCTGGCCATGAAAGCCTTCAACTTCACATAAGAAAGTGAGTGTCTGAAAGCTCTCTGCCCCCCCCGATTTTCTCTCTCTTTTTGAAAAAGGAGGACTTGAAAGAATTAAGAAAAAAGAGAACACTACCCTCAATGTGAAAAAAATAATAATTTCGCGTCCCTGGTTTACAGAATTGCAGCCTCAGCCTCTTAACCATATTTAAAAAACCAGAAGTGTCATACAATGGGCCCCCAGTATCTGCTGGGGTTTGGCTCCAGGACCCCCATGGATATCAAAATCCATGAATGCTCAAGTCCCATTATATACAGTGGCATAATAAAAGGTGTTCCTTATTTTAAAAAATGGCAAAATCAAGGTTTGCTTTTTGGAATTGATAATTTTTTTAACTATTTTCAAGCCATGGATGGATGAATCTGTGGATACTGAGGGCCAATTGTAATTACATCTGGCCAGAAAAATACTCTGAAACTGACCCCTCTCCATAAACCTAGAAGCTTTCTTTCAACATTTCTTTCATCCAAAAAAGCACGATGTCATTGCTGCATTGCACACATTTTCTTGGCTGTGGATGTATTCCTTCATTCATTTTTATTTGAATTCAGTCTACACAGATGGTTGTTTCCTCCAAACACACTGGCCATATTGTCGGTCCTGAATGTCTGATGATCTTAATATAAGATGTGAAGACATCATCCACTTGAAGATAACAATTTCAAATAACCAAAATACATACAAACATACAATGAAGAAGTAAAGTACATTCTTAAGGGAAGCCCATAGATTCTGTTATTGTTTTTAAGAATATCCCCACATAAATTTGACTGTAACAACAATGTTCATCTGTACAAAAAAGCAATGATCTCTAGTTCTTTGGAATGATCCAAAGCTTCTCTGGGCTCTGTGTAGATCTGAAGCATGTTAACCTATTATTTTCATTTCTGAAGAATATTCCCCAAGCATAATAGATTCCCATTAGATGTGCAGAGCATTCCCCAATGCACAAAAGAAAATGGAGGTGTACATGCATGCTCAGAGCTCCACAAGAACATGAGAGTTTCAGTGATTCATGTCAGAACCACTGGATCATTCCACTTGTGCTTGTAAAAACTGTAGCCCATGAAGGTTAAAAGCTTGTGATGAAATGTTATTTTAAAAATCTGATCTTTCCTTAATTAATATTGGTCATTTTTCTCCCAGCAGACCATTAACCTCCACTAGTTTTCAGTATCCCTAACATAATGTAAGACTTCAGTGCTTTGAAGAACACACTTGCATATTGTGAACAATCCTTCATCACAGATGGGCAGAAATGAGGAATAAGGCAAAATGGAGCGGAACTAGGAAAGGTGTAGTAAATGCTCTGCTACTGGAGAAGCTGGAAACACAATACAAATCCATTACAAAATTAAAACACTGTCAGTTTTGCATATCTGTTGTAAAGGTTTTTGAGGTAATATTGATATTTTGAAGGGGGGAAGCCCACTAGTGTAACTTCTGGACCACTGTTTTTATTGCTGAATGTCACCTTTAAATGTTGGATCTGAAACACAAGTCTTTTTCAGCAAGTTCCTTTACACTGAATTCGAGCTTGGGAAAGTTTTCTGGGATCTGCACCAAGTTCCATTGACATGATTCAATTTTGCCCTTCTATTTAATGGAGGGTGTAAAAAACAAGTCCATACAACTTGATTCCTTTCTTGAATTTGCCCCCCTACTGCACACCCCAGCACTTAAATAAAAAAATTAAAAAACCACAGAGGAATATACTTTCATCATTGCCACTCCTAAATCCTACAGACGCCAGACAATGCTCCAAACCAATGCAAATTAGCCACTACCAAAACAATGATTTCAATCCAAACTTTAAAAAGCCAAGCCACACATCACATCATTTCCCCCACTTAAACTTGATGGGAGGGTTAACACCATTATCATCGGCAAAAGACCACTTTTTAATGTCCTTTTCTCCGTGATTCCATTTCATAAATTGAAAAGTAAAAAATAAAAATACCACTACTGTCACTTATCGAATTCCTAGGTTCTAGGGGAAATCTTAAGTAACACCCTCACATTCATAATAAATACTTGCAGCCCCCTTTTCCCCTCCCTCTGCGTTCATGGATCACAGGGTAAAGTGCGACAAGGAGCAGCCAGAAGCCAACTTTTTCCATTTCTAGCCTGGTCAGATGCGTAGCTGGTAGCCAACTTCGTTCAGTGTAGAGAGGTCTCCCACTTTCTTGTCTAGCACAGCTGGCCTGGAATCAAAGAGGGAAGGAAAGGGGGGGGGATGAAAATATTGATTGATTGATTGGTTTTAAAGTTTTTACTACATATAATGTTAATTGTATTTGTTTCTAATTTCATACTGTAAGCCGCCTTGGGTCACACATTGGGAGAAACTTGAGATCCTGTATCAGGAGATGTACACTTTTCAGATACCTACACCTCTGTAGTTATGTCTCTCAGTGCATTGTTGCTGTTGTTGCTGTTGCTGTTGCTGTTGTTGCTGTTGTTGTTCTTCTTGTTGTTGTTGTTGTGTGCCTTCAAGTCATTTCCAATTTATGGTAAACCTATCATGGAGCAAGATGTGTTCAGAGGAGGTTTGCCATTTCCGTCCTCTGAGGCTGAGAGCATGTGACTTGCCCAAGGTCACACAATGGGTTTCATGGCCAAGCTGGGAATTGAATCCTGGCCTCCAGAGTTGTAGTCCAACTCTCAAACCAATACAGCACACTTGTCTCCCAATGCCAGCACCCCAAACTTCCACTTCATAAGCTGTGCAGCTCCCTCAGCACAGACATTTCCTGCTATGGGGGTCTAAAACTTTGTTTGGCACTAGTGCCCAGCCCAGTCAAGCCACATTAAATCTCATTTTGGAAGAAAGGCAGGATATAAATCCCTAAAATAAAATAAAATAAAAATCACTATGCCAGTCTCCACTGCCACCTACGGTAGATAAACTTGATCAGTAGCAATGAGGTTATGCTGGGACCTCAACATGGCCAGTTACTATCTATCTATCTATCTATCTATCCATCTATCTATCTATTATCCCACCTTTCTGCCAATATAGGGACTCAAGGCAGCTATCAACAAATTTAAAACAATATTAATTAAAAACAATACAAAAGCATTTTATATAATAATAATAATTATTATTATTATTATTATTATTATTTATTTGTTTACCGCCCTATAGCGAACCAATCCGGGCGGTGAACATAATAAAATACAATACATACAATCTAAAACCATGTGATTCCCTCCTCCCCCCATTAAAAATTATTAAATCAAAATAAGTTAAAAACAATTACAATTAACAATAACCATATAGGTTGTAAAAGCACTTCAACAACCCTGTTAAAGGGAAATGTAGGATGTTCATTAAAGGATTTAAAAGTATATAGAGATATATGAAGTTTAAACAAACAATCAGTTTATAAAATTAAAAACATTAAACATTAAAAATACTAAAACATATATTTTTTAAAAATTGTATACACCCCTTAAAATCTGAGTTATGTAGCATTTAAAACCCAACCATCATCAATTTGAAAAAGCTTGTTGATACAAAAAATGTTTTTGCCTGCCACTGAAAGGAGAGCCAAGAGGGGGAATCCTGGCCTCTCTAGGAAAGGAGTTCCAAAGTCTGGGAGCAGCCACCCAGAAGGCCCTTTCCCTTGTTTCTACCAAAAAATCCTGAGAGGGTGGTGGAACATAGAGAAGGACCTCTCAGGACAATCTTAGAACTCTAATAAGCTCATAATGAGAGATACGGTCCTTCAAACAACCTGGACCCAGACTATGGGGGGTTGCAGACTGCCAGAAATAGTGCAAATTGAGTCCACTTTTAGGTTTAGGTTTAGGGAATCATGGGAACTGTATTTTATTGTGGCACCAGAGCTCTCTGACAGAGAAGGCTCAATGTCTCAGAAAAAACAACAACAATTCCCATGATTCCCTAGCACTAACCCTAACCCTAAAAGTGGACTCAATTTGCACTATTTCTGGTAGTCTGCAACCCCCCTATATAGGGCTTTATAGGTCAAAACCAGCACTTTGAATTACTTTCAATAGGCCAAGATCTTGTCCCAGGAGACATGTGTGTCTCACCAGTTTACATCTCACAGAATCATAGAGTTGAAAGAGACCTCAAAGGCCATCCAGTCCAACTCCCTGCCATGCAGGAATACATAATCAAAGCACCCACAACAGACAGTCATCCAGCCTCTGTGAAGTCGTAGGCTTTCATGGCCGGCATCCATAGTTTTTGTGGGTTTTTCGGGCTGCGTGGCCATGTTCTAGAAGAGTTCTAGACTCTTCTAGAACATGGCCACACAGCCCGAAAAACCCACAAAAAACCATCCAGCCTCTGTTTAAAAACCTCCAAAGGAGGAGACTCCACCACACTCTGAGGGATTATAACTACATCTCCCAATCTATTCCCTACACACAAATTCACTTTGTAAGCTGCACAGCCTCCCCAGCACAGTTACGTCAAGTTGTCAGAGAGTGAGGGGATCAGTAGTGATGCAACCAGCTATTTTCCTTTAGCTGGACATGCTGCGACAGGCATCTTTTGGGACCTCTGTGTCTCCTTGGGACATCCCTGCAGGTGGGTTCCTTGCAGCAATTCCCATTGAAAATATCTGGACACATCACCACTGATCCTTTTGCTCTCTGGAAATAGCCATGTTGGGGGGTACACAGCATACAAGGTGGGTTTAAGGGGAATTTTGCTCATTGAATGGTTAGAATAGAATTCCCCACACTATTTTAGATCACTAACAGGATACCAGCCATAAATTAAATAATAATTATATTCTGTCTCTCTCTCAATAGGGGAGTAAGGGGAGCTTACAGCATAAATTAAAACAAAATACAGTTACAATGATTTACAATATAATATAGAAAGTTTTACAAAATTAAATATCAATCCTACTAACAATGTTAATTTTCAAAAGTTAAGCAAAAACATTCAAGACAGAATAATGAAGGCAATGGCAAACCTCCTCTGAACAAATCTTGCCAAGAAAACCCCATGATAGGGTCGCTGTAGGGGTGCCCTAAGTTGGAAATGAAGGCACACAACAACAACAACAACAACAACAACAAATGATGATAAAGTGCAGCTACTGTATTTTTGAAAGAACATGATTCATTAGAGAATACAATAATGGTTGCTAAAGTTGAGGACATTACAAAAATCAGACTACAAACACAGATGGATGGACTCAGTCAAGAAATCATGGCTCTGAGTTTGCAAAACCTGTTAGTTAATAGCAGAATCTCTTGGAGGTCTCTCAGAGAATCACCATATGTCAAACCCAACTTGACATCAATTAACAACAGCAATAATGAAGATAAAAGTACAACACTCCCCAGTTAAAGACTCTTTTGCCACAACCTGTTAAAACCCAAAGACCTGTCTAAATAAAAAAAAAGAGTATTTGTCAAGCAATGAAGAGCAGAGGGCTGAGCTTCATCAAGTTCAAGTCATAAGAATCTTCTGAAAGAAACCATTAGCAGCCACATGCTCAAGTTGTATCTGTACTCTTGCTTCTCATCTGGCTAGCAAAAGAGACAACATTATTATTAATATGTCAAGGGACTTCAAGCCTTAGCCAAGCTGTATAATCTAAACCAGTGCAGTTTCATCAGATCTTAGAAAAATAAATTTTTGCACCGTAGCTCCCAGAATCCCCCAGTCATGAGGTCTAAATTTTTTAGGTTTGGATTGTGGCTCCAAGTAGTAGGCATAACAACAACAGATTTTAACCAAATTAAAAAGAAACAGACTAGGATAAATCTTATAGAAATATAAAATTGGTATTTTCAAGAGGAAATAGTTGTTTCTTACCATTCCTGGTTGAAGGAAAAGTAAGATTCTTGCCAAGTTTACGCAATTTTTGGCTCCTTTTGCAGACAGGTGAGAATCACATTTGAGCCTCCACAAATGACTTAACCTCTCCTAGCAGTCATATGTACTCCTCATCTCTGTGAGCCGTATGAAATTAGAGCTGCATGAAACGTGGTTGAATTTCTCCCTTGGGCATCACATTCTCCATCTTTGCCCTATATCGTATACTCTTTCCTTTGGTATTCTACTTTGGCCAACCTAATAAACCTACACTATTTTTGTAGGATGAAGAAGCTCCTAATAGGAGGGGAAGAAAGCCAAGCCCAGGATGGGAGCAGTGTGAAAAGGTGCATGCACTCCTCGTCCTCCTCTGTCCCGAGCTTTTCCTCTATTTTTTTTTTCTTTTCACATTTGTGAGGGTTTTGCGCCCCTAACCCCCATGAATGTCAAGGGCAAACTGTAGTTTATCTGGCCATGGAGACTTGAATTCCTTTAGATTGTCTTCATATTCCTGTACCGCCTCTTTGTCTATTCTGTGTTTTGTCTTTGTTTGTTTAAACTGCTTTGGTTGGTTTACTGGTATACCAACTTCACATAACTTTTCTACCACTTCATCCACCTCAGTATAGATTGGGGATTTTGGCTTTATGTTTCAGGTGAGATGAAATTCTTCTGGTTGTGGAGAAGATCTGAATGGCTACCATTTCTTGGCTGCCAGTGTAAAAATGACTTTGGCCTCCTTTGCACCTCAGTGCAGACTGCTATTATAATGCATCTATAGCATACACATAGACCTTTATCAACTGGGCAGGTTATTCCTCCACATCATCTCTTTGGGAGATGTAATATCAAAAACCCCTCAAAAGACAGAGACTGCATCAGGCTCATTAAAAATTTAAAGCCACTGTATGCAGTTTCATGCCAGCCTATTTTATATGTTCCAATCTAAGCTGAAATGTATTTTGCTCTTGCACTCATGACGCACACATTTTCAAAATGTCACCTAGTATCAAATATGAACATAATCAATTTTCTTAGTGACATTTTCAAAGCAGCGGTGGCTGCAGGGTGTTGTTACTTCCAGTTCTCTAGATTTAAAACAAAAGAAGGTTGCTTGTTTCATAACAGTAAAAGCAAGCAGTCAAGCCAGAACAACGAAAGCCGCACTGGAACCAACAATTCCTTGCCAATTCATCCACAAGAGGCCATCCACAGTGTTTCCAGTGACCAGTTGACAAATAAACAGGTACTTAGGCTGCATCTGCACCATAGAAATAATGCTATGGGATTCTGAGATTTGGAGTTTCATGAGCTGTGGTACCAGAGAGCTCTGGTGCCACAAAAACTACAAGTCCCAGAATTCCATAGCATTGAGCCATGGCAGTTAAAATGGTGTCAAACTGCATTATTTCTTCAGTGCAGATGCAGCCTTCAATTCAAAGAACTTCAGTTAGCATACTAAAAAGCCTTCATCCATCTTGGTCAAGACAACTCTTGGTGTCAGTACAACCGTCAGGAAAGCAACTGAGGTAAGTACAAGTGAAGCTATTGTACTCTAGACATATCATGAGATGATGACATGACACATTCGAAAAGATAATAATGATGATGAATAAACTGGGAGGCAGTAGGGGAAAAGAAAGATCACATTACAAATTGATTGATTCAGTCAAGGAAGCCATAGTCTTAAGTTTGCAAGAACTGATGGAGAATTCTTGCATATTCAGAGTTGTTGATGATTAGGGTGACTGGAGATTTCCCATTTATAGGGATGGCATAGGTTGAACTTGATGGCATGTAACAATGACAAATACTCATGAGAACCCAAACTTCCATGCTTGGGAGCAAAAATGGCACCCCAACTCTTTCCTCTCTCTTGGATGGCAGTGCTATTTGTGCTACACAGATTGGACTTCACTGTCACAAACTATCTGTCTGCTCTCAGATGTGGTAGAGGATCCAGTCCAACTAGGTTGGGTAGGTAGAATAGAAATGATGCCATCTGGTCTTTTGCCTTAGATTTGGAAAAATCAGGCATGGGGAGGAAGCGGCCCTGTTGGCTGGCGGATTCTGGGAGTTGTTCCAATAACTAACTTTTCCAAGCCTGGATATTTTGTTTGGGTAAACTAAAAAGGAATGTGAATTTTGACCCTGAGAGAGGCTTATATAAGCTCTTGATAAAAAAGCTTTGACTAATAACAGCTTGTCACCAAGAAGCCAGAGCGTCCCCCTCAGCAAATGCCAAGTTGCTTATTCAGCCTTAGTCAGACAAATTATGCAGCTCAAGGGAGGGCAGGGAAAATGCTGAGTGAAGCCCTGTCTCCTACCCTGTCACTTGATCCGCTATAATTAGCTTGCCCAAATAAAAAATTCATAAATGATGAGGCAAAGCACACTTTGTAGATATTAATTGTTTTAGCTGGGGAAAGTAGGGAGAACTCAAGGGCTGAAAGCTGCAACCTGCTAATTAATTTTGCAGAACTAATGATACTGAAATTAAAGGATTTGAAAAATGATTATTGTTTGATTAAGTTTGTGCATTCTCAAACCACCACCACCCCAGAGACTACTTGAAAATTGCAAGTGGGTCACTTCATTTTATGTACTGTATTTATTCAGTTGTTGTCATTGTAGACCTCAAGAAGTTCTTTGTGGGGTTTCCAAAATGTTTAAAATATAAAATATGAACCACAGATGGATATAAAGATATAAAGCCAGCAGCAAATAATAAAAACACAACAGCATATGATAACAAATTTAATTTTTAAAATTGTTTCACTATAAGTCAATACATGTTACAGTTGGCCCTCCATATCAATAGATTCTGCATCCATTGATGTTGGTCCTCTGTTGTGATTTGCGGTGGCTATTTAAAATGTGTCTCACTGTGCCGCCTGGCATAGACACTGCTACAGCAAGTCGCTCACTCTGAGGTCAGAACAAGGCGCTCAGCTATGTGACCAATGCTGGGCACCTCATTCTGATCTCAGTGCAAGCGACTTGCCATGGCAGCAACCAGGCCAGTTGGCACAGTGGGACATGCATGTGAACAGCTGCTCAGTGTCACACCAGAGCACCCCAAGGTTGGGATAGCTCTGGAGCCAGGATAATCTGGGCTATTTCCAGGAGTAATCTGGCTCATGTAGACATCACCCAGGAAGGTGATGGAACAGGAACAAGAAAGGAGTTGGCTACTGCACAGGCACCAAATCCCATCTGATCTTGGAAGCTAAACAGGGTCAGCTCTAGTTAGTACTTGCATGGAAGACTGTCAATGAATACCAGGTTTTGTCAGCCGTATATTTAGAGAACCAATGTGGTGTAGCGGTGTAGTAGCTTGAGTGCTGGACTATGACTCTGGAGAGCAGGGTTCAAATCCCTGATCGGCCAGGGAAACCCACTGGGTGACCTTGGGCAACTCACATGCTCTAAGCCTCTGGGGAAGGCAATGGCAAACCTCCTCTGAACAAATCTTGTCAAGAAAACCCCCTGATAGAGTCGCCATAAGTTAGAAAACACTTGAAGGCACACAACAACAAGATCCCATTTATCTCAATGAAACATACATATGATTAAATATGCATAGAATTGTACGTATGGTATACAGAAAGCAGAATTTCCTGACCATTTTTTTAAACAGAGAAAAGACAAAGGCAAACCTCCTCTAAACAAATTTTGCCAAGAAGACCCATTTGCCTTAGGTTCGCCATTAGACAGAAATGACTTTAAGGCTGACAACAACAAAATGACTACTTCAGGGTAAGGGATTGGCAAAACCACCTCTGAGTATTCCTTGCTTAAGAAAACCCTATGAAATGGATGGTGTCACCATAAGTTGACAGGTGACTTGAAGGTGCAAATACACACACATTGTGCAGCTGGTATTTGCTCAGGAGTTGGCTGGTACTCAAAAGGGCTGCTCAGTTGACATGCTTTAGTCAAAAGGATATCTCCCCCATGAATACTTGTGCCACCCTAGCAACTGTGGAAACAGATACAGAAACACAAAGATTAAATACCCCCTAAAGAAGGAGAGCAATGAGGTGGGACAGAGTTGCACAGAGATCTGCCACCAACCTCTGACAGCTATAATTATCCAGATAGGTACTACATGGGGGCAGAGACGCCAACCGAGCAGCCTTCAAGAATGTTCTGATGTGGCTGCAGTATGAATTAATGTGTAAAATGGAAACTTGTGATTAATTCAGCAGCTGTTATGAATGCTGAAGCAAGTATATTTAGAAAGGTACTTTGATGACATCTTTAGTGGTTAAGAAGCAGCTAAGAGACTAGCAGGAGTCTCTCTGAAGGACCTTTCTTAAAATAAAACTACTGTACATACTATGCCCATGTTGTGGATACTGCAATCTTTTTATCACGGCTGTTTTAATTTCATGAATTTGTATGTAAAACAGCTTCACTAATAAAAGGCTGTTTATTGTAGCCAAATATTGTAACATCATGAAGTTGGAAGGGCTCAGTAAGAAAATCTTTCCCCTCCGGGTTGCATGCCATCCACAGACTGTGATTCTCTTTGCTGCTGTAGAGCCTGGAAGAGCCAGATCTTTAGTGATGCCAGATGCCAATGACAGGTCTGCATCCAAGACAGTCTACAGCAAGTCAAAAGGTAGAATTTTGTGGGGGAAAGTGGAATAATAAGAATTTTGAGGCAAGCTGTCTCATTTTAGCAGTTAAGGTGGGGGTAATAACTACCACCCTGACCTTGGAGCGAGAGAGGAAGAGGCAGGCATAGCTCTACCATGCCTAGCCCCAGAGTCTGGAATTCTGGGAATTATAGTTTTGTGAGACGTTTAACCTTCTCTTGTCAGAGAGCTCTGGTGGCACAACATACAAATCCCAGCAATCCATAGCCTTAAGCCATGGTAGTTAAAGTGGTGTCAAACTAAATTATTTCTGCAGTGCCGATACAGAAGCAGACTATCTTCCAGGGAACGTTCCCTCCCTGCTTCTCTTGAGGAACCCCATAAATTTCCAAGGACTCCAATTTCACATCTAGATGGGAACAGAATCTGAAATATCAGAACCAATGAAAATTACATAGCCACAGCTCAGCATGACAGTACTTACGACTTGTCTCTTCGGCAGGCCCGCCTCTGAGGGCTGGCTTGTCTTCTTCTGGGGGACAAGGACTTTCCTCGTGACCTCTGCTTGACTGGTGAATGGGCACTTGCGGGCTTCAAAATCTGCAAGAAGGCAACTAGTTAGTTTTAAAGGTTTTCCTTTATATCGGTTGGAGGTTTTTTTCCAGATAAAAAATATAATGCGTGTTTAACTGATATGTCATGATATGTTCACATTTTATAAAACTCCATGGCAATGTTTAAATACTTAGAATACATACTTACATCTTGGACTACTGTTACCAGAAGAAATGTTGTTTGGGAGATTCTGGGCGGTGTAGTCCAAAAAAGTAACATTTCTAAATTCTGCTCTTTTGTGATTCACATTGTCCAAAGATTTTCTTCTCCATTTTATTACATATAGGAATACTGGAAGCTGCCTTAGATTAAGAGCCTTTTTACATGACAAAACCAAGTGGAAATGAAGCCAGAGAGCAGCACCTTTCGCCATGCCTTACTGCATGGTGTTGTAGCACTTTAGTTCTCTTCCTGTGGGAAGGCCCATGGAGCAAGGCGGAATATATCAAATAAATGAATAAATAAATGCAAAGCATATGCTCCATATCCTCCAAAATTTCATAGTTGAAAACTAGGACATTTGTGGCAATGCAGTATCAGAATGCAGTCAATGTGGCAGATGTTATAAATGAGGAAGAAAACACAAGGGAGAGACTACAGCACTTTACTTTTACCTGAGCCTACTGGGAAGAATAAGACTCTTCTCCTCCACTCCTGTCACCCCTGTTGAGTTCATTCAGTGCAAACTATTTGTAATCAGTTTGCACCAACTGAAGTAAGCTGAGGACAAAGGGAGAAAGTGGGAGGAGGAAAGTAAAACTACGATATTTTAAAAGCAGTTGAAAAAGTGGGAAAGAAGATTAATTGGTAGTGTCTTTGCTAAATTGAGACAGTTAGAGGGTACGATGCTCTTCTAATCCCAATTCTCCCATGGCTAAAAGAGGAAGAAGCACTGCTGCCATCCCATCACTGCATCTCTTCCACTGTCAACAGCACTCTCTGCCTCCTCTCCTTGCATCACTGTTGCCACCTGCCTCCCTTCTGCCTCAAACCTTTCAATTGGAATTAAAAACATATTAGCAGCTAGTGTCACTGAGCCAGAATAGGTGCCACGTGACATTTTGTTCCCCATGGTCATGGCATCTACTGAATTCTGCACTAAATGCATTTTCTGAACCTTAATGAAAGGCAGCACCATGTATAGCAGCATCTCAGTAATTTAACCCAGAGGTTTCCTGAGCACAGACCACTGATGGTAGGTTATATTAGCCCACCTAGGGATGCCAAGGCTGCAAGTCATCATGTGGAATAGTTACAGAGCAATAGTTTTCCTGCTTTTGTTGATGGAAATAATTAGACTTAACAGGAGTCTAATTAACAGAGGCTTGGCTTACTTTTTATTCATTAATGATCTTGGACGAAATCGGCTGAACTATATGAGAACCTTCCCCAGTAATACAGCCTCCCAGTCACCTATACTAATTATATTACATGACTAAACTGGGCCTCTCCATCCCATCATCCAGTATTGCAGAACATACCTTCATTCTCATATCCCTGGCATATTTCTCCAACTCCTTCCTGATCTCTGACCGCATCATCTTTGACACATTGAGCACCAACTGCTTCCACTCGATGGGCTGAAAGCTATGTGGCTCATGAGGGACATACAATCCAATTTTCACTTTCTTCACAGAGTGTAAATACTTTTTATAAGATTCTTCAAATTCAAAGATGAGGTCACTCAGAGTTCGGTAGATCAATGGTTTGTCCATCAGCTCTGATCTTCGGCTCATGCCCAGTGATCCATATCGGCCATTGAAATAAATTCCAAGCACCACATGATGAAAATTGTTCCCTGAGAAATGGGATTTAAAGCTGATTGGGAATCGTTCCACAGAAGGCTGCCCATTGGTTAAATATCTGGCAAGGCTGATGTCAAGGCAACAACAAAAAAGACACACAAAGGAAAGAAATATTTCCTGTGCTGAGTATATATTTTTTTAAAAAATAATATTTTATTTATTAAAATGTAAAATATAACATCAAGCAAAATTAAGCTAGTATCCCTGCCACCTTCATCAATTAATTCTACTACGACAAAAAGTGGGGAAAAATGGTATAAACTCTTATAAATTCTTGTCCAGGCCTCCTACTATAATATAAAACATAAAATTATAGTAATAGAGCTCATAATCAGCAAGAGCAGTTCAAACTACCCAAATTAGTCCATTGGTGGATGTGTGCAGGCCTTCAAAATCTCATGGATGGCTATTGCGGCCCCTAGCATCCCACAGTTGCCCACCCCATTCTAGTTGAACTGACTCTCCAGATAGAATTCTTTCTAAGATGGCCATATGTCTTCATGGAAGACAACCCTCACTTTGAAATGAGATCCAGTCACAGTTTGGTTCAAGCTATCAAACCATAAGGCCCTGAAATTGCCAGTTAGTCCCTGCATAAACAGAACAAGAAGGCATTAAGATCACCTAATCTTGTAGGTTTCCCTTGTCTTGGGTTAAAGAGGAGACTTACGTCCTTGGGTTGACCTCATCTCCTGGTTAATGCTGCTTAATGCTGCAGGCATTAACCAGGGGATGAGGTTAACCCAAGTATGTAGGTCTCCTTTTTAACCCAAGACAGGGGAAACCTACAACATTAGGTGATCTTAATGCCTGCTCATTCTGTTTATGCAGGGACTAACTGGAAATTTCAAGGCTCTATGGTTTGTTATCTTGAACCCAAACTATGACTGGATCTCATTGCCACCACCTCCTCCTTTTGGGTTTTCTTCCTTGGCAAGCATAAAGAGGGGACCACTAAGGGTTTACTTCACACCACTCCCTACTTTTGGGAATCAGCTCCTTATTTAAAAAGTAAACCCTGCTCTTTCTTGAGTTAGTAACAACACTATTGTATCAAGCAGCTAAGATAGGACTGAGGATGAAAAAAGAATGTAATGTATAATATATAAGAACGTATAAGAAGTTTATTTTCCTACTAGGTTTTATCACATTAAACAGGTATAATGACATATATGCATGGAACAGTCTTGAAGTACAATTCAAGAAGTCAGAAAGTTACAAAACCACATTTAAACTGACAATCAATCAGGACCAGAATAAACCAAAAATCTCCACGAAGCAACAGTCTACCATGTTTCCTGATCTGCAAATGTTGAAGATGGTACTCTTGACTCAGGTTGTCCATGGCTGCCAAGCTGATGGGACCTTTTGGTCTCATTTCAGCCATTCCTTTCCCTAGCCAAGGGGTAGGTAACCATGGAAGGCTAAGCACTCGCTCAAGAGAACTTGGAGGCCTGCAACTATTCCTACAAATAACAAAATGCCCCCAAATGCCAAATAAAATACCTTTTAGGGGACATGGGGCTATTCTTATCATGTTTTGGACCTTCCTTGGTTCCTAGGGCATTTTGGGGCATTTTGAGGCAAAATAATATTTTTGAAAACTTTCACAAACATTGTTTTGACACTTGGGGAGGTTCAGAGGGGCTCAAAATATGGTGGTAATTCCCTCCACATACCCTAGAGGTTTTGGAGGCGTTTTGGAGCAATATATATGTATATTTTGAAAAAATGCTTGACCCCTGGGGAACTTGGGTCAGGGGGACAAAAACTGCCCTGGGAGGCTGCATGTTGCCCAACCTAGACAAAGTCAAAATTTTGGGATCTCACAGCCACATTATCAGTCCCTGGTGGCATGCACTTTTCAAGTGCCAGAAAGCTGCTTAAACAGGGAAGAGCTTTTCAACTAACAGTTCTCCTCAAATAATATCTGTGCAGACCCTGATATCTAAAGACAAAGGCCAGCATGATGCCACTAAAGATCAAGGTTGAATAAGTTAGTGGAAATTTATTTGCTGTGACTGCCATGAGCTTCCACAGGTTTTGCAGTCCATACAACTCCTAATGATCTCTAAAGGAACTGAAAGGGCTAAATACAACACAAGATCTAACAGGATTAAGCCACACTGTTTTCCTCCATCTGTCACTTAAAGACATAAAGACATCAGCTGTAGCTGCACTGCAGAACTAATGCAGTTTGACACCACTTTAACTGCCATGGCTCCATCCTATGAAATCCTGGGTAGTTTGTTGTGGCACCAGAGCTCTTTGAAAGTGAAGGTTAAATCTCTCACAAAACTACAAATCCCAGAATTCCATACACTGAGTCATGGCAGTTAAAGCAGTGTCAAACAGCATTATTTCTACAATACAGATGTGGCCATAGATAATCTGGGAGTTCCAATGCAAAAACATAGCTTTCCTGAGCTCTGGATAAATCTACAGTGTTTGATCCTAATCACAAATATACATCAGAACTGAAACAAAAAACAAATCACATTACTGGGGACCAAATCCACAAGACATATAATTACTAATTGCTATTGTTACTTGTTGCTAATGTTTCTTATAAATGAATAAGGGATATATTTTTAATGTGAACCCTCCTAATTCACACTTCCCAAATCAATACCCAAGTCAGAGGTTATACTTCAAGATTAGCATTTCTTCTACTTTTGTGATGATGTTTCTCAAAAAAAAATTTAAAATGTGTACAACGGAGGAAATGTGGCAATAATATACAAAACTATGTTGCATTCATGAAATGACACGCCAAAGTATGTACCTGGCAAAGGAGGAGTGCATACAGTTTCATACAGACTCTGAAAATGATTCACAAATCAATGCAGAAATTGGATGAAACAAGCTTAACATAAGAAAAATGAGAAACACAAAATATGAAATGGACAGATTAGGACATCCAATTTATAAATTAAATGGCCTTAATACCCTAAAGGCACCAAATCCTATATGATCTTGGAAGCTAAGCAGTGTCAGCCTTGGTTACTACTTGCATTAGAGACCACCAATGAATACAAATGCTGTAAACTATATTTCAGAGGAAGGAACTGGTAAAACCACCTGTTTGTATTCCTTACCTAAGAAAACACTATGAAATTTGTAGGGTAACCATAAGTCAACAAGCAACTTGAAAGCACACACATACAAGTTAACCGCTTGTACATATTGGATCAACCAGCCAGAGAGAATGCAATAGTTTTAAAATATTATCATATTACCATTCAGTCTAACTTTTCTAGGGTAATATTAGCATGAACACAGCCTGATTACGCAAATAATTTATAAAATTAATGTCTCTTTGGAGATTAGCTTTTCAAGAAGAAGCAGCTGTACTCTGAGGATACATTAAGATAAGTAAATGTAAAGCCAAAGTCACAGCTGCCTTTCAATGCTTATTGTGTATCTTTTTCTATGTAACTGACTCCTGGATCTTCCATGCCTTTTGTTAGCTTCTATCAAAATTTTCATGCAGTGAACAATCTAGTACAATTGTTCCTTGCAATACAAAACAGTTGTAACTCCATTTGACTCCAAGCCGGTCTTTGATAAGCCTATACAGCTGGAGCCACCTGCCCCCTATGTCACAGGTCACCACGACATTGCAATTTAATCTCATTTGCTCATTATCTCTAAGACGGAGGGGGAAAGTCCTTTGGAAGAAGGGCTTGCATACTATCACATTCCACAGGAACAATGGCTGGGAAGGAAACCTGGCATATGAAATTCTGAAGCCAAATGCAAGGCAACTGCTTAAGGTCATCCTTCCTTTTTTCCTGGGCGTACATTCCTGTACATCTTTGACAGCTACATAACGGGCATCAATTCAACACGTAAAGCACTCCTCACTGTGGCATATAAGCAATACAGCATTGAACCATTAAAAAAATTAATCATTTGACAATACAATCCTATGCACAACAACTCAGAAATAAATCCCATTAAATTACTGTATATATTCATGTAGAAGTTTAGATATTTTAGTCAAAAATTGACCCCAAAAAACTGGGTTGACTTATCCATGGGTCACTGTACGTACTATACTTTAACTCTTATCCAAAAAGGAATCATCACCTTCTCTGAGCAAAGTGGGAAAAGGAAAGAGCTTAGTCTGTCCCAAGAGCACCTAAAAGAAGTACCAACCTGCTCTATTCTCTCCACCATGGCACCACTTCTGATCTTTTTGAATGCGCGGGCAGGAGAATGGCAGCTCTTTGCCATTCCCTCAAAGGAGCACCAAGAGGAATTGGGCTTTGAAGGATCTGAATAAAACATTTATGTATGTTTGTCAGCTTTTTGAGTTAAAATCAGGCAATGAAGCAGGATGGTGAAAACAGAAAGCTAGTGAGTGGCCCAAGGGAGCTTTCTCTTTGCAGCCCCATGGCCAGTCAGAGGCCACCTGGGTATTATCTAGCAACCATGGCACAGTCGACAAAACTGTTGCAAAAGAAGGCACTGGATGTCTCCCAATACAATCTCAAAAAAGGCAATTACACTTGAATCTCCCCCAAGTCATGCCAATGCAAGTCACCAAAAGGGTTCCATATTGAATTTGCCTTTTCCAAAGCTACCTCACATTGGATTGCCTTTTTCATTGAGCAGATTACACTATAATGCCAAACTCTCTTTACTAATTGACTATCAGTAGTATTGCCCTCATCAGGGTATGTATGATGTTACAATGTGTTGCTTTAATGTGCCTTGCATTACACTTGTTTACAAGGAAATATAATTGCCATTTTATTGTCCATTCTTCTAATCTATAGAGATCCATTAGAGTTCCTCAAAACTGGTCCCCCCCCCCATTCTAAATAATACAGTGTAATTTGGAATGTTATTTTTAATAAAGTCAAAGACTGAATTTTGCCTTGCTTTCCCTGTTTTCTTTTTTTTTAAAAAAAATTGTGTACACCTAAATAAACACTACTAACTGAATTAGGTTCCCTTATATTGGTTTCAAAGTCTGTATGGAAGAAGAGTCCAGCTTCCAATAATCAACAGTTGTTATTCAGTTTTCTTTTAGCTGGTATTACTGTACTACAGAAAATAAAATAAGTATAGGTAATTTGGTTACTCTCTTATTAACTCTTTAAGGGACTGAATGACAAACTTGTACATAAAAGGATACATCCCCAGGATAACTGCTTCAAGGCATTTGATAGGTAAAGATTCCCTGGTCATTTCTTTTGCCGATTCCATTAGCCTAAGAAAGCAAGAGAGGGAAGAGGAAACAGAACAAATTATTTAGAGCCAAAAATTATTGTGTCTGAACGTTATTGTCATTATCCAGTGATCTGGGGATCCATTTTGCCTATATAAACACAGGAAAAGTGGCATGCACATTTAGCAAAAAGAAAGAAGATATATTCCTCATATTGTGTTTTTCCTTTAATCCAGCATTGGATGGCTTCATAATTATACAAATATAACATAGGGGATATTTTTGAGTTGGATGCAGAGTTCTTGTCTTAACCTTTCTGTGCTGGGTGGGGTATTCATATCTTGAACTTCTCTCCAAGTATCCTTGGATGTACAGAACTCTGAAAGATCTATATCTATGCTATATTCCATTGTGGACTTATTTTGCACCTGATTTTAAACATGCACATCCTAAAAGTTCTTGGGACTCAGAGAAGAGCCTCTGAAGATGATTACAAAAAAGGGCAATAAGAGAACATGGTCCTTCAGATATTCCAACTCTCTACCACTCAGAGCATTTCAGAATCATCAGCAATACTTGGAATTGTATACAGCAATAGAATGAAAGACAGTGCAGCTGTTTCAGCAAGGGAGCCACATCTTCCTGTGGATGGCCCTTGTTAATAATCAACTTGCTGCATTGTACGCAATTGTACAAGGGGATTTCATGCTCCTTGTGTGTGTGTGTGTTCATCTATAATAATATTAGTCTGGCCATAAGACAGAGTGATGTGATTGACTCAGGGAGCAGATAGTAAGCGGCCTCCCAGTTCTTTCTGAAAACCTTAACTACAGTTGTATATGCCAATAGCCCCATCCTATGGTCCCCATCTTAACTAGTAAGTTAACTAATTAAATTATTTCATTTATTAATGTCTATGGTAGCAAATTAATGCCCCAATTTCCAACGCTTGGCACTATTCAATTAATTTTCACAGTTAACATTCCAAGCTCTGCTCAGATGTGGTAAATCCCATCATTTCTCCAGTTGTCGAAATAAAATTCAGCTACCAGCCTGGCTGGCTTTTGTATGTGAAAAGCAAGGGAGGCAAGGTGTGAAGGCCAAGATGGGGAGGCCATCTTGTCCTTTTTCTCAGAAAACCAATTGTCTTGGACTGGTCCTGAATAACACATTACACATTCTCTTCACCTTGGTATACACTGATATACACTGAAAATAAAGTTTGGGCAAGGTTTTTACACCACATCTGGCCATGTTCACTGGTGAAATCTAGGAACCTGTGCCCTAAAAAGTAACTGTTCCAAGCTCTGAAGGAAAGTCATGCAAGGACATCCCCAATGCTGGCTTCAGCTCTGTTTCCCAGACAGAAGCAATAATTCCAAATCAACTGCCCCTGCTTCCAATGTGACAAGGACGCAGTAAGTAAGAAGCGCAGGTTCATCATGCATAGTGTGCCTTTGCTCCCCATCTCATCAGGAGAAGGAATCATTTTTGCATCTCCCCTGCAGGGAGAGAGTGAAGTGAGTTTCTATTTCTCTTCCCTTCCTTCATCCTGCCCTCCCCATCTGTCATCACAGCCAAAGCCGCTTACAGTCACAGCTCCAAAGGGGTATCAATGATCCCATTCTGAGCAGGGCTTCAGGCCTTGCTTAGTATACCGTGATGTTCACAACAGTTCCTATTCATAGATCAGGGTTCTCACTAAGGAAATGCAGCAGCTAAAATACAGACAACACAGTCTTTGCTGTGCTAAGACGCGATGGAACAAGCACCCCTCCCTCTAAAGCACTGAATGTACTTCCTATAATAAAAACCTCCCAGCCTTCATGCCCAAAAGAAGTCAAAAGAAATCATGGACAGTCCCTTTAGGAAAATTACTTATGGGGGGGATTACAACTCATAGAATTCCCCCCCCCCAGCAAAGCCGGCATGGCTAGTGGTCATGCTGGCTACAGTCCCTCCCCCAGGAACTTTTTGTAGTCTCCCAAAAGTAACCTTCCCAAGCTCTGCTGCAGAGCTGTGACATCTAAAATGTTGAGTATAATGAAACGTTCTGAAATACAAGCAACAGCTCAAGAAGTGGCAAAGCAGAAGAGGGTGACAGAAGGGGCAGAACTGTTTGAAAATATAGAGGTAAGGATCACTGTTTGAAATTCTCCCTTTCATAAAAAAAAAACTACATTCCCCCCTAAATAGAAAATGAGCATGGAAGCAATAAAGATGAGACAGACCCAGTATGGCTAGGTCCGTGTCACTGGCAGAGTAACTCCATACCGAGCTTTGGAATATTATCACACCAGTCACATATCTCACAGCAATCATGTTATGAAAGGAAACAGAAACATACCATTTTGAAAATGTTTCTTTTCACATCTCTCTTCTTGCATACAACTGCACTGCTCTGAAACTTCCCTGAGTGCGATAAGTCTCTTTGCTGCAGTTCCAGCACTATAGCAGTCAGTTCCATTAGGGGACCTGATTCTCTCCTTCTCTCCCTCTCCCCCTCACTATTCCAAAGCAGGTTAATTCTGTGCCTGTTGGTTTATTTTTAATTCTGATGTGTTTGTGTAATTACAGCAAAAACAATTTTAAAATTTTATTTTATTGATTTGCCGTAAGTATGAAAACATAGCAAAGATAAAACAAGATAAAAACCCAATAGGCATGGAGTTAGCCTGCTTTGGAATAATGAGTGGAAGGGGGAGAGAAGAGGAGAATCAGGCTCCATCCTGCCGCATGACTGCTGTAATGCTGGAACTGAAATGAATAGATTTTTCATACCCATGTGGCTGCACTATAATAGCGATATTTAGACCATGGACAGGTTTTGCCCATCAGGGGAAAGATGCTCTATAGAAACAAATCAAATGCAGAGCAGCAGCAGGATGAACACAACATCATCTGACAAGTACCAGCCAAAGACTCTTTTATCCTGTTAAAATTCTGCTTGTTAGCCTCATGTGACAAATTCCTTGGTCTTGACTCCTTAAAGGAGCTGCCCAAGGTGCTGAACAAACCCCACATCAGAAATGAGTTCAAGACTTTGGAGATTATCTTCAGAGTGAAATCTAGAGAGTTAACACCACTGCCCACTAACATGCAAGACACAAGCTGATAATGGCTGGAACTTTATTCCCTGTAGCTGAAATAAATTCAGTTTGCCCCCCGTGGTCTCACCTCTATCACCATTCATATTTGAACTGCGAAAGCAAGCTTTCTGGAAAGGGCGTAATAAGCTTATATTACATTCAGTACTGTGTACATTGATGGTGATAAATTAAGGTTGAGTGAAGAAACTCCTTCCATTTTGACAGCCCCAGCTGGAAGTTTCCTCTGCTCATGAACAACTATACCCTTACTTTGGCTATGCATATAGGTGCAATCATATGAGCAAAAATTTCTGTCATCCACAGCCAACTAGCAACTTTTTCTATAATCACAAAAGTAGTTGTTTTCTGTCTACTTTGACCACAAGTGTTACTATATACACTATTTGCCCACATAAACATCATGATTATGGATAAACATCATGATTTGCCCACATAAACATCATGATTATGGATACACATGAGGCCAAGGCTGGGTTACCATTATAACTGTACATAAGGAAAACTGACTTCATGAAATGACTCTAAATTAGATGCTCTAGAAAAGACTAGTCTTGCTTTTGCCTCATGAAGAAGCAACTCAAAAGGAAGGAAGGAAGCAGGATAAATAAAATGAGTGTCCAGAATACTTCAGAGCAGCGTAGAGAATCATCTCAGCATCAATGGAGACCCAGTATGGTGCAATGTTAGAGTGTTGAATCTGACTTGGGAATTGTTGTTCTTGTTGATGTTGTTGTGTGCCTTCTAATTGTTTCCAACTTATGGCGACTCTAAGGTGAACCTATCATGGGGTTTTCTTTGAAGACCCAAGTCCAAATCACCACTTAGGCATAGTTAATTGGATGATTTTGAGCCAGACAGTTTTTTCTTACTCACAACTACTTCAAAGGATTGTTATTAAGGATAAAGATGGGGCCGAGGACCATGCACTCCGCCTTGAGTTTCTTGGATGAAAGGAAGAATATAACTATAACAAAAAGGAGATCATCTAACTCCCCTCTTTTCCCAAGGCTATCCAGAAAGTATCTTTGACAGGCCATTGCCTGATCTCCTTTTGAAAGTAGCAAAATGCTTGCAATTAGGAAGCACAATTCCATCTCCCCTGAATGTTGTTACTGACATGAAAGGTGGAAGATCATGTCCCTTGGATTAGCCCAACTGGAAGAAATTGAGGCTAGTTGTCAGTCAGTTTTTGACTGGGCCAAGGCATAGCCTGGAAAGGACAAGTAGCCAATGGCCTGGAGCCTCATGCCTTTGAACTTGTGGCACCAAACTCTGAAGCAGTGAGCAATGGCACATGCAAAGCCATGTGCCATGCCACAATATCTTCCTTACTGCCAGAGAAGAACTCCTCCTGGCAGCTTTTCAATATTGAGTTTTACAAGATAATTATTATTATCCCAGATTCCCTCCTCCTCTGCCCAAAAAGTTCATTCGGGTGGAGAAAATATATTAATGTTTGACAGACCTCACAAGCTGAGCAGTGCAAATTAGCCACAATATATCCTTATCTGGCAGAGCACCCTTTCCTACCGCTAAAAGGCCCAGTTGAGCTTAATGCATACTCCACTTCCTGTGCATGAACTCACTTGTCTTGATCCGTCTCTCTCCAACATATTGAAGTGCTATAAAGGCAGATTTAAATTCCATGCACAAATCATTTTGCTACTAACTAAGAGAAGCACATACTATCTCCTTGGTTATAGCATTCCACAAACATTCTGGCTGGCTTGCGTTGTGGAAGTCCTGCTTTTCCTGAGCCTATATATCAAGGATGGGGATCATGCAGCCCTCCAGATGTTGTTGGACTGCTAGTCCCAACAGCCCTATTCAGCAATACCAATGGTAAAAATTTGGGGAGCTGCAGTCCGACAACACTCAAAGGGCTGTCTATCAAGGGGGCCTCTTTGGTGTCCTACTGTTGGGAGCAGTACACTTTGTGCAGGGATAGAAAAGGAATGACTTGGCTGTGGCATTTGAGATGTGGAATGCCTTCCCCTCAGAAACTTGTATTTCATCTATTCATTTGTTTTATATGCCATCTTTGGGGAATGAGCAGAGAGTCTAAATGGCCCCCTGTCTGAAGGACCAAAGATCTGACTTAGACAAGGGAAATTATAGCACAAGGCTAAAAAGTGGAATTAAAGCAGGATAGTTGTGCCTACGGCCCAACCATATCAGACGATTCATAGCTGAGCTGTAGCTGGTCTGTCATCCATCCATGATTATTGCACACCTTTTCATTGATGGGCTTTGCCAGTCAATAGCTGCCAAAATCGCTGCTGTGGCATTAGCTCTGTATGCGATAAGCTTCCAGCAGCAGTCTCAGCATTGGCCACTCAAGTGGATCTCAATCTCCTCCTCTCTCCCTCTTCCCCTTTCTTCCAGCTATCCCCAATCAGGCTGGTTTTCTTTTTAAAAAACTTTATTTTCTTTTCTCCCCCCTCAAATTGCATTGCCACAATGGATAAATTGTGCAAAAAAGAGAAATTAAACATAAAAACAAAACCATACTGGGTAGAGCAATAGGGCAGAAAGTGGGGTAAAGGGGTAGTCTGGGAAAAAGAGTCCCAGATCATCAATGGCCACTGGAGCTACAGTCCTGCAACTGAAGTTATGTGACAAGGACTGATCCCAAACCAGTAAGCATGCATTTCCTTTAATTAACACAACTGCAGCGAGAATGGGGGCTCATGTAACAAAGTCCTGAGGCATCTTCCTTTGTTCTCACAGCATAAACAAAAACTTTCATCTATAAAACAGGTTGGAAGGACTGGGTTATTTTACAGAGGGAGTTGGCATCATTTGACAACAGATAGTAAGTGGAGAAGAAAAATTTAAGCATAAAACCTAAACTTGATCAACAGGATGGATAGCGATGTAAGCCGTGAATGGACAGAAAAGATGTATTAGAGCATAATAAAAGTCCTGCTGGGTCAGATCAAATGTCTACCTAGTCCATGGTTGTGGAAAGCCTACATGGAGGATATGGGCAACTCAACAACTGATATAAAGAGACATATTGCCTCTGGAAGGAATATACAATGCTAATGATTCATCACTATTGATATTCCTTTCTTCCATGGCTGCATCTACACTTCAGAATTAATGCAGTTTGATACCGCTATAACTGCAAGGGTTCAATGCTATGGAATTCTGGGATTTGTAGTTGTGTGAGATGTTTAGCCATCTCTGTCAGAGCTCTCTGGTACCACAACAAACTATAAATCCTACAATGTTAAGATAGGGAGGAATAAGATTTTAAAAAAAAGAAAAATAAATGGAAATGGTACATGGAAGTGGTGAAAGGATACAATAAGAGAGATAAAAGTAAGTGACAAGGGTAGAGAGCAAAGAAAGTAGGAATGAGAATGAGAAGAAAGTATGAGAGATAAGGAGAGCTAAAGGTAAAAAGCAAGAGGAGAGAAAGGATATAAGTGAGGTGCAAAAGAAAGAAGAAAGATTAATAAGAAGGAAAAAGCTGAGAGGGAAAAAGAAAAGAAAAGGATTAAGATGACTAAGAATGATTTAGATGATAACAGGAAGAGGCACGTATAAAGTAAGAAGAAGATAGGGGTAACAATCCCTTTTGGTCATTTTATTAAACTTATTTTTTTAGAGTATACAAAAGCAAAATTAAGGAGAATGAATAAAAGATGGAATAAAAAATATAAAGGAAGCTAGAGGTAATATGTAACAAGAAGAACAGAAAGAGGATATGTTTCAGTTGTTGTTATTTCCCTTTTTCAGGGGAGGATGGGTTTTTTTTTAGATATATAAAATATGAAAAATAATAAAATTGTTAAATTGGGAAGACACAGTAAAAGAAGAACTAAAGGAAAATCGAGAGATAAAGAAGAGGACTTGGATGAAATGGGAATACAAGCCAGAAGATACAGGAAGAAAGAAGAAAAAAACACAAACAAAAAACTACCTACTATAAAAGAAATATCGAAAACATAAGAAACTAAAGGAAGAGAATCCATACAGAAATGCAGACATGAACTAGAAGATTATGTATTAGAATACATAAAGACTTTGATATGGTAAAAAAAAATGTAAACGAAAATGTAAATACAAAAGTAAAATTTGATGGAAGGGACAATTGAATAAAGATAATTTAAAAAAACAAACAAACTACAAATCCTAGGATTCCATAGACTGGAGCCATGACAGTTAAAGCAGTGTCAAACTGCATTAATTCTGCAGTGTGACAGTATCCCATGATTTTGTCCAAAGATTTTAAAAGCTACCCAAGTTGACTGGTCCTCAAAACATCCTGTAGCAGCGAATTCTGCAGTTTAAGTGTGCACTAGGGGACACTGTTTGAGACCAAGATGAAACATCCACAGAGTTGTGTGTCAGTCTTTATCCATGCTTCCTATTTGTCTTGTGCCTCCATTAAAAAAAAACATAACTACAACAGAATATTGGGGATGAAAACAAAGTGAAACCAAGCCACCTGATTATGTTTACTTACCCACTTAGAGGTCTTGATTTCCTAATTTCAAAAAATTGAGTTCCCGTGTGATTGTATCTGTGTTTTATTATTTAAGGCAAAATGAGCACAGACTGGAAAGTGGAGAAAGGATCAAATAAGGCTTAAAGAGATGACTCAATCATACTTTTGTCTAGAAATATACATCAGGTACTAAAATATACTGAGTCTAAACCCAGTACTCAAGTCCCATGGGTGAGAAAAGGTAATTTAATTTTACTTACACAATTTCCCTTAAGAATTCAACCATCTTATTTTTCAGGAAACCACTTCAGTAATCAAATACTGAGATATAACAGAGCACAATTGAATCATAACTTTTTTTTAAAAAATGCCCAGATCAATTTTACAATGATTTCAACAATGAAACTTCATAATGGATTCTTGTTCACAGTACAGCAATACAGAGCAATATAGAGCAATATATAGTAATAGATAGCTGTATAGCACATATCCAGGATTGTTACCAAGAATCTGTAATATCCCCAGTTCCTGGGGATGGGTATAGAGTTCTTTTCTTTCAATGCAAAATTTGCATAACATCTCTTTATCTTCACTTGGGGACGTAGCTATGCAATGACAAAATGGGAGCATTGCCACCCAATTGGAATTCTGTCCCCTAATGAAATTTTTCTCCAGTTCCCAAATTTCTAAAATTACAGTAACTTAAAACTTCATTTGAACAATCAGAAATAGAGTTTAGGCATCCAAAGCAATGGAGTAGGCAAAGTTTGGAGAATGATGGGAAAATTAATGGGGAGTGGGGGAGGGGGCATAGTTCTTATCTGGAGAGGTAATGTTCTCATTTTCCCTTCCTCATCATAGCTATATTTCTGTCTTAATTTTTTCACAAACTTAAAAGTAGCTATTGGCCCAAATCAGACATCACAGCCAAACCATGGTCTGGCCATGTCAGAAACAGAATTTTGAAATTGTGTGCATGTGTTATCTCCTTGACTCCAAAGAGAACACACCCATAATGGCTGGGAGATTCTGCAACTTACAGTTCAAAAAAGTAACTTTTACCAACTCAGGTCAAGAGATACCAGCTCTGGAGCCTTCCCCAGGTTAGAGTAGTCTATGGCCCTTCATATTTTGTTGAACCCCAGTTACCACCAGACCTAACCAGCTTAGCCAGTAGTGACATATGACTGGATTGGGCTTTCACAAATAGCTAGAGGAAGAAAAGTTCCCCACCCTTGTTCTAGGAGCGTTCTCAAGCTCTGGATTGGATCCACCCAACCCAGCCATTGCATCGCCGTACTCAGAAAAGACTATATATGAATTCCTGTTTGGGCTGGGACTTTGAGCAACAATGGTTTGCTTGCCTGATGGATTAATTTGACTTCATTTATATCCTACTCTCCCTCACAAGGAGCTTAGGGTTGGCAGCCATATGACAAGGTGGGATCCCTGTTGCGTTTGTGGCTTACATGCCAATAGTATCCTGGTTCTGCAAGCAGGCTCATATTATGCTCATATCAATGAAGATCTGCCCACTATAATTGTTGTTGTTATGTGTCTTCAATTCAACTGCACATATGGAAGGTTATCCTAGCCTAGGACATTCTTAACAAATTTATTCCAAATTTATTCCAACATTATCATTGCCTTCCTCTGAAAACTGAGAAATTTACCCAAGGTCACCTAGTGGATTTGCATGTGTGATTGGAACTCGAGTCTCTCAGAGTCCTAACCAAACACCCAAACCATTGCACAATGCTGGCTCTCTCATAGTAATAAACTAATCTGTTTATTTGGTTTTTAGATGTAACAGAAAACTGCTGCACAAAGTATTGATGTCTTGCTGATCACTGTATGCCCAAAACTGCTAGATGCTGGAAAAGATTAGATTCTCTCAGCATGCACAATTGGCTAGACTGAATCTGGTCAACTGCACTGCTGGACGAATTGATATATCAATTAAAGGTGGGCAAGGGGGACTGTAATAAAGACACATTCAGTGTTGTGTGGTATCTATTCATTTTACCTATGAACAAAGGCTGATTGTCACATTGTCCACCTGTGCATCACATAACATTCTGGCAGACTGATCTTCTAACTGTTGGATTTTTTTCCCCCAGCCTGGTTCTCCTGTACAGTATACTTTCATTTGAGCCAGTTTTTCCTTCTGTGAATGAACACTATTGTATCTGGATTACTTTCCTCATTTCTCTGTCTTCCCCTTCTCCTCCTCCTGGAATGCATTACTACCAAAATTCTAAATTTAAAAAATGAATACAAAAACAAAGAGGGGAGAGTGGATTCTTAGCTCTAGTGTGTTTCAATGTGTTCTTCAGCCTTGGTTCCTTTGGCTCCCACCTCCCTATTCATACTTTTCCCACCTGCATTTTACCTCCCCCCCAAACCCTATCGTTGTTATGCATTATCTGCAGGCCAAGGGCCTACCCAGCAAGAAAATCATCAAGATGATTTTTAAGTCCTGTCCAAGTACAGGAGGGTTAAATACAGGAGGGCATTTTGTGAACTGGCCATGTATGCCAGGTTAGGATTGTATCATCAGTTGGAGCTGGCATCCTGTTAGTGACTTATTCATGCTTAAGTACAGCTTACATGTAAATAAGTCCCTTTTCAGATGGGCAAAAAGGACTAGTCTCTTGCCCTTGTGTTCTGTCCAAAAGCCTCTCAAGAAGAGCAGCTGTGCTGCTCCTTCTTACCAAAGGGAAGGGAAGGGAAGGGAAGGGGAGAAGGGTGTGATACAGAGCATGCAGATGTTCCTGGAGGAAGGAAAGGAAAGGTCCATTCCATTAAAGAGTGCATTTCTTCCCCTAAATGAAGCTGAGCCAGCTGCTTCTCTATGGTCAAAATCACCTACTCCTTCTATTTCTTCCCCATCAGGAAGCAACAAGCAGCAGGAGCCTCTCCTGAGGTTTGACAGCTGCTGGGTAGTGAGAGGACACAGAATTGCACATGAAAAGCTACACACCTGTATAAGATCTTGATCACTGACTGGGACAGACCTGGACAAATCCAGATTACTAATAGTGGTTTAAGTATTAATATCTGCAAAGTGATTTGTCATTCATTGGCCCCTAGAGTTTTCTCATTCGCTCCCACGTTCTGCAAAGAGGAGGGAGGAAACCTTATGAACCTGTCAGAAACCATTCATGTGACAAATGCTGACAACTTTTAACAGATTCATCCTGAAAGACTAAAGATTTCATCTACAGTGGGTCTGTGTGCTGGATTCCACATGTGGCCAAAGCAGCAGGTTTATATTTGGTACTATTTTCAATCATTCTCTGAAGTAGTATGTCAGCTGAATAGCCAAGCTAATGCAAAATGAGAACATCTGTTTCCACCATGGAGACATGAACTGGAAGGGAGTCATTTGTTAATAAGTAAGACACAGTATCAAGTTCATTTGCCCTGTGGAAGCAAGAGAAATATTTCATTTTTGGCTACGAACCTGTTCAGACACTTTAGCCAGGTTTGTAACAAGTGGTCACCTTCACTGCATCCCCAAATTCATTGTCCCAATAGGATGGCTGTGGAGCCCCAATTTCACTAGCCAAATAATGATGTCCAGGTTTCCACTGGGAGGAAGAATGTAATTTTCCATCACTTAAATTGGAGTTAGGCAGTTCTGGCTCACCAGATGTTGCTGGACTGCAGTTCCCATCAGCAATACTGTCTCAGAGGATTTGTAGGCCTGAAACATCTAAGCCCACCCTGGACTTAGACAAAGATACTTAGAATATTTTTTCTTGGCCTGGTAGGAAGGACTGTACCATACAATTGTTATGGAGCAGGACTGTACTTTGCCAACCCTATAGGGACACTCCTCATCTTAATATCATATGATATATCATGCGAATATATGCATACATGTATGCCCCACCTTGCCTTTAGCTGCTCAGAGTTTCATTAACAATTCTTCCTCCCTAAGACAAGTTAGGCTTAGGGCCTTTACAGATTGCCAGAAATAATGCAGCTTGAGACCACTTTAACTGCCCTGGCTCAGTGCTAGGGAATCATGGGAGTTGTAGAGAAATAGAAGACAATAACAAAAAGGGAAGGACGAAAGACTTATTCCACAAGATTCGAGAAAACAAGGGAAAGTTCAAACCACTGGGACACTCTACGACAATAAAAGTAACATAATTCAAGACCAGGAAGGAATAAAAAGATGCTGGATGCAATATACAGAAGAACTATACAAAAGAGATGACAAAATGAAGGACACATGGAGCAAAGACCCATATGAAGATGAACTCCAAATTCTAAAAAGTGGAAGCTGCAATAAAAGAAATGGCAAAAAACAAGACTCCAGGAACAGATGATATACCAACAGAACTGTTGCAATGCACACTGACAGAGTCAACTTTAATGCTAACCAATATATGTCAACAGATATGGAAAACAAAACAATGGCCAACAGATTGGAAGCAATCAATATACATCCCCATGAACAAAAAAGGAGACACAAGAGACTGCAGCAACTGTAGAACCATAGCACTAATCTCCCATGCAAGCAAAATTATGCTCAAAATACTGCAACATAGACTCCAACGACACACGGAGAGAGAAATCCCAGAGGTCCAAGCAGGGTTCAGGAAAGGAAGAGGCCCCAAGATCACATTGCAAATATACAATGGCTAATGGAGAGTAGCAGGGAGTTCCAAAAGAAAATCAGTATGTGCTTTATTGACTATATCAAAGCCTTTGACTGAATAGATCATGAAAGGCTATGAAACACCCTTAAAGACATGGGAGTGCCAATGCATCTGATAGTTCTAATGAGGAATCTGTACTCAGGACAAGAGACTACTGTCAGAACAGATCACAGAGAAACAGAATGGTTCCCAAATGGCAAAGGAATCAGACAAGGCTGCATCCTATCATCCTACCTATTCAACTTATATGAAGAACATATTGTAAGGAAAGCAGGTTTGGACATGGAACAGGGAGGAGTGAAAATAGGAGGAAGAAATATCAACAATCTGAGATATGCTGACAAAACCATAATACTAGCAGAAAACCCCACAAACCTGGAACAGCTACTAAGGAAGATCAACGAAGAAAGTGCAAAGGCAGGCTTACTGTTGAACATAAAGAAAACAAAAATAAAGACCACAGAGAACTTACACACATTCAAACTAGACATTGAGGAAATAGAAATAGTAAAAGAGTTCTCATATCTGGGATAAAACATTGATCAGAATGGGGACTGCAGCCAGGAAATCAGGAGAAGATTAAGAATGGGGAGGGCAGCTATGAAAGAACAAGAAAAGATCCTAAAACGCAAAGACATACAACTCAGCACAAAAATCAGAATCGTACAAGCCATCGTATTCCCGATTACCATGTATGGATGTGAGAGCTGGACAGGCAAGAAAGAAGATAGGAGGAAAATCAACGCATTTGAGATGTTTTGCTGAGGATCCCATGGACAGCCAAAAGGACAAACAAATGAGTCCTAGAACAGATCAAGCCAGAGATATCCCTGGAAGCAAAGATGACAAGACTTAGACTGTTGTACTTTGGACACATCATGAGAAGGCATGAATGGTTGGAAAAGACAATAATGTTAGGAAAGGTGGAGGGAAGTAGAAAGAGAGGAAGGCCACATGCTAGATGGATTGACTTTATTAAAGAGACCACGAATATGAGTTTGCGGGAGCTGGGCAGAGCAGTAGAGGACAGGGGGGGCCTGGAGATGTCTCATCCATAGGGTAACCATGAGTTAAGACCAACGGCCAACGCAAAGGCAGTTAACAACAAAAATAATAATCAGTGCAGCCTCCTAATTAAACCATTAAATCACAGCCTGCCTAAATTTAATACAGGCACTGGATCCCATACGATCATGGAAACTAAGCAGAGTTAGCACTGGTTAGTATTTAGATGAGAGACTGCTGTAGGCTATATTTCAGGGAAAGGAACTGGCAAAATCACCTCTTAGTATTCCTTGCTAAGAAAACCCTGTGAAATTAATGGGCTCGCCATAAGTCAAAGGCTGCTTGAAGGCTCATACACACATGTAATAATCACAGAACACAGGCTGATACCTCATTTGGGTGTTTAGTAATCTATCCCTGATCAAAATGGCTTCAGTCTCTGTCATCAGAAAAATAATAGTAAGTGCAGCCCCACTTATAGACTTTTTCGACTGTTTCAGAATGTTCCTGTGCATTAATTAAATGAACCTCATGGACCACCAGTGGTCCTCAGACAATAGTTTGAGAAAAACTCTGCTAATAATCTACTTGAGCATGTTATTCAAATCCTATGCCATTGTGCCTTAGATTCATGTGTCTCAGTGCAGGCTGCTGGGGCTTTTCAAGGGCATGTACAAAATGTTGATCCAGACCAAATGAGCATAGTGGTGCCACATATCTTTCTGCTACTACAATTCATCACTGCAGAGGCCTCCAAATTCTCCTCCCTCTGACACTGCAACTCAGCCAAATCCACAAAGATTGCTCCTATCAATAGATGTTCAATGTCTCTCTTCAATTACATCCTCTTCATTGTTATTTAAACCTAATCAGCGGGCGCTAAAGATCCAGTGAACAAGGTGCCTAGGCAGCCTCACAAATCTCCACAAGCTCTGGCCAGGACAGCAAGGGCACTTTCCTCCTTAGCTTCACATCAATAGATTATCGTCATAGCTGACTCTAGGTCACCTTCAAAAAGAAAGAAAAGAAAAGGATACTGCAGCATCTTCATGTAATTCTGTATCGCCTGGAGCCACTCCGGGATCGTCATGGAAGCCTTGTAGTTTGGCACAGACGGCACTGAAGGCTACACATCAGGAGAGAGAGACAGAGAGAAATGTTGAGATAGGTCAGTGCTTCAGCAGCCAAAATGATGCTATGCAAGCAGAAGGAAAGAACTGAAACCATCTCAGCCATGTCAGGATGGCTTGATCTGACTCACATAAAGCCCATTTCTGTGCAGTGGGACTTTTTCCCAAAGCAAATGTCCTCAGGGTTGCAGACTTTGCCACAGATATTGTAGACCAGGGGTAGGCAGCCTTTTTGAGCCGGGGGCCAGGTTGCTGTCCCTCAGACAATTGGGGGGGCCGAAGCACCAAAAATAAATAAATAAATAAATAAATAAATTAAAAAATATGCATGCACACTCTCTCAGCCCCAGAAAAGCCATGGCAAAAACCCTGTGGAGATTTTGCCAAGAAAACCCCAAGAACAAGTAATAACAACAATAATCAATATCATCATGGCGGGCGGTGGCGGCGGTGGCGGCAGCAGCAGGATCGGCCTGGGGCCGGTCCAAAGGCCTTGGGGGGCCTCATCCGGCCCCCGGCCCTTGGGTTGTCTACCCCTGTTGTAGACATTCAATGCCTGAAGGAATAACCACTTTCTGAAAGAATCCAAAGGTATAGCCATGTTGGTCTGTAGAATCAGTATGTAGAGAGACCTTGTAGCACCTTTGAGACTAACTGAAAGAAAGAAGTTGGCATCATGAGCTTTCGTAGGTTTAAGTCTACTTCCTCAGATGCATCTGGCGGAGTAGACTTAAATCTGTGAGAGCTCATGCTGCTAACTTCTTTCTTTCATTAGTCTCAAAGATGCTTCAAGATCTCTTTACATACTTTCTGAAAGGTCAGCTTTTGTCTCCATTCTAGCTTCAAGCCAGCCCTTCCAAATCAAGGAAGCATTCATCATCTGACCTCACAACTCACAGAAGGCTGTCTTCCATCCCTCAACATCCCTTCCACCCTGATTGTTCCCTGGAATTTTTGCCACAGTTGTTGCTGCAACTGTAGAAGGGAGCTCATTATGATATCACATGGCAGCATTCGGTGCCATTTGGCAAATGATACAGGATGCATGAAACAGCTGAGCCAATGGCATAGGTGGCAGGAGACAGGGGACAGTTGCTAAGTGCAAGCAGGCTTCCCAAACTTCTTTTGCATGACAGGCTTAAGTCAGAGAAAACAGTTGCTTGTTTAAAGGTGTGTGTGTATGTAGCTGGAGGGAAGCATATTAGGCACCTGCTTGTATAGACTCTTAAGAAACTGACAATAGCACACCGGAATTTGGTATTTTCATAGCTACTGGACAGAGTTTAATCCCTAAAATGGGGCCTTGGCTTCCCCAAATTTTAAATATGTTCTCAGCCCTTTCACACACTACTAATTTGTTCATCAATGGTCCTGCTATTCAAATCTCCCAGCACATTAAGTTGCATCAAGGGGGGGAAATTTAAGGAAATAAGCATCCCTATATTTCAGATCACACAGTTTCTTTCTGGCCTTCTCAGGAGTTCTAAACACCAGACAATTATAGCTAAAAACAATTAAGCAGCGCTGCAAAATTCTCCCTCTTCCCTCTTCCTCTCTGGGTTAAAAGATTTACCTGTTCAGTTTTCTGCAGCTCCAGATAATAGGACCCGAAGCAATGGATACAAACTACAGGAAAAGAGACTCCACTTCAACATCAAGAAGAACTTCCTGACAATAAGAGCTATCTGACAGTGGAACACAGTCCCTCGGAGAGTGGCGGAGTCTCCTTCTTTGGAGGTTTTTAAACATAGGCTGGACATCCATCTTTTTTTTGGGGGGGATACTCTGATGTGTATTCCTGTATGTCAGGAGGTTAGACTTGGTGGCCCTTCAAATCTCTTCGAACTCTGTGATTCTACCATGCCACAGACAGTGGAATCCCCCAACTTAAAGTGAGGTGCTAAAAAGCCCACATCCAGTTCTTCTTACATCTTACATTTGTATACATCAAATACAAAGTCTACTGTTTTCAGCCACCACTTCCCACACTGGGATCCCATATGCCATCTTTCCTAACCTGGCCTCCTCTTTAGGTGCTGGACTACAACTCCTATCACCCATGACCCCCAAATGGCTGGTGGTCATGGGAGCTGTGGTCCAAGACTCCTGGGGGTGGCCTTGCTACAAAAGGCTGGCTGATGCCATACAACAAACCAAGGCTTCTGTTGGTGTTTACAGGTGAGAAAAAGCAAAAACCTCAGCTTGGCAACATCCTTTTCACCTCCAACAAGACTCAAACACCAGGGTGCTGGCTGGAGCAATCTTTCTAAAGGCTCCCCAGTATTTCAGATATCTTGCAGACAGAACAGGTGGCTGGAAGGGTTGCTGCCTCAGGAGCATTTCCATCTCTATGGCGCCAGCTGTTTCCTCCATCAGTGGAGCCCAGCCAGCCATAAGTCCCATGGCTCAGTGGAATTAGAATTCCAAACGGAAAGCAGGGAGAGGGCGAGAAAGGGCAGCATCTGCTCCGAGGGCTTGCAATAGCAAATGGGGTGTTGGGATGCTCACGGGAAGCCAAATCCTGACTCCATTCTGGCCAAGAGGAAATCTAGTCTACGTACGCCCTAATAAGAAAATAATCTCTAATAACAGATTTAATTCATACAACATATGCCAGATTTCCCTACCTTGTAATTTAATGCTTACTTCAATAAGTCACTCATAAGGATTCGCATACAGCCCAGCAGCTGATAAATAAAAATTAAAAGGGACGGAATGGAAAGAGAGATGCCAGCTTTCTGCTTCTCCACTCAGCTTCTCTGCTTTTAAAAGCAGTGGATATAATAATGTAGTTAAAAGGACCTCAGAGAGAATCTAGTCTGGCAGTGGGCAATGCTGGAGAATGTGTGGACCCCATCCTCACCTTATTTCCAAACTGGAAAGGATCAGGAGGCTATTAAACAAAAGCTTATTTCAGGCACCCAAAAAGTCTGTATGCTGGGGGAGGAAGAGCATTAAAAGGACAGTTGCATGCCCTGGAGGCCTCTTGGGGTTCAGTTGTCCATTTTAAGCTGAATCCCTTTCTCCAACAATGAGAAGAGGGTCCTGATGAGACCACACTGGCAGCCCACATATGGCCCATGTGCCATTCAGTTCCCACCACAGATTCACCACAAGTGTAGAATATCTACTATGATGCCATCCCTAATAGGTGGCCCTCCAGCCGTAACTTTTTAGCCAAAGAGCTAAACCCTTTAGCCACATTTTCTTCCATTATCAACAAGTCATATCATCAAGATGTTCTTTCTAATATTTGATCAAAACCCCCGATCTTGTCTTGGTAACAATCTGTGGGTCTGTCTTATTGGAACAATGTAATTAGTGAAGTCGTAGGCTTTCATGGCCAGCATCCATAGTTTTTTTGTGGGTTTTTTCGGGCTGTGTGGCCATGTTCTAGAAGAGTTTCTTTCTGACGTTTCGCCAGCATCTGTGGCTAGCATCTTCACTCTGAAGATGCTAGCCACAGATGCTGGCGAAACGTCAGAAAGAAACTCTTCTAGAACATGGCCACACAGCCCGAAAAAACCCACAAAAAAACAATGTAATTAGTCTTTCACAATTTGGTAACTGCTTGGACTACAGATAAATTGCAATTATTAGATTATTTGCTTTGACTCCAGAGTTATTCTTGTTCTGTCTATCAGCACCGAGTTAAGATCAGAGCTTTGAAAAACTAGCTTGACAGTCAAAGACATCTTCGATTGTATATTATTTTGATTGTAAGTTAGTTTGTGTTAAAAATTAATCTAAAAAAAACAACTATATTGGCAAATCCCCCAGCTAGCATGACCATTAGCTATGCTTGCTGGGGATTCTGGGAATTGTAGTAAAAAAAGCAATGTTTCCAAAGTCTGGAAAAGATGACAAAAATAAGATTTTGTAGTCTGCATCACAGGAGAGTGAGTATCTTGTTGCTGACTGTTCTGTATCTGATTGCTAAGATTGTTTTAGATTTCACAAAAGCCAATTTCCACTATTGTCCTGCATCTGCTATGTATTTCTTTCAGTATCCCCTTTCACATTTGATTTTTTTAAAATGAGGATAGTTGCTTATAAAACAATTGAGGGGTGATGCCTTATCCTCAAAGGCTGTGTATGTTACTTTCTGCCTGATCACAATCTGTCCTTCCCATCCAGACCTGCCTGCACCCATAAATGAATGTATAATTCACTTATATTATGAATGAAATTCAATGAATAATTTTCACTCCTGTTTGTGATGTAACAGTAATATAGGTACTTTTTATAGGTACAGAGGTGTGGCCTCACTAAATGGTAGAGGAGGAATATTACACGGTCAAGTGCTGGTTCATACTGTGTCCACCCTCTGTGGATACCAAAATCTGTGGATGCTCATGTCTCATTATATACAATGGCTAATAAAATTGTGTCCCTTATTTAAAATGGCAAAATCAAGGCTTGCTTTTTGGAATTTATATTTTTTAAAAAAATATTTTCAAGCTGTGGATGCTTGAATCTGTGGATAAAGAATCTGTAGATATGGAGGGCTGACTGTAATTATTTTTTAAAAGCAGCTTTCTGAAATCTGTTCGTGTGCATTATTAATTATCATCATAATCATCCCACCTTTCCTCCAATTTGGCGACTCAAGGCAAAAGTTAAAAAGCAATGAAACTACCCGAAAACGTAAAGCCAGTTAAAAACCTAAACCATTAAACCACAACAACAGCAACAACAAATGAAAGTCCAGCACATTATAGAAGGCCTGATTCCCCTTTAAAAAAAATCAATTCTCAAAGGCCTGTTAGAGCAAAGGGGTCTTCACTAATCTGTGGAAAGGTAATAAGGTAGCTCATGTTTTTGTGCTGGGAGGGGAAAGGAAAATAAGAAAACTGATGCATCAGTGCTTAATGTAATACTAATGGTATACAAGTTAGCTGTAATGCAGAAATAATACCATAATGCAGCCTAATGTTGCTGGTTGTCTTCTCACAACCAGCTGGAACAGAAAATGATTGTGTGCGACTAGTTGCCCATGGCAGTTAGAGTCACAGAGACTAGTATACTTGATAACAATACATAAGACGATGAGGAAGAAATCATAAACTAGAGCTCCTTGACTCTCATAATAAAGCTCTATCCATTATTTAGACTTAAACGTCCCTTGCCTTTAAATAGTCTCCTATCTCCAATCAGTGATCAAAGGCAATAGCAGAATAAGCATGTCTTCAAATGAGGAATCCTTAGAAGCTGCATCCTCCTTTTCACATCAGTGTCCTAATATCTACACAGTCTGGAAATCATACATTTCAGGATCTTCTTTCACCTGCTTTCATCTCCTATAGCACTCACTGTGGGCTAGAAAACCATTTCTACTTCCAAGAAAAAGTCACAAGATGGTCAAATATGACCAGTGTGACCCTCATGTTCTGTAGAAGGATTGTGTACATTATACAGCTTCCTTGCACAAATGTGAGCATCCAAAGAATTATAGCTTTATATCAAGAAATTATTCTTAAGTCTTTATGGCCAGGGTAGACCTTCAGATGCTGTTGAAGCACAATATCCAACATTCCTAGCCAACATAGCCAACAGTGATGGGGTTATGGGGAATGCAGTGCAATATATCTAAAAGATCACAAGTTACCCATCCCTGTTTTCTGACTTTCGAGTGCTAGTTTTAGATACATGCAGGCAACAAAATTTGAAATTTTGGAACTAGAAGAAACATTTCAGAGGCTGCTTTGGCCAAAGCAGAGAGCTTCATTACAAAGGTTCCAAAAACTAAAAGAAAAAATCATGCAGAAAAAAACCTATATAAATTGGCATAAAAGATAAAATCACAAAAATCTGCTCATGTTTGAGACAGAGCTTAGGGTGGGAATTTGGGTAACCATTCTGCTCTTTTCAATGCAAAAGCATCTGCCAACCCTACCAGTGGGCAAGGAGAAGAATGTCTCTCACAGCGCCTTTCAGGTCTCATGAAACAGCAGTAAATGGTTTATTGTTTTCAGTATCCTAGACAGCCTCACCAGGGACTATCAAAGAAACCTGACTGGAGTCGTAGGCTTTCATGGCCGACATCCATAGTTTTTTGTGGGATTTTTGGGCTGTATGGCCATGTTCTAGAAGAGTTTCTTTCTGACGTTTCGCCAGCATCTGTGGCTGGCATCTTCATTCTCTGAAGATGCCAGCCACAGATGCTGGCGAAACGTCAGAAAGAAACTCTTCTAGAACATGGCCACACAGCTTGAAAAACCCACAAAAAACTATAAACCTGACTGGCCTTGCCTCAATGCCATTTGCTGTTTCTCTTCAGGGAGCAATATGTCTTATGTTTTGACCAGCATCTTTTGGAACATTAACAGCTGCCTTATATTGAGTCAGACCTTGGTCCATCTGGCCCATACTGTCAACTCTGACTGGCAGCAGTTCTTCAGGGTTTCACATGGGATTCCTTCCTAGTTCTCCCTGGAGATCCCTCATACAGTTGGTCCTCTATATGAGCAGATTCAACTATACACATCTTGAAAATATTAATATACCATATATATATTAAAAAATTCCAAATATCAAACCTTGATTTTGCCATTTTATATCATAGACTACATTTTACTATGCCATTGTCTTTAAAAGGACTTTAGCATCCATGATTTTAGTATTCGGGGGGGGGGGGTCCTGGAACCAAAGCCCAGAGAACACCAAGAACCAATTGTATTTTCTGGTGAAACCAGAGACAACCCTGCTTCACTTCCAGAATCAGATTGGGCATGTTCAGGGTTCAACACATCCATTCAGTTCATTCAGATTCAAAATGCACTTCTGTATTTTATCACTCTCTAGTAGTGATAGTAGTAGCCATTGGGCTTCAAGGAATTTTAATCCAACTTTGATTGGAACCTGGATGAAAAATAACCAGACCTGGCAACTGTTTTTAGAACAAGCACCAAATTACAGCAGAAGAAACTGATTTGTAAGGTAGCCCCAGAATTTGGGAATGGCACTGTACTTTTTTGGATTACGTCTCACAGAATCCCTCACTCAGCAGAACAAAATAAAACAAAAAAAAGCAATTTTCCACAGCTCTGGAACAAAGTTCCAGTTCTATGGTATCAAATCACAGCTCAAGGCCCTTACATCAAAGCATCAAAGTTTGTCTTATGCCAAAAGACAGCTGCCGTCCCACCCATTATTTCACTGGGGCGCAAGGACAGCTAACAAAGAACTGTAAATATTGGCATCCATGCTGGGAGGCAGAAAACAAGATTTGACACTTTCAAAGATGTGCAAAGAGATTTAGTGGCTTGGAAGAAGCAAACAGCATGGAAACATAGCAGTTACCATCCTCCACCTCAACTGTAATATGGAACTACAGGTATTTGCCCTAGAGAGAGATGAACAGCTGTTGGGCTCCATTTATAGATATCTCAAGAGGCTTCCTAGCAGAACTATAACCAGGGCTAGGAGTCTTCTGTACTTCAGTACTCCACACATGTATAGAATTTTATATATTTTGTTTCAACAGGGTTTTTTTAAAAGCAGCATATTAGTCCTCACGGCAGTTAAAAAAAATCCTAGGAACATGGGGGCAAGAACCTCACAAACCAGAAGAAATCAAGCAGGTGGTTTAGTGGCATTCATGGTCACTAGGCAAGATTTTTGGATTTAACCCTCACCCTATTCCTTTGGCTTTCTAATCCAATATATATTCCCTTCCTTCTGGTCATACCATTTCTTGCAAAAGAACTGGCAAGCTGCTTGCATGGACATGAAAGAGGGAACTGAACAATCTTCAGTTCTTTGAAACCCTTCAGCTTAAAAACCAGAACAATCATGCAAACAGGCAATGAGCTTGACTGATCTACACAAACATTTTGCTATAGCCCTCTTCTCCAAACTGATGTACTGGACTACAAAGGTACCCGACAACAAGCCCCATCATCGCAATGTGTTGCTGGCTGGGAATGATGGTGTCTGTAGTTGAGCACATGCAAAGACTGTCTGGTCGGAGAAGGATCGGCAAGAGTACAGTGGACCCTTGTCTTACGGAGGGATCTATTCTCCCCTCCCCACAAGAGAAATACATTGGGACCTCAAGTCCCATTGATTTCAATGGCAGCCAGGACTCGCCGTCGATGTGACCTTGAGTCCACGTATGCCGAACCCACGTATGCCGCAGGCACGCTGTATTTGGGCCCCTTAGACACAGAATATTATGAATCAGACCAAAGATCTCTTTTATCCAATAGTCTATTCACAAAGTGGCCAACCAATGCCTATGAGAAGCATCTCCATCTTGCCTCTTACTCACTTTCCCCAACAAATAATCTACAGGGATGTACTACCACTGATTCTGGAGATGGGACCAAGATGGCTGGCGGCTTCCATATCAGAGAAGCACTGGATCCATTCTTAAGTTTAAAGGAGCCTTGCTAGGTGCCAAATCTATTTTAGGGATAGGGTTTATCACCTTACGTTGCTTTTTTAAATTAACTAAAAGCAGGAGCCAATCCACCGTCCCTTTGATACAGAAGCCATCAGCTACTAGTTTGAAAATGGCCATTCTGCCAAGCAGCCAGGATGACTCTTCATCTTTATGGATTTATCTGCTCACCTTTGAAAGCCATCTAAGGTGCAACCCTAACTATATCTTGTGGCCATGAGTTCCACTGGACTCAGAGGCAGGCAACCCCAGGGCACCACTTACTTTGGCCAGGTGGGCAGCGTTCCTGATGGTGTCGACCATCTCCCGGCCGGAGGGGTGCACCTTGGCCACGTGGCCCCACATCCTCTCCCAGGTGTGCCCATCGATGGGGAAGCCACTCTTGTTGACAAGGAAAACCACCCCTCCATCCTTGTCCTCCTCCTCTGAGCCCCCATTGTTGGCGGTACTGATCGTCCGGGCGTGGGAGCTCCGGGAACGGCCCCCTTTATCGCCCTTGCCATGGGCATTGCGGGAAGCATTGGCACTGGATCCCGTCATTGTCGCCGGGCACCAACGAGCAACAGCAGGTCCAGGAAAAAGCGGAGAGTTCAGTGGTCCCTCGAAATCGCCTCCCTCATGCTTCCTTCACTCCCGCTTCCTCATGCCCAGGGAACCAGGAGGGCATGAATTTGGCTGGACTAAGAACGGCGGGCGAGCAGACCACCAACAACAGGTTTTCGCTTCTCCTTCTCCTCTTCCTCCTCCTCCTCCTCCTCCTCAGCTTGGTGCAGGCAGACTCTGAAAAGGCAGCAGAGAAGAGAAGAGAAACAGCACATGGTAATGCCAGCCGGAGCAGGTGGTGGGCATCGCAGGAGGTGAGATTATACACTGCATAGACCGGAGCCCTTGAGGGTAGCAGGGTGCTGGCACAAGGAGGAGCACAAGCTCTCTCCCCTAACATACACCAACACAGAGGCAGCTCTGCTATTGTCAGCCAAAAGAGGCAAACAATAGAAAGGCAGTGATCAAAGCTGGCAGAGATCCTGACTCACCTGTCAAACAAAAGAGGAGGGCCTTCAGATCTCTTCCACAAACACAAACACACACCAGCAAAGCATCCCTGGGGCTGCCTCTCTGGCCAGGCTCAGGCAGCATCAGCATCAGCATCAGCAGCAACCCAGAGAGAGCCTTTCTCTCTTGCACAATACATACAGACTGTGTAGATACACATCAGACTCTAGCCGAATATTTTTCAAACCAGCAATCCAGCCTGAGGAGATTGATGCGATCGTTCAGACAACCGCAGCTGGATTGCTGGCTTGAAAAGGCACGCAGGTGGCAATCCAGCGAGAATCCTAGAAGAGTTGGAGGAGACCCTAAGGGTCATCTAGTCTAACCTGAGTCTGCCAGGCAGGAAACCCCAATCCAAGCCACTTTGAGAATCCCATTTTTGGGGGAAAGCAGGATATAAACCCAAAGCTGCCTTGAATCCAATTTTGGGAGAAAAGCAGAATAATAAATCCAAAGGCACCTTGAATCTCATTCTAGGAAAAAGACAGGATTGAAATCCAAACCTGCCTTGAATCTCATTTTGGGAAAATGGTGGGATTATAATTCTAAAGTTGCCTAAAATCCCATTTAGGAAGAAAGGCAGGATATAAACCCAAAGCCGCCTTGAATCCCATTTTGGGAGAAAGGCAGGATAAAAATCCAAAGCCGCCTTGAATCTCATTTTAGGAAAATTGTGGGATAATAATCCCAAAGCTGTTTTGAATCCCATTCTGGGAGAAAGGCAGGATATAAACCCAAAGCTGCCTTGAATCCCATTTTGGGAAAATTGTGGGATAATAATTCCATAGTTGCCTTGAATCCCATTCTGGGAGAAAGGTGGGATAGAAATCCCATAAATAAATAATAAAGCCCTCCCTTGGATGCTCTTTTCCCCTGCCTTCCTCATCCCAATCTCTCCAGAATATGCCAAACAAGCTCAGAGGGCCAGTGGGGGAAATCTCAAGGATGGGGTTGAGGACATCCCAGGACCCAAGACCCAGAAAGAAAGAAAGAAAGAGAAAGAAAGAAAGAAAGAAAGAAAGAAAGAAAGGTGGCTTGGAAGGGTGTCCCTGGCTTCTCCCCCCCTTGCAAACCCTTTTCCTCCAAGAGAGATGGCTCCCAGGGTGACTAGATGTCATAAAGGCAAAAGAGGACAAAGCACCACAAAATGTAGGGCAGTCAAGAAAAACGTAGGACATCCTAAACCAAAAGCTAAAAACACTCCTATAAGTGTCAATTCATGCTCCTTAGCCATGCTCCCAAGGAAGGACCTTTTGGGATTCCTCCTGGGCAGAAGGTGGAAATGGGAGACAGGTCCTCGAAAAGGAGGACGCCCGGTCACCCTGGTCAGGCTCCAAATGGAGGAGCTTTTGGAATCATTCTAGGCTGGAATGGAAGCTCTGATCACCCTGGTCAGGCTCCAAACGGAGGACCTTTTGGGGATTCCACCTGGAATGGAGGACGTGTCCTGGCAAAGGAGGACCTTTGGGGATGCCAGTGCCTGGGACCCCACCCATCGCTCCCTGCTCCTCCTCCTCTGACCTGGGCGGTCGGGGCTTCATGGCCCTGGGGCCTCTCCGGGCGGCCGGGGCCGGCGCTGCCTTCGCAGCCTCCTCCGCGGGGCTCGCTCCCTTCCCCGCTCCATCCTCAAGCGCTAGGGACGCCGATGATGATGATGCTGCCGCCGCCGCCGCCGCCGCCGATGCTGCCTCCGATCGCGGACATGGAACCATGTTACCCGGCAGCCGCCGACGTTCCAAGCCTCCCCATTGGACGCCGCAACAAAGAAGGGCGGGGCCGGAGGGGTTTGCGGAGGAATCGCTGGACTCTGATTGGACCAGGCGCCCCACCAGTCCTGCAAGGCAATCCAGAGGGGAAATCTGGCCCCTCCTCGCCTTTGGGAAAGCCCTCTGTCATATGCATATATATATATGTGTGTGTGCGTATTTGTATATGTATCTATATGTATGCATGTGTGTATGTGTATATTTATATAAATATGTTTGTGTGTGTGTGTGTATATAAATGTATATGTATATGTATATGTATGTGTGTGTATATGTATATGCATGTGTGTGTGTGTATATAAATGTATGTATATGTGTATATATTTGTGTGTATATGTGTGTGTGTGTGTGTGTATAAATGTATATGTATATGTATATGCATGTATGTGTGTGTGTGTGTGTATATATATATATATGTATATGTATGTTTGTATGTGTGGAAATATGTGTGTGTGGATATGTATACATATATATGTATATATGTGTGTGTATATAAATGTATATGTATATGTATATGTGTGTGTAAAATATATATATGTATATGTATGTATGTGTGTGTGTATATTTGTGTGTATATATATGTGTGTGTATGTATAAATGTATATGTATATGTATACGCATGTATTTGTGTATATAGATAAATGTATGTGTATATGCATGTATGTGTGTATATATGTCTGTGTGTGTATTTATATATATATGTATGTATATGTGTGTGTGTGTATATATGTGTGCGTGTGGATATGTGTATATGTGTGTGTGTGTGTGTGTGTATAAATGTATATGTATATGTGTATTTGTGTGTGTAAATTTGTATATGTATATGCATGTATGTGTGTATATATATATATATTTGTGTGTGTATATAAATGTATATTTATATGTAAATGCATGTATGTATATATATATATGTGTATGTGTAGATTTGTATATGTATATGTATGTATATATGTGTGTGTATATGTATATGTGTGTAGATATATGTATGTAGATATATATAAATATGTGTATATGTATACGTATCTATATGTATGTGTGTGTGTAGATATATATGTGTGTTTATATATGTGTGTGTGTGTGTGTATGTCAGGGATGATGGGAGTTGTAGCTCTTCACCTCTGGCTCTAACTCACCACCTTGTTATGCAGCAGAGCTGACCAGCTTTGATCAGTGGTTGATGCTTCTTTCCCAAGCAGCAGAGTTTCAGAGAATAGGCTGAAGACCCTGACAAACTCTCCAAGCCTTCTCACTCTCTTCTTCCTGAGATGTCTTCAGTTTCTCCAGGATTCTTCTGGCTCTTGTATCTTCCCTCAAGACACCAGACAACTCAGTAGTCTTATATAAAAGATCTACTTTATTCTACTATATCACAATCTCTACACTTCACAATATCTCCAAAACTACTCCACAATGTACATTAGCAAACATTGCAATTTATAGCCATTGTTAGACACCACCCACCAGTCAGTTTCCACCCAGTGGGTGTGTACATACATCTTGATTGGTCCACATAGATCATCCCATACCTAAGACCAACCCAAGTGTTTCATCACTTTACCTTGACCACTTAATGAGTCTCAGGTGTTTGCAATCTATCACAGGTGTTCTCAATATACCTTCTATAACTTTGTCCTTGGCTCTCAAGGCTTCTTAATTATATTATCTTTTTCACCTGTGTATCTTCCTGATTGCTCCTGCTTAGTCACTTTGACATTCACATACATATTTTTATTTCTATTACTGTATATCCCATGTTGCTTTTTCCTTAACAATATATAGTGTGTGTGTGTGTGTGTGTTGGGTTTGATTTACCGCCCAAACCCCAATTTTAGTCTTCCATGTGTTTGGGATTTCAGCTTCCAGAAGCCCCAACAGTCAGGGATTCTGAGAGCTGAAGTCCAAAACATCTGGAATCTGGAAGAACAAAGTTTTGGAACTACTGCTTCACAGTTTACTCACCCTGCAGTAGTTCCCAAACTTTGGTCCTCCAGATGTTTTGGACTGCAGCTCCCAGAATTCCTGGCTGTTGACCAAGCTGGCTGGGGCTTCTGGGACTTGGAGTCCAAAACACATGGAAGACCAAAGTTTGGGAATCATTGCATGGATCATCTATTTGGTCCTCCAGTTGTATTGGACTACAGCTCCCAGAATTCCTGAATGTGGCCCAAGCTGGCTGGGGCTGCTGGGAGTTGAAGTGCAAATCAACTGCAGGACCAAAGTTTAGGAACTGCTGATCTGATGGAGAAGTTTGAGGGACTGCAGCCCACGGAATCCCTCCACCCAGCCTCGAGCAAGTCACACTCTCTCAGCCTCAGAGGAAGGCAAGGGCAAACCCCTTCTGAGGAAACTTGACAAGAAAACCCCATGACAGATTCACCTTTCCTGTTGTAGCAAGCCTCCAATTTGTTTCTGACATATGGCAACCCTAAGGCAAACCTATCATGGGGGTTTCTTGGTACATTTTGTTCGGGGGGGGGGGGGTTCCGCTTGCCTTCCCCTGAGGCTGAGAGAGTGTGACTGGCCCAAGGTCACCCAATGGGTTCCATGGCCAAGCTGGGAATCGAATCCTAGTCCAACACTCAAACCACAATGCCACACAGACTTTTAGGGTAGGGCTGCCATATCCCAGTCTCTTATCATATCTGAGCATCTAATTTGCATATTATGTACATTATTGCAATTATGCGTATTATTAATTTGGATTCTTATCATGCAGACTCAACGCATGAATCATGGCACTTTTTCTACCGCTGTGTTTCAACCTCAGTACCAGTATTGAAGCTCTTTTCTTCTTCTTTTTTCCTTGCTAGCTGGTGTGAAGAGAGGGACGCTTCCAAGCAGGCCCAGAGAGGAAAGGGACTCTCTTTATTCTCTCCAGGCTTTTTGGAAGCGAAGCTCAAGCTCCAGACACAATTGCCACACAACACAAGTCCATTTCTGCATTCCTCTTTGACTTTCCCTCCTTCAGGACCTGTCAGGGGAAGGAAGGAAGGAATGAAAGAATGAGGAGGCAGTGCTATCTCTATGCCAGGAGTAGGCAACCTTTTTGAGCCGGGGGCCGGGTTGCTGTCCCTCAGACAATTGGGGGGCCGAAGCACCAAAAATAAATAAATAAATAAATAAAATTTAAACAAATATGCATGCACACTCTCTCAGCCCCAGAAAAGCCATGGCAAAACCCCTGTGGAGATTTTGCCAAGAAAACCCCAAGAATAAGTAATAACAACAATAATCAATATCATCATGGCGGGCGTCGGTGGCGTCGGAGGGTGGCAGCGGCGGCAGGACCGGCCCGGGGCCGGTCCAAAGGCCTTGGGGGGTCGCATCCGGCCCCTGGCCCTTAGGTTGCCTACCCCTGCTCTATGCAGTTGCACCAGATCCTGCAGGGTAAGAGGAGGCTCCCACCAGTGCCAGTCTTCTTGCACAGTTTCCTGCTTCATCGCCACCGCTGCCACATTTTAACCTACCCATCGCCCTGCAATGAAGGAGAGATCTGGGATTTACTGCTTCGACTGGTCCAGCCGGTCAGTCGGGACATTTTTTAGTCCGTTCAATCTGGGATTTTTGAGGTTTTCCGGGACAAATGGCAACCCAAGCTGGGCATGTTTAGCCTGGAGAAGCGACGATTAAGTAGTGATACGATGGTCCTGTTTCAGTATTTGAAGGGGTGTCATATTGAGGATGGAGCAAGCCTGTTTTCTGCTGCTCCAGAGAATAGGACACAGAACAATTGATGCAAACTACAGGAAAAGACAATTCCAGCTCAACAACAACAACAACAACAACAATAATAATAATAGTTCACCTATTTCCAAAGGGAATCAAACATTAGGAAGAACTTCCTGACGGTAAGAGTTATTTGACAGTGGAAGACATTCCCTCGGAGAGTGGTGGAATCTCCTTCTTTGGAGGTCTTTAAACAGAGGCTCGATGGCCAATCTGTTGGGGATGCTTTGATTGTGAGTTCCTGCATGGCAGGGGGGTTGGACTGGATGGTCCTTGTGGTCTCTTCCATCTCTACGATTCTATTAAAAAAGCCATCAAGATGGATCTCTTCTGGCAGGCTTTCCCTGACTAGCTTTCCCGGTCCTAGGACTTGGCCACCAGCCCCCGGAGCTGCCATCGAATCACTTAACCTGCTGTATTATTTTACTTTGTATGATTTGGTTTTATTGTATTTTGTGTTTTAAAATTGACTAGTTAATACTTTTTAAGGGGAGAGTGGGTTAGGGAATTGCTGTACTATGGATGTTTTTAATGTGTAAGCTGCCCCAATTGTGCTGCAGAGAGGTGGGATAAAAATAAATAATAATAATAATAATAATAATAATAATAATAATAATAATAATAATAATTTAGAGATTCCAACCAGCACAATCCGTCTACCCAGCCTGTAATTCCAAAGGGTACCTTTTCCACGCTCTGCCTGTTAAAAAAGATATGATATTGTGTATTAATGATGTGTTGTATATTAATAGTGGGAGCCAGCATGGTTAATGGTTTGAGCATTGGGCTGTGACTGGAGAACAAGGATTCAAATCCCTGCTCAGCCATGAAGCCCAGTGGGTGACTCTGGGCAAGTCACACACTCTCAGCCTCAGAAGATGGCAATGGCAAAGCTGCAAGAAGAAACTTGCCAAGAAAACCTCACGATAGGGTCACCATAGGTTGGAAACAACTTGTTACACAACAACAACATAGTAATAGCATTAACTGATCTGAAGCTGTCGCTATTTGTTTTTCCAGGGAGATAATGTTCTACAGATTATTTGTGGGTAACTTCTTGTTCAGTCTGCTGCCTGATCTCACTGCATGAATCATACAGCAGAATTGTTGAGTTGGAAAGAGGCTCATGGGTCATGAAGTCCAACCCTATTCTCAGTGCAGGATCTCCAGCTAACAATCCTTGGCAGGTAGCAGTCCAGACTCCTTTTGAAGAGGTCCCAAGAAGGAGACCCACCACCTCCTCTCTAAGCAATTGGTTTCATAGCTGAACATTTCTCACTGTCAAGAACAGGGGTAGGCAACTTTTTCCTACCTGGGGCTGGTCCGCTGATCCCGAGGTCTTCCGAGGGCCAAGGGGGGGGGGAATGGCGCCGCGCACACATGCTCGCTCGTGCATGCACAGTACACCAGAAGTACTGTGCATGCGCTCGCTCGTGCATGTGCAGTACTTCCAGCGTACCGCACATGTGCGAGCGAGTCATGGCCGCCATTTTGTTTTCCAAAATGGCGGCCATGGCTCATTTGCGCATGTGCGGTACTCCAGCACATATGCAAATGAGTCGCAACACCATTTTGGAAAACAAAATGGCGGTCGCTACTCGCACGGAGGGGGTGGTGGCAGGACCGGGCTGGGGCCAGTCCAAAGGCCTCAGGGGGCCAGATCCGGCCCCCGGGCCATGGACGTTTTCACACGGGGCTCCCTAAAGCCGGTTGGAGCCCTTCCCCTAAAGCCAGCTGGACCCCGTGCCGCTGACACCGGAATGACTCCGGCGGCGGCAGGCTAATTCCTTTTGCCACCCGGAATTACCTGAAGCCGGAGTTAGCCAGGAATTAGCTTGCCGCTGCCGGAGTGAGGCCGGACTTAGGGCTCCGTGTGTTTGAACACACGGAGCGAAAAGCTGGCCGGATGCAGGGATGACACCGGAAGGGGCGGGGTTTGCCGCCGCGCGTGTCTGAACACACGGAAAATGGAGCCGGAGTGAGGCCGGCGGGAGGCCGGCTAGCGTCCTCCTTTTGCCCCGTGTGAAAACGTCCCATAGGTTGCCAACCCCTGGTCAAGAAGTTCCTCCTAATGCTCAATGCAAATCTGCCTTCTTATAACTTAATTTCTTAGAGGTGATATGCCAGGACTCAAACAGGAAATAGCTGCTTTGAGTCCTTTGCAAGAGATGCATGGAGTAAAAAAAATGAATTTAAATAAAAATAACAATTTGTAGATATGTAAAGAGATGACACCTCTCTGCCTTTAAATTTCTCTCATTTCCATCACAGATATGTGAAAGCCATTTCACTTTAGTGCTTCAATATAAAATAAAATGGTTGCTTTGCCTTTTGGCTATGCTCTGAAAATGTGGCTGGGAAGATGTGAAATGCCTTTAAAGTAGCCCAGTAGTATTTGCTTTCCTTTTTGTGTCTGATGGACAGTGGCATAAGCTGGGGTTTATGAAAGTCCCATTATAGGGATCAGCGGATTTCAGCAGTTAGACCTCAGATTCCCTTTTTATCTAGCCCAGATGGCAGAAGGGGATGATGTAAAATGAACAGAAATACTACACTCTCTAACCACATCAAGAATGAAGGCTATTATTTTTAACCTAACGTTTCAGGTTTTCAAAGTTCTTTTTGCTGCAACGATAGCCTTAGTCAGGAATGCTCATTGGAGCCCGGAGTTGCTTTTGTGGTCAACTTACCAGCCACAACATTCCTAGAGATTTGTGGTGAACTAATCTTACAGCTATCCCAGTGTTTGCCCATCTGTCAGGGATGTCACATTCAGCGACAAGACAAGATCAAGGAGAATAAGTGAGAACTTCACCCCTTTGGAAACCTTCAGAAAGCTAATTCATAATTCCCAGATTTACACACACACACACACCCTCAAAACGCTTCAGCCTTACATAAATGAAAACTGGGACATGTATAGCCAAGCAACATCAGAGTATGGTTAAGATGGCAAAAGTTATTAATGAAGACAAGCACAGAAACTAGGAGAGGCTGCAGAGGTTTGCTTTTGCCTGAGCCTACGGGAAAGAGCAACTTTCTGCACCCTCCTCTCCCTGCTGCTGAGTTAACTGAATGCAAACTACTTTTGCACTTTATACTCTGTTTGCAGAAACTGAACGTAATCTGAGTACAAAGAGGGAAAGTGAGGGGAGGAGAGAGAAACTGGGACATTTTAAAAGCAGCTGAGAAAGTGGGACAACAGAGGATTAACCAGGATTGCCTATGGGCCTTATCACATGGGGGAAATCCCGTACAGAAACAGGATTTAAAAGGTGGGGGAAACCCGCAAAAGCCTGTAAATTTTCACACACATTGATATTAAAGTGTGCTTAACCCGAACAGAAAGTAGTCAAAAGCCGCCTTTCTGAAAGTAAAAAGAAGCGGCTTTTGACTACTTTCCGTTCAGGTTAAGCACACTTTAACATCGTCGTCATGTGAAAATCTACCCGCTTTTGCGGGTTTCCTCCCACCTTTTAAATCCTGCTTTTCTGGTTTTGTTTTGTTTTTATTATTTATTTAAAAACCCATTTTCTGATAAAGTCCTATGACAAATTGGCACAGTTCGTGGTATACACACACAGAGTCCATTCCCAGCATTCACTTCACAGCTCTATATTTTTCTGTATGACGCTGCATATCTAAATTAGGGGCAGGAACTATGCAGCCCACATGCCCCATTTTTATTATTATTATTATTTTGCCCCACGGGACCCACCAACATCCCTCAGACGCACTGAAGGGTACAGAAGTCAGCAAAATATATAAATAAAAAATAAAAAGGGGGGAATTGAAAGCTCCTAGGAGCCGTGGTTCTCCTTCAAGCCAAAGGATACTATAAATAAATAAATAAATATTTAAACTTTAACAAAAACATTTTGGAGGTGGGGATCAATATGGGAAGCAAATAGACTTCCAGGCTCCCCAGAGCATGAGCATCTCTACTCCCTAATTTCAGTATGGTTTTAGTCCCAGTTTTGGGATCAAAACCTTTGTCATGTTGAAACTGTACAGGGGAATTGCATATCTGCTGCACCGGCTGGACTTCTCAGGGGCTTTTGATGTCACCTACCTCTTTTTCTTTTTGGGCTGGTTTGTAGGGATAGGATGTGGGGATAGGATATTACTGTGGCTTTGGTTCTTCCGGGAGAGACAGCAAACACGGGTGTAGTTCCCCTACCCTATCTCTTGCTTGAGGGACTGAAGCTTTGTTGCCCTTTGTCTGTCAACCTGTATCTGGAGTTTCCTCTAGTTTGGGGCATCTGAGCGCCTAAGATTATGACCAACACTCCCCACGGACTGTCTTTTCTGTTGTTAGTTTTAAATCTGAATTAAAGACTTTCTTGTTTTCCAAAGCATTTGGAACTTTATTTTAATACTGTTTTATAATTTTATATTTGATTACATGTATCAGTTGCTTTTATAGTATTGTACTTTACTTGCACAATTTGTTTATCATTACTGCATAGTTTTTTATTTTTTATATATATATTTATTATTCCTTAGATTGTACGCCTTTGGCAGGATTGAATGTTTTGAATTGATGCAACTTAACATCAACATCCCTCTTAAGAATCTCTGAACCATTGGACTTTCAGGATATTTTATGACACAAGAATAAGCAGACAGCTTTATAATCTTTCTAGCTATTTGTTAGCACAAAAGAATCGGTTTAGGCATTTATATACTCCTTGGAGGAGTATTGTATGAATCTCACTGTAGTCTAGTCATATTTTTATCCAGTTGCAGATAGTATTTGCCACAGATTTGACTTATGGTGACTTTATGAATGGGTGATTTCTAAGGTCATCAACAGCTCTCTTCTGGTCTTGCAGACTAAGGGCCATGGTTTCCTTGACTGAGTCAATCCACATGGTCTTCCTCTGTTCCTACTGCCTTCTACATTTACTGAGCATTCTTGTCTTTTTTAGTAAGTCATGTTGTCTCATGATGTGTCCAAAGAGACTAAGGTCCAAAACACACTGCACAAATAATCCGGTTTCAGATCTCTTTAACTGCCCTGGCTCAGTGCTAGGGAATCCTGGGAATTGTAGTTTATTGTGGCAGCAGAGCTCTCTGATAGAGAAGGCTAAATATCTTACAAAACTACAGTTTCCAGGCTTGGAAATATTTAAAATATATATCAGTTCCAATAAGCAAACCTTGATTTTGCCATTTTATATAAGGGTCGCCATTTCACTTCTCCATTGTATTTATTGGGACTTGAGCATCCACAGATTTTGGGATCCACTGCAGGTCCTAGAACCAAACTCCAGCGGATACCAGGGGCCCACTGTAATAAGTTGCAAGCAATCCTATTGTCTTCCAAGTAATCACTTGTGGGGGTTTGAGAGTGAAACAAAATTATATTTCAAAAGTAGCAGAAACATAATAACATTTGTAATTATCTCTAAAAGTTACTTTTGACAGCTATTCAAGACACTACTTTTTTTTTGACAGCAATGTTTAAAGTTTTAAATTACTCTCATCTCAATCCTATTTTTAAAAACTAAAAATGGGTTTTAAAGAAAGGGATGAGCAGCTCAAGAAGAAACATAGCAAATTACTTTTCAACATTGTAACAACTGATGAGATCAAATTACCTTCCAAACAGTATAATAAGTGAAGGGTAAGAATTACTTTTTACTAAATTGCTTTCCAAGTTCTGTACTGGCTGAGGTAGGCTAAAAGTTCAGAGATCTATATTTAGGCATTGCATTGTCTCTGTTAAAAGACATTCAACTTCTCATATGCCTTAGGCCTTATTAACATGCTCATTTTGTATTCATGTTAGTCTCTAGCACCAAGCAACCCATAGAGGAGTCAGCAGTCTTTCCAGATCTCAACAATCATATCAGCAAAAATGCTTCTTAGGCCTTTATCAAGTGGAGTTACAGCAGAATAGTAGCATCTGCAGCCATATCTTATTATACCATGCCGTGTCTGTGGCTGCTTCGTCTTCCATGTGTTCCTGGAGTGCTCCTTTTCATTGATGTGCAAAACCTATCAATGTCTCCCAATTCACTTTTTCCATTATTGTTTCATGTGTGATACATTCCTCCTGTTGCAATTCTGATATGCAGGGAGTCACATGGTGCAAGTGGATGTGATTCTGCTCCTCCTCCCCTCCTCTCACTATTCCTTCATTTTCTTATTTTCTTTTTTTATATACAAATAATGATAATAAAACAAGTATATGTACATTAATAAAGTTATTATTTCAATATAAATTCCATTGTTCCTGAATTGATTCTTACACATTGAGGGCCTTTGCAGACTGCCAGAAATAGTGCACATTAAATTGAGGCACTGCCCTGGCTCAGGGCTAGGGAATCATGGGAACTGTAATTTATTGTGGCACCAGAGCTCTCTGACAGAGAAGGCTCAATGTCCCAGAAAAAAATACAATTCCCATGACTCCCTAGCACTGAGCCAGGGCAGTGCCTCAGTTTAATGTGCACTATTTCTGGCAGTCTGCAAAGGCCCTTAGTTGTTTTATATTCAATTTCCTTCATAGTTTATATGTGTTTGTTAATCTAGCATTAAAAAACACATTTTTTCATTATTTTCCCTGATTTCAGATTTGTATAAACAAGATTTTTCTGTATAGTCTCTCTAGTTTGTTAATCATAATCTTTCTTATTTTTGACCAAAAGGTTATCAGTTTTTAAACTTTTTTTGCCTCTGTCATAATCATTTCTTTTTGCAGTTTTTTAATGACGGAGTCTAGTCATCTTTTGTCTTCCTTAGCCTTCATCTATTTAGCCAACTAGTTAGTGCAGGGGTAGGCAACCTTTTTGAGCTGGGGGCCGGGTTGCTGTCCCTCAGACAACTGGGGGGCCGAAGCACCAAAAATAAATAAATAAATAAATAAATATGCATGCACACTCTCTCAGCCCCAGAAAAGCCATGGCAAAACCCCTGTGGAGATTTTGCCAAGAAAACCCTAAGAACAAGTAATAACAACAATAATCAATATCATTATGGCGGGCAGCGGCAGCAGAACCGGCCTGGGGCCGGTTCAAAGGCCTCGAGGGGCCATATCCAGCCCCTGGGCTTTAGGTTGCCTACCCCTGAGTTAGTGTATGTCTTCTTGCATGTCTACATTTCCTTTTCTTTTTTCAATTTCTTTTCTTTCGTTCTTTTTACTTAATCAATTGCTGTGGCTGCACAACTGAATTTTCTTTAAAAAAAAATTTAAAACAGACCAAAAGACAATGACTGTCCCCAAACCAGTATGTTTGCATTTCCTACAGTAATGTGATTGTGGTTTGTTTTTGTTTTTTTAGCAGCTTGGTGTGATAAAGTCCCCAGTAGGGAATTGCTGAACCCCAGCATTAAAGCACAAGTGCCAGGAAGACCATGGAGATATTGTTTGAGGAGCTCAAGTCAACCAGTTGTGTGGGTCTACAATGCCTGCCCAGTATGTTGTTCCAACAGAAAGAAGCATTCACAGAGGACACTGTGAACAAAGATGCTTCTCATGGCAGTGAAATTTGCTGCATGTTAAGGATTTTCAGCCCTGTTAAACCTTGGCTTCTGTAGGTGCTGACAATGAATGAAACACAAGAGATTTTCAAACCAAACGTTCCTGCACAGACTGTCATCATCATTCTCTGAACTGGAAAAAAATGGGCACTGATAGGTGAATGAAGCTCAACTTGGAAAAAGACCTATATATCAGTGAAAGATCACAATGATGCCAATTAACATCAGCAATACCAGAACAACTGACATGGCATGTGGCAGTTTTTATGTTCATAGTTCAGTTTTACTATGCAGATTATTATTTCGGTCTGTGGGACTACATGACAAAAAAATGTATGCAATTGCCGATGATATGTAGTGTAACCCAAAGTGTGATTTCCCCACCACCACCACCAATCTCCAGGTTTCTCTTTACAGCACGGGCAATGTTTTTTGCCCACAGCTTCTATTGGCACAGAATAAATAAATAAATAAAGTTGCCTGAGAACCTGCATCACAGATGTAGTTATGAATGTTAAGTTTATCTCACAGCACTTACAGGAACGAGAGCTGAATGGAACAGGGCGATAATGCAAGTTACTGCACAGGAGAGCACTGTTGATGCTGCCAGAAGTCCGCAAGCCATTCCCCATCCATGCTACGGCAGCCGATTTTGAAGAACGATTTTGAACTGTTCTTCAAAATCAGCTGCCAGGAACAGCTGGGAAATGGCTTGCAGACTCCCGGTGGCATTGGCAGCATTCTCCTGTATGGTAACTTGCATTCTCACCCCGTTCCATGCCATGCCATTTTGTTCCATTCAGTTCCCATTCCTACAAGTGCTGTGCTATAAACTTATCTATATTATCTCCTGTTCTGACTCCCAAAACTATCTTTACATCCAGCAGCCACATGGAGTGACAAGGGTCTGTTCTGCTGGCTATTGGGACACTTCAGAATGACATTTCCAGCCCTGTTCCACCAGTGTGACATGGAGTTGTGACATGGGTCTTGTTTCTGATTGTCACACTGCAGCTCACTGGTGGGGAAGGGCTGGAAACAACATCCTTCAGCAACCTGAATCACCAGCTGAATAGCAATAGCATTTATATCATTTACATTTCTATAGCACTTATCAGTGAACTCAGGATTCCCTAAGCAGTTTACAATCTGTAAGCCAATTGCCCCCAACAAGATGAGTATTCATTTTACTGACCTGCAAAACAGACTTCTGTCATTTGATGTGGCTGTTAAGAATAGGTTTGGGGAGGGGTTTGTAATCCTAGCTACAGTTCCACAATCATAAACATGAATACCAAACAATTATGAATGTTTGAGGGCCAATGCAGACCGACACTTTAGGGCAGCCTGGGGGTGGAGTTGGGCCAGGGCGACTCCACACCGGCCGCCCCGACCCCGCTCTGACTCCGCTCTGACTCCACCCCAATGCCATGCACCCGTCCACATGGCGCGTGGGGTCAGGGAACCCTCTTGGCACAGCATGCACACACACTGCACCAAATGGGTGCAAAAGAGCTGCAGCTACAGTTCAAAGGGTGGCCTTTTGCCACCCCCAAAAGGAGCAGCATTTGCCCATTCTTTTGGGGGGGGGCAAAAAAGAAGGATCTGGGCCACGGCATGTGGTTGCCGCGGCCCTGATCCGCCGCTCCCAGGGGCAGCCCAGAGCTGCTCCTTTCAGGCCATCCACATCGGCCCTGAGTCTTGTTTATGCATTCATAACTGCCCAGCAGGATGCCAGTTAAAATAAATATCCAGAGGATTTTACAGAAATTGCAATCCGCAAACATCTGGACAACCTTGGTTTCCCACTTCACTATACAGTAAACTCATAATTCCCACTAGATCAGTCTTTCCTAATGCCGAAGTACCCTCCAGATGTGTTGGACTACAATCCTGGGGATTATGATATTTCTAGTCCATAATATTGGGGGAATGTTGCACTAGAGTTGACACGTAGTTGGACAGTTTTTCCACATTGGACTTTATCACATGGGGGAAATCCCATACAGTAATGGGATTTAAAAGGTGGGGAAAACCCACAAAAGCAAGATTTTCACACACATCAGTGTTAAACTCTGCTTAGCCTGAACGAAAGTAGTCAAAAGCCGCTTCTGTTTACTTTCAGGATTTTCTGAAAGTAAAAAGAAGCGACTTTTGACTACTTTCCGTTCAGATTAAGCACAGTTTAACATCAATGTTGTGTGAAAATCTACTCGCTTTTGTGGGGTTTTTTCTATTTAAATCCCATTTCTGTATGAGACTTTCCCTGTAAAGTCCATGCATAGAACTCTGCTTCTGGATTATTAGCACAAACTGTCAGAAAGAGATGCTGCCATCTGCTGCACAACATGAGCAACCTCATTTCTGTTCTGTTGCCTTCACTTGAATCACCTGGGGACATCTACAACAGGTATGGAATCACTGTGAGATTTGCCACCTACAACACTGAGCATCATATTGGTACATCAGCTTATTCTGGACACCTCCTCTCAGGGAGGAAGATACTCAGAACCAATGACACCTTCTTTTTCATATATGGACCAGCCCCAGTGGATGATAGATCAGAAGGATAAACTGCCTAAGGTCCAAAACACACTGCAGAAATAATCCAGTTTGAGACTGTTTTAACTGCCCTGGCTCAGTGCTAGGGAATCCTGAGAACTGTAGTTTATTGTGGCAGCAGAGCTCTCTGACAGAGAAGGCTCAATGTCTCACAAAACTACAGTTGCCAGAATGCCATAGCATTGAGCCAAGGCAGTTAAAGCAGTCTCAAACTGGATTATTTCTGCAGTGTGTTTTGGACCCAAGAAGTTCTGATAGTCTGAACAAAAATCACAGGAGTAAGGATCCTAGTCCTCGTGGGGGTAGGGTGGTGAGAGCATAAATACAGTCACACAAAAACCTAAATCAAATCTATATGCAATATTGGGCCATCTGGAGTGGTGCAGTTAAAAACATGACTGTCATGCAAGAAGGCATTCTGTGGTCTCAACTTTTATATTGCTTCTGTCCCTGAGCTGTATCACAGAATCCTCTGCAGTATTATGTGGGGTTTTGGGACAAACATTTTCTACAAAGGAATGCCTTTGTCCCTGGATTCTTCCTTCTGTTGCAGAACAACCCTGAGATGGCATTGTACACAGATAGTGCCTACAAAATAATTGGAAAAGTCACTCTCTTGGTTAAACATTTGAAGGATTCTGGGAGCTGGAGACCTCAAAAGTAATTTTTTCACAATAATGCTCACAGGATGTGTGGTGAGACTTGTAATCAGAAGGCAGTCTTCTATCCTCTTCTGCCTGTACTAAACACTTTTCTGTTGCTCTCTCTGTAGTATATATGCCATGGTATATGTGTGTATCTGGCTTTCATAGGGTTTTCTTAGGCAAGGAATACTTAGAGGTGGTTTTGCCAGTTCCTTCCTCTGAAATACAACCTACAGCACCTGGTAATTCACTGGCAGTCTCCCATCCCAAGTATTAACCAGGACTCACCCTGCTTAACTTCCAAGATCAGATGGGACATGGAGTCTTTAGAGTATTTATGCCCATATACCATTGTACAGAGTTCTATTTCCTTTGTTTCTTCAAATACTTAATTAAAAAAAACCAACAACCCAGATTTCACTAGTAAAATAAAGACAACAAAGGGACATTTTAATTTCCGGCACTGGTTTGAAAACAGAATCTATTGTGTGGCATTTTGGAGGGCATATATTTTAGGTGCAGAACTCATTAGCTATCCAGGAAGCAGGTTTTAAAAGGGAGCACTGAAACTAGGAGAAAAACAAAGATAAAGAAAAACATATTATCCCTATTGCAAACATCCCAATAGTGATTTCCTATCAAATCATGGCATTCCACCTACACCTCATATCTAGTATCTTGCCTGCATTCATGGTTAATTTCATTTGGCAGACTTGCCACACTCCTCCTTCTATTGTAGTGTTTGAGACAGTTCCCTAATTCTGATTCCTTTTCCTTTGTGCTCCCCTAGCATCCCCATTCATCACTTTTGTAAAATTCCTGTTCCTTTTTCCCATTGGTGGAAACATTTGTTTTCTCATGCATCACAGAAGCAAGGGACAGTATTCAAGTAGGGATGGCTCATGGCTTCTACACCAGTACAATGGTGAATCCACTCAGAATTTTAATCTTTAAACTTAAAGGAACTAGCCTTTAAAGAACATCTTTATCAATGACTTGGATGAAAGATAGGGGGCATGCTTCTCAAATTTGCAGATGACACCAAATTAGGAGGAATAGCAAATATCCCAGAAGACAGATGAAAATTCAAAATGACCTTAATAGATTAGAAAGCTGGGCCAAAGCTAACAAAATGAATTTTAAATGTAAGGTACTGCACTTAGGGCAAAAAAAATTGAAATGCATAGATATAAGATGGAGGACACCTGGCTTAATGAGATTATATTTGAAAGGGATCTAGGAGTCCTAGTAGACCACAAGCTGAACATGAATCAACAGTGTGATACAGCAGCTAAAAAGGCCAATTGATTTTAGGCTACATTAATAGAAGTATAGTATCTAGCTCAGGGGTAGGCAACCTTTTTGAGCCGGGGGCCGGGTTGCTATCCCTCAGACAATTGGGGGGGGCGAAGCACCATAAATAAATAATAAATAAATATTAAAATTAAAAATTAAAAAAACTTTTAAATTTTTTTAAAAATATGCATGCACATTCTCTCAGCCCCAGAAAAGCCACAGCAAAACCCCTGTGGAGATTTTGCCAAGAAAACCCCAAGAACAAGTAATAACAACAATAATCAATATCATCATGGCAGGCGGCAGCAGCTGGGAGCGGCAGCGGCTGGGAGCGGCGGCGGCAGGACCAGCCTGGGGCCAGTCCAAAGGCCTCAGGGGGCCGCATACGGCCCCCAGACCTTAGGTTGCCTACCCCTGATCAAGGGAAGCAATAGTGCCACTGTATTCTGCTTTGGACAGGCCCCAGGTGGAATACTGTGTCCAGCTCTGGGCACCACAATTCAAAAAGGATATTGAAAAACTGGAGCGTGTCCAGAGGAGGGCAATGAAAATGGTGAAGGTTCTGGAAACCATGCCCTACGAGGAACGACTTAGGCAACTGGGTATGTTTAGCCTGGAGAAGAGATGGTTAAGAGGGGATATGATAGCCCTCTTTAAATATTTGAAGGGATGTCATATTGAGAGGGTGCTAGCTTGTTTTCTGCTTCTCCAGAGAATAGGACTCAAAACAATGGATGCAAGCTGCAGGAAAAGAGATTCTACCTCAACATTAGGAGGCACTTCCTGATAGTGAGAGCTGTTCAACAGTGGAACACAGTCCCTCCGAGTGTAGTGGAGTCTCCTTCTTTGGAGGACTTTAAACAGAGGCTAGATGGCCATCTGTCAGGGATGGTTTGATTTTGAGTTCCTGCATGACAGGGGGTTGGACTGGATGGCCCTTGTGGTCTCTTCCAACTCTATGATTCTATGATTTTATCCAAGGTGCTGGACAGGCTAGTAGGCTAGTGTTCAGAACCTTGGACAGCTCTCTACAAATTCATTGTAAAGGATGAGCTTAAATCATGCCTGACATGAAAACTACCAGCCACCACTGTGGCCAAACATCCCACGTAAAGAGCAGACACAGGGCCACAGCCTCGGAAAGTAAGCGCTCTGTCCTACATCTCCTACAACTCCCACTAACCACCCTGACAGATTTTGGGAGCCATGGGTTGAAAAAGTTACTTTTCCAAGTTATGCATACACATGGCATATCAGCCGTACCTTCTGATTTTAAAAAGTAGGTTCATTCTAGTTCAGTCACCTCCATCCATGATAAGAAATGCATAAAGAAATACTTCTTTCCTTCTCTGCAAAGGATGGAGCTACATGGGATCTTTCTGTCATCCATTCTAAAAGAAATTTTGGAATACCTATTAACCCATTGATTTGGAATGCAGAATTATGAACAGAGAGAGACCAAACAGCGTGAATGCCACTGGCAATTTTGTAGAAGGGGTTGTTTTCATTCACAGAAAAGGTCAGTTTCACCAGCGATAGTATGTCAATTGTGCTGCTCCAGGAGGTTGCCTTGTTCTGATTTGAATCTGTTTGAAGTACAACAACACTTAACACTGAAGAGTCTGAAGATGTCTCAGAGCGGGCAGTAGTAATAGGGGTTAGATAGTCTGAATGACCCAAAGTGTCTTCCCGCTTTGTCTACCAACTGAATATGAATCAACAGTGTGATGCGGCAGCTAAAAAAGCCAGTGTGATTCTAGGCTGCATCAACAGATATATAGTGTGTAGATCGAGAGAAGTAATAGTGTCACTCTATTCTGCTTTGGTCAAGCCTCACCTGGAATATTGTGTCCAGTTTTGGGCACCAAAGTTCAAAAAGGATTTGGACAAGCTGGAGTGTGTCCGGAGGAGGGTGACTAAAACGTTGAAATGAGTGGAGACAATTTAATAGATTTCCAGTATTTGATCCATTTATAGGCAGCACCATCTGTTATATTTTGTGGTTTTCTAAAGAATTCCCAGTGTTGTTCGGCTGTTGACTGGTTGCAACATTGCATCCATTGTTTCCTTCCAATGCTGTAGGATTGTAAGTCCCAGCAGCACTAACTAGTATAACCAGTGATGAGGCATACTGGGAATTACAGTCCAGCAATACCCAAAGGGCTGCATAATTCCACCCAGATTTTAGAGGATCCCTGGTAGCGCAGTGGTTAAATGCCTGTACTGCAGCCACTCACTCATAAACCACAAGGTTGTGAGTTCAATACTAGCCAGAACTCAGGCTAGACTTAGGCCTGCATCCTTTTGAAGTCGCTAAAATGAGTACCCAACTGTTGGGGGGCAATGAGCTTACAGTTGTAAGCCACTTAGACCAGGGGTAGGCAACCTAAGCCCCGGGGGCTGGATGCGGCCCCCCGAGGCCTTTGGACCAGGACCAGGCCTGTCCTGCCGCCACCGCCGCCCCCCGCCATGATGATATTGATTATTGTTGTTATTACTTGTTCTTTCTTGGCAAAATCTCCACAGGGGTTTTGCCATGGTTTTTCTGGGGCTAAGAGAGTGCATGCATATTTTTAAATGTTTTTTTTTAATATTTTTTTTAAATTTTTATTTATTTATTTATTTATTTTTGGTGCTTCGGCCCCCCAATTGTCTCAGGGACAGCAACCCGGCCCACGGCTCAAAAAGGTTGCCTACCCCTGACTTAGACACTGCATAGCACGGTCTGAAGCGGTATATAAATGAATCTGCTTTGCTTTGCTTTAGCTTATCAGTAATTTCAATTACCCTGATATAGTCAAAGATTTTGGCTGCCTGTATGCTAACAAATACCAGATGCTGTAAGCTATATTTGGAGGAACTATCAAAATCACCTCTTAATGTTTCTTGCCTAAGAAAGCTCTAAGAAATGAATGGGCTCACCATATGTTGACAGGTGACTTGAAGGTGCACACACAGAGGAAGACTGCTATGTGTAACATATTTTTGAAAGGGGTTGAACAAGTGCACAAAGCTAACAGCAGAGGTCTCCCTGTACTGAAAATTAAGCGTAGATAGTCATCTCCAGGGATGTGTGAGAATCTCTCTTTAGATTTAGTTTTTACAGATCTATTTCATTGGCACCTCCTAAGTATACAAACAGATGCAACTGAGGGGACAAAAACCTGCCCATATTGAGGCTTGTGATACTTTCCACAAAAATTATAACATAGGTTAAATATACGCACATTTGAAAAAAACACCACAAGCTATAGGCACATTTCTAAAATGTGCAGAAACACACTTTTTAGTCAACAGGGGGATGCATCTATTCAAATGTATACTTTGTGAAATGTATACAAAAATGCACAGGTATTCTTTTTCCATTAAAAAAAAATCCACAGAGAAATGAAATGAACAATGCTGGAAATGGGAAAAGGAAATCTGCAGAAATGAACTTGACTTTGCCCACCTGGGGTCAGCTCATTTCCATAGTTTCAAACTTAATTGTCTGAAAAATCAAAATGATCAGGTTGTACCTGGATTTGTCTCTAAAATTTCCACTAAGAGAGGCTGAAGACCGGAAGCTGAAGCTGAAATCATAGTCCATGACAGCTTATTCCTTGGTCTTTCAGGTACTGCAGGACGATACCCTCCAACATTTTACAGATGAAAACCAGGACATGTGTAGCTGAGCAACATCAGAGGGTGGTTAAAAGGGCCAGCCAGCAAGAGAGCCAAAAGTATTAAGAAAGAACATACAAAACAACTACCTGAAGCAGAGTTTATGAAAGCCTGTAAAAATTAAAAACTCATATGAACTGCCTTGGAGTTGCAAGACTCAGCTCCCCCTTCTCCTCTTCCCCCAGTTAAGTTAATTGGGCACAAATTAGTGTTGCTCTTTGAACAGTTGGAGTAAGCAAGGATAAAGGGGAAAAGTGGGAGGAGGAGTGAGAAAGTGGGGCATTTTAAAAGGAGCTGAGAAAGGGTACAGCAGAGAATTAACTAAGAGCTGCTTCTGCCAAATTTGGAGAGTTGGAGGGTATGCAGGACTTCTTGTTGAACATTTTGCTTCATGAAAAGGCAGTGTGGAGATGGTCCTGCCAAGATACCCATAGTTTAAGGATGGTACCCATCTTCCTCCTCACCTTTATGACAAGAATGAAAACATTAACCTAGGATTGATATTCCTCAATAAATTTTCCTCTCCCCACTCCAGATTCAGATCTCTGGACTAATGATGGTGCCCCCTTTGCTATTGGTAATGTTCTCTTCTATGGTAAAGTTCTTTCCACTCTCAAAAAATGTTAGTTATCACAACATTACATTATTCCCACTTTACAAACTGAAGGAACTGTAGCTTAGAAAGCTCATGATAGCCAATGTTGTTGTTGTTGTGTGCTTTCAATATGCCATATTTTTCGGCATATAAGACGCTCCGGCATATAAGACACACCCAATTTTAAAGGAGGAAAATCTAGGAAAAAAAGATTCTTAATAAAATACAGTCGGAGGACGCCTCCGACCCAGGCATCCGCCCAAGGAAAGCAACCGGGCTTTCCTTGGAGGGACCCTGGGTCTGAGGCATCCTCCGACCCACGGAGGACACCTCGGACCCTAGGATCCCTGCAAGGAAAGCAACTGGGCTTTCCTTGGAGGGACCCTGGGGTCTGAGGCATCCTCCGAAGCACGGAGGATGGCTCGGACCCCAGGATCCCTGCAAGGAAAGCAACCGGGCTTTCCTTGGAGGGACCCTGGGGTCTGAGGCGTCCTCCGACGCAGGAAAGCAACCGGGCTTTCCTTGGAGGGACCCTGGGGTCTGAGGCGTCCTCCGACGCACGGAGGACGGCTCAGACCCCAGGATCCCTGCAAGGAAAGCAACCGGGCTTTCCTTGGAGGGACCCTGGGGTCTGAGGCGTCCTCCGACGCACAGAGGACGGCTCGGACCCCAGGATCCCTGCAAGGAAAGCAACAAGGGCTTTCCTTGGAGGGACCCTGGGGTCTGAGGCATCCTCCGAAGCACGGAGGACGGCTCGGACCCCAGGATCCCTCCAAGGAAAGCAACAAGGGCTTTCCTTGGAGGGACCCTGGGGTCTGAGGCGTCCTCCGAAGCACGGAGGATGGCTTGGACCCCAGGATCCCTGCAAGGAAAGCAACAAGGGCTTTCCTTGGAGGGACCCTGGGGTCTGAGGCGTCCTCCGAAGCACGGAGGATGGCTCGGACCCCAGGATCCCTCCAAGGAAAGCAACCGGGCTTTCCTTGGAGGGACCCTGGGGTCTGAGGCGTCCTCCGAAGCACGGAGGACGGCTCGGATCCCAGGATCCCTCCAAGGAAAGCAACACGTTCCACGTTCCAATTCCTAGTTACTGCAACCCATGTATATCTAGGGATACTGGGAGGTAGATCCCAGTATTTAGAAAGCAGGACTATAGATCTTCCACCCCTGCTATAGGAAGAGATATGTAGCCTTCATTAATATGAGAACCAAAACTAATCTTTTATACCTTTGAGTATACTGTGAAGAAATCTTATGATTCTTTTGATATGAATTTATAATGGGGTGGATTTTCACTACAGTCTCAATCAACCAGTGCTGTTTGTAACCTAATACTCAACTTTGGAAATCCAATGATAAATTTCTATGTACAATTCATGTACATCAAGTACTTCTTATATCTGAAATTGTATCAATTTACCTTGTTTCATTCCAGGGAAAACACTGGAATCTGCTATGCTATCCATGAATACTTTTGAGTCATTCTAAGACTAGTCTCACAGCTTAGTTACAGTTTTCACCACCTATTGCAGATTTTCTAAATTTGCATTTCTTCCATAGGGTATCTACTGTGACTTTGCATGAGTGACGTTGACATGTGCCAAACACACTTTTGTACTGAATTCATTTATGAGAGTTTATATCTTCATAATTAAAGCATTTACATGAAATGTGTTATTTGATAGGCCTCCTGCTGGAATCATCAGAATTGCTTTCAGAATTGAACTTCAATGGGTTTTATTCAGTTGCAATAAAGTTGGTCAGTACATGGTCTTGAATTACCGGTAAAAAGTTTTGCTGTTGCAGTACATGGACATGTGGATCAATAAGCTACATTATGTCTTTTTATTACTACATAAATGCAGCAGGGCATTCCAGATGAGCAGTCTTCAGGGATTATTATCATGCAGTTCTTATGAAAACACCTTTGCTGCATCTTTAAACAAACAATGTAGTTTGATGCAAGGACATGAATTGGTGAGCTAATTAAAAATAGTGGCCTCTAAAACATAATGTTAAGGTAAAGGTTTCCTAACTGATTCACATTGTCCATGCAAAATACTGATAAAATCAGTTCAAATTCAGAACAATAAAGTTCAGGAAAAACATGTATAGCAAAATAATAATAATAATAATAATAATAATAATAAATACAGCACTCTTTCCACAAGACTTTTATTTAGTAGTACAGCAATAGAGATACCCCAATACAGGCAAGTACAAACAATACAAACTGGGTTACAGTACAAATACATTCAAGAGGACAAGGATGTCTTTATTCGCTAGTTCTTCATTTGCTGACTTATAACCATATCAATTGTGGAGTTCATGGGGTTTTGCCTTAGCAAAATTCATGACTAGAATAACAATTCTGCAAGAGCATTGCAGCGGTTTGGCTTCATCAGGTTTGTAATAACTATTATACATCCTGAGTCACACACATTATATATTTATTTGTTTTAGGACACAACTTTAAGGGAGCTAAACCTCTAATTAAGGGACACTCAGTTCTATCTAAAAGCCCTGAAAGCTTTTGCTACTAAGCTAAAAAAACTAATTAAATGAAGGAGCCATTTGTTGACGGCCCTCTCCCTCCACAGGACTATTTTTGTTTTGTTTTGTTTTAAAATATAATTCAGCCCCCAACCCCTGAAATCAACTCATTCAGACCAGTTTTAGGGTTAGACTACATCCCACCTATTCTATGTTGAAGGGTGTAGCTGGAACTTGAGATGGCTGTGGTTTCAGCAGTTTCATTTAGGGTCTTTGCAGACTGCCAGAAATAGTGCAAATTGAGTCTACTTTAAGGGTTAGGGTTAGGGAATCATGGGAATTGGGTTTTTTTCTGAGACATTGAGCCTTCTCTGTCAGAGAGCTCTGGTGCCACAATAAAATACAGTTCCCATGATACCCTAACCCTAACCCTTAAAGTGGACTCAATTTGCACTATTTCTGGCAGTCTGCAAAGGCCCATAGTCTCCCAACAACACAACATGCCTTTTCCTCCCTGCACAAAGGCTGGAGTTCCAGCAGGGAAAGGAGGATGGCTGAGAACCAAAGACTGGTTGAAAAGAAGTATCCAAGCTCTGAGACTGGAGCTCCACTGAAAACCTTAGAGAGTCATTTTTGCTCCTTCCTACAGCCTTCAGACACTGGCCTAGCTATAAAGGACTATAAAGGACCCCATTGCAGGATAGCTCTAATCTCCATTACTTGATCATCATTACAAATGCAAATTTAAGCTTTGGAGCACTGTCCTACATGGAGGCTAGCGACTGATACTAAAGCCTTCTTTTGTGTCACTATTATATCTAAATGGATAAAATGTTATATTCTGTTTGCTGGTCAAACACGAGACTTTAAATTTGTCAATTTCTGGCACCCTTAACATATTTCTAAACATCAGAGTATATCATACCGATTCATTACGACAGCCATGGTATAGGTATCTTTTAGATCAGGGGTAGGCAACCTTTCCCCTTTAAGGGCCGATGGATTTCAGCTCCCAGAATCCCAGGAGCTATTGGCCAACATGGGACTATTGGCCAACATGGCTGAGGCTTCTGGGAGCTGAAGTCCCTCAGCCCTTAAAGGGGAAAGGTTGCCTACCCCTGTTTTAGATAGTCAATCATTTTATATTTCACTATAAACACATATTTCATACAAAACATATACTTTCCCACATTCCATTATTAACTAGATGAAAAAGTCAGTTAGGAAGAGGGGCTGTATTTATTTTTTGTCACAATAATCAATGGGAACACCTGCAGTGGGGAAAGTATTTCATGGTCTTTACAGTACTCACCACAGCTCTGCAAACTAACACATGACCCTTTTATACTGAGACTTCTCCAAAACCACCTCCATACTGACAAACAAACATAGACAAACAAAGAATCTGCAACAAACTGACCATATTCAAAGCTAGCGTTGTCAGCACTAGTTACGGTACATCTTCAAGTGAGACCCTAGCCTTGATGGTTTGGCCTAGTATATACTCTCCCTGGAAATATTTATAGCACACGACTTAAAGATCTGAAAATGAGATCATGGTAGGAACAGTTGGTACATAGTGTAGTCCAGAAACCAAAGGACCTTTCACACTACAAATATAGCACCATAATGCAACGTTTTACTGCCATGGCAAAATCCAGTGGAATCCTGGTACTTGTACTTCAGTCAGGCACTAGAACTCTCTTGCTGAAAACTTTAAATGCCCTCATTAAAGTGCATATCCCAAGATTCCATGGGAAATTGCCATGAGAGTTAAAATGGAACATAATGCTATAATTGTGTAGTGTGCATAGGTCCCAAGTCACTTTTATGTCTTGAAATTAGCAGACAGATACTGCTGAATGACACAGAAAATGAACAAAACTTTTGAATGCAATGTGGATAGATAACAAAAAAAAGATATCAAAAAAGAAGTTTCTTTTACAGCAAATTTTACAATATCACAGTCATTCCGGCAAATATGCCCAGAAGACATATGACAGCAGCAGTGAGAATATGAGCCCTCTTTTTAAAAAGTCACTGTACTTATAATAATTAATGACCCATTCACAGAGAGGTATCGTATACAACAGGAGTAGCCAAACTTCAACCCTCTAAAATTGTAGACTACAATGACTATCAGCCCTTGGCTCCTAGTCAGTATATTCAATGGTGATGGATACTTGGTGTTACAGTATAACATTTGGAGGGTTCCATTTTGTTTGCCCAGCTTATAGTCATTTCAATATTCATGTTCTCCCATTTATGTCCGTATGACCCAACAAGGAGCTTGACCACAGAAAATTTCATCATTTCTACTTTCAGAAAGTCAAAGTTATGACATACACAGCTGGATACAACAGCAGACACTGTGCTTACAGACATGAATTGAGGCAACTATTATAAGACATTCCAGGATTGCATTCCTTGTATCTGACTCCATTAAATACACTGGTAAACATGTTGTGAGGGCTTAAGGTTCAGATTTGGTTAAATCTATCTTTGTGATGTTGCACAGATGGCAGATAGGTGATCCAAGAATTCATTTTGCTGTCAGAATGCTAACAAGTTATTGAGAACAGGTAGACAGATACATAAATATTTGGAAAGACATCTGTACCACAGGTCAATAACAGTGGTATGACAAACAAGATAACATAGCATGAGCCAAGCAGTCTTGAAATGAAGCTGAGTAATGAATGGGCCATAGAGATAATCTTTAACTTAGAAGTAGATAGATAGGCTGTCTACTGGCTCAGTGGAAACCCTGAACATATAACTGACATAGTACGGCATTAGAAAAATCAAAGTTCTCTACCCTCCTTCATTTCTCAGACTAGTTACAAGGCTGAAACATTTCTTTATAACAGGGTTGGAATTACGGAGTCCTCTAGGTGTTGGACTGCAAATTTCAACCACCCAAACCAGCACAGACAGTATTAGAGAATGATAGGAATGATAGGATTTATAAACTAACAACAACTGGAGGATTACATTGTTCCTATCTCTTTCACCTCTGGTCTACAGACCTTGAGGACCTGGCTTCTGGATTCAGCAGTGCCACTATTTACCTTTAAAACTTCTGTACTTCAATGTTTTTATTCTGAGAGTTAGCAAAGAGAAAAAGCAATAATACTCACCCTATGGAATAATAAAAATTGGCATTAATGGAGGAGGCACTTATATTTTTATAGTAGAGAAATATATGCATTTCAGAACATACAATTTTTAAATGTGATTATGTCTACATGATGGTAAAGAATACTGAGCTGCAGAAATTCTAGACATACTGTCAAATTTGCAGGTACACATTTGCAGACTTTTGCAAAGGCAGTTCTGTATCACCAGATATGCACACACATCACACACTTGCTCCAAAATCTGGCTGACCTGAGAGATTATTATAATAGTCAGCATTTGCAAAGGGCACTAGAACCAGTCTCAAGGTTTGTTTGTTCATTTTGATCATTCAGAACAATCAACACCAGTCTAAAAAAAACACACAATTGAATTCACACAGATCCACAGGCCAAAAGTTCAGCCCATTGAAGCTCCATAGTATGAATGGCATTGTATATTTTAAAATTATACAATACTTTAAAACGATTAAAACAGTTCACATTATGAGAATATAGCATATCAAGAAAATTTCTAAGAACTAAATCAACCCTCTCACAATCTAAAGCATGAGGGGGGAACTTCTCAGGGTCAGTGTCAGCTTCCATCCTCCCTCCAAGACTATACTCTTTCACACCTGCAATTTTGGGGCAAGCTGAACTGCATCTTTCCCAATGGGAAAGCTTCCAGGGAGCACAAATGACCATTCCAGGCCATCCCCCTTCCTCTTTTAGGTCCATGGGGGCTTTTTCAAAACAGGAAGAAACTGAAAGGTAGTTTCCCCACCAAAGCAGATCTCTATACAGCCAACTATCACCTCCAGAGGTTTCTGGGGTACAAGTGGCCATTTTGGGGAGGGGGCAAAATTTGGGAAAGAAGAGGGTGAAGAACACAGAAAATGGCCTCATAGAGTTGCATGATACAATTTGCCAATCTGAGAAGGTTCACCACTACTAAAGTAGAATGAATTCTTAGAGTAGGAACAAAGATGAGTCTTCACCAGTGACAAAATGTATCTGGTCCTGATCCTCAATAAGATTATTTGGACCACCTGCTGTTGAACTAATTTAACTCAGCATGTACAAATTAACACATATTGAGGAAGCTAAGTTAGCCAACCAAGAGAATGACCATGAAGCTATAGTACAGTTGACCCTCCACATTTGCGTCTTTGTCATTCCTGGATTTGATTATTTGTGGATTTGAGTAGTATGTTCTCTCTAGACAGAGCAACTCTGTTGGAAATTGACCATAGAGATGTACTGGAGGACTTAGAGGCTACTAGAGAAAACACTTATCTAGGCATTCGTAGGTCCTCCAGCATGATTCTGTGGTCAGCTTCTGGCAGATCTTGTCCATAGAGTTGCACTGGAGGACCTACAGATTCCTAGAGAGGGTGTTAGCTCAGGTAAAAACACAGTAGTGTTTTATTTGCAGTTTTTCCACTTTCATGGGGGTCCTGTGCCCCTACCTCCAGCGAATGTGGAGGGCCAACTGTATTTAGAAAGTAAGACACTGCATTAATTTGAACTTGCAAGCATTTTCCCATATTTTACATTTCATTTGACCAGAAAAACAATTTGCCAAGTCCAGGTTAAGAGCTTGCATGGCTTTATTTCAGGCTCAATCCATTTTAGCTTCAATTAAGCCCTCATTACATGATTGCTTTGTTTTCAAAAGCCCAGCAGGCCCTCTGCCATGTCAAATGTATTTACAGTTTTGCAGTTTGTAAAGAGTAACTTTGCACTTTGGCAAAAGACATAAAAAAAGGGACTTAAAAGGATTAAGGTTTCTAAGTTATGAACTGAATGCTGCAAAGAATGAAAACTAACATCTCCTTAGCCCTAAAATCCATACTAAAGTTAAGAAAAGGGGTAGGGGTACACTGGCCCTTTTAATTCTACATCAGTATGGATGCAAGCTGTCCCTCCTTGTATTCAAGAGCAATTATGTTCAGAAAAACATTGACCATATCTTTCCAAAACCAGATTTGGGGGAGGCCTTTTTTAAACTTGTCATTCAGTTGCACATAGAACAGATATCACTCACAAACTACAAGGTTGTGAGTTCAATGCCAGCCAGGGGCTCAGGCTCGACTCAGCCTTGCATCCTTCCAAAGTCGCTAAAATGAGTACCCAACTTCTTGGGGGCAATTAACTTACACATTGTAAACTGTTTAGGGAGTGCTTAAGTGCACTGGTAAGCAGTACAGAAATGCCATTGCTATTCTAGAGGTCTAGTCACAGCACTAGAGTTTACTTTGAATAAACACATGTATCTTCCATTTGCATGTTTTTGAAGAGATGGGTAAATACCTTCCTACTCATTTTTTTCTACTCAAACACAACAATGCTCAGATAAACTCTTCCAACTCTATGAGCCTTTCTTCAGAATCTGTGCAGCCCAGAATTTAATGCTTCACAGACACAGATGGTGTAGCCTAAATGTCAGCCTTACTATATTCTGACACAGGATCATCCCTGAAGTATACTGCAGAACTAGGAACTAGTACTAGTGATTACTGAACTAGTAATATTTTAGTAATTACTTTATACATATTGTTAATATACTGATTGCTACTAAAATGAGGTCCTTGTCAAGCATAATAGTAACAGGACAAGGCAAAAATAGTATTTCTATATCACTGAGGTCATGGAGAAAGGAGGCAGTTGTGCTTAGCAAAAGATTACATATCCCACTGGAAAGGTTGAGAAGTCATAGAGTATGAGTACAAGACTGCTTACATAAGAGAGGTTCAGTAGCCACACGATTTTAATAAGTATTGTCTCAGAAATGTCTAAATTGTCTCAGCAACATGGAGCACAATCCAGATAGGTAAACTGATTTTTAAAATGGAGAAGGTTTGTCCTATTTCAGACAGTGGGATTTAATGAATCTATTTTTGATGGATGAAACCTTTTCTCTTTAAATTAGTGGACAGATGCTGCAGAATAAATGCACTTAACAAATTCATCTTCCACATCCAATAGAAGACAAACTGTCCCTACAGATCTGAGAATTGAGAATAGCAGCATCAGTAAGCTCAGGAAAAGCAGCAGACTTTACATTTTAATCCTTCTTTTAAAAGTAGGAAAATTTTGTTAATCATCATTTATTTCCATGCAAATTGTACTAATGGGATACCATGATGGAAGAACATTTAAGAGACACACTGTTAATATTTCTAGACACGTAAGAAGGATTGACAAACTTCCACCAATCAGCACATACACACACACACGTATATTCCCTTAACTGCAAAAGGGAATGTACATAAAGTCTTAGAAGTGAGTCTTTGTTCTTCTGTTACATGATTCACTAAAAGGCACAGTACTCTTGTAAACCTGCATATATCTGTGACAAGTTAAAACAGCAGAGACCCAACTGTGTGCTCTTGCAATTTTTTTAAAAAAAATGCCAATTCACTTCCAACATTTGTTGTTCACTAACACACATTCATGAACAAGTGGAGAACAACTGTGGACATGTGCCTTTGAAAGATCTGGAAATTTTTTGCCATTCCCATGCTACAAAAATATGTATCTCTGCATTTTCAGAATGCAAAGAAAAAGAAGTCAGAATAAATGAGGGTCTAGGGGATTTTGTTATTCACAAATCAATATGGCCTTTATCTTCTAAACAACAGGCCATAAAGTATTTCCAGAGAATATGCAGATCCTTCATACATAGAGAAATTTCATAAACCATAATCCTGCTAAAGCCAACAGAAATGGCAAATAAAATTTACAGTATAATACATTCAAAAATCTGAAATTCTTATACTGTTTGTTGTGCAATGCCCCTCCCACCAAAAAGGCAGTTTAATATTTCTAATATATTTACAATAAAATTCCAAGTTAAAAAAAAAACACTCCCTTAATTTATGGCAGTCCATTCAGTGCACACATTTCACGGGTTGTGTCCAATTCTGGATATCTGCTTTCACCAAAAAACAAAACAAAAAACCAACAACAAAAAAAAACAAACCACAATCGGTGTGAGAAGGAGGTAATCCACACTTCAGCGAGACCCTTCACATGCACCAAAAACCTGCTCCAAAGAGCTAGGAGGTGAATTTTGGGGCTATGGGGAGGGAAAGAGAATCTTTGTGCTGATTTTAACCAGAACCTGTGACTTGTCATAGCACTGAAACTGCTCTCATATTTTTGAAAGTCCACAGATTCCTAGGAATTCTTTATCCATGTAATTTTTTTAAAAAGTCACTGAAAAACTAAAATGTGTCCCCAATGGAGCATCTGATAGCACATAGCTCTACCTTCAGGCATACAGGTCTTGTGATCAAACTATTCCACATGGTATAATGTGACAACTGAAGATCTTTAACATTCCTCTGTTTAAATTTTTGTGTCAGACTGGCTTTTTGATGCAGTTTTATTGAGTCCATCTTCTGTAGGAGAATCAACTGACAACTGTGAGAGAAATAACAGAGATAAAATTGATTCAATCAGTAATTAATTCCTGGTAAGGTTCACTGATATCACTGATACAATTCTATATGCTTTCAGTAAAGGCATTAAATAACAACAACAACAACAACAACAACAAAATCAGAGAAGAAACTTAGTGGAAAAAGAACACACATTACTGATACCAAAAAGCACAGGAGCTCAAGTCCCATTATTTTCTATGCATGCTCCGCCACTGAAGATAATGGGACATGTGGATGCCCCAATCTGTGGATGGCTTGCCTGCAGTTACAGAGGACTGACTGTACAAATTTTAATATTTATCTTGTTTACAAGCAGGCTAGAAAGAAGTACCTTTCCAATTTCCAACTAGAAATAATAAAGAATGGACATGAAACAAATAAATATTGCTGTCTTTTTAAAGTCACTGCTTATTACAATCCTAAAACCTTGTAAGCTAGCCTTATTGAAACCATTAACAGGTGCAAATGATGAATCAAAGCAGTGCCATTCGTACATAGAAGCTTTTTAATATTTCCAACCGCTTTCCCAGTTGTTCCCAGTTCCCAGCCATTCTAGAAAAGTGGTTTGGGAGGAAAAGCTGGGAAAATATATCCACATATGGAAGATACTACATACATATAAGGAACACATTTGCTTTTGAGATTCGTAATGGCCAAAACATTTTTTAAAAAACAGACTACTAGAAAAAATACACTGTAATTTGAATAATGGCAAGTCTAATTGGTTACTTGAAGCAAACAGCACTGTAATAGCATTAATAGTCTTACACCAAGTGTCAGATTTAATAGCTAATCGTGGCAGCAAATTAGAAGATTAAAACTACTTACAGATTTAATGTCAACATTTATCCCTGAATTCACACTGTGCCTTCGCAAATCTGATTTGATTAAAGCTAAAAGAAAGAAAGAAAGAACTGCATATAAATTCCAGTGCATTCATTTCAGTGAATAATTCTGCTGGATAAGTTTTTCAGTATTTACAGGATGTTTACTTGTGAATCAAGAGACTACTCCTATGTAGAATATTTCTAGATGTAAGGTATTCATTATATACCAAAGTAACTACTAAACAATGCTTTCCAGGGAACTTCCACATTGAAACTAGTATGTACATGGTCCAGCATGATAAAAAGCACTCGCCAACATAAGAAATAGAAGAAATGCTTTAGTACAGGTAATAGAAAAACATGACAGTATGAAGGCGACCATCTGACTGACTTCAGATAGCATGAGAACTGACTTTCCAATTTGAAAAAACTAGACGCAGTGAGGCTCTAACAACTCATTGAAGTACTATGTAAAGAAATTAGGTTTGTTTACAGAATTATTAAATACTGCAAGGCTAGGAAGATGCATAAAGTCAGGAATGAGTGTATGTGAGAGCAGAAAAAGAATTTGAAATATTTTCAATATTTGCATACTTTCTGAAATATTTTCAATATTTGCATATTGTGGAATTTTTAAACTGTAAGCTGCCCCGACTGCATTACAGAGGGGTGGGATAGAAATAATAATAATAATAATAATAATAATAATTATTATTATTATTATTATTATTATTATTATTATTATTAATTTTCAGATGTATTAAATAAAGCAGAGAGCATAACTGAAGATTGCCAGACAACAACCAGATTCTTCAGAATTCTAATGATGCCACAGCCTAGAATACATTTCATGATTTCTTTTGCATTCATGTAACAATCATTTTCTACTTTATTTTCAAATCATTATGTAATTCAGCAGTTGGAAACATCAAGCCTTGAGATGGGGAATTTGAGATCCTAAGGCTGACTCTCTAAAACAGAAATGCTTCCCCCAAGATTTATTTGCTGGCCATAACAATTTTAAGCTAAAATAAAGTCCTTGGTTTTACATATTCACGGAGGGGTGACCTTTGTTTAAATCAATGGGGCGTGCCTCCGTGGGGGTGCACCCCATTCAAGCCTATGGGGCTTGAATATTCGCTAACCTCCGTTTTCGTGGGGAAGTCTCACTCCTTGGCCCTGCTGAATGCTGGAATGTGGCCCCTGAGAACTTCTTTGAAATTGAGTTGGGTTAAAACCTATCAGAAATTAGGTCTTGAGCTCAAAACATTTCCCCATTCTTGATATAAATGGTGAATTATGAAAGTAGCTAAAATATTTAAGGCAGCATCTCTAGCTAGAACAGCAAACTTCCCCAAAGCTATGACGGAGTAGAACTCAATTTACTTCCCACTACATATGCTTATTGCATCACAGTCTTAGGGCCTTTGCAGACTGCCAGAAATAGTGCAAACTGAGTCCACTTTAAATTGAGGCACTGCCCTGGCTCAGTGCTAGGGAATTATGGGAACTGTAGTTTATTGTGGCACCAGAGCTCTCTGACAGAGAAGGCTCAATGTCTTAGAAAAAAATACAATTCCCATGATTCCCTAGCACTGAGCCAGGGTAGTGCCTCATTTTAAAGTGGACTCAATTTGCACTATTTCTGGCAGTCTGCAAAGGCCCTTAGTGTTTTTTCAACAGTGTTTATTCCCACAACTATTAAACAGCTTTGTCACCAAACATTTTACCTTATTCCCATGTTCTGATAATGGAAGACTAAAGGGCACCTCAATGTTCTCACTGAGATATTTGTTTGGATAGCATCCTGAAATCCTCATTATGACTACTATACTTATAGCCTTCTCTTGAATCTAATTGGTTTTCTCCCTCTTTTTTGGACACTATCACACAAGGTTTTAAATCACAATTAAAATTGAAGAATACTAATCACAGAACATCTCTGTCTTGCTGCTGCTGTTCCTTTGAAGCACTGTTAGAATGGCCCCTTTTTTCTTTTTTAAAAAAGTATTTATTTATAAAAATTCAGAAAAAGCAGTAACAATTAGTTTTGTTATATTCATACAGTTCATTACATGTCTACTATTAATTTACAATCTTCATTTTGCTTCAATACTTCCCTCTGATAACCCGGTTTGCAAAAACAATCTTTTCATTTACTTTCACTGCCTTCAAATTTCATAATTTTACATCCTTAGTTTCTCAATCTGTTATTTACAGGCTAAACCCTTTATCTTCTCAATCACACATTAAAAACATTTATTTTTGCAATAGTTTAATACTGATGCCCAATCATCCTCTATCTTCCTTATCTTTTGCTTACCTAACCTATACATTAATCTATATGTTCAAAGAGTGTCCTTTTTCATTGACAGGGAAAACTTGTCAATAAGCTCCTAACGTGCACATCCCTTCTGTGGCAGTTCTGATACTGGCAGTCATATGGTTTCAGTGTCTCCTCCTCTCCCCTGTTCCCCCTGACTCTTGCTATTCCCAAGTAGGCTGTTTTACTTTTTTCTTTCTTCCCTATTTCTATTTTTTTAATTAAATTGCATTAGCATAACTCTGTAAAACCAATGAAAAACATGCTGGGTAGGGCATGTTACTACAGAGATGTGTGATAATTTAATTTTCCCAAACCAGTTTGTTTCCTTTTATTTATATGACTATGGCAAGATAATGTCCTTAGACTACTGACATGGCATTTCTTCTCCACTTCCACTTTCCCCTTTGAAGCCAAAGGTAAGCAAGGTGCTGCTTTATTAGCTTTACTGATTCTCCTCTACCTCGAGATCTTTTTGGAAATTAATTTGGAATATTAATTAATTTCTTTATTAATATTTTATTATTATTCTTTTTCCCAAGAGCTATTTTCTATTAATATATAGAATTTTAAAAATGAATATAAAGCAGCTATAGTCTTTAAAACAACCACATATAGAAAGTGAACAAATGAATCAAATCTTTGAGAGGAACTTTGTCTTACTGACAATTTTCTTGTAGGAACAAGACATTATACATTAATCTGAAAGAAATTTAACCAGTTACCTGTTAAAATGATACCTATAAACATCCACACAAAGAGAAAAATGTTTCCTGCACGGGGGTTGTAGTCTGTTGTGAGCTTTCCCTGAATCAATGTAAAGAGGATCCCAAATATCTGTAATGAATATACAAAAAAGTATTTCAGGTTCTCAACCAGAAGATCTGTAGTTGTTTACACAATGACTATCACAGGAAAGAACTGCATAGTGTTTGTTCACAGGGCTTATGCTGCTGTACACCTTCATGGCTCTGCTGAGAGACCAGCTCTATTGGGCTTCTCTCCATCTCAAACAGGCCAATATAAGAACTTTCCAGTTATTGCAACTGGTGTCTGAGGGCCTTTGCAGACTGCCAGAAATAGTGCACATTAAATTGAGGCACTGCCCTGGCTCAGTGCTAGGGAGTCATGGGAATTGTATTTTTTTCTGGGACATTGAGCCTTCTCTGTCAGAGAGCTGTGGTGCCACAATAAATTACAGTTCCCATGATTCCCTAGCACTGAGCCAGGGCAGTGCCTCAATTTAATGTGCACTATTTCTGGCAGTCTGCAAAGGCCCCAAGTCTGTTTTCCTCTTACCTTTCTTTTCTTGGCATTCTGTCTTTTAGATGTTAAACCCAGGATTGTCTGGCTTTTTAAAAACTGATTTTTACAGAAGCAGATCTGGAAGCCTCTTAAAAATGATTTGTACAGTGTTTTCTCTGTTCAGTCATCCCATGCCAACAGGCACTACAATTACACCATTTACTATCAAAAGCACCATTCCTTCATCTTAGTCAGTTTTGATCTTTTTCCTCATACCATACTGATAGATTTGTATTTACCATTACTCTTAAGAGGGGAGCATAGCATATTCTCACCATACTAATACAGCAGAGTAATTTTCTCATCTTACTGATTTATGCAACAATACAAAAGGAAAAATGTCTCACAGTCCACCAAAGAAACCAAAGGTTTCTAAGCAGAAAGGACAGATGTTGGGGAAAGCAAAGCTAAAACAGATTGGTGCTCATGACAAGAGTATTGATATCATTGACCACAATTTGATTTTATCCCACAATTTGAAATAGTTTTAATGAAGGGCAATTAAAAATATGCTCATGCAACTTTAAATGGAACATACACAGTGGCTTCTGAATATTATCAGTAAAGATGCTGCAAGCTTTAAAAGGAGTTCAAATGTATTCAGAATGATGCAAAGAAACAAAGATTCTCTCATTATTTTGTGTAGCTATGCCATTATATTTTTAAGCATTGGATAAATCATCTATGTTACAAGACTGTGAGATATCTGAGCTCAGAAAAGAGTACTAATTATTTTGGAAAAAGCTTTACAAAGTATTCTCTCATTACCTGTGCTGAAGCATTCAAAAGCCCTGATGAGGTGCCTTCCGACTCTGGGTAGGTAATTTCCACAGCATATTCAAAACCAAGGGGAAGATAACCAGTCATAAAGAAGCTGTCATAAAAGTACAAAATTCAGATTAATAACAGCACTTAAAGACCATGCATCAAAAGCAATTATTAATGTCTATCTATTGCTATTGGGCTGAGGCATATGAACAATATATTTTGCTGTGTTCTTTGCACTTCATAACCACCAGCTTTAACATCCAGTTTTGAAAACTCATGCTTAACTAAATGAATCTTCTTCTTGAAAGCTCACAAGACTTTAATATAGAAGTTTTATAAAGATTACTTAGCCTGCTCAAGAGAGTAAAGTAGCATATTTTGTTAATGCTTTGCACATCCTTACCCAAGCACTCCACCAGTCACAAATACAACTATAAGGTGTCCGCAATCCAAGGTGAATGTAAATACAACCATCCCAACAAATGAGAGGATGTACACAATTAATGTTGTCTGCCTATTAAAAGAGCACAAAGTTAACATAAAGAAAAACAACCTTGTCAATTACAGATGACATCTGTATTATTTTTATTGCTACAGTTTTAATTAATCTGCTTTGCATAGCAAACATAGATGTATACTGTACTATCCATCACTCTCCTCTGTCTCTGTACAGAGTTTCACTGTTGATATAATTTATTTAAAATAACAAAATTATGCTTTTCCATCCTTCAGTATTCATAAGGTACTTACCAAGATAATAACACAAAAAAGCATCATTCTAAGAACAACAACAGTAAAAGAACCCAATAGAACTAGTTACAGATAAGTAATTCTCTGGCAACAGAAGTGTCCTCTAAAATAGCTATGCTAATTTTTCCTCTAAATTCCATTAATGAGGGAGCCCAACAATTCTGGCCTCTGTTGAGTCTGAATTTTCAGCAGCATCAGAATGCTGGTTTAAGATGTGTCCTGGATTATTATTTTGGTTGTTTGTTAAATTACACACAAGCTGTTAAGATCTGGTTGAACATTAACTGGACACTTGGCTTAATACACTCCAGAATCTTTGTTTCAAAGCCAGTGTATATCAGGAAAGGGGAAGGAGTGGAGGAGCAGGACTTGGCTGTGATGAAGCTCCTCCTCATAAACTATAATGTATGGAGCCTTGCAAAATCATCTGAACAAGGGCAAGATGTTTGCACTGAAGCCCATGCATAACCATTAAGAAGGAGAGCCCTCCCTCCAGTCCATCTGCCATGCTCCAAGCCTCAGAGGGAGAGATGGACTGCTAGACCTGATCCTCTTCCCCTCTACCATTCCCTTCTCCTTTTGTGTCATGTCTTTTTAGACTGTAAGCTTGAGGACAAAGAACCATCTAATAAAACATTTGTAACCCGCTCTGAGAGCCTTTGTAGTTGAAGAACAGGGTATAAATACTCCAAATAAATAAATTACTAAATAAACCATATAAAACAGAGGTTAAGTGTCATCATGATGTTGATTCCCAAACATGCACTATGGCATCCCCCACCACTAGGTATGCTGGTTAAGGCTAACAGTCCAACAATATATGGAGGGCCTACAGCAGCTACAGGAAGCAAGCTAACTACAGCAAGAAAAACAAGCAAGCTTTATTGATTTCTTCACTTGCAGACTTACTTGTATGTTTTGGTGTGATCCAGCCATAAGCCACAAATAATTGAGCCCACCATTCCAGCTACCACAAGTGTCAGGCCAATCCTGCCTGCATTCACTTCTTCTCCCTTTAAATAAAATAGTTGTGGAACTATCTATAAGCAATGTTCTTTTTATTACAGTGAATATGCACACTGACTCTTTCTCCTACCTGCATGTAGCCTTTATTGTCTCAGAAATGCTAAAAGCTCTTAACATAATTAAGTAAAAAAATATGACCATCACTTCTGTAGATGAACTGTAATGGATAAGTATCACTGTATCTTTTACAGATGGGTTAATCCCTATTAAGAAGATATTTCAGGTCAGTCAGTGAAAGAAAAACTGCTAACAGCAGGCCTGGCATCAATTTATTGTACTGCCAAAGATTTCACCTTGTAGTTTGTTAAAAAGACTTAAAACGTCATTAAAACAGACTTCTGCATTATAAATGACACATTTTTTAAAAAGGCAACCAAAATTAAAAAAAAAAAACATAAAAAGGTAAAATCTGATGTTGCCTATCATCCCTGGGCTGTGAAAGATTTAGGAGATGTCCTCAGAAGCCAGAAAATGGACTTGTGTATTACTAGGAAATACTTCCAAAGGGACAAAACTCCATCTTTCATACATACCAGTAATTCACAGATCAAAGCCATTCTTCCATTGCTTTAGCATGCAGCCAAGATATATCAATGTTTGATTCACAAACTTAATCCAGAGTCAGATCTTTGCCAGCCTTGAGCAAAAATGCCACTGCTGAGTCCATAATGATAACTTAACAAAGCAATGATTTTTAAAAGAAGCATCAATAAGGCAAAGCATTCACAAGAAATTCTAAAGAAACTTACCTCATAATGAAATACTATCATTTGGTTTAGTAAAGTTGAGACTGAATAAAAAGCTCCAGTCATGATTCCTATAAGACAATTAAAAATATTGCTATGGTTACTGAAATGAATCAAATAAAATTCATTTTAAATCCTTCAGCAAATTTAGTAACTTGAAACATACAAAAAGGCATTTTCTTTAGTATCAGTATGTGAAGAAGCTGGGAAACATGGTATGTTGTTAATGAGTCATTCACCACATTGGCTAGCAACTGTGATGATTCTCAATAGCTCTGATCAGTTTTCTTTGACTGCAACTGAACAGTTTCCACAATCACATGCAAGATCCCACAATGTTCTGGAAAACACAGAAATCTTACATCATCAAGACTGAATTATCTAAATGGAACCATTGCTAAGGCAAGGAGGGCAGTGAATTTCACAAGGATCTCATCCATATAGTGATCTTACCATGACAACGAAAACCAGCACTTAGCAGACCACTAGAATCCTGTCCAGAACAACAACAGAAAAAAAGCAAATGCAGCATGTGGTGTTTTATATGTAAGACAGCCCAATAAAATGTGGACTAAACTAGCCCCAGCATGAATGTCAGAATCATATAGAGCACAGTTTTTAATGAAACTTAAAGAACAAAATACATGATGAAAAACCTTTTGCTGCAAAACCTGTTCATAGCTATACATTCAAACAAAAACCAATAGCCACATGGCCAGAAGGAGGAAGGGCCAGCCTGCAAAAGATACCCTCCACTTACCATCTTAACTAAGGACAGAAACATTCAAATGCAGCCATCTGACTAACATCTCCAATTGTTTTTCTCCTATTTGGTTTGTAACATCTTGCCTGATGAAGAAGCCAGTGGAGCTTCGAAAGCTTGCGACAAGTATACTGTGCATTTTGGTTGGCCAATAATGGTATCACTGTTTGATGGATTTTTGTTTGAATTTGCTAAATGGCCAACACAGCTACCCCTTGCACATAGCTACATATGTTATCCTATACTTTTGTCTTCATAAATCTTTCAGTAAAAATACCTAGAGTGATTAAAAAAGAATGGTGCAAAAGTAAACCCGTTCCTATTTGGTTTTGCACCATTCTTTTTGAATCACCCTGTATTTATAAAATATTTGGATATCTACCATTTATTTTTGAGTATCTTGAGTATTTATTTTCCTGTTTAAGGAAAATATCTGTGGAAACTGGAACATTAATATCAAAATTAAGTGTTTGCACGCATTTTTAAAAGAAATTAACTAAAACTCTGTCAAATAATGGAATGTACTAGATAATGGTTTGCTTTCATCTTTTCCTGTTATTTGAATCTGATAATTTATAAGGCACTATTTTATTAATTTATGAGTATACATTCTACATACTATCTATTAAAAGTACATGGGGGTTCCAGCAATTATGTCACATCAGTCTAAATTAGGAGTGTGCAACTGTGGCAGGCTAGGAGCCACATTAGCCCTCTAGGAGTCATTGGAAGGCCACATCTGCTACCACCCCCAAATTTGTTTTGTTCCTGAATACCTGTAGGAGGTATGGGGTGTTTTCACATTTTGGCATCAATAATGGCCTCTCCAGGGCTTACACTGCTCAGGGGCAGTGGTCCCCAAACTTTTTCAGGCTACCGCCCCCTTTCCTCTTGGGTGACAACCCTAGTGACAACCCCATGCCTATTTCTTGTATTAGGTCCACTGTTCTACTGGGGTGGGGGAGAGAAGAGAGAAAGTATCCTAAGCAAGGGAAGCAGCTGCTTTTGGGTAGTTTTGCAAATGAAGTAAACGAAATCCTGCTTGCCATGCAGCCCCACTGGGTGACCCTGGGCAAGTCACACTCTCCCAGCCACAGGGCAAGACAATGGCAAACCCCTTTTGAAACCTTTTCAAGAAAACCCCATGATAGGTTCTCCTTAGGGTCATCATGAGTCAAAACAACTTGATTGCACACAACAACAAATTGCTGCTAGCCAGCCCAAGTTCCAAAGGCAGCCTAGAGCCCCAAAGTTTATATTTGGGGGAAGGAAGGTGAGGTTGTGGGGTGCTTGGGAAAGTGAAGGAGGGAGGCCCCACTGTGGAAGGAACAATGCTGCTTGAATGGGGTGTCTAGAAAAGAGGGCGGGCGGATAGGTTTGCTCAGCAGGATTTCCACTCAAGGAAGGAAGGGCTGCATGGCTGCCTGGGAAGCCCATTCCAAGAAATATCCCTGCAGCTGCCCTCCTCCTCCTGGCTTCTCCTGGCAAAGGGGAGGAGAAGGGAATAAAAGGGGGGGGGGGGAGGAAAGGAAACCTCAGGAGTCACCAGAGCATTGACAGTATCCAACACAAGGGGGAATGGAGGAAAAGCTTGCCCCCTTCCCTTTCCTTCTGCTTTGACTAGCTGGTTTGAGCTAGTTAGCCAAGGCAAAAAGGAAAGAACACATAGCTGCCCCGTCCCTTCCCTTTTGCCTTGGAACCAGCCGTTGATTTTGTGGGGGATGCAGATGGCAAAAAATGCTGTCTTCAATCCCAGGAAGGGGAGAGGCAGCCGGACGCTGGGCGCCCCATTCCCTTCCTGAGGATGTCATCGGAGCGACGACCTGTCCGCACGACAGGCGCTCTGATGACATCCTTCCGGCTCAGCGTCTAGAGACGCTGAGCCGGAAGAGATGCCAAAGAGGCACACCACGCCTCTTGCGGTGCCCCTTTCGTGGCTTGCAGAAGGAGCGCTAAAATAGCAGGCAGTGAAAGGGAGGATCGGGGCCAAGGTGTCCAGCAGCCTTGGCCTCGATCCTCCGCTTCTGGGGGCAGCCCAGGGCCACCTGTCTGCATCCCCCCTTTCTTACCCGAAGCAGCTTTCCTCCTTGGGCTCCTTATAGGGGGCAGCTGAGCAGTTTCTGAAAAAAGGTGGGCATGGCAAGTATTTTGGGGCCCAAAGAGGGGAGGGAGCAAGGAAAGAGGAAGGACAGGGTCTGTTTGCTTTGTTCCAGGTTGAGGCAAAGATGGAGGAACCATGCTAGGTCTCTTGCCTCTCAGTCTGGACAGACACAGCTTATTTGCCATGTATTGTCCCAGAATGGTGTACAAAAAAAGTTTCTTGCAACTAGGGTTACCATACATCTCCTCCACAGAGTGCATTTGGGCATATTCTGGACCCCCAGGGAGCACAAAAATTGACCATGGGGTTACTCTTTAACCACCCCTGGTCTAAACACATGATCCAATACTCACCGTAACTTATCAGCAAAAGAACAAACGGAACATTTTTGAACAGGTTGACAATTGATTGCTTATAAGAGTAATCTTCTGTAGATACATCCAGGAGAACTGCTTGAGACTGACTTGGAGGATACTTAGGTTTTTCCTTAAACACTAGGAAGACAATGACACAAATGTAAGTTTTGCTACCCTTTCTTTATTACTCAAGTATCATTAATTGGCATTATGTAAATATTAGCAGAATATTAAATCATGTTGTTATGCTACAAAGCCCATATTTTTCCATTACAGGGTGACTTTATATGCAAATTTATGAGTTGTATATCCTATTCAATGTAAAACAGTATGGATATGCAGAAGTCTCTGGACTAAACCCAACAATTAGTCCCAATTTGAGTAGATCCACTGAATCAATGAAACTCACGAAAACACTGATTTACCAATTTTTCATTCTTTCTTTTAATACACAGCAGCTGGGACTAACAAATGGATTTACCGGTAGATCACAGTGCCATTCATATGAAGCTTTACAACTTAGCAGCTTAGATAAGAAACAGTTACTCCAGATTCATAATTTTCTTCTCAAAAATACGATTGGTTTCAGACTTTAATATGTCAAAGCAGTCTTCTATGCTCTGTTAGGTAGAAAAGGCAAGGGGTCACATTTGCTCAGTGTTTTTCTATATACAGTCGCCCCTCCTTTTTTGCAGGGGAACCGTTCCGGGGGGGGGGGGGGCTGCGAAAATGAAAAATCGCATATATTCCAGCCCCATTGGCTTGAATGGCCACACATCCCTGCATGCACACCATTTTAACCAATGGGGATTGCCCCTCTGTGAATAATCAAGACCGCAAACTTCAAGTTCACTAAAACCAAGGGGTGACTGTACACGTTTCTCTTTACAAAGCAGAGACCGTGCACCAAAACCACAGCCCAAGTATGGCACTTTATTTTTCCAGCTTATGCATACTGCCTCCCAAGCTCAGACTGGAATTTTTGTTTGTTTCTTTTCAGATATTCTTTGTTGTCAAGTTTGCAGATGCTGCTTTGCAGTATATCCAAGATTTCTATTCCCTTTTGGAATTGCTACAATGTTGCGTCAAGCTTTCCCTTATCAGTAACTGCAACATTTTATCACTATCTTCATGATAGGCAGGCTACACATGTAAATAATAAAGATAGATATTTGTGAAGTTTGATAAGCTGCACACTCTAGTTTCTTTTATTTGCTTCCCTTTGCATATAAGCCCTCTCCTTCCCATTTCTGTGGTTTGAGGTCTAGTGATACACATTAAGGATTTGAGAAACTGTTACAGTGGGGCCTCAGTATCTGCCTGGGATCTGTTCCGGAGAGCCCCCCATGAATACCAAAATCCACAGATGCTCAAGTCCCATTGTCCCCAATGGCGGCACGTGCACATGGATGCGCCACAATTAGCCTCCATTGTCCCCAATGGTGGTGCATGCAGGCAGCCAGTCCACCATTAGGGACAATGGGAGCAGGACTTCAAGAAAGCCTCTGTTGTCTCCAGTGGCAGCATGGCCGCATGCACATACCACCACTGGGGACTCTCCCTAATGGCGGCACAACAACGTGCAAGCATTGCCATTGGGGACAACGTGGGCTTGCCATTTGCAGATACTTGAATCCACAGATGGCAAGTGCTTGGATACCGAGGTCCCACTGTACTAAGTTTCTGAACAACCAAGGCTGCACTAAAATGCAGCTTGAAAACCAATGAAGCAAAAGGTAGCAAGATTCCCAATGTAAATACTTTTAAAAGTGTAATCCAAGATGATCTGGCCAAAACAGTGTGAGCAGTGCACTGCAGATCAGTGTGAATGCATCAATGAGATTTTGCCCATTCCTAGTATGAGAGTTAAGCCAATTCTTTGTAAAGATTAAGCATCTACACCCATGATGGCAACCCTTACAACAGGGAATGGCATAACCCTCCACATTCTGTTGAACTGTAACTTCCAAAACTCTTGGGGCCGATGCAGATGGCCCCTAAGGAGCAGATCTGTGCCTCCCCTGGGTGCGCCGGAATGGGGCCGCGGCAACCACATGCTGCGGCCCCAATCCATCTTTTTGCCACTCCAAAGAGAGCTGGCAAATGCCACTGCTTTTGGGGGTGGCAAAAAGCCACCCTTAGCATCACCACCACGGCTCTTTTGCGCCCCTTTGGTACAATGTGTCTGCACACTGCACCAACAGGGCACCCTGACACTGTGCGCTGTGCGGTCGGGTGCACAGCAGGGTGGCAGCAAGGGGACAGAGTCGGGGCGTACGGCATGCAGTCGCCCCGCCCCAACTCCACCCCCAGGCTGGCCCTTTTGGCTGGTCTGCATCAGCTCGTAGTTACCATACCATGGTGAAAAATGTTAGAACCTATCTGTAGTCTGCACAGTCTCCACCACACATAAAGCTGGAAGGAATACCAATGGCTACCTAGTCCAACTCCCTGCCAGTACAAGAATCCACATCTGAAGCACCCATAAGAGATGGCCACCCAACCTCTGTTTGGCTGCATCTGTGCTGCAGAAAAAATCAAGTTTGACACCCCTTTAACTGACATAGCTCAATGCTATGGAATTCAGGGAACTGTCATTTTTGTGAAGCGTTTAGCCTTTTCTGTCAGAGAGCTCTGGTGCCACAACAAACTACAAATCCCAAGATTCCATGGCATTGTGTCATGGACGTTAAAGTGATGTCAAGCTGCTTCATTTATGCAGTGTGGCAGCAGCCTTTAAAAACCTCAGAAAAAAGGAAACAATTTGTTTGCAATGTAACCTGTTCCACTGTTGAACACCTCTCACCTCACCTTACATGAACATATGCTGAAAAAGTAAATGGTAGACACTGATTTGTGTTTACAATTGTAAGACTCTTAAAAACAGACAAAAATCTCTTCCAACATTCTGAACACTAGATGTTCTGTGAAAGTTTTATCCTTTTCTCTTGTTAACTGTTTTTCAAGTTAAATAAGAATGCGTGGCTTAAAATCAATGGTCAAGCATAGCTTCATCTGTGACCCAGCATTCAGTTCAGAATGCTTCAGTTTTATTAATTCAAATGGCATTGCTCTCTTCAGTTTTTAACAAAAATGGTTACAGGTATGTTTTACTTACCAAGTGCTACTAGGATAAACAAGAATGTGGATACTGCTGCTGTTCCATAGAACATATTTCGGATGTTATGCCCCATGAGATCCAGGTCATCAGATGTGTTTGGAACTAAGACCGGTGGCAATAAGAAGCCAATTGCTGTGCCTAGCTGTAAAAACCCATCAATGTAAAAACAGATTTTAGAAACCAAAATAGTAGATTATATAAAAGTAAGAAAAAAGAATGGCTAAAAGAACAGTGTTCCTTCATTAACCTGTAAAGTGATAGCTGCCAGTGAGGCTATTTAGGATCACGGTATTTAAATAACCCACTTTTCCTGACTTAAAATGCTAGGCTATTTTTAGAACAACAATAGTTGTATACAGATTATGTAACTCACTTTTCTAGCTGAGTTTCATACAACAATACCTTCCATAAGCATTTATTTGTTCAGCCAGTGATTCTTGCTCTTAATAATAGTTATACCAAAGCCTTAGCAGAAATAACTGATCCTGATATATATTGGTACCCTTATTGATTCTACAATGACCGCAACCTATACCTGAGATTCTGAGTCTGTAGATGTTTAGAGTTCTCCTCAGGGATGTTAGCAGAAACGTACAACTTAATTACAAAAAATACTAGAGATATCTTTTGCCTTTAGATTCCACAATGACAAGTAAACACTCATTTCAAATCTTAGCCCAGTCTTTGGCTCTTACGATATTTTCTGTATTATTAAGAACCAGCTTTCAAAAAGTTGCTAGATTAAAATGCAAGGCTTACTGAGTTGTTTCCATTGGAATGGCAGACAGTAAGGACAATAAAATGCTGTCTGTCACTTTGTAATCTTATAGACTACATAGATAAACTTAATAAATTACAACACAATCCTGCATCAGTAGGATTTGGACTAGATAGTGCTTTTCAGAGCGGTGGTCTGTGACAATCTACAAAAGCCACTAGCTGCCTGTCCATGCCGAGTTTGCAGAAAACTACTCAGGTATTATAACTATGACACAAACATGGTATTGGTTTCTGGCCATTGGGGGGAATTGTTGGTCCATCACATCAAATAGCTTGAGAAGCTCTAGACTAAATAACTTAGGAGGTCCCTTCCAACTCTGTGATGCAGCTTCAGACACTTTCCTTTTCCACAAATAAAGCTGCTTTAAGCATCAATACAAACAAAGGTTTCCTATGACCAATCTGAAACTATGTAATACATACAAAACATACTATTAAGCTTTTCATCCCATACAAAAATACTCTTGTTTTTCTCTCCACCTTGGGTATACCTTCATCACATGAACATCTCTCCCAGAACACATCGAACCCAAATCAACCATTCATCCTCCTCACCTGATTTCCCAGAACGGCTACAGCGCAGGCAGTAGAAACCTCTTTGGGTCCAAACCAGACAGAGGCAATGCGGGAGGGCAGCCCCAAAATAAAGACCTGAGCGATGGAACATATGATCTGAGCCAACAAGGTTACTGGATATAAGTTTCGCTGAACGCTGGTACACTTAATCCAGGCACCCAGGCAATTGAGTCCAGAACCCAGCAAGGCAGTCAGACGAAGGCCACGAATGTCCAAGAGCCATGTGGCAGGAAAAATCAGAGGAATGTACGCCACCATATATGCCATTGAGAGCCAATCAATTTGAGAACTAGAAACACTATAGTACTGTGTAAAGATACTTGTCAGTATACTATACTGAATCCACTGGAAGGCGTTCACCAGGGAGTACAAGCTGAAGATAGCCAGCACCACCAGCCTACGCTTGGAGAGCCGAGGGGTCAGCTTCCCTCCTGATGCAGAGGAGGAGAGCATCTCTTCCACCTCAGGATGGTCCTCGAGATCAGGAAACGAAAAGACTCCGCTTCTCACCTCCACATTGCTCTCAGCTACCAAAGGTGTGGAGCAACTGCTGTGTTCGGTCTCTTTGCCTGGGAGGCAACCATTCTGCTGGAAGGGAGCTCCCATGGCCACCTTCTGGGTCTCACCACCCTCTTCGCCACCCTCCCCAGGCTCTCCCATATCAGCTCCCTCCCCACCCATCCTTGAGTCACTCTCCTTCCAACTAGCCTCTGCTCATTCCCCTCCCACCCCTTCCCAAATCGGAGACAGACAATCCCCACCTCCTGGAAGCCTCCTTCCTAGAATCCCTTCTCTCCACAACTACTTTCCCCAAGGCTGAGCAGCCCCCTCTCCTTAAACACACCCCTTACACACCCACCAACACACCCACTATGGCAGAGTTACTCCACCCCCATAACAGGCATCTTTGCTACTCTCAGAGAACCACCCCTCCTCTTTTCCTTGCTCTTCCCTCCACCCACTATACTGTTGCAGGGTTATTTCCCCAAGTTTAGACACCATCACTAAATTCGCACACCCACATACAGAGTAATAACTTACTTACTTCACTTCTACTCTCCCCACAGCCTGGCCAAGATCACCCTCAACCTCCTCAGTGCCTCCACAGGTGTCCTCCTGACCTTACCTGTCCTACCCACCACACAGTAATGCTTTCCTGTTCCTTCCCTCACTTCTACTCTCCCCACAGCCTGGCCAAGGTCACCCTCAGCCTCTTCAGTGCCTATACAGGTGCCCCCTTAACCTTACCTGTCCTAGCCACCAGAGTAATAGCTTCCTGTTCCTTCCTTCACTTCTAACTTCCTTCCCTTGCTTCTACTCTCCCCACACCCTGGGCAAGGTCACCCTCAGCCTCCTAAATGCCTCCACAGGTGTTCCCCTGACCTTACCTGTCCTACCCAGCTTAGAGTAACACCTTCCCGTTACTTCCTTCACTTCTAACTTCCTTCCTTTGCTTCTATGTTCCTTCCTTTGCTTCTATGCTCTTCCCTCACTCCTACTCTCCCCACAGCCTGGCCAAGCTCACCCTAGACCTCCTCAATGCCCCGACAGGTGTCCCCCTGACCTTATCAGCCCTGCCTAATAGAGTAATGCTTTCCTGTTCCTTCCTTCACTTCTACATTCCTTCCTTTGCTTCTACTCTCTCTACAACCTGGCTAAGCTCACCCTGGGCCTCCTCAATGCCTCTACAAGTGTCCCCCTGACCTCACCTGTCCTACCTTCTACAAACTAATGCCTTCCATTTCCTTCCCTCACTCCTACTCTCACCACAACCTGGCCAAGCTCACCCTGGGCCTCCCCAAAGCCTCCACAGGTGTCCCCCTGACCTTACCTGCCCTGCCTAATACAGAGTAACGCCTTCCAGTTCCTTCCCTCACTCCTACTCCTACTCTCCCCCCAACTTGGCCAAAGACACCCTGGGCCTCCTCAATGCCTCCACAGGTGTTCCCTGACCTCACCTGTCCTCCTGACCTCACCTGTCCAGACACCTGTAACGCCTCCCAGCTCCACCAACGCCAGTCCCTCCTTCACCCACCCTTTCTCTCCCCTCTTTTTTCCCCTCTCTTTCTGCCGCTGAGCCCTTCCTTCCTTCCCCAAAGAGGAGAACCGAGCAAGGGCCACCCAAGCCCCCTTGCTCTTTACCACTCTCTGCCAGAATGACTCCTACCGGCTCCCGCATGCGCACAGAATAGTTCGGCCGATGCATCCCCACGCCAGTGCGTCTCAGCCAATAAGAAGCCGTGGAACGTTAGCATCTCAGCCAATCGCGAAGAGAAAGGAGGACGGGTTTGTTATTTTCATCCTTCCTTCCATCCATCAATCAATGCCGGGGCCCGCCCTTTCGAACGCAGGGCTCCTTTGATCTCAGCGGAGGCCACGTGGAGCTCAGGTTGCAGCTGCTACTCCAGGGATTTGATTCGATTTGATTCCGTTGCAGTTTCACCTTTCTTTTCCTCCCCTCTACCCTCAGCTAAGGTGAGCAGACGGAGGACAAGGTGACAAAGGAGGACAAAAGCCCTGCAAAATGTAGGGCCCTCAAGAAAAAAATGTAGGACATGTCCAAAGAAAAGCTAAAACCACTAATATTATATAAAATTCATGCTTTTTAGGCCTGCTCCAAATGGAGGGCCTTCTGGAATTCCTCCTGGGTAGAAGGTTGAAATGGAGGACGGGTCCTGGAAAAGGAGGACTCCTGGTCACCCTGAGCATAGGAGGACAAGACACTGCAAACTGGAGGGCCGTCAAGAAAAGTGTAGGACGTGACCAAAGAAAAGCTATAAATGCTTCATGCTTCTTAGTCATGCTCACAATGGAGGACATTTTGGAATGCCACCTGGAGAGAAGGCTTGAAATGGAGGGCATGTCCTGGAAAAGGAGGACGTCTGGTCACCCTGCACAAAGGACGAGGCACCACGAAATGTAGGACATTCAAGAAAAATGTTAAGAGATGACCCCAAAAAAGTATGGAAATGTCAATGCATGCTTCTCAGTCATGCTTAAAATGGAGGATATTTTAGAATTCCTCCTGGAGAGAAAGCTGAAATGGAGGGCATCTCCTGGAAAAGGAGGACCTCTGGTCACCGTGAGGCACTGCAAAATATAGGACCTTCAGAGGAAATTTGGACATGACCAAAGAAAAGCTATAAACGCTTCATATGAATCCATGCTTCTTAGTCATCCTCAAAATGGAGGATATTTTGGAATTCCGCCTGAACAGAAGTCTGAAATGAGGGCCATGTCCTGGAAAAGGAGGATGTCTGCTCATCCTGCACAAAGGGGGCCAAGACAGTAAAATGTAGGACCTTCAGGGGAAATGTAGGACATGACCAAAGAAAAGCTAAAAATGCTTCATATAAATTCATGCTTCTTAGCCATGCTCAAAAAGCAAGACATTTTGGAATGCCTCCTGGAGAGAAAGCTGAAATGGAGGACATGTTCTGGAAAAGGAGGATGTCTGGTCACCCTGCACAAAAGAGGACAAGGCACTGCAAATGCAGGACATTTAAGAAAGATGTAAGAGATGACCAAAAAGAGCTAAAAACACTAATGGAAATGTCAGTTCATGCTTCTTAGTCATGCTCAGAATGGAGAACATTTTGGAATTCCTCCTAGAGAGAAAGCTGAAATGGAGGGCATCTCCTGGAAAAGGAGGACCTGCCTGCAGCAGGCCTATCACCCCAAGAGACTTCTTAATTTTCCTCCTGATGCACAGCTTGCTTCTTGGATCCATTTCTCCATAGGCATTAATTATAGGATATTTATGTTGCAATTTACTTTATCATTTTAAAAAGAACAGCAAGCATGGTGTCATGGATTGAGTGTTAGATGTGACACTGGAGACCAGGGTTAGAATCCCAGTTTGGCCATGAAACCCACTGGGTGACCTTGGGCAAGTCACACTCTCTCAGCCTCAGGGGAAAGCCATGGCAAACCATCTCTGAACAAACCTTGCCAAGAAAATCCTGTTAATAGGTTTGCCATAGGAATCGACTGGAAGCCACACAACAACAACAACAAAATCTACAAATAAATATGACCCAAGAAGTTACACAAAGAATGGAACAGAGAATTGGGATATCCATTCTGCATTGTGCAATTGTATATCTGTCAACAGAGAGCCAGCATGGTGTAGCAGTTTGAGTGTTGGATTATGACTCTGGAGTCCACGGTTCGAATCCTGGCTTGGTCATGTGAACCCTCTGGGTGACCATGAGCAAGTCACACTCTCTCAGCCTCAGAAGATGGCCAAGGCAAACCCCCTGTGATCAAATCTTGCCAAGAAAACCCCATGATAGGTTTGCCTTAGGGTCCTCATAAATCGGAAATGACTTGAAGGCACAAAACAACAACAACACATCAGATCTGAGGGAACTGGAAGGGATGATGTGGGTCGTCCTTTGCAACCAGAGATTTCTCTAGGGACAGGCTGATTTGTGAAGGGTTTTGTAGTTGATCTCCGATATCTCTTGAGCTTTGCAACTGAATCCCAATGTCTCTTGTATTTAAAAAACAATTATTAGACCGCACAGAAACAGTTTCCTGTGCCAACCTGGCACCTTCCTGATGTGGTAGACTACAGCTCCCATCCCATCCAGCTATCATGAGGAGAAAGAGAGAGCTTAACGGTTGCCTGGTCATATTGTGCTGCCCCCTCCAAATTACCCCCCCCCCCCTAAATCTGGTATTTGCACACACTTTCACACACAAAAAGGAAATACAGATAACTTTCAGAAAGAGTCTGGGAGGAAAAAGGAGGAAATGAAAGTGTGTGGTGAGTTCTTGTGAAGTATGGTCACTGGCATAGATGACACCTTAAGGGGGTGACCCACTGCTCCCCAAACATCTGCCTTTGGGCAGAAACAGGCTGTGGCATTAAAATGCTGAAGAGATGGAGTGAGGCTCAGTGAGAGCAGAAAGAAGAGGTCCCAGGTGTTGTTGTTTTTTTAAAAAAAATCAGATTTCGAAAAAGAATTTTTAATTTTTTAAAAAATTAAAGAAATTTCTTTTTTAAAAAAAATAGTTTAAAAAAAACATCACATTTTACCAAATTTTCACTTCAAGCACATGACACAATGTCTATATAAATACCTTTAGGCTGTGTGTATGACATTGTAATTTAAAAGTATAATTTTAAATGCGCTGGTTGTTTATGTCACAACTATTGCCATTGCATTCAGTGATATGGGGGAATTAGGATTTTTGAGTAACATTAGTACAAAAAAAAAACATGACTAAGGGGTGAAACAGAGGGGCAGGAAAAAGTGGCTTGAAGCTGGCTTTGACGAAGCCACATTGAAACCCTGCCAACCACACCACTGGCTCCCAAGGCGGCTAGAGTGTGACCACATGGCATGGTGTTAAGCTACGTCGCTGGGTACTTTCTTTTTTTTACCATCCCCACCACCATCTCTGTGCACCTTCGCAGGAGTGAACAGCGGTGCAGTTGGTGGCAACTGCCATCCCATTGCATGGCCCTCCTTATGAACCTGCACACATTTGCATGTGCAGCCTTTCACCAGGACAGGTCATCAGAGCAGAAGTGTGCCCATGCAGATGTCAGCAATCATGCCTCCCATGGTTAGGGTTTGGAAAGAGCACTCCTTTAGAGCCGCACTGGCATTGGTGCATTTATACGTACATGCAAAAGTGCGCACTTTCAGGGAAGAAGAGGAAAAAAAGCAGCTTCTTTTTGAAGTGGCTTTTCTCCCCATAAGATGTCTAGAGGGCACTTTCTATCCGGCTTCAAAGTGTGTGTCATCTAAATGCCCTGCCTTGAAGCTGGCCTGAAACCTGCTTATTTTGACCATCTGTTTCGTCCCTAAGTATTCTGTATGGGTGGGATGGGGGGAGGAGGAGAAGGTCAATGGGGGAGAGACTCCATGAGTTCCCGCACTGGGTAATGTTTTACTCCATTTTGCAGTGCTTTGTCCTCCTATGCTCAGGGTGACCGGGAGTCCTCCTTTTCTAGGACCTGTCCTCCATTTCAACCTTCTGCCCAGGAGGAATTCCAGAAGGCCCTCTATTTGGATCAGGCCTAAAAAGCATGAATTTTATATAATATTAGTGGTTTTAGCTTTTCTTTGGTCATGTCCTACATTTTTTTTTTCTTGAGGGCCCTATATTTTGTAGGAACTCCATGAGTTCCCGCACTAGGGACGCCACTGAGTATGGTTAGTATGTCTTCATCAGGTGCATCCGCACTGCAGAAATAATCCGGTCTGACAGCACCTCAACTGCCATGGCTCAATGCTATGGGTTTCTGGGAATTGTAGTTTGATGTGCCACCAGAACTTTGCTCTGGTGCCACAACAAGCTATCATTCCCAGAATTCTATATCATTGAGTCATGGCAGTTAACATGGCCTCAAACCAGATTATTTCTGCAGTGCAGACGCTCTCATCATCACCTTTTTTCATGACAACGGGACTTTGCTTTGCTTGTTCCATTTCTAGTTAGCTTCACCCATACCTTCTGGACTATAGATAGGTTCATTCCTTTATCTTTCTTTGCAAATCCACTTTTGGAAACCTGTTCTTCATTGGAAGCTCAGGCGGCAAAAAGTGTGATCTTGGAATAAGCGTAAATTATTTGAGGCGCCCAATTTATCACATGTTCTGCTCTTGAAATTTTGCAGATTGCTTTTGCTTATGGTTTGAAACTTCTTTCCCAGACTGAAGTCTCATTTGACTTCAAAAGACAATGACATATTGCTCAGTGTATTTTCCAAGATCCTTCTTGTTGGGCAAAATTAATCATATTCATAATTTTCTTGATACTAACTTTCAATTGCCTTTTAAAAGACTAGCTTTTGAATCACATGGACTGATTCTATAGAATTATAGCGGTTTGATACCACTTTCTGAGATAGGTAATTTTGTGAGATACTTCTCACAAATTTTCTGCCAGATACCTTTACGTCAGGGGAGTGAATTAGAGAATTGTAGGTACTCCAATTGTAGAGCCAGCAAGGCATAGTGGTTTGAGTGCTGAACTGCAACTCTGGAGACCAGGATTCAATTCTCTGCTTGGCCATGAAACCGAATGGGTGACTTGAGCAAGTCACACTCTCTCAGCCTCAGAAGAAGGCAATGGGAAACCCCCTTCTGAAGAAATCTTGCCCAGAAAACCCTCTGATAGGGTCGCCATAAGTCAGAATGACTTGAAGGGACACAACAAGGTACTACCAAACTACAAATTCTAGGATTTCATAGGATGGAGCCATGACAGTTACCAGACTGCTATAATTGTGCAGTGTGGATACACTCTGCTTCTGTAGTTGGTTCCAGGCAGAGACCTCCTTGTGCTATCAGCTAATAGGTATTGTGCACCTAGTCCATCCTTAAGAGAAATTTTTAAATAAGTATAGAAGCAGCATGGGAAAACATAGAAGGATCACAAATGGAAATCAGCACCACCTGTCCACACATGTATACTAACCCATAATAAAATTCTGTGTTTGATGCAAAACAACTATACAATTGAGAGCCAGTGTGGTGTGGTGGTTTGAGTGTTGGACTACAACTTGGGAGGCCAGGGTTCAATTCCCCACTTGTCCATGAAACCCACTGAATGACCATGGACAAATGACATGCTCTCAACCTCAAGGAAAGGCAATGGCAAACCTCCTCTGAACAAATCTTGCCAAGAAAACCCCATTATAGTTTTGCCTTAGGGTCGCCATAAGTCAGAAATGGCTTGAAGGCATGCTACAACAACAATAACAAACAATTATACAATAAAAATATCTTCTGAAAGCACACTTTGGCTAGAAATCTATTGGTGGACATAGTGGTTCGAGCTATGACTGAGCCTAGTGGTTTGAGCAATTGACTATGATTCTGAAGACCAGGGTTCGAATCCCAGCTCGGCCATGTAAACCCACTAGGTGTCTGTGAGCAAGTAACACTGTCAGCCTCAGAGGATGGCAATGGTAAACTGCCTCTGAGGAAACTTGCCAAGAAAACCATGTAACAGGTTTCCCTTATGGTCACCCTAAGTTGGAAATGACTTGGTGGCACATAACAACAACTATTTTGAGCAGAAAGAAAAATGCCCTGGACACAGCAGCCATGAGGGAAGAAGGCACTGGAGAAATAAGCTGCTTAGAAACAGCAAATTTTATCTGCTTTTTCTTCCTACCACTCCATAACTCCTTAAAATGTGCAACTACTAATATGCCAGTGGGAAGTTCTTTATTAAGACATCACTAAAAAAAGAGTGAAAATTTTATAATCGATATTCAGAACAGATGGTCTGTAAGAGAAATTTATAGCAAGGCCTCCCCTAGTTTTCAGAATTACCACTATCTTACACTTGAAGATATTGGTACTTCATTTGTTTTGCAGATGACTTCTGTAAGGGATCTATCTATAATGCCTTTTATGATGTTATTTGTCTCTGTTTTATTGTACCCCACCAGTATGTTCAGAAAAATCTCATCACCTGAACTGCTGAATCTCCTTTCAAAAAAGGAGAAAGGCAGCTGCAGCTGATTCGAATAAGTTTGGTCAAGTAAATAGAAGCCCTAATATATGGGATTAGTTATGATGGTTTGAACTGACTGTTGCTAAGCACTTTTGGAACTTCTTAAGGTTCTACATTTTCCACTGGCTGTTTTTCATCAGCTGTTGAAATCTAGTTTGGAGCCCCAGTCACGACACTTTGTGTCAGAAATCAAAACACTGAAGGGCACAGGTATGTATTTGACAAACATATGGATGGGGTGGATCTGTACACCAGTGGTTCCCAAACTCTCATCCTCCAGATGTTTGGGAATTCCTGACTGTTGGCCAAATTAACTTGGGCTTCTGGGAGTTGAAGATGGAGGACCAAAACAGCTGGAGGACCAAAATTTGGGATTCACTGCTGTATGCATTGTAGACTTTCAAAGAGCATTTCAAAGTTCCCCACCAAAGACTCCTGAGTAAATTTGGCAGGCATGGACTTACAGGAAAAGTCAGTTCTCTCATGGATTGATAACGGTTAAAGAATACACATATATAAAGGTACAAGATAATATAAGGCTACAATAGCCTTAGTTTGGTAATTTTGGGATTTTAGGGAAGCCTCCAGATTTATCTTCTCTAGGACGCATTTATTGGTTATTTGATAGTCCACCCACAGAAATCTCCTACATCAACACATTATTGCTGTGTCCCTTCAAGTTGTTTCCAGCTTATGGCAACCCTAAGGAAAACTATCACAGGGTTTTCTTGGCAAGATTTGTTCAGAGGGGTTTGCCTTCAATGCCTTTGTATAGATAAATGGTGTGATCAACTTGGTAAAGTGTGTACATTTCTGCTTACCACACCTTATAAAGGATATTGTAGAGCTGGAAAAGGTACAGAAAAGAGAAATTAAATGAAGCAAGAGACTGGTGAAACTCCCATACGGAGGAAATTTGTAATTTTGGAGGTGTTTAATGGAGAGGGAAAAGGTGAGCAAAGGGAGATATAATAGAGGAGTTACAAATCCTACATTGTACAGAGGATGGTGTTCACTGGTGTTAGGGGTTAATTTCTGACTTTGTTGTTGGTAACTGCCTTTGCGTCGGTCTCGACCCATGTGACCCTATGGATGAGACATCTCCAGGCCCCCCTGTCGTCCACTGTTCTGCCCAGCTCCTGAAAACTCATATTCATGGTCTCTTTACTATAAAGTCCACCCATCCAGCATGTGGCCTTCCTCTCTTTCTACTTCCCACCACCTTTCCTAACATTATTGTCTTTTCCAACGTTTCATGCCTTCTCATGATGTGTCCAAAGTAAAACAGTCTACGTCTTGTCATCTTGGCTTCTAGGGATATCTCTAGCTTGATCTGCTCTAAGACCCCTTTGTTTGTCCTTTTGGCTGTCCATGAGATCCTCAGCACTCTTCTCCAGCACCACATTATCTCAAATGAATTGATTTTCTTCCTATCATCTTTCTTAACTGTCCAGCTCTCACATCCATACATGGTAATGGGGAATATGATGGCTTGTATGATTCTGACTTTTGTGCTGAGTTGTATGTTTTTGGTTTATAGGATCTGTTCTAGTTCTTTCTGACTGTTTTTAATTAATTCAATTGATTCTTTAAAAATAAAATCTATTTTTTTTACCAATGTTATGATTTATATTGTATTCCATCAATGCCTCATAAAGAAATTCATGCTAAGATAAACCAGTTAATCTTAAACGTTCCTCAAGGGTGTATCTACACTACACAGTTATGTAGCCCACTGATGCTACTTTAATTGTCATGGCTCCATATTATGGAATTCTAGGATCTATAGTTTGCCGGGGTACTTAGTAGTTTTGTAGTTTGCTGAGCTACTCTACTAGAGAACTCTAATGCAGCAGTTCAATCTGAGTGCATTGAAGGATGCTAAGTAGTTCACCAAATGACAAATCCCAGAATTCTATAGGACAAAACCATGACAGTTAAAATGATAACAAACTATAATTTTAACTATCATTTTAACAGCTATAGCTGTTGTGGAGATACCCTTGACCTCTACCATGTGATTTCTTTTCTGTTCATGCTGGAATAGACATAGCCTAACAGCTATTTTTCTGGAAATATAACTATTAACATGATAAATGGTTTCATGTTAACATCAATGGAGAGCCAATGTAGTGTGGCAGTTTGAGCACTGGACTATGACTCTGGAGAGCAGGGTTCGAATCCTGGCTCAGCCATGTAAACCCACTGGATGACCTTGGGCAAGTCACACTCTCTCAGCCTCAGAGGATGGCAATGGCAACCCACTTCTGAAGAAATTTGCCAAGAAAACCCTGTGATATGCTGAGGGTTGCCATAATTCAGAAACAACTTGGAGGCACACAACAAAACCCTATTTTATACCTCCTCCCAGTAGGCTCCAGCCTTCCAAAAAGACTGCCGCTAGTGACACCTGAGAGACTAGGAGCCTTTTAAAAAAATATCTTTCTAGTAAGGTCCAGAACACACTGCAGAAATAATCCAGTCTGAGACTGCTTTAACTGCCCTGGCTCAATGAGAGAGAATCTGGGGAACTGTAGTTTTGTGAGACAGTTATCCTTCTCTGTCAGAGAGCTCTGCTGCCCCAATAAACGACGATTTCCAGGATTCATTAGCACTGAGCCAGGGCAGTTAAAACGGTCTCAAACTGGATTATTTCTGCAGTGTGTTTTGGACCTAAGGGCCTTTGCAGACTGCCAGAAATAGTGCACATTAAATTGAGGCACTGCCCTGGCTCAGTGCTAGGGAGTCATGGGAATTGTATTTTTTTTCTGGGACATTGAGCCTTCTCTGTCAGAGAGCTGTGGTGCCACAATAAATTACAGTTCCCATGATTCCCTAGCACTGAGCCAGGGCAGAGCCTCAATTTAATGTGCACTATTTCTGGCAGTCTGCAAAGGCCCTAAGTCTGCCAGAAGGGCCCTCCTTTCTCTCTTCCTCTGTTATAGCCTCCTGGAATAGCTGCTTTCCAGGTCAATGGTCCCATCTTCTATTGAGAGTCCATCTTAGGTTTCATTCCTATGGCAACCAAGCAGGACATATATTATCAGCTCATGAGGCTGCTTGGTTTTGTCAATTAAAGCAGGGATTTGTCTGGCGATATGGAGAAGCCTGTTCAACTACCCATGGCTGAGGATGAGAAAAAAAGGCTGATAGCGTATAATAAGATGAGGGAATCCCACTGCTGGCTGGAAGGGAAGAGTGAATCAACCTGGCTCAGGCCTCAGAGGAGACATTATCCCCAGTCGAATCGCACGTCGCTGGAAAATTTCATAGAAGAGAAGCATGAATATGAGAGCGGTAGGACCTCCTGGATACGGATAACTCCTCCTCATCACAAAGAAAAAAGACATTTTCCCGAAAAAGGTAAGCTCATATATGTTGTACTGCAGGTAAATGTTGCTGCTACATTAAATATGTCATTTCCCCCCCCCTCTTAAAATTGGCTAAATTCAAAAGAATAACTCAAGTGTCATCCACACTGCAGAAATAATCCACTTTTATGCCACTTTAACTGCCATGGGTCAATGCTATGGGATTCTGGGAAGACATTAGCCTTCTCTGTCAGAAAGCTTTGGTGCCACAACAAGCTACAATTCCCAGAATTCCAAAGCATTGAGCCATGGCAGTTAAAGTGGTCTCAAGCTGGATTATTTCTGCAGTGCAGATGAAGTCTCTAGGTGTTCCCTACATGCTGTCCATATTTTCCTTCATTTGCCTGTGCTTTTGCTCTGTTCACCTCTAGTCTCCAGTGCCATTTCTTTTTTCCTTTTGCTATCACATACAGCTGTTAGAAGTCTGCAATTGTCCATCTCTCTGAGGCCCCAGTCTCAATGAATGTAATTCTGCTACATTGTTTTCATATATTACAGTGAGTAAACCCTATGAAATTAATGGGGTTGTCATAAGTCAGCAGGGTTCTTTAGTATAATTTGATTAATTTCACAGCTGAGCTTTATTACTGCAAAAAAACATATAGGAAGTGAGATTGAGGTGCATCCACACTGTAGAAATAATGCAGTTTGGCACCACTTTAACTGCCATTGTTCCATCCTCTACTGAATCCTGGGTTTTGTCATGTTGGGAGGCACCAGCCCACTTTGTCAGAGAAGGCTAAAAACTTTGTAAAACTGCGAATCCCAGGATTCCATAGGATGGAGCTATACAGCACTTACAGTGGTGCCAAAATGCATTAGTTCTGCATTGTAGGTGCATCCTTAGGAAACCCTGAATAAGAGGCCAGTCCATAGTGCAAGAGATAGTCAATGGCCAGGTGAGGTTGTGCTAAATCCAATCCCTTTCATTCTAAGAATGTTAGCAGTTACTTAAAACTACACATACCTTAGTCTAAAATATATGCCCTGGGCTTGTTTCTCTGTGCTTTTGTGGTTTGGATCTGGTATAAGCTTTGATGACAGCTTCCCCAGTTTTACCAGCAAGAGCCTTTTTTGGCATTTCTCCAGAACCAGCTGGCAGAAGGTTCTGCCGGTAGAAAGGCTCTCTTGGCAATAAATTAGACTTCTGCCTAATCCTAACCAGCACATCTTCCATTGTATCTGAATTGCCAATAGTATTCCATGTATGCCAAACTGCTGATGTTGATCATGGACCAATACCAACAGAATGGAATGCTGCACCATTGCTCTTAGACTTATTTCAGCCCACCACTTTCAGAACAATGAGGAGAAAAGGCTATGTTTATTTGTCTCGCTATAGCCTTATCTTGGATAGCTCAGAGTCCTGCATGGGATTAACTTTTATGGCCAAGGGAAATATCCAGCTGAAAGAACTTTGCTCCAATATTTTTCCCTCTTTGCAGCCAGCACTGTGTGCAACACGTGACATCTCAAACAAGTTATTGCAAGAATGGGGGTAACTTTTCATATTTTGTCCCATTTTAGATGACACAAATTATCTCTTTGGAAGTTTGGCCAGTCAGTGGTTGGGATCCTGTCTGCTTCTCTTCACTACTGGAGGAGCATAAAGTTCTGCTGGAATAAAATCTAACTCCTCCAGGAAGTGCAACCATGCTGGCCACATGATCACAGAGTAGTCTCTGACAACGCTGGCTCTTTGGCTTAGTAATGGAGATGAGCACCACCCCCTATGGTCAGACACAACTTGACAACCTTGTCAACGGGGAATACCTTTACCTATACAGACAGACAGACAGACAGTACATACTTCTACTGATCTTTCCCTTCTGGCCTCAGGACACTGGGCCACACTCGCATGGCTAATCACGACTAGTGGGTTGGTGGCACTTCTGGGCACCATCCAGCTGCAATTTTGAAGCTGAGAGAAAAACTCTCCTCCACTGCTGCTATGCTGCAGGATTACTGCAGTTTGACACCCCATTAACTGCACGGGGAGCCCCAATTCTGTTAGTATTGGATGCTTAAATATACCATAATTGGTATATTTGGCCTTGGTGACTGAAGCTGGATCTACACTGCAGAATTAATGCAGTTTGACATCACTTTAACTGCCACGGCTGAGTGCGATGGAACTCTGGGATTTGTAGTTTGGTGAGATATTTAGCCTTCTCTCTTTGAGAGCTCTGGTGCCACAACCAACTACAAATCCCAGGATTGTGTAGGATGGAGCCATGACAGTTAAAGCAGTGTAAAACAAGCATTAATTCTGCAGTGTGGCAGCAAACTCAGACTTCCAGTAAATGTGCTGGAGGTCTGGGAGGACAACAGCTCTTCCTTCCTTCCTTCCAGTCGCATGACTGCAGTCAGATGATGCCCAGAGGTCCTCTGCCCGCTTATTGGCCATGGTGGTGCACCTTGTCCCTCAATCTGAGGTTGTGCTCTGAGGGGGCATTACACAAGGAGCTATTGGGTACCTCTTTCCACAACTAACTCAAAAGTGCATACACTATAGGATATTACACCAGTATTTCCAGCCAAAGTGTGGAAAACATTGAGTTTATCTTGATAGGACATTGTATGAACTTTTTTTTTATGTTGTCCCCATTTCATTTGTAATAAAATGCAAGAAATGTGCCTTTAATTAAACAGTTACATAGGAAAGTTGTTTTGTATAGCTCAGTGATTCTGTTCTTTTTTCATTTATTTATTAAGTTACAGACCATGCTATCTTTGGATGACCTGTTCCTCAGAAGCTGTTTCTGTTGGAGTACTGAGCAGTTGAGTGAAAGACCAATATTGTTCTTAAATTATTTCTTCCTTTAATTAAGCTGCTTACACCTTACACTGTTTAAAGATACATTAACTAATTGGTCAGTCTTTATTTATGTAAAATATTTACATAAAAATTATTGGTTTAAACTGTATCTGTTTATCCAGTGAATAGAAAAGAGGTATACTGGCATGATATCTAAAATGTTAATACATTACTTAAGAGAATGTTTCATATTAATGATAGGGATAATCCTTATAAAAACACTGTAAGGTAATTCAAAATTACCCATGGAGATGCAAGTGTTGTAGCTGAAATATGATGGTCTGCTAAAACTTCTGCCCTCGGATAAAGGCACAGGAGACAACTGAACCAAGGACTCTCTGGTTATCTGCTAATTCTGTAAGCCACAATTCCAACCATGCTCCAGATCTATTGCATTAGTCATATGCAATTATATGGAAGTTTAACCAGTTAACCAACACAATCCAGTTTCCAAAGCATTTGGACTACAGTTCCCAGAATGTTCTATGAAGGGAGGTGGCTGGGCAGGGGTCCTACTTACTGGAGCCCAGCATGGTGTAGTGGTTTGAGTGTTGGACTATGACTCTGGAGACCAGGGTTCGAATCCCTGCTCAGGCATGGAAACCAACTGGGTGACCTTGGGCAAGTCACACACTCTCAAGCTCAGAGAACAAAAGGCAGACCCCCTCTGAACAAGTCTTGCCAAGAAAAGCCAATGATAGATTGGGCTTAAGGTCACCATAAGGCACAAACAACTTGAAGACACACAATTTAATAAAAAATTACTTTTCCACACATTACCTGTTTCTCAGGTGGTAGAATTCAAAGACATAGCTGTGTTAGTCTGGAAAATCAGTATGCATCTGAGGAAGGAGACTCAAGTCTACAAAGCTTATGCTACTAACTTCTCAATTTTAATTAGTCTCAAAGGTCTCTTTGCATATTATTTCTCAGGGTTGTGGAGCACATGTTTTCTTGGACAGTTTCCCCCAAAGTGGTGACTTTCAGATGTATTGGTGTACAAGTCCCATCATCCCCACACCTTGTTCCTCTGGGATAGTGTTACATGAAAAAAATCACATAAAGTCTTTATAAACTAATTTGTAAACTAATTTATTTGTAAACTAATAACATATATAAATTCTAAAAGCTGCTATCTCATATTAAAGCCTGACACATATGCAAATTTAACATATTTCCCTAAATATAATGTTGTAGGCAACATTTTTGCCCAGCTGTTCAGTAAAACTTGATCGGATTTCCAGGCCTATTTGATAGTGCCCCAGGGAGCAGACACAACCCATGGGCCACCACTAACCATTTTGCACTAGGGAAAACAGAATGCATTTTGTTCTGCCTTAATAGCGGTAAGACAGAAATTATAAAGTGATTAAAATGCTATGCAGTCTCCAAAGTCAACAGATGCCACTCTGAATAAACAGAAGGGTCATATCTGTTGTGTAAGAAGAAAATGCTATATAATTCTGAAGCAAATGCCTTTGTTGTACAAGCCTAACACCTACGTTTTTTCTAAAGACCTTTCCAAACATTTTTCTTTATACTTAGGACTTTATCACATGGGGGAAATCCCATGCAGAAACAGGATTTAAAAGCTGGGGAAAACCCGCAAAAGCGATTTGATTTTCACACACATCGCTGTTAAACTGTTGTTAACCCGAATGGAAAGTAGTCAAAAGCGGTTCCTTTTTACTTTCAGGATTTTCCGAAAGTAAAAAGAAGCAGCTTTTGACTACTTTCCATTCACATTAACAACAGTTTAACAACAACGTCATGTGAAAATCTACCTGCTTTTGCGGAGCTTTTTCAATTTAAAACCCCGTTTCTGCACGAGATTTCCCCCATGTGATAAAGTCCTTAGATTACTGTTACATTTGCTTTAGACTGCTCAAGTTGTTTCAGTTTAACTGTATGTGGCTTTTCTATGGGTGACTAATATTTTTAATACAGCTCACACCAAATGTCATATAAATGTCAAAATAAAGCATTTTGTTTGAAAGCAATTAATTTTAAACCCTATCAAACAAATTCAAACAGGACAAAAGGCTGGTGTAGGCATTCACCTACAACAAGGCAGCATCTTGGAAATTCCAGCCCAACAGCTTTGATGAACTTTTGAACATTTAGTGTGAAGATCTAAAAGGGAACTGTCCCTGCTCAGCCATGGAAACCCAGTAGGTGACCTTAGGCAAATCACACATTCTCAGCTTCAGAAAACTTTATGATAAGTTTGCCTTAGGGTCACTCTAAGCTGGAAAGGACTTGAAGGTATACAACAATGCAGAGCATGCTTGGCTAAACATGTTTATTAAATACCTCTGATTTGGTGACCCCTGCCTTGTCAGGGTTCCAGACTGTAAACAAGATAGTCTACAGGATCAGCTAAAACCACTTGCAAACCCTTCTTCGATGCAGACTTTAAACAAGTTTTTCTTTGGACTATTGATCCCAGAACCCACAGCTAACATGGACACTAGTCATGCTGGCCAGGGGATTCTGGAAGTTGTAATCCAAAAGGTAACTTTTCCAAGTTCCATGTCAGTTTTGGTGTGGATGGGGTCTCTATGTACTGTATACCCATATCTCTCTGGTTTAGCCCATGCTCCAGGCTTTGTGTCAGCATAGGGCTAAAGGGAATATCAGATTTAGTAACACAATTAAACAATGTGTTCATACTAAATTAGTATAACTGACAATTAATTCGTAATTGTTAATTTATAATCAACAAACAATTTTATAGTTGCTTTGCATTATTGTTGCATTGTTGCATTTTTGTTATTGTTTTTCTATCTCACGTTTTTTCTAGTTAAGGACTCTAAGCAACTCACAACAAATTAAAAAGACATTGTTAAAAATTCGCAAAATACAAAAGTTAAAAAGAGATTAAATAATCAAAAAAAATGAAACCAAATTAAAACATACGCCATTAAGCACATACATACATACACACAAACAGCAGCACAACAATTGGCAAGATCCAGCGCATTGTCTTTATACAATCAAATGCCTGTCAAAACAGAAAAGTCTTTACTTCTCTGTGAAAAGAAAGTAGGGAGGATGCCAGTCTAACTCCTCCAGGAAGAAACTTCCAGAGCCTGGAGGCAGCCACTGAGAAGGCCCTCTCCTTTGAGCCTACCAGATGTAGGTAGGTTGATCAACCAGATGTTGATTGATGTGTTTTACTTTTGTATTGTTTTAACTTGTTGTACGCCGCCCCGGTTGCTTAGCAGAAGGGCGGGTTAGAAATAAAATGTATTATTATTATTATTATTATTTACTTGTTAGTATGGTGGGAGAGAAAGAAGGGCCTCCTCAGCAGACCTCAAAGCATAGGCAGGTTTGTAAGGGAGAATTGCTGTTGTGTGCTTTGAAATTGTTTCTGATTTATGGCGACCCTAAGGCAAACCTATCACAGGGTTTTCTTGACTGCCATGGCTATCTTGACACAGCCATGGGAACCATCATAAGAACATTGAACATTATAGGTTAAAGATTCTTCCTGATCTCACAGAACTACAGGGTGCTGAGGAAAAGGAATAATTATTATGTCGGTTTAGGTCAATCCACGTTCCCAGTCTTGGGGGCTTTAGTACTAATAGCGTAGAGTCCAACTTTGTGTGTGTATATGCCTTCAAGCTGCCTGTTGACTTATGGCAATCCCATGCATTTCATGTTTTTCCCAGGCAAGGAGTATAGAGGTGGTTTTGCAACTTTAGTCAGACAAAAACCCAGCATTCCTTTGGTCCCAAAGACTGAGCTTAGAGACATTAGTTTGGGGACTGTAGCCCCCAGAATCATCCACCCAGCATGAACAGTGGGGGGAATCTGGGAGTGTTCATCCAAAAAAAGTATTTCTTCCAAGCTCCGCCCAAAGTTAAGATAAAATCTCAGGGGGCCATAACCCCTCATCTCAATACATTTATTTCTTGAAACACATAAAAACATTTTAAGCAAAAAGATGGCATGTGTGTTGATTAATGGCATGACAGCTAAGCCAAGACAATCTTGCTAACAAAGAAATAAAAACATTCTTGACTTGTAATAGTGGCTGTTAACATGCTTCTCTAGTGTGGAATAGCAAGTTCTAGCCAAGATAAGCAAAACCTTACTTGACCTCAAAACCTTAAGAGACCTTTGGAAGTGCATATTGGCATGCGTTACTAAGGTGAGATGATACATCAGACATGTAGAATCTGCCATTAAATATTTTAATTTTTACAGTATTGGTGCTCCTAGCTAAAAGTGAGATTTTGCAAAATATGTTATTTGACTGAAGGCTATGTCCATTGTTTTTAAAGCCCAATCTCTGGGGGCATCTCATTCACAAATAAATGTTTCTTCATCTGGCTGTGGGCTGGATTCTCACACAAATCTTTGTTGTATATATGTAAACAATGTCACCCTCTTCCTTGTGCATGAACTCTCTAGGACAAAGGTATTGTCTGAAATGGCCAATTGCAGGTTTGGCCAACAATAATATGGAAACTTTTCAATGCTGCCTTGAACTTTGAAATTATTGGCTGCTGTATGGCCAATTGGCAGGTTCTCGTCTATTTTTCCATATGCCACAAGGCGGTAGGATCTGTGTACATGTCAACAAAAAATGTATTGTGTGAATTGGACATGGTTGGTAGTTGCATGGCTAGTAGGGTAAACATATTCTTCAGAAGAAAGACTATTGATTAGCATAAATTTGTACAGCCATTTAAAATAAATAGTATCTGATTATTACATAGGTATATCTTTTTTTTTTTTTAATGTGATTTCATTGTTGACAGGTAAGAGGTTCCCAGTTTACTTCTGCCCCACTGATACAGAGCTGAACTATTATGCATTATCATTCATAGTTGCTGTGGCTTGTTCATAGTTGCTGTGGCCAATTCATCACCTCAATCACCTTCTGAAGATAAACCTTTCTGTACTTAGCTACACTGGTCCTCTGATGGCAGACATGCAGCTGGCCACCAAGTTTGTACTTGAAGCTTTACCAGCTTGGTAGAAACTGCTGGAGCTGGAGCTTTGCTGGCATAGCCTTTGAGAGCCCAGGATCATTAAGTTCCCTGATGAACTTTGGTAACTGGGGTAATCTTGGTAGACTGCACGGATACGTGCTGGAAAATGAACATACACAGGTATCCTAGCTATTAGAATAAATTTCCCAGAGGAACTTGGAAAAGGGCCAGTTGTAACATTGGACAGAGTGGGACAGTTGCCTTAGGTAGCAGATACTAAATGGTATGGAGGGCTACCACAGCAGCCTCCATTCTGGCTAGACACTTCTGCACTTCCTAAGCTAATCTGCTATCTTCGGGTATGGTGGAGGATTCTGCCTCATCACCAGTATCAAAGTAAGAATTAATTGCCAGTTTAGTCAGCTAGATGCAATTGAAAAGGTTGCTATCTTGGCCTTCATCTCAGTCAACAAAGTGTCTTTGGCTGGCTCTGTCTGAGAAAGCAGTTTGTCTGGAATAGCAAAAAGGGTGCTCCATTTCTGCTTGTGGCATCCAGTTCTGACCTTGCTTGTTTCTTCTTTAACATGCATACTCTTTCAGCATAGTAAAACAGGGTCTCATGTCTCTGATGTTATGTCTTTGAAAGTATGAATGATCTCAAAAACAGAGTTATTTATATTCTAAAGCACTGTTAAGGAGGAAGACACTGAGGGGCACTGAATTGCTTCTGTTTTCGTGAGGGGACAAGTTAAACCTGCTATTCCCTTTAGCATCTATGGAAAAAATGTACCTTGATTTCATGCACACCATACAGTGAGAAGCAAGTGTGTTGTTGTTGTTGTTGTTGTCAGAATCCTATACAGTCCAATGTTCTTATTATTCTTATTCTTATTCTTATTTCTAGCCCGCCTATTTCCAAAGGGAATCAAGGCGGGTTACAAGCATAAAAATAAAAGCATACAGTAAGAAAAACAATAATATAGAATAGTTTTTTGTAGGTTTTTTTGGGCTGTGTGGCCATGTTCTAGAAGAGTTTCTTTCTGATGTTTTCGCCAGCATCTGTGGCTGGCATCTTCAGAGAAGCCTACGACTTCACAATAATATAGAAGTTGCATAAAAAGCATATAATTTTCTATTGCATGAGTATAAGTACTTTTCCCAACTTTGCACAAGGAGGTATCCAATACAGAAGAAGTTCGGTAGGCTTCTTTTGTGATCCAATGCTTAGGGACCACCTCCCTTCGCATGACCAAGACTACCTCCATCTTCTCTACATTCCCAGATATGTCCACTGGCTTTCAACAGGACTCCCCTGACATTCAACAGGATCCCAACCATAGTGCCTAATGTTTTCTAAGCATTAATAATTAATAAGAGATTAAAGAACAAAACAGTAACTGCTTGTTGTTTCTCAATATATAATAGATATAATAACAAAGAAAAACACTATAAGGAGGAAAATGAGAAAACAAGCAGATTCAGGTATCAAATTTTAAAGTCACTGTAAGTTGCATAATTGATCTAATGAAAAACTCTTATGGCTGCTCAGTCAGGAGGCAGTTCTGGAAGGTGTTTGATCCAGCCAGGCTGATGGAATTTTCTTCTGTTGGTTAGAAAGATCTATTTATGAAAAAAAAATAGGTCTATCAGAGGTATTAATCACAAAAGCAAATGGAATTTGCTATCTTCAGGGGCCAGAAGGAAACAAATTTTGCTTCCAGAGGTACCCAGCTGGCCAGTGGTGTAGTGGTCCATAGACCCAAATAATTGTGCCTTTTTGATTTGTCAGTTAGATGACAATTATGTCATTTGCCACACAAATCAGACTTCATTCTTCCCTCTGAATGTAGCTGCAGTCCCCAAAGTAGCTGGAGCCAGTTGATGGATTTTTCAGTAACAATATATTGTTACAAGCAATCCCTGATGTAACCCAAAGTACCTGGTCACTAGAAAGATTATGCTATTGAGCTCCAACAGCTTTACAAAAGATCCATTGATAGTGGAGATGACAGCTGCTGAAAGTAGCTTGTTGGTAGAGGTCTCTAGAGCTGTTCACATTGTTGAACTCTCCTTGGAGGTTTGGCTATGAGGACTGTTGTGCTGAGAGCCTGCATTTTAAAATGGACAACTAGAGATGGCTACTATTTGAACCAAAACACTGACCTAAATGGACCCCAAGTAGTAATGTTTAGGATTCTTCTGACAATCAATGACCTAAGAAGAACAGCTTCTTCCTACCTTGTTGCCGTGTGCCTTCAAGTGGTTTCTGCCTTACAGTGATCCTAAGGTAAACCTATCATGAGGTTTCCTTGGCAAAACTTGTTCAGAGGGGATTTGATTTTGCCTTCCTCTGAGGCAGAGATTGTGACTTGCCCAAGGTCACCCAGAGGATTTCCATGGCCAAACAGGGACTTGAACTTTGATCTCTAGAATTTTAGCCCAACACACAAACCACCACACCCAGTTCAGCTATTCATTTAAAAATATAATGCTGCTCTCAGGTGAATGTTATGAAGGTGCCTTCAAAACCCTTGGTGCACATTTTTTGCTTGGTAATCCACATTAATTTCTATTTCCAGCTTCCTTGTACCATCTGCTTCCATTTTTTTTGTGGCAGATGTCCTATGCAGTCTAATAGCAATGTGTTTCAAATCCTTTCCAGCTCCGACTTGCGACATTAATGGAGAGAGCCAATGATAACAGCTAGCTGCAGTCTGACACAAACAACACACATGTACACACCAAGCTTCCCTCTTTTTTCCTCCCCAAAGGGAAGCAGGCAGGAGACAGCTGCCATGCCCCCTTCGTCCCATGACGACTGCCAGGGTGAAAAGAGGACAGAGAAATTACTTGCTGCTGGAAGGAACACAGAACTCTTAACTAGCCGTTCTCCTCTTCTTGCTTCTGGCCAACAATAACTGCTTCACCCCAGGTTGCTGGAAAACTCTCTGAAGAATGTTCCTGTGTCTGTTCTTGCTTTTTCTCATTCTTTAATTTCAGAGTTGCTGTTACCATCAGACCTTGGCTCCCTCACAAATTCCACAAGTTACACCAAACCAAGCAGACATAGGTCCAAAACACACTGCAGAAATAATCCAGTTTGAGTTCACTTTAACGGTCCTGACTGGGAATTTAGTGGCTTATTGAGGCACCAGATCTCTCTGATAGAGAAGGCTAAATGTCTCACAAAACTACAGTGGCCAGAATTCCCTAGCATTAAGCCAGGGCAGTTAAAGTGGTCTCAAACTGGATTATTTCTGCAGTGTGTTTTAGACTCTTTCCAGTCTATGGAGTGGGGTAAGGAGAGAACATAACTCAATGGTAAGAGTGCATGATTAAATTCCCTGGCATCTCCAGTTTGAAAAAGAAAATAAAAGATCAGGTAACCAATGACAGGTAGCAGGTTCCCAGTTTACCCATGTTTATGTACTTGTGCGGGGAAGGATCAGAGTGTCCTCTTGTCCCAAGGGTGTGACAGACAACATTCCAGCTGGCTGATCTTTAACTGGCTTGTCAGCTCCCTGGTTAGGGAAGATATTGCAGATAGAGCCGAGCAAGATGTTTTCCTTCCCAGCCCACCAAGAGAGTTAAAACCAGTCTTTGACAGATCTTTGAAGGAGTGAAATTGGGCTCTGAGAGGAAAACTAGAATATTAGCCCATGAGAAGAAAAAATGGAAAGAACAGCCACTGTGGGATGGCGACCACACTTTGGAGTGGAAGAATTATCTTCATATCACTTGGCTAAGCTAAAGAGGAATGCTGTGGGAATACCTAATGCTGCTATCTTTCATCATGCTGAATACAGGGTCCACTGGACACACTGATTATCCAACTCAGAAAGAATCACCTTGCTATAAACAGAGGGCTCAACCTTGACAATGCACAGCTGAGTAAGGCTTGCTACTTGCTTGTTTGTCTAGGATACAGCTAGATGTTCTGGCCTACTGAAAAGGTGGGCTTTTGACCCACAAAGTGTTGGGCCTCTTTGTCTCTTAAGTAGATGGTCAGTTGGCAAACCTCTCCCATCTACTTTAGGACTGCAGTACACTTCAGATGAGATTTCTCTTTCAGAGGGCAAGACACATGGTAGAAGGGGCTGCAGAACAAACTTTGTTTGGGCTTGGTTACAGCTGCAGCAACTTTGGCAGGAGCCAAATCTTATTGCACAGATTTGAGGAAAGGGATGGATCATTTGGAGGGAAAGGGGGCCTGTGTGCTTGTTTTCCCCAAATTTGGGAGATCACTTAAGGGATTTTGAGAAGGCTTTCAGGAATTTTCCTCCCAGGTGGCAGGGAAATCATACACTAGCCTGCACCCATATGGGATCCCATAGACTGCCATATCATGGTTTTGTCTTCTAGCAGACGGGTGAGGACAATTTATTAGTCAACAACTGAGTTGCCCAAAATTTTTATTAATTTGCTGTGCTGTGCCAAGACTATCTAGATATTGTATACTCTGATGGCAATGACTATCTGATAGATGACCTTTGCAGGAAAAAGGATAGAATACAAAGAGGGAAACAAGAAAAGAAAACATATGTAACATATTGTCAGAGAAAAATGGCCAGATTTTTATTGTATGGTGTTTTTTTTTTATTTTCCCTCAACCCCAGACATTGCTCTCCCTATTTTAAATCCATATAGCTATGTGTGAGAAAGTTATTATATAGCTTTTACTGAATTGGGATTTTAACAGATTAGTAGAAATCATTGGAGGTGAACTGCATTAATGTGTTCCAACTCTCAGGCTAACTTATCTTTTGCATCACATTTGCTCTGACCAGCCCATGAGGTTGTCTGAAGGACTGCAAAACCAGAACGGTTTACTTTATGTGAGGAAAAACCAGTTCAGATTTTAATTCTGCTAAGAATGAAGACAAATTACATTCTCTCTTAACCTGCCTTGGTACTGTTGTGAAGGTCAAAGTCAGAAGATTCCATGTATGCTGGGCTGAACTCTATAGTAGAAGAAGAGGACACATACAAATATGATAAATAAATGACTTAGCTTTATTCACAATATCCTTTTCTCTGTCTTTAATTGCTCATTAGGCCCAAAAAGAATTAATTTGTAGATGTGAAACAATAGTTATAAGTAACTTCTTTAGGAAAAATCTGAATGTCACTAAATTAAGAAAACAGAACCACAGATTCTATACTTCACCCTACTGGTCAACTGACAGACATGATAGAAGAACCAAAGACAGAACCTAAGACAAAATGTAAAATTATGTCCATATGTCCACAGATAATAAGGACATTTGCCTGTCTTAGATTAAGACGTTGCTACTTCCAGATAATGTTTTTCAGTTTGGGGAAAACCTTCACTGCATTCTGTGTTGTTATGTGTAAAACGTCTTCCACTGAAATTCCTTTGATTTTAGCAATGTATTCTGCAGCAATGAAGATATTCTTTGGTTCATTTCTCATCTGAAATACAAATACAGAACTATGGTTTCTTCATCAACATCTGTTGCTGACAATGTATCTTTAGAGCCAGCTGCTCAAAGAATGGTTCTGACTGTGTGGTAGTCTAGGACTTATTAACTGTACCATTCTCCTTTCTCCCACGTTGGATTTCCCAGTTCTTTATTGCTACAGTTTCAGGGATTAAGATCTAAAAGGATTACCCTTTTACAATGCACTAAAGACATCATTTAGTTCACTATACGTGCAGCCTACACGGAAGAACTAAGAACAAAAAGATATTGAAAAAATGAAGAACAACTCAGTTTTCCTTCTTCCCGTCCACTAACCCCTTGACATCCTTCTCCACCTTTGTTTGTGGTGCTGTTGGAAAGTCAAGCAGCCAGCCCCTGTAATCCCTGATTTTCCTCATGCTGTTGCCTTTCCTTCTTCTAGGAGAGGCATGGTTTTAGAAAGCTCAACTTTTGATATTATGGACTGCCTTAGTATCACCAATTATTTATTATTTTATTTCTGCTTCTACTATGAAAGGGGGGTTCATGAACTTCACTGCAGCTAAGAAAAGGTGGAAGAGTCGGTGGTGAACCAAGCCAGTGACATATAAGGGCACATTTACACTTTAGAAAGAATGCAATTTGCTACCACTTCAACTTCCATCACTCCATCCTACAGAATCCAGGAATATGTAGTTTTGTGAAACACGAACACTCTTTGACAAAGAAGACTAAAGACTTGGTAAAACTACAAATCCCAGGATTCCATAGGATGGAGCTATAGCAAAGTGGTGTCAAACTGCACTATTTCTGAAGTGTAGATGCACCCAAAAAACCTCTGCAGGCACCACTGTCATGATCATATTACATCTGGAATGGTGACATATTTGGCTTAAAGAACCAAGTACTTAGCTGAACTGTCAAGTTTTGGACAGAGTCCATAGTTCATTCCATTAAGAATTTCTCTTATTTTTACATCTCTAGGTCTTGTCACCTCTCTAAAATCTGTATGCTATCATCGGTCTTGTCATTTGCATTTTTTGTTTTGTTATTGCTGATCTCGATGAGAAAATATCACAGCTGATCCTTTACCTGTTTTTCAGGACCTAGAGCAGGCGAATCTGTTTCTAAGCAAATGCTTTCTAGAGGCAGCTGCTTCACAAGTTTCTGCTTCTTGAAGGACACAAAATAGATCATTAATGTCTACAGTCTCAATACACATTAAAACAAATCTTTTAAATGATGGAAAGCTCAAGCCATGCATACTATTGTGGAATTATAGTTGGTCTTAATAAATATATTGCTCACTTATGCACATTGGATTTTGTTTTGTTCTTATGGACTAATATGGTAACCTCTATTTTTGTACTAAAAAAAAAGTAGAGCTATCCATTGAATAAGGAATACTTTGTTCATAGAGAATTATAATTAAAATATTAAAATCCCCCCCCCCCCCAAAAAAAAAGTTGACTAAAAATGACCCTTTAAGGATAGAAAATAATTTCTTTATTAACTTTTCAGGTGTCAGTCACTGGAAGCAACCTACACTGTTAACTTATTTTCCATTCCTGGTTTTAGGAACATGAGAGCTAAAAAGCTTTCAGAATTAAAGAAGTGTTCTTAACTCTTAAGCCAATGGTAAAAATAAGTTACTGCTGGCTCAACAAAACCTTTAATTGACTGATCAACTGATTTATGCACAATTCTATGCCAGCCTACTCATAAAAACACCCTATTAAATTTAATGGGACGTTGTTAACTGGCCTTGAGTTGGCCCTGACTCATGGTGACAATGTGGATGACGTTATCTCCAAGACCCCCAGTCCACCACTACTCTGCTTAGTTTCTGCAAATCCATGTCCGTGACCTCTATGATTGAGTCTATCCATCTGACATGCAGTCTTCTCTTTCTGCTGCCCCTTTCCTAGCATTATTGTCTTTTTTAGTGAATCATATCTTTTCATGATGTGGCCAAAGTACGACAGACAAATTTCTGGCTTTATCTGTTCAAGGACCCATTTGTTTGTCTTTTTGGCTGTCCATGGTATCCTCAGCATTCTTTTCCAGCACCACATTTGAAATGGTTGATTTTCCTCTTATCTGCTTTCTTCACTGTCCAGCTCTCACATCCATACATGGTGATGGAGAATATAAGGGTTTGGACAATTCTAATTTTAGAGCTCAGTAGTATATCTTTGCTCTTTAGGATCCTGTCTAGTACTTTCACAGCTGTCCTTCCTATTCCTAGTCTTCTTCTGATTTTTTGACTGCAGTCCCCATTCTGATCAATGTTTGATCCTAGGTACAGAAACTCTTTAACTATTTCCATTTTCTTATTGTCTAGATTGAATTTGTGTAGATCCTCCATAATCATTAATTTTGTTTTCTTTATGTTCAGGAAGAAACCTAATTTGCACTTTATTCCTTGATTTCCTTAGTAATTGCTCTAAGTCTGAGATGTTGTCTGCTAGTAATATGGTCTCATCTGCATACCTAAGATTCTTTTTCTTCCTATCTTCACTCATCTCAGTCTAAATCTGCTCTTCTTCTGAGATTTTTTTCATTCTGAGATTTTTTTCATACAAGTTGAACAAATAGGAGGACAGAATGCATCCTTGCATGACCCCTTTGCCAACTGGGAACCATTCTGTTTCTCCAAATTCTGTTCTGACAGTACCTTCTTGTCCTAAGTACAGATTTCTCATCGGGACTATCAGATGTAGTGGCATTCTCATTACCTTAAGAGCCATCTACAACTTGGTCAAATGCTTTGTTGTAATGTATAAAGCATGTGCAGATTTTTTTTCTGGAATTATTTTGTACGCTCATTAGCCATCTTATGTTTGCCATGCGGTCCCTACTGCCTCTTTGTTTCCTGAACCCCACTTGCACTTCTGGGATTTCTCTCTCCATGTACGGCTGGAGTCTGTTCTGCAGAATCTTAAGCATAATTTTGCTTGCATGTGAGATTAATGTTATGGTTCTACAATTGCTGCAGTCTTTTGTATCTCCTTTTTGTGGATGGGAGTGTATGTTCATTGTTTCCAGTCTGTTGGCTATTGTTTTGTTTTCCATATTTGTTGACATAAATCGGTTAGCACTAAAGTAGCTTCTCTCTGTGTGCACTGTAGCAGTTCAATTGGGATATCTTCAGTTCCTTACTTCCAAGTAAATATTTATAGGACTGCCGTCTAAGACTACAGTCCTCTTTTATTTATTATTTAATTATGTGTATTCAGAAGAAATTCCCACTTCATTCTGAGTAAGATTCTGAGTAAATTTTTGAATAAGATTTCAGGTTATTTCCTCTCTTTGGGGTGTAGTACAAATGCTTACATTTGTACACACTTGATCTTATCAGGACATTTAATGAATTACAAATCTATAATAAAGATAAAGAATCATAAGAGCTACTCTACATTATGACTATGTGGAAGCCAAGTTCCTGTTTTCATTGAAATACTGCTGCTATTATTTAGTCTATTAAATTGGGACTAAAATTAAGTATAAAAAGAGAAAAGGCCTTTCCGCTTGCTTTGTCCATGTGCACACCCCAAGAGCAAGCCCATTTCAATAGCAGGATATCCATCCTTAGGAAATAAATGGGAGGAGTTTTTACCCAGGTTGCAGGGATTTATTTATACTCCTCATAAAAACAAATTTTGTCTGCAGGAGGGCAAGTGAACACCCCCTGAAGATTAAAGCATTTTTCTAAACCCTTAACAAAAATATCTTCAAATAATACAGTATCACTAAAATAACAAAGCACACTCCAAGCAGAACATATCAGGCAGTCTTGCTCGCAACTGACACTGTTTTATGGTGAAGGGGGCAGGAACTATTTTCCTGCAGGGGAGTCTCCTGCTTCCCCCAAATTAAAAAGATTTCCCAAAATGTCAGGATCTGGTGCTAGATTTAAGTATAAATTAAGTAGGCTATATCCTAGAACTGCAGCTCATGAAGAGCCATTAAATAACCTCCCCCCCCCCCCCATTTTACATAACTTTGGAGTTTATCACACAAGGAGTCCCGTGCAGAAACGCTGCTTTAAATTGGGGGGAAAATGCAAAAGTGGAAGCAATTTATCAATGAGATTTCCCCATGTGATAAACTCCAGCGCAGTTAGAAGGAGGTTAATCCGAACGGAAATTAGACAAAAACTGCTTTTTTTTACTTTCGGGATCTTCCGAAAGTAAAAAGAAGCAGTTTTTGTCTAATTTCCGTTTGGATTAACCTCCTTTTAACTGCGACGTTGTCTGAAAAAACACCCGCTTTTGTGGGTTTTGTTTAATTTAAAGCCCCGTTTCCGCACGGGATTTCCCCCATGTGATAAACTCGTATGACAATAAAGACATAATTGTTAGATAGTGCAAGTGTTTTTGGAAATGTTACAGTGTCTCTTGAACCTCAGTGTTTCTTAAACTAGCACTGTGGGATCTGTACAAAAACTGATGTTGTTAACTGCTCTCAAGTCAACTTCAACCTCTGGCAACACTGTGAATGAGGCATCTCTAAGACTCCCTGTTCCCAACGAACCAGCTCAGTTACTGCAGACTTAGGGCCATGTCCTCTTTCACTAAGTCTATCCATCTGGTGTGGGGTCTTCCTCGCTTTCTACTGTCCTCTACCATTCCAAGCATTATTGTCTTTTCTAGTGAATCATATCTTCTCATGGTGTGGCCAAATACAACAGCCTCAATTTAGTGATCTTGGCTTCGAGGAAAAGTTCAGATCCAATTTGCTCTTGTACACATTTGTTTGCCTTTTTAGTAGTTCACAGTATCAGCAGAACTTTTATCCAGCACATCTCAAATGAGTTGATTTTCTATCGGCTTTTTTCACTGTCCAGCTCTTGCACTCATACATAGTGATGGGAAATACGATGGCATGAACAATCCTCACTTTAGTCTTCAGTTGTGTATCTTTGCACTTAGGAGCTCTAGCTCTTTCACAGCTGCCCTGTCTAATCCTAGTCTTCTCCTGATTTCATGACTGCAGTTTCCATTCTGGTCAATGATTGATCCAAGATTTGGGAAGTCTTTGACTATTTCAATTTCCTCATCATCCTTATTGAATTTGTGAATATCCTCCATGGTCATTATTTTTTTAGTCTTCTTAATGTTCATCATTAAACCTGACTTTGTTCTTTGACTTTCCTTAATAGTTGTTCCAAGTCTTTGTCATTTCCTGCTAGTAGTATGGTGTTAGCTACACATCTTAGTTTATTGATATTCCATCCTCTAATCTTTACTCTTCCTTCCTCTGAATCTAAGCCTTTTTGTATATTTTCTGTGTATAAGTTGAACAATAGGGTGATAAGATACATTCTTGTCTAACTCCCTTTCCAGTTGGGAACTATTTTGTTCCTCCATACTCTGTTCTAAGGGTAGCCTTTTGTCCTGACTATAGATTGCGTATCAGGATAATCAAATTTATTGGCACATCCAGCTCTTTAAGTGCAATCCATTACTTTTCATGATCAAAGTCAAAGGCCTTGCTATAGTCTATAAAGCACATTATGATTTTCTTCTGGAATTCTCTGGTGTGCTCTATTATCTATTGCATGTTTGCAATTTAATCCCTAGTGCCATTTTCCTTCCTGAACCCAGCCTACACTTCTGAAATTTCTTGCTCCCTAAATGGCAGGAATGTTGTAGAATCTTGAGCATGATCTTGCTTCTGTGTGAAATCAATGCAATGGTCCTGTAGTTGCTGCAATCTTTTGTCTCCCCTTTTCTAGGGATAGGAATGTATATTGATGGTTTCCAATCTGTGTGCCACTGTTTTGTTTTCCATATTTGCTGGCAGATTTTAATTAGAACAAAAGTTGATTCTGTATCCATAAACTGTAGTAACTCTGTTGGTAGGTGATTTGTTCTTCATGATTTATTCTTCTTAATCTAGTGCAGCTTTCACTTCACTTTCCAAAATTTGTGATTCATTCTCATATTATTATTATTCTTCCCATACTGAGCTACTATGATCAACTAACATGTTCAGTCCAAGGAATATAGCAAAAGGAACCAGACTCCATAATCTCTGCAACTACAAGGACAACTGAGAGGTGGAGGGACTGCCTGGCCTGAGCCTTACTTCTCAACAGTGCACACACACACATCTTAAAGGGAACAGAAACTGAAGCCAGTCATTCCAGAAAGAATCAAGTGACCCGAGAATCCACCAAAGGTCCTGCTGCCTTTTTATAACCAGGATGGGGAACATGCTGCTCTCCACATAATGTTGGACTGCAACTCCCATAATTAGTCATTAGACTGCTTAGATTGGTTAGGGCTCATGGGAATTCAAGTCCAATAGTACCCACACTCTCCATCCTAATCATATAAGAGCTCTCCTGGGCTTGGCACCTCAGAGTAATGACAATTCTTAAACAGATTTCTTATGATGGAATAAGACTAACAGTTTTAGACCATGTCATCTTCCTCTGAGTCTTTGTCTGCCACTACCAGAATCTGACCACCAGTCTATTTATATACATATGATTTGCATATAACCTCAGTAGGTTCTGACAGGCTAGAAGAAAAATATTTACAATAGGAAGGAAGAAATCTTATGTAGGAACCCCTTCTCACCTGTTCACTCCTTACAATGGAAGGAGGAATGGAGAAAAAGTACCCTGCTGTCACCCCTTCCATAGCCACTGATGGCTTGCCATCAAACGCATGGAGCAGCACCCTTTCGGCACCTAAGGTAAACGACAGAAGTCAGTAAAAATAATACTTATGCTTCCATTAGAATGCTTATGTCAAGAGGTCTGACTGGGAAGCAACATTACACTGGAAGCAAGAATCAATGCCCCATGGAGCACTCTTAAAAGCACCACCCAGCATGGTGAATGGTGGACAATGGAAGTCGTAGTTCAAAATTACAAAAAGGTTCTCATTCATTTCATAGCACATGTTGTGCTTTTGCTGGAATGTTGTCTTACACTTGGTAGTAGAGAAAGTACTGTGTATTTTTTCAAAATCTGGTAATCTGGATTTGTGTCCTTCCTATTTAATCTACTGAATATGGGCCCAGAGCTTTTCCTTTGAGTCCTGGCCCAAGGAGACAACTGCTTCAACTTAAAGGCAGAATCTCCCTAAAAGTGCAACTCTTGTGGCCTCCATGTACCTAGACTCGTGCGTATAATTAAGAATGGTTCTGGATGTTACACGGAAGCAGGAAAAGGTTTCTGATGTAACATTCAAAGAGAAAAGTAGACTACTCCCCACATGAGTTTGGCCAGCTTCACACCAGGTGTTCATGAATTTGGGAGAGGGGAAAAATCCTTGAACAAATATAAACCATTTTTTAAAAACCCATCAAAAACAAATACCTTGTTCCTTTAAGAGGTTAATGGTTGGCCTTCCAGCTGAGCGGGAGTGGACATTCCTAAAATAAATAAGGAGAACAAAAGACAGCAGCAGGAGATTTTTTTAAAAAAACAACTGAGCTGGATTTTCATAGCCAGATAAGCCAATTACTTGGCTTGCATCTGACCATTTCTTATGCTTTTAGGCTTAATTGAATATGGACATTTTAGCTTATTGTTACCACCATATGACCTCAGGACACATTTATTTTAAAAATTACATAAACAAGGGAACAACTGTATTTTTGATAGATCACTAAGATGCTGATTATAGCAAAATGGAGTGAAGCAATGAAAAAACAGCTATTAGTATAATGCCTATACTAAGATTACACAACAAAACAACCAATTACCCTGAAAATGTAATAACCATATTTTATCTCCATTGGTACCAGATTTATGTAAGCTGCAATAAGAATATTAATAAGATAATATACCGGTACTTAGATTAATTAGTAACTTGAACCTAATAATTTCAAAGGGTTAGGAATTTGGTATTATCTTCCTAAAGGTAAAAACAATAAGTTTTCTTGCAATGAACACACACAAGACCTACAAAGGCAAATCCAATTGTTTTGCCAGTTGAATCTGTTTGATCAAGACTTGTCTTTGTCCTTTCTTCTGCTCTTCAGTGCTGGCAAATCTTGGTGTGAAATCCAGACCAACCTGGAGGACAAACTGAAAAATTAGCATTTTGTTCCTTTTAGAATTAACTATCAACTCAGAATGGACTAGCTAGGAGCAACAATTAAAATAAAGTCAAATAAACAGGACTGAGGAATGTGTAACCTTCCAAATATGATAGACTGCAAATTCCATCACTTCTAGCTAGCACAGCCAATGGGAAGGGATGATGTGAACAGTAGATTAACGAGTGGAAGGCCACACACTCACTATTCCTGTTCTAAATGTAATCTAGTTTGCATTTAATAAGGATTGTATTACTGAAGACTTGCTGTGTTTATTTCCAGAGACCCTTAATCAATCATTTTTCCAGCATTTTGGCAGGAAAACAGATGCTGCGCTGAAAACAGATGCTGCATTGATGCTGTGAGTTTAAGGGTCATCTTAAATGAGATAAAATAAATACTTTCCATGTAGGAAAGCCTATGCAACCAAGTATGCAGCCCACATATGACAACTGTATATATATGTGATAGTTTGAGCACTGGACTACAATCTGGAGACGAGGGTTCACATCTCTGCTCAGCCATGGAAAACCACTTAGTGAGCTTGAGCAAATCATACTCTCTTCCATACTCAAAGGGAGGCAATAGCAAACCTCATTTGAACAAATACTGCCAAGCAAACCCTTTGACAGATTTGCCTTGGGGTTGCCATAATTTGGAAATGACTCGAGGGTACACAATAACAACAATGCATCCCATATATAAATTCAGAGACCTAGCCATGTTCATCTGGAATATCAGTATGCAAAGGAATCTTGTAGCACTTTGAAGTTAACTGTGAAAGAAGTTTTAGGATGAGCTTTCATAGACATGGTCTATTTCCTTAGATGCATGGAATGAACAGTTCAAGCTACAATATCTGTCACACAATTAGTTTCAAGGGGGCTGCAAGATCCCTTGCATCCCATATATGATACCTTAATTCATGTATTTTAAATATTTGTGTCCTATCTTTCCTTGTGCATAAAGGATGCATAGATAGAATAAGGTATGAAGGTTGTAAATATGAATATTGTGGCACACGCACACTTTCTGGAATAGCAGCCAAACATGTGTTTGAGCCATGTGTATACCCAGCATGGGTGCTTTAGTCCCACACATATCTAACAACAATACTTGTTATTATCTTATAAAGGGGAACTCTATAGATGTCTACTCAAAATAGCTATTTAATTTAATTGGACTTACTTCAAGATAAGTATGTATAGGAGTGCAGCACACTTATCTCAAAGTAAGCTTCACAAGACATTTGGCCTTAATTCTGAGTAAGCAAGCATAGGACTGTGCTGCAGGTTTGTAGTCTATGGACATTTGCAATGAAAGATGTTCTATCTGTTTTTATGGAGGTTAGTTCTAAGTAAAAGTGATTAGAACTCTTCTGCACAGGGATTTTTACACAGGAAAAGATAACATATGAAGCAGCTGTAAATCTAAAAGCATAAACTGTTGTGAAAGCTTAAAGTTCATGGAGATTCTGCTTACCTCTCCTATGGCCAACAAGTGGTCCTTATAGAGTTCTATGAGTGGCAATGCTTCATCTAGATCCTGCAGAAAGATCTTGCATTAGTGTCCAATGAACAGAGCTTGAAATAGTTATAACCTTGGCTGCATCTGCACTGCAAAAATAATGCAGTTTAACACCACTTTAACTGCTATAGCTCAATGCTAAGGAATTCTGGGATTTGTAGTGTGGTGGGGCACCACAGCTCGAATGCTAAATATCTCACAAAACTACAATATAGGAAAGTATTATTTCAATACTTTTTAGAGATTTGCTGGGTCATCTTATTATCTCATTTCAGACATAGATTAGACGGTTTGAGAAACTTTGGTAAAGCTTAAGAGAGTTACAAATATTAATTAAGGAGAAGCCAATTTTCCAGCAGGTAGGAAAAGTGGTATGGGTTGAACACCTGTGGAATTTTCCATAAATATGGATAACAGAGGGAACAGAAGTAAAATGGTAATGGGCGAGAGAAATAGGAAGTTAATGGGAGGAGGTGTGAATACAAAGGTATTCGCACTTTCTAAAAAGTGTGTTCCACCTGTCTGTCTTATTTTGAATAAAAAGCAAAATGTGAATAACACTGATTGCCACTTTATTGGCATTTGACCTTGCAACAAAGACTGAAAAGTAGTCATGAAAGTGAGAAATATTACAAAAATGATACAGCAATTTGTTTCCATGTCACCTGTAAAGTAGCACTGCGTTCATATCCTGTTGGACTGCTTTGAACCGGATGGATCCCCAGACATCCAAAGACAAATCCTGAGTACCTGGATATAGATACATCATGCAAAGGATAGAAATTGTTAGATCCACGTGGCTGCCAAGTAAAAAGAGAGCATGAGAGACTGGGGGGAGGGGGGAAGCTTTTGCTATTTCAACCAACAAAACTGGTTGTCTAGATTAGAATAATAAAAGAAAGTAACTGGTCATTATTATTCCTATTCTAATTGCTTAATTATTAACTATAATTTATTCAAATTTTATTTTATATTTTAGAAAGTTGCTGAGAACTAGCTCCAATGTAGCATACAGAATTTAAGAAAGTTACTTTATGTACAGTTTTCTTAGGCAAGGAATACTCAAAGGTGCTTTTGCCAGTTCCTTCCTATGAAATATAGCATATAGCACCTGGTACTCATTGGTGGTCCCATTCAAGTACTAACCAGGGCTGACCATGATCAGATAAGATCTGGTGCCTTTAAGGTATTTAGGCTCTACTACAACTCCAGAATTCCACAGGTAGTATAGCCCAGGGGTAGGCAACCTTTTTGAGCTGGGGGCCAGGTTGCTGTCCCTCAGACAATTGGGGGGGGCGAAGAACCAAAAATAAATAAATAAATAAATAAATAAAATTTTTAAAACATTTTAAAAAATTAAAAAATATTCATGCACACTCTCTCAGCCCCAGAAAAGCCATGGCAAACCCCCTGTGGAGATTTTGCCAAGAAAACCCCAGGAACAAGTAATAACAACAATAATCAGTATCATTATGTCAGGCGGCGGCAGCAGCGGCGGCAGGACCGGCCTGGGCCCAGTCCAAAGCCTAGGGGGGCCGCATCCGGCCCTCGGGCTTTAGGTTGCCTACCCCTGCTATAGCCAATAACTACTGTTACAAGAGGACTCTGGAAGATGTAGTTGAAAATAATAATCTGCATATTTTGTATAAAACAATAATTGCCAAAGGTTATTTATTTATTTATTATTTACTATGAGATTATGAGTAGCTAAAGAACATTCAGAGAACCTCTTGGCTGAATCTGGGCATGAACATGAGCATCCCAGCTCAGATCCAATCAAACATTCTGTTCACTGCATCATATTGGTTCTCCAATATATCACTGAAGAATTTAAACATGCAGAGAGAGGGAGAGAGAGAATATAATGAAGATAACAATGTCAATTTACTGAAGTTTCAATATAAAACACTATGGGCAGAATTCAGACTTGTTAACTTTTAGAATGCTCAAGGCATTCAAAAAAATCCTTTGGGATGTTTTACTACTTTTCTTTGAACAGCTGATACTATAAGATACCACACTGTGTCTTTGAAATAGAATAGAATAGAATAAAACCAGTTGCTATGCAGAATTAGGAAACTGTTGTTTAAGAAGAGCAATCCAAAGCCCAATGATATGTACATGGTTCTTTGGATTCTACTCTGCAGCCTTTTTTCACTCAAATAAAAGAGGCCAAAGAACTGGAAATTTCAGTACCTTTCTGAAAGCTGAATAATTTTTTCAAAATCGCCTGAATGTTCAGCAACTACCACCAGGGCCAATATTTTAGCCTGAAACAGCAAAGAATAAGTAGAACTGAGAACAATAATTAAAAGTCTTACAAACTGCTGGATTCTAAGCATATGTTATTTTTAGATTATATTTGTTATTTTTTTAAAACAAAAAGTTTGTTGTGACAGAGAAGGCCAATTTTTCACAGAATTACAATTCCCAGGATTCCCTAGCAGCGAACCAGGGTAGTTAAAGTAGATTAAAGTAGACTGGATTATTTCTGCAGTGTATTTTGGCACTAAGGGGCTATACAAACCAGCATAAAGAGACGGCCTGGGGGTGGAGTCGGGGCATGGCAACCGCACGCCGGCTGCCCCGACTCCATCCCCATATCATCCTCATGCCACCCACCCAAACAGACGGTGGGCTGTGTCAGGGCGCTCCCTTGGCACAATGTTTAGACACGCTGTGCCAAAGGAGCACAGAAGAGCTGCTGCTGCCATGGCAAAAGCAACTTTTTGCCACTCCAAAAAGGAGCAGCAAAATGCTAGATCAGGGCTGTGGCGTGCAGTTGCTGCGGTCCCGATCTGGCGCTCCCAGGGGTGGCATGGACCCGTCCCTTAGGGGCCATCTGTACAGCCCCTCAATATTCCCTGCATTGAATATTCCCACCCTATGAGTTCTTGTGGGAGCCACAGATGGAAAAACTTGGGAGAGTGGGCCTAGTGTGACCCCAGAAAGCTCCTCTGAAAAGCTGGGGGATCCTTCTAATCAATATGAAGTGTGGCATGGGGATTGGCAGGAGAAGGAAGGGCTAGGAAAATTTCTTTCTGTGAATTTCCTGAATATATTTTGGGATCCAGGCATAATCTTGGGATATTTCCCCCAGTCACAGCAGCCCTTCTATCTCAAATACGGTCATCTGGAGGGTCACAGTCCCTTTAAAGCAAACTCCAAGGCATGTGTAAAAGTAACTAAGGTGAACAGGGGATGGGAAACTTCTGTTAACTTTCTTGCATTAACTGCCTTAAGATTGAAGGCAATCTTTAGTAAGTTAAGATGAATTAGATTCAAACATTCAGCTCTAAGTAAACTTCCAAAAACTAAGAGAAAAGGTAAACATTCCTAGATTTTAAACATGACAAAGGAAAAACTTGACTACAAAAAAAAAAAAAATTACAAACCTTCTTTGCTTCTTCCAGTACACTCTCTATGTCCTGAAATATATTTTTTTAAAATATAAGTAAACGGAATCATTAGGAAAGAAGGAAAAAGAAGAAAGAATCAAACAGTATATTTCATTCCCCCCTTCTTATTCTTTACACATGTAAATGTAAAATCTCTGAACACTCTTGTGACCATTGTTAGCGAATGGAAAGAGCAATGTTACTATGGAATCTTGGATCAAGGCAGTTGGAGAAGTTACTGACTTTAAGAAGTTCACAAGAATGGCAATTCTTTACATGGAAACAGAATAACACACATTTCATCAGCACTCAATGGATGGGACGCTGTGTTACAAGTGTTTCATCCCCCCCCCCCCAAAAAAAGCCAGCTGTCACCTTCCTTAAACTAAGCAGTTCTGGTCCCCATCAGTTACTGGACAGAATACGTATTTAGAGAGATCTTGTAGCACCTTTGAGACGAAGGGGGGTTGCAGACTGCCAGAAATAGTGTGAATTCAGTCCACTTTTAGGGTTAGGGTTAGTGATAGGGAATCATGGGAACTGTTATTTTTCTGAGACATTGAGCCTTCTCTGTCAGACAACTCTGATGCCACAATAAAATACAGTTCCCATGGTTCCCTAACTCTAACCCTAACCCTAAAAGTGGACTGAATTCACACTATTTCTGGCAGTCTGCAACCCCCCTAACTGAAAGAAATTGACAACATGAGCTTTCACGGACGTCAACTTCCTCAGATGCATTTGGACATCAGAATACTGCCTGAGAAGCTGGTACAAATCTCAAATTCTGTGATGAAAGTAACACAGATACATACTAAATCAGGGGTAGGCAACCTTTCCCCTTTAAGGGCCGAGGGACTTCAGCTCCCAGAAGCCTCAGCCATGTTGGCCAATAGTCCCATGTTGGCCAATAGCTCCTGAGATTCTGGGAGCTGAAGTCCCTTCGGCCCTTAAAGGGGAAAGGTTGCCTACCCCTGCACTAAATAAATCAATAAAAACTGAATGATATGAGAGTTCCAAATAAATACTAATTAATCAATATCCCTTCTACTTTCCAATAAGCTTAAGGTATGTCTTTCCTTATCTGCACTTTATCTGGCCCCTGAGGTAAGGCTAACTGAGAGTGACTGGACCAAGATCCCACTGTGAGTGCGGACCTGACCCTGGGTTTTCCCAATTTCCAGCCCAACATATATGTTATATAACCAACCCACTGGTTCTTACTACAGTGCCTTCTTATGCATGTCAACTCAAGAGCAAGTCTCACCAGTTTAATAAGACTCCCATGTAAACTATATATAGGATTTCAACCTGCCACTAGGGGTGCAACTACACTTCAGAAATAATGCAGCATGACACCACTTTAAGTGCTGTAGCTCCATCCTATAGAATGTTGGGATTTGTAATTTGACAAAACAGAGAGGCGTGACCCTAAACCTCAAGAAAACTGTCAAAGCAAGAAAGTCTAGGTGAAAAGACTTCAAAAATTGGCTCGATTTTATTGAGAGCAAACTTAAAAGAAAAGGTAATAAATAAATAAAAAGTTAAAAATGTAGCCAATTGGTTAGGCAAATATGAATCCAAGGTTCTATGTGCAGAACCCAAATATAAGGTAAAACAATATTCAAACCAGTCATTAAAAATGCTAAATCTGACCAATATGTGCTATGCTCAGATACTATACATCTCACCCATAAACAAAGTAAAGGGAGATGTTTTACATGTAAAATACATAGAAGGTAAGTATATAACAGCTCCAAAAGTACAAAGGGGAGGGATAACAGTACAAGCCCCTTACAAATGGGAAATGGATAATAATGACCAAATGCGTTTCGACACTAGGTCTTCTTCAGTGGTCAAGATATGCTGAAAAAATAAATAATACAAATGGCCCACATTTTTCTTGGATGCCCTACATTCTGCAGTGCCTTGTCCTCTTTTGTGGTTAGGACATCTGGTCACCCTGCTCAAATGCATATGAGGAAGTAGGCTCATGTCTACAAAAGCTCATGCTACCAACTTCTTTCTTTCAAAGATATAGCCATTTTAGGACATTAGTGCACAGCTTAAAAAAGCATATTACTGCTGCCAAATTCAATCCTAATTCGGGCTGCATGCGGGTATTATCAGACATATTTTGCTGCCAAAGCCGCCGGCCAGGTGCAGCCTGGGTAACTTCCGGGTAGAATCTGAGCACAGCCAGCCTGTTTTCAAAACTGGAAAGCTCCCGGCTTGGCAAATTGGCCAGCTGAGCTCGGATTCTACCTGGACATTACCGGGGCTGCACCTGGCCGGCAGCATTGGTGGCAAAATACGTCTGAAAATACCCAGTTGTAGCCTGAATTAGGATTGAATTCAGCAGTGGTAAAACACTTTTTAAAACTGTGCGCTAATCTCCTTAGTCTGCAGAATCAGTATGTAGAGAGATCTTGCAGCACCTTTGAGACTAACTGAAAGAAAGAAGATGGAGCATGAGCTTTCGTAGACTTCAGTCTACTTCCTCATTTGACCAAATGCATCCGAGGAAGTAGGCTCAAGTGCAGGAAAAATCATGCTATCAACTTCTCTCTTTGAGTTAGTCTCAAAGGTGATGCAAGATCTGTTTGCATACTGATTTCCCAGACTAACACGGCTATGTCTTTGAATATTCTTTTTTTGGGGGGAGCAGTTTGTGGCATTTACTGCCACGAGATGTGTAGATAGCCACTATCTTTAATAACTGTAATGGGGAACTAAATATTGTGTCATCCTTGTGTGCCTTCAAATAGTTTTCAATTTATGGTGACACTAAGGCAATCCTATCATGGGGTTTTCTTCGCAAGATTGGTTCAGAGAAGGTTTGCCATTGCCTTCCCTTGAGGCTGAGAGAATGTGACTTGCCAAAGGTCACCCAGTGGGTTTTATGGCCAAGCTGGGGATTAAACCCTGGTCTACTGACAACCAGCATGGCATGGTGGTTTGAGAGTTGGATTATGACTCTAGAGACCAGGGTTCAAATACTGCTGGGTGACCATGCGCAAATCACACTCTGTCAGCCTTATAGCCATGGCAATCCCTTTTTGAAGAAACCTGCCAAGAAAATCCCATGATAGGATCACCAGAAGTTGGAAATGACTTGAAGGTCCAAAACACACTGCAGAATTAATCCAATTTGAGACTACTTCAACTGCCCTAACTCAGTGCTAGGGAATCCTGGGAATTGTGGTTGTTAATTACAGAGAAGGCTAAATGTCTCACAGAACTACAAATCCCAGAATTCCCTAGCACTGAGCAAGGGCAGTTAAAGCAGCCTCAAACTAAATTATTCCTGTAATGTGTTTTGGACTGAAGGCACACAACAGCAGCCCCAGAGTCATAGTCCAACTCTCAAACAACAACGCCACTCTGGCTCCCATATGTTGTTGTTGTATGCCTTCAAGACTTTTCCGACTTATGGTGACCCTAAGAGAACTGTCAAATCATGGGGGTTTCTTGGCCAGTTTCCTCAGAGAGGAGGGTTTGCCATTGCCAGGGGTAGGCAACCTTTCCCCTTTAAGGGCCGAGGGACTTCAGCTCCCAGAATCCCAGGAGCTATTGGCCAACATGGGACTATTGGCCAACATGGCTGAGGCCTCTGGGATCTGAAGTCCCTCGGCCCTTAAAGGGGAAAGGTTGCCTACCCCTGGCCATTGCCCTCCTCTGAGGCTGAGTGCAAGTTGCCCAAAAGACCTTGGTCAATGCAGTGGCGTCACAATGGGGGTGTAGGGGGGCAGGCCACACCGGGTGACACCTTAAGGTGGGGTGTGTGTGACACCACCTCTCCTCAAACACCTACTTTTGGGCAGAAACGGGCTGTGGCACTCACCTGCTTCTCTTTAAAATGTTCTAAGGGCCTGAACAGACTGCCAGAAATAATCCAGCTTGAGGCCACTTTAACTACCTTAGCTCAGTGCTAGGGAATCATGGGAACTATAGTTTATTGTGGCACCAGAGCTCTGACAGAGAAGGCACTATGTCTCAGAAAAAAATACAATTCCCATGATTCCCTAGCATTGAGCCAGGACAGTTAAAGTAGTCTCAAACTGGATTATTTCTGGCAGTCTCTTCAGGCCCTAAGGAACCCATTGTCTTTATTCAATTCATTGCTGAGGAACTGTAGTTTGTGGATAAATTCCAATTCTGCTGTTTCTCTTTACAATCTACCTTTGTAGTTCTTTTGTTCAAGGACCATTGTTCTGAGGTTTGAGATGGAATGCCGAGGGGGATTGAAATGTTCTGCCACTGGGTTTTTGTGTATTCCCATTCCTAATGTCTAATTTATGTCCATTTATCCTCTGGCGCAGGGAATGGTCTGTTTGCCCAATGTAGAGTGCAATTCTTGCAAAATTCGTGCAAAAAAAAAAAAGCATTGCTAAGGATTCTGTATGACCTGAAATGGGAGGAGGAGGAGGAAGAGGAGGAGGTCAATAGTGGTGTGTGTGTGTGAGAGAGAGAGACCAACCCTAGGGAAGCCACTGGGTCAATGCCAGAGGACCAGCTGTGAAAAAAGAGCCTTTGCTTGAAAGCCTCGCTCTCTAGCGAGGCGTCCACTTCTCCACTGTGGGAAACAGGATACTGAAAGCCCTGCCTGAGGGAAAATGGAGGCCGAGGCTTATCCTCTAAGGAGGCCCACCGCTGTGTCCAGAGTGGAGCCGCCTTTCCTCTTCCCTTCCCTTCCCAGACTCACCCCTTCGAACTCGGGAGCCGCCAGATGACAATGGCAATCCACCGCCCCCATCCCGGAACTAAAACTGAAGGGCCACCAGTTTCCAGCCGGACCTATTTTTCCAACGGACTCAAACTCCGCCCGCCTTCACACCTCAGTGTGCCACGGCCAATACCGTCCGGCTTACTTCCGTTTCTGGGATTAGGGCGGGGCCGTGTTGTGGAACGGTTTTGAGAGAGCGGGAAATGGCGGCTGAGATGGAGGTGGCGCCGCTGTCGCCACCTTTGTCGTCTTCCCCTCGCGACCCCCGGGTGCAATGCCGCTCCCGGGCCTGGGCCTCCCAACTGCTGCGTGACTACAGGCCTTTCCTGGAAAAGCTTGGGGCCGGTCAGCCCCTGGAGACCGAGGCCTTGGAACAGGCTGTGGCCGAAGCACTCTGGGTAAGATGATGCCTGGATGAAGGGGCCAGGAAGGGGCGAGCCTCCCCAGGCCTCTCCTTCCATACCACACCGTTATTATTGTTGCTGTTGTGTTCCTTCAAGTCGTTTCCGATTTATGGTGACCCTATCCTGGGCTGTTTTCTTGGCAAGGTTTCTTCAGAGGAAGTTTGTCATTGCCATCCTCTGAGGCTGAACTCGAAGATATAGCAGTGTCAGTCTGTAGGATCAGTATGTGGAGAGAGATCTTGTAGCACCTTTCAGACTCACTGAAAGAAAGAACTTGGCAGCATGAGCTTTCGTAGATTGGTCTACTTCCTCAGATGCATCTGGATAGAATAATGATAATGATGATGATGTGTAGAGAGAACTTGGGCCTTTGCAGACTGCCAGAAATAGTGCAAACTGAGTCTACTTTAACTGCCCTGACTCAGTGCTAGGGAATCATGGGAACTGTAGTTTATTGTGGCACCAGAACTCTCTGACAGAGAAGGCTCAATGTCTCAGAAAAAAATACACTTCCCATGATTCCCTAGCACTGAGCCAAGGCAGTTAAAGTGGACTCAATTTGCACTATTTCTAGCAGTCTGCAAAGGCCCCTTGCATCACCTTTGAGACTAACAAAGAAAGACGTTGGCAGCATGAGCCTTTGTAGACTTAAGTCTACTTCCTCATATGTATCTGGGTAGAATAATAATAATAATAATAGCAACAATAACAATGTAGAGAGATCTTGTAACACTTTGAGACTCACTGAAAGAAAGAAGTTGGCAGCATGAGCCTTCATAGGCTTCAGTCTACTTCCTCAGATCTTCCTCTGAGGCTGAGAGAGTGTGACTTGCCTAAGGTCACCCAGTGGGTTTCCATGACAGAACCGGGACTCGAACCCTGGTCTCCCAGTATCCTAGTCTAATGCCTAAACCACTACGCCACTCAGGCCTCACACCACACCATATGGAATCCTTAATAATGTATTATTTATTTATTTATTTATTTTCCAAGAAAATAAAACATTTATAACTACTTCAGTAATGTAAAATACTGCCAAATTAGCTGTCTGTAAAGAGCAGAGGTAGACAACAAATGTTCAAAACTCACTGCAGGAATAATCCAATTTGAGACCACTTTAACTGCCCTGGCTTGGTGGTAGGGAGTCCTGGGAATTGTAGTTTATTGTGGCACTAGAACTCTCTGACAGAGAAGGCTAAACGTCCCACAAAACTACAGTTCCCATAATTCCTTAGCATTGAGTCAGCGCAGTTAAAGTGGTCTCAAACTGGATTGTTTCTGCAATGTCTTTTGGACCCAAGTGTGTTTTAAGCTTTCTCTTTCAATGATGTCAGATGTATTTTTCTACAGTAATTTTATATAATATTATATGTTAGGTTTTCTTATGTGCCAAGTGGAATAACTTTCCTCCAGTTGATTCATGCCCCCCTACTTAGAAGAGTATAGTCTTCAATAACTCTTTCCAAACCTTACTGCATAAATGAAACAAAAAAAAAGTGAGTTATTGGTCACAAATTCCATCAAAGTATTCTAAAGTATTTTTAAAAATTGCATCATAGAATGGCTCAACTATAAATGTGGCAAACTACTTGCAGCAATGTCCAGTACGTCCATTGTGTCCGGGTGATGAATCTAAGCTAGGTTTTATTAGAAAATTTTGTAGAAGCTATCCAGGGTGCTGGATTTTATTCACCAAAGAGGTTCAACACTGATAGCTCCCTTAAAATCTTCTGTTTTGTGTCCAGGAGTGCATTTGCACAGTTAAAACTAGTGTGGTAGCTGTGCCTGTTTCTTGAGAAGTAAATTTATTAGTCATACGTTTCTATAAAGAAACTTTCCAAATATACATTTGTAGATTTCACCTATACATTATTCTTTCAGATTTTTCAAGTGTTGTTAGATCTATTCATTGCATCAGATTTAGGGGAAGATTATCTTTCTAGTATTGAAGTATCAATATATTAGCACTCAAAAGGGTGCAAAATGCCCATGTCCACTGGTCATTTGCTCCTTTCCAGGGGTAAATAATTCAAACGAACATGCACATTCCTAAATATCAAAGAATTTCACAGTACCAAGTTTATTCACATAATTACTTCCAACCAAAATTAAGGAATCATTAACAGTATTACATCTCCAGCAGTTTGCTGATTAAGGGGGGGATACAGGCAGCCCAAAAGGAGAGGTTTAGAGCTGGATTGGGGCCAGAGCAAACAGATGCCTGGCCCCAATCCAGCCAGAATCTGCCCCAAAAAGGAGTGGATAAGGTTACGGATAAGGAGCGGGGAAAAGCTGTTCCTTCCCCCATGAAAAGCTGATTGGGGAAAGTGGCTGCTGTATCCCACGCCCCCAAGCGGGACAGAAGCTGGCTGGCGTGTAATTGCTGGGCTATCTTTGATCCCACTTGGGGGCGTCTAAGCAGGCTCAGACAGGCTGTCTGTACAGTCCCTTAGAGAGACTTTAACAACATTGTGGCACCCCCAGATGTTGATGTTGATGTATGTTGAAAAACTGGAGCGTGTCCAGAGTAGGGCGACTAAAATGGTGAAGGGTCTGGTAACCATGCCCTATGAGGAACGACTTAGGGAACTGGGTATGTTCAGCCTGGAGAAGAGATGGTTAAGAGGTGATATGATAACCCTCTTTAAATATAATAATAATAATAATAATAATAATAATAATAATAATAATAATAATAAATTTATATCCCGCTTATTGACAGACAATCCAAGCGGCTTACAATAAAACCCGTATAACATATCCCGAAATTTTTTGAAGGGATGTCATATTGAGGAGGGAGCTAGCTTGTTTTCTGCTGCTCCAGAGAATACGATTCGGAACAACGGATGCAAGCTACAGGAAAAGAGATTCCACCTCAACATTAGGAGGCACTTCCTGACAGTGAGAGCTGTTTGACAGTGGAACACACTCCCTCGGAAAGTCTCCTTCTCGAGGATGCTTTGATTTTGAGTTCCTGCATGGCAGGGGGTTAGACTGGATGGCCCTTGTGGTCTCTTCCAACTGTATGATTCTATGAAGTCGGCTTTTCCCCTCCATCTGCTCTCAGCCTCAGACCAGTTGATCCGGGTATTTTACCAGGTGTTAATAAAATAATAACATGTTCTTCTGTTCCCTACCCCCCACAGTAGTATTCTGGAAAGACAGAATGCTTGCCAGATAGTTTTGAAAATAGTGTCATTGTGGTGAGCATTACTTATCACTGCTTCAGGAATTCTTCATATTGACAGTGATCTTGATTACACTGATGGAATGCTGGGAGGAAGGTGTGGAATGCTGGGAATTACCTTCTGTACAAATTATTTTCTACCAAGACGGGAGTACCCTTTAACTTTTCTACCTCAAAACTCTTTCTTCTGACTGATTGTAAAATGGGCTGTGACCAGCCATATCCTGTTTGTCAGTGCATGATGGTGTTCTACTGTGTCCCTGTTAGCTTTACATTGAAGGGTGGTTGCTAATTTGAGGTAGAATAATGACATGCATTGAACATCTATGAAGTAGCCATCTGGCCTCAAATTTAGCCTGCTCATTAATCTTCCTTTCAGCATCCCTTCCAGTTTTTGTGAACTAGCTTTACTCCAAAATTTGCTATGTTCTTTCCATAGAAGTAGAGAAAGGGTGTGATTGACGGAACAGGAACATTCAAGTTATTTTGAAAAATTGCATAACACTTGCAAAGCAGCATTTTTAAAAGTTGTCCTGTATACATTTTCTACAGAACTTTGAAACAGCTGTACAAGAGAACATCACTGTTAATGGACAGCCATGGCAGGAGTCATCAGATGATCTTCAAAATGGTACAAAAACTTTGGCATGTAATTTCTTTTGTGCTTTATTGTTTAATTCTTCTGTTGGATCTCACAGACAAAAATATTACTACTTTAACAGATTTTTTTTTGCTGGAGGTGGAAATAACATGGAAAGAATAGGGATAGGTTCCTGCACCACCAAAACAAACGTGTTTCCACAACCTTTTTATTCAGAACTAACAATATACACATCTGAAACGAAACATTTAGGTCAAATATCATTTCATTGTCATCTCAAGTGGATGCGATGGCCAGGAGTGCTTGGTACCAACTTCGGTTGATACGCCAACTGCGTCCCTACCTGAACCGAAAGGACCTTGAAGCAGTAGTACTTGCCCTGATAATTTCTCGCTTAGATTTCTGCAATGTGCTTTACTTGGGACTACCTCTGTACCAAGTTCGGAAGCTTCAACTTGTCCAAAATGCGGCAGCCAGAGTGGTCACAGGAACACCCAGGTCTGACAATATAACTCCTATATTAAAAGCTTTACATTGGCTACCAGTTAGCTTCCAGGCACAGTACAAAGTGTTGGTTATTACCTTTAAGGCCCTATATAGCTTGGGTCCGAGTTACTTGAAGGAACGCCTCTCCCCACACAATCCGCCTTGCACTCTCAGAACATCTGGGAAGAATTTGCTAGACTACCACAAAACCAGACTAAATATAACTTCCCAAAGAGCGTTCACGGCCGCAGCCCCTAAACTGTGGAACAGCCTGCCAGAGGAGCTCCGTCTTACTACTGATTTAGACACCTTCAAGAAGGCACTTAAGACAGAGCGTTTCCAGTGGGCCTACCCACATGATCTTTTTAATGGACCTCCAAGTTAATAGCATTATTTTGGTTGATTACTTGGCTTTTGGGTGTGAATGACAATCAGGTTTTTATTGAATTTTCATAATGTTGATATTTGAGTGTTGGTATTATGTTTTTTTATGTATTCTTGTAATCCTGTATTTTGTATATGTTGTATACTTTTTATTGATGTAATCCCGCCTTGATCCGCAGGGAGAGATGGGAAATATAAATATAAATTATTATTATTATTATTATTATTATTATTATTATTAAGTATAGCTTACATAAATAAAAACATTTTGAACTTTCTAGTAATCATGTGACAGTTTCTTCCAAAATGCATGGAGGGAGTTTTTCCCCTTTTACCAGTCTTAATTTTTGTTACGATTTCCCTTTTAGTGTCCAAACTTATAGAGCTGTGCTTTTTTAACATGCTGGGAGGTAGCTGCTGAGAAATTTTTACTTACTTTCCCCTTTCCCTCTTTGTTTTGGTGTTTACACATGTTAAGTAGGGCATTTTAGAAGCAGTTTCTGTTTATCTTGTCTGTTGTAGGCAAGCATACAGAGTTAGAGTAGGAAGAGTATAATCCTATACTTTCCCAGCTCAAACTTTTTTTGCATTGTTTACTCTAGACACCCTGAGGTACAGCCTGTTGCAGCCTGAGATATGCCTATACTGAACCTTAAGTAATCTGTGATCCTGGTTATGAAGAATATAATCCAAAGCATAGAACTGGACATCATTATAGGAAATGTCAGTAGGTTAAAAACACTAGAATTTAGACTAGAACCTCAGATTCAGAAGTGGGAAATTGCCTAACTTTACTGCCATCTACTGGCTCACTTGGTTAATGCAGGGAGCAATTTATAATTGTGCAAGCCAGTATGTATTTTATTATTGAAAAGAAATAGCAAGTACTGTACATTTGCTAAATATGAATGAGTAATGTTTGAATACATACAGAAAATAAAGTGAAAATTGAAGAAACCTAATAGCTCCCATTAATTTCAATGACCAAGACTTTTTTAAATCAACAATAACTTCATATTGCAGCTTTATTTTACAATTGCATCATCATCATCATCATCATCATCATCATCATCATCATCTATTTATAGAGTGCCATCACTGTACATGGTGCTTTACAAAAAAAACCAGCAACAAACCCAGTTCCCTGCCCTCATGGTTACAATCTAAAGACTCAACACACAAGGAAATTCAGACAATATGCAGCAACATTTTGTCTGGACAGCAAACCACACAATTTCCCCCATATTAGTGAAATTAACATTTAAAATGAGGTAAGGAAATTATGCCTTTTAAAAGCACAACTTACCTTAAAAACAAGCATTGTGCTTCTTACAGTGTTGGATTGTGGCCCCATTGGGTTGAAGAAAGCAAATTGGTCTATCCTGTTCCTCAAATCAGTTTAGTTTCTTTTCAGTTGTAACTAATTTTGTGACTTTTACTAAAATCATCACTCTTCATTACATATCCATTTGTTTAACTAAAAAAAATTCAGAAAACCATATAGCAGCAAACAAGGACTATTTTACTTTTTCTGATTTTTATTTATTTATTTTTTATTGAAAAAGTTTGCATTTGAACTAATCATTTGAGTATTTTATTTGCAAACTTTAAGATTTGCCACACAAAATAAAATGTGGGGCTTGAAATCAAGACTTAGATGAACCTCAAAAATATGGTATACCTGTATCAGTCAAATGGGCCAAGAATTCTATACACTTTTGGTGTTGCATAGATATGTATCAATGCAATTATACCGAATCCCACAGTTGTGCAACAGGTGCCCTGGTCTATTCACTCATTTTGCAACTCTACACCTATCAGATGAAAAGTGGAAGAGAGGGCTTAGTGTATACTTGCAAAATGATTGGTTGGACTTCTGAGGAAGCACAACTGCTTGTCCAACAATTTTTACATTGGCATAGTGACCTAATTAGATTCTAGCAATGGTCACCTATGCTTTAGTAATAATACATTGGTGCACAAGTATTAATATATTTCAGTTTTCATTGAAGAATATTATAAGATATTATAATATCATCCGGGGGGAGATATGCAGGCCCATCTCCATCAGGCCTAGTCTAAGAAGAAGAACCCTTACTTTTTAAGGGGTGAGTGGGTTTTGGGATTTTTAGGTTCTGTTTACATTGTATTAACAGATCTGTATGGAAATTTTAATGTTGTTAGCCGCCCTGATTGCTCTGCAGAGGGGCGGGATATAAATAAATAAATAAATAAATAAATAATAGTAATACCAGACTCAAAAATGGGTTTTATGCTTGTCAGCACTGGAAATGATAAACTCCAACTCTTGAACTAATCAGAGTTCCTTATTATCTATATTGTTTAAATTACACTGTGACTTTTCAACAAGCCAAGATTAAACCATGGTTTATGGTCATGCCTTCCCAAATCATAGTTTAAAGTTTAAATTAAGCAGAGTTTCTTTGGGTTTTGGACATAAGGAACTATGATAATGGACCATTAATTAAATAGACACTAATCCTCTTCGCATATCCTCCCACCCTGAGGCCTTGCATCAACAGAACAATACACAGATTTACATGCTAATCCTCTCAACCAAGGTCACACAGTATATATACCCCACACACCTCCATGCCACCATTTTCTGAAGATACCAGCCACAGATGCAGGTGAGACATCAGGAATACATTCTTCTAGAACACGGCCTCACAGCCCGAAAAGCCACAAAAACCTATGGATGCTGGCCGTGAAAGCCTTTGACTTCACATAAAGAACTATTGTTAGTTTAAATGTGGGACCAACACTATTTTCTTCCTAGCAGATACTTTTTGTCTCTTCCTTGGTACATAACTACTTGAAGGCACACATCATCATCATCATCATCATCTGTTTTTCTCAAACCTGGAACTCAAAGTGGTTCACAATTTTAAAAAATAATACATTGAAAAACATACCAAAAGTTCACTTTAAAAAAGAATTAAACTTTTTACATTAAAACAGTTCAAACTCTGGTTAAAAAATGCAGTACAATTAAAAAGATAAAAAGCTATTAAAACAGTTCAGTTATAATGATATAGCACTCCCAGCAATAAACTCTTGAGCCTGTTGCAGCCCACGTTTAAATTAAATTAAGATGAAGAGTGGTGCAAAAGTTAATATATTTCAAAAGTGCCGTTTTGTTTTTAAAAAGGTCTGAAACTTAAATATCTGTAGGGAAAATGTGTAGTGGTTATGTAATCTATGTAATCTAAAAGTGAGCTCTAATTCTAAATGTGAAGCAGAATGTTCATTGAATGGTGTTGATTTCTCCTCCTAAATATTCCTAGAAATTTAGTTGGTACCCCATCTAGCATTTTTGTGGGTCTCCAAACAAGTATTTTTGTTTTGTTTTACCATATTCATCCAGTAGAGGGAACTCAAAACAGACAGCTGTCAGTATCAGTAGGGCTCCTACAGCATACCCTTGTTAGTTCATTGCAACAAAATCAACAAGTCTTGCATCAAGTTATTTTTGGTAACAAGTTAGCACAAATATCAACATAGCAAGCCACTGTTGAGGAGAGGAAGTGGATGTTAGCTTATATCATAATAAATGTATTAGTCTTCTAGTACCATGATGAGGCACTTTGTGTTTTCTCTATCTTTTCAGTTAAATACACACCTTATCTAAAAGCTAATCTGACATCTATTATATTATAGATAGTAATTTTGTTTGAGCTGTGGCTCATATTTTCATGGAGTCCTAAAGAAATTTTGCAGAGTGCCAGCATTTTATAATTGACATACTCTTACTTCTCTTTCAATTGAGAAGAAATAAAAGGCATTTATTTTAATCACTGAAGACTATCCCTATGCCCTTAATGTCCCTTCTTCCTCTGCCTCTAAATAGCATAGATTTTTAATAAATAATGAATTAAGAACTTCATTTTTAGACTAGAAGAAGCTAATTAAAGTATTTGCTGTCATTCAGGAGGCTTAGATCAAGTTCATCTTATTTTCACATTTATACTAGTGAACAAAAACATTGTTGTCACTAGCTTTTGGATTTTTTATGCATATATAGTGACACTTTCAAGCTACGAGTGGAATAGAAGTGTCTGTTCATAATGGTGTTCTAGCTCCCTCACCTCTAAGTGGTTGTGAATTGCAACTAAAAGGATCACAGCAGTTTTGAACTGCAACTAAAACTGCACTTGATTATGCTAGTTGAGGCGTAAATTCTGGCCTTGCTTTCTTGATCAAGGTGGTGTTATATATCTTTCCATTTTTAGTTCTTATTTGATTACTGAAGTTAAATGTATTTCTTTCTCTGGGAGCAGGGTGGAAAGACTCTTCAGCTGTGCATTCCTAGGGTCCACTTGGCTCAAAGTCTTTCTGGGACAAAGCACTCTTCTTGCAGAGAACTTGCAGACAAACTGTTCACACACTTCATTTTCATGTATTAAATTTTAATATTTTTCTTTTGAATTAGATGCGGACATCAAACTCCTAGAAGATCGGCTAGATGAGTTAATAGTAGAGGTAGCTTCCAAGCGTAATCAGTATCCCAGAGAAGTGCAAGTACAGGTTGTCAAAGCCCTTAAAGCACAGCAAAAATTGTTGGTGAGTAAACCTAATTCTTAGTTCTCTGGGAAAAGTTATATGTCATTTTGCTTATGGATAGGCTAGTGACAGACTTGGAAATATGAAAAACAGCTATAACTTCCAGAATAACCAAGTTGTGCTTACTGAGTGGTTCTGGAAGCTGTAGTCCAAAAAAGTAATTTTTCTTGTTCTGGTAAGCAGATATTTATAGGTGTCTAAAACTGGAATTTATTATAGTGCTACTAAATGGGTAGTATAATGTATCAAATAATAATTGCCCATTCAAAGTTTGTTTCAGCCATGAGTGCTAGCTAACCTTGTTCAGACCACACTCTTGTCAGCCTCAGCCTTCCTTAGGTTCAGTGTAGGTATAGTAACACTAACCTTCTTGGAGTGTTGCGAGTATTACTAATATGAATGTAAAGTGGTTTTGATAGCTAAGATAAAACCAATGTGATGAAGAGCAGTTATGTTACTATGAATGCTTAGCCAATTACTGAAAGATATCTTAAATTGGCAGTGATCCATTTTTGTATTTGAGAAAGGGGTGTCATCTTCAGAAACTTTTACATTGTGGGGACTTTAAAACTGAGAAAAAGAAGAGATAATTGGAACAGAAACAGTTGACACTGTTGCTATCCTGATTTTAAGTGTACACCTATTAATTAAACTACTTTTAGGATTTTTTAAAGAATATTTTAATATATTTTAAAAATGTTTTATATTAGTATTGTTTTAATTGGCTTTTATTTGTTCATTGCCTCAGGAGTCCTTGTGGGCTGGGAAGCAATAGAGAGATTATTTAAATAAATAATAATGGGCCTTTGCAGACTGCCAGAAATAGTGCAAATTGAGTCCACTTTAAGGGTTAGGGTTAGTGCTAGGGAATCATGGGAATTGTTTTGTTTTTGTTTTTTGTTTTTTCTGAGACATTGAGCCTTCTCTGTCAGAGAGCTCTGGTGCCACAATAAAGTACAGTTCCCATGATTCCCTAACCCTAACCCTTAAAGTGGACTCAGTTTGCACTATTTCTAGCGGTCTGCAAAGGGCCAATAATAATAATTCCTGCTGCTATCCTTTTCTCAAGTAAATAGATTCTGAGGAGGAAATTGATGTGTTTTGAGGGGAAATATTAGCATTGATAAAAATTGTCTCTAAGCATAGTCTACCACATTTCATATAAATATTGCTTCAAGATGTTGTCCAAATAAACAATAATTTAAAATCCTTGGAGATTATGTGCATTGATTATACTTAAACACTTATATCCCAACTTTCCTTTAGTGATTTCTGAACAACAAATCTGGGGTTATGCCATTTTATGTTCACCACAGTCCTGTGTGGTAGTTGAGACTGAGCAACAGTGTCCTGCTCAATTCCAAGCAACCTGCTTCACAGCTAAGCAGTTTTTAAACAGGCTTTCACCATGCTTAAAGTCCAAGAGTTACTCAGTCTACCACACTAGGATTAGATATAGAGATGCTGCTGCTACTTTCTCTCTGTCTCTAGCATTCCAGTGATACCTAGTTTGTCACATCACTGTGATGTGAAAGTCTCTTACTCTACCACTGTCAGCCTGTATCAGAGGCATGCAGCATCAGTCATGATATCAATTGTGTCACTGTACATGGAACGGTGCTAGTTTTGCAACTTGTTCATGGTCCCAATGAGAGTAGGTTTATTGAATCAGTTATTCAAAGGTGAGTCTGCACTTATAAAAATCTCATTTATTTAGTTCAGGGGTAGGCAACTTTTCCCCTTTAAGGGCCGAGGGACTTCAGCTCCCAGAATCCCAGGAGCTATTGGCCAACATGAGACTATTGGCCAACATGGCTGAGGCTTCTGGGAGCTGAAGTCCCTCAACCCTTAAAGGGGAAAGGTTGCCTACCCCTGATTTAGTTAGTCTACTTTGGTTGAGGCTAAAAATAGTAATTAGACCTGGGTTTCTTGTACTGACTGGTTAGGCCTTTGAGTCTGATGTGAACTTTTAAGAGACTATAAAGTAATCCTTATTCCTAAACTACACAGCGAGAGACACTGTTTAGATATTATTCTAATTACAGTAAGATAAGAAAGCAAAATAAAATCTGTTTTTAATGGTTCAGATTTTGAAACACTTTATACTACTGGATAAACTTTATTATATCCCTATCTTACTGAGCCCAGGTTCCTCCCCTCTGCTTTTTTTTTTAACACAAAAGAAATATGTTCTAATAACAGATGCTGTGCTGTGTGGTGGGGGTGGGGAATTAAAAATTTAAACCAAGCCCAGTGCTTAGCAGAAGATGCTTCAAATGTATGTTTGTTTATGCAGGACTGCTTTCAAACTACTGTGAATCTTCAAGAAATAACACCAAAACCTTCTCAAGGTAAATTGTCTGAGACAGTTAAATTACATAGTTTAATGCTAAAAGTGATGTTAACATAGCATTATTATTTTTTGATAGTGTGTACTCACATGTTATTCCAGAGGAGTAGCTATTAGTCTGCTAAAGAATAATAGCTTTGTGTTTAAAGTGTTTAAGGGTGTCAGACATCCTCTAGAGTAGACCTATTGAATCCACTAGGTTTATCAACTAGAATCCACATAATCAGTTCAGGAAATCTTATCCTAGGATAGCAGGTATGCACACAGACATGGATGTAGAGATAGAAAAAGAAGTCTTTACATCAACCTGTATGGCCAGCTCTGAACAGTGTTGGATAGCTGCCGAAAAGAGCATGGTTAAGGCATGTTAATAAACTTGATTACTAAAAGTGTGACCAGGACAAAACTCTTGTTAAGTTTCTATTTTACTTTTGTCTAGAACTAATACAACAATTTTGGTTGATAACCATTTTCTTCTTCAAGAATTGTTGGATTAGTGGGTTTCTTCTTCCATTCACACACCTCTGAATAACAGTGAATTTGTGCAGTCACTCTTTGGAACCCAAACACAATCAAGCAATATGCTGCAGTGTGCATAAAACAGGGATGGGCAACTATGGTACGGGCCATCTTTCAACCCTTCAGTTGGTAGCATTAATGTAATTTCAACTGAAAATGCAACTCAGAACTCATTTTCAATATTTGGAGCTGATTTTTAGCATTTCTATACGTTTGAGGGTAGGGGTACATAACATTGTTTGGTGCTATTTTTGAGGACAGGGTTTTTTGCCTGAAAAAGAATTTACATTTTTGAAGGCTTTGAGAACTCAAAGAAAATTTGGGAGCTGGAAAAAGAAGTGGAGGGCTAAGATCACATGCAGGTTGCATTTTCTCCTCCCTGGTCTAAAAAATAGTAGTGGCAAGTAACTTTTAAAAGGGGACAGAGAACCATATTTTGAAACATTGTAGCAGTAGCTGGGTTTGAATATTTAGTTCTTATGTAACAAATTAAATGAAATTTAGTAATATGTCTATGGTTAGTTTAATCTTCATTGTTTGTTTAAACTTTTGTTTGAGGAGGAGGAAATTTCCTGAAAAGCAATGGTATGGCATTTGTCTGCATGTGAAATTTTGTTTCATAACATTGATTTAAAAGGTATTATTTGAAAACCCCGTAAGTGGAGCACTGAACAGGAGCTCAAGAATCTAGTCGGACACTGTACTCATAACCCAGTATTGTCTGTCATGACTGGAAGCAGCTCCTCTGAACTTAAGTAGACAGATTTTCTTTCTCCTTCCACCTACTTCTTTTAACTGGCAGTTTTGGAGACTGAATAAGGAACCATCAGCATGCAAATATGTGTCCTGCCAATGAGTTGACTGTTTCTTCCCATGGTTAGCCGATCTTTAGAGGCAATATGAGTTATGCCACTTTCTTTGTGTGATTATCTCTAGTAGTTACTAAAATCCATACTTTGTTTAATATAGGTAAAGTTTTATTGTTAAGTTTGTCCTGAGTTTGGACAACATTTTCTCTAACACAGAGGAGTTCCATTTCCTGTATAGCAAAAGATTTTCCATATGAGTTTGGTCTCAAATAGGCAGTGAAGTCCAGTGCTTCAGGAAATGTACATCCCACTGGAGGTCAAAGAGAGATTTGGGACAAGTTGGACATTCACATTCATTCTCGCCAGGAGGATTTATGAATTACTTAATTCACCAAGTTTTATAGGGATGAATATTGTAAGGATTGTATATAATTTTGAAATAGAGCCATAAATATATTCAATAACACACTTGAGTTCTTTTAGCATTTCTCTAGCAGTGACCAACGGTGAATGCTTCTTACTTGTCTTTCTAAACTGGACAGACAAACAAATCACTGACTAAAATATCACACAGATTATTATTATTATTATTATTATTATTATTATTATTATTATTATTATTATTATTACCCCGCCCCTCTGAGAACAATCGGGGCGGCTGACAAGTTAAAAATACACTACATCCCAATCCCATCCCAACCCTATCCCCATAAAAGAATATTAAATCAGGTAAGATTAAAAACCAATAACATAAAAATCCAGCAATTAGCTGCAACAATATTTATGACAAGAAGAAAGCAGAAGAAAGAGCAGAGAAAACAGCGACCTCATGCCACTTTACATGAGACTCTAAAGGAATCTCTAGGATGAGTTCCCGGAGAATTCCTGAGAATTTCTAAGGCCGAGATAACTATTGTGGAAAGGCCTGCCGGAAGAGATCCGTCTTGACAGCTTTTTTAAAGCTGTCTAAAGATGTCAGTTGGCAGATCTCGTCTGGCAGGCCGTTCCATAGTCTGGGGGCGACAACAGAAAAAGCCCTCTGGGAGGTAGCCGCAAGCCTAGCTCTTTGTGGCTGCAGGAAATTCCTCCCAGAAGACCAGAGTGCACGGGGGGAATTGTAGGGGAGAAAGCGGTCCTGGAGATAGTTTGGACCCAAGCCATTTAGGACTTTATAGGTGATAACCAACACCTTGAACTGGACCCGGAAACTGATAGGCAGCCATTGGAGGGATCTTAGTACTGGTGTAATGTGGTCCCTCCTAGATGTTCTCGACACTATTCTGGTCGCCATATTCTGTACTAACTGCAGTTTCTGAACAAAGCACGAGGGTAGCCTCATGTAGAACACATTACAGAAGTCAAGATGTGAGGTTACCAGCACATGCACAACAGTCTCGAGATCCATTACTTCCAGAAAAGGGTGCAGCTGGCGTATCAGCCGAAGCTGATAACAGGCGCTCCTGACTGTCGCATTCACCTGGTTCACCATCAGGAGCGATGAGTCAAGGAGCACCCCCAGACTGCGAACACAGTCACTGGAGGAGAGTGTGACCCCATCCAGGACTGGAAGTTGCAACCCAATTCTTGGTTTCGGGGCCGCTACCGTGAGCACCTCCGTCTTGTCCGGATTCAGCTTCAATCTGTTTTCCTCATCCAGCCCATTACTGCCCGAAGACATTCATTGAGAGAAGAGACGCCATCGGAATTCGAGGCTGACAAACGAGACACAGAGAAATAGATCTGGGTGTCATCAGCATACTGATAACACCCAGCTCCATAACTCCTTATGATCTCACCCAGTGGCTTCATATAGATTTATGTGCTATGTTGAATGTGTGCATTTGCATAGCGTCAATGATGTTCATGTATCCCTGTTTAGTAACTCCAGTGGCCAGAAACCAAAGAGATTTAGATTACCCACTACCTTTCATTTCCTTTTTTCATTTCCTTGTGTTTTGAAAGCCATGTAAATAACTCAGCTACTGAAAACCAAGTACCTTTTGCATGTAGTCTTTCTGGTTAATACAAATGAGGTGTTATAGAAATTGCTGGGCTAGATTAGTTCAAATTGTCTACTTTACTGTCACAAATGAAATCCGTGCTTATGGGAAGCTCATAGTAGAGCTGTAATCTGCAACAGTGGTTCCCCATTACAAATGGTTTGCCTTATAGACAAAGGTTAAAAGGGAATAAATTGGCCAGCTTCATCCAACATGTTCTTGGCTGAGGAGGAGTTTATTTCTATCTATAATGTCCTCAGTGTTCATGGTACTTTGCATACTACAAGAGGATAGGTCTGTCCAAGGAAGCTTTAGTATGAAGTTTGATATGAGAGTATGAGCAAGTGTCCTCTGTAGACAAAGCTTTAGGTTTCCGTACATTCCAAAATAAAAGCATAGGCAGGATTTTTAGCAGACTTATTCCAGTAACATACATCATAAATGCTCTGGGGTTTTTTTTGGGGGGGGGGAGGGAGGGGTTAGAAGAGACTTCAAGGGTCATCAATTCCTGCCATGCAGGAGTACACAATCAAAGCATCCCCAACAGATGGTCATCTAGCCTCTGTTTAAAAACCTTCAAAGAAGGAGACTCCACCACCATCTGAAGGCGCATGTTTCACCGTCAAACAGCTCTTACTTTCAGGAAGTTCTTCCTAATGTTGAGGTAGAATCTCTTTTCCTGTAGTTTTAATCCATTGCTGTGGGTCCTATTTTCTGGAGCTGCAACAAACTTGCTCCATCTTCAAATATTTATCACACAAGCATACAAAATATACAGAATGATCACTTGGAGGGAATTAGCTTATTTGAAATAGGTATCCAGTTATAGAAATGCTAAACGTAATAGGGAATTAAAACTGAAAACTGCTGCCAAACACCGTGGAGGTGGGGAGTGGGAACAAATTTTGCCATTTTTGTGCTCCCACTGAGTTGTTTCAAGCCAAGAAAAGTAGTTGTTGTATTAAATTTATTCATATCCTGCTTTCCCATTCTCAGACTCAAGGTGGCATAAAAAGGTTAAAACAGATACAACTTTTAAATTCTTCTACAACATTTAAAATATAATTAAACTAATAATAGAATTAAAAACATGATCATTAAAAAGAAAATGAATAAACAGTACAGCATATTCTGAAAGGCCCTTCCCCCCTGAGTAGTCACCCATCAAAGGTCTACCAAAACAAAATGGGGTTTACCTGCCTATGAAAGGGATGGCACCAGTCCGACTTTTTCAGGAAAAGAGTTGCAGAGCCTTTCAGCAACCACCGAGAAGGTCCTCTCCCACATTTCCACCAGAAGTACCTCTGAGGGTAGTAGAGAAAGAGAGAAGGGCCTCCCCAGAAGAACACAAAACACAGGCTGGCTCATATGGAGAAATATGATCCTCCGGATAACTTAGATTGTATACTAAACCAGTAAATAATAGCAAAGTTGACTCCCATTAACTTTACAATTTTAAAAAGGTTTCTCCTGGGGCTTTAATAGCCTGGTAAAATTACTCCTCCCCCACCACTAGGAAGGGTGTGTTATTTTTAAGAAATTATAACATGATTTTAAGGGCCTCAAAAACAGAATTGGGGGGCACATAATTCAGGGTGACCACCATTGTTCTTTGCTCTTTGGAGTGATGATCCCAGCCATAAGATAGCTTCTGTTACCACGTGTCAACTTTCTTGTATGAAGTTGCGATGAGTGACATAGAAAGTTTTAGGGGCTTTTTTCTTCTCTGTAGTTGCTGCCTTATACTTTGTTCTTGCTGTGCTTTCCTGGATGAACTCTTGCCTTCCACTAATTCAGCTGCACGTGTACTTTTTAATGCAAGGGAAAGTACTTTAGAAGTCATTTCTACTTATTTTCATTTTCTTTTTACTATCACAATATCTGCTGGTGGTGGTGGTTGTTTTTAATGTTTTCAGCTTAAATCTTTCTTCCTAAAACTTCCTATTCTCAGGCCTTGACTCAACAGAAAGTTTCCATTTTGCAGTGGATGGGCTTGCCACTTTTTGTTTTTGGCATTAACTTATTTCACATGCTAAGTCTCTGTTCGGGGAGGGGGGATAGTTGTCATTCCAGTGGGCGAAAACTACAGCTGACCAAGCTACTTTAAGTTTTACTTTTGCTTCTGGTTACTGGTGGGATTGTAGCCACCAACCTTGCTATGAAAGGTCAAACTGAGAAGGAGCTGAGGCATTGTTTTAATAGGCATGCTTAGGTTTGGTCCAACTTCTTGGCTCCAGGCCAGGACACAGCATTGTCAACTAGGGATCTACAGAAGACCAAAAGAAAATATTGGTTGTTTTATCAGTGAAATAAGATATTTTAAAACTATTAAAGTATTGTAAATGTTAGACACTGCCTATGATGGTGCTCTTCTGACTTCCCTTGCCTTATAAAAAAAACCAACCTTGTAGTTGTTGTATGCCTTCAAGTCGTTTCTGACTTAAGGTGACCCTAAGGTGAAACCATCATGGGGTTTTCTTGGCAAATTTCTTGAGAGAAGGGTTGTCATTGCCATCTTCTGAGGCTGAGAGAATGTGACTTGGCCAAGGTCACCCAGTGGCTTTACATAAACAAGTTGGGATTCGAACCCTGGTCTCCAGAGTCATAGTCCAATGCTCAAACCACATACCATGCTGGCAACTCTGTTTTCTTTCACTTTATTCTTTCAGACAGCATGTGAAATTATTCTCTTTTCTTTTCAGATTTGCATATGGCAGACTTGAGCCTTGCAACAAAAAATGCATCCAGACACATTGGAGAGTCATTTAAGGTGAGATTTAGTATATGATGAGACAATGGATTGGATCTCAACCTAATCATATTCCAAGTACATTAGAATTGTCTATGTCCAGTCAATTTTTGATTGTCTGTTCTAAGAACTGGATCCAACCCAATGGTTCTTATCGTCACTAAAACATTTAACTCACTTTCAGACAAAGCCATAGGATGCCTACTGAAAAAGAACTAAGGAAATATCTTTTAATCTTTTTATATACTCTTAAATTTTATATAAAAAACATTAATTGTAGTTCAAAGGTCTGTGTCTTTTCTGCAGTGATTTCTAAATGTTCTGTTGAGTGGGCCTGTTTAGGTATCTGTTGTATCTAGGATTTAATCAAGACAATTAAGGTTTTTAACTCCTTGAGTTTTGACTCTCACCAATGTGCACAGCTAGCCAAGAAGGACTGTAAATGTCTAGAAGCCCATGTAGAAGTAACAAAGAATAATGTGAGCACCTTTCTGTCATTAAGGAATTACTAGTTTTATTTGGTTACATTTGAAATACCAGGAATTTAATACAGAGCACTGTAATTAATTTTATAAAATTGCTTATAATTTCAAAAAGGTTTTATACTTAATGTGTGTTGGAGCTCCAGCATTTGATGACAACAGAAACGAATTCCATTCTGGCTGGCCTCTTTTTCTAATAAATGTTAGCTGAACAGAACATATGAAGCCTCCAAGCAGATGCTTGGGCTTTGAAGCTCAGGAGAAAAGTTGTGTAGTTTGACCTTTAGCACTGAGAGTGCCTTTGTGCTGTTATTGTGCATGGAGTTTGGTACATTGATGGTATTAAGATACATTATTAATGTTGCTGCAGAAAATACAGATAGCCATTTTGTGTAATTGTAGTACTGCATATATACTTCTTTAGAAGAAATTGAATGTTATTCTTTTGCCCCTCTTATTAGTTTATGAATGTCTGTCTCAATTCTTGTTGAATTCTACTTGTTGACCTTTTGTTAAGACAGTTTATAAATTGCAGTTTATAAATTCCAATACATATCTCATTTCTAATATTTTAAATGTTTTCTTTTATTTATTTTTTCTCCACCCCTTCACATGTACCCCAAAGTCTTTGTCATCCCTTTTGGAAAAAGCAGAAGGCTTCTCAAAAGCTTTGTCTCTGCAGCCAACTTTGGAACAGTGCAAACTCCACCAAGAAATTGTTGCTGGCTCAGAAGAGAAAAAGGAAAACAAAATCGATGTCAAAAACCTGACATCACAAGTGGAAGTCACACCCCCACAAACTGCTATTAGTAATTCTATTCTACTCAAATTAAAAAGACCCTCATGTTCCCCACGGAAACACTGTCCACTTCGACAAAAAAAGATCACTCTTGATACATGAGAACTTCTTTTGTGCGGGACTGCTGCACAGCCATCCTGTTTTTTATTTGAATTTACCTGCAGCACATAAGGACAGACTGCAAAAGCATTAGGAGTGGTGTCCTTTGGAAACTGTATAATGAAACAGATCTTACATGTTAGTGGAGGAATTCAATGCTAGATAGTCTCATATATTACATTGAATGCTTATGTACAATTAATTAAATTTGAGCATTGATTTTTGAAATGGAAACCTGAAGCTGCTGCATATTCACTGTATTACAGCAAGGTGGGCAGCAATGAAGTCCTGAGTTTCCTTCAAAGACAAATGCCTCTGAATGATTCATTCTCCACAGAATAGATGCACAGTGCAGGCAGCTGTGTGTTAGTATACCCAAGATTCTGGTTCATCACCCAGGGAGGAGATTTCATGTCATGGTTGTGTATTTCTATGTGTTGAGGAACAGTTTTACACAACGTATCTGGCTTTAAAACCCCCAGAAAGGTCCAAATCCATCTAAAAATGCCCAATACCTTAGATGCATGTAAAAAGGCTGGATCATAGCAAGTCTGCAGTTTTGCTTTGGTATAACTGATTTTTACAGATGGATCTTTCTCTAAACATCTAAAAGGTCTTGGAACGCAAAGGCTGTAATTTGACAGGTGACAAAGCCACTTAATTTTCCCCACACCTGTTACTTCCTCCAGATTTCCCTTCTGCCACTTCTTTTCCCCTAGGCCAATAATGCATACATGCATTAGGAATTCCTCTTCTGTCCAGTGCATCTTCATCCCAAATTTAGTTGTTCAGCAAAGACCCGATTAGCAAGCCCCAGTTCTGCTGCCAAACATCTGGTTTTCTCAAACAGCCTGGACTATATGTACCTGCTTTTGAAATGCTAATGGAAATATTTGCTTGCATAGTGTGCTGTTTTTACATTAAAACAGTCTAGTGATGCATATTTCAATCTGGTATTAATATTAAATTTATGTCTTAAATCAGAACCAGAAGGGCCTTCTATAATTATATTGCCCTTTTTGTGTGTGCCTGAAAAAACAGTTTAGGACTACTCACCAGAAGTCTGCCAAATGACCACGGCATGCTACATAGCATGGTAACTAAAGTGCTACATAGTGGATTCCAATCAGGCCTTCACCCCCAGATCTGTTACTAGTAACCAGCTGCTGGGATTGACAGTGTTCGGTCAATTGAGAAGCAGCTGGCTGATGTTCCTACTCCCTTCCATGAGCAATCTGGCACAACAGGCAGAAGAAGGACTGTTGCCACAAATCCCCCCTTGCTCTAGAGATCACTTGCATGAGGGGAGTGGGAGTATCAGGCAGCTCCTTCTTGATCAATAGGAACGGACACATGTTGATCTCAGCAGATATTTACCAGTAATTGAGGTTTGGAGGACTTTCATGGTCCTTACGTAGCCCCTAAACTAGAGGTTACATAGGGATCATGAGTATGTAGCAGTTACAAATGCATAACTATAGGTTACATATTCGTAACTGTCCAGCAGGATTCAGGCCACTAATCTTTGTATTAAATTAAAACTGTTTAGATCACTCTAGTTTTAGAGTTCTTGTGAATAAATGTCAAACAATGCTGTCCTTCTGGTGAACGTGCATATAGATGTATATCTGTGTTCTGTTAAAGTGATGGTGTTTCTAGATTTCTTTTAAAATTATGACCTAATAATTGATGATGCTAAGCTGGCATTTATATATCCAAGGAGAGGTGCAAAGAGGCAATTCTGAACTTGGAATTTCTGGACTTGCATTGCTTAGGAGCTGGCACTGTCTATACTCTATATAATGCTTGCTCAGGTTGTGCAGAAATTTCCACAAAGGCCTCTAGTGCTTTTGCCTTTAAAAAAAAAAACCAGAATAAACCTCAATTCCCTGTGTCCACTCCCCCTCCACTGTAGAATCCTGAACTACCCTACATTAAGAGTATTTTATATACCATGACTGCACTAACAAAGCTTATTTTTGGAAATTCTGAAATCAGCACTAAAATATTGTTAGTTTTTTTACTAATTAATTTTACTGAGGAAAGCATTGTTATAAAAAAGTGAGAATTTTTTTTAGTAAGTAAATATCAGCGGAGTAGTGTTTGCTTTCTGAATGTGTACATTTCATTTGTCTCATTTGTAAAATGTATATTTGTATATAAAACATTTTTCTACTCATCATATTTCTCAAGATGTCTTGATTTATATTCAAACTCCGGTTTAAATTACCAATTATCACCATGATATTTCTGATTCGTCACCTGCAGAGTTGAGAATTCGGTTATGACAAACTGCTAAAGCAAGGACAGTCTATGCATATGACTGCACATTTTGTAAAAAGAAATAGTGGTTATAAAATAGAAAATTCAGTAGCTAGGATCTCATCTGGCTTTGTACATGCAAAGGAGTAATGTACATGCAAGGGAGCAAGCAATAACTTATCCCAACAATCCAATGTGGAATTTCACTCTTGAACTAGAGTACTGCCAAAAGCAGTTTGTTCTAACATAACACACTGCTAATGGGGAGAGAGAACTTCACTGGATTTTAATTTAATTTAATTAGGTCTGTGGGTTGTAATTATGTTTAGTTATAAAGGGAATTCTGCAGTTCGCTGTGTAATAGAAGAACTTTGGCTGTTAAAACACATCTTCAGTATTGGCCATTCATTCTATTATGCAGATAAAACTGGTGGTTTCCCTCATAATTTCTGTATTTATGATTTTGTCCACCATTCAGAGGTTGGGATTTTAAGTATTAAGAGATAAAAATGAAACATGTCTGATTAATTCTCCAAGTAACCATCTTCAGATCCAGTGGTTATTCTGCGTCATCTTGAAAATGAACAATATAATTTACTGCTGTAGTGCCTTAATTAGAAGGTATCCCTGTTATGTATGCATAAAGTCAATATTATGTCAAAAAACCCAGCACAGGAGTTGATTACTGACTTTCTTTTAAATCGACATCATGAACAACAATGGGTTGTATTACATCAGAAATATATATTCTGAATGCTGATGCCACCATTCTGTCACTAATCGAATGAGTGAAATAATGTTTAAAATGCCCTTAAAATGTAGGTGGCAACCCTTTAGTTTTGAAATTTAAAATAAAGTTCTAGAATGTTTTCTAGAATTCCATTGATTCTACAATTCTTAACATTTGAATGGAGGTAATTTCCACTAAATTCACCAAGGTCCAACAAGCTTATTTTCATGGAGTCCTTGCTATTTTCCCCCCTTAGAGGCATGTTTCCAGACAAGGATTGTACTGTACAATTGCCCTGCCTGAACTTTTCAAAGGTCTATTCCCATTGCTTTTTGTTTGCCACTAAAAGCTATTTAGGAAAGGAGAGTTACTGCACAATGCCTTTTAGCTGAATGTATTATGCAGATGCACCAAACATGAGTCAGAAATGTGATATGGCAGCTAAGAAAACCAATGCAATTCTAGGCTGCCTCAATAGGAGTATAGTCTGTAGATCGAGGGAAGTAATAGTAGCACTCTATTCTGCTTTGGTCAGACCTCACCTGGAATATTGTGTCCAGTTCTGGGCATCACAATTCAAGAAGGATATTGTCAAGCTGAAATGGATCCAGAGGAGAGCAACCAAAAAGGTGAAAGGTTTGGAAACCATGCCTTATGAGGAGAAACTTTGGGAGCTGGGTATCTTTAGCCTAGAGAAGAGAAGGTTAAGAGGTAATATGATAGCCCTGTTTAATAAATATTTGAAAGGATGTCATATTAAGGATGGAGCAAGCTTGTTTTCTGCAGTTCCAGAGATTAGGCATGGAGTAATGAATTCAAACTACAGGAAAAGAGATTCCACCTCAACATGAGAAAGAACTTCCTGAAAGTAAGAGCTGTTCGACAGTGGAACACATTCTTGGAGTAGGGTTGCCATATCCCGTTTTTTGCCGGAACATTCATGGTTTTAAGCAGGGAGGCCGCCATGGCAAGACCCAAAGGAGGGAGGCCTCTGTGGCAAGGCCTCTCATGTGACGGCGGTGGAGTCACGCCAGCCAGCCCGGGTTCAAGGAGGGAGGCCGCCACGGCAAGGCAGTAGAGTCATGCAGGGTCTCAGCAGGCTGGCTGGGCCCCAAGGAGGGAGGCTGCCACAGCACGGCCTCTCCTCTGGCGGCAGCGGAGCCACACGAGGCGTCAGCTGCCTGGCTGGGCTCCAATGAGATGGAGGGACAGCTAGGAGAACCGCAGAGGCACTGGGTTCAGGTAAGGCAGGTGACCCTAGTAGGCCTCACCGGAGGCGGGGCAGTTAGGGCTGCCTCTGCCACCTTGGCCTCCCTGGGCGCGCTTTTGGCCAGGCATGAGCTTTCCTAGACTAAAGTGTGCTTCCTCAGATGCATCTAGTCTCAGAGGTGCTCCCAAATCTCTATTATTATTATTATTATTATTATTATTATTATTGAATTTTTTGGCTTTTAGTAGGTTGTGTCCTCCATTTTTCTTTAATGCCCTACATTTTGGCCTAAATTTTATCCTACACTTTTAACTAATTTTGTCCTACATTTTTTCTACATTTTGTCCCAGTTTGGTGGTAGAGCATTATGGCAACCCTACCTTGTGATGGAGTCTCCTTCTTTGGAGGTTTTTAAACAGGCTAGAAACCCATCTATTGGGAGGAGTGCTTTCTGTCTTCCTGCATGGCCGCGGGTTGGACTGGATGGCCCTTAGGGTCTCTTTCAGCTCTATGATTCTTTACATGTGAAGGGTTAAATACAGTGATGCAGTCTGAGATCCCTGAGATACTCGGAGAAACATTAATTGATATTTGTAAAGTGACACTGATATGAGAACGAAGTGACATGAATTATTTTTTTGAGCTCAGAGCAAGAGTTACAACTGGAAGAAGAAAATTGAGCAATTAAGCAATGCAGTGACTGGCTCACAACAAGGATCATGACAATGTCATTAATCTTCTTCCAGTTTTGATAAGTGTATCACTGAGGCAACCCTGAAGAAGTCCAAAATATGTATAAAACTCTGAAGGACCTTGCTAACCAAGGTAATAATGTTTTTCTGGAAACATCCATGGTGGGTGGTGGATCAGATAATATGCATCTGTTCTATTTCTATTGAGAAAAGTATCTCTGCTACATGTGATTATTCAGCTTTCCAGTGAGTAGAGTCAATGTAAAAAGTCTGAAATCTTCCTTTGTTTGAAATGTTACAACATTCAAGGTTTGTTTGTTTTTTATTTTTAACTTAGACTTAAAACGGGTATTGCATCAGAAGACGTCTGGCTGTTTTCTTAATTTAGCTCAAGTCCTCTACCGGATACCTAATCCAAAGATGGCAGCTTGAGCTTTAGATGCATGTAAGTGTGATCTTACACCAGTTCATACAGGCAGAGGGTTTTCTTTTGGATCACAGTGGATTCTACACTGCATTATGATGTCTGCCACCTGAATTAATATATTACTGAGACCAACTACCTGGCTGCTCCACCTGTGAGCAAGGAGGACGCATGAAGCGGTGGTATTGCATGCATTTTCAGTTGCATCCAGAGCTCCTTTTGCACCACCCTTGCAGGGTTCCCTGGCACCTAGAAAAATGCTGCTTTTTCACCAGACTTTATAATGACTTTCACCGTTAACATCAATTCTGTCAGCGCTGGTTTGGTCCACAGGATCACCCCACACCACAGACCACAGTGACAGTGCCAATGTATTTTTGGCCTGAGTTTTGGCGAAGTTTTCTCTCTCACTTCCTGCAATGCACTACTTGGCCATGGAAAACAACACGTAGTGAGAGGCAGGAAAAGGAGGAGGAGGAAGAAAGGGGCCTCCTTAGTATTGGTCCTCTGATTTCTTGAAAGGGTTTCTAATAAAACTCCTGGGAGACACACAGGATGACCAGATATCCTAACAAAGGAGGACAAGGCACTGTAAAATGCAGGACCTTCAAGGAAAGCGTAGGGCATTAACAGATAAAAGCTAAAAACACTCATATAAAGATAAACTCATGCTGTTTCTTGTTTTGTGCCTTCAGCTCATTTCCAACTTATGGTGACTCCAAAGCAAATGTATCCTGTGGTTTTCTTGGCAAGATATGTTCAAAGGAGGGTTGCCATTGCCTTCTCCTGAGGCTGAGAGAGTGTGACTAGCCCAAGAAGGTCACCCAATGGGTTTCATGGCTGAGCTGGGAATCAAACTCTGGTCTCCAGAGTCCTAGTTCCAACACTCAAAACGCCACACCATGTTGACTCTCGTGCTTCTTAGCCATGCTCCAAATGGAGGACATTTTGGAATGCCTCCTGGAGAGAAGGTTGAAATGGAGGACAAGTCCTGGAAAAGGAAGACGGCAGGTCACCCTGTACGCTCACAGTCAAGAGTGCCATTAAAAGAAAAAGACACACAAGGTAGAAGCAAGGAGGACAGGGTGTAGGAAGACCTGGGAACCTAAGAGAAAAACAAATAAACAAAAAATGTGGGACTACAAGACTGCATCCACACTGCAGGAATAATCCAGTGTACATCACTTGAACTGCCTTGGTTTCATGTGATGGAATTCTGGGAATTCTCATTGAACACAGGTTGAACGTGAGTCAACAGTGTGGTGCAGCAGCTAAAAAGGCCAATGCAATTTTGGGCTGCATCAATAGAAGTACAGTGTGTAGATTGAGGGAAGTGATAGTACCACTCTATTCTGCTTTGGTCAGGACTCACCTGGAATACTGTGTCCAGTCCTGGGCATCACAATTCAAAAAGGATTTTGACAAATTGGAGCATGCCCAGGGGAGGGCGACCAAAATGGTGAAAGGTCTGGAAACCATGATTTATGAGGAGAGACTTAGGGAGTTGGGTATGTTTAGCCAGGATAAGAGATGGTTAAGAGGTGATATGAGAGCCCTGTTTAACTATTTGAAGGGATGTCATATTGAGGATAGAGGAAGCTTGTTTTCTGCTGCTCCAGAGACTAGAACACAGAACAATGGATGCAAGCTACAGGAAAAGAGATTCTTCTTAAACATTAGCAGGAACTTCCTGATAGCAAGAGCTGTTAAACAGTGATTGGTGGAGTCTCCTTCTTTGGAGGTTTTTAAACAGAGGCTGGCTGGCCATCACTCGGGGAGGGGGGTGCTTTGATTGTGAGTTCCTGCATGGCAGGAACTGGATGGCCCTTGGGGTCTCTTCCAACTCTATGATTCTGTGGTTCCTTACATGTGAAGGGTTAAACACAGTGATTCAGTTTGACATCCCTGAGTAACGTATTAATGAGTATTTCTCATCTGAAGCATGGGATCCTCATTTTGATATGACAATGAGAACGTAGTGACATGAAATCATGTTTTTGAGCTCAAAGCAAGAGTTAGAACTGGGAGAAGAAAACTGAGCAATTAAGCAATGCAGTGTTTGGCTCATACAAGGATAATGAAAATGTCATTCATTAATCCTCTTCCAGTTTTGGTAAGCAAAAATAACACTGAGTCTCAAGAGGCAAACTGAAGAAGTCGAAAATATCTATAAAACTCTAAAGGGCTGACCAAGGTAACAGACAATTATATTTTACTTTGGTCCCAAACACATTGCAGAAATAATCCAGTTTGAGACCGCTTTAACTGCCCTGGCTCAGTAGTGCTGGAGAATCCTAGGAACTGAAGTTTATTGTGGCACCAGAGCTCTCCAACAGAGAAGGCTAAATCTCTCACAAAACTAGTTTCCTGAATTCCCTCACACTTGAGCCAGGGCAGTTAAAGCGCTCTCGAACTGGATTATTTCTGCAGTGTGTTTGCGACCTATGATTCTGGGAATTATGAGTTTGATTTCCTCCATTTGAAAGGATTCTCCTTTGAAAACAACTCTTAATTCCCCCACACACATGAGCTGAGGAGGTCCAAAACACACTGCAGAAATAATCCAGTTTGAGACTGCTTTAACTGCCCTGGCTCAGTGTTAGGGAATGTTGGAAACTGTTATTTTATGGAGACATTTTATATTTCTATAATTTTATAATTTTATAAATTTGATTACATGTGTTTTTATAGGATTGTACTTTACCTGTATAATTTGCTTATAGTTACTGTGTAGTTTTATATTTTATTATTTTTTAAGATTGTACGTCTTCGGCAGGATTTGATTGTCTTGGATTGATTGTAGCTGTAAATTGCCATGTAAATGTATGGTGTGATACAAATAAATGATGATTATTATTAATAATAATAATAAGAACAACAACAACAATAATGCATCTGAGGAAGTAGACTGAATTCTACAAAAGCTCATGCTGCCAATTTCTTTATTTCAGTTAGTCTCAAGTTTGCTACAAGATCTCTCTATGTACTGATTCTACAGACTAACATGGCTATATCTTTGAATAATAATAATAATAAATAATAATAACAAGATTTAGCCTTCTCTTTCAGAGAGCTGTGGTGCCACAATAAACTACAAGCCTCAGGATTCCCTAGCACTGAGCCAGGGCAGTTAAAGCGCTCTCAAACTGGATGATTTCTGCAGTGTACTTGGGACCTATGGTTCTGGGAATGGTAGTTTGATTCTCCTTTGAAAGCAACTCCTATCCCACACACACAGGTGCAATTAGGCCCAAAACACACTTTGCAGAAATAATCCCGTTTGAGAGGGCTTGAACTGCCTGGGCTCAATGCTAGGAAATCCTGGGAGCCTCACAAGAAACCACAACTCCCAGGATTCCCTAGCATTGAGCTAGGGCAGTTCAAGCCCTCTCAAACGGGATTATTTCTGCAAAGCGTGTTTTGGACCTTAGACTCCAAAGGCACATGCCGATTTTCTTTCGGAATTCCCTGGTGTGCTCCATTAGCCATCGTATGTTTGCAATGTGGTCCCTCATGCCTCTTCCTTTCCTGAACCCCACTTGGACCTCTGGGCTTTCTCTCTCCATGTGTGGTTGGAGTCTATGTTGCAGAATTTTGAGCAGAATTTTGCTTGCATGGGAGATCAGTGCAATGGTCTTATATTTACTGGAGTCTCTTGTCTCCCTTTTCATGGTTGGGGATGTATATTGATCTTTTCCAATCTTCATAAGTTCAGCATTCACACGTTCAGCCTAGAATGAAGAAATAGAAATAGTAAAAGAATTTCCATACCTGGGATCAAATATTGTACTTTATCACACGAGGGAAATCCTGTGCAGAAACAGGATTTAAAAGTTGGGGGAAACCCATGAAAGCGGGTTGATTTTCACACACATCACTGTTAAACTGTTGTTAACTCCAACGGAAAGTAATCAAAAGCCACTCCTTTTTACTTTTGGGATTTTTCCGAAAGTAAAAAGAAACGGCTTTTGACTACTTTCTGTTTGGGTTAACAACAGTTTAACAACGACGTTGTGTGAAAATCTACCCGCTTTTGTGTTGTTGTTGTTTTAAATTTAATACCCCATTTATGCAGTCAGGAAATCAGAAGATTAGGAATGGGGAGGGCGGCTATGAAAGAACTAGAAAAGTATTCTAAAATGCAAAGATATACAACTCAGCACAAAAGTTAGAATCATACAAGCCGTTGTTATTCCCTATTGCCATGTATGGATGAGAGAGCTGGAAAGTCAAGAAAGAAGATAGGAGGAAAATCAACGCATTTGAGATAATGTGGTGCTGGGGAAGAGTGCTGAGGATCCCATGGACAGCCAAACGGACAAACAAATGGGTCCTAGAGCAGATCAAGCTGGAAATATCCCTAGAAGCCAAGATGGTGAGCCTTAGACTGTTGTACTTCTGACACATCATGAGAAGGGAGGACTATTGGGACTCAAAATGAGGATCCCATGCTTCAGATGAGAAATACCCATTAATATGTTATTCAGGGATGTCAAACTGAATCACTGCGTTGAACCTGAGATCCGTCTTATTACCATGCTTGACTGCTTTAAAAAAGCAGTAAAGACGGATCTTTTCCGACAGGCCTTCCCGGAATAACTCTCCCGACCAATTTGAGATTGATTGTTCCTTTGCTCCCATCCTCCATTCTTTGTTTGTTTGTTAATGGTTTTAATTACTGCTGGTTAATTTTGGATTTTAATTCTAATACAGTTTAGTTCGATTTTTATGGGGGATGGGTGGGTTAGGGACTGGGGGTGAGATGGAATTTTTTGTTCTTTTTTAATCGTCTTTGCCGCTCTGATTGCCCAGCAGAGGGGCGGGATATAAATAAAATTTATTATTATTATTATTATTATTATTATTAACCTTTCACATGTAAGGAACCATAGAATCACAGAATTGGAAGAGACCCCAAGGGCCATCTATCTGGCATGAATAGTTGGAAAAAACAATAATGCTGGGGAAGGTGGAGGGAAGTAGGAAGAGAGGAAGGTCTCATGCCAGATGGATGGACTCTATTAAGGAGGTCACGGGTATTAAGGGGTTGCAGGATTTAAGCAGAGTAATTAATTAATTATTATTATTATTATTATTATTATTATTAACTCTGGGCAACCAGGGCGGCGTACAACAAGATTAAAACAGATAACAGTTAAAACACTCCTTCAACCCAATCCCTAACCCTCCCCCCCCCCGTTAAAACTAAATTAAACTAATGCAAGATTAAAATAATAGAGGACAGAGGGTCTTGGGGATGTCTCATCCGTAGGGTCACCATGAGGTTGAGAGGGACTGGAGGGCAGTTGCCAACACACAAAAACTCCAAGGCCACAGACAGGCGGGGATGGCGGCTGGAAGGAAGAAGGGAAAGCCCCATTCTCCTCTCGCTTCCCTTTTGGGAGAGCCGCTCCAAAAGCCACCCAGTTCCCCCTGAAGTGTCCCAGCTCCCCGCCTGGCTCCTAATGCATGGAGGGCAAGCTGAGGAGGAGTGCCTTCGGGAGCCGGCCAGGACCTTCTCTGCGGTGGCCCCCAGAAGCCAAAGTGGCACCAAGGAAGAAAAGAGCGGGGAGAGGCGAAAGAGCGAGTCCAGAGGATGGCGAGACTGAGATGAAACCGGTCCTTTTGGCTGGGTTCTCCCTGGCTGGGGTTTCCGACTGAGAGGCGTCTCTTTCTTTCTTTCTTTCTTTCTTTCTTTCTTTCTTTCTTTCTTTCTTTCTTTCTTTCTTTCTTTCTCATACAAGCACACACAGAGAAAGAGAGAGAGAGAGAGAGGGGCAGAGTGCGTTTGGCTGCCTCTCCTTGGAGGTTCTGTGCGTAAAGCAAGAAGATGTCTCAAGGCTTCTTCTCCTCCTCCTCTTCCTTTGGGAGTCCTTTGCAAAGGAGCTCTTCTTCCGAAGGGGCTCCGCAGGTAAGGCAAGCTCTGGCGGGGAAGAGGAAGGGGCTGGCCAAAGGGGCTTTAAGATGGCCCCTGGGTCTCCCTCCTGGAAGCCCTTCAAGGGGGAGAAAGGCGGGATGGGAGCCCTAGAAAGAGAGTTGTGGTTGCTGGGATCTGCCATGGCGACCCTATGGATGAGGCATCTCCAGCTCCCCCTGTCCTCTGATGCTCTGCCCAGCTCCTGCAAACTCATATTCATAGTCTCTTTAATAAAGTCCATCCATCTAGCATGCGGCCTTCCTCTCTTTCTACTTCCCTCCACCTTTCCTAACATTGTTGTCTTATGCCTTCTCATGATGTGTCCAAAATAAGACAGTCTAAGACTGTCTTCAAAGATATAGCCGTGTTAGTCTGTAGGATCAGTGTGCAGAGAGATCTTGTAACACCTTTGAGACTGAAAGAAAGAAGTTGGGAGCATGAGCTTTCATAGACTTCAGTCTACTTCCTCAGATGCATTTGGTATTATTATTATTATTGTTGTTGTTGTTGTTGTTGTTGTTATTATTATTATGTAGAGAGATCTTGTAGCACCTTTGAGAGTTAACTGAAAGTTGGCAGCATGAGCTTTCGTAGACTTCAGTCTACTTCCTCAGATGCATTTGATATTATTATTATTGTTATTATTATGTAGAGAGATCTTGTAGCACCTTTGAGACTAACTGAAAGAAAAAAGTTGGCAGCATAAGCTTTTGCAGACTTCAGTCTACTTCTTCAGATGCATTTGGTATTATTGTTATTATTATTATTATTATTATTATTATGTAGAGAGATCTTGTAGCACCTTTGAGACTAACTGAAAGAAAGAAATTGGCAGCATAAGCTTTTGCAGACTTCAGTCTACTTCTTCAGATGCATTTGGTATTATTATTGTTATTATTATTATTATTATTATTATTATGTAGAGAGTTCTTGTAGCACCTTTGAGACTAACTGAAGAAAGAAATTGGCAGCATAAGCTTTTGCAGACTTCAGTCTACTTCTTCAGATGCATTTGGTATTATTATTGTTGTTGTTGTTGTTGTTGTTATTGTGAGAGATCTTGTAGCACCTTTGAGACTAACTGAAGAAAGAAATTGGCAGCATGAGCTTTCGCAGACTTCAGTCTACTTCCTCAGATGCATTACTTCCTCAGTTGCATCTAAGTTTTGTCATCTTAGCTTCTAGGGATATCTCGGTCTTGATCTGCTCTAGGACCCATTTGTTTGTCTTTTTGGCCATCCGTGAGATCCTCAGCACTCTTCTCCAGCACCACATCTCAAAGGAATTGATTTTCTTCCTATCTTCTTTAACTGTCCAGCTCTCACATCCATACATAGTAATAGGGAATGCAATGGCTTGTATGATTCTAACTTTTGTGCTGAGTTGTATGTCTCTGCGTTTTAGGATCTTTCCTAGTTCTTTCGTAGCCATCCTCTCTATTCTTAATCTTCTTCTGATTTCCTGGCTGCAGTCCCCATTCTGATCAATGGACCTTATCCCACGGGGCCAAAAGAATCCACTAAGAATCAGGCGCTATAGCGCTATAGTTTTCCGTGTGATTACACGACGTCGCTCAGAATCCAGCAAGAAACCGCTCGGAATGCAGCATCATTCGCATTCTTTTGAATGTCGGTTTCAGCGGGCATTGCAATAGCGCGAGGTGATCCATAGCGCTATTATAGCGCTAGCACCATATTTATACTAGCGCTATAGTACTGGAATGATGCTCATATCGCTTTCTTGCCACTTTTGAGAGCAGCGTGGGATAAGCTCCAATGTTTGATTCCAGATATGAGAACTCTTTTACGATTTCTATTTCCTCATTTGTCTAGTTTGAATGTTTGTGTAAGTTCCCTGTGGTCATTATTTTTGTTTTCTTTATGTTTAACAGTAAGCCTGCATTTGCATTTTCTTCTTTGATCTTTGATACATAGGAATAAATCTTTGATACATAGGAATAAAACTATCCCACCCCCCATTTCTCTCTCCTCCTCTCACTTTTCTTTCTCAGCCCAAGGTAGCCCTCATCTCTCTCTCTCTCTCTCTCTCAATGATCCAAGACTGCATCCACACACTGGAGGAATAATTCAGATTGAGACTGCTTTAACTGCCCTGATTCAGTGCTAGGCAATCTTGGGAATTGTAGTTTATTGTGGCACCAGAGCGCTTTCTGACAGACAAGGCTAAATGTCTCACAAAAACTACAGTTCCCTGAATTCCCTAGCACTGAGCCAGGGCAGATAAAGTGGTCTCAAATTGGATTATTTTTGAGATGTGGTCTGGGCTGCATCCACACTGCAAGAATAATTCAGTTTGACCCCACTTTAAGTGCTATGGCTCTGCTCTGGAGCCACCACAGACTACCATTCCCAGAATTTCATAGCATGGAGCCATGGCACATAAAGTGGGGTCAAACCAGATTATTCCTGCAGTGTGGATACAGCCCAGACCACACTGCAGAAATAATCGAGCGTGAGACCGCTTTAACTGCCCTGGCTCAATTCTAGGGGATTTAGGGAGCTGTAGTTTTGTGAGATACTTAGCCTTCTCTGTCAGAGAGTTCAGGTGCCCCAATAAACTACAATTCCCAGGATTTTCTAGCACTGAGCCAGGACAGTTAAAGTGGTGTCAAACTGGATTATTTCTGCTGTGTGCTTGGGACCTCTCTCTCTCTCATTCCCACCACTACCAAAGGCTGAGGCTTCTCTCAGAGTGCAAGAAGAAGGATGCTGTTGCATTCCTTCCATACTTATTGCTTTACTGCAGGAAAAAAATATTTCAGAAGGCTATTGTAAACCAGGGGGAGGCAGCATGGTGTAGTGGTCTGAGCTCTGGACAACAACTCTGAAGATCAGGGTTCAGTTCCCCATACAAACACACACTGGGTGACTTTGGGTAAGTCACACACTCTCAGCCTCTCAGAAGATGGCAATGGAAAAACCCCTCTAGAGAAACTTGCCAAGAAAACACTATGATAGGGTGACTAAGAGATACTGGGGATGCAGACTGCACCAGGTAACATCCTAAGAGAGGGTGACCCCACTGCTCCCCAAACATCCACCTTTGGGCAGAAACAGACCGTGGCATTTGCCTGTGTCCCATTAAAATACTGAAGAGATGGGGTGAGCGGGGTGAGGCTCAATGGGAGGAGAAAGAAGAAGCCCCAGGTGGTTGTTTTTATTAAATTAAATTTTCAAATTTCAAAAATTAATTTTAAAATTTTCTTTAAAAACATCATGTTTTACCAATTTTTCACTTTAACCACAGGAAACTATTTGCACACACACACCCCTTGGCAACTGTGATCACCTTTTGATTGAGCATTGTATGTTGGTTGTTGTCCCTTTGCTCTGTTGCAGCCTCCTCCAACTTTCTGCCTTCTAGATTTGTCAGACTACCACTCACCCTCAAGCCGACGACTCTGTCATATCATGAATTTTTGTTTAAAAAAATGTTGTGTTCACTAGAGAAATGAAGGTAAAATATGGTTTTATATATATAGCATATATAAAATATAAAATATGGACATTAAGGTAAAATGTGGTTAAAATATGGTTATGAAAGAACTAGAAAAGATCCTAAAATGCAAAGACATACAACTCAACACAAAAGTATCATACAAGCCATTGTATTCCCTATTACCATGTATGGATGTGAGAGCTGGACAGTTAAGAAAGATAATACGAAGAAAATCAACATATTTGGGATAATGTGGTACTGGAGAAGAGTGCTGAGGATCCCATGGACAGCCAAAAGGACAAACAAGTGGGTCCTAGAGCAGATCAAGCTGGAAACCTCCATGGAAGCCAAGATGACACAACTGAGACTGTTGTACTTGGGACAAATCATGAGAAGAGAGGACTTTTTGGAAAAAAACAATAATGCTGGGGAAGGCGGAGGGAAGTAGGAAGAGAGGAAGGCCACATGCCAGATAGATGGACTCTATGAAGGAGGTCACAGGTATTAAAGGGTTGCAGGATTTAAGCAGAGCAGTGGAAGACAGAGGGTCTTGGAAATGTCTCAACCATAGGGTTGCCATGGGTCGGGATCGACTCGAGGGCAGTTAACAACAACAACAACAAATGGTTATGTACCCACCAATGACATTGCCGTTCTGTGGTGGAGGAACTGCATGCTCCTGAGAGACAATAGGCTATGCTGATGGCAGCAGTGCTGCTAGTAGGGTCTATCATGTCAGATTGCTTTTGCTAAGGAACCAGAATAAATGTGCCAAACTGCCAATGGGCAGCAGCAGTGGTGAGTTGTGACATTGGTGGAGGATCTCTCAGAGACAATGGCAGTGGCACCATAGCGAACACTTGTTACTACTGTGCAGAAGGAGGCATGGTAAAACCCTTTTGAATGTCTTTTACCATGAAACCTGGTATGAGATGAAACAAGATATAGTGCCACAAGATGACACTCCTAAGTTGAATGACACCCAATGAACTATGGGGGTACAGCAGAGGACAACTACAAGTAGTGCTTTGGCTACTGACACAAACCAAAAAAATGTTCAGCTGTTGACATGCTCAGAGGTGAAAGGAAAGTCCGAAGTTGCATAACACATATTATAGGTACATGGCATGTGAGAAACATGAATCAGGGGAAATTAGATGTAATAAAATAAGAAATGGAAAGTGTAAATATTGCAATACTTGGAGTGAGCACGCTAAAATGGACTAGAATGGGGCATTACACAGTATTTTACTCAGGAAATGAAAATCTAAGAAGAAATGTGGTGTCTTAAAAGTAAGGACACATGTGACAAACACAGTCAAAGGATATAACACAAAGCCTGACCAAATTGTATCAATAAGACTTCAGGGAAAACCCATAAGTTTAACCATAATCCAGGTTTATGCTCCAACTACAGAAGAAACAGCAGAAGAAATTGAAAGTGTCTGTCTTGAAGTCCAGGAAGAAATTGATCACACACCAAAACAGGACTTCTTGTTAATCATAGGCAACTGGAATGCAAAATTAGGAAAAAGAGCAGGAAAATTTGACTTAGGATCAAGAAGTGAAGCAGGAGAGAGATTGAGTGAATTTTGCAAGGCTCACCGTTTGTTCATCACAAACACATTCTTCAAGCAACCAAAGTGGTGACTGTATGCATCACCTGATAGCAAATTCAGAAATCAAATAAACTACATAATTGGAAGCAGAAGATGGAAAAGTGCCATTCTATCTGCAAAAAAACAAAATCATGAGCAGTTTTTGAGACTGACCACGACCTGCTAATATCAGAAATTGAATTAAACCTAAAAATGAATGCTAAACCAACCATTGTGCCAAAATACAATCTGAGGAACATTCCTGTAGAATTTAACAGTAATGTAAAATAGATTTGCACTGTTAAGCCTAACTGACCAGGAGCCAGAACTGTGGGCTAAAACCAGGGACATTGTCAGGGAGGAATACAAAAAAATACTATCTGTATCCAAATAGAAAGATAAACTTTAATGGATGACAAATGAAGCTCTTCTAGCAGTTAAGGACAGATGAGAAGCAAAAGTAAAAGGTGATAGAAATCGAGTCAGAACCCTGGATACAACTGTTCAGTGACTTGTGTTCAGGAACAAGGAAAACTACTATAATAAGCAATACAGAAAAATAGAAGATGAGAACAAAAATAAAGAGAAAGAACAACAGACCTTTTCCACAAGATCTGAGAAATCAAAGAGAAATTTAAACTAAGAGTGGGAATATTGTACAATCAACAAAGGAACACATTACACAACCAAGTACAAATTAAGATGATGGAAACAATACACTGAACAACTATATAAAAGAGATGAATGGATGATAGATATTTTTGAAGAGGAGCCTCTAATTTTAGAAAGTGAAGTGGAAGCTGCACTTAGAGCACTTGGGAGAAATAAATCACCAAGAACATATGGCATACTAATAGAACTGCTTCAAGCTAAAGAGACACAACTTACTCTGGTACTAAGAAAAATATGTCAATAAATATGGAAAACAAAACAATGGCCCACAGATTGGAAACATTCAACATACATTCCAAACTCCAAGAAAGGGACATACAGGATATTGTGTTAATTTCCATGCAAGCAAAATGGTGCTCAAAGTTCTACAATGGAGACTTTTGCCATGTATGGAGTGAGAAATGCCAGATGTCCCAGCTGGGTTCAAGAAATGGAGAGGCACTGGGGATCAAATAATAATAATAATAATAATAATAAACTTTATTTTTATACCCCCCCCCCTTTTGCCTGAAGGCAATCAAGGCGGCTCACAACAATTGCATGTATGAAACACCCCCACAACAAACCACAGTAACATAAAAACAAGTTACCCCCCCCTTAAAATTACGTGATGCTAAAAAATTTAAAATAGCTGGCATATTCACACCAGCGATTATAAAATGTGACAAACCTGAACATAAAAATCTAAACATAGAAACATAAAACATAAGAGAGGGAGAGAGACATACATTAGATATGGTCTGATTTTATTCAGGGAAGGCTTGCCAGAAGAGATCCGTTTTGATTGCTTTTTTGAAATTCTCCAAGCTAGTTGCATGACGGATCTCCTCTGGCAGGGCATTGCATAGTTTGGGAGCAGCGATGGAAAAAGACCTCTGGGAGGTTGCTGTTAATCTAGTTCTCCTTTGTTGGAGTAAACTCCTCCCAGATGATCTGAGGGTGTGGTGTAGATTATATGGAAGGAGACGATCCCTTAGAAAGGTTGGACCTGTTGCAAACATACATTGGATAACAGAGCAGACCAAGGAGTTTCAGAAGAACATCAGCCTGTGTTTTATAGACTATAGCAAAGCCTTTGATTATATAGATCAGTAGTTCCTAATCCAAATCAGATAGGATTTGGTGCCTTTAGGGTACACAAAGATATGTGGAGTGTTCCCTACCTCTGGTATAGATCCTTTCCACTGTACCTATTCCACCAGTTTATCTAACATAGATTCAGGACCTGGAAAAGTTACTTTTTAGAACTGCAACTCCCAGAAGCCTCCACCAGTATGACCATTAGCCATGGTGGCTGGCAAACTCTGGGAGTGGTCATCCTAAAATAAAATATTTTTCCAAGCGCTGCATGGTACACTCTCCAAGCAGGAGCAAATTTACTCCCAGCATGTTAGTGCTGTTATATAAATGTGAAGCAGTTCTTGTCAGTTAATGACAAGAACTGATTAGTTAATACGAGTGAGAAACACAATTGAAGATACTCAGCTTCATCTTGCCAAGCCAGGATAGAGCTTTTGCATACCTAGCAACCTGCCACATGGGCATGTATTCTCTCTTATAGCAATCAGAACCAGAGGTGAAAGCAAAATCCATCCACACTTCTCAGAAGACACTAACTTCCCTCTTTTGCCTCCTACCATTTCCTCTTCCCTTTCACTTTCTTAAGGATCTCTGTAAGTTGTGAAAACAATTTGCTTGGAACTTCTCATTCTCAGCCTATCTCATGCTTTTTAATGTGTGTGCATGTGCCTTCAAGTCGCCTCTCTCTTTGTGACCCCATGAATTTCACAGGGTTTTCTAAAGCAAGGAGTACTCAGAGGTGGTTTTGCCAGTTCCTTCATCTGAAATACAGCCTACAGCAGTACCTGGTATTTGTTGGTGGTCCCCCATCCAAGACCTTGCTTACCTTCCAAGATCAGAGAAGATCTTGTGCCTTTAGGGTATTTAGGCACATGCTTCTTAATGTGCCTAAATATTGATGAGGTAATTTATATGGATAACTCCTCTGGAACTACCCAGCCACCTCCCAATTAAAATCACAGTAAAAGGAATCTTCTCCCTCCTCCCAAATCTGTTTGTGATTTGATGTCATTTTTGTGAGTCTACTTTAATTTGGTTCAGCATTGTTGTTGTAGTGTGCCTTCAAGTTGTTTCTGATTTATGGCGACCCTATGATAGTATCATGAGGTTTTCTTGGCAAGGTTTGTCCAGAGGGGGTTTGCCATTGCCATCTTCTGAGGCTGAGAGAGTGTAATTTGCCCAAGGTTAGTCTCAAAGATGCTACAAGATCCCTTTGCTTAATTTGGTTCAGTCTGACTTGCAGTTGATTCAATTTGATTTAGTAATTTGTTAGGCAAATGTCATTCATGGTTTCTTTTTAAAATTCCCTTCTCAGAAATGTAGTTGTGGGGAGGCACAAGGGGGTAGATAACTTTAGTCCAGTCATTCTCAAAACCTTCTCCAAGCAGTGTTCTAAAAATGATTGTATGTAAATGCAGTAACAGTCAAACCAGTCTAAAAATTTGTAGAAACATTCACTGTAGTTCTGCTGGGACTCTCTGTATTTTGTTTTCCTGATGGATATAATGGGAAGCATCATCTCGGAAAGCATGGTTAGGCTGGCCCTTTTGCAGATGATGCATCTTTCTATGATAAACATTTCATCATTTTTGGAATCCTAAGGGATCACAGGGGTAATGTGGAAGAACCAAGTGAAAGTCTTGTGATTTCTTTTTGGCCAGGGTCCAGAAGACAATGAAAGGAAAATAAGAAGAAGAGAGAAGAACAGAGTGGCCGCACAGAGAAGCAGAAAGAAACAAACACAGAAAGCAGATAAACTCCACGAGGTGATTGTTACCCTGTCTTTCAGCAGCACTTGTATCTGTCTAAGGCACAAATGACAGAGTCTTGTGGCATCTGAAAGACTGATTTATTGTGGCATAATAAGCCATCATGGCTCATTAATGCTTCTTTCTTTAAAATCAGTTATTCTCTAAGGAAGAGGTGGGAATTGTGTAATAATAATAATAATAATAATAATTTTTATTTATAACCCGCCCCTCTGCGTGGCAATCGGGGCGGGGTACAGCAAGATTAAAACAGAACAAAGTTAAAAATCATTCCCCCATCTCATAATCCCTCCCTCCCACCCCCTTAAAATAAGATTAAACTACAATCAAATTAAAATGCAGCATAATTAAAAATAAAAAAATAAAAATAAAAAATAAACATACAATAACACAGAATCGGTGGAGCAGTTCTAAGAATTCTAAAAACTCATTCCCAGCTAAACACTATTCCGGGAAGGCCTGCCGAAAGAGATCCGTCTTTACTGCTTTCTTGAAGGCAGCAAGAGTAGTAATAAGGCGGATCTCGTCCGGCAGGCCATTCCAGAGTCTGGGGGCGGTTGCGGAGAAGGCCCTCTGGGAGGTCTGAGACAGCCTAGTTCTTATTGGCTGTAACAGATTTCTCCCAGAGGACCGCAGGGCGCGGGGGGGATCATATGGGGAGAGGCGGTCCCTAAGATAAGATGGACCCAAGCCATGTAGGGCTTTAAAGGTCAAAACCAACACCTTGTACTGCGCCCGGAAACTAATCGGCATTAGTGTAGATCTCCAAATATTGTTGGAATGTATTTTCCCAGTAGGAGCCAGTGTGGCATGGTGGTTTGAGCATTAGACTGGAGACTAGGGTTCGAATCCCCCCTCAGCCATGGACTGATGTTGGGCAAGTTACACAGTCTCAGCCTCAGAAAACCCTGTGATAGGTTTGACTTAGGGTCACCATATGTTGGAGACAACTTGAAGGCACATGACAGCAGTTACAATAACAACTTCCCAGTGTATCTCACCATTGATTAGACTGGCCAGGGCTTCAGGGAGTTGTAGTTCAACAACTTCTAGAGGGCTGTACAATTATTGTGTAAAGTACATTGTGACAATGTAAAGTGTCACAAGACTCTTGCAACAGAGTAAAACAGATTGTTGTTGCTGTGTGCCTTCAAGTCATATCCAACCTTAAAGTGAACCTATCACAGAGTTTTCTTGGCAATGTTTGTTTAGAAGGGGTTTGCCTTCACCTTCTGAGGCTGAGAGTGTGTGACTTGCCCAAGGTCACCCAGTGGGTTCCTGTGCCCAAGTGGGGATTTGAATTCTGTTCTCCAGAGTCATACTCCAACCCTCCAACCACTACACCACACTGGCTCTCATGTAAAACAGACATTCTAGAAATAAACACAGATAAGGGTTACTCTTAATATGTTCCAAGGGGAGAATTAAACCTCCTGCCCAAACCTTGGAGGTGTGATATTGTCAAACAGCTGAAAAGCAACAATTAAGTGAAAACACGTCGTAGCAGAAAAGAAGGGATGGATATGCATCAATCTGTCCTCCACTTGCTGGCGTTATTACTTTTTCCCCAGTTACTTTTTCCCTAGAATTGAAGCCATCCTGAACACACCCAGTATCATCTAATTTCACAAGCTAAACTGAGACACCCTCAGAGATGTAACTACAGGGTGAGACAAAATGCCCCTCCAGTAATAATTCTGCTGTCTTCCACTACAAATTTCTTTAAGTCCCCAAGCTTCTAGCATTGCTGAGAGTGAGACACAGAAAATCATTCACACTTAGAACTCTTATGTTTGTTTTGCTCTCATTCCCGTAGTAATTGGGCCTGCCACTTTGTTCGGACGCTGGATACTGTCTTGATACTGTGTTTCTAAATGCTCAATTGAAGTTTTAGGTTACCGCAATGCTAGAAATTTGGGGGTTGTTATGCGCCTTCAAGTCAACTCTGTAAATGTAGTTGTGTGTGTGCATGTGTTTGTGTGTGCCTTCAAGACACTTGTCATTGCAATCCCATGAATTTCATAAGGTTTTCTAAGCCAAGGAATACTCACAAGTGGTTTTGCCTATTCCTTCCTCTGAAATACAGCCTTCAGCACCTGGTATTTGTTGGTAGTCTCCCATTCAAGTGTTAACCAGAACTGACCCTACTTAGTTTCCAAGATCAGACCAGATTTGGTGCCTTTAGGATATTTAGTCAAATGCATCTTAATGTAATTTGAAATTCTCTGATGAAGTAATTTGTGGGTAACTCTCCTGAATCCCCACAGCAAGACCCCTCCAGTTAAAAACACATAAGACTCTTCTCCTTCCTCCCAAATCTACTTATAATTTCATACCATTTTTGTAAGTCTGTTTCTCTTTGGTTCAGAATTAATAATAGAATCATAGAGTTAGAAGAGACCATTAGTTAGTCGCAAAGGTGCTACAAGATCCCTTTGCTTACTTTAGTTCAGTCTAACTTGCAGTTGATTTGATCTGATTTAAAAATTTGTTCGGCAAATGCCATTCCCTGTTTCTTTCTAAAAATTCCTTTCTCAGAAACCAGAGCTGACTGTGCTTAGCTTCCAAGATCAGACGGGATCTGGTGCCTTGTAGGGATGGAAGGAAAATTTCATGGGGAAGGGAAATGCTTATTTTGAGGGACAATGCCCTCACTTTCTTTCCCCAATAGCTAAACCACTGGTCATGTCTGGTTAGTATTTAGATGAAGAACCCCCAGAAATATATAGGACTAGGAAGGAGTCAGTCTGAAATCCTAGAGTGTTGCTGCCAGTCAGAAGTGACAATATTAGGCTACATGGACCAATGCTCTGACTCAGTATAAGGCAGCTCTCTGTCTTCCATGAGGCTGTGAATTCATGGTGAGGAGAACAAAGAAGTAGTTGGAGGGGCAGGGAAGAAGTGCAGCTGGTAGAGGAATGGTTAAACACTCCTCTCTTTCCCTTCTGAAATTTAGACTCACTGTGATAGATCTCAGACCTTTCTCCCTCTGTTCATGCTGGTCCAGCCTTTCCCAACCTTTGGTCATCAGAAGCTCTTGAACTATATCTCCCACAGTTTCTGTTTTCTCTACATCACAAGAGAGTGACACTCTTCAACATGATCTGAATTTTTGGCAGCCTTTCCAACTATCTACTGAAGAGCCCACTTCATGTCTGTAGTAGGAATCTGGTGTATAGCAAAGGGTTCTGGGAATGTTAGGGTGTAGTTTCAGGTGTTAACTACTTTAACCTGTGTCAAAGGTTGTGACCTTGTTGTTTTTTGATGTCAAGTTGACTCCAACGTACAGTGATCCTATGAATAAGAGACCTCCAAGAGCCACGGGTCATTAAATGCCCTACTCAGGTCTTGCAAACTGAGAACCACGGCTTCCATGATTGAATTAATCAATTTGTAGTATAGTGTTCTATTTTTCCGACTGCCTTCCACTTTGCCAGGCATTATTGTATGCCATGTTATTTTATGAGATGTTCAAAGTATGACAGAGTTCATTTAATTATCTTGGCTTTGAGTGGAAATTCCAGCCTGATTTGCTTTAATACTTTCTCATTTCCCTATTTTTTTTTTTTTTTTGGCAGTCCACAATATCCATAGAACTCTTCCAGCACCACATTTCAAATGAGTTGATTTTCTACCTGTCACCTTTCTTCGCTGTCCAGCTTTCACAACCATACATAGAAATCAGAAATACAATTTCTATGGATGGTTGTGACCTATGCAGTCATTATTGACCACCTGACCAAGGACACCACCATCCCCAAATTGAGATAAACTGTGCATTGTTCCCTTTGGTACATCTCAGTATCCATATTTGTTCCACTTTGAATCTAAGAAAGATCTTGCTGCAGACTTCTGTTTAGAAATCTGCTAGGAAACCATATAGATCCATGTTGAATAAACTTATTATGTCATCAGTACAGAGCCTAAATTAGTAATCAATTCAACTAACAAAATATAAGGAACCCAGGATTCCTCAGTTTAAAAACTACCTCGGTACAGTATAACAGCACAAAACTGTGTTTACTGAGGAGCAAATCCCATTGTCTCTAGTGGGACCTAGCTTGCTTCTTAGTCTTTCACCTCCTTTCTCATTCTCCATATTTGCCATCTTCCTTTCAAGTCCAGCTGCCCTCTTGTGCATACATCACTGATTATGGTAAGGCTCTTTCTCAAGAAAATTGCTCAAATGTATAATAATAAGGGTGTTGACTAAGTCTGAAGTTCTAACAATAATGTTTGCCACCACCGTTAGCATTCATACTGCAAGCTTTCTTCTGAGCCAGGGGTAGGCAACCTAAGGCCCGGGGGCCGGATGCGGCCCAGCAAGGCCTTTGGACCGGCCCCAAACCGGTCCTGCCGCCGCCGCCCCCCCCCACCGCCGCCGCCCCCCCATGATGATATTGATTATTGTTGTTATTACTTGTTCTTGGGGTTTTCTTGGCAAAATCTTCACAGGGGTTTTGCCATGGCTTTTCTGGGGCTGAGAGAGTGTGCATGCATATATATTTTTAATTTTTTAATTCTTTTTTTATTTTAATTTTTATTTATTTATTTATTTATTTTTGGTGCTTCGGCCCGTCAATTGTCTGAGGGACAGCAACCCGGCCCCCGGCTCAAAAAGGTTGCCTACCCCTGTTCTGAGCAATCATGAATGCCATTTAAGAAAAAGCCCTTCAAAGGTGGAGGTCCAGAGACTAACCTGCCTTTTCCATGGAAGAAAGCTGATTATTCATCTATTCTAGTAACTCCCATGTGTGGTACAGTCAAGCAGCACAATCTTCACGTAGGTGGTGCACTTTCTGGTCACAGTGGGTGAGCAGAAGTGTTTCTCTCTCTCAATATGTGTATTTGTGTTTGTGTTTTAAGTTCTGTTCCACCCGCATTCAAATCGGGGGAGAAATTTGGTGTACATTCACTGCAAAAGTATGATGCCCAACTCCCACTCTCTCATTCCTTCCTTCCTCTACAGCAGTGGTAGGGAATGTGTGATTCTCCAGATTATCTAGATTGTCGCAATTCTCATCAACCCAAAATAGTATAATTTATGGAGAAGGATGAAGGAAACTGTGATCCAACAATTCCAAGAGAACCAGTGAGAAAATTAAGACCGATATTAGACTTTGCAGGAGGAGGGTAGGGAAAGAAAACAGAGGAAGAATAGCTAACACTATTCAACCAAACCTTGCGGAAATTTGCCCCCCCTTTTTTTGGGGGGGGGGAACGACAATTATGCAAATTCTCCCAGGTTTTGCATTTCTATTGCTATCCTCACACACAGGAGGAACACACTCCCCCGGCGTGTGGTGGAGTCTCCTTCCTTGGAGGTCTTTAAGCAGAGGCTGGATGGCCATCTGTCGGGGATGCTTTGATTGGGAGTTCCTGCTTGATTGGGAGTTCCTGCATGGCAGGGGGATTAGACTGGATGGCCCTTGTGGTCTCTTCCAACTCTATGATTCTATGATTCTACAGCCTGCTTATATAGGTCTCTTCCTTATATAGGTCCATTCCATGCATCTAAGGAAGTACACTCAAATCTACAAAAGCTCATGCTACCAGCTTCGTTTGTTGCTAACCACCTCAAGTCAACCTCGACCCATGCCAACCCCATGGATGAGACATCTCCAAGACCCCCTGTCTTCCATTGCTCTGCCCAGCTCCTGCAGACTCATACTCATGAGCTCTTTAATAGAGTCTATCCACCTGGCATGCAGCCTTCCTCTCTTTCTACTTCCCCCACCTTTCCTAGCATGATTGTTTTTTTTCCAGTGATTCATGCCTTCTCACGATGTGTCCAAAGTACAACAGCCTAAGTTTTGTTATTTTGGCTTCCTGGGAGATTTCTGGCCTGATCCTCTCTAGGACCCACTTGTTTGTGTTTTTGGCTGTCCACAGGATCCTCAACACTCTTCTCCAGCACCACATCTCAATCTAGTCTCAAGGGTGCTTCAAGATCCCTTTGTATGCTGATTTTCCACACAAACACAGACATGTCTTTGCAAATTCCCTAGTCAGCATAGCCTGGAAGTTGCAATTTTAATAAAGGGAACTTTCCCAACCTCATTTAGGCTCTAGTAGCAAGAATCTGGTAAGAGTTTAGGAAACGCAGGAGTAGTCCTATCTCTAGGTATTAACATTAGGGTTCTTTACCTGAATTTAAAAAATTGTAGTCCAAGAAGTTGTTTTAAGATCTGAATTAAGCTCCTGGTGGCTCATGTGAAAATCCACTTCTGTTTACCTGCCAAGGGTTTTCATTTTAGCAATATAATTTCAAGTCATGATTAGCATCATTTTATTGCTATGAAGAATGTCCATGGATTTACGCTGGAACCATTTCCCATGTTTGCCAATGTCTTATTCTCCCCATCTCTTAAAAAAATTAGTAATATTGTTTCCTGTTTCATAAAGCCTGATTAAAATAGTTCTTTTAAAAAAAATCACTTCGTGGAACTATTTTTAAATATATTGTTTTTGTGATTTGCTGTGGTATATAAATGAAGCTGCTGCTTTTAATCTTTGTAGGTATAAGTATACATAACTTCAGGAAATCAGTCATAAACATTATTTCTGTAATTTGTGGAGTGGCTAGTACCCTCAGTTTGAAGGTATCATCCATTTTAAGTCAAAAAATAATAAATAAAAAAAAACAAGAAGAAAGGAGAACATCAAGGACCTTGAAGTTTATTATTATTTATTAAAAAATATACAGTATAACCTGTTTTTTTGCCATGAGATTGTGAATTGTCCATCAAGTATGAGCAAGTACAGTAGATTGAGCAGACATCTGGGCTTGCCTGATCAATCTTATGTCAGTCTTACCTCACTATGAGGTGATGCATTGTATTTCTGTTGAAATTATGGTAACTATTTCTACAGTTACACCTCTGTGTGTACATTAAAATATATAGAAAAAGAGAGATGTATATGAAAATTTTATGCAGATTTTATGTGCACACCTGTTCCTCCTCTTCCCCCTGCCCTCCCATGCTTTTAACTGGCTCTGGAGAGGCAGCTGAAGCAACGGGAGGTAGGGAAGAGAAAGAGCAGGCATGTCCCTGTTCCTCATCTTCCCCCACCCTCCGGTCTCTCTTCATGCCCTCCAAAATGGTTTCATCTACCAGAGATGGCACACATGCCATAGGTTCGCCAATACAGCCTTAGTGATTTATCAGTGATTTCCACTGATGTTACGGGTTGATGTTAGTGATTTCCCCACAACCTAGCTATCATCAAAACTCCCATGAATATACTTTCCGTAAAGAACACATTCATCTTCTGGAGCATGGGTGGGCAAAGTCTGGTCCACCAGGCCCATTAGTATTGGTTCTCTAGAGTCTCCTCAGCAAGGTGCAGAGCAGGAGGTGTATTGGGACTGCTTGTTGTGGCTTTCTGGGTTCAAGAAGTGAGTTTCTGTGGTCACAGAAACGCTCCCATTTTCTCCTTCTGCCCTCCCCCCAGTCCATTTATCCTCTCTGTGTTTGTGCTTTCTTGTTGTGGCTGCAGAAACTGTGCAGATTTCTCAAAGTAGGACTGGCCCAAGATATTTTATTGCCTTACCAATACCTCCTGGACAAAAGAAGGCCTCAGTAGGGTAAACAATTCCCACCTCTCAGTAATCAAGTTTGCAGCTTTAACAGATAGTTTCAACAGCATTTTTTAGTTTCTTGCCATGTTCTTATTTACTGTTTCAGAATGTGATTACCTCCATTGGGTTCTCCTCTGTGTTTCCGGAAACTCCCATTCCTTGAGTCTGTGGATTCATATAGTTATTAAGCCACCTGTGTTATCTAGGGGTACCAGAGACCTTCTAGGGCTGTGTAGGCGAACCTATGGCACACCATTTTTGGTGGCACACGGAGGGCAGGGAAGAGGTGGAACAGGCATGCACCTGTTCCTCCCCCTTCCTGGCCATCCTGGGTTTTCAGCTGCCTCCAGAGAGGCAGCTGAAGGCCTGGGAGGGTGCAGGGGGGGAGGAGGAAAAGGCACATGCCTGTTCCTCCTCTTCCCAGGCCTTCAGCTGCCTCCGGAGCACCTGTTTGCAGGGGAAGCCCCACCCTGGAAGTCCCATCCCCAAAGGGCAGAAGTCCTGCTCCAGAAGTCCCACCACAGCTGCCCCCAGAAATCCTGCCCCTGGCACCGGGCAGCACCCAGTGCTTAAGGCCTTTTAGTTTGGGCACTTGGTCCCTATAAGGTTCACCATCACTGTTCTAGGGCCAAGCAGAAGCATTGCAGAATTGGAGGAATGCTTCACCTGTGTTATTATGAGAAACTGATTTCTCTGTATTAGAAAATATAAAAACTTTGTGGCTACTTAGCCAGTGATCAGTTGATGGGAACCACTGGAGATTGCTAATGGATTTCGGATATAAATCCCGGGATCTTACATCTTGATCTTGCAGTTGTCTTTTGGTCTGATAAGGTCTGGTTGTTGTTATTGTTATGTGCCTTCACGTCATTTCCAACTTATAGCAACTCCAAGGTGAACCTATCACAGGGTTTTCTGAGGCTGAGAGTATATGACTTGCCCAAGGTCACCCAGTGGGTTTCCATGGCCAAGTAGAAATTTCAACGCTGGTCTCCAGAGTTGTAATTCAATGCTGAAACCACTACACTGTACTGGCTCCTGATAAGGTCTGTACTGTGATATATATTGTTAGATTAAGTTAAGCTTTATTATGTTTGCCCCTTTCTACCTTCCCAAATGTTCCTCTGGTTCTCTGCAAAGTTTATTCCTTGTACATAAATCCACCTCTCTATATGTATGTTTCCATCCAAATAGTCTCGGCACTAAACCCAATATCACATACACAGTGTATCACAGATGAAAACTGGGACACATGTGGCTAAGAAACATTAAAAAGTGGCCAAGAGGGCAAAAGGTATTAATGCACAAGCTAGGAGGGGTTTAAGCTGATTGTTATTGTCTGAGCCTAATGGAAAGGGCAAGATTTCACCTCCTCTCCGCTCCTTGCTGCTGAGTTAATTGAGTGCAAACTATTAAGCTTATCGCACCGTGTTCTTGGAATGTAATGAGTACGTGATGAGAATGGAACAGAACATATTTTATCACACGGTATGATCCTCGTCGAGTTCCCATTTTGTGCTCTGACATTCCCTAGCCCGTTCCAGCAGGAGAATTATAAAAATGCATCCTCAGCCAGAAAGAACGCTTTCAGACTGTTCGATATGATGTGTGTGCGATAATCCTACTGGTCTCAATCTGTCCTTGTGTTCTGATTGGCTAAGACAACCTCCTCCCCTCCCATCCTAGAACATCCACAAACTCAACTCAACTCTTCCAGTGTTGATGCAAGTGCAGTATTTATTTTTGTAGATTGAATTGCGTTGTGTTTACAAGAAAAAACAATGAATGCTCGCTACCTAAACTTCTCGGTAGCATTCTTTCCAATGCAGACATAGGGGTTTTCACAACAGTGAGCATGCGCCAATGAGGGATGGCTGAGGAACTACTTTAGCGCCAGTACCAGTACAACAGTAAATGCAGTGCGATAATATGTGTTCTTATAACGTTACTATCCCGTTATCAATAGTCTAATGCGGTAACACCCGTTCCCATATCGTTACATTCCAGGGACTCAATGGGAATGTTACAGGGACTGGTGCGATAAGCTTATATATTTGCACTTTGTACTCGGTTTGCAGCAATGGAACTAAGCCAAGGGGAAAGTTGGAGGAATAGGGAGAAAGTGGGACATTTTCAAAGTGGCTGAAGAAGTGGGAGGAAAGATAATTAATAAGGATTGTCCTTGTAGACTGGAACAGTTGGAAGGTGTGGCATCATGCCTTGGTTCTATCAGCTGGTAGAAGTTTCTGGTATAAGGGTTTTGGGGACTCTTGGTTTCTTGGACTCTTAGGGGTGTCCTGTAAGGACTGATTCTCTGGCTCAGGCTGAATTGAGTGAAATTAATGATTTTAATCTACTTTTCAGGGTTGGTGTTGGATCATGCTGGGATCCCTCTTTGGCCCTGAATCCAACATCTGTGTTCCCAAATGAAAGAAATATTGTATTACTTCCTTATTTATTTTGGTAATCTGTTGCAGGAGTATGAGTGCCTGGAACAAGAAAATACCTCCCTGAAAAGAGAGATCAGCAAACTGACAGATGAACTGAAACACTTGAATGAAGTGCTGAGGAACCATGAAAAAGTCTGTCCTCTCTTACATTGCTCCTTAAACTTTGGCTTGATTCCCAGACATGATGTCCTCAGTGGTGCCTTACCAAGATGAAATCTTCTCCAGAGGTCCCTAAAGTGCTACTGAGATGAGAGAGCGTTCAAGATCTATTGTCTTTCTCTTTCATCATGCTGCATTAAACACAACAGCCTCACAGAAGTAAAGACTTCATCTTACAGTTGTGAGACTACTGACCATCAGGAAGCCACCCTGCTAGTGAAAAAATGAGTGGACTCTAAACTTGTTGGGGGACCTTTGAACAGAACATATTTTCCACATATTTTCAATGTGTGATCTTCATCATGCAAAGAATCCAAAGCATATTGCAGAAGCAAGAATACAAAGAATTTTCACCTCATTTTATTTTCAACCTATACAAATGCCTAGTTCTCATTAAGAAATGAGTTGGTGCTCATGGAAAAGAGGAAGAAAACACTGCAGCTTTTGAAACCAAAAGAGATTGTGAACTTAAAAACCTGTGATCAACAGGCTGTGCTTAGCAGTTTAATTCCTTGTTCCCTGCCATTTTCCTTGTTGTTCTCCACTTAAACTCCACTAACAGCCAGATTTCAGGTTCTGTGAAAACCTTAGCACTGCAATTGGATATGTAGCTTTAACGCTGCTTACAGACTCAGCAACAGCCATGTGGGTTTTTCCATTTATTGAAAAGTCACATTTTGCATTGTGCTTATTTGTCATCCATTGTGCCAGTCATGAAGGAATGCCAGACATTCTCAAAGCCTGGCAAAGATTGGCTGCCTGTGGAATGAGCTGGCCACCAACCCCCAAACCATTCCCTATATGAATTTGACAGGGTACCAAACAAGCTTGCAATGAGTTATACACAAAGTACAGCCAGATAAGAATCACAGCTACAAAGCAGGGAGCCTACTATCCAGAAGGAGGATAATAATTATTATCAACCCCAGAACCCAGGGAGCTGTAAAAGAGTGGGAACAGAGCTTTACCTTTTAAGAACGGCTCAGAAAGAAGGTGCGGCTTTTTGCTTCACCATGCTGCAGCGAGATAGGAAACCACACTTGATGAGATCTTCCCTTTTTTGTAACACATACAGCAGCGGTGGTGGATGTGAAGGCTGTGGGATCTGCCAAAAGCCTCCACCTCTAGACTTTAAGTACTCTGAGCCCAGGAATTTGTGTGGCACTCATATACTGTCTATACAAAATATTACATTCTTGGTTCTCTTCATTTTTGCAGCAAAATTTAAAGTGTTTGGAGGGAAGCTCTTTTATTGCTGTCATCATTATACAACTGCAAGCCAGAAATCCTTGCTAAACTACAACTGCAAATCCCCCCAAAGTTATACCAAAAGTTCCAGACCTACCTTCTATCTGTCTGTCCCTGCTTTATAACAGAGCTTATTTGAAACCTTTAATAAGCCTGTAGAAGTTTATTTCAATAGTATGATTTGGAAGTGGGAAGAAAGAGTCATTTTATTACTGTTGTTGTTAAACACAGGTCAGAAATCTGTGTACAACTATTGCAAATCAACCAGAGGTAGAACCAGTAGATGCATCCCTGACTGGAAGGCTTCTCAAAGCACTTCTACTCAAATAGAAATTAACCACAGAAGATATATGTATAACCTGGGATGGGGTGTTTGCACACAATGGGGCACACTTTCTCCCTGTTGCTCTCTAGATGGTGAAAGTCTTATTCCAGTTGTTACAATATTCCAATCTGGATGTGGAGTTTTAAGCATGCTGTCAAATTTGTGTTCTAAAGAATATTCTGTGCCCTCTTTTCTGTACCTTCTTTTCATTTCCTCTGTGGCCTGAAAGACAGAGCCTAGTCATTAGCATTCAAATTTTTTGTTCTCCTCTGTAGTTGACAGCATGTCACATTCCTAGGGTCACCCAGTAGGTTTCTATGGCCAAGTGGGGATTCAAACCCTGGTCTCCAGAGTTCTAGTCCATCTTACACTTAAAGTACCCAAGAAAGACTTTTGAGCAGTATTTGGCTTTTCTTATTAGTCAGTGCTAACAAATTAATTACATAAATAGTTGTCAAATTTATCTTTTTTTTTCTTTGTTTCTTTTTTGCTTGAAAGACTCATAAAATAATATTGTTGGCTTGACACCTTATTTGTTAATGTGCTAGAGTAGTTCATTCAACTGGACTGCTAGCAAAATGTGGTTCATTCACAGAACCAAGTAAATCTATTTTGTATGATGCCATCTCTTCCTGAAAAATGCTTATTCACAATTACAGAGAGCTTTCTTTTACTATATACTGTTTGTTATGCCAGGAAAGGACCTGCCATTCTCCACCCCACCCCATGCATTCTGCATCCCACATAAAGCACTGGCTTAGAGTACAAAAATGCAATTTGTATAACAATTAATAGAAGATGTCAAATTTTTATCTTTTTTGCTTGAAAAACTCATAAAATAATATTGTTGGCTTGAAATATTTCTTAATGTGTAGATAAAAGATAAATTTGACAACTATTTCTGTAATTATTTGAATGAGTTCAATGGTTCCCTGCAGTGTTGACAGCAGCAGATTACTTCTTGGATATGGTTAATTAATAATCAATGAAACAAATCAAGTTTTTCAAAACTTACATTCTAAGCTCTGGTCAGATTAAGTGTTTGAGGCTTTTCTTGTTTTAATTTTAACTGTTTTTTTTTTAATATGCAATTGTCCAAGAACAAATCAAACCTGAACTCTGACTAGCCAAAATAACTAAACTCAGGCTATCGTACTGTGGGCATATCATGAGATGAAATGACTTGATATGATAATGCTTGATAAAGTGGAAGGTAATGGAGGAAATGGAAGTGGAAGGTAACAGATCTTTACAAGTTCAAACTAGACAATAAGGAAATAGAAATAGTATATATACCTGGTTCAAACATAGATCAGAACAGGGATTGCAGCCACGAAATCAGAAGAAGACTAAGAATGGGGAGGGCAGCTTTGAAAGAACTAGAAAAAGTCCTAAAGAGCAAAGATATTTAACTAGGCATGAAAGTCAGAATCATACAAGTAATTGTATTCCCCATTACCATGTATGGATCCGAGAGCTGGACAGTTAAGAAAATGGGCAGGAAGAAAATTCCTTTGAGATGTGGTGCTGGAGAAGAGTGCTGAGGATACCATGGAAAGCAAAAAGAACAAATAGGTGGATCCTAGAGCAGATCAAGCCTGAAATTTCTCTGGAGGCAAAGATGACTATGCTGGGACTGTCGTACTTTGGTCACATCACGCGGAGACATGACTCATTAGAAAAGACAATCATGTTGGGAAAAATGGAAGGAACTAGGAAGAGAGGAAGACCACATGTTAGATGGATGACTCAATTAAGGAGGTCACGGGTATGAATTTGCAGAAAATGGGAAGAGTAGTGGAGGGTAGGGGGTCTTGGAGATGTTTCATCCACAGGGGCGCCATGAGTCGAGATCAACTCGAAGGTAGTGAACAACAACAACAATGGATGAAAACCTGCCAAGAAAACTCCATTATAGGTTCACCTTAGGGTCACCATAAGTCAGAAATGAAGGCACACAGCAACAACAACAAAATGGGGTAGGCGGGAGAGACCACATTACAGATGGATTGATTCCATCAAGGAAGCCACAATCTTAGGTTTGCAAAGCCAGAGTAAGGTCTTTGATTGCCCAGGCTCTTGAAGGTCTCTCATGCATAGAGTTGCCATATGTTAAAATCAACTTGACAGTAAATAACAACAAATTATGTTTGAACTTCATTTTATGTATGACAGTGTAGGTCTTTGATGAACCATTTGTTTTTGAACATATCTGTGACTATACAATAAAACTGAACTTGAATTTGATATTTCAGTGTTCCAAATTTGAAACCAAAAGTGTACTTCAGAGGCAAGGATGAAACTATCCTCTTGCTTAAGGAATAAGAAACCAGAAGCCTTTTTTCTTTCAAAAATCATGAACTTCTCTTTTTGGACAATCCCATATCCTCATTGCTATAGTGCACATTGTAAATGTGGCTATATAATAAATACACATTTTCCTGAGTCAAGGATTCAATAATGGAACCAGAGTTTCCATATGAATCAGATTCTTGTTTTCATATGTGCATGAACACTTTTTGGGAGGTGAATTTAGCCAGTTGAAGAATAGTGCACTTGTATTACTTTTCTACAAATGTAGTTGTCATGAATCCCTACCCCAGCAATCCTGGGAATTGTAGTTTGGTGAAATGTTGGAAGTTGTCCTTTTACACAAACTATACTCCAAGATTCCTTGAGAAGAGAACTATTAAACCACTTGGTAGAGGGAATGTGTCTTTGCAGTTTTCCAGATGTTGTGCCATTGTGCAAGAAATATATTACTGTTACCATCTCACCCCTCCCCACCTCTCCTTTCTTTTCCATTCTTTTGCAGAGCATTCAGATGTTTGTTTCACAGGTATATCTTGTTCCTCTGACACTAAAATACAATATTGATGTCCCTGAATATTTTCCCCAGATGGGAATGGGAATGTGATTCCATCAGTTTCATAAACATCTATTGCAGTGATTCCCAAACTCTGGCCTTCCAGGTGTTTTGGACTTCAGTGCTCAGAAACCCAGACCATTGGCTAAGATGGCTGAGGCTTCTGGCAGCTGAAGTCCAAAACACTTAGAGAACCAGAATTTGGGAATTGCTGATCTATTGGACAACATCTGTGTAACATCAGTACAAATAAACAATGCAACAGAACGTGATACATGACTTAACTAAAACTAGCAGGCAGCCTACAGTAGGTCCTCCTCACTTGCGGATTTGACTTTTGCAGATTTGATTAATATGTTCTCTCTAGGAATTTCTCTAGGAAGTTGAACATAGAGTTACACTGAAGAACCTAGAGATTACTAGAGAAAACACTTCTCTAGGCATTTGTAGTCTTCCAGCATGATTCTACAGTCACATTCTGAGAGAATTGATCATAGAGTTGTGTTTGAGGACCTAGAAATCCCTAGAGAGGTGTTCTCTCAGGTTACAAAAAGAGTGTTTGTTTTTTTATTTGCATTTTCCCCACTTTCATGGGGGGTTCTGCACCCCTACCCCCAGTGAATGTGGAGGGCCCACTATACTGTAAAATGGTGCCACATGCACCATTGGTGCACAAAATGGTGCATATGCACAATACAGCATTGTATTGTATTCCTGTATTTATACTGCACCCTTCCCAAAGCAGGGTCTTATGGCAACTTTCCTTCATGCCATAGCAGCTCTTTGAGGAGGAAACTAATATGACTCAAAATACATTATGCCTTTTAGATGTTGTCATTCCTTGTTCCACAAATGTCAGTCCAGGGTATGACAGAGTCATCACAGGTTGCCTTCTCAAATGGCTTCAAATGTAATGAACCACCTCTGACACATATCAAAGTCATATTTTTCCATATCCTGCATATTTGTATAGGAACTTTGCAAAAATCAGATTTATTTTTCCAACCTTAAGCAACCTTGTCTGGCTGCTTGCAAATTAGCATACATCTAAATTAAAGGGCACTTTTATAAGGCTGAATCCAGGCTTAGTCATGGTTAGAGCAGGAACATAGCTATCAGTGGAGTAATTTAGACACGGCAAGTGCCATTGATTTCAATGGACCTGCTCTATACATGGCAAAGTTATAAACCCATAGTTTATAATCCAGGCCACAGATGATGTTGCTGTACCAGATGTGGGCTCATGGATTTCTTGCATAAATGTTCTCTTGCACATATGTTTTACCCTTTGTATCATAGGACCGGAGGTGTTTAATTTTTAAAAAATATTCAGTAAAAATGTAAAGATATAGACAGCCTCAAGAAATCCAAATAAACAGACATTGGTTTGTTTGTTTGTTTACAATATTTCATCACATCTTTATTTAGAGCATGGGAAATAAGCAAGACAAACTTGAACTCTTAACACAGCAAAGCAAATATAACAGGCATCACTGAAACCTCTTGATTGGAAATTAGTAATAGAGGAATATAACCTATTTCAGAAAAACAGAACAAACAGAAAGGGAGGAGGAGTAGCATTATATACCAAGAATGTTTACACCTGTGAAGAGATCTGTGACTTAAATTCTGGAAACCAGATTGAGAACATCTGGGTAAAAAATAAAGGGAAGGGAACAGTGATGTGATTGTGGGGATGTACTACAGGTCCTTAAGCCAGACTGAGGACTTGGATGATGTCTACCTTGAACAGATGACCACACATTCAGAAAGGAGAGGTGTAGTAGGATGATTTCAACTATCCTGATATTTGTTGGAAGGCAAACTGTAAGGTACTACACTTAGGTAGAGAAAATGAAATGCACAGATATAGGATGGGGGACACCTGGCTTGACAGCAGTGCATGCAAAACGGATCTAGGAGTCGTATACCACAAATTGAACATATGTCAGCAGCGTTATGCAGTAGCTAGAAAAGCCAATGCGATTCTAGGCTGCATCAATTTAGATCAAGGGAAGCAGTAGTGCCACTTTATTCTGTTCTTAGGGAGGTGAGTATGTTTTGCATGGAGAAGAGAAGGTTAAGAGGTGACATGATAACTATGTTTAAATATTTGAAAGGATGTGATATGGAATAAGGAGCAAACCTATTTTCTCTTGTTCCAGAGACTAGGAGGTGGAGCAGTGGATTCAAACTACAAGAAAAGACATTCCACCTAAATATTAGGAAGAACCTCCTGACCATAAGAGGTGTTTGACAGTGAATACCTTGCTTTGGAGTGTGGTGAAGTCTTCTTCTTTGTAGGTTCTTAAGCAGAGGCTGGATGGCTATCTATCAAGAGAGCTTTGATTGTGTTCCAGCATGGCAGGGGGTTGGATGGAATGGCCTTGTGGTCTCTTGTGGGAATCAGAATTGTGAAGATGCACAATGGCCATATCCAATAGATGGGTCATGGTGGTGTCTTGTTACACATCTTCACAATTCACCAACAATTCTTAGTACCTCTATTACATAATTAAGTGTTGTTAACATATATGAAATTAATAAAATTTTGGGACACATGTGGAGTTCCCTCTATGACCCCGAACTGACCTCTGTGGGATGTCAGCCATAATCCTCTAGATGGCAAGTCAGGTAGGCATCAGGAGAGCCTGCCTGAACAACTGGAAAATTCCCTACCAGAAAGGTTTGGGATTTGCTAAAAGGGAAAACCCATTATACCAGGAAAAGGACACATTGTCCAGAGTCTCACTCTTGATGGAGCAGTGATCAGATTTAACTGCACCCTCTTTCTCCAGCCTTCCTTCCTTTATTGAATCAAAACCAAATGCATTATTTAGACTAGTCTCACTCCTAGGTTTAACAAAGCTAAGACAATCAATGCCTTTGTCCAGGCTTCAGCCAAGCCATTAAGTCTATAGCTAGAAGCAAGATATTCCTATATAAACCTTGAGATTTTTAGGCTCCACGTGCTATTTTTGGAATGCAGCTTGGCTCCACATCAGTCTGTGCTCTGATCATAGCTCCCTTGGCCCTCCCTTCCCCCCGTTTCAGCAGCCATGCATCATCATCATCATCAACAACAACATCCACAACGGAAGTGAGTACCTCCCTTAGTCTGGCCCATCTCAAGCTATTCCCACTTTCACTCCTTTATTCTTAAGAGTGCAATGTGTGTGTATGCCATGTGTGTTCATGTGCAGTTTTTCCCCTTTTAATAAATATTTAGACTTTAATTGAAGAAGCCTGTCTCAGTGTTATTCATTGTGGGATTCCTTAGTCCTCTGGTATACATATTGGTACCCGGTCTTGTGGGGTGTTGTTAGGGCCCTACTCTTGCATATTTGAGCTAATTATAAATTCCCCTGATTAGATCTTTCCTAACAGTGTACACAAATTTATGTTTAGTGAAAGGTCATATAGGATTTCAAAGCTATATTTTAACATGGAAAAAATGGAAGACCATATTACTGGTGGACTGACTGAATAAAGGAAACTGAGTTTGCAAGACATGAGCAAAGCTGTCCATGATAGAGTAACTTGGAGGTTTACTTATTTATAGGGTTGCCATAAGTTGAAGCTGTCTTAATGACAGTTAACAACAGCAACAGCAGCCCATAAAACCCCTTGGCCTTTTTATTCATCTGTTATTCATCCGTTCCTTCCCTGGTTCATTAGACAGAGTATGGCACTGCATGCATGGTTTTGCATTCTCCATCTTCCTCCCCCCGCCCCCATTATAAACCTTAGAGAAAATGACCAGCAAGAAATCTATTCATCTTCAGATACAGTCATCCCTCCATATCTACGAATTCTTTATCCACAGATTCCACCCATGTATGGCTTGAACATATTCAAATAATATATACGATAAATTCCAGAAAAGAAATCTTGATTTTATAATTTTATAAAAGGGACACTATTTTACTTACATTGTATTTAATGGGACTTGAGCATCCATGTATTTTGGTATCCACGGGAGGTCCTGGAACCAAACTCCAGTGGATACCAAGGCCCCACTGTATATGAAGGTATTCCCTGTTGACAAGGTTGTCAAGTCGTGTCTGACCATAGGGAGCGATGCTCATCTCCATTACTAAGCCGAAGAGCTAGCATTGTCAGAGACTACTCTGTGATTATGTGGTCAGCATGATTGTACAGAATGCAGTTTACCTTCCCACAAGTAGTACCTACTTGCATTTGGATGCTTTCGAACTGCTAGGTTGGCAGAAGCTGGGACTAGTGACAGGAGCTCACCCCATCATGCAGCACCTGGGCCTTGAACTGCCAAGTTGCTGATCTTGCAATCAACAGAGTCAGCATCTTAACCACTTGAGCCACTGCATCCCTATATCCACTATATATATCCAAGCTATATCATTGCCATGGAGATCTATAGATTCCTGGAATGTGATGTAAGTAGGGCTACCCTTGAAAATGATTTGGCAGCTTCAACTTATGCAGAATTTGTGAAGACACAAAACATCACAATAAGTAACCTTTAATGTTGCAATTACACCACAAAAGTAACATTTATCTCTCATTGAGTTATAGTATCTTAATGTAACATAATTATCCTTTAGGTCTGGATCCAACCGTGGATATTCACTGGACTCTGCTGTTTCTGCTAGAATCAGTCAATAGCAATAGCAAGTACATTTCTGTGCTACTTATCAGTGCACTTAAGCACTCCCTAGGTGGTTTACAATGTGTAAGCTAATTGCCCCCAACAAGCTGAGTACTCGTTTTAGCAACCTCAGAAGAATGCCAGGTTGAGTTGACTCTGAGCCTCTGGCTGGTATTGAACTCACAACCTTGTGGTTTGTTCCTGGAATATGGTTCCTTGTGGTTTGTGAGTGAGTGGTTGCAGTACTGGCATTTAACCACTGTGCCACCAGAGCTCCTCCCCTGACCACAGTCCTCTAACTCATACACTTAAATCCTTTGGAGCATGTTTTTCAAAGGCTGCAACAGGACATCAAGGAGCAATAAACCCCAATGCTACTAGTATTGGATGCTAAAGTATACCCATAGTCAGTGTACTTGGCCTTAGTGACTGAGGCTGAATCTGCACTGCAGAATTAATACAGTTTGACATTGCTCTAACTGCCACTATGCAATGCTATGGAATTCTGAGATATTTAGCCTTCTCTGTCAAAGAGTTCTGATGCCCCCACAAACTACAAATCCCAGGATTCCATAGGATAGAACCATAACAGTCAAAGCAGTGTGCTAAACTCCAACAGTTCTGCAGTGCGGCAGCAGCCTGAGTTACTGAACCACCTTGGGTCCCCATCCTGGAGAAAGGTATCATATAAATACTTCAGAAAAAAATGATAAGGAATTAGGTTGTTTGTAGCCTATTATTTCTAAGACCTGGACTTGTCTCTCTTCCTTGCCTTCCAAGTTTTAACAGAAGAGAACCAATGAAGCTTCTGGCACCACCGAGTGAGGATTCAAACCAGCTGTTGAGCCTGGTTGAAAGCAAAAACCCACAAGGTTACTCAAGCATCTCTAGTGACAGAGTCTGGGGTTTCCGCTGGTGAATCAGTCTAGAGAATGTCAAAGTGCTGAAAGAAAACTAGTGAATAAGGTACTAGTTTTCTGCGGGGAACTCCTTTTTCTTTGCTTCCCATCAATGTAGTAACATAATTTCTTTAACAGGAAGGAGTGGGAAAGAAGGTTTACTGTTAACATGGAGTGATTGTGCTCTTGAAGGAAATAAAATTTGTATGTAAGGTTGTTTCAACACCTAGGACTTAGGAGAAATGCTTTACATAGTTCTGGAAAACACACGTATGTTCACACGCACTATTATTTTATGAGGTCTATTTTGCTGGAATTATATTCTCTTTAGCTAGGGGTTACTAGTTTGTTAATTTTACTGCCTAGCAACTTCCATGTTCTGCAGCTCAAAGTGCCATGTGTGGTCATTTTTTAAAATTAAAATATTTCTTTCCAGACTTATAGTTAAAGATCTCAAGGCAGTGTACTATCAGATCAATTTGACCAATTTAAAAGAATTTAAAGCAGTAAAATCTAATTTGAACAGACTAAAAACATATTAAACAATCTAACTGGTTAAAATTGTTGGAAGATTTTTGCATTCTCTTTTCCCTCCTTAGATAGATAGGGATTTCCTGCATGCAAACTCTCCTCTCATTCAAACTAATCATGTGATTTACATCACTCCCCCTTTGGGACTAACAGAATTTTTATTGACGATTTTCTACTGAACTGATGGTTTTTCATCTTCCTCCTCTTTCAACTTTCTTTGGAAAGATGATGAGATAAAGATTTCTTTTTACCTGAACCATTTACTAGCAGGATATAGCCTTTTATGTAAATATAGATTAAAGCCATTAACAAACTTTTGTTTTGAACTACAAACTACTTGTCTTGGTTTTGGAGCCAGTCTCAGTTCTTAGAGAAGCATAGGGCCTAAGCAGACTGCCAGAAATAGTGCACATTAAATTGAGGCACTGCCCTGGCTCAGTGCTAGGGAATCATGGGAACTGTAGTTTATTGTGGCACCAGAGCTCTCTGACAGAGAAGGCTCAATGTCCCAGAAAAAAATACAGTTCCCATGATTCCCTAGCACTGAGCCAGGACAGTGCCTCAATTTAATGTGCACTATTTCTGGCAGTCTGCAAAGGCCTATAGTTAGTCAAAGGCACATTTGTGCCACTCTGCTAATTTAAAGCTAGACCCTAATGTTTTTGACATTTTTGATATTTCATATTTTTGTTTCTTTGGCAAGGGCTGAAGCCTTGGGAAACTTAGAATCATAGAATCATAGAGTTGGAAGCGACTACAAGGGCCATCCAGTCCAACCCCCTGCCATGCAGGAATTCAAAATCAAAGCATCCCCAACAGATAGCCATCCATCTGTCTTAAGTTACCCTACAACTTAAATTACCCTACAAAAACAAGATGGTTTAAAAACCATTTAAAATAGTCAAAGGTATCTATCCACATTCCATTCTAGCCTCACAACCTTCCAAAGTCGGTTGTGTGTGTATATGTGCCTTCAAGTCGTCTGTCAACTTATGGCTTCCCCATGAATTTTGTAGGGTTTTCTTAGGCAAGGAATACTCAGGCTTGGTTTTGCCAGTTCTTTCCTCTGAAATGTATCTTACAGCACCTGGCATCCAAGTAGTAACCAAAGCTGACCCTGCATAGCTTCCAAGATCAGATGGGATCTGATGGCTTTAGATTATTTAGGTCCTCTGAGAAAAAATATCTTATGGTAACCTTGGGTTTATCCAGACTGGTGATTTGTGCCAACTTATATTATTGTTGCTTCTTGATGCTTCTTATCTTCATCCAAAGCCTCCTCTGACTTTTTAAAAAAAACAAAAAACCTTCAATAGAAAGTTTGGTTCAGATTTCAGTTTATTTGTGGGCATCTTGCTTGTGACAGTGGGTTATATGTATTCAATCCAATCAAATTTTCCAGATGCTTCCCCACATTGCTTTAATCCTCCCACAACCTCCATCTGGTGCCCTGCCATAGCCCCATAATTTAATTTTTATTATTTTTTAAAAAAAATCTCTAGAGATAAAATGTAATGGTGCTCTTGCTGTGCTTGCTTCTTCAGAGAAAATTTACCCTACCATGTTCCTAGACAATTTCTCCCATTGCATAAGTTCACAGAGAGAGAGAGAGAGAGAGAGAGAGAGAGAGAGATCTGATGTGAATCTACACTAGAAATAAGGCAGTTCAACATTACTTTAAGTGCTCCATCCTGGGATCTGTATTTTTACATGGTCTTTAGCCTTCTCTGCCAAAGAGTGCTGGTGCATCACAAAACCACAAATCCCAGGGCTCTGTATGATGGAACCATGGCAGTCAAACTGCATTATTTCTACAATGTCGATGCATCTCTTGCTCCAATGGGGAAAGAAACATAAGACTAGCACCATCAGTACAGCACAGTTATAGCAGTTTGATATCACTTTAATGGTCATAACTCAGTCCTATGGAATCCTGGCATTTTAATTTAGTGAAGCATATAGAATTCTGTGCCAGGAAAGTCTAGTATATTCCCTTGAACTACAGACGTTATCACACGTGGCCCAGAAACCAAAAATAAAGTGGAAATGAGGCATCCCAAAAATAAACGGGAAATAAACCTTGTTTCCGCAAACGTCATTACCTTCATTGTGAATTTACAGCAACTGCATTGAACATCCACACACAAGAGAAAAAAAACCGTAAATGTAGCAGAAATGAGCCTCCTGCACACGCGCAGATAGAGTAATGCTCGCGGGAACCATGGGTAATGATGGGGAAACGCTCCCCAATATGTATTTGGCGATCACGTAAATGAGAAATGATCCTCATCGCGCAATTGCAATTCCTCAAGAAACCGAAATTCAAAAGATCTCGGTTCTTTCCACTTTCTGTCCACTTTCTGTCCGGGTTCTGTGCGACGTCATGTGAAAACACGGCCAAATAATCCGGTTTCGGTCGGGATTTCGTTTGGATTTTGTTTGCATTGGGCCCCATGTGATAACGTCCTACAACAGAGAATCTACCGTATATACTCAACTATATGTCGACTTCATGTATAAGTCCAGGGCAGGTTTGGGGACGAAAATTATGGAGTTTGATATGATAATTCAAGGGTAAAACCTAGGAGCATGTAACAAAAGATCTAAAGGATGAATCAAAGGAAAACAATGGCAAGGAACTTTTTAAAAAATCCACAAACACCTGTTTGTCCTAAAACTAAAAGCTGGATGGATGGGGGGTGTTAGTGCATCCAGGACAGATTACATTCTTGCCTTTCACCAGGGGTTCCTTTTTAAATATAAGAGTTAAAATACAGTATTTACACTGATCCATGGACAAATCAACTCAGGTTTAGGGGTGCAATTTTTTGACTAAAATTTCTAGACTTGAGTATATACAGTAAGTCCCTCCTTTTATCTTCATCAAACTACAAATCCTGGGATTCCATAAGACTATTAAAGTGATACCATACTGCACTAGACCTCCCTAGAACAGAATTCTATGCACTTCACTGAACTAAAAATCCCAGCATTCCATAGCAAGAAACCATGCCAATTAAACTGCAATTAAACTGTTATAATTATTCAGGAAAATATATGCATAGTTTATCACATTTGCATTATAACCCTAAGCGAACTAACACGCTGGCAGGCTGGGACACAAATCATTTTGAAAATATTTCCAATTCTCTCTTTAAATTCCACCAAGGCAAATTAATATCTTCCCCATGGCTTCCTCCCTCTCTCTCTCACCACCATCCACCACATTTGTGGTGAGAACAACATGAGTGAGAGCAAAATGTCTTTTTCATGTTCTCCCCCTCTTTTTTGTTAGATTCATTGTTTGTTGGTAAACACCAAGCTAGTTTTACTTTAGCTATACAAGTTTCAAATTGGAAGCAAGGATTTTTTTGGAGAAGGGGTTGGTCTAGTAATTTCCAATGGTAATAGCAAAGATGGGGCAGGGTGTTGACCAAATTCTGGAGCTTGAAATTCTTTAGCTTTCTGTTTACTAGAAATGCCCCTGGTCATGCTACCCATAATTCACACCTGAATTACGTTTTTATCACACTGTGGTCTCTGGGTCTATGAAAATTTTAAATTAATGTGGTCCCTTTGGTGGAGTTTCCCCAAAGAGATGGGAATAACTTGAAAAGCTGACTGTTTGATGGGACAGTTAGTGGCTTCTAGGTCAACAGAGTGGTGAATTTTTCAATAACAGACTGAAAACCAATAGCTGACATGGTGTTAGTGAATTGCAATGGGATAATCATTTAAGCCATTGTAAACCACTTTATTTAATCATCACAGAGATCAGAATTTTGTCCAACCATGGAACAGGAGGTATTACACACACACACACACACACACACACACACACAAATCACCTTTTGGGGGGGTGATCTCAGAGATCAGAATTTTGTTGAACCATGCAGCAGGCAATATTACACACACACACACCACAAAATCACTGTTTCATTGTGGAAGCCCTCTCAAGATGGCTGTTCCCATGTTAATGAAGAGTTTGGGGTGCATGAGGAGCAACAAAGATGCATCCAGCTTCAAAACACCTGGGAGGTCCCTGAGGATGCTGGTTGCATTGTGTCTCACAAAAAGAAAATAGAGTTTTGGATGACAATTCCCATAATCTTCCCATGTTGGCAGGATGGTTTTTGAATCTGTTGCCCAAATGTACTTTTTCTAAGCTGTGAATATGAAATGATTGAGGTCCCTGGGAGCCCCCTGTTCCCTGGCCACAGACTGGCAGTGAAAATGTGCTCCAGCAGTGCCCAGCTGTGTTGCACTGAGCTGATCATTGTGCAAGGAGGTACCTGAACAGCTTCTTTTGCAATAAGTGAAAAATGACCTATGCTGGCATTATGAATGTAGTGGAGGGATTACACCAATGTATGTCATGGACAAGATATTATCCAGTCATCATTTGACTTAACCTGAGTCTGAAGGCATCTCCAGAAGATTTTGAAAAAAGGCTTTCTTTAATCTCATTTTATATCATGATGGTCCAGCCTCTATGAAGGAAATACAGTCTGGCTGCAACCCTAAATATGCTATTTTGCATGGCCCTCCTCAGTCTTTAATACCAAGGGAGGCTGATCTGGCTGTTTTAAATTGTTTGAGGGAAGGGGTTGAAGGAACTGTATTAATCTTATTACGTGTTTTTATTTAATGTTTCAAATGTTTCTATCTGTTTTATATCACTTTGGGATATGGTGAGCTGTGAGGTGGTAAATAATTGTTTCAAACAACTAAAACATATACGGTTTCTATGATTCTATGCTTGCATGTCCCATATTTGACCTTAAAATAAGCCTGGAGATGGATTCAAGTGCTCTCATTGGAGAGCTTGCTGAAAGACAGATGCTTTTCGGTTCTTGACTTTTCTTTTCTTTTCTTTTTTGTTGTTTCATCTTCTGACAATATTGCACATAAGATAAGTCAGAAAAACCACATATCATGCCACTCATCAGTTCAGTTAAAAAGCAATTGCTAATCATTCCTGTTTCTTATTTTCTGACAAAGAAGATTTGTGACTGTAAAGCACAGCCAGGGCAAATGGACTGGAGGAAAGATCAGACGTTCTGGATTAGCCCCCAGTTGCACATTCACATGCATGGCTCAACATCTGTGCACATAGACCTCCCTTCGTCCGTTCCCCAGCCCCCTTCTCTTGCTGAACTGAGCCACTGATTTGCAACAAATGGAACCAAGTTTGATTACAAGTAACTTAATTAAGCCTTTTATTTGCAAATCTCTTGGGGAAAATTAAGCCATTTGGAAAAATTAAGCTTTTATTTGGAAATATTTTATTTTGGAGATTGCTGTGTATTTCTGAGAGCCACTGTGGTGTAATGGTTTGAACATGGGACTATGACTCTGGAGAACAGGATTTGAATCCCCATTCAGCCATAAAACTCACTGGGTGAATCTGGCAAGTCACACTCTCTCACCCTCAGAGGATGGCAATGGCAACCCCCCCTGAAGAAACTTGCCAAGAAAACCCTGTGGTAGGTTCGCCTTAAGGTCACCATAACTTGGAAATGACTTGAAGGCACACAACAACAACAACAACAACAACAATATATTTCTACTGAAAATATTATTAACCTAGCATCTTATTATGCCAGTGTATGGACCTTATCACACAGAGGCAAATTGCTTAAATCCTGTGCAGAAACGGGATTTAAAAATCCGAAAAAAACTTGCAAAAGTGGATTGTTTTTCAGACGTATTTGTGTAAAGGAGAAATAACATGACATTAACCCGAATAGAAAGTCGCCAAAACCCACTCCTTTTTACTTTCGAATGTTCCCGAAAGTAAAAAAGAGCAGGTTTTGTCAGCTTTCCATTTGGGTTATTTTCACGTTATTTCTCTTTCACACAAACGTCTGATAAACAAGGAGCGAGTTTTGTCTATTTTCTGTTCAGGTTAACCCAAAATGTCATGTGAAAATCAACCCACAGAGGCAGGTTGTTTTCACTTGAAGTCTAGTTTCTGCACAGGATTTGTCCAGTGTGGTCTGGAGACCAGGGTTCGATTCCCCGATTGGCCATTAAACCCACTAGGTGACCTTGGGCAAGTCACACTCTCTCAGCTTCAGGGGAAGGCAATGGCAGACATCCTCTGAACAAATCTTGCCAGGAAAACCCCATAATAGGTTTGCCTTAGGGTCATCATAGGCCAGAAACGACTTGAAGGCATACAACAGCAACAACAAATGCTTCCCCCATCTATTTGTCATCAGTAAAGTAATAATCTGTACTCTCAGTGATATGGTTTTACTTCAGTGTATCCTTTAAACTGAACTGAGGAGGACTTGCATGGATCAGGCCCTCCAGATCACTCCATCAACGTCTGGAAGCTCCTGGAGGGCCTTCAGAGGATGATGTTGCCATTGTGCTGCCAGCTATAGGGAAATAGTCAGGCACTCTGCCTCTGACCAGCACCATTCTCTCTTGTTCAATACCTGGCCATGTTGGGGTGGTGAGAGGAAGTGTGCCCTGCAGGAGATGAGAGTGAAAACATGGCATAGTTCTTCCTGGACCAGAAGTTTCTATCTTGCTTCCTGATGCAGGATTTCAGCAGTCTAACCCAGTGATTCACATACTTTTTACCCTTGTGCCCTCCTTTATATCTACATGCGGATGTCACACCCACACCCACACTCAATGTAGTATATCATAGAATCATAGAATCATAGAGTTGGAAGAGACCACAAGGGCCATCCAGTCCGACCCCCTGCCATGCAGGAACTACCAATTAAAGCATCCCCGACAGATGGCTATCCATCCTCTGCTTAAAGACCTCCAAGGAAGGAGACTCCACTACTCTCCGAGGGAGTGTGTTCCACTGTCGAACCGCCCTTACTGTCAGGAAGTTCCCCCTAATGTTGAGGTGGAATCTCTTTTCCTGGAGCTTACATCCATTGTTTCGGGTCCTAGTCTCTGGAGCAGCAGAAAACAAGCTTGCTCCCTCCTCAATATGACATCCCTTCAAATATTTGAACACGGCTATCATATCATATGAACAAAAATATTTTCTTTGTTTAGAGTGCATATTTTCATTCACACATTCATGTATATTCATATTTTCACATTTTATAAGATCGGAAGGTTGGCAATTCGAAGCCCAGATGCTGCATTATGAGGTGAGCTCCTGTTTCTAGTCCCAGCTTCTGCCAGCCTAGCAGTTTGAAAGCATGCAAATGCAAGTAGATAAATAGATACCACTTCAGTGGGAAAGTAAACAGCCTTCTGTGCAATCATATTGGCCACATGATCACAGAGTAGTCTCTGATAACACTGGCTCTTTGGCTTAGTAACGGAGATGAGCACCACCCTCTACAGTTGGTTATGACAAGGCATTCATGTTAAGGCACTACCTTTAAGTAAGTAAAGTAAACTTTATTTTTATACCCCGCCTTCTGCCTGGGCAATCAAGGCGGCTCACAACAATTGCATATATAACAACCCCATAACAAACAACAATAGCATAATAAAACAAGTTACCCTCCCATTAAAATTACATGGTACTAAAAAATTTAAAATAACTGGCGTACTCACACCAGTGATCATATAAAAATGTGACAAACATAAACATAGAAGTCTGAGACATAAAACATGAAACATGAAAACATAAAAAACATAAAAAAGAGAGAGAGACATACATAAGATATGGCCTGTTCTATTCCGGAAGGTCTGCCGGAAGAGATCCATTTTGATGGCTTTTTAAAAATTCTCCAAGCTGGTTGCTAGATGGATCTCCTCCGGCAGGGCGTTCCATAGTCTGGAATAGCATTGTTCAAATAGCATTGTTCAAATTGGAAAAGGTTTATTTAAATACAGTCAATATTTAACTCAATACATGTGTACATTTTACTCATAAAATAGAGTTTGGAAAGAAGAGAAGAAGAGGGATCAGAGACTCCAAGTCTGACACTCCCCTTGTATTTTCGACTCTGTATTTAATCTCTCCTTTAAAAAGAAAAAAAGAGCTTTCAACACAGTCTGAATATCAGTATTACATGTAATGGAGAAGCTTCCACTCACAAACCTTTTGAATGGGAGAATGGTCATGCAGTAAGAATTTCTTTGACAATGCCCCGATGGAAGTACACTGGCACAGGAGATGGCGGTAGGAGGAAAAAGGTGATGGGACCAGCAGCAATGAAGGAAGGGAGGTACTGGATAACTAGGTGACTTATTAAGATTAATACCACACTGCAAAATTAATGCAGTTTGACCCTGCTTTAATTGTCACGGCTCCATCCTATGGAATCCTGGGATTTGTAGTTTGTTGTGGCACCAGAGTTTTCTGACAGAGGAGGATAAATATCTCACAAAACTACAAATCCCAGAATTCCATAGCATTGAGACATGGCAGTTGAATCAGTGTCACACTGCATTAATTCTGCAGTGTAGATGCAGCCTCCGAAGTGACAGCTTTTGTCTACCCACCCTTGCACTGCTAGAAAATGTGCAACTGCCGGTGTAGTTCATTAGCAGGATTTTGACTTCAGTTGCATTTGTATGATAACAATTAAATTAAATTGCCTGAATTCTTGGAAACCAAAGAGTCATGTACAAACACTGTTTATGAAACTTTAAAAACAAAAGGATATTAGTGATAGTATTGATATTTTAGCTATCATTATTACTGGTGCTAGTACACCTAAAACCACACTGGCTACTGATGCTGGGATGAAATGGCAAGTGAAACATCCATATGTGGGAACCTTTCTTAAAGCTGCAAATGGATCAAAATGATCAACTAGCATGCAACCTGAAAGCCTGATGATTGAGAGTGGCCAGTGGTTTTCTGAGAGAACTACTCCTTAACCCTTATGCATCAAGGGGGACAGGAAGCATGCATTGCATTAGTTGTGAGGTATTTTCTGAGCCCTATGAGAGTTAAAGTGTGATACCAAGTATTAAAATGGCCCATATTCACAGGAGTGTATGTCGATCTTTTCCATCCAAACATTCAGAGCCAGAAAACCATAGGCAGAATAGAAGTACCGTAAAATAAAATCAGATAAAATAAAATAAAAAACACATACTTTTAAACAGTATTGTAGGGTTGTCTATGTTGGCCATGCAGCAAACTGCAAGTTGGGCATCCCTAATCCGAAAATCCAAAATGCTCCAAAATCTGAAATCTTTTGAGTGCCAACATGATGCTACAAGTGGAAAATTCCACACCTGACCTCGTGTGTTCAGTTAAAACACAGGTGCACAGTAGTTATATATAAAAAGGCACACATTTTTTTTCGAGCCCCCCTGCCTCTGAAAAGCCCACCAGTCATTTGCTTCTGCCTTTGAGGTGGTGGCTGAGGCACTCCTGCTCATTCCTTCACAAGGCAGAAGTGAGCTTCCTGGAGACAAGGTGGAGACCAAGAATGAGCATCTGGAGGCCAGAGCTTGGTGCCATCTCCACTGCTTCCCTGGGACTTCTTTGAATATTTGCATATGCATAAGAACATTTCATTATGTTTATGCAAATATTCCAAAATCTGAAAAAAAATCCCAAATCAAAACAGTTCAGGTTCCAAGCATTTTGGATAATGGATACTCTGCTTGTAAGAAACCAACAAAAGTCCCAAAGGCAAAAAACCCCAAAATGTATACCAAAAAACCAAAGAAGGGGGTTATGCCAAAGGAATAAAAACAACCATGCCTCACAATAGATTCAAATGGATTCATCGTTTGAAATCTGAATCACCAGTTGGTTTAAATGAAAATGTGAACTGGCTAATTTGAGTTTTTCAAATAGCTTTCCACACCCTAGGTTTTCTCTTAGTTTTTTCTTAAGTCTTCACAGGATATCTCCCACCACTAGTCTGGCTGATCTGAACAAGAGAAGCTAAGAGTAGTAGCAGAATCTAATTGAACTATTGTCCTACATTGAGTAGATGTCATATCTACAAATATATAAATCTAAAGATGAAATATCTATGAATGGTTAAACAACAAGGGAGTCACAGTTAGAAATCTGAATCCCTGGTGGGCTTATATATATTTTTAAAAAGGGCCTATTGTTTGGTTTGAATTGTTAACCGCTCTTCCACATTCTAAGGTTTTCCTTTTGTATTAAGTTTTGACTGGATTAGTTTCATCACCAGCTTGGTTGGTTATATAAGAGGCTCTGGTAGCAGGAGAAGCACATTATTACTTTGGAATGGTGCAGAGTCACATTGTGTGAGCTGTGTAATAGACATATATAGAAATTAAATGTTCATAGGCCACTAAGGAAGACAAGAGTCGAAACGCGTCTGGCCTTGGTTTATGAATTTTCATTTTATCTTTTTCTGCATTTGCAGATCCTTTAGTGGGGTAAATGGTACCCTTTTAGTAATTTGTTTTTTTGAACTACAAGTGTGTTTTTTAACGGGCATTGATATTCTTTTATACATTTGGCCCTTGATTTTTGGTGCCTTTTATTACATTTTCATTATTGGCACGTGATTTAGTGGGGTACTTTTACCCTTTTAGTAATTTTAGGGGCTTTTCTGCTCCAGGGTTTGGCTAATCCTTTTTATAGTTCTATATATCATATACCATTGTTTTTGAAGTTAGGTGGGGCATGGTTGTTTTTATTCCTTTGGCATAACCCCCTTCTTTGGTTTTTTGGTGTACATTTTGGGTTTTTTTGCCTTTGGGACTTTTGTTGGTTTCTTGCAGATAGGGTGTGGTTGGGAAGAAGAAGATGGCGACATTCTGTTACTCCACAGACTATATACAAAACCTTTTAAAGACAGATTCTTTTTTTGGTATATCCAGCAATGCCAAACAAGAAACAACAGATTGTAATATACTTTTGGAATTGTCTCTGAAAAAAATGAGACTGGAAACACATATGGGAGCATTGGGGGAATACTGTAAGGCACAGATGATCCCAAGAGGTTTAAGAATTATCAAGCCTCCAGGTGTGTTTCTAGAAAATCAGGAATTTACCCAGAAATGGGAAGCTATACTTAACAAATATTCCTTAGATCTCATGATCCTTTTGATAGAAACTAGTCAACAGGAGTGCAAGGCTCTGGCTGATAAACTGGAACACCACAAACAGGAGTTTAATAAGATGATGAATTCCAGTACACTAAACAGCAAATTGGAGGAATTTGACATGCAAGTGACTCAAAAAATGAAAGAACTCAAGGACCTTAAATTTGGGAAATTTCAAAGGGACCTTAGAGATTATCAAGAAGGAAAGGTTTACTCCTGGAAATCACATAAAGGTCTATCATCTACATACAATAAGAAAAGAGTATCATTTGACACGAGTTTAGACACAAGTAAAGAAGACAACAGCCTAGGGGGAGTCACTACTGATTCTTCTACTGATTATTCTGTGGACAATTTTAAAACCACTAGAAGACCTTTTTTAGAAAAACAGTCCAACAGGCGGAGGTTCAAAGACAGAAGTTTGGAGAGAAGAAAAATGTACAAGGGCAGATACCCCAGCAAACACAGATAGTTAATATATCTAAATCTTTATTATCTGAGCTGGAAATGGAAGTTCTAAACAAAGGTCTTTCGTTTGTTCCAACTCCTAGGTACAATTCATTTGATACTATGAGGGAAGTTCATCAATTGTTTCGGAAAATTAGACTGGCAAAATTTTTCTCTAGGAATGGTATTACTAGTGAATATTTGGGACCCTCGGATACAGATAGACCTTTCAAAAAAGATCTAACTTTAATCCCGTTGTTGATGACCCTTACATCAAGGTCTTTCAGGATTGTGTGTTAAAGGATATCCATAATATCTTTACCTCCCAGTCCAACAGTTGGCACAATCTATCCAACCTACATAAAGCCACTTTGGATAATTTGCAAAAAAGACAAGATATAATAATTAAACCAGCCGATAAAGGAGGCGCGATAGTCATATGGGGGAGGAAAGATTATGAAATGGAGGCACACAATCAATTATCAAATGCAAAACACTATAAAGAATGTATGAAAGACCTCACAGAGGATATATTGAAATATATTAAAATCGCTCTGGAGGAGGCATTAAATATGGGATATATAAAAACTAATGTATATGAATATCTACTGGATTCTCCAGCCAGGATCTCTCTGTTTTATCTACTACCTAAAATTCACAAGGATAAGACTCCAGTTCCAGGCAGACTGATTGTGTCTGGCTGTGGTTCTATTTTGGAACCACTAGCCACATATATTTCATCTTTTCTGAAACCTTTGATTCCAGAGATACCATCTTACATAAAAGATAGCAAGGAGTTTGTGAAATACATGGAAGAACTTAGACCACCTATAGGAGAATTTTTCTTGGTGACACTAGATGTGATATCACTTTACACTAATATTCCCCAGGATGAGGCCTTGGAGATCTTAGAAGCAGTTTTGTTATCTAAACCTATGGGACCTCCTCCTATTCATTTTTGTTACACTTAATTGAGATGACTCTGACTAAAAATTATTTCAAATTTGGTGATCAATTCTATTGGCAAACCTCTGGGGTTGCAATGGGTTGTAAGTTTGCCCCAGAGTTGGCTAACTTGTACATGGACCATTTCGAACGTTCCCATATATTGAACAATGAGTTATTTTCCCCCCATATAATTACGTGGAAAAGATTCTTAGATGATATATTTTGTATATGGATGGGTTCTGAATCTTCTCTGAAACAATTTTTGGTTTTCCTTAATGGAATCCATGGAAGCATCAAAATTGATATGGTTTATAACTCCAGTACAGTGAACTTTTTAGATATAAACATTCAACTAAAAAGGGGATCGTTTTAAACGAACTTGTATTGAAAACCAAAGGATGTCAATTCATTTTTAAGATATGACAGCTATCATCCAACACCTCTTAAAAATAACCTTCCATATTCACAGTTTTTACGTATTAGACGTAATTGCAAAACACTGGAGGGATATGAAAGGGAATCGGATATTTCATGCATCCAGTTTTTGGAGAAAGGATATCCCTTGAAGGTTATAAAAGAGGCACAAGATAAAGTTCGAAAGTTGGATAGAAAGAAACTTCTGTTTGATTCCAGACCCAAGAAAGCACCTGAAAGAGTGGTTATACCACTAACTTTTAACACACATACACAGAGGGTCAAGGAAAGCATATTGAAACATTGGTACTTGCTGGAGAATATACCCGGTTATAAAAACAAACCAATGTTTGCCCATAGACGTACTCAAAACATTAAGAATATATTGGTACGAGCAAACTTTAATTTTCCAACTAGACAAAATAATTCGAATGTCAAAGGACATTATATCTGTGGACATTGCTCGGTATGCAAACATAGCAGTACTTTAAAATGTTTTGTGAATACTGAAGATGGGAGGAGTTATGATATAAATATATATAAGTTCTTTACATGTGCAAGTAAGAATGTTATATACGTAATTGAATGCCGTTGTAAACTCCTTTACGTGGGTTGTACCAGTCGGGAAATTCATACCCGAATCGTCGAACACAGAAGTTGCATTAAAAATCATAAAATGGAGGCTCCATTGGTTAAACACTTCTTGGACAAGCAACATACTTTCAATTCATTCAAATTTTGGTGCATAGACAGGATACCAAACATTAAAAACATAAAACAATTACAATTACTGGAACTGAAATGGATTCATTGTTTGAAATCTGAATCACCAGTTGGTTTAAATGAAAATGTGAACTGGCTAATTTGAGTTTTTCAAATAGCTTTCCACACCCTAGGTTTTCTCTTCGTTTTTTCTTAAGTCTTCACAGGATATCTCCCACCACTAGTCTGGCTGATCTGAACAAGAGAAGCTAAGAGTAGTAGCAGAATCTAATTGAACTATTGTCCTACATTGAGTAGATGTCATATCTACAAATATATAAATCTAAAGATGAAATATCTATGAATGGTTAAACAACAAGGGAGTCACAGTTAGAAATCTGAATCCCTGGTGGGCTTATATATATTTTTAAAAAGGGCCTATTGTTTGGTTTGAATTGTTAACTGCTCTTCCACATTCTAAGGTTTTCCTTTTGTATTAAGTTTTAGTTTCATCACCAGCTTGGTTGGTTATATAAGAGGCTCTGGTAGCAGGAGAAGCACATTATTACTTTGGAATGGTGCAGGGTCACATTGTGTGAGCTGTGTAATAGACATATATAGAAATTAAATGTTCATAGGCCACTAAGGAAGACAAGAGTCGAAACGCGTCTGGCCTTGGTTTATGAATTTTCATTTTATCTTTTTCTGCATTTGCAGATCCTTTAGTGGGGTAAATGGTACCCTTTTAGTAATTTGTTTTTTTGAACGACAAGCATGTTTTTTAATGGGCATTGATATTCTTTTATACATTTGGCCCTTGATTTTTGGTGCCTTTTATTACATTTTCATTATTGGCATGTGATTTAGTGGGGTACTTTTACCCTTTTAGTAATTTTAGGGGCCTTTCTGCTCCAGGGTTTGGCTAATCCTTTTTATATTTCTATATATCATATACCATTGTTTTTGAAGTTAGGTGGGGCATGGTTGTTTTTATTCCTTTGGCATAACCCCCTTCTTTGGTTTTTTACTCTGCTTGTAAAACAAAATCCAAAATATACACTACAGTAACACCTTTATACTTTATGCTAGTGCGCTTTGGCTTGCTTCTTCCTCATGCACACATGGTAAAAATCATTTACTGAGGGGGAAAAGTGATGGTTTCAGTGTCTGAATCTTGTTTGAGAAACCAGTATGCTTCAAAACCTAACATGATTATTGTGCACCATCTGGTTGGCCTAATTTCAGGTATCACTATGATGTGTATTTCGATTTTGTTGAAAAGTCTTGTACTGTGGTGTATTCCCTGACCCCAATGAATTTGCAATATCCTCCCAGTGGAAAAAATTCCCCTGAATGATTCTAACCTCCTGACAGCCAGATCCTAGAATCATAGAATCATAGAGTTGGAAGAGGCCACAAGGGCCATCCAGTCCAACCCCCTGCCATGCAGGAACTCCCAATCAAAGCATCCCCGACAGATGGCCATCCAGCCTCTGCTTAAAGACCTCCAAAGAAGGAGAGTCCACCATTCTCCAAGGGAGTGTGTTCCATTGTCGAACAGCTCTCACTGTCAGGAAGTTCCTTCTAATGTTGAGGTGGAATTTCTTTTCCTGTAGCTTGCATCTGTTGCTTCATGCCCTAGTCTCTGGAACTGCAGAAAACAAGCATGCTCCATCCTCAATATGACATCCCTTCAATTATTTAAACAGGGCTATCATATCACCTCTTAACCTTCTCATCTCCCTGCTAAACATACCCAGCTCCCTAGGTCTCTCCTCATAGGGCATGGTTTCCAGACCTTTCACCATTTTGGTCACTCGCCTCTGGATATGCTCCAGCTTCCAACATCCTTTTTGAATCGTGGTGCCCAGAACTGGACACAGTATTCCAGGTGAGGCCTGACCAAAGCAGAATAGAATGGCACTATTACTTTCCTTGATCTAGACACTATGCTTCTATTGATGCAGCCTAGAATCGCATTGATTTTTTTTAGCTGCCACATCACATTGTTTACTCATGCAGTGGAGTTCCTAGGGTTGGTGTCACCCGGTGCCATATCCCATGGTGTCACCCTTGCATTGATCTCTTCCCATTCCACACCATTCAGAATCCTTAGTAATGGTTTGTTGTTGTTGTTGTTGTTTTGCACTAATGTTACGTGTCAATTGTAATCCCCATATACCACTGAATGTGATGCTAATAGCTGTGACACAAACAACTAGCACTATTAAAATTCTACCTTCAAATTACAAGATTACACACACAAACTAAATGTGGTCTACTAGGACTCCTAGGTCCCTTTCACATGTACTGTTGTCAAGCCAGGTGTCCCCCATCCTATATCTGTGACTTCTGCCACATGACTTCTGTCTCACCATATAATAGTTCAGTTCAAAAATATAGCCATGTTAGTTGGATCAATATGTAAAGACATCTTGTAGCATGTTTGAGACTTAAGTAAGAGGGTGAAAAAATAAGTTGGTAACATAAGCTTGCATAGACTTAAGTCTATTTCCTCAGTTGCATGGAGTGAAGTGCCTGGGAACAGACTTTTATAACCAGATCTGAAAAGCGAGTGAAATGCTATGGTGGGTATGGTGATGATATGTTCCATTTTAACAATGGTCCTTGGGGACAAAGGCAGGAGGAAGGATGTTGTCTAAAGCCAAGGTGGGTTGATAACAACATGAATGGTGGTGGAAATTTTTAGAAAGTAGTGTGATGCTGGCTGGAAACCAGAAAGGAGATATAATAGACTGGCCAAGAGAGAGTGGAGTGTTAACTAGCATTATAGTGTGTGTAGCGTGCCAAGAAACCATTGTCTCTATTCAATCTACTCTTGATAGACTGCAGTTTGTGGATATATTCCAATCGAGCTGTTTCTCTTTTCAGTCTTCCTTTATAGGTTGTGGTTGTTCAAGGACCACTGTTCTGATATCAGAGATGGAATTCCCAGGAAGTCTGAAGTGTCCTGCCACTGGTTTTTGTGTATTCCCATTCCTAATATCTGCTTTAAGTCCATTTATCCTCTGGCACAGAGACTGTCCTGTTTGTCCAATGTAAAGTGCTGAAGGGTATATATGCCATCCTCTTTCAACAATGCCCTGTTGGACATAAATCAACAATGGACATCACTTAGTTTAAAAGGTAGGTTTGTGGAGGATGGTATCATCAGACTTATAATGTAATGATGGAAGTCCACCATCATCATTATGTCTGATGATGCAGAACCTCAGGCAATAGAAAAGTATTTTGAGACTTTTTTGTCCTAACCATTGGTTTGGTGTTTCTTTTGTTTCTCATAGAAAATAACTTGATGTAATAAGTAGTTCAAAGCTGGAGTCACTGTTTCCAATTGTGCAAGGGACAATGTCATAAAATGATCACCTCCTAAGCCTATGGTGGCTGGTGGTTTAGGTGTCAGTGGGGCAGTGCATCTCCCCTGGATTTTAGATCAAACTTTAAAGGAGCTACCCAGGATGCTAAACCCCATCTCTCAAATAGGTTCAGCACATTAGATAGCTCCTTTAAAATTCAGATTAAAACCTAGATTCAACACAGCACCGATATTGGAGCCACCAGTCTCCACTGTTGTAAGGTCTAGTTCTGTATGGATTCTCCACCCAAAGAAAAAAACGACTCTGTGGAATTAAAATGTCCCATTTTAGGGCACGGGGATTAAGATCAGCCAAAGAGTTCAATACACATGGATCACGCTCCTGCCACCTTAATCACCTGGTCATTGTGAGACAAATTGCAACAATGGTTTGTTTAAACTAGCTTCTACTGTACATGAATTTGCTCTTCATTTGTGTACACCAATGTATGTCCATCTTGCAGTTTCTACAAACAAAACTCACTTTACCTTTTATTCCTATTTTGTAATAGCTGAACTCTCGGTCATAAGGGTTTTTTAATGGTAAATGTGCAACCACGGATTTCCTTAGTTTACCACAGTGTTGATGAAGGAGATAGTGTCGATTTCTCAGAATCATATTTTAGTACCTGTCCATTTTCTGAGACTCTGAAGGCAATTAATTTAGAGACCTCCTTCTCTCTAGTTTTCTCACTAAGCAACTAGTAAACCTGAAGGAGAAAGAACCTTGAAATAAACCACTGAAGTTCTATTTGAAAGGTGGCCATTTCTGGCTATATTTTACAAGCCTCTAGAATATGCATGAGAAAAAAGCAGAAAGTAGATGGAATCTATTACGGTAGATCTCTGGGTGATTTTCAAGGTTCTCAGGGGTTTCTTTACCTTCCACATTTCAAACAAAATCCTCTCCGATCATTCTAAATTCAGACATGGAGGGGGCGGGGTGTGTGACAGGGCTGACCCATGACATTTTGCTGACTGAAACAAAGTTCAAGATGGTATCTCCTCTCCCATTCCACCCACCAAAACTGAGTGGAATGGCAGCTGAACCTTCTTCTGGCTCTGTCAATGGGATTGGATCTTCCAGTACACATGAATGCTGCAGACTAGCTCAGGGAGTACAGGGCAGTCTGGGTGGCATGCCCAGCTCTGTTTTCCAAAAGAGAAGAATGGCCAAGAGGTTCAGGAAGTCCATCTGGTTATTCAGATGGTGAAAATAATCCGGATAGAATCTGGGTTCAATCTTTGTTGTTCAGATGCATTTCGAATGCATCCAATTAAGTTTGGAGGGAGCTGCCAAAAAAACCACTTAACCCAGGATAATCGGTTTTCAGAAGTTTTGTAGTTAGTAGTGTGAATAACCGATGCGAATAGACCCAGAATAAACCAGGATAAAACTCTGCATGCTTTGAATGTGTTTTGGATACATTCACATCATTGACTCCACCTTTATTTGAGTGCTGACAAGTGTGAGCAACAAAACTTACAGAGATGTGCATAGATGTGGTTCCATAGTGTGAATAACAAACACGGGATGCTGAGTGAGATTATTCACATCATCATGCTAAAGGAAATGATGTCTGAATGACCCGGGAGGTTGACCCCCAACATCTGTCAAATGAGGAGGCTAACCAATATATGTCAACAGATATGGAAAACAAAGCGATGGCCAACAGATTGGAAATGTTCAATATACATCCCCATCCACAAAAAAGGAGATACAAAAGACTGAAGCAACTATAGGAACATAGCTCTAACTTCTCATGCAAGCAAAATCATGCTCAAAATTTTGCAACATAGGCTCCAAGCATACATGGAGAGACAAATCCCGGAGATAGGTAAGTGAAGAGGCACTAGGGACCACATTGCAAATATACAGTGGCTAATGGAGAGCACCAAGGAATTCCAAAAGAAAGTCAGCATGTGTTTTATAGACTATAGCAAAGCTTTTGACTGCATAGACCACAAAAGACTATGGAACACCTTAAAGACATAATGAGGAATCTGTACTCAGGACAAGAGGCTACAGTCAGAACAGATCACAGAGAAAGAGAATGGTTCCCAATTGGCAAAGGTGTCAGACAAGGCTGTATCCTTTCACCCTATCTGTTCAACTTGTATGCAGAATATATTATATGAAAAGCAGGACTGAACACAGAAGGAGGAGGAGTGAAAATAGGAGATAGGAATATCAGCAATCTAAGATACACAGACGACACCATACTACTAGCTGAAAACATCACAGACTTGGAACAACTACTAAGGGAGATCAAGGAGGAAAGTACAAAGCAGGCTTATTGTTGAACATAAAGAAAGCAAAAATAATGATCACAGAGAATTTATACAAATTCAACCTAGACAATGAGGAAATAGAAATACCAAAATAATTCTCATACCTAGGATCAAATATTGATCAGAGCGGGAACTGCAGTCAAGAAGACTAAGAATGGGGATGGTAGCTATGAGAGAACTGGAAAATATCCTAAAATGTAAAGATATACAACTGAGCACAAAAGTTAGAATCATACAAGCCATTGTATTCCCTATTACCATGTATGAATGTGAGAGCTGGACAGTTAAGAAAGTGGATGGGAAGAAAATTAATTCATTTGAGATGTTCAGGTGTAGCTGTTTTGGCCATTTAGCAAATTCAGACAAAAATCCATCACTGATACCTTTATTGGCCAACCAAAATGCACAATATACTTGCTGCAAGCTTTTGAAGCTCCATGGGTTTCTTCATCAGGCAAGATGTTACAAACCAAACAGGAGAAAAACAATTGGAGATGTTCGTCAGATGCCTACATGTTGTTCTAGTCTTTAGTTAAGATAATAATAATAATAATAATAATAATAATAATAATAATAATAATAATAATATAAGATGGCATATGGGGGGAGGATATCTTTTGCAGGCAGGCTCCTCCTCCCACCAGTGGGTTTCATGGGTAAGGTGGGAATCGAACCCTGGTCTCCAGAGTCATAGTCCAATGCTCAAACCACTATGTCATGCTAGTTTTATTTAGAGTTTTACTTAGGAAAACATTAAACACAGATAAGCGAAAGAATTCTTCCCAGAAGTCTAAAGTATTTCAAGATGAGCATTTCACTGTGCAACATATGTGCTGCTCTAAATTATCTGTCATGGGAAGGCCAAGTGTCACCCAGGCTATACTTCTGTAGAAACATTTGTCCAAAAATCCTTCCCTTTCCCATACAAACTGCAATATGTAGATGCTGGGGAAATATCATTCTTTTTCCCTGTTGCCATTATGAGTGTCATGTAAATTTTTCATCTTCACATGTCATCTGGTTTCCACAACTATGAGCTGGCATTACTGGATGCCCATAGACTTTTGCACATGAACTCAGTGAGCATCATGTCTGGGTTTTTCAAGGTTTCTTGTAAATTAGAGAATGTTTTCAATGTTTTAAAAAGTATTGTTTTCAATGTATGAATATTTTTCAAGCCACTCTCAGGGGTGCAGCTGGGGGTGGACAGAATGAGGGCTTGTACCTCCAGAATTCTGCTTTCCCATGAAATTTTCCTTCAGTGCCCACAATTCTAGCATCACCGAGCGTGAGACAGTGAAAATCATTCACACCTAGAACTCTTATATTTGCTGTGTTCTCATTCATGTTTAAAAGGCTAGTGTGTTGGACAGCTAGTCAGAGGGATCATTATGGCTGTCAATGTTAGGAATTAGTCTCTGAGTTAGATGGAAGGAGAAACAGAGGACTTTATCTCATGGTGGAAATCCTATGCAGAAACAGGGTTTTAAATGGGGGGGGGGGCACAAAAGCGGGTAGATTTTCACACAACGTCGATGTTAAAGTGTGCTTAACCTGAATGGAATGTAGTCAAAAACTGCTTCTTTTTACTTTCGGAAAATCCCGAAAGTAAAAAGAAGCAGCTTTTGACTACTTTTCGTTCAGGTTAAGCACACTTTAACATCAATGTGTGTGAAAATCTACCCGCTTTTGCAGGTTTTCCCCACCTTTCAAATCCCATTTCTGTACAGGATTCTCCCTGTGTGATAAGGTCCAGAGATTAGTTAGACTCAGCTCAGTTCAGTTACAAATATGAGAATAAGAGAGACAAGCCTGTCAAAGTGAAAGATATGAAAGATGTGAGCGAGTTATCACACTATAGGTTTGTGTGATTATCACGCATTATCACACAATAGGTTTGTTGCACAATTGCACTGGCTTAGTTCTGTGTTTGATCCTTCCTTATCACATGATATCATGACTCTCCCATTGTTGCATTGTATTTCCATCATTCTTCTTTTCTCCCCATCCTTATCCTACCCTGTCCCTTCCACTGCACCCAGCAACCCTTCCAGGGTCTGACCAGTCTGCAGTCAACTGGGTGGTGGTGGGGGGGGCAAGCTTCTGAGTTAGCAGGAGGTAGGACAGGCCACTGCCCCCCCAGCAGCCCCCATCACCAGGTGATACCCTAGCTAGTGTCACCATGGATGCACAGGAACAATATTGCTTTTACACCATTCCCTGATATATATCTATATCTATATAATTTGTTATACCATAATCATGCAATTGTGCTGCCTTGGCAAGTCACCAGCATGCTGCAATTAAAACAAAACAATTTAAAAAAAACTGGGGAATGCAGTAAAAGTAACCAATGTGAACTGACAAATGGATAGGCACACTCCACAAACATGTGAATGAGGTGGGCAGACTATGAGCTGCATTGAGTATATGTATGATTGCCATTGGGTCACTGGACAGAGACCAAAATGGCGGCAGTGAGGAGTGTTGAAACAGAGCAATTGCACAACTGTGGCCAAAGAAAAGAAAAGAAAAAAGAAAAATGTAAACAGTGTGCATGCACCATGGGGAGGAAGGCAATGTTACGGAGGCAGTGAAAGACTGATTGTGTGAATGTGCATCACCAACGCAGCATCCACAGTGCTGTTGCAGTGAAGATGTGATAGTGATTGTTTCCATACCAGTATGTTGTCATTTGCTTAAACACAATTGCTGCAAGACAACAAGCTGGTGTGATAAAGCTTAGTTAGGGTCAGTCAGGATTTAGATGTGTTAAATAAGTACTCTTTTAACTGTATGTTGAATTATGTAATAAATTAATTTTGCATTATACATTTATGACTCTGAGACTACAATAGTATTATTGGCGGGAATGAATTCAAAACATATGGTGTCTGCGGTGGCAGCAGCCGTTCAAGGGTGTTGGTGTCCAGTGGTGGGATTGTACAAATAAAGTCCCACATAGGAATATGAGGGCATCCAGAAGGTCCTTACATTTGCAGTGTTGGGACAGATGGAGTAGGAGGGGGGGCAAGACAGATGGAGGTCCTCACATTTGGTGGTTGTGAGATAGGGGGACAATACATTTGATTGGGGAGAGCTCTTTGGTTATGATCTCACACCAGTAAAAGTGTAAAGTGTTTGCTACTAGGGTTAGTGAATATCTTTCTTGATTTCTGGTGTAACTTGATGACACTGTGTGTAAACTAACCAAGCAAACTACTAGCTGCAGAAAGAAGCAAAACGATTAAAAAGATATATTTTCTGTTCTTATATGGATGGCTGCTACTTCTCTTTTGTTCACAAAGGATGAAACAATGAGCTTTCAGGTGGCAACAGGGAAAAGGAGAACATATTTGGATTTGCACTGTCCTCTAGTGGCATTTATGTACCAAACCACCTGCTGAACTGTGAACAGAAGGGAGAACCACAAATAAATAAAATGCCTTGAGATTGAAGTACAAGAAGCTCTTTTTCTTTAAAAAAAATGTAATCTCCATTGAAGCAGCAAAGCATTGGTGCATGTATGTGCATATCTGCACACAGAGAATACCCACTAGCTTTTAAGTTTCCTGTGTTGAAAATATGGGGCTTTAAGAAGAGCCAGTGTGGCATAGTGGTTTGAGATAGTGCGGGTTTCTGGAGACCAAGGTTTGATTTCCTGCTTGGCCATGAAACCCACTGGGTGACCTTGGGCAAGTCACACACTCTGAGCCTCAGAAGAAGGCAGTGGGAAACTCGCTTTGATCAAATCTTGCCACGAAAATTCCATAACAGATTCACCTTAGGGTCACCATAAGTCAGAAATAACTTCAAGGCAAACAACAACAACAACAACAACAACAAAGTCCTTCTTATTCCCCAAAACATTTGAGAGGCATTTTCTGAATTCCCTGAAATTTTGAATTGGAAATCTGTTTATAAAAAATTGTTTGTTAGTTGCTCTTCTATTGTGCTTCGGTGTTTTACTTCTTACTCCAGTTATTTCCATGTTATACTCCTTTGATCTTGGAAACCATCGTAAAGTAAGCTATGAGGTGATACAGAAACTGCAAACAAATGAAAGAAATATTCACCCTACCCAGAATGAACTCAGTGAACATATGCCAGCTCCATATCAAAATATAATGAAATACTTCTTTAGCCCATAGTAAGTATGTAGTCATAAAGGTTAGTAGTAAAGAGACCTGATTGGTACAGCAATTTGAAGATGCTGGTGCAGACAAGCTGTTTTTAATGTGAAGTTGTAGGCTTTCATGGCCAGCATCCATAGTTTTTTGTGGGTTTTTCAGGCTGTGTGGCCATGTTCTAGAAGAGTTTCTTTCTGACGTTTTGCCAGCATCTGTGGCTAGCATCTTCAGAGAAAGAAGATGCTAGCCACAGATGCTGGCGAAACGTCAGAAAGAAACTCTTCTAGAACATGGCCACACAGCCCAAAAAACCCACAAAAAACAAGTTGTTTTTGTTTTGTTTTTAAAATTACAGCCACTATTCTCTACCAGCTAAGTATATTTGACAAAGTAACCTCTCCTGGCCCATTCGTACCCCCAAAATCAGATGGAAATGTTCTTTACTCATGCTCTGCTCACCAGCAGAATGGATCTCCTTTTCCCCATGCAGCTGATATCCAGTAAAATAGGTTGTGTGTATGCATGTGTTAGTGTTAGGATCATGGCAATAATGTCACAATTATGACTAAGCAGTGATGAAGAATACAGAACAGTTATGCATGAGTGCATACTCAGAACTTGTACATTTGCTGTGCTTGCATTCTACTTTTCATACTCCGTTTTTGGATGCTTAAACTGTATTTCTAAAGGCCAACTGAAGTTTTTTTTGTGACTGAAATGCTTGAAATTTGGGGACAGAAGGAAAAATTCGTTGAGGGGACAGAATTTCTTTTTGGAGGCACTCCCCCCCCCCATACACCCCTTTACCACTACATGTTCTGCCTATAACAAAAATTATCTCCCATTGACACTGATGGGAGGGAAATAGGCAAGCCAGTTCCAATGCTGACATACTTTTTCAGCTTTTTGGCAGAGGGACTTGGGGAAGAAGCAGGTTTTGGAGATGGAGGGTCCAAGGAGCATGCTTTGTGGGGGCACCCTATTTTTAACCCTGTAGGGAGTATTGGGATGGAAATCCAGAGTTTGAAATAGTTACTTAGGGGACAATGTCTAAACTGGCTGGGAACTCTGGTAGTACAGTTCAGAGAGATCTGGACTATTTTGGACTACAATATTTTGTAGTCCAACAAAAAAAAAATTGTCACACATGGTGTAGTGATTTGAGCGTTGGACTATGACTCTGGAGACCAGAGTTCAGTTCCCCACTCAGCCATGGAAACCCATTGGGTGACCTTGGGCATGTCACACACTCTCAGCCCCAGAAAACCATATGACAGGTTTGCCTTAGGGTTGCCAGAAGCTGGAAATGAAGACACTCAACAACAATAGCTGGCATCATGCTTTCTTTTGTAGAATTGTGGAGGTCTGGCACAGTAGATCTCAGCCTGTGCAGAAGCGGAGATTCATAACATCCAACTGCTCCTTCCTGAGGGCCTAGAATGGATGTGATCAAAGGTGTCCATTCAGATATTTTTGAGATTGCAGTTCCTAACTTCCCTTTACTATAGCTATGCTGGCTAGTGATGATGCAATTTTCTGACCCAAACACAACTGGAATGCAACAGTTGCCCATCCTTTGTCTTAGATGCTTATGAGTATCTCCATGTGTGTTCATGCTGGTTTGATCATCCCTCATTTTCTCTCTTTCTGACATCTCAGCTGTCTAAGCTACTGTCATTTTCTTAAACAACTTATTCTGTTCTCTCTCTGCTCCTTTACTTCCATTAATTAATCATATTCTACCTTTCCCCCAATGAGCCCAGATTGAGCTACATGGCTTCCCACTCCCACATTTTTATTCTCACAACCAAGTTGTGAGATAGGTCAGTGTGTGAGAGTGACTGGGCCAAGGTCATCAAGCAACTTTCACGTCTCAGTAAGGATTAAAACCTGGATCTCCCAAGTCCCAGACCAACACTGTAACCATTAGACAACACTCCATTCCTTTTGTTAATATGTTTTTATCTCCTCTTCATTCCTTCAGAATCCAGCACAATGTCCACTTTTTTTTTGGTCATCAACTCCTCACTTACCAGAGTCTTTCCCACAACACAATATTGCACTTTGACACCACATTAACTGTCATGACTGCATACTACAGAATCTTGGGATTCATAGTTTTGTGAAGTATTTAGAATTTTCTGCCAGAGAGGTACAGTTCTAATTCTCTGTCTCATCAAGCTACAATTCCCAGGAATTTATAGAATGGAGCCATGGCAATTCAAGCAGAATTACAATGCTATATTTCCATTGGCTAAAGACATTACTACACCATGATTTTAAACTATGATTACACCAAGAAAGAAGCAGCATTGGCCATACTCATCACACAACATTGCCTCTGATCTGCAGCTGTGCTGTCCCTGACCTGGCCCTTTTCATTGGCAGGGGAAACCCATCAATGACCTGGGAAGTGTGAAAGTCCCCAGATACAACTGCTGCTCTGGAGAAATTGCATAATTGTGAGTTAGGTGGCATCAGTGTCCCTTCCTCCCCCTGCCCTTCCTCTTTTATTATATTCTCTTCCCCCCCCCACCCCATTTCTATTCTTTCTTTATTTTGACTTCAATCCCAGTAGCAGAGCTTTGGAATTGTACAAAAAAAGTGGGAGGAATTTTTTTTAAAACATTAAAGGTATACTGGGTAGGGCATAATGCAGGGAAGTAAAGTTAAGAGAAAGTCAGGAACAGAGTGTGATGGGAACAGCAGCCTTGGTCATGCAACTTGAGAAGAGGTGGGATGATGGCTGCCTTGAAAGTGGTATATTCCCATTTTATTTTTGGCAGTGTGACTGCTGCGAGAATGGGGCTTGTGCAAAAGCTTCCCAAGTAAACTTTGTTGTTTTTATTGTGTGCCTTCAAGTTATTTCCGACTTATGGAGACCCTAAGGTGACCCTATCATAGGGTTTTCTTGGCAAGTTTCTTCAGAGTGGGTTTGCCATTGCCATCCTCTGAGGCTGAGAGAGCGTGACTTGCCCAAGGTCACCCAGTGTGTTTACATTCCAACCCTGGTCTTCAAAGTCATAGTCCAACACTCAAACCATCATGCCACACTGGCTCTGAATAGCTTTAGTCAACGGTTAGTCTACCTTTGGTCACTTCTATCATTTGTGATCTGTCTTTCCTCTCAACTTTGTTTTCCTCAAGTGTCATAGTAAGCTCCCGGTGGACAGATTCTTATTTTTGTTCTGGAAAATCTGTGAAGGGTGAGCCATAAGTAATCACATCCCACTCATTGGTTGAGTAGTAGGAGCCAAAGATGGACAAACTACCATATCCAAAATTCTACCAAGCTTGTGTCAACAGGATATAAAGTTCTGTTTTACTTTTACAATTTTCACTGATAGCAACAGGAGGGAAATAATGAAATCAACTTAGGACTCAAGGGATATGCTCCCCTTAATTCTGCATGTATGTCAGAGAAATGCAAATACTGCAGATCCAGAACATTCACATCTCCCCAATTCACTCCCAGCTTGATCAGAGAATAATTTATTTTTGCCAAACAGGCGAAAAAATGGGACACAACTTTCAGAATCCTCCAGCCAACATGGCCACTAGTTACAATAAGTGGGGGAATTCTGCGAGCTGAATCCAAAAAATAATTTCCCCTAAGCTCTGGCTTTTTGCCCCTGCCTAGGCACAGGAGAGGCAAGTGCTTCAAAAATGTCTGCAGTTCATTTCTAGAAGAATGTTACCCAAATCCACAGATTACTTCATATTCGGGAAGTGAAGAACTTGACATTTTAAAAATGCTGAATGTGGGAGAAACTGAAAGTGACTGATTCATCCATTCAGATTTCAGGATCTGAAAATTTCATTTAGATCCATTTTTTAAGATCTTACCCAAATGTAGACATATCTGAAAGAACTTGAGATTTAAACAGCATGGATGCAGAAGAAAATGAAACTAATAAACTTCCTCCACCCTGGAGTCCAAAGTTTGGAAATGCTACTTTTTTTGGAGTATAGCTCCTAGAATCCTAGAATCAGCATGGGCACTGGATGGGGGATTCTGGGAGTTGTAGTTTGAAAAAGTAACTTCCCCCAGTTCTAGTTGAGGCCAGATCTTCCCCTGCTTTACTTCTCCTGCTTCTTAGCCCTCCAATCCTGATGGAAAGAAAATTTAACAACTTCTCTCTATCTCTCTTAGGTTTGATCTGCACTGCAGAAATAATGCAATTTTACGCCATTTTAATTGCCATCACTGAACGCTATGGAATCCTAGGATTTATAGTTTGCTGTGGCACCAGAGGCATCTAATAGAGATGGCTAAATAGCTCATAAAACTACAAATCCCAGAATTCCATAGCATTGAGCCATGGCACTTAAAGTGGTGTCAAACTGCATTAATTCTGCAGTGCAGATTAGGTTTTGGTCTGCTCCCATGGGGAAGAATCTCAAACATTCTATAGTTCTTGAACAAAAACTATAGGATTCCAGCTTTATCCTAAATTAAAGAACTAGAAGCTACGTTTCTTCTTTTTTAACTATTTTCCTTTTGAAACCAACAGCTTCCAGCATTGGGGCCATTCCTTTGGCATGACTTCACTTTTTGAATGAATACTTGGTGCAGGTTTAGCAGCTGTAGCTCTTAAAAAGTTTCATGAGTTAGTATTTTTATGCCTCTGGCAACAATTCTGCATTAATTGCAAAAAGAACATTTTATCCCTTGGGAGTTATGAATTAAAATTTGGCACTTCAATTTACAGATATTGAACTTGCAGCTAACCTGACATCATTCGGCTCACAGGACGGTGAGTATCCCATTTTATTCCACAAGTGTGAAAAAAGAATTATTACTATGAGTCAGAGAAGCTGAATTGCCTTTTCTCCCTCCTTCCATAAACTGAACCTAATCTATTTTCCTGTATAGCATATTACCATGGCAGCTTTGGTTGTATTACTATGATGACCTAATAACATTGACTGAGCCCTTTGAAGTCAAATATTTATTCTCAGAGACCTTTAGGGGTTTTTTTCCCCATTTTCCTTCTCTTGACAGCAGCCAAAATACTATGTTTTTTAGTACTTAAGGATCATTTGTATAGATCAGCTACACTAATATGAGCTTGTGCACATAAATGAATCCAGAGTACAGTCCTATGTCTATTTTTGAAGAAGCCCCACTGAATTAAATAAATAACAATAAGCAACCAAATGGCTCCAGATATGTTGGGCTGCAATTCATACCATCTCAAACCAATTTAGCCACTGCTGGCTGATTCTTGCTAGGAGAGGAGTAGGATGGAAAACTAAAGGGAAGGAGAACAGAAAGGAGTAAGCTAGAAGGCAAGGCTGAATGAGAAACATTGGTTACAGGTTCTAGCTGTCAAACTGATTCCAAATATATGTTGTTGGGTGCTTTTATTTTTATGCGCTCATGTGCTTTTCCTGATTACTAGGGGCAGTGCTCAGAAGAAATATTCCTAGAATCCCCCAGAAGCCAGGCTGACTGAGGGATTCTGGGAGGTATAGTCCAAAAAGTAGCTCTTGCAAGCCTCAGCTACAAGCTAGGGGAAAAAGCAAAACAGGAGTGCTCTGAGGGAATACTCAAGGGATGGTTTTGCCAGCTCCTTCCTCTGAAATATAGCCTACACCACCTATTTTCACTGGTCTCCCACCCAAGTATTAATCAGGGTTGCCCCTGCTTAGCTTCCAGGATCAGAAGGGATTCTGGTAGCTTTTAGGGTATTTAGGCCAGTTTGCCATTGAAGAACAAGTCCTGTGTACTCTAGTAAGATTATTTTTATGTATCTGTGCAGCACAACCCTACATGTGCCTATTCCAAAGTAAACCCCATTGCATTTAGTAGGACTTACTCCCAGGTAAGTATGTATATGTCAAAACCATGAATCATGCATTTCCTGCTTTTTAAAAATTTCTGTGGTAAAAGCATTTACCACCCACAGTCATAACTGGATCCTGTGAGCCAATGAACTTGCTTTGTCCCCCTCCTCCCCGCCTTTTTGTTTGTTTGGTTTTGCAAGTATCAAATTTAATTTATAATTGATATGATGATTTCTTAAGAGGGCATTCAAAGATATAGTCATGTTAGTCTGTAGAATCAGTATGTAGAGAGATCTTGTAGCACCTTTGAGACTAACTGAAATAAATAAGTTTCTTGAAGAGGTTGATGGATTTCCATTCCATTTGGCTAAATTTGGTGCTTTCCATCATGGTAGAATTCAAAAATATAGCCATCTTATATGCATCTGAGAAAGTAGACTGAAGTCTACGAAAGCTCATGCCAACTTCTTTATTTCAGTTAGGGCCTCTGCAGACGAGCGGCACAGGCAAATACCATAGGGGCCGCAGCTCAGAGCAGTGTGTTTAAACAATGCTCTGGGAGGGTGTCAGGACAGCGTCAGCATGGAGTTGGGGTGGCCGGCGTGTGGCTGCCCCCCCAACTCTACCCCTAGGCCGACCCTTAGTCTCAAAGGTGCTACAAGATCTCTCTACATCTTAAAGAGGACAGTTTCTGCAATCCAAGAATATAGAACCATTTGCCTAGTCTTTGTCTTTCAGCATCATAAATCAGTTCCAGATTGCCAGGCAGACAGCAATCTCAAAGAAACCAGTCTCATGCCCTCACGCTTGCCACAGTACAACTACATGGGAGTATGAGAGAGGAGCTGGCACTCTGAAGTACAAAATTTCTCTGCAAGTACTAAAAGGACCTGTACTTTAGGAGGGAGGAGGCAGGAAGCTGCAAATATATAGCTGAAGCAATAACATTTGCTGTTAATGCCAGTGCAAATGCTAAGCAGGATCTGTTTCTCTGTTAGTTCTTTGGTTATGCCAGAACTGCTGCACAAATGACTTCTCCATGTCAATTCTTCCCTTGTAACATATGGTGAAACTTACCTCAAGATCCTATGCTCTCACATTGTGTATTTCCCTGCCAGCAGGCCCTGTGTGTGAAAGTAGGGTGTTGAAATATAGATTGAGATCCTACATCAGTGGTTGTGGTACATAATGTTAGGATGACATTGCTATGGACGTTATCACACGTGGGCCAGAAAGCGGAAATAAAAGTGGAAATGAGGCATCCCAAAAATAAACGGGAAATAACCCTTGTTTCCGCATACGTCATTACCTTCATTGCGCATTTACAGTAAGTGTATCGAACGTCCACACACAAGAGAAAAAACCCCGCAAATGTAGCCGAAATGAGCCTCCTGCACATGCGCAGAGAGAGGAATGCTCGGTGGAACCATGGCAACAGCGGGGAAATGCGCCACAATACATATTTGGTTATCAGACCTACGGTAAATGCGAAATGATTCCCGTCGTGCAATTGCAATTCCTGAAGAAACCGAAATTCAAAAGATCTCGGTTCTTTCCGCTTTCTTTCGGGGTTCTGTCGGGGTTCTGTCGGACATCGTGTGGAAACATGGGCAAACAATCCAGATTCGTTCGCCATTTCGTTTGGATTCTGTTTGGATTGAGCCCCGTGTGATAACGTCTTATGTCCCAGACATGGCATTCAAATTTTGCTTAATTGCAACAATGCATGTCAGGATGTCACAATGTCCCATTACACAATGGGATCCATGGGACCTATGCTGGCCATTGTGCAATAAGTAATTGGTTCCATTGTCAAACTCCTCTTACCATCAAGAAATTGCTTTGAATGTTCTACCCTCCTGTAACTTAGAACCATTAGGCCTGGTCCTATCGTTTGGGGCAGCAGAAAACAAACCTGTACCCAGAGACATGACTAGAAGTGTGCAGGGGATGTGGATCACACCAGGTAACACCCTAACGGAGGGATACCTCTACTCACTAGACGTCTGCCTTTTGGCAGAAACAGGCAATGGCATTTGCCTGTGTCCCTTTAAAATGCTGCAGCTCAGTGGAAGAGGTCATGTGAGTGTGGCAAGAGTGTGGATGAAGGTCTCAGGGGTTTGTTTTATTTTTAAAAATTTAAAATATTTTTGAATTTTCTTTTAAAAAGATCTCATTTTATCAAATTTTTACTTTAATCACATGAAACTATGTACATGTAAATATGTTTCACCTGTGCATATGATATTGTAATTTAAATGTATAATTTTGATTTTGCTAGTGGTTTATATCACAAGAGGATATTTTCATTATACTCAGTGATACACAAGAATTGCAATTTATGAGTGACATTAGTACAAAAAACATCACTAAGGATTCAGTGTGGTGTGGTATGGGAGGAGGTCAGTGGAGGGGTGACACCAACCCTAGTGATGCCACTGCCTGCATCCTTCTCTCTGTGAAAGCCCTATAGATATTTAAAGAGTGCATTCATGTCACTCTTCTCAGTCTTCTCTCTTCCAGGCTGAACTTGCGCAATTCTCTCAATCTAGTCTCATATATTTTGTTCTCCATATCCCTTATCATCTGTATTGTCCTTCTCTGACCCTCCTCAACCTGTCCATATAATGAGGTGTTCAGAACTGATTCCTTTGTATATCCTTCATATATCATATATCCTTCGTATAATGAAGTGTTCAGTACTGATTGCAGTACTCCAGATGAGACCTGACTAGCACAAAAGATAGTGGAACTATTACTTCCCTTGACTTGGAAATAATAGTTCCGTTAATGCAGGCTAAAATGCCATTTGCCTTCTTTGCTGCAGCCTCATGTTCAACTTATGATCAAATCTACTTCTCTGTCTCCCTCCCCCTTTCCATTGCTATTTGAACTTTGGTGCGTGGGAACAGGTGACAGGATCTCTACAGTCATGGCTCCCTCCCTTATTGTGGAATTCCTTTCTGAGGGAAGCCCACCTGTCTAACATCACTTTTTGATTCTTGTGACATAGCTTTGGGGGATAAACTTAGTTATAGTGGAAGCCTGCATCCATCAGCATGGTTCCCTCCGTATACTGGTATAATATAGCTCCCATTATCGCCAACAATTGACAGTGCTGGGCAGGGCTGATGGAGGTTGTAGCCCAAATCACATAGAACGCACTGTGTTGGGGATTACATTTGATTGCTGCTACTGTTATTGCTGATGAAGCATATATATGAGGGAAGGAAAATACAAACAAAATAATGGCAATACATGCATAGTGTGTTAGCTGGGGATCGTTGGCGTTATAGTCCAGCACAGCTGAAGGGCACTCGATTGTAGACATCTGGCCTAGATTACTCTTTATTAAAATTTCCATTTATCCTAGGGAGAATCATGTCCATTAATATTGGCTAAGGGGTTTATATATTTGTTGTTAGTGGCCCTCATGTTGATTTTGACTTCTGGCGACCCTGTGAATGAGATATCTTCAACACACCTTGTCCTCAGCAATCCTGCTCAGATCCTCCAGACTTAGGGCCCTATCTTCTTTGATTGAGACTTTTTATACTGCCCTCTATCTTTACAAGCATTATTGTCTAGAGAATTATGCCTTCTCATGGTGTGGCCAAAGTACAACAGCCTCAATTCCATCATCTTGGCTTCTAGGGAAAGTTCAGCTCCAATTTATTTTTGTACCCATTTGTTTGTCTTTTTAGCTGTCCATGGTATCAACGGGACTCTTCTCCAGCACCTCATCTCAAATTGGCTGGCAGGTGTCTCTTATTATGAGGGATGTTCTCTTTTTAAAGGGTGGAAAGCTTTTCCTTTTATATAGACAGAACAAGATGCCAAAAAATCTCCTATTTTTGATTGTGAGCCCTTCATACATAGAGAAATGTGTGTGCCATGTAATTTATAAAAGATTAAGTTTCTGGAATCAACATCTTCATTTGGTATTTAAATAGGACAGATTTGTTAATAGCTACTTTCTGAGTGTCAGCTGTGCATGTTATGGATCTCAATTGTCCCTCATTCTAATTTGAAAACCTGGCAAAACTAGGAATTATGTTTGTGGCACACCACAGGAACTGTTGGCATTAATATTGGCATAGGGCATGGCCAGGACAGGGTCATGCAGTGAATATGGATAATAAGACATTCTACTGTAGTTAGGACAATTTTAAAAAAACACAACACCATTATCTATGGGTTTTGAGTGAGCATCAGTTTTCCAGATAAGGTCAATTAAGTAATACAAGAGAAGACAGGTATTAGTCCTTTTTATTATTAAAGTATCAAAACATAAAACTTAATAGAAAACAAATTGTTCCAACCACATTATTAAACATTCAGAATAAAACTAGATACACCAATCCATGCAGTTCGTCCATTCAATGGGTCTTTCAAAGAGATTCATGTACCTGGCCTTGGAAAGGCCTCCCTCTGTCCCATGAAGCAGGAGGGGGAATTACTAGTGTTACACCTCCTTTCCATACAGACAGGAAAAATCTGTCCATAGGAATTCTTCTTGCCACAAAGCCTATCGGGGCCCAAGAGTCCTCTAGTTAGACTCCAGTGTAGTCCAAAACCACCTGGAGACCCAAATTTGGGAATTGCTGCTGTAAACCACAGCAAAAACTGGAATGGCTTAATGTCTAGTTTCGCTTTGCAATTGCTGCTCTCCAAGCAATCCAAATATATATATACTCTCGTACCAACTTGTGGTACCTATGCAAACACACACACACTCAAAACACACACGTGCACGTACACACAGAGGAAGCAGCGGCCACAGCTAGACAAAGATTAACTTTGACAAAATTAGTGGTGCCGTAGTAAACTTTGGCATGCTAGTTAACAGTATGTGTGCTTTAACTCAAAGCAGCAACAGCCACATCTGCCCATGACGCCCGCGTCACTTTAAAAAAAAAAAAAAGATACACAACAGCAACATTTTTTAAAAAACCATCTCTCAAGGAGAAACATCGATTCTGTTATGAGATTAAACAAAGACTGTCTGTATGATAATCTCATACATACAACAGTATCACTCAGAGCTCACTTTTCATGTTTATTGGGATCAGGTTGCTTTTGGAAACATATGAAATACACATGGACAAAGCTGGAAACTTTGACACAGCAGATGCCATCTGCTGGTATCATCTGTGGCTAGTGTTGGCCACCCATTGTGCCACCAGACTCATCATGGCTGAATCTCAAGAAGCCTTCCTCCTCACAGGGAAGGTTATCCTCTGCTCATGAAAGGTTTGTCTCACAGCTCGCTAGCATATTCCATCAGCTAAGGAAAATTCAGTTCAAAGATGCTCTTGCATTCATAGGAAGCCTTACATAAAAAATGAAGATGGTGATAGATGGAAAAAGGATGCATCAGCCAGAATGCAAAATAACAGGACAAGAGGAGGAAATAATTAACATAACATTTACATATGCATTATGTAAATGTTTGGCATTTACATATTGACAATTGATATTTATATATTGAAAATGATGCACACTTGGAAATAATAACTAACTTAGACTAGAAGAGCAATACATCTCCCTTGAGTGGGCAAAAGTTGGATCAGGTGACCCATTTCTCTTGCTCAGTCTGCTGTCCATTCATGGGCATCTTTAAGAACCCTGCTCCATGTTCTTAGGGGTCTTCATCTTTCCTATTTCGACTGGACAAGCCTTCAAACTGAGGACTCACCTCTGGTACCTGACAACAGAACTGATCTAGTTAGCCTGCTACTTGCCTTTCACTTACAGTTCTTTGGATCCAGCCAGAGTAGTCACTAAAATTGGCAGCATCATTACAGAAACCCAATTACATATATTTCTGTTTAGCAAATTACACATATTTCCCGTATGAGCCCCCCGTGCCCTTCGGTCAGCTGGTAAGAACCTACTTCAACAGCCGAAGACAAAGTTCAAACAGACCTCGCAGAGGGCATTCTCCATCATTGCCCCTAAACTATGGAATGGCCTGCCGGATGAGATCCGTCTCACTACAACACTCACTGCTTTTAAGAAAGCAGTTAAGACGGATCTCTTCCGGCAGGCCTTCCCAGAATGATCCTCCTTAGAGGAATGAACATTGAACTTTCCTCCCCAAGCTCTCTGTTGTTCTGCCATTCTTATATAACTATGTCCTTATCTTATTAATGTTTGCTTTTAAATTTCTTAAGTTTAATTTTGTCTTAAGGGGTGTGGGAGGGATGGGTGGAGGGATTGGGATACCGGAATGCTTTTAACTATTGTATTTTTAATTGTTGTAAGCCGCCCCGATTGCTAAGCAGAGAGGCGGGATAAAAATAAAATTTATTATTATTATTATTATTCGTTTTATGGCAAGTTATCCCTTCACCCCACCCCACTCCCTATTCGTTGCACAGTGAATGCAGAGGTCACCAAAATGTAATTTTAACATGACATGAGAAAGAAAAAGAAAAAAAACCCAACAGTAAAGTGGATTTACTTTGCAGGAAGAAAAATCACTCTCTAGCAAGACTAAATTTGGCCCGTTACGCTCCTTTTTTGTTACATGAAGTATACATTTGAAACAAAGCATTTGACATTACAATACTGTATATCCAAGTTGGCAAGCAGTTCTGTAGCAGAATGTAAAAATCAAAGCAAGATGAAACAGGGAGCAAGCTCAAATGTACTAGTTAGATTTGAGAGTCCAAGTTTCAGATGCTACTTTTCTGAGGTATCATGTGTATGTGTGTGTGCGGTTGGGCTTATTTTAACACTGCAAAATACTTAGAACCACCATTATTTTCTGCATACACCTCTGCCCACACCACTGATTGTGCCAATAAATTTAAACAGATAGACCATACAGGCTAAAAAAACCATAACAAAACAGAAAAGACCTAGGCAAAAGCAGGGGCAGTTTCCTTACACTCAGTTTTGCATAAAGGAATCTGATATACAGAAATTAATGTTCTAAAAGCTTTAGCTTCAGGTTTCACAAACCAGTATTTGAATTCTGGATGGAGTTCATTTCAGATAGGGATGTGACAATATTTTTTTTTAAAGATGCTTGCCATTATCACACAATTAGAGTCTGAAAACAGGCTTTTCAAAGCCGAACATTTTTAAAGCTTCCAATCTCTCAAATCCACAATTTCAGTTCAAAATTTAACAATGTTGGCATCTGCCAGATTCTGTTTAACCTCCTTTTTCAAGGAAAGGTGTGTTTTTATATTGCCAGACACACAAACTAAGGATTGTTTCTTTTCTTCTCAATCAGTGGTCATTCACTGAAGTTTTGCCCTTCAATATAATATTGAACATAAACCTTAGCAAAGCACTTGCTCGTCTCTCATTAATGTCCTTTGCTGTCTTTAATTTTTGGACTGCTTAGGACTTGTTGGTGTTGTGTACCTTCAAGTCATTTCCAACCCATGGCAACCCTTCAGCAAACCTATCATAAGGGATTCTTGGCAACATTTGTTCAGAGGGTGTTTGCCTTTGCCTTCCCTCTGAGACTGAGATAGTATGACTTCCCCAAGGTAGGTTTCCATGGTCAAGCAGGGATTCAAACTCTTGTATCCAGAGTTATAATCCAATGCCTATACCACTAGATCACACTGCTAGCTCTCCTAGGAAAACTTATGACATATTAAAAGTAATGGCTTCATTTTGTTTGAAGCATGGGATGCACCCAATAGTCCTGCTGAAGAAGAAGAGATATAATATCTTGAATTACTCCACCCACTAAAAAAGCACCCTGGTCTACATTTTTGGAATTAATAGCATATTGGGACATACAGGCTACCAATCATCACTTAGACACAGGAGGCCATGATGGTGAGTTTTTCATCCTACACAGTACTATGCAGTATCCTTGGTACCAAAAAAAAAAAAAAAAAAAGGATCATCTATGCAAAGAAATCTACAGACCAGCCTTCCATAACTTACGGTCTTCATGCTGGCTAGCTAGGTTGATGGCAGTCTGATATCAGGAACAGGGGAAGGATCAGAACTTTTTTTTTAAAAAAAATACTTCTTTATACTACATCTTTCAGGATTCCCCAGCCAGCATGGTGTGTGGCCATCCTGGCTGGGGATTTCTGGGAGTTGTAGTCCCAAAAAAAAAAAGAAGAAGAAGAAAGAAAAAAGAACATGCTCTGGGAAGTACCATAAATCAGTCACAGAGCACATGCTTTGAACACAGAAAGTCCCAGACTCAACCTATAGTTTCTTAACTTAAAGCAAGAATGTAAAACAGCATGGCTGAGAACATTTGCTGAGTCCTTGAAAAACTGCTACCAATTAGATTCCCAGACTGGATGAGCAGTGCTGTTAACACCATAAAAAGCATTTGTGTATTTCAGAACCTGGGCCATTCTTTGGCCATTCTTTTTGTTTCCTGAAAATTCTCATGGCTGTGCAACCCCAGTTTCACAGAAATGTCAGAAGCAATCACAAGAAGCTGATCAAAGAAGCAACTGACCAGACTAGAGGTATTAAGTATCTACTGTAAGGTTTAAAGTTGATTGCAGCTAACATCCATTTGTAAGGAACAAACCAGCACTCCTTTAAATGTGGCATTTACCAACAGGAACTAAGGAGTTTATCACATGGGGACCATATGTACTCCATCCCGATAATGATTAAAGTGGCTGCAACCCACAAAAGCGAGCAATGTGCAAATGATTTTCAAAAGCAGAATGCAATAACGCATTAGAAGCTCATTACTAAAGCTAAAAAGAGGGTAGAATGCACATTTGGTTTTCACACACATCTGGGAATTACTTTTTTTGTGTATGCACACAGAAGTAGTAGCGTCACCAGAAATCACCCAGAGAAATAAACAATTTTATTTACACCATTTTCTTTATAAAAATATACTGTACTGTCCCTTACTTTCAAAGAAATGGTATCCAGCCTAATAAAAAGAATAAAACATTACCCAAAGAAGTAGGAAAGGTAGAAAAACAGCATAAAAGTCTGTGTCCCTCTCAGCAACCGGTGTCCCTGCCTTCCCTCAGCAGCTGTTCCTTTAAGAGCCCTGACTAATGGGTAAGGGAGAAGAGACATTCATACAGAGTAGGGAGAAGCAAGCTTTTTCCCTGTGTCCCTGCCTTTGCTTTGGCGACTGTTGCTTTAAGAGCCCTGGCTATTCACCCCAAAGAACCATGGGAAATCTGGCAACAAGTACAGAAATGGGGAGAATCCCACAAATGGCTTTCACGCTAGAGCAATTGCACAAAAAAAGTGAATTCATGAATGAAACAGAAATGAATTTATGGTATTTCCCCAAAAATGCCTATTTGCTGGTTCATGACACTTTCCTGTCGGACTCCAAGCGGTTTGCGTGCAATGTTGTGTGAAAACCCTTCGCACAATTGAGCCTAATATGCTGGATAACTGTGGGTTCTGACCCGTTTAAACTTCCAAGTTTCCCCATGTGATAAACTCCATAGTCTAGTAAAGCAACAAGGAATCCTACAGATATACTCATCTTGCTAAGCCCATCAACTGCCTGTGAGAACACGAGAAAACTCACACATGCAGAAAAGCTAAAGGATTTTATAAATGTTTTTGTTACCTTGTTCCAGCTCCTAGCCTTTAATCCAGTTTGGCAAATCACATGTAAGAGTTTTGCCCCCAAAATATCTATGCCATATTTGTAGTGTAAAGAAAATATGCATTAACTGGATCAGAGGTGAACGTATGTAATAGGGCCAATTCTCGTTGGACTGTTTGCAGACTGACTGATGCACTAGTCCAAGAAACTTTAGGCACAGGGATTTGGAAAAGGGAATGACACAATTTCTCCACAGCAATTCCTTTCCCCTCTGTGATTTTATGAGCCAACTGAATGAACAGCACTTTAAGGGAATTTTAGTGTAAAGGTTATCACTGCCAGTTTAACAAAATGCAGTCATTGCTATTCTTTGAAAAACGTAGTCATTATTTAACTGTAAGGAATGCCCATGTTTGAAAAACAAAACAAAACAAAACAATAATGCTGGGAAAGGTAGAGGGAAGTAGGAAGATAGGAACACCACATGCCAGATAGATGGACGCTATTAAGGAGAAATATAGGTCTTAAGGGGTTACGGGAATTAAGCAGAGCAGTGGAGGACAGAGGGTCTTGGAGATGTCTCATCTATAGGGCCGCCAGGAGTCGAGATCGTTCTAGAGGGCAGTTAACAACAACAACAATGCCCATGCTAGCTTTGAATGAACTTCTGTATTTTTAGGCAGGTGCAAGTTCTACTGTTAATGCAGAACAACATGGATTGAAACAGAGGGACCAACCAAAGATCAACCAGCAACATTTCAGGGATTAATGCAGATTTGAAGCTAGATCTGGCATACCTTAACACTTTATCCACTATGCCACAAAGACTTTCTGCACAATGATGTGAGAAATTATCCTTTCTACCCTGCTCTTACAACTGACAGCCCAGCTTGGTTACTTTGCCTTCATTGTTCCTAGCATAATTATAAAGCTAGTGACTGATTAATTCAGCATATCAGTATATATGCCAATACACACATGCTGATTAACAAGCAAATTAATAGCCACTACAGTTTCTTGCTTGAAAAAAGATGGTGACAAGAAAAATATTTGCAAGTTACCGTAAGTATCTAGAATATGGCAAACCATGAATCAAAGAGAGTCTTGACATTCAAGTTGATCTTTATCATCATGTATTTGTTATACTGTCAAGTGTCTTTTCAATACTGTAAGTATGACTCATAAATTGTGTTCTCAAGGGGGAATTCCCCCCTACTTCTTAAAAGGAGGCAGAGAGAAGGGGTAATGTAAATTGTATAATGCTCAGTAAATTCAGACCTCATTCCATAAGCACTTCTGCAAGAAACCAGTGCTTGCTGTATCATCCCACAATTTGCCTCTACCATGAGTCATCAAAAAACCCACAGAAGGGCTTCTGTGAAAATCAGCAAGAACAAGAAATAAGAGTACAACACTCAGCTTAAAACATTTCACTAGGCTGTAGAAACACTGTAATTTCCCCATTATATTTCAATGCCATTTGGAATTCAAAGCAGCATTCTAGAAGTTGCAAAAGTTTTTCTTTTGAAAGTACAAAATGAAGGAAGCAAACACAAAACAACCCCTCAGTGTCTACACTTCCCACCCGGCTGGAGTGGTGCCCATTCACTCTGGTTGCCCACCAGATGTGCGCCTCCCTCTGAGTCCTAGTGCCCTACTAGAAATCACTCAAGTGCAAGTACTGCATGCCAGCAAGAGTTAAGAAGTCTGTAGCTGTTGCTGTGAGTATGGCTTCTAGTAATAGCAACTATGGCAGATACTTAAACCTGAAGCGAAGGCAGCAGCCTCTCTTCCACCCAGTTGAGTCCTCTCAACGGGGAGAACTGCAGCAAAGCTAACACAGTCTTTTCCTCTTAGCAATATGTCACCTCTTTGGCCTTTACGCGACTAACAGGAGGCCACAAATGCCAAGAAGGCTTCTCTATGGCTTTCAGCATAGGGTGCTGTGTTGGATTTGTTGGTATTTAATGGACTGCCCGAAGGGCACCTAGCCTTTTCTGGTCATTGGTGTTTAGCACTGCAAGGTTCCTTCTTTGATCTGCTGAATGAAGAGGTTTCTCTCATCCTCTGGTGTCCTACCATTCTGAGCCCGGACGATACATGTGGGTCTGTGGAGATTGAGCATGTAGATCAAGTGCTGCTTCTCATTCTTCAGCTCTTCAATCTGAGCCTTCAGTTCTGCATTGATGGTTTCCAGTTTTTCTGATTCCTAGTAACAGAAGAAGAATACAAAAGCAGAAGTTTTAGACAAAGAGAGTGAGTGTGTAGCCGGGATTTAATTCAACACCTCTTAGCAAGTGTTTGATTTAATAACCCTTTATCCTGTACCATTTTTGTGGGTAAATTCATTATTATCACCCTTGTATAATGTTCCCAAAGTTCACTTAACATTTAAAATAGATTTACTTATGTGTGACTGTATTGTGCATCTCAGTACAATTCTGAAAAAATGTCAAGGCAGTTTCTCAAAGTAGTTTTAACTAAATGACCAATTAAAGCAGTGGTGGGCACTGGATGCAGCAGGGCTGTGGCTCTCTGTGGGGCTAATGCAGCCCCCTACCCTTTCACAATTGCCTACCCTTGTGCTAGAGGAATAAGTGACTACACCAGGGGAATTCTTGCACCTACCCCACATTGGGCCACAACAGCATATCCAGATGCATTCTTGGTTTGATTTTGGTTGAAAATCAGCTATTTTTAATGAAGTTTTTAATGGTTATGGAGTGCAAATTCATCCAAATTGCCAGATTGTTTTGCAGCAGTCTGGGGAATTTTCAGCTACTTTTTTGCCTGAGAAATTTAATTAATGGCTTCCAAGAGTTTCAGGGGTGTTTTGGGAGGCTTGGTGGGGCAAGCACCCAGCACTTTCTCCACACCTGATCTATTATTTTGTCTTCCTTGGCCAGATAGCAGTGAAAAGAGAGGCTATGAACTTACTTTCTGGAGACACTCTGTTTTTTCCTTCTTTTTGTTTCGACACTTGGCTGCTGCAATCTTGTTTCTTTCCCTCCTTCGCCTTTTCCTTTCATCTTCTTCAGGTGCACACTAGGAAAAATCCCAAGAGATAATAATAATAATAATAATTATTATTATTATTATTATTTATATCCCACCCCTCCTCGCGGCAATCGAGGTGGTGTACATCAGTTAAAAAGAACAGTTAAAATCTCAACCCTGATCCCAACCCTCCCCCCTGTAAAACAGAATTAAACTAGCTTAGAAATTAAAACATGAGCATAACAATTAAAACAATAAACTAAATAGGGTGAACATGTCATGGCGGCCAGAGGGTGAGCAAAGGATCGCCATCAGTTAATCAGGGAGATGTTCCGGGAAGGCCTGCCGGAAAAGATCCATCTTTACTGCCTTTTGAAAGGCAGCCAGAGTAGTAATATGACGGATCTCGTCCAGCAGGCCATTCCAAAGTCTGGGAGCTAGCGTAGTGTAATAGTTTGAGTGTTGTACTACAGTTCTGGAGACCAGGGTTCAATTCCCTGCTCAGCCATGAAACCCACTAGGTGACCTTGGGCAAGGCACGCTCTCTCAGCCTCAAGGGAAGGCAATGGCAAACCTCCTCTGAACAAATCTCGTCTTAGGGTTGCGTAAGTTGGAAATTACTTGCAAGCACACAAAAACAACCAAAATACAGAGACTTCATATTGCAAGGTACTCCTGAATCATATTGCAAGGTACTCCTGATAAAGCTAAGCAGGACTGGCTTTGGAAGATACTTGGCTGGGAAGTTTCTGGGGAATCACACTTAAGCAGGTCTTTGCAAATCTGAGGAACAGTAGCTAACAGATTAATAAATAATTTTTTAAAATTACTCAATTACATGTATATTCTGCCTTTAGTCCAAAGAGCTCATGGCAACATGTCTGGTTCTCCCTGGCCTCACCACAACTCTGCAGGCTAGGTCAGGGCTAGAGATTATCCAGTGAGGTTTGTGACTCTCAGTGTGAGAAGGAACCTGAATTGAACTCTTACAGATCCTACTTCAGCACTCTAAACTCTGCAACACTAATGCATTCAAATTCTTGAAGGTTCAGTCTATTTCTAATTTGTGCTAAAACTCAACAATGTTAATCAAACTTAAATATATAATGAACTGGGGAAGAGGGGGGGAAAAGAATTCCCTCATTTATCCATGTCTACATAAAGTGTTAGCTTCTCATCTCCCCACCCCACCCCATCTGAGAGTAACCCATTACAGAATTTACCTTCATAACCCCTTCTCAATGATAGGACACATCCTTACAGCTTGGAATTTTTTAGTGCTTCTGACTGCATAGGGTGCCTTTTCCTTACCACTAAGAACCCAAATCCTATATTTTCTCTTCCTCCCCATATTGTTCTCTGCATAACTGGGATTATGAAGAAAAAACACAGGAAGCTTCTTTATATCAAATTAGATTACGGTATTATCCATCTGGCCCAGTATTATTTGCTTTTAACTTACAGAGATACTGAGGTCTTAAGCAGAGGTCCTCTCTACCAGCTGCTATCTGATGCCTTTTTAAACTGGATCAGAAGCTGGGAAAGTTACACTTTAGGATGACAACTCCCTGAATCTCCTAGCCAGCATAGTAACTTCAGTGTATAGCAAAAGTTCCCAGTTCTATCCCCAGCATTTCCTGCAAGGTTTAAGAAAGTTACTGTTTTGAACTATTCACTGCTGAACAGGCAACTTCTCCAAGCTCTGTTGGAGAGGCTAGGTATTGAACTGGCAATTTTTACATGAATCCCATGTGCTTGGCCACTAAACTATTTCTTCCAAGAACACTGCATCTTGTACATAACATGATTACACAGGTTTGTATTAATGTATTTTCAGTCTGTCATAAAATCACTTCCATTCAAATAGTGATCAAAGCTGGTTGATGACTATTGGAAAATATACTAGTACGCATCTATCTACAGCAGTGGTTCCCAAATTTTGATCCTCCTGATTTTTTGGACTTCAGCCTCCAGAATTCCTGACTGCTGGCCAAGTTGGCTAGAACTTCTGGGAGTTGAAGTCCAAAACACCTGAAGGACCAAAATCACTGATCTACAATATATCTTAACACATTTTGTGATAGGAGCATTTATCAAATAGTTATTGTGTGTTCTTCAGATACTTTCCCCCCATTTGTTGTTATGTTCCTTCAAGTCAGCTCCAACTTATAGCAATGCTATCACAAGGTTTTCTTGGCAAAATTTGTTTAGAGGAAGTTTGCCATTGTCTTCCTGTTAGGCCAACCGCATTGGTTTCCATGGTTGAACAGGGATTTGAACCCTTATGTTTCATAATCCTAGTCCAACACTGAAACCTCTGTATCATACTTTCTATAATCCCTGACCATTAGTCATGTGGCTACCAAGCTGGGGCTTATGAGAGTAGCAAACCAAAACATCTAAAGGGCAATAGGTTGCTTACCCTAAATGCCACTATTCAACAAATGCAAAATCAAATCAATTCAAAATGGAGTACCTCTGCTTTCAATATGGACATTTCCCCAGATCGATCAGAAACCATAACTGTGTCCAAGGTGGAAGGCATCCTGTGGGACAGGCACTTATTCTGGATGGCAAACCTTAACTCTTCTTTCACCAATGGAGTTAGATTTGTGAAGTCTTCAAAACCCAGTGAGACTGCAGAAGACAAGCATGGAACAATTGCAGAAGCACTGACTTCTGAAGCAGACACCTGACCTGGGTGTTGGAGCATCATTTTGCTGAAAGGAGAACGAGATCCACAGTTAGTCTTTCTGAAGTTTAAAAAGACACACACACCCCAAACAAATGATTTGCCAAAGCATCATACATTCTCAATTATGGTCTGATTCAGAAAAGTAAGACAGAGGTGGGATCTTTTGCCCCTCCTGCTGCTCCGTTGCAAAGACTTTTCCCTGGGAAGCCTAGCATTAGAGCAGCCGGTAAGGATGCATATTCGCTTCCCTCTTCTCTGTCACTGGGAAAGGTGCACACTTGTCCTTCCTGCACCAAAGGGGGGGAAAGGCCCAACCAGGTCTCGCCCCCTCCTCTGAGGTGTCACCCAGTACAGTCCACACACACACCAATGACACCACTGTGTTAAATGCACATGGTAATATGTTTCTAGAATGGCTGTGGCCACACATGCACATTCATACACACAGAGAGAAGAGGAGAGTGCCATTAAAAGCAACTAAAAACTTTATTTCACAAGATTAACAGGAAGCAATTCTGGTATTTTATATCATGTGCCAATGTGGTATTGCTGGTTAACCAGTGTGTTATTTAATAGGAAATACAAAAATCACTGCCCTAAAAGAACTAGTTACATGGGATTTTGTGTAATAATGCCCCACACAAAAAGAAAAGAAGGCATTTCTTATACATTCTTCCTAGACTAAATATGTGGAAGGGGGGAAAAGCTAGGAGAAAGAAGATAGGGGAGAGTGCATGAGGGTTATAAAGGAATAAAAGTGATTATAAGACAATGCTTATTGTCTAACTTGTTTTTTTTTAACAAGACCATAAGTTTTCTACTTTCTTCCATTTATCCCTAAATTTGTCCTCCGTTTGGTTTTTTAACATCATTGTCAGTTTGTCCATTTGCATTAGGTCATAAAGTTTAGTTTCCCATTCATGTTCAAGGTTTTCCTTTACTATAAGAAATGCCATTCAGTCTAACAGCTCTTTATACGTTTTTTACGTTAATTAATGCCCTTATAAAGCCTCAGGGTCTTTGTACGATTCATGTAAATGGAAATTTAGATATACAATTTTAATACTCCTCTTAAGTTAAACAACTGGGAACTCCTTCTGAGAAGTAATGAATTTGTTATGTTGTGTTTCTTTTTAACATTGTATAAAAAATTAAATTAAGTATGAAGAAAAGAAGGAATGAAAGAAAGAAGGAAAGGAAAAAGAAAAGCCAACCCTGAACTAGACTATCTGTTCTGATTAACTAGCCCTCCCTTGACAAAATAGCCCAGTACAAGGTGTGGCTTGTCGGTATCTGATATACTGTATTAGGGACCCTATAGCTCAGGAAGTTTATCTTCTGGAAATAGACTGTCACACAGGCACAGCTGCATATGTATCCCACCTTCAAAATTATCCCTTTTTCTCATCCACATAATATGCATCATCTTCCTCTTTTTGTCACACTAAAACCAGTCTGCTTTCTCATTCTCGCTGGAAGAGATCAGAGATTGTGTGCAAATGAACACAACATTTATTTCCTTCAGTAGATCTTGAGATGCTCCACTTTATTAGGGGAAGCAGTAAATGTTTGCAAAACCACATTACAACAAAATCTCACATTTAGCTTCACAAGATAAGACAACTATTGCCTTTGGGCATCTGTGTGCGTAGATGATGCTGTCATACTAGATCTGATCTATGTATGTATGTATTTGCTATTGCTATTGCTACAACAAAGTATTTTGTAATTACAGCTTCTAGTGATTGTTAGAGTTAGACAAGAATTAATTATGGTTGTATGCATTAGGATAAGTTACACCCTTTTGCACACTGGAGAGCAAAGGCAAATTCAAAATAAAGATTTTAAGACCTTGATTATTTTCTCTCATCAAGATATATGTGACAAATGTGCTACAGATAAAGCACCTCTACTGATGACCAAACATATAAACTTGTCATATTTGTCAGCCATGAATACACTTACTGTGTGTGGACACATTATAAATTGTTCATTGGAAACAGATGGCCATTTGCGACAACAAAATGAAAGTATCTGGCAATCTGCATATTTATTTATTTATTTATTTATGGGATTTATATCCTGCCTTTCTCCCAAAATAAGATTCAAGGCAGCTAGGATTTTTTTATATTAATTCCTGCAGAGAAAGATATTTTCTGAGTAAGAATCAAGGCAGCAGGTGTTTCCCATGTCAGTGGAAGCACTGAATTCATTCCAAGTTTTAGTCTGAATTTTATCAGTGGATTCAGTGAGTAATTATCTAAGCTTGATAGAATTGCCTTTTTTTTCTCTTTCTTTCTTTCTTTTTTTGGACTAGACTCTCCCGGTCATGTAGGCCATGCTGAGGAATTCTGGATGTTGTAGTCCAAAAAAAGTAACATTTCCAACATTGTTTTAATTATACATGCATGGGACACACATAGTATCCCTATTTATAACCATAGTCTGTAAGCACACATGCCAATGTTGGCACAACTGTTGGCACCAGCAGAAGATTGAAAGTTTGGGAATTGATTTCAATACTATAGTTCTCTGCCAGAGAAACAGCTGAAAAGCCTATCAATAAAATGAGGACTTTTGAGAGAATTAATACAACTTCAACCTGTAGTCTGTCCCAAGAATTGCATCATTGTTGATGCACATTCCTGGCTGTGTGTCTCACTCAGAGGAATGAGTCAAGTGACATTCCTTCAACCACTGGACAACCACAACCACTCAACATGCGTCTCAGATTAGGCAACAAACTTCCAAGTCTGAGGATACAGCTTTAAGCAACTTGCACCCTGCATGAATGTGATTAGATGGTATATCTTGCTGTTGCCTCAGCCTTTCTCTTGCAAGAAGCTGAGAGCAACATTTTACCCTCAGAAATCCCTGAGAAATGGCCTAGGTTGAGAGAGATTGACTTTCCCAGTGATATTCCAGTGAACGTCATGGCTTCATTAAGTCAAAAATGAAAGAAAGGCTTTCATGCATCAGACTCTGCTATTCTTTCCACAGCATTTACCACCATCCTTAGGGATATACCACTGGAACTGTTGCTAATGGAGTTGAACTTGTATTGCCTATGTTTACTGCCCTTTGTCCCTGGTCCCTATTTGGCCAAGGTGGGATTGGCGTCTGCCTGCACTGAGTGCCCTCCAGCCCATCTTAACTGACAACAGAAATAACATCTGAGACAGAGGTGGTGTCTGCACTGGCCAGAATACTCTGGGAGCAGCCCAGGTTATTCTGGTCCGAGAACTGCCCCAACCGACCCCCATTACCTGGGGCCTTCTGTTGTAACCTGGGCAGCTGTTGGCATGTGTGTCCTACTGTGCCACCTGGGGTAGCCGCCACCATGACATGTTGGTCGCTCTGAGGTCAGAACAAGGCACCCAGTGTCAACCACATGGCTGGGCACCTCAGCTAAAGCAAGCAAGACACATGTACAAACAGCTGCCTGGTGTCACAACAGAGGGCTCCAGATCTTCCAGGAAGATTCAGAGCAAACAGTGATTTTTTAAAAAAAAAATCCATATTAAAGGTGTTACACCCTGGCTTGGATGCTGAACTGGCCAGATGTTCACATCAGAACTTGGCATTGGGCCCTGCATCATCCCCGCCAAGAGGACAACATTTTATTTGACCCATACAGACAGGGCCAAAATGTAGGCCATCATTACTCGTCTTCTCCTGTATGATTTTTAACATATTTTCCTGACAAAGAAGCCAATGATGCTTTGAAAGCTTACTTGATGTATTTTCTACATTTTGGTTGGCCAATAAAGATATTGTTCTTTAGTGGATTTTGTTGTATATCACTGGTATTGACTCAGTTTAAAAAACTGATAAAATCCAAGCACTGAAATTCAGAACTTAGAAAACTGTAGGTCTTTATAAGCTACTGAACCTCCCAACCAAAAAGTAACTGTCCCAAACTCTGTTGAAACCAGCTGGGGCCAGGCTCAGGCTCACATAACGTTGAGTACTTTGACCATCCATCCAAATCAGTTAAGCAGAAAACTGTATATAACAAACTTTATAATATAATAAACTAGATGTCAAAATGAAGTCCTATGCCTGATGCAAGATGATTGCAACCACATGTAATCATCCTGTAATCACTGAAGAATCACCTACAGCCACAATACTACATGGAGCCAAACAGAAATACTCCACAGTCAATATCAAACACTAAATTTCTACAAAGTTAAAAACACTGTTCTAATATACCCTGTTCCTTTCAAATATTAAGCATTGACCTTCTACTTGTCAACCTCCTCCACTTTTAGACAGGGACAAAAAAGGGGGGATAGGAACTGGTATAGACCCCCTCCTTGTCCCCATAATAAATAAAACAGGTTGCCTATAAAAAAAAAAACCACTATGTGTGCATGAAAAGAGAAGTTATACTATGTAAGAACATTATTGTTAATCGTCATCATTATTACTATCTTCTTCCTCTCTTCTTCAATATTGATATCATTCATTTATTTGCAACTTAAATAATGAGCCCTTAATGCAGATTTTTAAAGAGGGGATTGTATTAGGCTAGTACTCTCGGCTTCTGCATTTCATAACCTGGTATCCTCCAAATGTATCCAACTTCCAATGGACATGTTGGCTAAGGGTAATGGGATTTTGTCAGTGCATGTAAAATTGGAACTGAATTTCACTGTACAGAATATGGATGCTGGATGATGCAACACAAGTGAAAGGTTGCAGCATGGTGATGGACATGGAGTGTCATCAATCACACAATATAGGATACACCCAGGATGACACAGCAGACATAATGCAAGTGACTGATGCAAGAAGACTACAGCAGACACCTGTGTGAGACAATCATGTCATGGAAAAAGTATATAAATATGGGCGTGGCCTACATTCTGTGTGGGTTGCTGTTGTTAGTGGATGATTGGTTGAACAGTTGTTGATTTGTATATACAGTTAGCCTTCTATATCTATGGATTTTTTTTTTATCCATAGATTCAAGCAACCATGAGTTGAAAATATATTTAAAATATATCCATTCCAAAAAGCCAATCTTGATTTTGTCATTTAATATAAGGGACACCATTTTACTAGCCACTGCATTTAACAGGACTTGAGCATCCATGGATTTTGGTATCCATAGGGCTGGGGTAGGCAACCTTTCCCCTTTAAGGGCCGAGGGACTTCAGCTCCCAGAATCCCAGGAGCTATTGGCCAACATGGGACTATTGGCCAACATAGCTGAGGCTTCTGGGAGCTGAAGTCCCTCGGCCCTTAAAGGGGAAAGGTTGCCTACCCCTGCCATAGGGGATCCTGGAACAAAACCCCAGAGGATACCAAGGGCCTACTATATTGCTCCAAATACTCTGTAGTAAAGTTCTGTAGAAAGAAATTGAAGACTCTTGAGTTATTCTTTAGCACCTTGCACAATTATAGGTGCTGACAGCAATACTGAGCATTATTATCTATTTGCATGTGCTCAGACAAAGACCACAGGAAATGTTCTGACAGATTTTTATTACAAAATATCTAGATGATGCCACATTGAATAAGGAAGTCTACTTTGGCTGGTAGCAACTATTTGAGAAGATACAGAAGAGGGTTTTCAATTTGTTTGACAGCCCTGATGCCTGAGACTTTTCAATCAGAAATACTAGGAAAGTAACACTAAGGGCCTTTGCAGACTGCCAGAAATAGTGCACATTAAATTGAGGCACTGCCCTGGCTCAGTGCTAGGGAGTCATGGGAATTGTATTTTTTTCTGGGACATTGAGCCTTCTCTGTCAGAGAGCTCTGGTGCCACAATAAACTACAGTTCCCATTATTCCCTAGCACTGAGCCAGGGCAGTGCCTCAATTTAATGTGCACTATTTCTGGCAGTCTGCAAAGGCCCTAAGTCCTTAAACATTTGCTCTCCTGTATATGCTCTCACATACTACACTCCATGTATTTTACATGCTGATCCTTACTGGGGGACTGTCTATGGTTTGAAGATTTATTCCAAGAACAGAATGTAAAACATGCTGAGCTCTTTCATACTTTGCCAATTTGCCCACACACTGTAAAACAAGTGTATTTTACTGAGTTTCCTCGGAAGCCTGCCCACTCAAATATGACTGATGAACACAGACAGGCATTTGTAGACAAAATAAACACCAGCTATTTTGTTGTTTATGTGCCCTCAAGTCAACGCTGACTTATGGCAACTTTACCATAGGGTTTTCTTGGCAAGATTTATTCAGAGGAGGTTTGCCATTCCCTTCCTTTACATACAACCTATGGCATCTGTTATTCCCTGGTGGCCTCCCTTCCAGGTAGGTCTTGGAGTAACTAGGTCTGACCCTCCTTAGCTTCCAAGATCATATATCTCTGGATTTGTGTCTCAGAACTGCCCTCCACTAATCTTGTACATACAAAGAGCAACTTCATTCTTTGCACATGGATCCATATATTACCAAACCAGCACCATTTACACACAGGAGGGATATAACAGTAGACTTGAACGGAGGGTGGAATTTGTGGAGGGGAATCCAATGAAGATCAGGGAGGTTCAGAGGAGTGCTGACTGTTGGAAGGAGGTGGAAGAGATGGGAAGAACAAAGTAAAAGGAGAAGAGAATGGAGTAAGCACAGAGTCTGAAAAGGAGCACTCTACACTGGAACATTTTGTTGCTGTCCCATGTTTGGAATATGCTGCCTAGGAGTGTGATGGAGTCTCTTTCTTTTTTTAAGCAGAGGCTGGATGGCCATCTGCTGGGGATGCTCTGATTCTGGATTCCTGCATGGCAGGGGGTGGAATGGATAGCCCCTCTGGTCTCTTCCAGCTCTAGGATCTTTCTTTCTTGTGTGCCTTCATGTCATTCCCAATTTATGGCAATCCTATCATGGATTTTTCTTGGCAAATTTCTTCAGAGGGGGTTTGCCATTGCCATTCTCTGAGGTCGAGAGAGAGTGATTTGAACAAGGTCACCCAATGAGTTTATATGGCCAAGCTGGGATTTGAACCCTAGACTCCAGAGTCAAAGGCCAATGTACAAACCACTACATCATACTGGCTTTTCACTAGTATTCCAGGATTCTATATTTTAATATTCATAGATTATATTTCTGATTATAAGCCATAAAACCAGCTATCCTGGAAAGACTCCTGGGAGTTCATCTAGGTCTAGTGAAGAGTCATAGACAACATTTTTTAAAAACCTGGCTCACTTTCAGCTAACTTTAGTTGGCACTAAGAACTTCACCCTTGCCTTAAAAACAGAACAAGGCACCCTGACCAGACCCTTCATATGCCTTTCATCCTTTTTTTATTTTCTTTTTTTTTTTGGTCCAAAAAATACAAGTTATTTTGGTACAATGAACGTAACTTTCATTTTTAGTTGTCCCTCCCTTCCCTCCTTCCTGCTGATGCAATAAGACCTGTTAGACCAACAGCAGTTTACTCTCCCCAGAATGAATAGCCATTCAAGTTCAGACCCACCCGAAAGTGAAAGTGACCTTTCATGATTTTTGACATTGTGATTTGGATGTATTTATCTCCTGCTTTCGAAACTGCCAGCTGCTGATACTATGGAGAAAGGTGATAAGGTGTTGGAATCAACTCCCTATCATTGGTTTTGTGCAGCACCCTCACTAACTTCTGCTCAGTTGGCACATCAGGAAAAGGTTTTTATCCAGAGCTTGGAAAAGTTCATTTTGGGAACTACAGTTCCCAGCATACCTCATGTTGACTAGATTCCGAAAAACTAACCTTTCAGAGCACTGCATATGTCTACTCTTTTCACTTAATGTACTTATTACATGTAAAATAGCTAATTGACAGTGCTATGTGTTGTTTGCCTTCAAGTTGTTTATGATTTATGATGACCCTAAGGCAAACCTATCACAGGGTTTTCTTGGTAAGTTTCTTCAGAGGGAGTTTGCCATTGCCATCTTCTGAGGCTGAGAGACTGTGACTTGTGCAAGGTAACCCAATGGGTTTTCATGGTCAAGCGGGCATTCGAACCCTGCTCTCTAGAGTCACAGTCCAATGCTAAGATCTTCACACCACATTGCTCTAATCACCATTTTGTCAGATCCATGTCCTGTCAGACTTTGGGCCTTTGCAGACTGCTAGAAATAGTGCAAATTGAGTCCACTTTAAGGGTTAGGGTTAGGGAATCATGGGAACTGCATTTTATTGTGGCACCAGAGCTCTCTGACAGAGAAGGCTCAATGTCTCAGGAAAAAAACACAATTCCCATGATTCCCTAGCACTAACCCTAACCCTTAAAGTGGACTCAATTTGCACTATTTCTGGCAGTCTGCAAAGGCCCTTAGAGAAGAATCACTGGTGCTTCAGTAGGTCATTGATTTTATTTATTTATTGTATTTATACCCTGTTCTTCAGAAACTTCAATGGGACTGCTCTAAGTAAGAATTCAGCACTGTCCTCTGTGCTGTTCATCCTGGTCTTTGTACCCTTCTTTCCAGTGACATCTTTTTGGGGTTACAAGTTTATACACACAGTTACTTGAAAGCAAGCAAGCCAGCCAGTGAGGTGCAGTGGTCTGAGTGTTGGACTACAACCCTGGAAACCAGGGTTCGATTCCCAGCTCGGCCATGAAACCCAGTGGGTGACCTTCGGCAATTCACATGCTCTCAGCCTCAGGAGAAGGCAATGGCAAACCTCCTCTGAACAAATCTTGCCAAGAAACCCCATGATAGGTTCGCCATAAGTTGGAAACAACTTGAAGGCACACAACACACACCCGAAAGCAAATTCCACCCAACTGAGTGGGGTTTTCTTCTCTGTAGATGTGCTTCAGAGGATCATATGGGTAACGATAGCAAGTCTGCCAAGCTTAAGACATGTTCACAGAAAACACAAGGTGGTACTTACTGTGGAATAAACATGTGCAAGGACTGTGCTGTGAAGCTGTAATCTTCAAGCACCCTTAAAGTACCACACTTGCTAGTTGGCTGCAGCAAAACCAGCAAATTTTATTTAGCCTAAGCTTTTACAGACCGCAGCCATATTCTGACAGAGCAGGTTACACTCCATAAAAGCATGTGCCAAATAAAACTTGTTAGCTTTTCAGACAAACTCTCTGGCCTTTGTCATAAGAACTGGGTTTCATGGTAACAGCAATGTACTAACTTAACTTGGCGGGGGGGGGGGGATAAATCCCATTTAACTGAGGCTGAGAGTCATAATCTGGTTTGATGCCACTTTAACTGCCATGGCTCAATGCTATGGCAGTTAAAGTGGCATCAAACTAGATTATTACTGCAGTGTAGATGCAGCCTGAGTGATGTTTAATATCCAAGTCATCATGATGAGAATGGAGCAAACCCTGGATTTACCCAGGCTCATGACTCACCTTCATACAAATACACCTTTGATAGAAACATTCCCCTTTCTTCAGACAGCTTCTTTCATCTCAAACAAGCTATTCAGTGTTAACAATAATATCTGCTTCAATGAGTCATATCTCATAACAGAACCAAAAGCCATGAAAATCCCAGTTTGGGGGGGGAAAGGAGGCATAATAGTAATAGTCTCATACATCCCGAACACCCAGATTTCAGTTCTGTAGCAAATGATAGTCCTATCAATAATCCAAGTCTGTATTATATATTTCTTCGTTTCTAAACTCCCTGTCTTCCCTTATCTCCTACTAGACAGATAAAGGTTAAGTATGGCTTGAGCAGTTAGTTTCTCTGGGGAGTTTCAGAAAATCAGGGAGGATTTCCGATTCCAGTTGTTTAATGATAAAAGGAACAAAATGATTCTCTTACTGCTCCTCATAATACTGTTGAATGGGAAGGAAAAGGTGGTGGTAACCCACTGAGTGATCCTGGACAAGTCACACTCTCTCAGCCTCAGAAGATAAGCAATGGCAAACCCCCTCTGAAAAAAACATGCCAAGAAAACTCGATGTTAGAGTTGCCTTAGGGTTGCCATAAGCCAGAAACTACTTGAAGGCACATAACAACAACAGCGTGGGACAGCTTTTATATTGGGTGTGTTGTAGTTCTGGATTATTTGTTTTTTGTTCTTAATCAGGGGACCAGATGTCATAACTGCAAAGGAGGATCAGGCACCACAAAATGTAAGCCATTCAAGAAAAAAATGTAGGACATTACCAAATGAAAGCTACAAACACTCATGTAAGCTCATGCTCCTTTGTCATGCTCAAAAATGGAGGACATTTTGAAATTCCTCCTGGACAGAAGAATGAAATGGAGATCAGGTCCTGGAAAAGAAGGACCTCTGGTCACTCTGTTTTTAACGTATGTCATTTTATACTGTTTTCATTTTTATGTTTTCAATTTTTTTAAAACTTCCATTGTACAGTTTTTAATTATGTTTCTATTTGTGAGCTGCATTGGGTCCCTTTTCTGGTAGAAAGGCAGCATATAAAGGAAATAAATGCATAAACCAGGAGTGAATTCTGTCTGGAGTCACAAGTTCCTGAGTTCTTTAATTCTACATTTAGGTCTTCTGTGCCAAAGTTTGGTTGGTGGATTTCGGGAGTCTGGGTTTTGCCATATTAAAACTAAGTTTGAGTTCCCCTTGGAATGTGAGCTTTCCTATACATATATATATATATATATATATATATATACTAAGTTTGAGTTCCCCTTGAAATGTGAGCTCTCAGGAGATATATATACTGTATATATTATATATATATACACACACATACACATACAGTGTATATGGGAGAAATTATATATATATATATATGTGTTTAATATTTGTTTTATAACACCAGGAATAAAGAAAAAGTGACAAATCCATTCCAAAGCATCCAACTGGTAGGGCGCCACCTACCGTCGTTCGGCGGTAGTACTCACTTTTTATTTTATTTTATTTTTAAAAACTAGTTTCACTTTGGTTGCATCCACACTGGAGAAATAATCCGGTTTGATACCGTTTTAAGTGCCAGGACTCCATGCTATGGAATTCTGGGAATGGCAGTTTGTTGGCTCTGGTGCCCCAACGAACTACCATTCCCAGAATTCCATAGCATGGAGCCAGGGCACTTAAAGTGGTGTCAAACCGGGTTATTTCTCCAGTGTGGATTTAGCCTTTTGACTCTTTCCGTCAGCTCTCGCCATCGCGCAGCAACTTACCGTAAGTGATATCATCATCATTTGGTTACTATCACTTAGAAAAGAGTCACGAAAACGCTGCGGAAAAAGTGACATTCTGACTTTCACCAGAAAATTCCCTCCTTAAAAGAAGAAGAAGAAATGACATTTTATGCTGTACTTCCTTGGAAAGGCGCGATCTTACACAGAATTGTGTGTTGTGTGCCTTCAGAGTCGTTTCCGACTTATAGGGAACCTATAACATGGTTTTCTGGGCAAATTTCTTCAGAGGGGGGTTGCCATGGCCATCCTCTGAGGCTGAGAGAGTGTGACTCGCCCAAGGTGGGTTTCCTTGGAGATTCGAACCCTGGTCTCCAGAGTCATATAGTCCAACGCTCAAAGCACTGCACCATGCTGGCTCTAAACAGAACTATGTCTCCTTTTTTCTATGGGGGGGGGGGGAGAAAGCACCCACACACACCCCAAAAAAGGCACCAAAATTGTTCAGAAGGCAACCAGCGAAACTTTAGAAGAAATCCGAGGGAAAAACGAAGCCAAGTTTCTCTCGCTCAAAGTCTGAGTCGGATGGATGAACTTTTCCTTTCGGTTCGTCCGCACGGCGGCAAACGGAACGCGGGACGATGCCGCACTTTTACCCTCCCCTCCCCTCCCCGAGACCAGCCCCAAAAGTCCACAAAAAGCCTCCTCCTAAAGGACTAAGAAGAAGTGGGCTTCCTTAGAAAGAAAGAAAGAAAGAAAGAAAGAAAGAAAGAAAAGAAAAGAAAGGTCCCCCCCTCCAAACCCCTTGGCTCCCTTAGAAAGCCCCCGGGACCCCATTTGGGGAGAAAGGACGGGTATAAAGCCCACCAATCAATCAATAATCAGTCGATCGATCGATCATCCGTCAATCAGAGCATCCCCAGACTCCTCATTTGTCCCTCTCTCCCCCCGTCTTCCTCCTTCTCCGTTACCTGTCCCGTTACTTCCTCCCCTTTCCTCTTCTTCTTCCTCCCTTACCTGTCCCTCTTCCCTCCTCCTCCTCCTCTTCCTGTTCTTCTTCTTCCCTTACCAGACCCGCTTCCCTCGTCCTTTTCTCCTTCCTCCTCTTCCCATATTACCTGTCCTGTTTCCCTCCTCCTCTTCCTCCTCTTCTTCCTTTATCTGTGCCGCTTCTATCGTCTTCCTCCCTCAACTGTCCTTCTTTCCCTCCTCTTCCTCCTCCTCCTCCTCTTCTTCCTTTACCTGTCCCCTTTCCTTCCTTTTCCTCCTCTTCCTCCCTTACCTGTCCTGCTTTCCTCCTCCTTGTCCTCCTTTCCCTGTGCCGCTTCCCTCTTCTTCCTCCTCTTCTTCCTCCTTTACCTGTCCTGTTTCCTTCCTCTTCCTCCTCTTTTTCCTCCTCTTCCTCCTCCTCCTCCTCTTCTTCCTTTACCTGTCCCCTTTCCTTCCTTTTCCTCCTCTTCCTCCCTTACCTGTCCTGCTTTCCTCCTCCTTGTCCTCCTTTCCCTGTGCCGCTTCCCTCGCCTTCCTCCTCTTCTTCCTCCTCCTTTACCTGTCTCATTTCCTTCCTTCCCTTACCTGTCCCTCTCCTTCTCCTTCTCCTTCTCAGGACTTCCAGAGTCGGAAGGCGGGCGCCCAGAAAGGCAAGGAAACTCTCTCCGCGACGGGACGGAACGGAACGGAGCAGCGGGCAGCCTTTTCTGCCGGCGGGAGCGGAACGAAGCGGCTCTCCAGCCCCGGAGCGCCTTCCCTCCAGCGGCCTCTCTCTGCCTCCGCTCCTTCCTCACTGGCTCCCCGCGAGGTTGCATCACCGCCTTTATATAGAGCCGGAGCGCGCGCCGCTATTGACTCTGCCCTCCGGACCGCCGCTGACGTCATGCTATTAATAGGCACTTGCAAAAGGGGGCGGGGCCCGGAGGGGTGTGGGCGGGGCCCGGAGGGGTGATGCAAGGCGTTCCATAAGTAGAGCAGCAGCAGCAGCAGCAGCTACGTCATCACCAGAGTAAGTCTGGGCTCGGAGCCAGGCGGGCGCTCCCTGGGTGAGCCAAGGCTGCCCAAGCCAGACCATGACTCCACAGCCCTGGCATTCCCCAGGGCACAGGCAGACCAGGATGCAAAGAAAGAAAGAAAGAGGAGGAGGGATGCTTCTATTTTTAAAATTAAAAAAAAATAGTTAAATTAAAAAAAAAATTTTTTTTAAATTTAAAAAGTTAATGCCAGGGTAGGCAACCTTTTTGAGCCGGGGCCAGGTTGCTGCCCCTCAGACAATGGGGGGGGGGGCGCAAAGCACCAAAAATAAATAAATAAATAAATAAACATAAAAATAAAAAAATTAATTAAAAAAATAAAAAATATATATGCATGCACACTCTCTCAGCCTCAGAAAAGTCATGGCAAAACCCCTTTGGGGAGATTTTGCCAAGAAAACGCCAAGAACAAGTAATAACAACAATAATCAATATCTTCATGGCGGGCGGTGGCAGCGGTGGCGGCGGCAGAAGGACCAGCCTGGGGCCAGTCCAAAGGCCTCGGGGGGGCGCATCTGGCCCCCAGGCCTTAGGTTGCCTACCCCTGAGATAATCAATTGATTATTCTCCCCACTATATACCATCTTAACTAAAGACTGAAACAGACATGTAAGCATCTGACTAACATCTCCAATTTTTTTTCCTCTTGTAGAGAGATCTTGACGCACCTTTGAGAGTAAGGGCCTGAACAGATTGCCAGAAATAATCCAGCTTGAGACTGCTTTAGTAGTTTTTTTGTAGTTTTTTTTTTCTAAGACATTGAGCCTTCTCTGTCAGAGAGCTCTGGTGCCACAATAAACTACACTTCCCAGGATTCCCTAGCACTGAGCCGGGGCGGTTAAAGTGGTCTCAAGCTGGATTATTTCTGGCAGTCTGTTCAGGCCCTCAATGAAAGAAAGAAATTGGCAGCATGAGCTTTTGTACATTTCAGTCTACTTCCTCAGATGCATTTTATTCTCCTGTTTGGTTTGTAATGCCTTGCCTGATGAAGAAGAAGCTCACAGAGCTTTGAAAGCTTGCAACCAGTATATTGTGCATTTTGGTTGGCCAATAAAGGAATCACTTTGTTTGGTGGGTTTTTGTTTGAATTTGCTAAATGGGCAACACAGCTCCCCCTGAATGTTTTCTGTATTGTGAGATATCACATTGTAGCTGCAACAGGGGAACCAAGAAGAATAGCCTGTGGATTGGGAACGTCAACCAAGGGAACACAATTTTTCTTCTTCTTAAATTTGGACTGAATTTGCATTTTTTACCTTTACATCCACCAAAATATTACTGATGCAAATACATGGAGCCTTCTTGAGGAATCCATTGCCACAAAGAGGCCTGTGGCCTCACTGGAATGGAGACACATTGGATTGCAAAAGAGGGATCCCTCTTGAGATGCACATGGATTTTAAATTTCCTGGACTTTGCAAATCTCCATATAGCTGCAGGGCCAGAAGGAGGAGGAACCCGTCTACAAAAGTTATCCTCCCCACCATATACCTTCTTAACTGAAGACTGAAACAACATGTAGGCATCTGACAAACATCTCCAATTGTTTTTCTCCTGTTTGGTTTGTAACATTTTGCCCGATGAAGAAGCCCATGGAGCTTTGAAAGCTTGCAACAACTATACTGTGCATTTTAGTTGGCCAATAAAGGTATCACTGATGGATTTTTGTTTGAATTCAACATTCAACTTTCAGTTATTCTAACACTATCCTTGACCTTTATCCCACCGCCCATTAACATCTACTAATTCTTTCTTCCATCACAATCCATTGACTACATCTATTAATATAGCTACGATATATCAAAAGATATACCTATTGTCCTGCAGATGCTGCTGGGTGTCAAAGAGTTATCTTATTTTTCTTTTATATGCATTAATAAAACAATACTTTTGGACTTTACAGTGTGTCTTCTTGACTGAGGAAGACAGGATCCTGAAGAAGAGAAGCTGAGCTAGTTGATGGTAAGAGATACAAAGTGGCTGTGGATCACAGCAGCCAGCTTGTCCTGTAGATTCTGCTGGGTGTCTAAGAGCATCACTACAACACCCATCATCCACACACTGACACCTATCTACCCCCTCTAGTCTAAAAATAAAATATCTAAATATACTTCCCTAATCTACTCCATCCCTCCTTCCCTAAATATCCCAGGTAAAAGGTACAGGTATTCCCCGTTGACAAGGTTGTCAAAGGGATGCAGTGGTTCAAGTGGTTAAGACGCTGACTCTGTGGATTGCAAGATCGGCAGGTTGGCAGTTCAAGGCCCAGGTGCTGCATGATGGGGTGAGCTCCTGTCACTAGTCCCAGCTTCTGCCAACCTAGCAGTTTGAAAGCATGCAAATGCAAGGAGATAAATAGGTACCACTTCCGTGGGAAGGTAAACAGCGTTCTGTGCAGTCATGCTGGCCACAGGCTGGATGGCCATCTGTCGGGGATGCTTTGATTGGGAGTTCCTGCATGGCAGGGGGTTGGACTGGATGGCCCTTGTGGTCTCTTCCAACTCTATAATTCTATGATTCTATGATCACAGAGTAGTCTCTGACAACGCTGGCTCTTCGGCTTTGTAACGGAAATGAGCATGACTTGACAACCTTGTCAATGAGGAATACCTTTACCTTTAAGGCTAATTCTATACTACTTAATAGTAGATATTCAAGATTTTTGTAACTATTCCCAGACTTTGGTAACTCATGCAATGCAAGTCCCAATGCATTTTTATTTAGGCAGGCATTTGGTGGGTAGATTTTATTTGAGCAATGTGGTGTGCTGTTTTAATGTTTAATTTTATTTTTTTACTGTTTTAAACAATGCTGTTTTTATTTATGTTTTAATGTGAGTAGTATTTAATTCATTTTTTAAAACTTTTGTAATCAATGTTTTAGCTTTGTATTTTATTTTTTTTAATATATGGTAACCTGCCTTGAATCCCACTGTGGGAGAAAGGCGGGATGTAAATCCTGGAAATCATCATCATCATCATCATCATCATTATCATTCCTTAATAGTGAACTCAGCACTCTCTAAGCAGTTTGCAATCTGTAAGCCTATTGCCCCCAACAAGCTGGGTACTCATTTTACCGACCTACCAAAAGATGGAAGGCTGAGTCCACATTGGAGCCCCTGGAATTGAACTCACAACCCTGTGGCTGCTGCAGTACTGGCATTTAGCCACAGAGCCACCAGGGCATGATATTGCTGTGTCCTTTGGGGGGGGGGCTTTTGGGGGGACCAGGGAGGGTGTCTGCCCCCCCTTTCTTTGGGATGTGGGCATCTTTGGGATTTGGGTCTTGCCCTGGCGATGCCCACATCCCAAAAAAGGAGAGGGAGCAGACACCCTCCCTGGTCCCCCCCAGCCCCCCCAAAAGGACACAGCAACATCATGCCAGTTCCCCTCTGGTATTTGGAGGAGGAGGACAAGGCATGGCATTCAAGAAAAAAAAATAATGTAGGACATGACCAAATCAAAGCTCGAAACACTCAGAGACATATAAATCCATGAGTCCTGCTCAAAATGGAAGGCATTCAAGAGAAAAATGGAGGACATGACCAAATCAAAGCTAGAAACACTCAGAGACATATAAATCCATGTTCTTAGTCCTGTTCAAAATGGAGGGCATTCGAGATCAAAGCTAGAAACACTCAGACATATAAATCCATGAGTCTTAGTCCAGCTCAAAACGGAGGGCATTCGAGAGAAAAATGGAGGACATGACCAAATCAAAGCTAGAAACACTCAGAGACATATAAATCCATGTGTCTTAGTCCTGCTCAAAATGGAGGGCATTCGAGAGAGAAATGGAGGACATGACCAAATCAAAGCTAGAAACACTCAGAGACATATAAACCCATGCGTCTTAGTCCTAACCTCAAAGGAGGACAAGGCACCGCAAAACGTAGGAGATTCAAGAAAAATGGAGGACATTACATAACCAAAGCTAGAAACACAGAAATACAAATCCATGTTTCTTAGTCCTGCTCAAAATGGAGGGTGTTTTGGAATTCCTCCTGGACAGAAGGTTGAAATGGAGGACAGGTCCTGGAAAAGGAGGACCTCTGGTCACCCTGCCTTTGGCCAGAGGGAGCAGGGATGATGCCTGCCCCATCCTTCTTTGGGAAGTGGGCATCACCAGAGACCCAGAGTGGGATGTAGAGTGGTTTGAGTGTTGGACTAGGACTCTGGAGATCAGGGTTCGAGTCTCCACTTGGCCATTAGGTGACCTTGGGTGAGTCACACTCTCTCAGCCT